>HG993125.1:91916997-93166997 GCA_905231855.2 Eristalis tenax
TGCTGCTTGTAGGGGCTTTGATAAGGCTGTACTATCAATCGGTTGGACTACACGATGGGGAAGTGATTTCGTCGATGGATCATACACAGAGGATCAGATACAAGAAATGATCAACGCAATTAAAGTGAATCCAATTATCTGTATTCAATATGATTCTCCCAGTTTAATTTTATATCTTACCTAGGACAATAGCATTACCGATTCCAAGCAACCAATAACATTTCCAGTGAGAGCTGGTATAGCTGCCAACAGCCGAAAGCAACTTGAAAACCTATTGAATTCATTGAATGACACAAACGAAACCACCATTACCATTTGGTCATCAGTCAATGATCACGTTGATATTGAAAAACTACGAATGCTAATCTTCGCCATAGGTCTTGATCGAGTATACCTAGATGTCCCCGAAGAAGTTTCAAGTCAATTGAATTTGCATAAGGCGCCGGGGAACTCCGCATCGCTTCCGCCACTGCTAAACTTGACTGTGATTAGCCTATGTTTACTCATTGCTAAATTGATGTGGTTCAGGGAATAAAACATACGGTTTTAAGATCATATTAAATGTAGTAATTATGTTTGCGTCTTTTACAAATAAATATATCAATCCACTAAATAAATTAAATGTAAGTCTTACAGTTGTAACTAAAGTACTCTTAAATGCTATCTTTGGGTCCCACTTGTAGAATTGCCCAATATGGACAACTTTTCTGGTTTCATAATTATTGTTCCAATGTCGTTCTTTTCAACAAATGGCATTGTTTCACGTTTCATTGGTTTCATTTCATACGTCTTCGTGGAATGAACCTTTCGTTGATCTTTTGGCGTACAGTAGGTTTTAATTGCACTCACGGGATACCAGCAGAATAGCCCAATTCCAAATAGTGTCAAAACACCAGCAAATACAAGTCCCCAGTAGATTATCAATGGAACTAAACTAATTTCGGCAGCAATCTCTGGAGTCACACGGACACGTTGCTCGCACCACATAATCGGAAGGGTTATGCGTCGAATCTTATCGTAAATTCTAAAAATAAATGCGTATAAAATTAATATGCTTAAAATAAACTGGATTATAATTGGAAGAAGAAGAATCATGGGCAAACGCATGCAATTCTTTTCCAAAAAATATTATTTACCCCATATCCGGTAGTCGATCCATGAGGACATTCACTTGAAATCCTCCACCAACGTCCATTGGAAGACCAGTATTAGGTTCTAGTGTCATGAAGAATTCGTGTTTCTCCTTTACAGGTTTCAAGCCTTCAATTTGATCCAAATAATACGGATCGGCCTCGTAAAAGTGTGGATACGACATGAATGTAGTGGAACCAAATTGGCAAGGCGCCATATTCATTACACCCACTCTCTCACATTGTCCATCAACACAAAAGCACTTTGTTTCCGGATACATTGTTCCTAAAAATTACATTTTGTTCAGAAAAAGAAGTGTACTACAGCATTCGTACATACCATTGTCAACGGATCTCCTCCCACCTGAGAACTTCAACGCCTTTACTCCATGGACTTCAACCGTCTCGGTATAATCTAATGGAATCGTTCGGCACATATTTGGTGGGTATAATTCAATCGAATCCCCTTCTTTTAAATTTGGGGGAAAGAACTCGCCCAGGGATCCATTAATCATCCCACATTGACCTTCGTAGAAGCCAGTATGATTTTTCGAATTCCAAGTGTGTATCCTGCCCATGTTAAGAGGATTGTCACCACCGGTATACATGTTTAGAAGTCCATTAAAATGTTCACTCCCATTGCGCTGAATTAGTTAAATAAAAATATGAGTTAAAAGGCACATTAACTTGTGACATGGACATACCATGTAAAAATATCCAATCCGATCGTAAGGAATTGAATCAATATCATCTGAAAACATAGTGAAGGCACTGCCAATGTCCACTAAAGGATCTTTATAGCCTGTAAAAAGTAATTCATCAGCAGTCTTTGTGATCATCAGCTCCTCGTTGTACAGCGACATCATAGCCTCAAGACTCCGCCGTTGAAAATATCCCGAATCGCGTTTCTTGTGAGCAGCTGCCTTTGGAAAATTCAAACGGATGAGATTGAGTGTGTGTTCGGTTTAGGTGCAGTTTATGCGTACCCATGCAACCATGTTTATAGTTGTTACAACATCGTTCAGGCTACCATTTGTTCCCTCAGCATCAAAATGATAGAAACTTTTTTTACGGAATGTAACCGAGTGATTTTGTGAATTAAATGAGATATTCACTTTATCGGGAATCTCTCTGAATCGATAAGGTCCGAGTTCTTCAAACCGTGGCTTAATTGAATGGTTTGTGAATTCATGTGGATTTGTCCAGTTGAAGAGGTAAATATCCAGATATAGGGGGAGTGGAGAAGATTTCCAGCCAGCATATGATGGTGACGTCGGACTAAGTGCCAGTTCCTGCAAACAAGTTCATATTAAATTACAAATTCCTTTCCATTGGAGAGTAGAAAAGCTATTTCAGTAAACGCCCGATATAGTGAACATAGATGTAGTGATCAATACAATATAGTGAACCTACAATATTTTACACAGGCTATTCGAAATAGTGAACAAAAAATATCTCGCTATAGTGAACACAGGTTACACCTTTCAGCAAAAACACAAGCTCATCAGTGCCATGCATAAGTATCCATAACCGAACATCGCCTAAATAAACACTCGAACAACTGTACAACGCTGATGAAACCGGTCTATTTTAGAAGCTTCTTCCAGTATGTAGCTTTGGGATCTCTAAATCGGCCCGGATGACCTCACCAATTTTTAGGGACATACTCTATTTGTTCCAGAAGTGCAGTGTTTTCTTCTACAAAACCTTGCTATTAGTTAAGACCTTATTAATTTTGGACAAGTCCCCCAGCCATCATCCAGAAAGTGAACTTCAAACTCCAGGCGGTAGCATTTCAGTCATGTATGGCCTTTTCCCAATGTAACACCACTAATTGAAAAAAAAAAACTTTTTTTTATAGAAACAATGGTGAAATCAGCTGTGTGCGGTGATAACATCTCTCAGTATTGTGCGCAACAATTTAACATCAGTTGCTGGCACAGTAGCCAGGGTAGAAGCTATGCTACCTTCGGTACCAAAGAACAAGACTAACACATCCGGCAGCCGATTTCATGTATCTTCAGATATTGAATAAGACAAAAACTTAGGCGGAAAAGAATAGTAACCGGAGGTTTTGCTCACTATCTTCTAGAGATGCTGTCCAACTTGATTGGGCAACAATTAAGCGGGTTGTGCCTTTAACCGATCTTCCATGATCTTCGTGATTTAAAAATTTATTTGAACTGAATTATTTGTTCCAATTAAGTTTACAACTAGACTTACAACTAAGGGTGTTGGTTTAACAATAGAGGCCCAACTGACTAACTTTGTTTAATTTAATATTTATTATTATTGTCGATTTATTGTTGTGTCCATGATGGTCCTTTTAGGAGGGGGTGATGATGTGTTAGCCGACTTAACCTCGATGGTGATTGTTACCGCTGCTCTGGTAGAATCCATGCACGAAGTCGTTGGAAAGTTTTGCTCATTTAGCATATTTAACGCGCTAAGGTAGCGTTGTCCGGAGATTGTGTTTCTCAGGTTCCTGATTTCCTCGTTAGGATGATTGTTGATTTCTAGTAGCTGCTTTCTGAACAGTGTCACCATGTATTGTTGCAGGGGGATGATGTGTGCTTGGTCGTAAAGCCTATTGTTGCTGTGGTGCCCTTCACGACCGTGTCGAAGGTGAGTCCGGTATTTTTCTTTCGAAAATTGCGAGCTTCGTCGTGCTGGTCTTAGAGATGGTGTGCCATATTGGGAAGCCGTACGTTAAGATCGGCCGTATAAGCTGCTTGTATAGCAGCAGTTTTGTCCTCTGGCTTAATCTATTTTGCTTGCGCATCAAGGGATAGATGCGATGGAAGCCTAGGTTGGCCTTCTTAAGGGTCAGTTTCGAATGACTGTTGAACTTCAACCTTTCCGTGAAGTTAACGCCAAGATACTTGACCTTTTCGTGTGTTAATATTTGTGTACCGTTAGGGAGCACTACCTTTATGCTTCGAAATTTGGCTGCTAATCTGCATCCACCTCTGGATGGTCTCCTTAAGCACATAAGTACCGATTTCCCAGCATTGATACGAATACCCCATTTGGTATAAGTTCCCGCAGGCTCGCAAATATGTACAAAATGGTGGGACACTTGCAGGATAGGTTACTTTGGCTGCTTTCACACTTGCAACTTTTTGAGCAAGATTCTTTCATTGTGTGTGTGTGATATCCTTTGTGTTATCCCTTTTGTCTCACCTCAATTGCCAACAAGATTGAAAAGTCGCAGACAAATTTAGCGAGTGCGTAAAGTACAACTCATACAGTCAATTCCGGAAAAAACATACCTGCCCTTGGAAGTCACATGAATTATGGATCTGTGTAGATGACAATAAGCAGGCAAAATTGTTTTTTTTTTTTCAAAAATTTAACGTGGTAATAAGCCATTAAGCGATTTGCTATTTAAAAGTGTTTTGCGCCAGTACAAATTTTACAAAAAAGACAACTGCCATCAGGATGGCGTGATATTAAACGGTTTGTGCTACTCGTATTAAGCGATGTGCCATTATCCGAGTTCGACTGTACACGTATGTTATGGCCCTTAAACGGTTCCAAGAAAAGGCGGTTATTATCATTACATATTGGTCGAGTTCATAATCGTAACATTGTTGCGCCTGCACTGCGCAAAATATTCTATCAATACATTTATGAACACGAATACCGCAAATTTACAGCAGGTCAGTCAGCAGTCATTGTCAAAAAAGTATTCACAAATGCAGCATAAGTAGGCGATACAAAAAGCGTTTGGTTGACGTTTGTATTGCTAAAATCAGAAATGAAGTATGATAGAGATACCCAACTTCACAGGTGATTCACCCCTAGTCCATCGACTAATTTGACGGATAATCATGAACATTTTGACGGTTATTCATGAATTTTGACAGTTATTCACAGAAATGAAGTATGGTAGAAATACCCAACTTCACAGCTGATTGACCCCTAGTCTATCGGCGAATTTGACGGATAATCATGAACATTTTGACGGTTATTCATGAATTTTTCATCAATCAATTTGGCAAAGTCAATTAGGCTTTAGAAAACAATATAAAAAATGGTTGTCAAAAATTTTAAGGGGCAAGAGAGGTAGAAGTTGGGCGTCTCTATCATACTTCATTTCTGGCTAAAATTAATGTCTACATCATGTCCAAGAAGAATATAATAAATTGGCCAACTTTTAAAAATATTAAAGAAAGAAACAGTAGCAAGAGAACTTCCGTATGATGTTCTTAGGAGCCATTTTTGCATGAAAAAGTCCACATTTCTGTTTCCCTGCAATCCTGCAACAAAACAAAAATCACTGTCAATTTGATCGCAGTTTGACTGTCACATTGTTTTTGTGAAGGCAGATGACGACTGCTCTCATGCACAGTCACTGCAGTTTATTTACATTTATGAACGCAAATCTTACAACGCTGCCGCAGTGTGACGTTTATGAACTCGACCATTGTTGAGGGTATGTTGAACAGCGACCTTAAGACCTATTGTAAGGTATTAATTGAGATGGGTTAAAGGAAAATGAAAACGACTACCATTCTAGCAAAGCTTGAGTTTGTTGTAGTTTTGTTTCCTAAATCCATGGAATGTTTTATTTTTGTCGTGTTTTAATTTTTTTTACGAATGAGTTGCCTTTGTTGAACATGTAATATTACTTTTTTATAAATATTGTCTTTGCTTTTAATAATTACAAAGAAAAATTGCAATTATACAGTACGGCTTCGCTAATCCGGACACCTATATATTTTGGACACTTTCAAAATCTTACCTCTACTATCCGGACAGAGTATTAAAATGGTTACAACAGTTGTTCATACGATAATGGGAATTCCCCTACTAGTTGTGTCGCTTGCAGTCGGCTCTTGAGTCTAGACATTGTGCCGTTGCGATTTGCAAGTTTACCTACGAGCCTGTTGATTTTCCAGGCTCTGTTATATGTATTTCATGGCGAGCCTTCTCAGTTTTCACTGTATAGTTATTTTAAGCATAGTGCTACGTTTCCACCGAATGAAGCCGCGAGGTTCCATAAATTTTCTCCCGTTCTGTCATACATTTTCGGGGCCTGAAACCCTCGCGGTTTCTGATACCTCGTTAAAATTTCCTCTAGTTCATCCGTCCGTGAGATGTTGCACCGGATACAGCGTGAATTTCAGTTTATTTTAGTTTTCATTTTCTTATTTTGTCCCTTTACTTTTTTTTGGTGTTCTCACGCTATTACATCCTGTCAACAGACAGCTGTTCTAAAAATTGAGTGCGAGTGATATTTTCTTTGACGGGCACTTATAAAATGCGAGCGAGTGGCTTGAAAATTGAAAGCGAAACCAGTTCAAGCTCGGTGGAAACGGCCTATTGAGATTTCAGTAAACGTTCAATAGCATAGGACGTTTTTTGTTTGTGGTTCATGCTTGAATTTTCCACTAGCACCTTTAAATATTTCTTATGGCCGGAAGGACGCAAACTTTATGTGTACGGATAGCGAGGCTGGATTCTTTTTTGATGATTTTTACGTAAAAGCATCGACATTTTGATGTAATTTACTTCTAAGAGTCCACGTTCGTTACAGTGACCAAGGAGTGTGGAGTGGAGTTTCAATGGATCGAATGTGGAAATGGATCGAAAATGGAAATAGGGCAGGTGCTGGCATCTTTTCCGAATTGTTGAACATGCATCGCTCTATCAGACTTTTATGGTAGATTTTTGTCAAGCAGAGGTCATTGCGGTCATAGAAGCGGGCAAAATGGTATCATTGTTGGCAATACCACCGACTAATATTAACATTCTAATTGACAGTCAAGATAGACAGTCCAAGCCAGTCGCTGGCTGCCACGAAGAGCTCAAGGTTCTTGGCATGCATCATTCGCTCGCTCTCTGCTGGGTCCCAGGTCGTAGGGACATAGCCGGTAACGAGGTAGCAGATGAACTTGCCAGGAAAGGGGGCCGAAACGGACCCATCCCAGGCAATCCTATGCTTAGATCCACCTCTAGCTAACATAAGGAAAGTAGATAGTACAATCATAGAGTTAGCGAATGATGGGTGGTCTCTTCCCACATGTGAGACATCTCGTACATTATGACCTAGGTTCAACAGCACGAAGCCCGACATACTCCTCCGGTGCAGCAGGATCGGATGGCAGTCGTGGCGCTAACCGCTCATAATCAACTGAGATATGAAGAATATATGGACTTACTCACGAAATGGGACTTATACATGACATCATGTGGGGATGAAGAGGAAACTGAGGACACTTCCCAATATCTTGTCGATGCCCCAATCTCTGCTAAAGAACACTGGGAGGATTTTTCTTCCAAGGCCTTCACAATATAACAGATATCCCTCTAAAATCTCTTTGCAGGTCTATCAGGACCTCTGGATGGCTGGATGGACAAACGCAGCAGCACCAATAACACTTCGGGCGAACACGAGTGAGACCGAAAAGGTTATCAGAATGGGTTCAAGTGAACCTAAGTGTGGCGTGGCCCCACCACGTCTACCCAACGACCTAACCTAATCTACAGAGACCAATTTCGTTACAGTGAATAGGCTTGGTTTTTATTGGTATCGAGCGTCTATTGTATCTTGAAAGTACTCGTGCTCTTGGTACAGCCACACATGCATATCTCCGTGATTGAAGTTTTGAGTTCAACTATGGGTATGTTTGCTGGCAAACACCTTTAATAAATATTCCTGATAAGACAAAAATAATCTCACTCGTGATAAATCATATCAAACCTCTGAAAGCTGATTAAATGGTGTGCACTATTAAAATATAGATTACATCTTAGTTACTAATTTCTATCACTCGCGGAAAATCTATTTAACTGAAGAATTATCCATGACCATATCTTGGAACTGGAAACTTGTAGCTGCCATGATCCTCAACTATGAGTTTAGCCGAAACACAGGAAGTACGTATATGTATGTGTTTCTTCATTGGGAGTGGTGTTATTACGTAAGGAACAGTTGTCAAAAAGCACGGATGATAATGCAGTTAATATACAATAGTAATCGTACACCTGAGCTAACCATAGATGTAGTGAATTAAACAAAATTACATACTTTAAGCTGAAAAGCTTCTGCGGGCGTTAGAAGTAAGCATAGAAGAATCATTCCTTGTGCATCAAAGAGTTCAGTAAAAACAGCATGCACATGTACCTTAATTTTTTAGTCGTTCCCTATTCGTTTCTTTACATATGTGAAGTATTCAACGTCCAACCGGCTGCATAAATACTTCCAGTTATTGAGTTTTGGTATCAGTTTTTGTATTTGGGAATCAGTTGCCTGATAACACAGAACTAACACTGAGTACAGAAACATTTGTCACACAAAAGTCAAGATAAAATCAATTGTTTGAGGTAGTCAACCAACAGGATAACATTTGTTGTTTCGTAATTTTGTAAGCAAAATAACAATGAACTGTACAAATGATAATTTATTGTTCTATTTGTCATTGTGCACATATTTTATTTGCGTCTTTTACATGTGAGATCTTTTTGCTCACGACTCTACGTCCCTTGTGACCAACCGCCAATTTAAGCCGCCAAATTACTCAAGTCATCGTACAAGATTCTTCAAATAAAAAAACATACACACATGTAGCATTATCAGAAGATAAGAATACACATCAGGAATGGGTTCTTAATGGTTTGAACAAAGGGTTATCAACAAAATTTGATTGAATTTTAATCGCGTCGATATTTTTATTTTTGATTCATTGCAGTCCGGTTCAAATAAACATGCCTACATATCTATAATTCATTTTATTTTTTCGAATTCCCATCATTTGATTTAAGGCATGTACATACAGTGATCGGCAAAAGTCTACTTACGACTCTAATTTCTCTAACACTCTAGACAGTTTTGGCTTAAATCTCTTTGTATTAATATAACACCATATGGTAAATTATTTCAAAACATATATTTACTTAAACTCAGAAAGTAATTCACTAAAAAAACAACAATAGTCTACGGAAACAGATACCATACTTTATTTTGGTTTATGCAAATAGATGACAAAGGTAAAGCACTGGTATTTGAATACTACCAAAAATCGGATATTTAGTAATAAAATATAAAAGATAAACTTCAATTGGTGAAACTTCAAATTTACTAGATTTATTTGTTTTATTTCTTATTCATCTATGTAGTTCGATGCCGTTGTCCGTTGAAAGCACTGGTTTGTGCATGGCGTGACTTCCCCCACCCAAATAGGGGCTCACGAGGCCTGATGGGTTGCACTGCTGGGTTGCTCGTATGCCCTTCTGGCGAAGCCCCACCGATTGCCGATCGGGACAGGTCGGCCTCCAGACGCTCGCATACTGCCACCATTCAGGTCTGGCTCCAAATGGGTCCCTGGCACACCAGGGTAGGCAATATCCGAGGCCAATCGTCTTCTTCTTCTCAATTGATGAATTGTTTAGCCAGGCTTGAGCTGTATGGAAAAAAACGCCCACACCTCAAGCCTGTCTTATTCTTTCGGTCATTACCCAAATTTCATGACTCTCTATTTTGGACATTTTCAAAATGTTACCACTACTATCAGGACAGAGTATTAAAATGGTTACAAATTTCAACTGTTGTTCATACAATAATGGCAATTCCCCAACTAGTTGTGTCGCTTGCAGTCGGCTCTTGAGTCTAGACATTGTGCCCTTGCGATTAGCAAGGTTACCTAAGTGTCTGTTGATTTTCCAAGTTCTGTTATATGTATTTCTCTCAGTTGCGTTATGTTTTCATTATATAGTTATTTTAAGCATTGTGTTACGTTTCCATCGAATGAAACCGCGAGGTTCCATCAATTTCCTCCGGTTCTGTCATACATTTGCCATATATGTCTGGAACCCTCGCGATTTCTCTCACTCGCTAGCTGTATGAAAATAAACTCCTACACCTCAAGCCTGTCATGACTCTCACCTATGGTCATGAAATTTGGGTAATGACCGAAAGACTAAGATCGCGAATACAAGCTGCGACGATGAGATTTCTCCGTGGTGTTGGGGTAGGGTGAGAAAAACGGCAGTGCGCGAGAAACTCAACATTGAGGAGCTGCTTCTTTGAACGGAGAGGGGTACGCTTCGGTGGTTAGGTCAGATGGCTCGAATATCACCTTCATCGCGACTTCCGAGGCGGGCGTTGAATGCGATTCCATCACGTAGGCGACCGCTTGGCAGAACCAGGACGAGGTGGTTGGACCAAGTCCAAAAACTCTCGCGACCCCTTTAGTGGAACATGCGGCTGAGATGATGATGATTCATCTATATTTATTTATTTTTTTAAAATAAATTTGATAGATTGTAATAAGCCCACAGCCCACGCAATGTACCAAAACACCGGTAAGGTTCAAATAAGCCACGTATGTAGGTAGTGGCCGCCCAAAGAAGAGAGAATCGCGGATATGTCAGCTTTATCATCAAAGCTTTAGGCAAAAAACCCTTCAGTTAATGCCATATTTTCTAAATAGCTGGCAGAAAAATAAAATGAACAGTTCATTGGACTCTCAAATATAACAATTTCGACAGCAAAACCCGAAGCAAAAATCCCCGGTAAGTGAAAAAATAAAAAACTGAGCATTGAGTTTGCTCAGGAGCACATAGGATCCAGAAACTGTATCATCCACCTATCTACATGCCTACAAGGAGTTCTAAATGCACTTTGTTGGCGGGTAGAACTACTTACAGACACCCTCCCATTAATCAAACTATTTAATTCGTGGGAGTTATATATGGTCATGTCTGCGACGAATGAGAATAGAGGAGAAGACAACCGCGAACTCTACGAGCTGTGCCAAGAGGCGGATGTGGTCTGGAAGACAAAAATCTGTACAATTTATAAAATATATAAAATAAAATAACATTAATACTTATAAATTACATTACATTTTTCGGTTTTTGTGAAGTAGACACTTTCTAAGTTTACGTTAAACTAATTTATCTTATGGAGTACTTAAGAAATAAATAATAAAAGATTAATAAAAGAGATTTATAAAAATAAACTGCATGATGATGTTACTGAATTCGGCAGGTTTCAAGAGTGCCGTATGTAGTATTTTGTCGTCACTGTATATTCTGTTGGTTAACATGTTTGCATTCAAACAGATTTATTTTCTTTTTTGCATTTTATAGACGATGAAATGAGGATTTAAAGAAAACGCACGTTTCTTATCTAAATGAGACTTCAGCAAATACATTATTTTAAAGCAATTACTGTAAAGACGATCATAATTACTTTATAATTTTACACACATGGTGCGATTCAGCCACCTGCCATGCATAAATTATATTGTATTTGTGAAGGGAACATAAATATTTTTGGCTAATATATGCTTATGTAGGTCTATTTCGTTTTACCCCACAATTTGTTTAAAATGCGGTGAAACTGATTAAAAATCTTGTTATCAGCATTTATTTCACTCAGAAAAAAATAGAGAAACAAGTACTGTGAGTCATTTAGTATTGAGTTCGTTTTTTTTTTTTTGAAGGTTTATCTCGTGTTGATTAACATGCACAAGCACATGCTTCAGTACTTACAATTTTGAATAGCTCAGTTGATTAGTTGTGCATTATCTATCTTTGCTTTGACAGAGAACTCGCCAGGAGTGCAGTCTTTGACCGGTCATTTACACAAGATTATATTTAATCTACATTTAATGGATAAGTGCATGTGATTACCCCCGATAAGACGGGGCATATACGACTGTAAACATTAAAGGGATTTAAAGTTAATATTTTCTTGTTAATCTAATCGCTAAGACGAACGATTTTTTTTTATGGTTAGATTAAAATCTCAATCCAGTCGCTTTTGTCACTTCATAAGCCTCACAATTGAGTTTGTACTGAAATGTACTTAAAATATATCAGTTGTTATTCTTAAATAAATTGATTCTGTTAAGTATGACTCTGTGATACCATGAAGATAAATATATATTTTTTCATTGTAATTTGATTCCATTTTATTGTCTAATCGCGTAAAACAGCTTAGTTTCGGTGTATTTATCAAAAATAGGATCATCCAATTCGTTGTCCGGATTTGAGAACCCTATTTCAATCAAAGACTGGCGGCCTTGGAGTTGTGAGTTGGTGCCTACGCAACCAAGGTTCGATTCGTACAATACTTTTCACTGCCCCACCTCTTTCGAGTGACGGACTATGCTGAAGGAGTATAACTGTTTAGAAAAGAGCTTCTCAAATTGGCCGTACGTAGTCGGCATAAAACTGTAGGTCCCTTCCAATCGTGTAAGAACAATAACACGCAAAAAACGAGTGGATGCGGACAAGCTGGCCCTCTATGGGCGGAAGCGCCACGCATATCATTATTATTATTATTTCAATCAATTAGACCAAACAGAGCTGTCACCCAAAGTTTAAGATTTTCCCTTTTACAATACGAATGGCCTAACAAGCACTGAGTGTGATAAGAACGTTAAAATGTATTACATGAATTGTGATTCTCTAGTAGATTTGCTATTCATCGATTTTAAGCCGAGGAATTCGCGATCCTGTGTAAAATCATCCGGTTGTGTCGCAAGACGCACAAATTAAGAAAATCAATTACAAGTTGATGTACTTTACACCGATTTCTCGAAAGCCTTCGATAAAGTATATCACACTTTACTTTTAAACAAGCTAAAGTCTTTGGGATTCCATTCGTCAATGTCAGAGTGGTTTTCAAATTACTTAAAGGACAGGAAGCAATTGGTAAAGATCGATAGTTTTAGATCTCGAGTAATGTGGGGCCATTACTCTTTCTTTTGTTCATAAATGATGTTCACGAAATTTTCAAATATTGTAAAATTTTAACATTCGCAGACGACTTTAAATTGTATTTATCTATAAATAGTTTAACTGATTGTAATAATTTCCAAATGGATATCCATGCACTAGTGCAATGGTGCAAGCACAATGGACTAGAGCTGAATATTCAAAAATGTAATATCTTTACCGCATATCGAATTACATCCCCGATTGTCAATGATTATTTCATAAATGATCATAGACTTAGTCGCCTAGAAGAGGTTAAAGATCTAGGTGTAATTTTTGATTAAATTTTGCATTACATTATGATTATACAATTGCGAAGTCTAACGCTATGTTAGGTTTTCTGAAAAGAAATAGTAAAGACTTTCATCTATTGTTCGTTAGTCAGACCGTATTTGGAATATTCTTCCATCATTTGGTATTCCCCATATGATACACAAGAACTCAGATTCGGAAAAATACAAAAAATTCTCGAGATATGCTGTCCGTGAATTATATTCCTTCGAAGAACTCCCTAAATATGACGATAGATGTAAAATAATCGACTTGCAAACCTTAAGTCTCAGGCGTAAGGCAGCGTCATCCATGTTCATCCGCGATATTATTAATTGCCGTGTAAATTCACCCGATTTACTTCTAATGAATATACAATGCTCCCGAAAGATCTCTTCTGGTGAGAAACCAACTATGGTTGTAATGAACGTATTACAAGGTGTATAAACACTTTTAATGAACTTTGCAACGAAATTGATTTTAGCTTGTCTCGTTCTATAATTAATAATGTTTATTTGATGTAATCTATAAGATGCAAAATCGGTAGATGATCCTTAGTCGCGCAGCAAAAATCTGCTGTGTAAAGCGATGCTGAGAGTTAACACTTAGAGAACGTAGTGTTTTGTGTGCTCTGTGATGGAACTGCCGAGCCGTTTGAAACCTACATCGGATTTCGGAAAGGAGATGTTCTTCAGTGATGATTACTGTCCAGCTTTTGGCTCCATACAGAAGGACTGGCATAATAAGCTCTACACAGTTTGATTTTGGTCATTTGCGTCTGGAGTATTGAGTTCAGTTGTTTCGACAAACCGAAGTAACACCGGTTGCCAGGGGCGAGTCTACTTCGGATTTCCACTATGAAGTGCACGTTTGCACCGTTGAGCTCAGAACTGAAGTATTATAGAGATGCCCAACTCCACAGCTGATTGACCCCTAGTCCACCAATGAATTTCAGAGACTTTTTGACAGTTATTCATGAATTTTTGTTAGTTATTCACGAAATAATGTAAATTAAGTTCCCTGATTGGTCAATTTGGCTTAAGAAAACGATATAAAAAATTACTGTCAACAATTTTAAGGGGCAAGAGAGGTAGAAGTTGGGCGTCTCTATCATACTTCATTTCTGGTTGCGCTTATGGTCAAGTGTGAGCAATCGCTGTACCCATTATATGTCAAATGCGTTGTACTCGCTCAGTTGAGATGACTCACAACACGCACGTGAATTCTCTGATATGATTTTATTGATTTAATAGCGGTTTCTTCCATGATTATCTCTTTTAGGCACATGTCTTTTTAAATTTACAGACAGTAAATCACTTCTTAATCATTCAAATCTATAGAACTTATCCCTATAGAACTTATCACGTACATACATAGTTGTTGCAAGGGAAATCAAAAAACAAATTTTTGGGGGATTTATTTTATTGCGAGCAAGGGAAATAAGAGAAACAAGCCATACAAGAATGTCTGCACTTGGTCTTAGACCTATGAAGGTTGGTGATTTCAAAATATCACAAATTTCGCAGTTGCATTCGTAGTCGGTATAAAAAAGTAGGTCCCATCCAATCGATAGAACTAGTGGTTGATATAGAAACCAGGTCCATTCCGAACTGTCGCGCCAACCCGTATTATTATATATTCGATGGGTGTTACAAATAATTGATAAAATAACTTCAGGACAGCCGAGAAAAATAATTCCAAATAGCAATTGATCATTGTATGGTCATGCATGGATTTATGTATTTTCTAACACTTTCTATGCACGTTCAAAAATTATTCGGTATAGATAAAAATTGAGAAGTAAAAGATAAGATAAGGGCACTGAATGGTTTTCCAGTTACTGTTCGGCATTGAAATGTATCATATTTGAAATAATGCATGCATACACACAGTAACCAATTCAGAAATTGATAATCTCATGCAGGAAAGTTGCTCTGCCGATTTATCATTTTGGTATCAACTAACATTGTGAATAAAAATCATCGTGACAGAAAGTTGTGCTGGCTTGCTATTTGAACATCACACACGCTCATGGTTACATTGTCAAGTGTACCGGAGCACGCTCCTGAGCTAGAGTCAGGTTTTAACGAAATGTTTCGTCAAGCTTGCATAACGCATATGTATAGTCATAATGAACAAATGTTCGCATATCGAATTTTAATTCGAATTCCACTTCAATATTAGCTTTTTCATGTATTCCTTTTTCTGTGTTACTTTTGTCAAATTCGCTTCATGGATAACGAAATACCGTGCACGCCATTATAGTCAGTCTCATGGGTGGGTGTGTATTCGCTCACGCATTCCTGATTTTCTAGTTCACTCATGAGCATTATAGTTGACCCTTTGTTGTCAGACTTCAATTTTCAAATGAATTTCAATGAATTTCAGTGGACCTACTCATATCTCTTGTTATATGCAACATCTTAGCAGAAAGAAATCCGAAAGAATTAAATGAAAAGTTGTCAATGTTTTCTTCTGTTAATTTGCTAATACAATTAAAACTTAGTTCTCCAGGAATCCGTTTTCTTTTTACACCAGCGGTCTCACAGACCGCACTGATTTTCCAATATCCGATATTTCATTGCATATGCGTCGTGCCGTGCGGTTTTGTGCATTTTCCGAATTTAAAATGATAGAGAATTTAACGAGTGGCTTTTGAAGTATTGAAAATTAAGCTTAAGGATATTAACATATTCGTTTTTAACATGCATTAATTTTTATGAACAGCATTTTCGCAAGCACGCATTTTTTACGCAGCGCCAGGCAGGTCGACCGATAACAGACCAAAATATCAAACATTTTTAAAAACCAGTGTGTCCGTTATCTGTGCGCTTGTTATGGGTCTTTCCATCGGAACTCTCTGTCTGAAAGTATAATTTTGATTTGTGGTAGAATCTGGTGCCATGTTTGCCAAGTGTAGCCCAGAATTTCCCCGGGTATCCTGGTTTAGTTGGGTTTCGCGGCTTAGTGTTATATTGTGATTTAACGTTGAAATTATTTCGGTGTGAAAGAGTGAACGTCTAGATAAAGAAGTTAATTGCAAAAAGATAAGCGCAAATATTTGCAGAAAACCAAAGAATAATGTGTACATCGTTATCTTTATTTTTATAGTTTCGTCAAGAGTTTTTGATTATATAAAGAAACTTTCATGTATGCATTTACACATTTTGTAGGCAACAGCACTGTTGCTATGTTGATCATTTTCGAGGGGACGGGCATAGTGCACACAGTGGACTATACTGTGTCGACCAGCAATGTAGAAAATGTAGAAAGTCACCTTGGCTTATATATAATGTTTCTATAGTTGAAGACGAATGAGGATTAAATTGTTTTTCGAATAAATAAATCTGCACCGAATCGTCAATCTTCTTCTGCTGGCGCTTCAGTTCGGGTGGACCTGGGCTTCAGCCAACAATCATCTCCAGCTGGAACGAACTGTGTTTTTTTTTTTTGTCAAGGCCAATCTTGTGTCTTTTGTGTTGTCCCTCTGGTTCGGATTAGAAGACTCTTCGGGCTGGAGCAGTGTTATGCATGCGCCCGACATGGGCTAGCCATCCTAGGCGTTCAATCTGCGGAAATCTGGCTGTAAAGCCCGTAAAGTTCGCAGTTGAGTCTTCTACTCAAATGCCATCAACGCAAGTAGGACCAACAGATTGAATGTAGAACATTTTTTCCCAAAAATACCAAAGATTGTTCATGCTTCCTAGACATGAAGTAGGTCAGCCTATGATGACGGTATGACCGAGTAGTGCGTCCATTGATGACAACACATTCATCGCATGCCCTCATTCACCGCTAAGCGGATTTCTACCGTTTCCAATTCAATGCCAGCAAACACTTCATTGACAGCACACCTTCTCAGGAATGATGTCGAAAAAGTCGAATTATCTAAATCGTTTTTGGACACTGAACATCTCGACATCGTCCACATCATCTATTATTCATTTTGATCGAGAAAACTTCCTGAATGTCTTTCTGTGATAGTGTCTCCTGTATAATGTCACAATTTGTCTAAGAGAGGTCTCGTTCCAAGACTGGTAAATTTCCGGAACATTCTTTTATTTCAAGGCCATTACCCAGTATAATTCTGTCTGCCGCAGTATCTTTGTAAGCCAAGAAATGACCACAAGCAGGACCTTCAATGTGCCTTGCTTGAAGCTTGAATTGTCCATGACCTGTGGATATCGCCACTATTACACACACTACTCATGGCAGACCCATGACGAGATGATTGGACAGAATCCAAAAACTCGCCTGGTTGTGCTGTGGCATAGCTCCTGATGAGTTATAGTCTATGGCAGGGGATCGAGGATCACCTGGAGACCTCTCAGGTGTGCTTTGCCCCATTAGTGGGACATGCCGGACACTAAAGATGATGATGATTAGGAATAGGATACTTTTTTCTATTGTTTATGTAAAGCAGGGATGTCAAACTCAAACTCATTGAGTGTCATTTTCTTGTCTCAAGTATGACAGCGGCCCACATTTAAAACAAAATGCAAATGCAATATTACGGACACGTCTCCTAAGTGGACGATGTAGTCTAATGGTTGGTTAGTATGATATGGACAGCATTTTCACCGATATCTGTATAAAACATTTCCTTAAATTATAAGGTTATTCACATGCGAATGATTTTCTTTACACATGATTTTCGATCAAGTTTCGAAAGATTATTGTATACCTCCGTTTGAGTGACCACAAGCCTTCGCGTGAAATATAATTTTGTTTTGAATAAGTGAGATTGGATGACAACTTTGGCAATGACGAAATGGTTGAGCAGTTTCAACACCAAAATCACAAAAAACGGCACAGAAAGATCTTCATTTTCCTGGACAAGGCGACTTTGCATATTCATCTTACTTTAAGTAACACGGCCTTAATATTTTTTCCAGCTAACGTTACATCCGAGCACCAGGACGTCATCAGAAATTTAAATGTGTGTTATCGTGAAAAAGTTGGTCATTGCTAAAATGGGGAACTCTGGAATTGCAATCTTTTGCTGAACCTCTGAACAAAGTTTCTCTATGAATAAGGAAAGATTCGGGTTTCAGAAAGTTTCGGGCTTTTTTGCACGTCATTTAGAAAGCATCAGCCCACACACTATTGTTTTTTTTCCCCAACGTTTATCCTTCCACGCTAGTTAAACCGCCTTATGTAACGATAACATTCAACATTCAACATTCAACATTCATACATTTCAAGGTGGAATGAGAATTTGGCCGAAGACGATAAAAGCATTATTAGTCTGAATGGCATAAGTGACGACGACGAGCAAATATTGAAATGACATGGGATAAGACTCCTACAAGACATGATATCTTTTTTAAATTTTGTCTAAGCCGCGGTCCCTTGGCTGGCAACTTAAGGGAGATTTCAATGTAAAAAGAACAACATTAACCTTGATTTAATCTATGTACATACAAATATATATCTGCATGAATATGTGTTCCTTGTTGGCCAAAACGAAAACAGTCAAATTCAGGTATTTGCTTACTACCATATCCGATTTGGAATTCCTAACAAGTGTTTCCTGTTTTGCATAATTAGTAAAAACTCATACTGCGTCTGGCTATGGGCTTTTGTGACCAATATTATTCACCAATATTAAACTGCGAAGCACGAAAATTGAATAAATAAAAGTTATCTGTTTGCTTTGTTCAACAGAGCAGTGGCGCTCGATTGTGAACAAAGCAAATACAAAACGCACCACCGCGGCGTGGAGTGTGTATCAGTTCAGGTACGAGTGACGGGAATTAGTGTGATTTTATTCAGAATTTTCCATTGTGCAAATTTACGACTGAGCCTATGACATCATGTTGATTCACCTTCGGCTGTTTGACTAAAATTTGATAATCCGAATTTACATGAATCTTCATTCACTCTCATTGTACGAACAATTTTATTAGCGAACGGAAAGCAAGTAGTTACACTTCATATAGCATTGATTTCGAATTACTTCCCTGACAACACTCATTGTGTAGAAAAAACCATGAATGAGCGATATAAGATTGCGTCCTTGGGTCTTAAATTTTCTCTCGATCTGTGTAGCTAACGTCATCGGAGGCGTCCGATTTAAGAGGTGCTTGTAATTGTATGTATGCATATATTTACTTCTCTTAAATCACTTATAAATATAATATAAAAACAAATCCAGATAAAAATTCAGTACGTTAATATTTACAATGTAAAGTAAGAAAAAATCTGGTGGCATTCGATATTTTATACTGATTGAGTTCAAATAGTGTTGAAAACAATGGAATACAATGGGGTGGGTTGTTGAACAAAAAATAGAGGAACAGAATCAATTTTCAGCAATTTAATTCATTTAACAAGTTATCAATTTGCTATCGCTCCTTAAGAAGCAAGATTTATGTTATAAATATACTAATATCAACAGTTGGAATAAAAGTTAAATCAAAATATCATGAAAAAACAGCCAAGTTTCGACGCGTTTTAGAAAACATTTGGACATGTGGACATTTAATACACGATTACATATAACAGAATAAGAATCAGAAATAGAATTATGTACGCAGTGGTTCGATAGTTTGGTACCTGTAACATATTAAGCGAGTTATTACGTAGGTCATAGTTTGAGATTATACGACAGTTTCAGTTACCAGACTTCATAAAGAATACTTTTGAAACCTTAAAGAAGAAGAATCCCTAAATGAAAAGTAAAGGAAAACTAGGGTGCCTGCCATGTGCCTGCCATGTCTTTCGGAGAACATTATTTTGCTGAATGGCTGAATTTTGTTTTGGTAGCCACCTACCCAACAATGTATACCGTATTGAAGCTTAGAATTAAATAAGCCATAATAAGTTGTGGTTAGCAGCTTAGTAGAACATGTTTTACCAAGGTAAGTGTTGTGCCTAAGTGTTGTGATATAATACTTCTTCAATGCATTAGCGTGAGATGGAAATTTCATATTATAGTCAAGTAAGACTCCTGGTACATAAATTCGTCTACATCCTCTATTAGAAAACAATTTTCACTAGCACAAAATAACTGACCAATCACACTGGTTTCACATTTACATTGATATTTGATTTAAATTTGTTGCAATGGATTAATGGACGGAGATAAATTAAAGCACTTTAATTTGATCTACAAGTTTGTGGTCAGCGTACCATTGTCTTAGAGTATGTACGGCGCAATTTATGTCAGCATTGAGATCTAAGGGACTGCTGACGCCATACGATAACCCAACATCATCAGCAAAAGCTGTAGGTAAGCCCTTTAGATTGAGGTGGAAGAATGAGTTTGTATACAGGACCTAGGACTGAACCTTGTGGTACCCAAAGTCTGTTTAATTGCACTTCATTTCTAGTCTCATTCAATTTCACTCTCCAGATCTATTATTCAGATATAAGTTAAACCATGAAACCACGTACACCTTCATTTTCCAGTTTACTTAAAAGAATTTTATTTAGCCAACAATATCGAAGGCTTTGGTTATGTCATTGAATAACGCAGCTGTACATTTTCTTTTGTCAAGGTTGCATATTATCTGAGAGCAAAACTCTAGGAGTGCGTACTAGGTTGATTTGCCCTTCTGAAATCCAACTTGAAGAGGAAGAAAGAACATCGTCTTGTCTAAGAAGCTGACTAACCTAGTTTTTATAAGTTTTTCGAATACTTTTCTTATGGTTGGCAGAAGCAAAATTGGCCTAAAATTTCCTATTTCAGTTGAAGAGCTTTGTTTAAATAAAGGAATGACATCTGCAAACTTTAGATTATCAGGCAAAAAACCAGAAAAAGTACTACGGTTGAATACATCAGCTAATACATCCACAATGAAAAATGCAATATTTTTAAGGACAACATTAAAAATACCATCGACACCACATGAATTAGAGTTATTCAAACTACCAATCGTACTTAAAATCTCTAAAGGAGTTCTAAAACAAAACTTCTACAGTGCACCAATAGCAGAATATTGAGAACATAGATTTTGCGTCAGTCCACTATGTCCTATACTTGTAAAATGTCTTTAAAAAGCGTCAGCAATTGCATTTATATTTGTTATTTTCTTATTACTACTACGTAAGAGAATAGCTTTTGCATGGAATATTTTTTGTTGAGAATGGCGTTTACAACTTTCCACTCTGTATTAAGTTTAACTCTAGCTGAATAGAACTGAGTACGATAATAAGAGCAGCGGCAAATTGGGATTTCCTTTTTCAAATCAGCACATATTTTTTAATAGTATTTTTTGCACTTTACTCTAAGTTTTTTTTTCTTCACTTTATTTGTTCTCACTTTATTTAATAAATAATTAGACAACCAAGGCCTAAGTTTATAAAAAGGTTTTTTTTTTTGTGGTCAGAGAACTTGAACTGGCAATATGGCTTTTGAGAGTGGTTAAGAAGTTAGAATATGCAATCGATACGGCACTACACTTATAAACATTGTTCCAGGACTCAAAACACAACTTGTTACGAAGCTTAGTATAGTTTATTTTTGGCTTGATTTGGAATCATTTCTGAGTAGGGCTTTTCTGAGACGCCCATCATGGAATTGTCAGTAATCAAAACAATAAAAAAAACAGTATTCACACTCTAAAGAAGCAAAGTTTCGAAAACGTCCATAAATATGGCCTAAGCAAGTACCTGAAGCAGGCCTAGTAGGCACATTGATGAAGTTTATCAGGCCATTTAAAGCTAATACAGAATCTATCATCTAGACAGTCGACATTGAAATCATCTTTTTGGATTTCGCCCTACAAAATATTGTTGAGGGTATATTGCACGGGGACCTTTTGATCTATTGTGCCCCCTTTTTATACCTTCGCCCTCTTAAGAGTTCCCTCACATGCAGTTGTTTTCAGCGTTGTATTGATCTTAGAATATTCCCTCTAAATAGATTTCATGTCAGACTCCTAGACAATGAGAGATGGCTCTAAAGATGATTCTTCCTCTGATATTAGGTGCTTGCCCATATATCTTTGCTCTTGTGAGCTAATATCTCACAAAATCAAGGTACATGTTCTGGAATTTCGTTAGATTCTCCCAGTGATGTTCAAAGGGGAAGCAAAACGCGTGAATAAGTGTAAAAAAAAGGTAAAAATCCTGTAAGGCGTAAAAAAATCGTAAAAAGGAAAAGAAGACCTAAATAAAGTAAATTATTGAGAAAAAAGAGAGAAAATGAAAGGCATTGCAGTATCTGTCAAAATGCACATAAATAAAGAAATTTTTTCAATCGCTCGTTCAGAGTCGTGAGGTGTATTGTTTTATAAAGTGCCAAAAATATTTTTAATTTAATTTGTTTAAAATGTGCTCCACTAAAAGTCGGATACAACTCTCATCTTCTGGTTTGGATTGTTCAATTTATATTATTTTTTTTTTACTTTTTTAACATAAGTAGAAAACGTAAAAAAATTCTAGTAGTAGTAGTCCGGTTCCTTATTTCTAGTTTCCTGAATTTTTATCTGAGGATATGCACAGAATCGTTCAGGGCCTGTGAAGGGTTCCGATGCTCCTTTCCTAGCTAGGGAGTCGGCCATTTCAATGCCCTATTATTATCATCATCTTCTGCCCCATGATCCACTAATGGCGTCGCGGGGATAGAGCACGCACAAGGAATCACCAGGCAACTCGATCCTCCGCCATAGACTCTAACTCATGCCCAAGCGTAACCGGGCGAGTTTTTGGACTTGGTCTAAAAACCTCGTCATGGGTCTGCCAAAAGGAATCGCAGTTAACGCCCGCCTCGGAAATCGTGATGATGTAGACATTAATTTTGTCACGAATGTCGAAACATAGCCCTTTCCCTCCGAAGACGCAGCTGCTCAACGTTGAGCTCTTCGCGCACTGCCGTTTTCACTACAGGATTCTACTGCCAGGATAGTGGAACGACTGTCCGATATTATTGCTAGGTTGCAGTTGGTATAATTTCCTATCAAGATTTATTTGAACGCAGGATTCAGCTTGAAGCTGCGCGTGGATTCGAAGTTCTTTGTCCGTGTTCCAAATACCACTGCTCCTGTTTTTTCATCAGTTCTAGATCCAGCTGTATACCATTTAACCGAATTGCTGCTCAGTCTGCGGACAATTGATTCATTGCTCCAGTTCTTAAACATTTCTTACAACAAAAACATTTCTGTCTGATTGGGGTTGTAAATTCAATTTAAGCATTTCTACAGATCGACACAATTGGATTACTTCAAAGTGAAACGCAACAAATGTGTTGTTGGACAAGGACGTATGACCGCCAGTGCCATAACTACACTTTTATGCGCCCGGTGCGAGCTTCTAAATATGCGGGTAGTATGTGTGTGTAATTGAAGTTTGTCGTGGTCAGTTTTGCGCCCTTATGAGCATACGCCCTATCCCTGGGCACAGCTGGCACCGCCTTAGTTACGGGACTGATGAGCTCAGCATGTATTTAAATTCCTGGAGATCAGGATGGTCATGGAGGCCTCCGTTGATTTGTATTACGCAGAAGAAGCTTTGAAACGCGTCTCTATTGAGATGCAGCAGTTTTACAACATTATGTACATGAGCATGCCAGTCAATATATCTCTTTTGAACGGCAATAAGTTTCCGTTGCCAATGGCCCATCTCCAACATGCCCAAGAATAGAATTCTGAATGTATAGAGCCAAACTATATGCCTGAGTTCGCTTAGTCAAGCAAATTATAATTTCCTTCCTCACCTCCTTACCAATCATTTCAAAATCTTCACCTACAAATAGGGAACATCCGAAACACACAAAGATTTTGTGTGTGAACGGGCAAGGTAACAATTTAATGTTATATTATCTAACATATGGATAGTTTTGTCACTATTGTAAACATCCTAACCATACATCACCATAAACGGAGGAGTAAGTGTGTTCCCTTATGCAATCATCATTTCCACACAATAATATCCACAGAAGATCGTAGTCAGTCGTTTAAAGGACTTCGTGAGAAGTGGAAGAATAAGTAATGAAATGATTGATTTATCCACTGATCCATGGCATCTTGCCTCAAGGCAAAAATAGCAGAAACATAATAAAACATAGCGAAAATGCGCAAAGCGTAATCTTGTAATTCATCATTCTTGAAGGAAATGAATGGGTGCTGGACAGGTATGTTGAGGCGGTGCTTGATGTCACCGCGTGAATTTGAGCTTACATCAAATTTTTCTGAGAAAAGGAGCTTGGTTAGAGCTTGACCCCACCATAAGGGTATCTCTACCAAACCAACAAAGAGTCGGAGTGGTGTCCGAAATGAGTCTCGGAATGAGTTCAGACGCATGTCGTTATGACAGAGTGATCGAATTTTATTTGTTACACGACTCTTCAATGGCGATCAACAGTAAAAACGTTTTTTTGTTGACTATTTTTCGGAAGAAGCGAAGCTTGGAAGAAATCGTTCCGCAAAATGTCACTTGACAAATAGCAGTCGAGTTCACTTGGGTGTGCAATTCATTTTGAGAATCAATGAAAAGTGCGCTAAATCGCAAAGCAGATTTCTAAGTCCAGTTTACTTTTAATTGCGATTTCGAATTCAATTCATTGTCATCTCTCATCTGACCCGCATGTTCCACCAATGGGGGTCGCGAAGGCAAGGCACGAAAGAGAGATTTTCAGGCACTCGATCCTTTGGCATCAAATCTAACTCACTAGGAGATAGGCCTAAGCAGAACCAGGCGAGTATTTGGGCCTTGAATTCGCGATCTTATTCTTTCGGCCATTTCGCAAATTACATGGTCATAGGTGATATTAACTTGGTATTGACACCAAGCTTCGCCTTCCCGATTACAGATCTTTCAAGTTGTTTCAATATTGAACCTACAGCCTACAGAACAGTTCAGCATGATTCCTCCCATCTCTCGTGAAAAAGACTTTAAGATACTGAAACTTCTCCACATGTTACAATGGGACTCCACTAGCATGTAGAGTTGATTGAACAGAAGTTCTGGAAATAACAATTACCTCTAAAACTTTATCCCAACATCAGCACATACGGCCTCATACCTAAGGAGGGTGTGCTGGAGTTCCGTCTAGGAGGATGTTATGATAACAGTCATCCTAAAAAAGAAGACGACTTACTGTCAACTCTCACAATGTGAAGCATTCCTCGCATCGTTTACGCTGTAGCAACTAGTCCATGTAATGTATAATGAAAAGGAGAGGTAACAGGAGGCACCCTTGCGGAAGTCCAACGCCAACCGTGATAAGTGTTGACTTAGCACCGTTTATCCGAACAGAGCTGCTACACTCTGTGCATAGTGAGTGAAGGGTCCACAAAAAAGGGAATAATTACTGGGGATTAGTTCTCCAAGTGTTTCACTAGAAATGAAGTACTGAAGAAATATCCGACATATCCGAGCTGATATCCCACCGACGGATTTGAAACACTCCTTTATAGTTATTCAAGGATTTTCTACGCTTATTTTCGATAGCGTGTTTCTCAATAAGGTTTGAGAAAATGATATCTTTAATGCTTCCAAAAATGTTTTAGTTGCATGAGACCTAGTCAGGTATCCCAGTTCTGCTGTATAGGACTATACTTACTAGATACCCTGAATTTGTTTGGTTCTCTTTGTAATAAATGCTATTAGCCATTTCATTTAATTGCATGGTAAAATAGGAACAATTTTTCAAAATCGCACTTTACCTCACTTCCACTTGCGTATTTTAAGAGATGTTTGACCCCTTTAGATCTTAATGCGCGGGGTATAAATAGAATTGAATAAAATAAACCATTAAACGTGAAATAAAATTGGTCATTCACAACTTACATATGTCGTTGCTTATTGCGCAACATAGCATTTTGAGAATGTCACCTTTTCACGCGAATTACTTCTAAGTATAAATTCCAGACTCAAGCAAGATTAGAGGCCGCCTAACTTTTGAGTCATTGAGGCTAGTTTTTCTGATACTACACGCAAATCTACTTCATAGCTAAGTTGCACTTCAACCTTATGTTTGAACACATATTTTTCGTTCCTCGTAAATATTTAAGCGCACACTTTATTTAAATGCAACAGCGATGTCATATTTGCTATTTTTATATGTGAATGAGAATTTGAATGAAAAGATGGCGCCAATCAGAGATGGAACCGATGCTAATCGAAAGAAACGTGCATTGGCATGTTGCTTTAAAAGGGACGATATCGCTTTCGAAACTCTCAAGACAATCCCGGATTCTTTCGCAATGGTCTGTATGCACTGTAAACAAGTTCCCTTCACACAAAACCTTAATGTATGCTGCCTGCTGTCACTCAAGCGAACCTTTGTTAATCAACCATTAACCATGAATGGCACCTGTGTCGATGAAACTGAAAAGCTTTCCATCCTTGGTATGTGCATCACACAACACTTAGTTGGATCGATCACACATTTGAGGTCGCCAAAAATGCTGCGAAATGTTTAGGTTTCCTTAATCGATGCAAGAAATACTTCACCCCTTCTGATTTGGCTTTAATTTATAAGGCGTATATACGCCCCAAACTTAAGTATAACGCCCATATCTGGTCTGGTGCCTCCAAAACCACCCTACACCTACTAGATATAATCCAAAAGCGAGCGATAAAACTTATAGGAGACAACAATATTGCAGAGTCATTAGACTCGCTCGAACATCGACGTACCGTCTCGTCTCTATCCGTATTTTATCGCTATTTTAACAAACGATGCTCAACTGAGCTTGCCAACTGCATTCCTCCTCTCCATGAATTCACCCGCAATACGCGTCTCGCCAGGAATGCTCATCAGTTTACCCTTAAGCCTACTTTTGGACGCACAGTTAAATTTGGAGACTCGTTCATCAGCCGCACGACACAAATAGGGAATGCTCTTCCTATTTCCTCCAGAATACAATCCGCAGATATTTAAAACCAATGTACACCGGCACCTCCTGTCCCTTTCTCCCTCTACACGTTCGGCCCGTGCTGTATCTTGAACCCGGACACTTAAGGGTATTAACAATCCCTTGAGCGAGCTCAAATAATAAAAAGAATGTGACAAATAGGTGTTTAATGGGTGCAATCGTATTGTTTCCGGATGAATGTATGTTCTTTGAAGTGTTGCATTAGCAGCAGAATAAGCAAAGCCGTAACTGTTGAAAACGAAAATGTTTATAAAACGAAAGTTCGTCAGTCTTACTAGTGAAGTACATGACGAGGACCTCCAACTTCTAAAAAACACTGGTCACTTCTTTCACTCTTACATGATCATATACAAATCTTGAAATTCACACTGTTGAATTCTTATTCACAAGTTTGTACGTTACTGTCAGTACATGATCCACTATTTCTTGACCGTATTTTGAGTTATACTTGCCGACTTCACGATCTACTGTTCGAATTGTGCAAGCCGTTTAGTCTATCTTAACTTGTTAATGGAAACATAAATCGCTAAGGTGACTATCACCAAACTGCCCTGAGAGGTATTGTGAAGTCGACGCATGCTAGAACACCCCTTATTTCCGATTCGATTAAACGTATAATTCTCCTTGTGAAATTGTGTTTTTCAAAATTTCCTGCATAAATACTACACCTTCCCACTATATTCAAACTAAAGCTACTTAGACCACTACAAAAATAGGAGGAAATCTCTTTCATTCCAGAGGATTTGCAGTTAGTCCGATTCATCGAAGAGAATTATGGATCGATTAGTGTACTCTGGAAAGCGTGTAAAAAGTCTATTTGATTCGATCTTTAACTCCCGGGTGACAGACAGGATTAATTTGTATAGTCCCTCGAAGCAATTTTTCATCTCTACTTAATTTTGGCCAACCAATGAATGAGTAAAGGCAGTTTTTTTTGTGCTTTTACTGAAACAAATCCATTTTAGGAATGGTAATATGTACCATGTATGGAATGATAAAAGCCATTATATTGAATTCTGACTTCTGGATGCAAAGAAATTAAAAAAGCTTGTGGAAGTCTTTCATTATGGTCAACACTGTATGTACACCTAATCATAAGCGTCCAAAGACAATATTTCGAACATTCCGCCATCATCATCATCATAATTTTCTGCCCCGTAATGATCCACTAAAGGGTCGTGAAGCATGCACGAGAGATCTTCAGGAAGCTCGATCCTCCGCCAGCCGCTCTAACTCATCAGGAGTGCCCAAACGTAACCAGGTGAGTTCTTGGACTTGGTCCAACCACCTCGCCCTGGGTTGACTAAGCGGTCGCCTGCCTGGTGGAATCGCAGTTGCTTCTTCGAATGGACAGGGCTGTGCTTCGATGCTTTAGTAACGTGACACAACGTATCCCCTCAACCATTCCGATGGACAGCACTCAATTAAGCTCTCAACCTAAAGCAAACGGATGCTGCTGCACTTAGCATACATCTCCATTTTTCTCCGCTTGACTTAATCGGCAACCAGGTAGCAGTCAGCATAGCCACACAACAATTCTTGATGAAGACTTATTTTCTTAAGTAAAAACGTCTCTGCCAGCATTCCTTACGCAACGAATTGGATATCTCACAATCAGGCGCTGTACGACCCCCTGCGAGTCTTCACAGACGATGAAATAGGCAAGCCGTGGCTCAAGCAGTATCTGTTCATACAGCAAGGCCGCAATTAAGTCCCTAGACAATCTCAAAAACATCCCTTAATTACCGGCTGTCTCGTCACGAGGTGGCTGAGCACTTCACAACACACATTAGGTGGGTGCAGGGACAATATGGCAATTACAAGTTGCTAACTGTGGTACAACCTTGTCTCTCACAGCTGGAGGAGATTCACATCTACACCTCTCGCTATAGCCTATCATCTCCTTATAATTTATACAATTAAATTAACCAACAAAAAATGGCTAGAAGGCGCCACAAATGAGATCAGACCAGCATCCAATTCTAAACGGACAGACTAAAAAGACCTGCACTCAGGAACCTTACCTGAAATAGCTCAATTGGCACACACGTTCGCATGATGGGCTTGGCTTTACAATGATTCTTGCAGAAGCTGCATGGATGAAAAGGAGGTAGAAGCATCGCATCACCTTCTCTACTCGCGTAGTGTGTTCTGGATAGACATAGAAAGTCATACTTTTTCAACAACCTAAGCGAACTGAACCGCTTCGTCACAAGCGCCAACTAGTTTCATATGAGTGGATACCGCCCCGATACTTCTGCCTTTGGTGTCGACACTACAAAATTGGTCCATCCACTTTTATAAGAGTTATATTACACAAAAAAAAAACTGGTTGTGGAAGAAGCTGGGCAAGCCTACTTTGAACATAAATTTTAAAACATAAAAAAATTACCTAACTTCGATTTATTGATGGATAAACGCATAGCTCTGTGTTCTAAGTGATATCGAAACAATCGTCTGACCCAACCCAAATTCTTCGACTCTATGATTTCACTTTCCTGAATATTTTCAGGTTTCATAGGTGCAACCATGCTCCACTTAGGCCATATGGTCTGTTTCACATTCCAGCTTTAAAACCTAACTCCCCAGTTGACCAAACTGCATTTCCTGTTGGGGAACCATTGGTCATTCTAAGATGTCTGTTTCGACAATTGCAACCATTTGGTGGACATACTCTGTGATACATACGTAGCTACCTTACTCGGCATTTATGATCTCACTCAAAAAATCTCATTCTTACACTGTTAAACCTTATTACTACGTATTTCTCTGTTTTGTCGAGGATTGATTTTTGATTAGTAAGTCTTTAAATTTGCCAACACACTCAAGTCGAGATGATTATTTCTTAAGCATTTGTGAAGGTGTTAATTCTTATAGTTATCGCAACAGAGTATTAAAATTCGTATTGGATCCACCCAATAATGGGTATTGGATAAACAAACAGACTATATATATATATATTCCACTTCAACTGTTCTCCCAATATATTTATTTTTTTCAAAATAATCTTAAATGTGTCAGAACACAATGTGAGCCACACAATGCTTGTTAATTTACAAGCATCAAATGTACTGCGGAAATGAGACTTTAATAAGCTCTTGAACATTCCGAATCTGTAAGTGAAACGTTTATTCTTTTACAGCTCTAACTGGGCACCCCCATAATATGTTTCTTCGCATTTTTTGTTTGGCTTTTATTTCGGCCTTAATGTTGTTGTTCTATTTTCGGCACACGCGGTGACAAATACGACCAATTCGTGTATAAAAGCATGCATTCATTCGTTCAAATATCCCATGTGCTCCAAGTCTTTAGTCAAATTTATTTACGCGCAAGATTATCAACACATATGCATGCGATTGTTTTGTTTTCAAAATCACATACAACTCGTACACTTGTTGTGTATGATAGAGCAAGAACCTGTTTGCTCTGTCTTCATTTCATTGTTTTGAATTCATTTGGTGTCCACAAAAAAAAATACACACCTTGCCACGGAGAATGGTAAACCAATGGATCCAATTCACGTACAGGGCTATTCCACAGGTGACCAAGAGTAGACCTAATCCTCCCACGAACAGCTCTCTATTGACAATTCGACAGCACATGTTGAAATATATTCTTAACAGAAAACCGTAAAACTCGCTGAGCAATTTTTCAAACTGAATTCATATTCTTGTATGCTATGAATTTCACTAGAGATTAACTTTTTAAGTACACCAGATCACAATCACGAACGAAAACAAATGAGACATTCACTTTAACCAGCGAGTTGTTCTTATGGGTTTGGGCGTGTTTACACTAATTGCGCGTGCAATTTATTCGCGTTATCACTGAATTCTTTACTTCAAGCTTCTCGTCTTCCGAAATAGATCACAAAAAACCTGTACACATATACAGACTCAGGAAAAAAACAAAAAAAAAACTTCATTAAGTAAAAACGTCCGGATCGCTCGACACCCAACTCTATTGTGATTCTCTAGCTCGCTTCCCATATTTACTTCACCCAGCCTATCGCTGATAATCACATTTCAAGCTTCAGCCCGCCACTGCTGATAAAAAGAACGAAGTTTTTTCATTTCGTTTTCTCTTTTCAAAATGTAGGTGCTGCTGTATCCGAATGTTGCTGCCTACTATCAGCATGCTAAGCGCTGGCTGATATGAAATAAGAGGCGATTACACATCGCTCTTTTCAAATGTTAAGAGCATAAGAGAATAAATAATCTGTGAGCTAAGAACTGTGATCTGAAGAGCACGTAAATACACATAGTAATCGACTTTATGATGTTGGCAATGTCCGTCGACTTGAAAAACGATATGAGATCGTTATGGTATAAGCTTGGCTACGTTATTGCAAAGCTGTTGTATTGGATATTCACTGCAGTCAAATAAAGTAAAAATCGTACATAACAATACCTGAATAGCGATGAACCGGATATTACAATATATCTTTGAAGTCCCGGAAAAACTCCATCTAACTCAGAGTAATTTGCAATTGATTACAACACTGCCGCATATAACGATGGAACAGGTTATAGCCATAAATAATATGTAAGTGTAAAAGCTGTTTAAAACGATGGTCTTCCATTCTGCGTGTTGCCATTTTTATTTTACAAGTTAAATTACATGCCAATTATTAAAAAAAAACTTAAACTTAATTCAAATTCAAATTCCAATTTCAACAAACAAATTATACAATTGGACATAAGCTATCAGAAAAGCTGTTGGCTCAACAATAGGTTAAAACGGATGTTTAGTGATTACAGAGTTTACAATGTCACCAATAATTTTAGCACAATTAGCGTAACGACTAAATTTATTGGCACCCCAAATTGTTTACCCAACTATTAGCACCCCATCATTCAATAGCAATTTTCTCAGTAACCAGTCCGTAATGGTCCGAATAGTCAATTGATCACCCACGAGGTAGGAAACAGTCTGCCAAAGAACAGCAAATTTACTAGTGGTTACACCAAAACCGGTCCCCGCCACCAATAGCTTTTCTAAACGACCCGGTAGTTGATCATGGTGGCCAGCGGATATAGGTTTAGGGAAGAAAAAAAGTCTCTAAAGACTAAGAAAAAAAAACGTAGTTTACGCCAAAAGGCACAATTAAATATTAACTAGCAAACACATGCCCGCATCGCTGAGCACCTTTCCCAGAAAAAGTTAAGAAGCTTAAAAATCTTTAAATTCTTCAGGCTTAAGAAATTGTGAAACTTAAGGGGGAGAGTGAAAACTTTTAGTTAAAATTAATTTTTAAAATATCATCTATTGTAAATTAATTTTTGGTTCGAAAACGGTTCATTCCTTAATTAAAATTTTGTTTATGTGCGTTAAAACGATGGTTTATAGAAATATAACGTATTTGTATGTGTGTTTATTTTTGGAGTCCGCCGGGTGTCAGGATCGTGGTTTACCTCACGTACACACTCTCATTTGGTAAGTTCATAAAATTACAACAGATGATATATAATTTTAAGTTATTATGAAAAATAGGATTTTCTAAGGAATTGAATTTGGCTTTATTGGTAAACCTTTATAAAGTCGTCAGAAAATAATGAATCAACAACAATAACAGTAGGAAATTAGCAGATTGAAGGCAATTTCACTTTCCCATTTGCACAATACATTCCCCGTGCACCTGCCGAGAATATCCATGATTTACAATATTCACAGACTTAGTCCACATCACAACAAACAGAAACTTCACTTCAAATAAAATTCAATATTTTATAAGATCAATTAACAATTGAATTGTTAAGATAATTAAACTAGTCTTATGTATTGTGTCTATAACTTTATTCGTATATGTCATTCATTTGAAGCGTAAATAACAAAACAATGTTTTCACTCAAATATGTCGAACTTTGTGTCTGAACTTTTTGCTGGGAGTTCTTCTTCATTACTTTAATATGAAGAAATCTGCTGCCGAAAGTCATCGTATTTTGGTGGAAGTTTATGGTGAACATGCGTTAGCTGAGCGAACGTGCCAAAAGTGGCTCGCACGATTTAAAAGTGGTGGTTCTGGCTTGGCCAACCAGCCAAATCAACGATGGAATCAGAAGGGTGTGCTGTACTAAGAGCTGCTTAAACCGGGTGAAACCATCAATGGACAACGCTACCGAATACAATTAATCCGTTTGAAGAGAGTAGTAGCCGAAAAACGCCCGGAATATGCAACCAGATACGAGGCAATAATTTTCCATCATGACAACGCTCGGCTCCACGTTGATATTCTGATTAAGAACTATTTGGAAAACAGTGTATGGGAAGTTTTATCCCACTCGCCTTATAGCCCAGACCTTGCCCCTTCTGACTACCATTTGTTTCGGTCGATGCAGAACGCCCTCACTGAAATACAGTTCACATCAGAGCAGAATATCAAAAATTGGCTCGATTTATTCTTGGCTGCCAAGCCGGCGCATTTCTTTTGGGATGGGATACACAAATTGCCAGAAAGATGGGAAAAAGTAAAACGTTTTTCTTAAATAAACAAATTTTGAAAAAAAAAAAAACGCATGAATTAAGTTATAGGCCCAATATATTCTGTCTAGCAAGTAAGTTAAATGAATTTCAATAAAAATCAACACTGTATGGACAAAAATAGTGAATTAATTTTTAATTTTGAGAAATTCCTTTTTAGTTTATTAAGTGCATGTGACTATTTTTGTAAATTTTTCACTAATTCCATTACATATTCGTTATCTTTGCTTTTAGATGGAAGTTCAATTACGTGAGGAAAATGTGTTGACAGTGAAGTAGAAATACTACTAGCAGGTTGCATTTTGGTCGCATTATTTGTGAAGTTGATGAAGTGTATACTTACTTTTGGGACTGACTGTATTTTAATGACAAGTTTTTTTGACCAAGAAGTCGCTTTTAAATAAAATTTGTAAAAAATGTTATTATTTTATTAATAAAAGGGGTGCCAGTAATAACAGCCTATATATACTATTATTAGCACTGCCAACAGTTGCACTTTTTTGAGAGCCATTAGTTGTATCATTTAAAAGTTATTATATTAGTTAGAAAAAGCAATAAATGCAATGCCCAAGGATCTTCAAAAAATTAAACAAATAAAATAAAAAATATATATATGTATTTATTGATTTATAAATTCTATATTAATCTATTGTTTTAGAATTTAAAATAAAGCACTTTGAAAACATAAATAAAATCAGTAAACAATTTATTAAAACAATTTTTTTTTTGTTTTAAGGAGTGCCAATAATTGTAGTTTTTGGGTGTCAATAATTATATCAGAGTGCCAATAATTGTTGAAAGTTGAAATTTCCTTAGGGGTGCCAATAATAGTTGTCATTACGCTATTGTTTTATTTTATTAAGTATTTTATGATGCTTGACATCGGGGTGTTTAGGTCCGTCTTTGTTGGTCCTCTCGGGATGGGGTGGTGGATTGGCATCCTATTTAGCCGCGATGTTGAATGCTTTTGCTACTAGTCAGATACAGCAGATTCAATGCATTGAAGACCACTGTCCGGGAGTCGTGCTTCTCAACTGTAGCGGGACGATGCGGGCTTCTACATAGTCTCCTGTTACTGATGGTAAAGTTAACGCCGAGATACTTCACATTTTCCTTGATGATGACTATCTTCATGCTCCGGCATGCCTTTGCTGATCTGCATCTACTTCTGGATGGTCTTCTGAAGCAAATGGCCATAGATTTCTCCGCATTTATAAGGATACTCCTATCGCAGTGATTGTACTTCATTGCTGTCCGGTTTTCTAACCTCGGTGCTGCGATTTGTGGTGACATTGAGGTGACGTATGTCAATGAGTCGTCCCCGAATAAAGAGCATTTGACTGTGTCGGCTAGAGGTGGTAGGTCTGCCGTGTATATTATGTATAGACTTGATCCCAGCTTTCATTCTTGAGCAACTCCTCCTTTTATGTTCCGCTTCGTTGATTGGCTGTCTTCTACCAGGATGTAAAACCTCCTTGAATGAAGCAAGCTATAAATGATTTTGAGAATCCCATAAGATTCATCTTATAGTTCCTCTATCCGGTATCGAAGGCCTTTTCCACGTCCAGGAAGCAGACAACGGAGACTTGGTGGTGGTTGTTCAGGCCAGCTACGACATGGTGTTGAAGCTTCATGAGGGGACAAAGCTATTTTTTTCCCGTAATACATACTGCATGTCCGGGATGATGCCCAGATCAGTAGACCATCGCTTTAACTTAAGCTCTATTATGTACTCTAGAATCTTGTTTATGTTGCTCGAGAGCTGTATTGGTCAGTATGATGAAATACCAGTAGCGTTCCCTTTTTGGGTATTGCAACAATTTTCCACTTGCCAAGGAAGTAACACTTGCTGATGCAGTTTTTCATGATAATGGTGAGTAGTATCAACATCGCTTGTGCCCTTCGCGTGACGTTCTTCATTTTCTTCTGGTTCGTCCGCTGGATTGTTCTCGCTGAAGATGACGATGGGTACCCATCTCCACCCATCGCCCAACATTAAAGACGTAGCTGTATACTTCTGCGACGCATTTCGGATCAGTCGGGTGGCGATGTTTTGAATTTGCCTTCGAAAGATCTTTCGAACGCTTCAGCTTTCTGAGCTGGAGCGGTTGCGTCCCCTTCACTTGTGGTAAGAGTTTCTGGCAGGCTCTTCCTTTTACCCATGATCTGATTTATCTGCCGAATAAACTTAATCTGAATGTCAGAACGTTTCTGTTCGGAATCGATAGTTGCCATCCGGCTTCAAAGTAAAAGTCCTCTTGTTATGGTTGACGATGATGGCGATCGATGCACGACTTTGTTTTGCATCTTGGAAGATTTGATGTGGATGTGGTGTTATCTTATACCATGTACGAAGACATAGACAATTGTTAACTTTCATCCAGTCACTGGTCTATGAATGTTCTTACATGTGCTAAAGGTAATTTCATCACATGCCTTGTTCGTTTTCATATCTGGCATCTGAGGAGTTCAGTAAGTGTTGATTCTTATTTCAAACAAGTGGGCGTGCAAAGGACACTTTCCATCTGTAAACAAAGCACTTACTGCTGTGACAACACTAAACCCTTTCATCTCCGTGAATCCTGTATGTGCTGTATGTCAAATCCAAATGTTGCAATTCAAGCATGGGACAACTCTCTAAGAAAAATATTCTTCTCAGCCAAAAGTACAAAACAATCATAAATTAACAAATTATAGCTTTCTTCCCTTAACAAGGTTTGATACGTTTTTTAGTCAACAGTTTTCTTTATCAACTTTATTTTCATATCATCGGTTATAACGATGGAATTCTACGGTCCCTTTGTCATCGTTATAACTGATTTTTACTGTATTACATTTTATATTTGTTAATTAAATGTTAGATCTTCGCATTAGTGTTCATCGCCTTAGGAACTATTATGAAATTTTTTTGTTTATTCCGATAGAAAATCTTAAGGTTCCAGCACATAATAATTTACTTTCGTAGCGGCAAAGCACACGTTCCCTGTGAAGCACCTGAAGCAAGAAATGACACAGTGAATACTTCAACGAACATCTGATTTCATTTGACCGTCTCAAGTTTTAATTGAAAATTCAAGTGGTTTTGATTATTAATGCACACATAAAATATGTGTTTTATTACAAATTATTTTCAATTGCCAACCTTTATTCATATTTTTATGAATTAACAGCTTTGCTTCACGGAGAACCAACCAACAGACTTTAATTTCAAATTTAAATACGTATTATGTGATAAATGTCACAATTTGACGATTGCCCACGCTGAAGCAGAACTAACGTAAAAAGCAAGTAACGTATTTATCTCTCAAACTATCGGAGACGCTGACGCAAAAAAGTATTCTATGTTTATACTTCACACTGTTACGAGAATTAGTTGTGATCAGAAGTTGTTGATGATGTTACCATTCTATTTGGCGCACAATAGGTCATAAAAGTTATTTCGGCAACTGAAATCCTGCCGAAGCCTTCCACGAAGACGTCAAGGTACTCACCACGCAACACTCTATTACCCTGTACAGGGTGTCTTTAGGTCACAGGGACATAACTGGAAATGAATCAGGGGATAAATTCGCCAGGAAAGGGACCGATACTGACACCTCTGTATCAAACCCCATCTTGTGAAGACAAAAGTGGATGACAGGATCATAGAAGGAGCTCAGTCCGATGCTATAGCCCAAATTTAACAGTACAAAAACCGACAAACACTCGCCATAATCACCTGAATTCTGAATTACCATGAAAAGAAAATGAAATTTGCATTGCTTAACCGACCAACTAGAGCAAATATTGGTGAGAACTGAAAAAATCGCCAGATAGGCAAACCGTCTACGTATGATGGCTGTTCTGATGCTGGAATTGAAGTCGTACAATTATAAACAACGACGAGATTTCGCTACTTTGGCGCTGAAAATGTTGGGCAGTGATCCAGATTTTGCCCAAAAGACCATCTTCTTGAACGGGGCCCATTTTCGGCTCAGCAACAATGTCTACAAGCAAAATTTCCAGTGTGTTCATTGCATCCGCGATTGCGGTTCATGGCAAGGCCGCATCATTGGAACTTTATTCTTTCGTCAATGTTCAACATTTCTGGTAAATAGCTATTTTAATCAATTTTCTGTAGCCAGACAAGAACAACATGTCGGAGATTTGGTTCTAACAAAACGGCGCTACACCCCATACAAGCGACGTAATGCCCGAAGTTGTGAGAAGTCTCGTACTAGGTACTGCACCATCTCTCATGACTTGACAGCACTCTGAGGATTCGTCAACTTCTTAGTCCACAGTAACAAGAAAACCACTTTTAAGGAACGCAGAGCTAACATTCAACACTCTATATCTGGAATCACGCCGCACCTATTGGAACGATTCTTTAACAATTGTACCCACCGCTTGAAGTACTGCCAGCGAGCCGAGGCTGTAATTTAAATTATGTGCTATTCCATAAATAATAGCAGGTATGCAGCTTCAAAATAAAGCGGGAATCATCTTAAGTCTTACACCGTTGTGATTTTATTCAAAATTTCTTTCTTATCTGTTCATAAAAAAAGCATTTTCCCTAGATTCGTCTGGCATTTGTCAAAAATCTGGCATGTTTTAACACTTTACAGTCATTGAATAGTTATATCCGTAATAAACTAAGAAATAGAGTCTAACTAAAGGTCATTTACCTACTATGGGTTATACTATGCCATACAGATATCTCTTATCAAAGTACTTCAAGTATAATTCTTTGCTAAATCAGACTAGACGTCTCTATCACTGAATTTCCTTATCTAATCAATTTTAATAGATTTGAGTTTGTTGAAAGAAAAATAAAACTCACAATGAAGTCAATTATTTGTGATTATCTGTTGTGGATATCAATTGAAAAACGTGGTGCTCGTTATACTTAATACCAACTCTGCCGCATAGTCAAAACTATGGGGTTTTCCAATATGAATTTGACTTTTTTTAAATAAAACGAAACAATTTTGAGATATCAGTATTTTATTACTGGTTTTAAGTACAATCTGCATTAATTTCGACTTCGTTCATATATCCACCACAGACACATTAGCATTGGTCGATTGGATAAACTCAACGACCAACAGACTTTTGAGCTCCTCTACGGACGCCGGCTTGTTGGTAGCTCCATAAAAATTCTAGTGAACACAAAACGTGTGACAAAAACAAATCGTGTCTGTATTCGAATGCGTACCTACTTAGATACTTATCAGGCCGGCTAACTTCCATCGCTAACGGTGCTGGGCACGATGCTTCCAGTCCTCAAGACGAAGCTGTCTTGCATCGGCCGCGCTTTCAAGACATTCGGTCTCGCTTTCTCAAATAGAAATCGCCTTTTTTATGGATGCGGCGTATGTATCTGATATTCCAGTCTTCGGGCATGGTTTCGTCTTCTCAAATTCTACAGATGATCTGGTACATGCTGTGTTATTCCTCAGCCTTTCAATGGCGGTACCGACTTCTTGTGGGGGAAGTAACATTAAGTAGACTGGAGTTAGGATATCTTGATTGCCTATCACTGGTCAGGCCCGTTAAGCAGCTAAGAAGAGCCTTGGTGGCTTTCCTAAAGCTTGAAGCAAATCTTTTAGCTCTTTTATAAAAGGCCCTCGAGACTCTTCGATATCCTCGAGGAGGTTGGGAGAAACCTTTTTTTCAGACGTAGAAGTTTCTTCTCTTTCAGTCTTTTAGCATGGTACTCCTCTTGCGCTGCTCTTGGTTTCCTTTGCAGTGCCTTTTGGTGTGGCTCGTAGTTGCACGTTCCTTCTGCTCACTCTCGCCAGCATACGACTGGTTTTCTTTTCGGAGGTGGGCGGAAAACTAAAGTAGTTTCCGCTACCTCTTTGATGGCCAAGGGGCAATGCAACCACATTTCATTAGCGTTTGTTTTCGACATAGGCATCGCACATCCAGGATATTCCGTATACTACATCATTGCAAGTGTTGTTGCTTAAAATATATTTTAATCAATTTCATTGTATTGCACAACGGCATCGAATTGGGATACGCACATGGAACGTCTCATCGCTTACAGGAAAGGATCTCGGGCTAGCAGAGGAGGCTGCCAGGTATCGTTTGGATATCGTGGATATCTCCTCGACGAAGCAAACGGGATCTAAAGTTGCGGACCTTTTGGATGGGTGGAAACTCTTCCTGCCAGGAGTTGCACCTCAAATGTATGCACAGGCGGGAGTGGGGATACTCACAATTCCCAGGTTGGCAGGCAGGGTATTGGAATGCATACCATTAGGAGGGAGGGAAAGGTCAACTTGGTATGCACCAAATCTAGAGTCAGAGTACGCGGCTTTCCTGGATGAAGTTGATGCTGCCCTTGATAGGGTAGTGGAAACGAATTCCTATATCCTGATGGCTGATTTCAATGCTGACGTGGGTGTGGTTGTAACGACATGGGGAAGTGTGATTGGGAGGAACCGTGATCCTGGAGAGAAGTTGTTGGACTTTTGTCTAACAGGTCCATAATGAACACCTTCTTCCACACAAAGGCATCCATAAATACACATGGTACCATCAGAGTCGTCAACAGAAGTCGTTGATGGATCTCTTTGTGGTACCATCGTGTGTGAAACGAATGGTTTGTAATGTTCGTGTGAACAGCCCCTCTGAACTATCAACTTATCATCACTTGGTGTACGCTGTACCTCACTGATAAAATACCTCGCCTGCCAAGGCGGAAACCAAGAGTGGTTACACGCATACGGTGACAGAAACTACAAAGCAGTGAGTTGCGGCTTAATTTTGCACGGCACATATCTGAAAGGTTTGAGCCACTTCCACTTCCATCGCGTGTAGAGGCTCTCTCGTGTCATTAAAGTGGTCTGGGAACGTGGTGAGACATCTGGCGATTGGCAAACTGGGGTGATTGTCCCACTTTTCAGGAAGGGGGGCAAAAGAGATTGCTCCTACTTCAGGAGCATATCTCTTTTAAGCCTCCCCAGGAAAGTCTACGCTAAGCGCGTTCTGGAGCTATGGTCGAGCCCAGGATGAGGGATGAACAGTGCTGATTTGGAAAAGGGATACGACCGAGTTCCTCGACATAAACTCTGGAGTGATCTGCAAGAGTATGGGATTGATGGTCCTCTTCTAAGATCCATTCAGTCTCTGCACACAAACTGTAGCAGCTATGTTCGGGTTAACGGTGGTGAACTAAAACCTTTCACCGCGGGCGTTGGACTTCGCCAAGGGTGCGTTTTTTCACCTCTCCTTTTCATTGTACAATATAAATGGACTGTATGTTGCAGCGCAGCCGAGACGAGGAATGTTTCAAATTGGGAGAGTTGAGGGTAAGTCATCTTCTTTTTGCAAATGACTTAGTTATACTCACATCTTCCCAGACGGAACTGCAGCGCGCACTCGATAGGTTTGTGGCCGTATGTGCTGATGCTGGAATGAAGGTGATGGTGGACAAATCGGAGGTTATGGTCATCTCCAGAATGCCTGTTCAATGCACTCTACAGATTAGTGGAGTCCCATTGAAGCAGGTGAAGAAGTTCAGGTTCCAGGTCAAGCTGGGTCAATTTTGAACCAGCTTGGTAGATCTGTAATCAGGAAGGCCGAGCTTGGTGTCAAGGCCAAGTTAGCGCTTTTCAACTCAGTATTTGTTCCAACTCTCACCTATGGTCATGAAATTTGGGTAATGACTGAAAGAAAAAGAATTTTGGTTATTGATGGATGTACAGCATCATTGGTTCCGTGTGATTTGACAGCATCAAGAACCCAGATTTGTTCGAACCCTGTAGTGTATTGTCGACACTACCGTAGAGCGTGAGATCGTTTTTCAACCAGCACAGCGTTGTCGTGATCCTGAGGCACTTGGTAATCGTGGCCGAGCTCCTTTCTTTGGCTTTAACGCTGATATCGCTTCTGTTTGTTTTTCTTGTTGTGCTGGAAACGATTGGGATAATTCACTTGCCTTTCATCCTGTGGAATTTTTTTTAACCTTTTCATTTTCAATTTTAATTAAAAATTGTAGTGATCAACTCTCGATTGCTAACTTTCGTCGACAAATTTACTGCATACAAGAACGATGAGGAATCCATATATAATCGGTTACCACCCATTGGCAGAACTTGTATAGTCTTCTCAAAACTCTCGGTTAAAACGCACTCAATTCAAACTAGCACCAGATTATTACAATACAACTTTAAAAAACTTTAAAAATTCCCGAGTCCACTGAGCTATTGGAATGTATTCTTTTTTATATTTTATTTGCAACCAAAAGCACAAATAATTTTCAAGTCTGTTTGCACGAAAATTTTCACAGAAATGGCTGTACCTGCCGATCTATTCAAATGATTCCATTACAACTGGCACCGGTCGATAGGAAAATTCAACCGACGAAAATCTGCTTTGGCAGTTAAAGCACGAAAATGTTCGAGTTCGAATAGAATACGGTTCGACTGATGACGGTCTGTAGAAGTTCTTAGTGGTTTAAGGTTTAAGAACAAAATTGCAAAAAAAATATCTTTCATCGGATGCTTTTTTGAGTGACGTGCTGAATTTGTTCCTGTTGAATCGAAGAGACCGTTCCAGGGATATGGATGTTTTGTAGTTTAGACCATTATGTCCCACTGTACGTCTGTCACTCACTCGGCACCGCCAACCACTTAGCCTACCCCGGCAAAAGTAACAAAAATTTGAAAATGCTAAAAATGACGGCTGTATTTGAAACATTCCCCCTTATTCTGTTAGACGTGGTGACAAATTCTCGTCTCGCATTTTTCTTTCACCTCACATCAAAATCTGTATTCTTGAATTCAAGTGAGGTTATAAAAAACCAATCAAATTCTTAGCCCAAAAAAATTCAACTAGTTGGCAACATACGCTGCAGATTTGTGTCTTCTAGTGGGATCAATTTCAATTCGGTGGTTGCACTTGATCATTTTTATCATTCTTGGATTCATTTGGTTCAGAACTCGGATATATTGGTGCGTATATGAGATGGATTACATTTCAATTGCATCCCAAGCAAAACCCAACGAGGAAAGCAGCCGGGGCTGACAATATGCAACTTCCTGACGAAGGGGTTCATCCCCCGTTCATATTGAAGACAGATCTCCAAGCGGTCTGGATGAGGCGGATGGATGGGGCATATTAGCGCGCAACCACACTACTGGCTGCCTTATTATTTATGTAATTAGTGCCAAGTGAGGCGGAGAAAGGCGCATAGCCGGCAAACGATTAAACGGTAGGTTAGGAAGAAACACCAAAATCAGTGCCCAGCGCTGTTGCAAGTGAGTAATTGTGTTTATTGTAACGAGTACGGCGGTATTGACCTCTAGCTTTATTCCTTACAATCCTTCTACGTTTCACTCTGAAGCGAATGCCACAAACGGTGGTGACACTCCTCACAATCATCATGAACAATTGCATCAACAATTGCTGCTTTCCTAGCAAGTGGAAAGTAGCAAAAATTGTCGCAATACCAAAAAATGGGAACGCCGCCAGTGTTTCAGAATACAGGCCAAGCAAGATCCTAGAGGACCTGGTAGTGCGAAAACTAAAGCGATGGTCTACCAACCTAAACATCATTCCGGATGTTCAGTACGGATTTCGGGAAAAACATTCAACGATACATCATCTAATGAAGTTCCACCAGATGTTGTAGCTGCGCTGAACAATAACGTCGCTTGCTTCCTGGACGTAGAAAAGGTCTTCGATACGGTCTCGATGGAGGGACTCATCTACAAGCTGAACCAGATGGGATTCCCCTCCAACATCATCAGAATGATTTAAAGCTTTCTGAATTTCAGAAGTTTCTGCGTCTCCTTTGAAGGCAGCAAGTCAACAGAGCGGAGCACCAAGGCGGGAGTTGCACATGGATCAACCGGGGACCGTGGCTTTTCAACATCTACACGACAGATCAACCAAATCCAACTGACACAGTGAAATGATGTCTATTTGCAGATGACTCGCTAACTTATGCCAGCACAACGTCATCACAGATAGCCGCGCAAAATCTGTAAAACCAAACAGCGAACAAATTTTACTATTATACCAAATGGGGTATTCGAAAATCGGTACTTATGTGTTTCAGAAGACCATCCAAAGGTGGATGCAGATCAACAGACAAATGTCTAAGCATAAATGTAGTGCTCCCTAACGGTACAGAAATATCAACAACCGAAAAGTTCAAGTATCTTGACATTAACTTCTTTCGAAACTGATCCTTAAGAAGGCCAGCCTAGGCCTCCATCGCATCTATCCCTTGATGCGCAAGCAAATTGATTAAGCCCCAGAACAAAATTGCTGCTATACAAGCAGCTTATACGGCCGATCTTAAAGTACGGCTTCCCAATATGGCACACCATCTCTAAGAACCGCATGACGAAGCTCGCAATTTTCTAAAGAAAAATACCGGACTCACCTTCGACAGGGACCGTCAAAGGCACCACAGCAACAATAGGCTTTACAACCAAGCACACATCATCCCCCTGCAACAGTACATGGTGACACTGTTCAGAAAGCAGCTACTAGAAATCAACAACCATCCTAACGAGGAATCAGAAACCTGAGAAACACAATCTCCGGACAACCCTACCTCAACGTGTTAAAACTGCTGAACGAGCACAACTTTCCAACGACGTCGAACGACGAGCTGCATGGATTCTACCAGAGCAGCGATAGCAATTACCATCGAGGCTAAGTCGGCTAACGCATCACCACTCCATCCCAAAAGGACCACCATGAACACACGGACTTGAACAATCCGATGTAAGCTGCAGCCATTGTAGGACATAAAAATTATTCAATAAATTAAACAAAGTAAACCAATTGGACACCTAGTTGAGCCAACATCCGAAACTTTAATTTGTTAGTCTAGTTATAATCAATCAATTGTAAAAAAGGACAAGGCAAGTGTTTCGTTCTCTTAAAAAATTTAATTTCTTGGTGTGCTTGGAATTATCCTCTATTAGCGACCATGCACTCAAATTGTTGGTTTTGTTGTTATTTTAACACTAAACGTCAACAAATTAATCAACTTTTATTCCAATCAATACAAAATTTGGGTTAAAACTTCCATATTTATCCTACGTTGTTTGGTATCACCCACAAAAATGCAAGTGACAAAATCTCTCTCATTCCATCTCACACCTCGTGTGAGTGATAAATGTCACATGAAGTGACTAAGAGAATGCAAATTCGTCGAACTGAAACATATTTTTTGGTGACACGACTAAGAGAATAAGGGGGATTAGTGTAGCTTAACAAAGAAAGTCTCAGTCAATCTTTTGTTTATTGCTTAACTGTTGAGACGTGGACGGATTTGTGGATTACCAAGTTTGCTTAGGCAAACAATGAACTGGGAATGAATTCATTTCACGAATTATTAATTGTTTAGTGCTTACACTTACACATTTTTGCTTCAACCTATTGCCAGCAATTTACGTGATTCAGTAATTGCCATCTGCGCATCATCTTCGAAGTGACTAAATAACATTTGTATAATAACCATTAACGACGTTATTTACCGTCTGATTACAACGATATCCCCCATTGCGCATAACTTGGTTATGAAAGAACAGCTTTGTTAGCTTTTTTGCTAAATTAATGCATTTAATTCCAATCGGGTATTCATTCCTACAACCATCAATTCAATCTGTTTACATTATTCTTGAATGGAAATTGGCATTCTTCTGTCTTAGTTGGCGCTACAGTCCTGGGTTGAACTGAGCTGAGCACGGTATTTTGCTAGTTGCTTCACGCTTCGCACGTCCAATGGTTTGAGGTCCCTTTCCAGCTGTGTACGTCGCTGGAGATGTGATATTCCTTTACATTGTTGTATTTCGCGGATGGTGTCGAAGACTGCACGGGCAGAGCTGTGCATGGCATAGGCTGACGCTGAATTCAAAAACATCAAACATGTGCGCAGTGAACGGACATCTCTGCTTTTTTGGGGTGCTGATTGAACGTTCTGTCAAGACACAAGAAGAAAGCCCTTAATGTCTTTCGGGGATGGTGTCGAAGACTTTTCGGGCCGGAGCATTAAATAGGCTGACGCTGAATTCAGAAATATCAAACATTTGCGCAGTGATGCGGCATCTCTGTTTTTTTTCGGATGCTGATTGAACGTTCTGTCAAGACAGAAAAAGAAAGCCCTCAAGGCGGATAATTAAATTTAAAAGAAAAATTCCGAAAATTCAGGATTGAAAGACTCTAAACATTTTCGAGTGTTATTATTTTATCCAAGACTTTCTGTAAAATTATTTTCAATTTTTGCATTTCCCATTTCCTATATTTCCTAACGATGGTCAAATGTTTAAGGCTTGCGCATCTGATGCGCGGAAAGATACTCAAATGAACATTTGACGTTTGCCGTGATGCTCAAATTTGTGTTTATGAACCTGTTGTAGAGGCGATGCAGCATCAATGCGGTTCTGTATTCACCCATAGCTTGCCCGAGACGCGAGACTCAAACTTGTATAACCAGATCGATGTCGCTGTCCAGCTCCTTCCCCGACATTCCAATCGAAACGACCAAGATACTCTGGTGTCCAAACAGAAAAATTAAACACTGCTTTCTCGGCACTTTGTTTAACATAAGACTTTTTTTAATATCGTATTTAGCTCTTTGTATTTGTATAAATGTCCTGTATTATGGCGGTATCAAAAGTTATTGTTTACCAAAAGTGGTAGAGATACATTTCATTTCGTCTCGTTTAATACTATAATCTAAAAGGCATTTTGTGGCACAATGTAGATCGAACATGTTTCTTCTCTCTTAATATAAATCTTAACTCCTAAACCTTTGTAAAAAAGTAACATTTTTTATAATTGAATTATAAACTTTGGTAAACTTTTCCGACATGGAATGATTGTGATTTAATACAAAAACTGTTTTTTTTTTCAAGTGATAATACAAAATTCATCAAATTGGCAGACTTAAGCTCTACAATCCCTGTTGTATCCACTTTCTGTTTTCCGCTTGATGGAAGGAGATTTTTTGTTTTGTATTATTTGAGTCTTTTTTCTATGGTCGCTTTTCGGACGGCACTGCATTTTTAAGCTGCTTACTGGGAACGATTTTCACACTCGACAAGCTAGCTTTCGCTATGTTAAGTAGTGGTGATCCCTCTGGTTGGGATTCGGCTTCGATTGATTTTCTATACATAGCGGTGGGTTCAGTTGATATCGATGGTTTTGAAAGGGACTTCTGTGATGCGCTAGTAGGTTTCAGGTCGCCACGCATTAACGAAATAAGATATTCTGTTGGATACCAACAGAGAAGTATCAGTCCAATTGCAAATGTAACACCGGCTATGACATGGCCAATCGTTAGGATGGTAGGAACTACTCTCAATTCGTCTGCCAATTCGGGAGAAATTCGCACTTTCTGCTCGAACCAGATTAGGGGGAAATAAGTTGGTGGAACACCTTCGTAGAAACTGCAAGAGAATATAGGAGTTTAATTAATGTTAATGATGTTGGTATTTGTTTTTCATTCACCTCATATGTTTAATTGGTTCTACGAGCATATTTACTTGAAACCGTGCCGCTACTTCAAGGGCAACTCCAGTATTTGGCTCGAGAATCATGTAAAATTCGTGATCCACTTTGTTGGGATTGAGCCCATCCACCTGATTGACGTAGACTGGATCGGCATTGTAGAAATGTGGGTATGACATGAAAACGGGTGATCCAAAACGACATGCTGAGATGTCCATGATGCCAGAAGGCACGCACTCGCTACCGCAGAAACATTTGTTTTCCGGATACAGTGTTCCTAGAGGAGAAGATACCGTTAACTACCATGAACATAACTAAATTGATGAGAAGTAACTTAAAATAATCCAATTTCCAGTCACTTACCATTATCAACAGATTTTGGACCACCACTATACTTGAATCCCTTGATGCCCTCCACCTCGACTGTCTCTGTATATTCCAATGGCACACTACGACACATATCCGGTGTGAATAGTGATACAGTGTCGGTTCTCTTTAGGTTTGGCGGATAAAATTCGCCTGCCGAACCGTTCACCATGCCGCAGTATGAATCAGAAAAACCCGTGTGTGTCTTATAATTCCAGGAATGCAGCTTACCAATCTTGTAAATGTCATCAACTCCAGTGAATACATTAAAAGTACCAGTCAAATCTGCACTCCCGTTCCTCTAATCAAACGAAAAACGAAGCTTAAATCAGGTGTATTCTTGTATGCGTGTTTTTGTCAAACTACAAACCGTATAAAACCACCCAAATCTGTCGAAAGGAACTTCAATGTCATCACCAAATATTGGAGCTAATCTGGCTATGTCAATCATATCATCTTGATAGCCAGTGAATAGGAGTTTATCCGCCGATTGAGTCACAGCCATTGGCTGATTGTAGATCTTTAAACTGATGTCCACCATATTCCTTTTTATGGCATCCCATTGTTTGGCCTTAGACGCTGCTGACTACAATTGCATCTGATTGAGAAGGGGAACTTTTATAACATTGAACAGAACTTACGAGTGCAACCGCATTTAACATGTTAATCTCGTCGTCAAGGCTGCCATTGCTGTTCACCTCGTCGAAATAAAATATACTCTTTTTCCTGTAGCTCACTGTGTAGTTTTCAGGGTGCCACTTTATGTCCACTTTATCGGGCTTCTCTATGAAACGATATGGGCCTAGTTGCTGCAAAATTGGTTTGGTTGATAGGTTCTTGAAATCCTCCGGGTTCGTCCAGTTGAAGAAGTATATGTCTAAGTTTAGATCTAGTGGTGGTATCTTCCATGAGTCATAAACTCTTGAATTTGGCCGGAGTGCCATTTCCTGATAAATAAAGAAGAAAAAAAAAAGTTTAATCTGCAGATACCTTGGCAGAGTACCTTCTCCTTGGACATTTACGTTTTTTCTGGGGCAAAGGGTCTTTCAAGTTCGAGTTTCTATTTCAATATGGTCTTAGTAATTTTGACAGATTTCTTTGCTTTTTTTCACACGTGTCAAGTAGAATGTTTTACAATGTGAACAATTGTACTAAAGAGAGATCAGATGATCTCGAGAAACCTTACGTGAATGGTGGAATCGTGAAAACCTCATTTCGCAAAAATTGTCCTAATAATCGTTCAACAGAGCCAATAAGAGAGTTAATCGAAAAATGTGGATTGACCGTCTCGGTACAAGACACGCGTAAGCACTATTTTTCTTTGAAAATGCGCATATCGTCAAAGGATTACGATATCGTGACCTTTTTAACCTATTGTTGATGATGGCTATTGGCGATATGTGATTTCAACAAGTTGATGCACCATGCCACAGATGCAACGAAACAATGAGTTACTTGCGAAATATACCCCGGGAAGAGTATTTTAACGATGTTCTTTAACAATCGTGTCCAATCGTGTAGTAATATTACGTTGAAACCTTGTATTCACATTTGATTAACGTCTCGTAGGCATTTCGAACATGCTATATTTCTCCAGAATTATCTAACTATTACTGTCTTAAATCGAGAGCAGTCAATTTTGTTCAGCTTTTTTTTTTTTTATCGAAAGCTGAACTATAAGCAATACAGCGGGGCTGATTCTAGTTGGCATTGAAAGAAAAATTCTACGTCGGATATCGGCTAGGAAGAAAAGGCACAGCGACGAACTCTATGACCTGTACCAAGGGCGAAAATCCGTCGACTACATAGATTTTTGAGCGCATGGACAATCCAGCTAAGGGGGTATTCGAATCCGAGCCCACATGTTTGGGAAAGAAGAGGAATACCAAGTTTTCGAGGATACAAAGTAGCTGGGTCTTGATAAGTAAATTGCTATTTATTATTTCACGAACTGAATTATTTTACGAGATCTAGCTCTTATTCATTGGCATCTATGTATTCTATTGGGTCTATAACTCAATTCGTGCGGTTTGCTAAGAGATGGCGTAACTTGTATTATTCCATTGTAACATGCGTTGGAAAGCTAGTGTCATTGTACGTCATTTCAGTATATGTCATTCATTTGAAGTGTAAACAACAATAATTTTTTTGTCGAACTTTGTGCCTGAAAAAAAGTGTTTTTTGCGGGGAGTTCTTCTTCATTACTTTAATATGAGGAAAACTGCTGCCGAAAGTCATCGTATTTTGGTGGGAGTTTATAGTAAACATGCGCTAGCTGAGCGAACGTACCAAAAGTTTGTTGGTGATTCTGACTTGGCCAACCAGCCAAGTCAACGCTAAAGCCGAATATCCATGGCGTGAAGGTAATGCTCTGTATTTGGTGGGATCAGATGGGTGTGCTGTATTCTGAGCTGGTAAAACCGGGTGAAACCATCAATGGACAACGCTACCGAACACAATTAATCCGTTTGAAGAGAGCAGTAGCCGAAAAACGACCGGAATATGCGACCAGACACAAGGCAATAATTTTCCATCATGACAGCGCTCGGCCCCACGTTGCTATTCCGCTTAAGAACTATGTATTTGGAAAACAGTGGATGGGAAGTTTTACCCCACCCGCCTTATAGCCCTATTACCCCTTCTGTCTACCATTTGTTCCGGTCGATGTAGAACGCCGCCCTCACTGAAAGACGGTTCACACCAGAGCAGTATATTAAAAATTGGCTGCCAAGCCGACGCAGTTCTTTTGGGATGGGATCCACAAATTGCCAGAAAGATGGGAAAAAGTCATAACTTCAGATGGGCAATACTTGAATACTATTGTACATGTTTTTCTTAAATAAACGTTAACATTTTGGAAAAAACTAATTAAGATCCTAATTAGACCTAATAATATTGCAGAAGTATGCCCAGCCAGTAAAAACGTGGTCCGAGTGGGATATTCTTGCACAACAGTTAATATATCTAGATAAATACAAAATTATATTTGTTTGTCTGACAAAAGAGAAGAATGACTTTGCTGTGGCAAGGAAGTTGAAATAGAGCAGCCAACTTGGTACAGTGTTGAAAGTAATGTGACACATGTCATGGCGGAGGGTTGCTTAATAAGACTCCTTCGCAGATAGAAAGGTAATCAGTAATGTACTGGTGTATGTGTGTTTACTCGACTCGATGTGATTCTCTATACTGGCACGGCGCGTCCTAGCAGTGTGAATACATACCCTCTATACCACGGAATTATTATAATTACATACAAATAGCATTTCAAAGAAAAAACAAATAAAGTATAGAAAAATTACCAAATTTATACAATTTTGGACATCTGATCCCTTGTTACTTGGAAAGAAATGGAATCAAACCAACTTTAGCATCAAAAGTCTCGACTCAACGACAACACGGACATAATAATTATTATAATAATAATAACATGGTTGGCGCTACACCCAGTAGCGCCCTTCCCAGCAATCACTCGTGCTGTGCGTGATATTGTTCTCTCACGAATGGAAGGGACCGAACGACCAAGTTTGAGAAGCTTTCTTTCAGACAGTTATTACTCTTTGAGCATTGTCGAAAGAGGTGAAGGTGGGAATCGAGCCCAGGCAGCGAGTTTCAGTTGCGTATGGGACGTCGCACATCCCCACAACGCCACGACCGCCACTCTTAATTAGCATCGTTAAATTCTACAAGTCAACTGATTCATCTTCCAAGACTTCGTATGTGTTAATATTTTTTATATTTGCCGCCAGCAATAGTGAGATAAATTTACACATATAACTCAGAATTCGAATCTGTACTGGACCCACTTCACTGTTGAGAACTGAAGGAACAAGTGATAAGTCCTTGAAACATGTGCGTGCTCTCAGCGAATTTCAACTGAAATTCAAGTAATCAATCAAGAGTACAGCTTACGACGAAGCTAGCTATGCTGACTAATCGCCCACTCACTTCCATTAATTGCTAGGGTGGGATCTCAATAAAAACAATAAAACGTCAAATGACAGATATCCATAAATAAACACAAGCTTTCAAGCTCAATTATTGCACAGCCCATGTCAATTAAAAGTCAATTGAGCGCTAAGCATAGATTTATCCCATGCCACATCACATGACTGATATATACATCACATGATATATCCCATGCAATATAAAATCAAATACCTTTCCCATGCCGAATGTGAATATGTCCGCCCAAAACATCCCGCCGAGAAGTCCAACCAGCGCCAGGAGGAAACCAGCTCCAGAGACGCACATCCGCCTGTTGCACAGCCTGCGACAGCGAAGTTTATCGCTTTTCTTTGGCATTTTGATGAAATCAATTCTGAAAAGGGAACAAAGCAATGACAGTTAATTAGTTGTTACTTCCTCAAATAAATGAGAGATTAATTATGTAAAAAACAAAACATTGTGAGGCATCGGTATCATCATCCGATAATGGGCAATTATCTCAGAAGAACATGTTCAATGAGCCCTGTCCACATCATTATTGATACTTGAGTGCGGCTCAAGTGGCGATGCCCATGGAGACTGCTGTTCAATGGGTGGCTTCGAGGCCAACTCAGGCCATAGGGTCAATTAAATATTCTCATCAATGAAAATCGCTAATTGAATCAGATATGTAGGGAAATTCAATTTGCTTCAATTTGTTTCAATCACAAGGAACTTGTTCCTTTCGTGATTGCATATGCAGTCGAAGACTCTTCGAAATAATAAAACATGTGCGTGTAACATATGATGTTCTTACTTACTTACTTAAGGTGGCGCTACAGTCCGGGGTGGACCTGGGCCTCAACCAACAAGCGTCTCCAGCCAGCTCGATCTTTAGCTAGCTGTCTCCAGTTTCGCACGCATAGTTGGTTGAGGTCCCTTTCCACTTGCGTGCGCCACCTGAGTCGCGGTCTTCCTCTACTGCGCCGTCCCTCGGGGGTGGATTCGAAGACTTTTCGGGCCGGAGCATTGGTTTCCATCCGCTCTACATGACCTAGCCACCTCAATCGTTGGATCTTCACTCTTCTGGCTAAGTCGATGTCGCTAAACAGCCCGTATAGTTCGTCATTAAATCTCCTCCTCCACTCACCATCTATGCAGACGGGACCGAAAATCACACGAAGAATTTTCCTCTCGAAGCAACCAAGAGCAGCTTCATCCGCTTTTGATAATGTCCATGCCTCCGCGCCATATAGCAGGACTGGGACGATTAAGGTCTTGTAAAGCGTTAGTTTAGTTGTTCGAGAGAGGGCTTTGTTTACCAATTGCTTTCTTAGCCCAAAGAAGCAGCGATTGGCAAGAGTTATTCTTCGTTTGATTTCAGCGCTGGTGTCGTTGTCTGAATTGATAGCGGTGCCTAGGTAGACAAAGTTTTTGACTACCTCAAAGTTATATCTGTCTGCTGTGACGTTCTGACCGAGACGTCGGTGTTGGGTGTCCTTTCTCGTTGACAGCATATACTTGGTCTTACCCTCGTTTACCGCTAAACCCATCTTCGCGGCCTCCGTTGTAATACCCACAAAAGCGCCATTGACATCACGCTGCGTTCTTCCGATAATGTCAATATCGTCGGCATATGCGAGTAGTTGGACGGACTTCTGAAAGATTGTTCCTCTGGTGTTGGCGTTCGAGTTTTGAACAATTCTTTCAAGAACGATGTTGAAAAAGTCGCATGACAGCGCGTCGCCTTGTCTGAATCCTTTTTTGACATCAAAGGTCTCGGTTAGGTCTTTACCGACCTTGATGGAGCAGCGTGCATTCTCCATCGTCATCCTACACAAACGGAGTTTGGTAGGGATGCCAAAACTAGACATTGCTCTGTATAGCTCGTCTCTATAAATGCTATCATACGCGGCCTTAAAATCGATAAAAAGGTGGTGGGTATCGATTTGTTGCTCCTGGGTTTTCTCCAAAATCTGCCGCAGTGTGAATATTTGGTCGATGGTGGATTTTCCTGGCCTAAAGCCACACTGGTATGGACCGACCAGGTTGTTGACGAATGGCTTTAGGCGTTCACACAGTACGGCAGATAAGATTTTATATGCAATACTTAGGAGACTGATGCCTCTGTAGTTGGCGCAGTTCAGAGGGTCTCCTTTTTTATGGATCGGGCAGACTATGCTGAGGTTCCATTCATCGGGCATGTTTTCCTCCGACCATATTTTACAGATGAGTTGGTGCATGCTCCTTACCAATCACATATGATGTTCACCTTTCGGAATTTGTTGGATTATTGTTAACCTCAGTGTCAAAGCGAGTGTGGCACAACGCTTAGTCAACACGTACATACCCGGATGTGCACCTGAGTTTCACTGCATTCCATGCATTTAAAACTGCTGAATCAGGATTACGAAGATAGTATAATTACGTTGTTGGTGCGTCGACCCTTACGCAACTGAATCTCGCTGCCTGGGTTCGATTGTGGGTCGGTACGACAACAAAACAATTTTCACGGATCGACCTCTTTCGAGTCAGACAATGCTCGATGAGTAATAACGGTCAAGAAAAAAGTTTCTCAAACATGGCCCGTTCGGAGTCGGCATAAAACTGTAGGTCCCTTCCACTTGTGATGGAACCATAGCACGCACAACACGAGTGGTTTCTGAGAAGCTACAGCACTACACTTATTAATATTATTATTATTATAATTACCATTAAAATACAATGAAATAATATTTCAATTTGTTTGTAAGGTCATTTGAAGTTAGCTACCACAAACAGTTTTGACAGGTTGTAAGATCGACTGTGCTGAACACAGACTGGCTTGTTGCCAACTTGGCATTCCTTCCTAATTGAACATCTCTTAGAGTGAGCATGGCATTTGATGTACAGTTTCCTTCCTTGTGCAACCAACCTTTTAGCGCTTTCCTCTTGTGGAGACTGGTGGCAGCAAGCTAGAAGCTGCAAGCGTAACTCCTACACTCTACTCTAGCATCGCCTCTATTCCATCTTGAGCCTGAAGTTGCGGTGAAATTTTATAGTCCTCAAGACCTTTGCATATGAAGGTTCGCAATTTATGTCAAATTTCGAGTCAATGAATGTGGAAGATAAGTCTACGAGGACTAGTTTCTTCTTTTTTCCACAACATATTTGCAATCAATGGAAATTACGCACTGAGCTTGCTGCAGTCCCTCAACCGTTTTTCTGCGAAACGCCAGAAAACGTGTTGTTCCCAACACGTTTAGAGAACACAAGTTAACCGTAACCTACCGAACGATACATGTCAAGAGAGAAAGGCAGTGCCATAACTAGCATGCACAACCAATGGGCTGGACACCCGGGTATTCACGTATGGTTAGTGCGATGTACATTTAAAAAACCTGTAGTTAGTAAATATTAATTGGAATTTGTCCAGTTGCCATTTTTTAGAAGCTAATGGAAAAATCAGTTTGTAATGATTATCACCATAATGTTTGCAGTTGAAAACGTAAACCCACACGCAGGTATGTCGTATTGATGCAAGGGTTAATTGCAAGGTTAAGGATAAATAATAATGAGATGAATAAACGACATGCTAAAGGAAAGACTTACATAGTATCTGTGGTCACTAACAATACAAAAATCAGTTATGAGCAACAGTACTGCCAGCGTTTCTAAATCGACCTCCACAAAATTTTGTGGAATTTTTTAAGCAGAAGTTAATGCGTGGAGTGCCATTTCGAAATTTTAAGCGTCTCTCCTGAAAAAATATAACAACCGACTAATGCTGTTATGACTTGTGACTGGGCACATCTGAGATAGTAATCAAGACCATCAAGGGTTTCCCTCAGGGGGGTGTTCTATCCCCTCTCATGTGCTCAATTCCGTGGGGAATATCATGCAAAAGGCATTCAAAATAACCTGGATGTGGTGTGAGGTTGACCACAACAGTTTAACGTCGGAATGCTACAATCGCAATCGCCCGCTAGTAAATTTGCCGATCGAGTCTGCCTGAATCTCTCAGAGAGTCTAACGCTGACAGACTAAAGAATCGCAAAACAATGGAACCGCTGTCAAAACGCCATCAGAGAGAGGTACTGATAACCTGGACCATTGTTAATCGGCGAGGAAGGCAGCAATACCGCTGTGAGGTAGAATATTCCGCTTCAAAATCCACACACAATGGATGATATAGTAGAGAATTCCTGCCGACCTAGTCGAAGTCAAGATAACGATGTCAAGATTAAACTCGAACAACTCTTTAGACCCGCATTCAATCATGTCGAATCGTTCACGAGTGGCTACAGGGATTCCTGACGACCTAGTCGAAGTCAAGATTAAACAACTCTTTAGACCCGCATTCAATCATGTCGAATCGTTCACGAGTGGCTACATGGATTCCTGACGACCTAGTCGAAGTCAAGATTAAACAACTCTTTAGACCCGCATTCAATCATGTCGAATCGTTCACGAGTGGCTACATGGAACGCAATTTTAACATAAGAGGTATAGACCCCCGGTGAGACTAAAGAACATTAGTTAAGTCATATTGCTTACGATGCGCAAACCTGAGTATCAATAGAGGAATGTCATGATTAATGTCAGCAACTAAGTTCAAAAATGTACTGCCACATATACATTTAACTTGCCGGCGAACATAGAATTTACATAAATTAGGAATAGTAAGGGACCAAAGACAGATCCTTGTGGAACACACACGTTGATGATCTCGACGCTAAAAAGAGAGTCCCCAATTTTTACCAATGAAAATACTATGGTGGAGCTTTAAAGAGGACATCGATACTATCACAAAAAACGAACAGCGTGGGCCAAAAAGAAACGAGATAAACGAAACTAACCATAAACGGACTAACGACAATGGAAATCATTCATAGATTTGTTCGAGCACACGACCCATTACATCGAACAACTTGTGACACAAAATCTCCATTATCTAAAGACAAACCTTACTGGAGAATCAGCAAAAGTTGTTCAGCATCTTCAAATTGTACACAGCAACTATCTAACATCGAGCGAAATGCTGATAAACAGATACGAAAATGTCAGGCTGTCAGTGAATGCCCACATTCAGGCATAACTCAGTCAAACCAAATGTTATGGCAACTAAAATACCTTCACGACATGACATTAGAATGCGTCAAAAGGATTAAAAATCGATATCGAAAGTTGGGTTGATTGTCTCCATAATTTCCCAAAAATTAGACAACGAAACTAGGAAAGTTTACGAGCAGTCATTAAGCAATCCAAAGACCCTGCAATCGCTCGACGAATTCCTTAGAGAACAAATTTCACACAAATTTCAACAAATTTCAAAATTTGGAGAAAAGAAGCACCCCATGACAACATCAAAATGAGGAAAAACAAGGTGTCCATACAAAGAAGAAATGCATTGGTGCACGGATGCAGCAAATTCATCAGCATGTCTGGGCCACAGAGTCAAGGCATTGCTCGGGAGGAAATAATATGCAGGAATTGCTTCAACCACGATACGTCAACGTACTTCTCATTTAAAACAGCTGCAGGCGAACACATCATACGCTACTTCACTCGTTAGAACGGCAGTCAAACTTGGCAGACACAACTGGGACCACAGTGCGAACGACGGACTCAAACACAATACGCGTTGTATTATTTACCTAGATTCTATTTCTATCCTCCCCCCAGTAGTTTGGTGCTGGGATGATGGGAAACATGTAATTGTCGAGTATCAAATACTGACATCAAGCTGATAAAACAACGATCAGAATCACCTTAACAAGAACATACTATCAGGACATTCCATCATTTTCAAACTTCTCAATGCAGCTCTTAAGTCTAAGATCAAAAAAGGCACGGGAGTTCTGTCGGGGTCGCAGTGCTATGTGATCGTTACAGTCACACCCCATTTTCTCGAATTCAAAAGCCTGGACAACACAATTCTTATGATACACATAGCCATAGTTCAAGTTAATTATCTCGCGGCCACTTGAAGATATACAATGCACATCATACATGTCACATAAATGTCAATGGGCAAAGGCGAAATAAGTGGACAACAATAACGAGTGTATTACTGGAAGCCCGAACAGAAGTCAAAAATATACATGCCAGCAACTATATCCTAAACATCTAAATGCCACTCAATGAGTAAGCAAATAACAAATTCTAAGCAATCATCAGGACTGATTAACGTGTAGGCAAATTTTGAATTTGATTTTTCGACACATTCACTAAACAAACATTACAGTTGATTTCACTGAAGATAATTCAACCACGAACTGCACAGCGACATGGGTCTAGCCAGGTGTCTACGGATTCAAGACCAATGATGGCTAGGCTCCAGCCCGAAGAGTCTTCGACTGCTGTGGAACTACACAATAGTCGACCCACGAAGCCGATGCAGACACAAGTGGAGAACGACGAAATGGGAGGCAGCTGGCTAAATATCGTACCAGCTGGTGAGGCTTGTTTGTCTGAGGTTTAGGTGTCCCATAGTCCTATAGTGCAAAGAGGAATAAAAAGTCGACTTCAGAAAATTTAAAACACAATATCTCTGGGTGTACTTACGGCAGTGATCTGAAGTATCTTGCGAAATTACATAGATTTTATTTTATTTTAAACGGAAGTCTGGACAGTGAATGAGGAATCCCTTGGTCTTTTTGAAAGCGCTTAAACGTTGGTCCTGTTTGCGTTTTTGGAGAGGAAGATTCAACCATGAACTGTACAGCAACTTAAGCCTAGGCGTCTACGGATTCAACGCATGGGCAACACGACTCCAAACCAGTGGGACAACCCAATAGAGGACGCCCACGGAACCGATGGAGCACACAAGTGGAGAAGGACATCAAACAACATGGCGTACAAAATTGCAGACTGTTGGCTCAAGACCGTGCCAGCTGGAGGGTTTGTTGGTTGAAACTCAGGTCCACCGCGGGCTGTAGCGCCATTAGAAGAAGAAGAAGTACTAGACAAAAGATGAAACCATTCTACATCCAAAAAAACAACATCATACTGAGCGGTATCAGCCAAATTTATATAGTTGAAAAATCCAGTTTGTATATTTAATTTGTCATGGTTTTGCTGTCTCAAAAATGTCTTTAATTAATTTAGATATTATAAATAAAATTTAAAATTAATAATTAAAGCCGGACTAGATTTGGGCAAATAACACACAAACTGGCCTACAGAACACTGGAAACACTGGAGACTGAAAATTTCAATCAACTCCGTAGCGTAGAAAGGAAATATAAATATTTTATCTTAGTCCACATGACCACAAAAACTGGATGATGTAAAGTCGACTCTCGATAATTCGAGGTGATTGTCAAGTCCCTCGGAAGAACAATAATAATTCGAACGAAACCTAAGTGTTTTGGTACGTTAATTCGAAGTTCAATCGGGCAGCCACAGACACTCTCTGTCCTAGCGAGGTAATCATGCGGAACGGAAACGTTACCGCAACGCATACTCGGTCGTTAAATGCTCGGAAGCATCGGACAAATTTGACGTTTGGCTGATATCAATCAGAAATGAAGCATTATAGAGATGCCCGACTTCACAGCTGATTCACCCCTAGTCAATCAACGAATTTGAGTGACTTTTTGACAGTTATTCATGAATTTTTGACGGTTATTCACGAAATAACGTAAATGCCATTCTGTGATTGGTCAATTTGGCTTTAAAAAACGATATAAAAATTGGTTGTCAAAAATTTTAAGGGGCAAGAGAGGTAGAAGTTTGGCACATCTATCATACTTCATTTTTGATAAGAATTTTTCTCAAAAAACGAAATTGAACGAGTAGCAAGGTAGATTTCTGGGTTGTGTTACACTTTGTTTCGATCAGCTGTTCGGAATGTTACTTCCAAGCAAAAATTCTCCGATTCATATGAAATCGGAAAAGTTTAGTTTTAGCTCCGAATGTTTACCTCGCTAGAGCAGACTATAATTCGAAATCAGTGGACAGCTAGTTTTCCCCTAGTTAATTGTTCTCTGTTCTTTGCCCAGCTGTTGTTTCCAATTCTTTGATCCCGTCAGATAGTGACGCATGCGATTTGAAAAATGTTAGTAAAATATTCAACATCGCAGGAAGACTGAAGCCTTTTGGTGAATCTGCGACTTGCGACATTTTGACGATGATCTAGAACTCTACCGTGCTCTGTGTGATGCAATTTTCTCAGTTTCCAATTCAAACACAACAATGAAGAGGACGATGACGTCGGAAGTGTAACCAATTCTGCCCGCACACACAATTCCGCATTCTCACATCAAAGAAGGCAAGATAATTGTTTTGTACATTGCGTCAACATTTACTAATAACGGAAGTGTCCGGCGAGATATCCAAGCAAGCTGGAAGTTATTAAAACAAAAAATCAGCAATTCAGTGTGATTTCTAATAAAGCGTCTAACATTATTTTTGCATATGTATGTAGTTACATATTTCGTTTTGCGTTCTTCGTTTCAACTCGACAATTTTTCCTTAATTCGAATTTTGTGTGAGGTCCCTTGAGTTTCGATCTCTCGAGATTCCACTTTATTCAGTTTTGCTCGCCGCTATATATAAGGTACTTAACTTTTTTCTTTGGCTGATGTCAGGGATAAGAAAGCGACTTGCGTCTTAAAATGAAACAGACTGTAGAATGAAACGGAAAAACCTGACACGCACACATCACACACATTCGTACACATTAGTTTTTCTTTGGATTTTGACGACGACAGAACAGCACTCAGTGCTGTTCATCATGATCTATTAACGACTCATGCACCCATGTTACATGAACCAGTTACAAAATGGCTCGGAAAGCAAGACAAATTTTAAAGTCTCAATTGCCGCTTAACAATTTCAGAACTCGTCATTTGCTAACGAGTGCGCAGACTAGACCACTCACATCACACATTTAGGAACACTCGCAGAAAACATGTTTATTTTGCTTACACGGTGTGTCACAGGCACAGAGTGTGTGCACTGTGCTGTGTATGTGCAGCTTAAGACCCTATTTCAGCGGGAACTCGTGCTTTTCTATTCTCTATTCCTACTACCTCATTGATCTTCTTGATCGAGATCTATATTTTTAAATTTCCCAAAGTCGTGGTTTTACTGTATTTACTGTATCTTTACAGACTTTTACCCATTTTGGAGCTCAATGTCTCGATGTCGCTGCAATGTGGTGCGGTATAATTTCAATAAGGAATTTTCACCCCAACTGGATGCCACACCCAAATAGTCCGCTATTCAAAACATTAATGCACATGAAGTAGAACCCCTCTAGTCCGTCATCTTTGGGGACTGGGGGGATGGTCGTAACGCAAAAAAAATTAGGATTATCAGAAAAAAAGTAAAATAAACAATCATTCAACTCAACAATGACTATGTTGTTTCCAGAGCAAACACATTTCAATAAATCGCACACAAGTTGTTATTATTGATGAACCAAAGCAAATGTATGTAAATATTACATCAAGAGAAAAATAGATGGTGCTGTTCACCAAAAGTGGAGAACAATGAATCTCTATGTAGGTATCAGTCAGGTTTTCGTGAGAATCATAGCTGCGAAGCGAACGTAGTAATTTCCAACTGGGAAATTGAAACAGGTCAAAAAACACCATAGCCGGAGTATTCTTAGATTTTGAAACTCTTGATAGAGGTGTAGTTATTCAGAGGATGAATAAATAGGGAATCAAAGACACGGAGCTTGGATGGTATAAGTCATACCTCCTTCGCAGAAAATAATAGTGAATGGAGTAACATCGACAGCAATTCGACAGCAAATTCATATATTCGGGGACCTTCAGGGCTCTTTACCGCATGAATGCATTCACTTGTCTTTGTATGCAGTGTATTCAGTGTAGTATTTAGTATTTCAGTGTACTCTATTCATTGCATCCACTCAAATGGTGTACACTTAAAATGAGAACAACATTTAAAGAAACAAACACTGACCAGCATTCGATCACCTGATAACGAAATGAATACACAGTTTGGATTCCCTTTACTTGGTGGGTGCTTTACTCAAATGAAATATATTTACGTTTAACCGAGTACACCGTGTGGGTTATATATAATAATAATAATATGAGTGGCGCTACGGCCCGTAGAGGCCGGGGACTAACTTCTCTTTGTGCGTGTGAAAAAAGGGACTACAGTTGTATACCGATTCCCAACGGACAATTTGAGAAGCTTTTTCTAGACAGTTGTACTCTTTGAACATTGCTAGTGACTGCAACGAAAATTATTCGTACCAGTAATCGAACCTAGACAACGTATACTCAAGAAGTAGGGTTGACACAAGCATAGGCCGCCCACTGTTGTAGCATTATTTAATATAAAAAGACAGACATTTTTACTGACTTCAAACAATAAGATTATCATCACCACCATCATTTTCTGACCCGCATGCTCCACTAAAGGGGTCGCGGGGGTAAACCACTCACGAGATATCTCCAACTCCAACGATTTATGGAATGTGAAATATGTTTTATATTATGTCTCTGAAACATTCAACATCGACTTATAGAAAAATTCATCTTACAAAGGTTTGACTGTAAATACAATTAATTTTTTGAACTGAACTGAATATAAATACAGTCGTGATCCAGTATAACGAATGGTATAATGTCCAGGTGTGTTAGTTAAATCAAAAAATATATAATGTCGAGCAAATTTTCCCGAAACTTTAAATAAATGCACGAATATTGATTCTACTCATAACATTAAAATGTTTCCTTAATTTATTTCATTTAAAAATAACGTTAACGGAAAAATATTCAAAGAAAAACAAGTAAGTAATAGTTTCGCAACAGCTAAATTGAGTTTTTGATCATTATTGACGCAGTAATTCCAACTTTTCATATAGACAGAAACTATAAAATATCATTGCAACTACCCCAGTTATCATTAGTTGCGATCATCGAAAATTGCACTGTATAATAGGTATATTCACCTCGTTTTTACTAAAAAAAAAAAAGCGCTCGTGCGCCAGACAAAACAAACACAAATCCCGAACAAAACGAAACTTGCAAAATCGATAACATCGCCGTGCCTATATCCACAGTCAAGGAAGTTGCTTTGACAAAAACAAAAACATTCGTTATAACGAATATCGAGATGAACTCTTTTTTTCGTACGTTATATAGAGAGACTCATGCATTAGGCGTTACATGGGCATACGTTATATTAGACGACATCTGTATTAAAATGTATTGTTTACAGCCAATTTTATTCATTAACAGCATTCTGAATCAGAATCATGAAATTAGCGTTGCCGATGTAGCACGATCGTGTCATTATGCGACTTGTTCATTGAAAAAACACTGTGGCACTTTCAGATTGAATATGGCAGCCTGGTACAAATTTGAAAAATTAATATATTTACATCAAAGATTATAAACCCTTTTGCCTTCCGAAAGAGTTGAATATTCGTTAAGTTTTGATGAATATATGGACGAATATATCTGTAATGGAACACTGGGCCTTAACAAGTTTTGGCAGCAGTGGTGGCACTTTAAAAAATATTTTTCCGGCAACGCTGATTGAAATACGTGTACACTGAATATAGGAGTATAGGAGTACACTAGATACACAGATTCACTGCATACACCGAGTATTCGGTGCTGTGTTATATGTTTTGGTTACCTTTGGGTAGAGTATTTTGGTTTTCATGTCTTGAAATCGGTTTCAAGTAAAATGAAAATGTTTGTTAAACAACGACTTAGTTAGTCAGGCCGTCCATGTAATAAAAACAAAACTATTTTTGCTAAATAAAATATACAACAGAAAAATATTAGTATTAAAAATTATAAGTAAAGAAATACTTTAAAAAAAATTCAGTCATGACTTTTTGTATAGCAGATGGAACTCTATACTTTCCAGAAGTGTCCCTCCATTTCTTGATTCACAAAATGTGTGTAGGTAATGAGGTTGAGTTCTACTCGATGTACTGAACGGAATCGAGGAGTCGACACAAATTTCTCCATTCCGACGAGGAATAGATTAATCAAAACCACGGAGTAGCCGAGGGTGAAGTAGAGTGGCAGAAAGTACAAGTGACAGAAATGTCCCGAAAAATCGCACAATATAAAAGGCGCCTTGTTAATGAAGATCACCATTCCAGGTATTGGTAACAGAACACTTAAAACCAGTCCACGAATACACACAAACCATGAAAAAGTGTCTGCTTTCGGAAGAATAAAAAGAATTCATCCCACAGAGTGGACCCTTGATTTCCGAAAAACGGACAATGCCAGGGAGTATATAAAAAAGCGGTCATGGTCTTGGGAAATAATAATTTTCACTGACGAATCTAATTTGTTATGCAGTTTACAGTCCTCACAGATGGTCACACAATGTACATGATGAAGTTTGTTTTTTTTTTTTTTTTCTCAAAATGATTTTCTTTGGAAATAGATACAAGTACAAAAGAATTCCCATAAAAGCCAGAAAGGTCAACATTTTGCCAGCAGCTGTCATCTAATTTCGTCTTGTTGATTTTTTTGTGAACACGATGTTCGTCATGTGGGCCATAAAATGATAAGCATCACCACTCACACTCACAAAGGTCTAGGAATGCGCAACAACTACTAAAAGCCCTTCGACTGTTGATTTTTTTCTATTTTCTGTTCGCTGAATTACTCAACTAACCGTTGTCTTTGTTTGAAGTATCCACTTGAAACCATGCAGGTGCACTTCCCGGACGCCGAAGATAATGCCCGCTTTGTTGTTAATAAAGTCTTACGCACTAAAGAGTAGATTAATTTCAATTGTCGTGTGACATGTTGATGAGAAGTATGATTTAAAAATATGTAAAAAAAAAATCAAATAATTTAAGCTTACATTGTGCACACAGTTTTGGAACTTATCACCACAAATTAATGCACAAAAGCACAAGCTGACTGTCACTCACGTTAATCAATCGGCCGCGGGATTCAAGCAATGGCAGGCAATGCTGGTTGCTCGGTCATCTTCAACTGAGCCGCAACACTGGGATGCGAAGTGCCCATGTGAAGTGACATAAAATATAACAAATAAATGCCTATTACGCGATTGTGTGTGTATGCGTATGCACACTTCAGTAAAAGAGATCACATATCATGCTAATGAGTTAATTAAGTAACAAATTGACAGTTCAAAGGTGGAGCTAGTTAACTTGAAGCGTGATTCATTTATTTATTATTCTAATCAAACACTTCTTATGGAATTTTGATAAAAAAATACTAGTGAAAGTAACGTGGCAAAATGTCTGAACTGTTTTGCCCTCATTCCGCTGTTCAGCCAACTCTGATCTAATGGATGCCGATTTATAATTGTTTAATTGTTTGCCTCGCATGAAAAATGTAATCTTATGTAAAATTCCAGAATCTACGCTCGCGTGAGTGCAAAGTAGCCGACATGGAAGGCTATTTGTAAAAACAGCGTGACAAACACATACCTGCGCAGGAAGTCGTGTGTAGACTCATCAAAATGAGATCACAGTACACTGAAAGTTGACGATTTTAAAATCGAAATGCGTGTGGTTATATTTTGTCATGTTCTAAGATCGAATAATAAATAACTTCGGTCACAAGTGTTGTGAAGTTATTGAAAAGACCCATCAGATGTCACAATCTTTGTTGACAACCAGACCGCACTGAAGTCGATAGGATCCTGTACGATGAGATCCAGGGTGGTTATGAACTGCTGAGACTCACTGAGGTCCATCCAACAAACTTTGCTGGGTCCCGGAGCACAGATCAATAGCAGGGAGCGAGAGATCGGACGAACTGGCCAGACAAGGGACACATCACTGGAACGACCGATCAGTGAACTATACCGGATCATAAGCGATACTATACTAAAAGAATCCCACTCGTCCTCGCTTGTGGGAGATGACTGTCATACGACAGATCAACGTGGCCAGACCTTAATAACAGCAAAACGAAGAAGCTTCTGTCGTCGGACCATATTTCGATCCGTGTGCTCGTCGGAGTGATCACAGAACACCACCGCATCGGAGCAATACTCCGGAACGAGGAGGAAAAGACCGAGTCGATCCAACATCTGATTTGCCACTGCCCACGTCTCCAGAATCGGTGCCTAGCTTCTCTGGGCCAGAGATTCTTCACAAAGACTGCGGACTTAGGGAATGCAGATATATCGGATCTTGTAAGAGCACGGGGTGACAAACCAAATGGACCCCAAGGCCTCCGATTGGAAGTGAATTTTAACCATCACACTCCCCTTCCTTGACTTAACCTATTGACAGGACCATAATGTGAATATTCAGAACCTGGACCTGCTGCTTGAACCTCAAGCAGTACCAAGACCAAACACAGAAGAACTTTTGCAGACTATTCTATCTTGGGATCAAGATCAAGCCAAGCCATCACTCAAAGGATCAAGTTGACTTACACAGGCAACAATGAAGTGAAATGAAAGAACACAAACGGAGACGAACCTCAATCAATTTGGTATAAGTAGCCGGAGGCAAGGCCAGGCTAAGCCCGGACTATCGTGCCCTGCAAACAAGAAGATATTCCCAATCAAAGCTTATTTAATTAGCTAGCAGATACATTTTAAGTTGGAAGACCTGTCGGCACAATTTAAAAGCGCCTTATTTTCCTTCATCCCACATGTGCAGGTCTTCTGTTCTTCTACTAATGTTCTCCTGCGTCAAAAGCAATTTCCAACCACATCATTCGCATATCGTTACTGTGGTCGATTGGTTTACTAGGTTACTTCTGCTCATTAGTGTAGTATTCAATTCCCACGATTATGATAAAAATCGCCCTTTGTGTCATCCTTTTTCGCATGTCACTGTCTTGACTCATGAGGCTAATGAGAAATGGAATTGTATTTCCATTTTATACAGAACTTTAGATGCCACCCTGAACCTGCCGGCACAATATGCGAGTTAATCAGGTTTAATGCGATCGTAAACAACACATTTTTAAATTGTCGGCAGCATCAATAGGGTACAGCACAATTGAGAAAAAATAAGACCAGAGCGAGAGCTAGAGCGGAATCAGACATCTATTAAAATATTTATTCAAAGCTCTGTACAAGCTAATACTTCTCTTTTGCTGCCAACTACACTACACCCCCATGGCATGCTACAAGCATATTATTGACTGTCATTGGTTTGGAATAAATACGATATCTCCATAGAACACCCAGCGATTTTGATTACAGTGCTAATCATTGCGTAAATATCATTCGAAATGATATCTTCCTCTCATTAATAATGGATCTAATCAGTTACTTTTGCGGACCAATAAAAATGTATGAACATTTTACGTTTGTGGTATGATAACTACAACACATCACTTGCTGCATCATAAACAACGGCAGTTTTATAACACTTTTTCCAAAAAAAAGTGATTTGCAATTGAACGCAACGTAATTAAGCAAAAGCATGTTCATCGATTTGACCTAAAATTCTCAAAATAAGCGAAATCGTTTGTACGGCATATACATATGTTCCCTCTGTACGGTATACAAAAAAATATTTTTGACAATAGACTAAAGCGGCCCATGCACGGTCAATAGTATTTTTTTAAGGACTCTGAACGTCATCTGATCTCTGACAAGTTTCCAAAACTCCTTTTAATTTGGGGGAACAGCGAGTTTGAGAACAGCAGTCAGGGTCGCACCCACTATATGTGCAGGATGTGCAAAAGCACAGGGCGCCAAGCTCGTTCGTTCATCATTTAATCTGTTCAAATAAACAGAAAATCATTTACACACAAGAAAATAGTTCGGAAAAGGCAAAGAATTTATTTCTGCTCATACGTGTTTGACAGAATTGGTTGAAAAGAGATTGAGTAAGATGGGCATAGTTCTATTCGTTCTCACATACCAAACAACATATTTATATATTCACACAAAAAACCACTCACACGCAAGCAAATAGTTCCAAAGAGCCACAATAAAAAACGCCACAAAGTGAACGTGAAAAATGTAAACGAAACTTGCAGAAAAAAACCCTGCGCGTGTAACACCTGCGCGTAAACATTTCCAGGAAAACTTCTCAAAGTAGTAAACTCAGTTCTCTCTTCATATGGAATAGAAATAAATTCTGTTTCACTCAAATGAGTTTATTGTATCCTATGAACATTTTTAAGTGCTTGTGTGATAAATTATCATTGCCTTGGAAGGATGTTGTGTATTTGTAAGGCAACTGAGTACATTTCATGTGTGCAGAAATAAATTCTGCGCGTTTCGCTCACATGATTCCACATGAACAGAGAATTGAGTTTATTATTTTGAGATGATGGATATTGGCTAATTTGACACATTTGTGACAAATCTACCTCGTGCGTAATCTGGAAACGACTTATGCCACAAGAAATTGAGAAGGAGCGCCAAACGTAGGGCTTGCGTAGCAGTTAAGAGCCAATCAGAATGAGCGTGTGTAGACTTAAGCTCAGAAATGAAGTATGATAGAGATGCCCAACTTCAAACTCTCTTGCCATCTAAAATTCTTGACAACCATTTTTTATATTGTTTTCTAAGGCCAAATTGACCAATCAGAGTACGGCATTTCCGTTATTTCGTGAATAACCGTCAAAAATTCATGAATAACTGTCAAAAAGCCTCTGGAACTCGTCGATGGACTAGGGGTCAATCAGCTGTGAAGTTGAGCATCTCTATCGTATTTCATTTTTGCTTAGGCTTATGTAAAAATCGAACGAATCATCGTCATATTTCAATGCGTTTCTGTTTCTGGAAACGCAATACCAAATATCTAACATTTATCAACCCACGTAGAGAACGATTCATTTCGCCCACACACGGGAAAGAAAAAGTGAACGAAACTCAACGTAAGGACGTATGGTTTTGTTTGTTTGCACACAATTAATGTTTGTTTTGATTTGATCTCACTGCAATCACAATTAACCAATTAATGCAATCAATACTAACCATACACAACTTACCATTTTTAAGAATGTGTTTCACTTATTAACGATGCAATCGTAGATATTCATTGATTTTTAAATGGAACTCCCTGTGGTTCGCGTTTTTAAACAAAAATAATTAATGTTTGGCAATTAGCAGATCATTCATACTCATCATCTGCATGATGAGATAATCACACAAATTGAGATATATTTTGTGTATGGCAATTTTAAGAATCTTTTCAGAATTCACTATCAAAACATTGTCAATAAATCGGATGAAGTGTGTGAACGTGTGTCAGCAATTTCATAAAAGAATCCACGTCAACTGTTTTGAACTTCAAATGGAATAGATTCCGAAAACACTATTGGTGAATTGTATTATTTATCTTTCACAAATGCTTTTTCTTTATTGAGGTATTAACATTTCATAACATCAAACGGACTTAGAACAGACGGTGGCGGAGGATTTTCTAAAAATATCATGTCAATTGAAAACACGTACAATCAGCTGGAGTATCTAATTTCCCGATGAATCTTTCATCTTATTTAAATATTTTTATTCATTATTCCCATTTACATATGTCTAAGATACCAATATTACTTTTTACAATTCAAAGAGAATAGTTTATGACATATCTTATTAGATACATAATACTAAACAGACGCAAATGACGCAAATGAATGCGGGGTGACACTAAAACAAAATAGCTATAATATAAAAAGTATTCAATTGAAAGATTAGGAGCGGTTTAAAATCAGGGTGAAAGAGTAAACAATATAAACCAAATTAATAATTAAATTTTGATTACAGACATGCACATACGTCTAACAATGTTGCGCAGCAAAATTTTCAATTACATTGATGTGAAATGTCAGCCAAGAGCCAAGTTAACCTTTGAAATGATTTCAGGCAAATACTGAATGATTCAGATTACTTCTAGAAGCTTGTATAAGTTTGTTTGTTGTTTGGTTGTAATTAAATAGGAGGGACTATATTGAGTAGTATGAAGTATGGATGCAGTAACAGAAGTCCGTGGTGGACCTGAGCCACACCAAACATGCATCTCTATCTCCCACAGTATTGTGTGCTAGTTTAGTTTATAGTGGGGGCAACACGCCCAATTTATTACGCTCAATACAAACAAAAAAACTCAAACAATCTAGACTTAAAAACTAATGTTTGACATAGATGTCAGAGAGAGATGGGCCGGGCTAGCTTAGGAATGACAGAAGCTAATGTTCATGAAGCCGATTCATTCATCTCCCATGTGTGCGAGATACTTATTTTGAGTTTCACCCGAAAAATATTCCACGTGGAGATTTTGTTCGCCCGAATTTTTTGCTATTACGAATTTCACGAGAGAAAAACTTCGAACATTGATTCTTGGGCTATATTTGAACGAGCAAATAAAGAAGTGGGTACAAAATGTAACTTTAATCGAAAAATAAATAATAACAAGAATATACAAGAAATAATAAGAGAGAACTCCAATCCTTTTGTATGATAATATTCTTTAATGATTGATGAAATAATTATAAACACATTTATTTTTTCAGATTGCAACAGCTACGGTTTAAATGAACTGGTATCTAAATATTTACTGGACGTGCTCACCAACTCCTTGTGCACAGTACAACAAAAATCTGCAATACCACCATGTGTATAGCGTATTTTAGCCAACTGTGGTCAAGTTTTGCAAGTTTTCGTACAGGCGCTTGCGTTCACTTTTTTACACTCAAATAAATAAACAACTCCCAAACAACTTCCGTCAATAAAAATGCCATTTCTGTGGTAGTGTCTGTGAAATCTGAGTGAATTCAGTCAAAAAGTTCGGCGTGGACTAGGAGCAGAGATAGCAGAAATGTCACTTTTTTGGAATATGTAACTACATTGGTTACGTCTGCTACTCGTTCAGGCAGTTAATGTAGTACATGTAACAAACTATAGTAGGAATAGAAAAACCGTCAAAATGTAGATGAGACACAGAGGCAACTAGAGGGAGGAAACTCCCAGATTATTGACGCTAGAGTGCCTATTTGTTAAATGTGGAACAGAGATGGCAATGTTGACTGCATGAGGTAATCTACTCGATTAATTATGCGTCGTTATTCGAATGAACTACACGCCGGAGTTGTTTTTTTGATTATTTACATTTGTTTCGTGTGGATTTTGCAGTGTTCTTAAAATGTTTTCATATTCTTCTCATACAAGCACAATTGAACTGACGTAAAATTGACATCTCAGCCACATTTTGACATTTTTTCCAGGTCTACTGCATATTCTTACATATACTACATTAACTACCACAATGAGTAGCAAGCGTAAGAAATGTTGTTATTCTCAAACAGCGACATTTCTGTTTTTTGATGCAATCTCTTGATGTAATTAATCGATTAGATTACCTCATGTCATGTCTGACTACTGGCAATTCTGGACGAAGTTGAATATTTCTTTGCACATTTATTTCTGTTTATAAATCATGTAAAAACCCCGTACCCTGCATCAAAAACTAAACAACAAACCATGGGTCCTTCAAAAATTGAAAATTAAAATACATACATTTTATTCGCATTGGGCTGACATTGAAGCTCGAATAGATAAACCATCTTAGCAAATAAAGTCTTTGACAAATGCTTAATTTTGCACGTTATTGTTTCCCCGGAATGCTTTCAAACAAATATGCAGGTAGGTGTGCTTTTATTCCCATTTGTTAATGTCCGGTTGACAAATTTTTACCCAGATGGGTTGGCAGATCGATCATCTGAGGCCTTCAATTTAACCCTGAAACAACTGTTCGCATAGTCTTCAACTATATGAGTGAGTTATTAGTATGCACATGGCTACTGACAAATAATACGGCAATTAACAAGTTTGTTGAAGGCAGTCGTACCGAGCGCTAACGTGAAGTTAAAACAATTATTTTCTGCAACAGACAGATTCAGGAGGGAGCAACTAGTTGGAGTAATTTTAATGAGCACGGGAAATAAGTATAGTAAAACAAGTAACAAAATTACCCAAGTCTTATACATAGAAAAATTATCACCAGATTTTCAGTGTAGGTAGTAATTATACAGTACTCTGCTTATATATAATTTATGTTTCTATGCAGATTACTTAAACCATAAAAACCATATCGAAAATATAAATATAAATCTATTGAATAATTCTAACAAATCCCTGTATTAATATCTGACATCGCTAACGTTAGCTTTGTGAGAGACAAAGCAACAGAGCGAATACACATTTAGTGTGCCCAACCAATTTGGTGACCATAATAGGAAATATCCTGGTAGTTTGTTGGTTTGTGGCCCTGGTTTATTTACGTTCCGTCCGGGGAAATGTTACATTGATCACAGGGGTAGAGTCACCCTGTCTATTCTGCAGATTTTTTAAGAACCAATTACTGATATAATTAGACCGTTAAGTGACCATGAGCAGAACAGCTCCGAAGCAAATGGGACAACGTAACACAGGTCAATCATAATTACAAACAAGTAGTGGAAGACCTCAATCAGTTCGTTGTATGCGATTATAAGGCCTGTGGGTTGAGGCCTAAGTTCACCCTGGACTTAAGCGCCACACTGAGAAGGGAAGATGTATTGTAATTTAGTTTTCTTTAATTCATGCATGCAATACATAATTAAAAATTAGAATAAAAATTGTCTCATAAATAAGTGAACACATGTAGACGTACACTGCTAACTAAAACCGACTAGACTTTGACAGCTTTCGAATATTTATCAGAAATGAAGTATGATAGAGATGCCCAACTCCAAACTCTCTTGCCCCTTAAAATTTTTGACAACCATTTTTTATATTGTTTTCTAAAGTCAAATTGACCAATCAGAGTACCGCATTTACGTTATTTCGTGAATAACCGTCAAAAATTGATGAAAAAGACTGAAATTCTTCGTTGGACTAGGGGTCAATCAGTTGTGAAGTTGAGCATCTTTATCATACTTCATTTCTGATTATTATGTTTCGGAAGCTGTCAAAGTTACCGACGACATCTGACTGTGAAAATATTCAGCAAAATTTGTCATTTACTTTAGTATTGCATTGTTTCACGCTTGCCGAACGTACTGAAATTGTTAACAAAAATACATATAAAAATGCTGCCTCAGTTGTAAATAATTCAACGTTGGCCAAGACCTCATCCAAATTTGATGGCTTGTTAGAGCAGACTAAGGACTTGACATGGCCCCGTATAAAATAATCTAGAGGTGTCAAGTCGTATCGCTCTCCATAACACAGCCGGCAAATTTCTTAAAACTTCGCTTGTATGGCATGCAGCGCCGGCTTGGTGGAAGCACAACTCAGATATATCGATATTGGTCACAGAAAATCGATTAAGACCCGCCTATACCTGAGACCATTGACGGCAACGGTGTCTCTAATTGTGAAAGAAATAAGGTCCGAATATTGCATCTTGCTATAAACCGCACCAAACAGTAAATCTTTGTGGATGCAATGATGATTGATCGAAAACTTGTGGATTGTGTTCGCTCGAATTCATGTGTCTGCACAATTGCTTATACGGATGTACATATGTTCAAATCTAGCCAAAAATAAGCCGGGTCGACTCACTCTTTTTCCACGGTGCGAATCGCCTGTACACTGAAGCCATGGTGGCGACCGACCTTACCACGAAAATCGCTGTTATATACCGGATTAAAGGCGCACTTATTGGACCAACTCATCAATAATTGTTCCGGCCACTGGAAGCACTGCCAATGAAGCCGAAGCGGTCATTTGATAATAAGAAGTGATATTTGATAATAAGTCATTTACCGATGCAATTAATCATCAGTAGGAGAAGCGGACGTATAAAATGTGTATGCGAAGAGATATTGTCATTGGCATAGGAACTCCACATTCAAATTTCAGCAGGGACTGTTTGCGTTTTAACAGAAGTAGATGCGCTACTACTACACATACAAAAGTAAAGTCCTTCGTCGCTCTGGACTGTTTTATTATACCCATGATCTAATCCTGATTAGTGGGTGTAGTATATTGGCAGCAGTACGGTAGAGCGTGCGAGGTACCCCTCGATATGTCATACTACTCATGGCATGCTCTTATCTTTGTTGTCTTGCCCTAAAAATATTGCTGCCAAAAAGTCTAATTCTAAGTCCCAGGGTGACAACAGAATATACCGAAAAATGTGTGTTTTGTATATTTTAACCAATTTCATGGTTATGTGGACACTACAGTTGGCAAACATCTTATGGGATGAATGTACCTTGAAAAGAAGTCTAAAAGTACCTACTGTACAAATTAACTTTTACATATATTTGTTTACTCCTATCACAATCAGGCAATTCAATATATTACAAGGCATTATTTAAATCCGCCATCTCCATACGATTGATTAATTTAATCCGACGTTTACTCATTCCATTATTCACATGACATTCATCTGAAATATGCCTTCAACTGATTACGTTTTAGTCATTAGAATCGCATAAATAACTCTCTAATCAACTTCTGCGCAGAACCGCGAAGGTATTTCACAGAGTTTTGAATATGATTTCTGTGACGTAGTTGTCAATTTGTGTGCTAACCCTCCAATGACGCATTGCTTACATCGACCGAGGATGTTTGACGAACCTGCATGAGCACCAGATTGGAGTATCACATCGGGTTGTGTTTGAAATTATTTTTTTACGTTAACCAGTTTCTCCCCGGGCAATCAAGTTGAGTGGGTTTATGATTTGCTAACACCCTACTTGACACTTATGACTCTCGAGATTGAAAGTATCCGTGTAATGTGAACTGCCGTATAATGCATAACGTATTAGTGACAGTCTTTACCATCCAATTGATGAACTCTTTAGCTCCATATTTCAGAAATGAGTGTCTTTATGTTCCAATAAGAACTTTCACAAGGGTGTGTACACATATACTTTAGTTAATGACCTCTACAGACAGTAGCACTATTTCACAATTCATTGAAATGCCTCCGTGTCTAATTGCTTCAATCAGAGATGCTTGCAGTTGTGACATCAGCTAAATGGAAAAATACTTCTTAAGGCGTATGGTCGACGGCTTGTATTTCAATTAAGATTTCCAACGTTTTCTACAACGTCTTCATGATAAAATCCTCTACATACATAAGGTTTCATAGTGGAAACCCGAATCGGATTTGTAAGCCCCCGGTGTGAAGTTACATACGTTTTTATGAATCATCACCGGAAAAATAATATTTCTCTTATGTAGGTCAATGACTAACGTCAATAAAAAGATTTATTTGCTGACTGTGTTGATGTTTTATAATGTCCTTTAGATAAGTTAATTGAATTAACCCTAGATGGTTAAGCAAAGGGTGACCACTTGTACCGAAATGACCCTTACAGATACAAAAATCGAAAGTGATATTCGGAGCAATGTTTGCAACACCGAGTTCTACACACGAATGCGGCAAATCACAGCAAAGTTTTGCATGCAGGGTAGTCTAGTCAATTAATAACCAATTATTTTAAAAGTCCAACACTCAACAAAGCCCATTTGAATATTGCGGTTTGTGAGGGCGTCTAAGCGGACCACGTAATCGGATGGAATCAAAGTTTCCGTTCTGCCGACTGTACTTCCAAAATGATTCCCTCTTGGTCTGCCTTGAACTTCTCTTGCGCACGCACTGTGTAATTGTACCGTACATTGTTCGTGTATGAAAAAAAGATTTGCTATATTCACATTTCGTTATGTTGACTTCCCGTTCTAGCTTATTTTCAGAAAATGATGTAGTCAAAGTCAAGCGATCGAGGTTATATCTGTTATTGTCGCTTTATTAAATAGTGCAATGGGAAAATTAAACTCTCAGCTCAAACAGCGTTACTACTGACCATAGATGGTTACAAAGCAGACCCTTCGGCAAAAATGGAGACAATGTTGTCCTTAGTAAATCAAATATGGTCCACCGATAAAAGCCGGTTGAGCATTTCAACTGTAAAAACCATTTCCTACGTATTACATGAAAACGTCATGTATTGAGCTCTTCGAAATAATGTCGGATTTCAAATATTCTTTCAAAACCCACGAACATTCAAATATTTAGCATACATACTCGTACATATTGTATCAAATTAATTAAACTAAAATTCAAAACAAATATATTTTCTTGTTTAAATCGGTTTTGGGAAAGGTGGTCACTATAGTTATGCATATTTTTTATGCACCATAACATAATAACCTTCTTTCCTAAGCATCGTGCCTTCAAACAACGGTCTGTCTCGGCTGTATAGGGGCCTTCCTTAGTACGTCTGACTCCGTTTTTTTATTCATGGGGTGTACTTTATGCCATCTTCGGTATTTGGTACAACTCGCACTGGAGCTTTCCCTTTGACTCTCCTTTGTCTTATAGTAATACCGCCTGATGCACGAACAACAATACTCCAGCTGCGATGTACATACACACAAAGTCCACTTTCTCTGCACTCAGGTCTGGCTTTGGATACATTTAGAGCCAGGAATGATCTGTAGTCGAATATTTATGGATCAAAGTAAGAAATGGTGCAGGCGCTTTCGAGAAGGGCGACAACATTAGGAAAATGTGCACCTAAGGGCCCCGAGTATTTGTATCTGCAGCGACAGTCAAACTGTGCCTAAGGTCCTGCTCAACCCTTTTCTGAATTTGATCGACAGTATAAATTTGCTAAGACTTGTCTGTAACCCGAGCCACAGCGAGAACCTGGAAATGAAATCGCCTATGAACTTGATAGGCAAGGATCGGTGAAGGACCTCAAGCACCCTTGGTTTAGAGCTTCCATCGATTGTTGGACCTTTCGAGATCACAACCGGAGGTAGCATGACTCTCCAGGATGAAGACAGACAAAGAGCATTTTCCCAAATGACTATAAAAAGTCCACGACATGCTTTTTATCTCTCGACAGAAAAGACTGCCACTGCCTCTGGGCCACTACATCTTCACCTAAATGTGAAACCCTCTGCGACCCTTTGCGTAGAAGGAGACGACACTGCAGAGCACATCCTCTGACACTGTCCTGCCTTTACTCGAATCAGGTGGCAGTTGTTCGGTGCTGATAAAGTGAGAGCTTATGATGTAGAGCAGAAACCCCTGCTGAGAATTTCCAGCAAAAGAAGGCTGTTGTCCGGTGTTAAATGAACCAGGTTTTCAGTCTGAGTGTTACAGTCTGTTTAGCCTTGAGCCCGTGAACCAGGTTTTCAGTCTGAGTGCTACAGTCTGGTAAGCCTAGAGCCTAGGTTTCTAATGTCTTGGACGTATACATTCTGTCGTTGTACGAAAAGTCAGTCATAATGGATGACCAGCTTATGAGAGACCACAACAAATAAAACGGGTATGCCTCAATTGGGTTAAAAATCTTAAATGGCTTTTAATTTATTTTTAATGAAGACATTTATGATACGGTGGCCTTGATAAACAAAGTTAATAAAATAGTTCAACTTCCTGAAATGTCTCCTTCCATGCAAATTGTACTGCGTGAGCATAAGAGGAGTATGCTCAATTTTGTCGAATTAAAGTTAACCTCAATCAAATTGAAATTCTCACTGAAAACTCACTCATGTGTCCCATTCTATGTTCGCAAAGTGTGAAAATTTGATTGTTAGACCAACCCAAAGTAATTGATGTAAGTACAATTCCGGGTCGAAATGTATTTTTCATATGATAATCAAATATTGTTCCAATACGCAATGACACAAGTGTGCAACGCTGTACACTGTATGGAATTACACAGTTTACTATCGAGGAGCTTGTACATTTATCAATAAAAGCTAAGAAAAAAAGTACCGGCTTCAAAACCCAACGTACAATTTCCTCAAAACGTACTTTCATATTTATGTCTTATAACGGGGCTGCTGTACATGTGGGTTTCCAAAAATCTTTAATATTCCCAATATTCAAAAAATGAGGTCCAAACAAGGCGTACCAGCACACTTTTCAAAAGTTTTCGTGATATGTCTTTTTTTGGAAAGAGACAGAAGTTATATCGCAAAGGATCATACATTGTCTGTGTGCAAGGTGTATGGATATGTGTATTATCTGTACCGTGGTCTGTATGTATTTCATTTTCAAACAGAGACTCACGGAAGAAAAGAGATGTAATATCAAAAAACAAGCTGCTTGCGACTGAATAATGAAGATGATTTATAATTTTTCATGAATTTTGTTTGACGTTTTCCATTCTATGCACTCACACTCAATGACAATTTCATGAGTGATTTTTCCGCATTTTCTTATTAGATTCAAGAAAAATATTGAAAAAACGTAGTGTAAGTAGAGCATAGTCAGGCCTATCAGACTCCATTCGTATAGAAGTTATAGTACGAATAGAAGTTACGCAACAAATTAAGAGAAAATGATAGCACACAATCCGAACGGAGTCGTAATTCCTTGTCGTAGAAAAGGACAACAAATTTCCACATAGAAATTCGTAGCAAATCTTTCATTACAATTCTATTACGATTACGAAAATTCTGTAATGTATTTTTCGGAGTTCATAGCATATTTTCGATTACGGTGGAGTTTGTGACAGAGGTGAATATTCTCGTTGTTCTTGGTTATCATAAGAGAATAAGATCAGTTAGTCGGTTAAATAAAAATACAAATGTTGAGATTTATTAGTACACCTAAAAATCAGTAGTTGCCAGTATTCATACAATCACCCAAATTTTTCGTTTGTTCTATCGCGTTGTGCGAGAATCTTGCACCATTATACGAGTATATGCGCACGGAACACAGTTTTGGCAAATACAAAATGCGTGGCGCTGTTATGGACTTGGGAACAGCAAGAGACAAATAAGGAGCTTTAGACATTGCGCAATGGGGAAAAACCTTTCGTTTGAAGAAGTCTCGAAAGACGATTTTGTGGATACAGATGAAATACACCTCACTATTCTTCACAAAAATTTAGCATCAAATGCTAACACAGTGGCCACGAAAGAAGTGTTTAATCTTTTGAACCATATAATAGACTGGCACGATGGCACTGATTGGATGGACGATCAGATATCTGCAGATATTGAAAAAGACCAAAAGGAAGGCGAAAGGAACAACAACTAATTGTAGCGCTCTGGCATTTTAAGTAGGATAAACGTAAATCTATTAAAAAAGTCACAATGCAGCGGTCGCGCTTTGATACTTCACATACCGTAATATCGTAAGCGCGAGCACAAATATCTAGGTAGAGTTACTTCTACAAACAATTTTCTTTTATTTACTAGTGATTTTGCATTTTTGGAGAGCTGATGCAACTATTTGTGTAAATAAAGGGATTTTTTTATTTTCTAATTGTATTTTTTTTTTGGGTTAAATAGATTGTAGACCATTTTACTTGCGAAACGCGTGCGTTGTATTGTGATTTGGAATAAGGAGATTGCCGTGCTTTGACAACACATACTCGTAAACTCGATAAAACGATCAACGACATTGTGATTTAGCCTTTACGATGTGTTCATTGTCTTCTAGAGATGACATTCAATTCTTTTAGAAAGCACGTGAATGGGCAACTGGCAATAACGTGGATTACACACAACACAATTCAGAAGATGACTAAGTATTTTTGTACGACATTTGTTTTTTATTTATTATTTATGTTGCGTGTTATTTTTGTTTCAAAAAATATTCTTTTTTATTTAATATTGGCTTGTTTTTTTTAGTAATTGCGGCGAAAATTAGTAAGTTCATTCCATTTTTGATGAATTGTATGTAAAAACGTTTTAATGTAATTTGCTTCAAGCAGTCCACGCACGTTAATCAACAATCTCGCTCCAGTCGACAGGCCCGGTTTTTATTAGTTCATTATAACGAGCATCTACTGTAATTGTAATATAGTAGACGCTCTCTCTCTCTCTTTCTCTCTCTCTCTCTCTCTCTCTCTCTCTCTCTCTTCCGAAAACTTCGACTAATATCTAGTAAGGAAGTGTATCAATTTGGCTCTAAGAGAGTTTCACTCTACAACAAATATTGCAAATAAAAATCTTACAAAGCCTTAGTAACAATGTTTAGAATTTGTTATTGACTTTCGGTTTTCTTCCAAGAACGTATGCACACAACACATTTCTACTGCAATTAATACGTACCGGATATTTAACAAGTTTATGTGAAAAATAATACTCTGAACCCGCGGTAGGACTTATTTCCAGGATTGGGACAACAATTTACAAATGCTCGTCTCTTATTACCCTGAGATATAGCAAAGCACTAAAGGTTAATTTAAAATTCGAATAAGAATGATACAGCGAGTTGTGTGCTCAATTCCATCAATACATGCATAAATTTCAAACTGGTATCATTATTTCGACTAGATATCAGATCAATTTTGTACAATCCTTTCACACTAAAACTACTATCAAAGCGCAGTTTTTGTCCACAACCCGGTAAACCCACATGATTCACTACGCCCAATTAGACTCACAAATAATTAATCATCAACAAACTAGTCGAGTTTCGCATGGATAAATTTAGACCCCTCAAAACTTCAGCAATACAAAACAAAAACAAAAAAAAATTAAATAAAATTATTTACGATCTATAAAAGTTGACGAGCCCGAAAGCACATCACACAATCGTATTTTTCTTTTTGTTTACTCAGAAAGGGTAAAATACCAACCTGTCTGCTAGCTTTTAAGCATGAGCGGATCAAAAATGTTAAAATAATGACTTGGACACGTTTTTTTGTTTGTTTTTTTTTTTTTTTTGACGAAAATTGGATTTAATGAATTATTACTTTCAACGCTCACAAGCTTAATTCGTTTATCCCAAACGGTAACCAATCGTCGATCCTTTGTTATTTCATCGATAACTAGGACAAAATCACTTGTTGATTAGAATTAGAACCTGAACATGAACAGCGGACAAAAAGTCGTGCACAAATACCGCGAAAAAGGTCAAACACACTAAACTGATGGCATTTGTTTCAATAGACTAATGCGTGCAGATGCACTCACTTAGATAACACAGATAACATCAGCTAAACGTTGCACAGAATTAAAACAAAGAATTACAACCTTTTTATTTTTAGATGCACGAACGGATATAAACAGTTTCACAAAAAAATGAACACAGTAGCGCACTGCAGTTAATTGACGAAAAAATCCAAATTTGTTAGATTACTATACGATAAGCCGATCAAATGTATTACACATATGTACGATGCAAACTTTAAATAATCTAATTTTTCTCGCCTCCTATGAATTACTGCACAAGCGAATTTAAAAGTTTTCAAACAAAATAAGTTGATTGAATTGAAAACGAAAAAATGCTCGAATGTATCTTCCGATGGCAACAGCGCGAGTTAGATGCTTGCCACAGACTGTTCTATCAGCCTAGACTACACTTCTCCACAATGACTACCGAGTACCGTGTCTCACAGTCTGCGTTCAGTTTGAAATCCCATTCTCTATGTAATATGTTTCTGCATAGTGTCTCGCCGATACGCATGTACAAAACGTACATACCCAATTCAGCATTCACTAGGGGTGATGTACAAACAATAGGCAAATGACACCCCAAACAATTTCATACGGAGACTTGCATGGTCGATGTTTAAGCTCACGTTGGATGTGTGGATGCAACAAGTTGATGGATGGCTTGAAAGTGGTAACTTTGTTCGTAGTAGGAATTACTTGAAATTCAATGTGGAGAAGCATGTATTTTCACGTGTCATATGAATTCGTTTCAATACAAATTTAATTCAACTCAAGAAACTAATTTAGATATCTTAAAGATCTACATCATGCATAAAAAAGGGTCGAGTTCTTTCAAATGGGGGCAAAGTCCTGAAAGTTAATTGGAATACTCTTGGAAACTCAAGATGAGAAGAGGTTTGGTTAGTGGTTGTGGTTGGGTGCAGATATCAGTCACACTTTGACCAGTATAGGCTACTTTGTAGGCCCCCCATTGAATTACTCGTATACCTGGAACCTCCCCCCCTTACTGTAAGGGTTAGGTAGATAGGTAGGTAAATTGGGCGCCTTGACGGTCTACTGGCGGCAGCTCAGCGAGTCTGGCCAATTGTGCCCATTTTTGGGAGTGTTAAGCTACCGTGAGACCTCCTAGAATTCTAAAACCAGACAGATGCATGTGCGAATTCTCGGAGGTTTTTCCAACCTACACCGCCTAAGTCCTCTAGCTCTGAGAAGAAGTGTTTTCCTAGAAAATAACTTCATTTTATTGCCAGGACTGGGATGTATTCTGATTCTTCCTCGTCTCTGCAGCTTCTGCAAAAATTGTTGTACGGTATGTTTAGTCGAATTGCATGTGTACCCATGGCACAGTGTCCGGTGAGGACTCCTATCAGCGTACGTAAGTCCCTGCGACTAAAGCCGATCAATGATGCTGAGTCAGTGAGTACTGGCTTTGTCCAGGGCTTCGTCCTATACGTAACTCCTTCTTTATTGAGCTGAGTATCTTATGTGCGTACGAGATTGCCAGAGATTCTCCCAGCTCCGAGCCCGTCTACGCGAGACCGTCCAGTATGTCCCAATACCCGGTACCCAAGGATATCGATGACGCTTTGTCTGCAAAGTCCAACCAGCTTCGCTGTCAGAGTATATGTTTCTCGCTCGAGTTGCCTGCAACGGTTTGGTATTTCAGCTTAAGCGCCACCACATGTATGGCAGCCACTTCGGCTTGGAAAACGCTGCATTCGTCTCTTAATGCCAGGGAAGATATAGCCATCGGTGTATCGGGCGATTTCCCCGGTGCGACTCGTACCCGGTCCGAAAAACGTTCATAGAAACTGCGACTGCTGGGCCAAAGGTAACAATATGATGTGAGTAAAGGGCGATGAACTGTTAACTGGCGGATGGTGGAAATACTATGTATGACAACTTCACAGATGGCCGTAGGTGTCGATGACTGTTATTCTTGACAAAATGCGTGGGATGAAGAAGATGACATATTCAGAGTCAACCTAGAAGTTGATTTTTGTGTTCTGATCAAATAAGAATAGGCGGTATTCCGTGATGGTGATCTTGTTGTTATTTTTGTTGCTGTCGCCTACCCCCTAAACCGACGAAAATGATATTTATTGTCCGACAAAGCCGCGATTTGGTTGAGGCTGCATGTTGGAGCCCCAATTTCCATGGTAATAGCACAATCCATGATCCATGATCTACTGCTGAAAATTCTTGATAGCTTACTGATCGCTTCTCGGTTGAATGTGATCAACTGGCTAAGTTGACGTCTGATCTCTATGAGGTCTTAGTTCAATGACTGTGTTGCGAAGGGATAATGTCTAAGTGGTGATTGTTTTCGACTGGCAGGAGTTGACGTGGCCATAATAATTTGGTCGGGACCATTCTCCATGAGGGTACATACACCAGAGGCAAGCACAAGATCGTAAGAGGCTTTGTACATTCGGTGGGAGCAAAGCAGGCCATATAGCACGTAACACATCCTCCGGAGCACTGTTACCAGCAAGTGTTCTCATTAGCTTTAGAAGCTAAGACGGTTGCTTGTCACCCAAATCTATCTCTGCCAACGCCTTGTGTAGTTGACGATCTGCTAAATCTTAGAGACGACGTAAAAGCTAAGCTTTCAGTGTGGTATACTTATCTCTATTTGGCATTTGTCTAATTACGGCCGACACTCCCTGAAGTTATTTTAATCTCGGGACACTGACGACTAAATACTTACTGGCTTCAGTACGTATGCTGTTCGCTTGAAAAATAGAGTCCGCTTGGAAAATCCAGCGGGACATGTTCTCTTGTCATTCTGACGGCAGTCCTGACGCTATGACTTTAAACCGTTACTTGTGGAGTTGTGAAAAATCCTGCAATACTTTGTGGATCGTCGATGATCGCATGTCCGTTGTTCCTGGGTAGATGAATCATGTAGAGGCATGTGATAAAATTAGTAATTGCTGGCTCGTGTACCAGTACTATGACAAGATAGAACTATCACGTCGGGGTCAACAATTATGGGCAACGTAGTTGATAGCCCAATAAAGTTCTTTAGAGAGGAATGAATTAATTTTGATAGTTCTTTTTGCTTTTCCAAACGGCCTTACTTTAAAAACTATGTACATAATTATAAAAGAACAAAGGCACGCTTGTGCAAAAGAAAAATTCTAGAACTATACAAACAAAACGCAACTAAAGGTAAATATGGAAAGCAGCGTGGAAATGCGAACAGAGCGACGTTCGCCACAATATATTTATTACTAAAGCCATCTGTTGGTAAATATTGGATTTCTTTTTACTATAATAGAAATACCAAGACTGAACAATTTTCAAAGACGAACATCGACAGTCAGTTCGAAGAAGAATGGAATGAATGTTTAGCAATATTCGTCTGCTTTTCCCGTTTTTGAGATAAGGTGGTGGGTCATATTTCAAGTACTTACACTACATAGTTAACACAAGGCACACCGAGTGAACTTCTTCAAATTTATATCATAGGTTGAAGTGACTGACTGCTGCACGGAAAGACAGCAGCCGTTCTGCAGCATAACAACATATACCCATTCCGCTACCACGCGGATCTGAATATACCTATTCTGCAAACCAATTAGTGCTTTTCATAAAGCGAAGTTGATGACTGACTCGACTCTTAGGTTGCCCAGTTCAGCCAGATTATCGAAGTAGTGGGACTTCAGATGTTTGAATTTGCGGGCAGAGGGAACACTACAGCTACACAGCAGATGTTCAATGGTTTCTTCCTCTTCCTCGTCCCTACAGCTTCTGCAGAAGTCATTGTGAGGGAGGTCAATGGCGCAATGCCCTGTTATGACGCCAGGGTTCTAAGATTCGGCCCACTTAAACTAATCAGGTTGAGCGATAACTTCGGGTCGATCGTTTAGTAATGAGGCAGCCAGTACCAGTTGCCCATCTGCGATTCATTTGAACTAGTGTTTCCAGCTGTTTTATAGTAGCGATAGACATGGCGGGTGGGGTCTGCTGCCATACGTTACTTCCAAATAGAATTGTTGTTAGTTACTTTTTGACCTTTAAATCATATGCACCTCATTTTTTGTATTCTTCCAACAAGACTACTCCGTAATAGGTGCAAATGTAAAGCATGCATTAACATGCTTATATGAGCTACTGTTCCAAATTATTCGGACTAGTTCTTGCATGTACTTCGCTGAGTACAGTAGTTAGGGGAGAGAGCACATAGTGCAGTAATCGAATTATGTGAAGTTACTCATGCTTCATTTCACGCCAATCCGTATTAAATGAACGAAATTCAATACCTGGGCATTACTGCAGCCACAAGAAACGGAAACATATTCATGGTATATAAGCACTCACACTAACATAAGCCCCCACACTTTCTTTAGTTCTTTCAGTGATTGTGAACACTATTGCTTTTTACAATACACACTTTAAAGGCTGGTTTGAGAATTAAAAACAACTCTGCCGTTGTAAAATAGAGACATTGGCTGCTGTGAATAAAAACTGAGTGTGAGCGTTTTCTCAGCATTTTGGAGGAATAAAGATGGAAATCGAGTGCATAAGAGGTGACTTCAAGAGAGAAAAAAGTTAATATATGAAAAATACGATTAAGTGAAAACCCCTAAAAAATAAATCTGGAATGGATGAAGACGATTTTATGAAATATTTAAAATTTTATCCGTGCTCGCGTTGGAGAAAAATTCATCTCGACAAAATGTGGATCTATGAATCCCAATGTCCTCACCAACTCCAACCTGGGATCCCGGTCAACAATGTATATTAGGAATATTTTCGACTTCTTAATTCTCGGCAAGGCACCACCACGGCTTCCACCATTCCGTGTTGTGAAACTTGAATCTATACAGGTTCTTAGAATGATCCCCTTTGTTCCCGAAACGTCGGTATTTATAGTTTTTTTGTATATGTCTGAAAACATAATTGCCTATACTTTGAACTCAGCTTTACCCGCCTTTGCACCCACCCTTACTCTAGTTTTCAAACTTCAACTTAAGGAAAAGAACCTTCTTTGAGGAAACTTTTCATTCACACCAAATTGAGTGTTTCCTTTTACGAAAATACTTGAATCGTGTGTTGTCACTTGGAGTGCTCCCTTAGTTTTAATTCACACCACATGTAGTATAGACCGCACTTGCCGGTGGTCAGATAACAACTGCCCTGAGACTGGACATGACGACAAAGACAAGGGCTTAGATCCATGTCATGAGCATTTTGACATATCGGAGAGCAGCTGCTATGCTCCCACGATCTACCCTAGTATTGCTAATACAATACACCACCCATTAGCCCACATTTGCCTTCGGTTGTTAATTATGTTCGTTCTTCCTGCGTTGAACATACATTTTCGGTAAAAAAAAAAAGACAAAACGCTTGTATTAACCCAGCAGATATTGTCCATCATGGTCTCGAACTTTCGCTACTGCAGTAGTCATGATACAAGGCAACAAAATTTCTTCACTTCCATTCGAAGACTTTTTAGTCTCTCCCGTATCGTCAAATGTCTTTCAATACTTGTTCTTCTTCCTTTTCTTCTAATGGCGCGACGTGCTGGACCTGGGCCTCAGGCAACAAGCCTCTCCAGCTGACATGATCTTTAACTGCCTCCAATTTCGCACGCCAAATTGGTTGAGGTCCTTCTCCACTCGTCATAGAGCAGGACACGGATGATAAAAGTGATAAATGTATATAATGTCAGCTTGACCATTCGAGTCAAAACTCACTGCATCCACCGTTTGGTGGTGGATCTGTATTGCCTGAAAGTGTGTAAACCAAAGCTGGAAAGTCAGTTCTTGAAACGGAATCATAGATACAGAAAATATCTCGTTGCGCTATTGCCGCTTCTATCTATTTTTCTTTTTAAAGTAAGCAAGTAACATACACTATTGAACAAAAGTATTCGGCATATGGGTGAAATCTTAATGTTGGTGAAATCTTAATGTGCTTAAAATGTTAATGAAATCCAAACGGCTCAACCGATTTAATTTCATTTATAGCTATTCTTGTGAAAGCCAAAGCTAGCAAGGAAAGACCATGAGAAGCGCCCGATCAATCAAATGGAGAGGTTTAACGGCCGAAATGATGCCCGAAAGTTCTACCAACGGGTAAAAGAACTATCCATAGATAGAAGCCTGTCGGGACTAAGAGGGACAACTCGTTGTAGAGTCGCAGTCATTACTGAGAATCTAGAAAGATGACTTCTGTAGACTTTTAAACGCGTACAGCGACTTAAGCCTAGCCAGACGTGTACGGATTCAACGTCTAAAATGGCCATGTAGAGCGCATGGACATCACTGCTCCATCCAGAAAAGTCTTCGAATCTGACCAGTAGGAGAACGCAATAGGGGACGCTCAAGAAACCGATGGCGGACACAAATGTAAAAGGACCTCAACCAGCTGTCTAAAGTTCGTGCCAGCTGGAGAGGCCCGATCCCACCCCGGTCTGTAACACCATTAGAAGAAGAATAAGAACTCAATAAAATTTATAAATTGTCTCTATTTTCTCCAGCTTTTACAATCTAATTAAAAAGATAACAAAACTTTAACAACACACAATATTTAGTGGACAAAAATATTCGTCATAAACTAAGAACACTACTTATCTTAAGAAAAAAATTAATATTATTATATATAAAAATAAATAATATATACATATTAATACACGAGTGGTTGCTGAGAAGCTAGACACTGGTGGTTATGCGTCTTGAATCTGTGCGGTGTGTTGTATGTTTTCCAAAAAGTAAACAAATGATTAAATCGGTTTTGATTACAGTTTCAAGCAACACCCTCATCCCGAATACTTTTATCCACAAATATATGCCAACAATGCCCTTTCTTATCATTTTATAAAAGAAATATCGAACATTCAAATTACTCCCTATTTCATAATGGTAAACACAGTGGTTTTCAAAATCGATTTTGAATACACTCTTCTACTGAAAACAACAACCGAAACAAAATGTCCGACTATCGTATCACCTCGACCACCTAAAATGGTATAAATCCAATATCACAATCCTAATACACGAAACTTACCACGTACCCAAACCGTGGAAATAGTTTGTTGTGGACATCATAATCGAACAAAATACATTCCAAAAACGATTCGAAAAAAATTAATCAATCATATACAATACCATTGTATATGAAACTCATATACAATGCTACTACGTAAGCAACAAATTGAGAACATCAGTTCCATATATTTGATTTAAGTTATCTTTGCAATTAGGTACTCTGTTAAAACATAAGTTATCGACTTGAAGTCTGAATCCACTTCTTTGTTTGACAGATGTCACATCGATTGGCACAATTTGTTTACCAATCCTGAACAAAATTTACATATTAAAAATATAGAAATGCGAAAATGAATTCGACTATCCTTAATAGTGCAGTGGACAAGACACAGGTCAGTTTGCAAATAAATCATTCATTTAAGCTCGATGTTGAGTAATTTCTTTTGCAGATACCACCACTCCATCAAAAGCGAATCCTTGCGTTTGTCAATCATTTTGTCATAAATTCGTGCTCTTTCCTGAACGACTTCGCGTCGAAATGTGAAACAAAGTTTATTGAGGTCGAACGAAAAATCCAAAAAGTGGAGTCGTCACTAATAATCCTCGAGGCAAAAGTATGAAATCCAATTTTATGATCAGTGGTTCAAAATATTATTTCAGCTCAGTTCCATTCCTGGTTTGGCGGCGGTTCAAAGCAATAAAAAAGAGGCGGTAACAAGCAAAGAAATTTGTGTTCAACTTCAGGAAGATGATCATCAAGATGACTTAAATGATCAGACTGGTAATGATGCAGATGCGGCTGCAGAGGAACCCGTTCCGCTTGAAACAGGTGTTAAGGCTTGCGAAGACGCACGATATATCAAATTCTTCAAAATGCTGCAATTTGGTGTACCCGCCAATGCTATTAAGTTGAAAATGCAAACGGAAGGTGTCGACCCCACCGTTTTAGAGTAAGAACGTTGATCCTTTCTAGACACCACTTATTCCACAACATCCGTTTTCGCAGCACACCAAATCTTGTATTAGCGGATGGAATCCCTAGATGATGACTTCTTGATGAATTCAAATAAATATGATTGCACTATAAATAAAATCAGATACAACATTTTTCTCTTGTCCGTGTGAACAAGAATCAAAGACAATAGTCAAGTTTAAATTTTTTTAATGTTAGGGCCCAAGGTAAAAATAAAAGCTTAATATAAAAAAGTTTTTATATTAATCTAGAATTGGATCATCTGTCCCTTCCTCTTCTTGTCGCCTCCCAACTCGAAATGCTTGCAGCGCTTGAGGGGAGTTTGTTTACGGTACTTGCACTCTGTGCACTCCATACGCAAGACGATCTTTTTGGTTGTCTTAGCCTAAGAGCAAATGAAAGAAACATTTAATTAAACACAGTTCATAATGGATTAGCGAACTTTGTTAGTAGTCTACGAAGAGTATGAAACAAGATTGTCACGCACTCATTGATTTTGTAGACGTACAATTTACTTTAGCATACTTTTTTCCCACCAAATGGCTTTTTGCAAATTACAAGCCTTTCAGTTCTACAACTATGCAAGGATGATCGAGTATTTCGAGCACACTTTACTTACCTTCTTTCTGAAGATAGGCTTAGTCTGTCCACCAAAACCTTGCTGTTTCCTGTCGTAACGTCTTCGTCCTTGGGCTCCCTTGCGTTCCTTGGACTTCTTGTACTGAGTCACCTTGTGCAACTTATGGACCTTGCACTTTTTGCAGAAGGTACGTCTTTGTTTTGGTACGTTTACCTACAATGGAAAACACTTGCAAATTATTCAATTCCACATCTTGATCATACATCGAAAATCACGAAAAATAATCCCGCAAAATGCTAGCTTAAATACTGAGAAATGATATTTTGTTAAAATCTGGAATGGATGAGTTTAAACTTTGCCGGTATTTCAGGATTTTCAGACGATATTTTAAATTTTTTTTTGAGCGTACCATCTTGACGAATTTCAGTTGTCAAAGAACAAAACGAAAAGAAAGAGAAGTCCAATAAGCGGAAGTTAGACATTTCGTAATGTCAAAAGTGACAGTATAATTCGAAATTCGAATCCCGAACAGGGTTGTTAAAATGTCTTTATATATGTTGAACTGTTCTCGAAATGCTTAGTTTTTATTCGAACGTTTTATTTTCCCTGCTATTGGTAATTTTATTTGCAAACTTAAGCTATATAAATAACGTATCATTAAAAATTTGTATTTCTAGTTCTATGATTGAGATTTATATATTTGATTTGTTATAATTTAAGAATGACAAACATTCAAACACACATTTGCGTTATCGTACTTATGAAAAAAAAACCAATGTGCTGACGTCTGCAATATTGTCTTTTAAGACACATATATTCATGCCAATTGAATGGATATAAGTTTTCATTCAGTCAAACAAAATTGGCCTTAGCGAATTTATAACTTAACCCGGCATTGTTTTTATTATTATAATTACCGCAACAAAAGAATTAAAACTGTAAAAGAATGACTTTATACAGTTGATAAACTGCAATAGTTGAATAGTGTATTCCCTGAATTCATTAAAATTGTTTTATGATTCGGGACATATATGTCAATATTGAAATCATTTTTTCTTTTCGATGAAGTCTTTGGGACTTTAACAATTTTCGTTGATTTCTTTGGATCTTCGTAGTCTTTGGGACTTCACTAATTTTAGTTAAATTCTTTAGGACTCCAGTCAGTATTTTTTTTAGAGACAGAGCATGGACAAAAAAGAAAAACATGAAATAGCTCTTTAGCAAGATATAAACGAAGCAATGCTCCAGGACTACGAGTGCGTAGTAAACAAGCAAATTAAAAAAGCCTTTCGCTCCTGAGACTTTGGGATTTTGTATTTTCTTCCTAAAAACTTCCAGCTAAATATATTAAACCAAAACTAAAATCTGTACGTATAATATTGTATATAAAACAGAGCTGCACACCATTTCTTTGACGAAAATTATGGAACTTTAAAAGTAGTAAGCTATCCATTGAAAGTTTACGTATATATTTGCATACATAGTTAACTCCAAACTGAAGAAAGCATTTGGAGCAGAAATGATTTGGAGTGTCTTCATTTCAATGAAAAATGATCGAACGGAAAATAGCCAGATGTATCGTCAGCTTTTAAAATCCCCCCAAATACCTCTGTGAAGTAAGACATTTTAATAAAAGCTGGCATTAATGTGCATTGAGAGTAATTCATTTATATAGTTCTAAGTAAAGTTAATGAAAGTAAATCTCGATTACTTACGTTGGGTTGACGTACGTCCAATACAGCAAGGTATTAAGAATTGGCATTTTGTGAGACATTACTTTAGCTGACCCCAACCTGGATTTAGTTTCTTCTCAAATCCCAAATAAGTTCTAAGCTGTTCTTGTTCTTCTCTTCATGCCAAAAAAGTATTGAGTAAATCACTCTGTATCCACACCGCTCGAAAAGTCTGCTTTCACTTCAGAGTTACAGAAACTCTTCCATAAAATTCACAAAAACTGACAGTGATTCAGTCTTTTCTAAAGACATGAAGTACTATAGAAATGCCCAACTTCACTGCTGTTTGCCCCTAGTCCATCGACGAATTTGATACGCATTTTGACAGTTATTCATGCATTTTTGACGGTTAATCACGAAATAACGTTAATGCCGTCTCTGATTGATCAACTTGGCTTTAGAAAACGATATAAAAAATTGTTGTCAAAAATTTTAAGGGGAAGAGAGGTAGAAGTTGGGCGTCTCTATCGTACTTCATTTCTGCTTTTCTATTTCTTTCCGTCTATTATGTCTATCAGAATTGAAAGCCCATTTTTAACAATCAGAGTAATCTCAGAGAGACATGGATGACAATTGCGATATCCTCTTCTTAAATTTTTAATCTTTATGTCCTTCTTGTGTCCTTGCCTTAAAAGCAAATACAGTGGTGGACACATAAATAACACACAAAAGCACAGATTTTTTAAAACCTTTGAATTTGTGGGAAAATGTGCTGTGGGGTAAGGAAACCAAGTTTTGCAGGTTCGGATCAGGTGGAAAAAGATATATTTGGCATCATCCTAAACAAATACACAATCCCAAGTAAAGGTCAAACGAAGTAAAGAACGGCGACAGAAATGTAACAATTTGGACAACCGTTTCTTAGAATGCATAGGGCTTATTATAAACACCAAGATAAATCAACTTGTGTACAAACTTATCATTTAAAAGCACATGATTTCTTCTGCCGAAGAAAATATGCCACTAAAATGGCGATTTATGCTTGGTAACGATTCTAAGCAAACTTTTCGGCTTGTGAAAGGCATTTGCGAGCAAAATGCCAGCATTTGACAATGAAACGTCCAGTCTTCCCATCTGAATCTGATAGATAACGAAGTAGTCTCGATGTGGTGACTAGAAGAGATACGGTTGAATTGTGGAACCTAATCACAAACGGTGTCAAACTTTAGAGGAAAACAGGAGTGCTGAAAAATAATAATAAAAAAAGTGTTCCACCAAAAAAGTGTTCCAAAAAACAGTTAACTTTAAGCTATTTCTGTGGCCAAGCACAGTTTAGCAAATTTATTTATATTCCCATGCCAAAATATATCCTTCTGCAATTTAATGGTATTCTGTTAAATACGAAAGACCTCTGTACATGCATAAAAAGTAATATTGTACTGTTTTATTATTACAGACTGAACAATTGGCTTATTGATGATGCATATTATTGGTGCAAGTGTGATTTTATTCTTTCACTAATTATTTAAATAACTCTTAAGTTTTCCTTTGGCAGGTTATAACAAATATAACATTGTACTGTGGATGTGCATGATTTGTATTTGTTTGGTTATTCAAATTTGCGTTCATGGTACAGTACAATCTAGATAATGCGAACTAATTAAAACACGACCTGAAAAGACTATGCGTATGAATGTTCCGCGACTCTTTTGGAACCGAAACAAAGAGTTGAGGCAGAGTTTTATTTCAAAATACTTGATCAGAATCCAATCAATTACAGAAAGATTTGAGTAGTTATCGTTAATAGCTTATAGCAAGTGTTGAGTTTTCTCATTACATGGATTTATATAATTTTTGGGGATTCTCCGTTTAGAGCATTTTCCTTTTTTTCTCATTTCGTTACTAGGATTTTTCGTTATTTCTAGATGTTCACCTACAGAAAGAGAGTTGTTTTAATCTGTAATTATATGTGAAACATTTGGAGACTGGAAGCGGGTGAATCTATTAAAGTATTTGCAACTAAATATTCAAAGAGTTTTCAGTCATCATGATGGTGGAACGTTTCTTCGGAAATCATCAATGATTGGTTATATGTAGTCTGGCAGAAACTTTGTGGAGATTATTCCGATAAAAATCTTTTTTTATTGACGACACTGGATTATTCTACAAATTGATACCAAATAGGACGTTCAAATTTAAAGGCTGTTGGCGGTAAGGTGTCCAATATGAACAGAGAAACAAAGTGCTCGTTTTTGGTGAGGGGAAAAATCCAAGGAGCTCCAAAGATGTGCACTTTCACATCTCCACATTCCAGTACTGTACGAAAAATAAATAACTCATGTTTAGAAGTATTTGTTTTATATTTAGTTTAGGCCTAGAAGATCTTGCTCCCAATGGAGATGTTGCTCTCCAAATTTTAAATACCAATTTAAAATAATGCCAGTCACGGTAGCTTTAGGAAGTTTTTCTCAACTCAAGATAACCTTCGGGCAAACATAACACAAGAAAGATTGGTAGTTTTGTAGATTTTGTAGATTATGTCAAAGAAATAGCACAGGGCGCTCATTCGGCTCGAACCGGCCCTGGGTGCTCATATGTACAGCACAACCTCGATAAAAAGTAATCTGAAGGGAATTAGAAAACATTCGCTATATCAAATAATTTACAAATGAGGTTCGTTATATAGAGGTTGGTTTAGACTAGGTTGCTTTTTAACAAGTCAAACTCAACAGTACGTAGGAACTCATATGCTTTTCCTATTATAGCGAACGACTTCCACTAATAAAGGAAAACACTTTTTAATGAAACAAAGCATTTAATGTGTCCCAACCTCTTGAGAGATGAATTAATGTGGAATTGAGTGTGAATAATCGATAAGATTCGTTACAGTAAAGTAAAGTTCACAAAATCCGTCAAATAAAGGTGAACATTTATATTCCGCAATAATTGAAAATTCGCTATAAAGATGTTTTTGACAAATGTGTTCATTATGAAAGGTATATTTATTAGCTCTTACGGGTGGTTTTGAGCGATTTCTAAAAATTTCTTAAATCGCGGAAATAGACGTATTGAGGTCCGTTATATCAAGGTTGTACTGTACTTCTAAAAAAAATCCAGTAAATACTTAATAAACAATACAAATAAATAATTTTGTTTAAACATCCTTATCAAAAACTTACAAATTAAATTATCTCATTTTATCAGCGGCTTTAGTACTGAGCCAAACTAATGGATACTCGCGTAATGGCAAATAGGCGTTCGTGTGCGCGAAGGTACGCCAGGCATACATGCTCTTTTCTCGAACCTATTCCCACCCTCCTGAATGAAACACATGCCACGCTCATATCACAAGATCCTTAGAAACCGGATTGCGTTCGATTTTTACTAAAAATACATATGTATGTACATCCGTCCAAGGTCATCAGTACAAGGTTACATAACTTTTTTCACAATTTGTTTTGGCGGGAAACACAATATTCATTTACATTTACGTAAATTTATTTGGTCCAACCCTCAACCACTGCAGTAAGTAGCTGTAACATCAATTAATTTCTACTTAAATTTTTTAATTTGTTTTTTGATCAATCGATTTGCGTGTTTAAAATTAAATTTCTTCTCTTCGTTTCCTTATTTGACCAAGTGTATACTCCACAAAATTAATTGATGTGGGCTAATATAAATTCATCTGAATATTCCCACGGCTTTTATCGAAAAAATTATGTTTTTTATATGTATGTATGCATATTTACATGTATACCGCCTCATGTATGATTTGGATCTTTCTCGTCATTGATATTCTCAATAAGTTCACTCTAATTTGGTATGAAATGCACACATTTTTCTCCAAGAGCGTAGGTACCTATGAAGCTATTTTATGTTAAAATTGATAAAGAACAATGAAAGAAAAAAGGAAGGAAATACCTAGAATAAGAACATGACTCTAGTCATAACTATTTATGTATGTTTGTATGTACATTCATTCACATATGCGATAACGCATCAACGCGTCAAAGAAATTGGTAAGAAAACTACAATTTTGGGATAATACCTATGTCTGTATGTCATTTTTTCTTTTCATACTAGGTAGGCAGTAAGTTATTTTGAAAGGGACATTGGCTATCATTAAAAATAAACGATAAAATCCCAAACAGAAGGAATATTTCTAGGAATTCTTATGCAACAAAAAATATTTATATATATAGGTAATACCGCGGACAGCATTTATGTGACTAAATAATAGCCGATTAGTAAATACTTGCAACTATTCATCCAATGAAATTCACCGTATTCCCCACAGTTTGCGAAATACTTCAACACGGTCACTAGGCATGAGTGTTCAAAGGGAACAAAAATACGTTCATTTCATGTAGGTATACTTTTGTCGGAAAAATAAAGAATATACCACATCATATCTTTATGCAGAAGCAGGATATCATTTGCGATGGTCAAAGTATTTATGTATCTACATGGACATGACACCTTGCCTCAAGTATGTGCAGACAACATACATATGTGACCAGCGCATATCTATTCAAATAAGATCTCATAAAACCACGAAGCGTACGCTAATCATTTGGTTTCATTAATGTTTCACCTTCTCCATTCAAATGTCCACACATCGACGGTTCGCAATGCCAACATTATTTAATTTCCTTTTTTTTTTCTTAAAATCTTCTGAAAAAAAGTTTATATTCGTTTTATCTATGAAAAAATCTTGTCAAAAAACTACAGTTTTTCGGTTGTTTTAATGGTCTACATTTCTGTCGCTATTGCGTGGGGTTAAGGCAGCGGCGTCAAATAAGCTCGAGCGGCGTTTTTAAAGCCCACTCATTGAAGAGCTTTTAACTTCACACAAAAAGCATGCAACTTTGTTCGGGAATTAACAAATTGAAACTTGGCTTTTATTTTATTATGATTAAACTATTTTTTTTCTTTTTTCAAATAAAAGCAACCTCAATTAGTAAAAAAAAAGTATATACATACATACCTACATATGGTACACAAATATATTGATTATTATTATAATTATTTTTTTTTTTTTTTTTTTTTCAAATATTTTTTGGACCTTGAGCCACATATTGTAAGTGACAATATTTTCAGTTCGCATGATTTAGTGTTTCAAAAATCATCATCCCAATAGCTCATAGTTATATCTGCCGATAAAAGCAAGTAGAACCTTGCTTCCGAATATGTACGGCATGCAGAGTACAAAACTCGAATTTACCACCGACATACATATGTACGCACAAATCTGCGTCGGCAAGTGCTACACAGTTTCGAAGGCATGTCCTTTTATTGACAAACACAATACCAAAAAAGTCGAAGGCGTTATGTGGGTACTCTTGCTTGGGGTGTACTGCAAAGAGACTACCCTTCGCAGAGAAAACTGTATCGATAATATGCTTTCGATGAATGCTTTATGGAGGTCCTCGAAAAAAAAAATAAAAAAAAAGGAAATTTAACCAATTAAATAACCTGAAATTTTAACAAAATGTAAGCATACATTTGGAAAACTATACACAATGTTATTAAATCCTAAAAGAAACATTTGATTGTTATCAAAATTTACCCTACTTCTTGGGGACATTAACATACAAAACCCTATAGAAACAAAGTGTTTTCATTGCTGATAACAGATTGACTTGGACATAATCACTGATGGTAGAGCTTCGGTTTTCATGTTTGTCAGTTCAGGCAGTTGCATAGATTTATTAAGCCCACACAATCAAATTTAGGGAAATGCTAAAAAGACAGTATGTGCATTCAAATTATGACCTACAAGTATGCAATCTCATAATTATGACCGAGACGCTAAAAATTTAAATCCGTGTGACGAAATGAAGTACGGTGAATATTCGAAACGATTGTGGCCACTTACAACTTTGCTAACACAAAATGTATAGAGAATATTTAATGTTATACAAATTTTTCTATATCATATAGATAATAATTAATGAAGAAACATGTATTTTGCTTGTTTTGAATACATTCCATCCAGAAAGATGTTTTCAAATTTACCGCCAAACACTACTATTACAGGGCTGCACGCTATACTCATGATACCCAAGCACTTTTACTATGAAAATACTCATGAAACCCTCTTGCTTGGCTGTTTATTAAATAAATCTAATTCCAAATCAAAATGCAATGATATCAAAAAATCCGTACAAAAAATCTTAACAAATTTCTGTAGTGAATCTTTACTTTTGATTTACAATAAATGAATAAAAAATAATTTACAACTTTTATTCATCTACTGGCATGAAATCTCAAATGGCGCGCTCTCTTCAAAATGTATTTCACACTTTAGCAGACGCCTTCAGTCGTTTTTGAGCATTCTGTGGGTGAACATCGGTTGAAGTCTAGATAGAGGGAAATAAAAAATAATAATAAAAGGAGTACAAATAAAATAACATCATAGTGTGTTATAAGAAAAAATAGTATATCTAGACAAAAAGTTTTAATTTGAGACCATAGTGCGTGCAGCGTAGTAACTAAACGCGTTTAGTTAAAAAATATTTATATTATAAATTAACCAAAATAAAAGCAAATTTATAAAAATGAGTTCAGCAGCGGAAAATAATGGAGAAGTTGCGGTTGAAAAAGTTGCCGCCGACGCGACAGCCCCCGCCGTCAAAGAGGACAAACAAATAACAAAATCAGCACCTGAAGAAACATCAGCGGCATCAGATAATGGTACTACAAAACCAGCAGTCACAAAAGACCAGGTCAAAGGAACAAAACGGCCTGCAGATGTAAGTAAATTCTCAAATCGTGTTTAGTAAAAACAGCTACATAGGTAGTTAATGGCGGCTGTGAGTGAGTAATCATGAACGAAGAAATTAACGTACACGACGCCGGAATTAATTAATATCTATTTTTATATAAAAGAAAAAATACAATTTTACAATGAACGAGAAAGGGCAGCAGCCTCACCTATTTGTCGTTCTAATGGTGCATACATATGTATGTGCGATACACTTTTCTGTTTTTATAAATAAGATTGTGTGCTGCAGTATAATAATATGAGATGAAATATGTCGTGTGAAAAGGATACCACCACCTGACATAAAAATATGTTTTGTATGTTGTGAATTGAAAAAAAAAAGACCTACGATTAATGCGAAAGCTGTTGTCGTCAAGAGAGGGGACTGAGTCAAGCGCGCGCATTTGTAAAACAAGGCAAACACATTCCCGGCTGCTTCATTTTATTGAATAAAGTCCATCGAGTTCCCAACTACACACATAAGTATTATCAAAAGCTGTATAGTCATCGGTTTGAGAGCCATTTGACATACTCTCAAGTCAGGGAGCGTATGCTGATGAAACACATACCGATAACAACAATCAATATAAGAAGTAGCAGGTGAATAACACAACAGACTTGTTTGTCGTAAGCTTCTTTAACGACTTCGCTTTTCTTAACTCCCATTCATCGATGTATATCATTGCTCCAATAATTCAATGCAAAGCAACGAGATCTTGTCGATATGATGATATTTAGAGAAACTAACTATTAAAATGCCTCATTTTTACATTTGCTGTATCATTATTTTTCTTGTGCAGTTTTTAAAAATAACGTGCCACTTGAAGATGTATGATACAACCACATGACGCTTCCCCGGCTTCATGTACTGAATGTGTGTACATATTTTCAAACATTTGTTTTGATGTCGGCACTGATTCAAGCACAGCACACGGCACGTCCTCGTCCCCGTCCCCCACTCTTTCCAACCATGTATGATTTCAAATTGTATTCTATTTCTGGATGTTTTTTCAGAGTTAATGTCTACTGTACACAGAGAACATGTTCACAAACACGACGCTGAGTGGCATTTTGAGTAAATACAGTCAGCCCCATCTCTACCTCATTCTCACTCACCACTTAGAGCCTCTTATTTCTCCTTCACAATTCACTTCATTTTACAACTTGTCAAGCTAATGACAGCGTCAGAAAGAGACAAAATGAAAGGAACGTACAGGTACCTGTTCGTTCGTAACTGTAGTATTATCGGAGGTGTGTGTATACATTTGTGTATATAGCATGCACTAGTGTATCTCATTCAATAAAATAAACGGCGTTGCCACACCATTGTCGACGCTGCCGCCGCCACTGCATTCAGGCATTGTGCAAACAAGCTCAAACGGCTATCTGGCTAGGGGAAATGACCATCATCAAACGAGCGTCTTTTTCCCTCTCGATGTTAGCTAGAGTGAAACAAGCTTCATTGGCTGTACGTATTTGTATTCGTGTATAAAGAGCCGGCCGGTAACGCAGCCAGCAATTTCACCACTATATCTTTCGAACCCAGTTATCAATAGATGCCATGAAACCATCAAAACAGAAATAGTTTCTATTAATTAGGAACAGAATCGAAATAAATTATGAGAAAGAAGAAATAGATTCGGATCTGTGGTTTTGTTTTTAATGGCAGCAGTCTACTTGTCTCTTTTATTTGCTCGTATTTTGATTGTTTTGTTTGAGAAAGTGTAGTATACCCTATCCTTTTCCACATAAAGAAATGAAAGGTATAATAAAACAACTCCAAAAAAAAGTATATACTGTAGATGTGAAAATGATTGTGATTAGTACATACACTTTGGAAAAAAGTACAGTTTGATCACCATTATTAGACTAATAGAATGAAATCGGATAAAACAATATTTTCTTATTATAGCACGTCATTGGTGGGCATTATTAAGTATTAGCGATCTAATTTGAATGTCCTTGCTCAAGGTGGCAATAATTTGAAAATAATTCATTATGTATTATTTATGATTGCATTGTTATTGCGCGTGGATCAGTTTGACATCTGTCAAGACAACCAACAGACGGCGAAACTGTACCTAGTTTGTTTCACATTTCGGCTGCCATAAAATTAAGGGTACGTGAGCAAACGAATATGTATATCCCATAAAAGTGAGCACATAAAAGAGCGTTTGTGATGTGAGTGAGATTAAATTGTTTCCATGCCTTTTACTCTCATTTCTCTCCACCACGCTGCATAACTTTTTTCTTTTCTCTCCTATTTCTGTCACAACACACGGTTATCTACCGAAGTAAATTCTGAATGAGGGTGAATAGCAGCGTGGTTATGTGAAAATCATTAAAAGGTGGGTTACCCCTCCTAATAAGAATATACATGCCTGGGATTCCTTGCTCTTTCATATGCCTTTCCAATCATCAAAACATCCAAGTCGTCTCTTTCTTTTTCTCTTTTGATAACCTTCTGTATACTTCATATATAGAGAACGTAAAGGCACATGACTGCCGAACAAATACAAATGATAACAAAAGGTGTTTGATATCGAGATGTCATCAACAATGGTCATTAGGAGATGGTACCAGCTGAAACAGTGTTAGAATTAGTATGGAAGACTTTTGTGAAAAGAGTCGTTTAAAATGTTCATATAGCACATTTTTTTGATGTTTAACGAGCAACTGAGTGTATCGGTAGCAGATGTGAAATCATCAGTGCGTGAACGCACAGGTTGTGCAGAGGAAAACCACGCTACCGTAGAAGAAAGTGGCATAAAGACACCGAGCATATCAACTTGTCTTCATGCGCAGGAACTTAAACTTTGAAGTATCATCTTAGATTTGAAATATATGTACATAACAATTGTCAATCGATGGTAAAAAAAAAAAAAAAAAATATGAAAGAAGCAAAGCAAAGCTGCAGATGTTACCAGCAACCATATTATTTTCATGCTCGGACGATTTTGGTTTGCCGCCATTTTTCTTGGCAGCGTTATTTGGTGATAGTGGGCTTTCCAAATAGCTTATCAGTTGGTAAAATCCTATAAGGGGTTCGTTGTATACGCGCTATGCTTATAAGTGGAGTTTGGGTTAGCGACCATGTCGCGCTAAAAAAATAGATATTTACTTACACAGGTCTGGTTTGAGAATGGCTCATATTAGATTATACATATTTGTACTACAGGCACATTTTTACTGCTTTACTTTGTCATCATACAAACTATATACGATGTATGTATTAATAAATATTTTTTTTTTTTCAGGATAAATCGGCGGCATCAAAGAAAGCAAAACAAGACAGTGCTGCAAACGCCAGCGATTGTTCTGATGATGAAGAAGAAATAATTGAAGAGGAGATTATTGGAGAAATTGAAAGTGACATTGAAAGCGACGAATATGATCTCCCATACGGCGAGGAAGGTAATACATATTTATAATTGAAAAATATTCTAAATGTGTGTCGAATTCGCTTTTCTATTATATATAATTAAGGACAGTGCAAAGAGAGGGGGGGTTAAGGTTTCTTTTTAAGACTAATTTATTTTTCTAAAAAAAAAAAGGCGAATTCGACATGAATTTCTAATAATTAGAACACAATAGAGATAAAGTTTGACTGACATCAAATCATCAAAATTGTTATTTGAACTCGTAGAATCAAATCTCTTTTAGAAATATGCTTTAAAAAGTACACGTTTGAAAGGTATTATAACTAAATACGGCATTTTTGCAAAATTTCGCTTTCAGATGACGAAGAAAATGATGTCTCAGGCTCCGACGATCAAGCGTAATAATAATGTAGTCAAAAAAAAAAAAATAATAACAAAAAAATAAATAAATAAAAACAAAAAATTATATATATATTATATAATAAGAAATAATTTTTAATTTCTTATTTTATTTTTTTTTTATTATGTAATTTTTTTTATTTAATACAGAAATAAGAAAAAACAAAAACTCAATATGCAAGATTTTTTCCTTTAATATTTAAGTTCTAATATATTGAAAACGATGAAAAAGAGAAAAACATTCAGAAATAGTAATAACACAGTTACAACAAATGCAAGAAAAAAAGTATTTGAGTAAAATAAAAATTCATTAAAAACAAAGAAAAACCAAATCCATTCTTCATAGATTTTGCAAACGAAAAAAAAAAACAAATGTGAAAAGAACGGGCCGGTACATAACTTTGGGATAAAGTTTATGTTCTTCATATTTGCAAGTTTCGCGGGAAACAAATACGTACAAGCCTGCCACAAATTATGTTTTTACTTTTTTTTTATTTTTTGTTCAGAATTTTTTCATTTCGATTTCTATTTCCCAAATTGCATTGAATGTTGTTTAATCTGATAAAATCGAATTCAACGGACCTAGGTAAGTTGTGTGCGCTTCGTGCCGAATACGAAAGAAAGGCATTTCTACTACACCAATCTGCGGTTGTTTGGCCTCGAATATCTGTCTTCTGTTATGATTCATCGCCTCGCCTCGGAAGTCGTCTCGTAAATTGATCTCCTTATTTATAATTTGAATGTGCTCTGATATACGAAAAACTTTCTAAGCGACTTTTTTTTTGGTGTCTACATTTTACATAGAAAAGATGACATTTCACTTGAAAGATAGTGATGAGGAATGAAGATTGCAGAGAGAGTGAGTTCTGGAATCCAAGAGAGAATGTTTATTATAATTTCTTTTCTTGATAAAATTTCCTCATTTCATTGTCAAATTCACATTGATTGTCGTGCAACTGAAAAAAAAAAGAAAAATTAATCAGATGGTTCGTATTGTTCGCTACAGTATTAGTTTTACAGATGTAGATGTTCAGCCGCTTTGTCGAGTGTTTTTAAAAGTGGAGAACAATTAAAAATAGTAATATAATGTAGATAATAGATTTTAGATATAAAACATACAAGTTTAAGCTTACAATAAAATTATATTTAATAAATAAAATGAGTTCATTACACCCGATGTTTAGTTTATCTTAAAATAGCGTAAAATTACGGTAAATCGCATGTACAAATTCTACAAATAAAAATAAATGTAAATTGTTGAAATGGTGAAAATAAAAAAAAAAATAAAATACAAAAACTGTTATAAGAAAAACAAGAGGGTTTTTTCTCTGACTGAACTGTAACCAAATACTTACTAGTTTAATTTATAATTTTTGAATTCATGCAAGGTTGGTGTTGCCAAACTTGAACAGAAGTTATATATAATCTATCCGAGAACTTAGAAATTAATAAAAAATACAATACATGTTTTTCATCATTGTAATCAATCAAGAGCAATAAACTTTGTACCATGAATCTATACAAACACGAAAATTATATACACATATATTTAAAAAAACAAACAACCCTAAACTTAATGTTAGCCATTAAATATTTATATTATTTTGTAATTATATATTACAGTGTAAATAAACCTTACAAGTCGATAAATTACTTTCAATGAAAAAAAAAATATTAAAAACAAAATAACTGATGTTTATTTATTTCGTTGATGATGCGTACTTAATATGAATTTATATTTAAGGATCACACATCTACTTAAATAACAACTTAAGGCCCAGATTCAGTAATTTGTAAAATTTTGAGTTGATTTTTATTTATTTTGACTGTAATTATTGGTTTGCAACGATGGAAGGAGACAACCTTTTAGTTGGGTGTAGACCAGTACATTTTATTGAAGTACAGTACAACCTCGGTAATTCGAACACCTAGTTTTGTCCGTTACGTATCTTATCATTTTGTCTGATCTTACATAATTATCGTTTGTTTCTTTGCCTTTGAATAAACTTCTTTAACTGTTTAAAGCTATTTAAAATAAATTTTTGCAAAATCAAAACCTATCTATGAAAATTGTCCGAAAACCTCAGTGGTTCAATTTAATGAATTAAATGGGTATAAAATATTTTTGGAAGAAGAAAAAATAAAAACTGATTGCGTCAATTTCAATGAAGGGTTAGTATGAGGAAGTGGACAAGATAATTGGGAGAACGAAGTACTGGTAAAGAATTTATAAAAGAGTAGTTAGTGAGAGCCTGAGAATTTAGTCCGAAGTCCGATATTTCGTTAAAACCCATCTTTGGTTTTCAATATTTTAAATGTGGGTATACTTTAAGATTGGTTCGTAATTACCGATATTTCGCTGTAAGCGGTTTTCACTGTATTTGTTGTTGAATAAGTCGCAAGCAATGCCACAAGCATAAAAACTGAGTTGTAAGTATCTTTTAGATGAGACAAAATATCAGGTTTTCTAATCCTTTTTTCTGCCTTTTTTTTTTAATTCAATTCGTATTAATAGATTATCGGCCTTATTTTTATTTCTGTGAGAAAAACATCAAACATGTGTCCATTTCTTTGAGAACGATGTTGAAGTAAAAAAGAGGCCGCTATGTATACCAAACATCTCAAACTAAGGAAATATTCTATTCCAATTGTCTTCATTAAAATGAACATCGGGCAGAAATGTGAGAATGTGCTCTTTTCATTCCACAAGCTGTAATTGTAAATGTTCATACATCTACGGCAAGGTGGTTTCCTGTTCAGAGTTTACACATGTAAAGTATACGCAAACGCATGTTACAAAGGCAATAAACCTATTTTCAATTGTTCTTTTGCATATTGTTCTCTCATTTATTTGTTCATTTTCGTAATTGTTTTGATTCCTAGATAATTTGTTCTTACATACAGGCAGTAGTACCTGACTCCTTTTTTAAGGTACAGTTGTAGCTTACTGCGCTCGTTTAGTTTTCCGCTATATAATCGATAAAAATCTACCCAAGCAGTCTACGTAAATACATACATAATATGTAGGCACCGAAATGAAGACATAAGGGAGGAAAAATATAACTCACAAAAATCCAATTGTTCGAATACTACTAGTCCGGGTGCATGTTATATCTTACTACACACATACAAATTGAAAAATTTATACTGATGCCGAATTAAGGGCAAGGGTGTGGACTGTGGAGATGAAGTAACGCACCCTTCCAACCTATAAACAACTTGAACCAAACTCCAAGCAACGTGTGCTTCTCGTTCAGGACTGTACTTTATTTCATAAGGAGGAAGAGCATTTTTGCGCATGGGAATGAGAAAAATATTTATAAGTATTATACATACAAATGCGTACAATATATCTACTCATGCCAATTAAAATCGAGCTGCTAACAATAGCTTAAAGATTTTATTCTTTCCTCCTTCCTTTTTTGTCTGGAGTGTACAAAATATTTTTCACTTGAGTGAAATATCGTGTGAAAAACCAAGTATTCACGAAAGAAGCTTGTACAATAATTTACAGTTGATAACAATGTTTGTCTTTCAAAAACCCTTAATGTTATAGAATGCATTAAATGAATGTGTGTTAGATACCTATAAGATTCAAGTAGGAACTGTTTTTAGGATGGCATATCTGGGTATATGTCAAAATAACTTCACAAAAATCATTTTTACATCATATCGAAAAATGTACTTATCGATTTTGTTATTCATATTGTGGCATTCCAAGTTAATCATGATAATCAGATGCAGTCATCATGACACAGATAACGGAATTAACTGAAGAGAATAGGTATACTTCCTGGTAACTAAAATTGACGTGCTTTGCCTCGCCTTGTATTAAGCTCGAGAGCTTCGACGCAAGAGCGAGTTAATAAATTGTATGTTACATTAATCAACTACCCCTTGTTTTTCAAAATCAGCCATACTTTCCCAGCTTTTGAATCAGCAAATTTGACCCTTTTAAGAGTGCGTTAAATACCTACAAATTCATTTAAACTTGACCAACCTTGTTTGGTTTACCGATTGAACTTAGCTTTCAAGGAACTTAGCTGATACAGCAAGTCGAAATAACTTCACACGGATTTTTTATTATTCGAACTTGATATTTCCGGGCAATGGAATCCAAAACTCATTCAAACGACAATATTTTTTAATTTAATATTTAGAATGTACATCTTAGTACTCAATTCGAGTTTAAGAGTTTTAGTACTTAATTGAAATTTACAGTTTAGAAATCAATTAAAATCCAGATCTGTTTTTGAACTGGAAAATACGCAGGTAATATTGACTTCGATTATCAAGTTTTGGGTTATTATTTAAATACATCATTTTAATATATGTATCAGGAAAACAGAAGCTACGTATAACTATAAAATAAGTAATATCTGGTAAATAATTCGTAAACTTGTGAACACACTCCAAACGTCAAATGCTAAGGTGACATTTTCTGGTTGACATTTTATATTTGTCATCTTACTTAAGTGAAGTTTCCTAATAAAATGGATAGATTAAATTTGTCCGCAATTCATTAAAATATTTTGTATGTTGCAATGGATAAGGATTCAGATAGCACAGTTACTTCCTTGGATGAAAACACGGAGAACTTTTGCAATAATCCTACTCGTGATATCTTAGCCGAAGGTATTATAAATTTATTTAAACCATCAGTGGACCGTCTCGACGAAAGAATAACAGCCACCCGTGCAGCTCAAGCAGAACTTTCGGTTCAATTGGATGCTCTTAGTGAACAGCTTCGTGAAATTGAAAAAGCCCAAGTTGCCATTCCCGAATTTTCCGATAAAGTTAAGGAGCTAATTAACGTAAAACACAAGGTTACGGTCATAGCGAATGTTCTTACCACCAGCCAGGAAAGACTTAATTCTATCCATAAACTCATAGACAGAGAGCAAGAACGGAGGCGTGCACTATTGGATTCTACGACATAAAGCTCATTTAAGGAATCACCATAGTTAATTCTTAGGGTAAATTATGGAAACTCCTCATTATGATCATTTGTCGTCAGTAGATTATGAAAAAGTGTATGAGCCTGCCGAGGATACATTCCTTCTTCTTGATGCAATAGAGGATGATTTAAAATATTTGGATACCATACAACCTAATCTGTGCTTGGAAATCGGCTCTGGCAGTGGACTCATAATAACAGCTGTATCGAAGAGATTTCCCCATTCAGTGTGCATATCCACAGATATAAATCATTGGGCTTGTGAAGTGACAAAACGAACTGGCGTTCGCAATAAAGCTGCAGTAGATACCATTCAAACGAATCTGTTGGATAATTTTAGATCGAATCTGGTTGATGTGTTAATTTTCAATCCTCCATATGTCGTAACGACAGATTCCGAGTTAGAGCACAATGAAAAAGAGTTTGATTCGAATGTAACTAATAAGAACTTAATATATTCATGGGCAGGTGGTGTAAATGGAAGACGAGTAATCGATGAACTACTCATAAATTTAGACTTCATTTTGTCTTCAAACGGTGTTCTTTATTTACTTGTTCTGAAGGAAAACATGCCCGATGATATAATACGTATTTTAGCAGAAAAGAAATTCACTGCAGTTCAGTTTAAGGAGCGTAGAATACCTGGTGAACACTTGTTTATACTAAAAATTACTCGCTAATTGCTGCTGATGTTAAATATCAATAAATTCTTTCACAGACATATTTGTTGTTTTATTTTATTTGGGTGAGGTTTATGGGCGTAAATATTTCTGTATAATAATTACAGTTTATTGCAAACCATGCTAAAAAAATGAATTATTATAAGCGGATAATTAGCTAGTTATGTGGAATCAACCAACATTTGTCTTCACTCTACCTGTATCAAATGTGCACAAGCCAAATTCTAACTAAACAATCCATTAACGTGCCATCCATCACCGATCCTTATAAATTCTGATACTCGTTGTATTAACATTTGTAGTAATCTGACTAAAAGAGAGTGAATACATTATTAAACAGTTTTCGTAATACAAGAAAATATCCAGTAAAACGGTTGAATCTTATAAGATGTTCTACCAAACAAATTTTGTTGTTGAATGACACCATTTTATTTTTAAATGTTTGTACAGCGGCTTGGCGATAAATCTGACAGCTTTGACAAATTTTTTTGTAAATACATCTAACATTCGAGACGAGTCTAAAGTGAAAAATTTTCTGTTTTAATTTTCGATCAAAAAATGCCCAAGAATCGTAATTCTTGCAAGATAAATTTTGTAAACAGTTGATTTATATATATCTATGTATATACCAAAAACGGAACCAGTCACATAATTGCAAGCATATATAACATTTTCTTTCGGCGTTGATGTTGAGTTGTCAAATTTATTTTCCAATCAAGAAATAAGAAAATATTTTAAGAAAACATAAAATATCTAAAAAGTTGACATATTATCAACATAATGGAATCTCCACCATCAACAGATGTTGTTTATCAAGGTATATATACACTTTTCAATAATCCAAACTCAAAGGATAAAGAGAAGGCGTCTAAATGGCTTGAAGAGTTTCAAAAATCTGTAAGTAAGATGAGTTCAATTTTGCCGTGTTCTAATTATTTGTATTGGTTGTAGATATATTCATGGACTATAGCCGATGAACTCCTTCAGCAAAAACGAGACCTGCACTCTTGCTATTTCGCAGCCCAAACCATGCGAAACAAGATACAAAACTCGTTCAATGAATTGCCTCCAAATTCGCACGTAAGCCTACGAGACTCTCTAATAACGCATATTTGCCAAATAACCAGTGAGACTGATCCGATAATTGTGACACAGCTGTGTTTAGCCGTTTCCGATCTGGTGTTGTTAATGGCGTCTTGGAAGGATCCAATTCTAGCTTTGGTGGAGTCTCTTTCGAAAAGCCCAGAGACTGTTTGGCCTCTTATAGAAATACTGACGCTCATACCGGAAGAAATCGATTCACGCTATCTCCGTCTCGGAGCGAATCGACGTGAGGAGATTCGTAAGCAGTTGGACGCTAGTGCTTGCACTGTAAATGAGTTTTTGGGGATGTGTCTCTCCACGTATATGCAGAATGAGTTCCTTCTAAACAAAATTATACGCTGTTTTACCTCATGGATAGGAATACACGCAATTCCAATGAACACATTTCCTGAAAGCCCTATTGCGCAGCATGTCTTTAATATACTCAGTATGCCAGATACAGCAAGAAAACTTCATGACTCTGCTACTGAGTGCCTCTGCACATTGCTCGGATGTCTGGAAAGTAGCAATAGTCATTACAACGTAGATCAGAGACTAGAGCTGCAAATATTTAACGGTGTTATGGGACTGGAGAGTGCCTATCACAATAGCATAGCTCATGAAGATGCAGAAAAAACTATAAATTACTCTCGCATTTTCACCGTGCTTTCGGAATCATTTTTATTACTGATGGTTTCTAATGAAGAGATACCACATTATTCCGTGAAAGGACTTGATTTGGTCTTGCTTTGTGTGGGACATTATGATTACGAAGTGGCTGAGATTACCTTTAATTTGTGGTATCGCCTAAGTGATGAATTGTATCAGAGAAATAATGATACTCTAACTATTCACTTTAAACCGCACGTAGAACGACTTTTGGGGGCTTTATATAGACACGCCCAAATGGATGCAGACCATGATGGACTCATCGACGAAACCGATAATTTTAACGTGAGTATTTATTTAAAAAAAAGTATATATATAACGCCATAAATAACCGGCTTAATGACTAAATTGTTTTTCTTGTGTTGCTTCTTTTTAGGATTTTCGCCGAAAAGTCTCTGAGCTAATAAAAGACGTTGTATTTATTGTCGGTTCGGGTGCGTGTTTCAAACAAATGTTCATTACATTACAAAATCCTGCCACAACATGGGAGAGTACCGAGTCAGCACTTTTTATTATGCAAAACGTAGCTAAAAACATTATACCGTAAGCTTGAATTGATTGATTAATGATGATGAAATATTAATTGTATTGTTTTGCAGAGACGAAAATGAAGTCATACCGAAAGTGGTTGAAGCGATTTTAAACCTTCCAGAGAATACCCACATAGCTGTACGATACACATCAATTATGTTGCTTGGAGAACTTTGCGACTGGATAGAAAATCATCCAGAATCGCTACAAGCTGTTTTGAATTTTCTGTTGTATTCCCTGCAACAGAAGAACGGATTGGCAGCAGCAGCAGCGATATCACTCACATCAATATGTGCAGCCTGTCGGCAACAGATGAGTTTTCACCTCTCTGGACTAATAGAAATCGCTCGGAGTCTCGATAGTTTTGAAATTTCAAATGAGTTGGCGATTGGTCTCTTAAAAGGTATATCACTGATACTCTCGCGGCTACCGGCCGCTCAGCTAAAACCGCCACTTAGAGAAGTGTGTTCATTTCAATTGAATCCTCTGGCGCAACTGGTCGAAACGGGAAGCGTGGTAGTCACCAAAGGAGAGCGTACAGATCCAGCATATTGGATTGATCGTGCCTGTGCCATTATCAGGCATACGCACCCTGACATTCAACCAGAAGAAGAACATCCGACGTTAGAAATAATTACGGACGCGTGGCCATTGATTTCCAGAGTAATGGAGAAATATCAAAGTGATTTGAGAATAATGGAGAGAACTTGCCGTCTTATACGATATGGGGTAAGAATGGTGGGTAAACGTGCATCGCCTTTAGTGGAACCTCTTGTCAAGCAAATGGTTGGGCTTTACGTACTGCATCATCACAGCTGTTTTCTATACCTTGGTAGTGTTCTAGTCGATGAGTTTGCTAAATCTGAAGACTGCATTGTTGGCCTCCTAGAAATGTTGAAAGCATTCATCGAGCCAACATTTAATATGCTCCAAGTGGAAAATGGTCTTAAAAATAATCCTGATACCGTCGATGATTTCTTCAGACTTTGTTCGAGATTCATAGAATGTTGTCCTGTACAGTTTCTTCAAAGTCCGCTTGTAACCCCAATTTTTCAATGTGCACTCTTGGCATGCACCCTAGACCACCGAGAAGCTAACTCTTCAGTTATGAAATTTTTCTGCAATCTTTTACGATCGGGTCGAACAACATATAGATTTCCAGAATGCCGTCAACTAGTCAAGGGAATCGCTCAGCAAAATGGAGAGGCACTTGTTATGAATTTAATTCACGCATCCGTCTTTTGCTTACATTCATACATGTTACCCGATGTTGCCGAAGTGTTGACCGAAATAAAAGCCATCGAAGGAGAGAATATGGAAGCATATCTGAAGCGAGCACTAGATGCATTGCCAAAGAAAAATAGTGGAGGTTATATAACAGCAACACAACAGCAATTAGATGAATTTAGTAATACCGTTTTAAAGTAAGTTTTAACCTTATCGAACCTACAGAACACATCCTTACTTTTCCCATCATTCTTTCAGAGAGGACACAACAAAGGCCGTTACGATAGCTCTTAAGGAATTCACCAGATTGTTCCGATGAAAAATGTTTCTTATGATTGGCAAGAAAATGCGTTCTGTAAACTTTAATTTCACGATGTGGACTATTAGATTTACTAATAAAGAGTAAAGAAAATTGATAACCTGTTTCAAAAAATGTTTGTTTTCTCCTGGAGATGTAAATTAAATGGGTACGGCAGATTCGTTCATTTAAAGCAAAGACTGACACAAGTTACGTTAATCGATTTTATTTTCCAAATAATACTTATATAACGTCAGGTTAAACTTAGTCTAAATAATAAATTCGTGGCAATTTGCCTATCTGCATGTCACAAACCGCTTAAATGATAAAATGCTTCCGCCTGCAACTGAGAATGCCAACAACCCTGTAGCTATTGTTACACAGAAGCTTGTGGTTAGCGACGCAGTATACATTTCAGATTTGTTCAATAGTGTCATTCCAGACACAAGCAAGTGAGAACATACAACGTATGCTACATGCAAGTACTTAGAGGTGTCCATAGCATTGAAGAATATAACACTCCAGAATGTGTGAAGTAAAATAATGCACAGCGCTTGAGATGCGGAAACTAGGAAGAAAATTTGCGAACCGCTCTTTAGTCCCATTGTCGCTGGTCCGCTCTATGAAAATTTAATGTCTATTAGAATATTTTTTCTTTTTCATGCGAATTTTTTCCAATTTGCTTACCACATCAGCCAGAACATTAACAAGGGCAAAGGCTGCACTTATTAACCCAAATCCAAGACCTGATACATAAGCTAATATGTGTTTGTTGTCAGTAACTCGGTAGTCATCTGCCACTTCTTGCAAGCCCCTTTCCGTGCTTCGAAGTATTTTGTAAATAACGTAACGGAAACATTCCTGGAAAATTACTTTTAGAAAAGCCACAGTAAGAACTCCCACACATCACTTACCTGAAACGCTATAGAAAATACAACTCCAAATGCAAGATATTCTCTTAAGGGGACTATGGAAAACCACAGCAATGATGAAACGAGTAATGAGAGTAGCCAAAAGAATGATGCAGCGATGAGTATTATAATGCGAATTGGGTCGTAGGCAATGGTGAAGACAAACATGGACAGAGCAGGTCCAAACGTAAGTAGTGTGCAACCGAAAAACTCTGGTAGTGTCATTTTTTACTGTTGCTGTGATAAATGTAGATTAAAATGAAGTGATTTCGCTTTTCACTTATCAAGTGTGGTGCTGAGAATAATTAAAACGCCGATGACAAGAGAACATCGAAAAAACTTCAACAGTTGTACAATAAAAAAATGCGAATACAATTCAGCGAATGCATTTCAATTGTTCACTATTTTGACAGTTTGATTTGCAGTGACATAAAAATGTATTTGATGATTTTGTAGGCCACTGTGAGCTAATGGCGCGTCAAAAATGTATGAGCTGTATTCCTGTTTACATTGGAAGTTTTTATTTCTGTGAAACTGTGACTTGGCATCACTCGAAGTCGTTTCAACAATAATTTAATTAATTTCTTGGATTCTTTTAGATAAACATTTATGCTGTTTTTTATTACTATTATTACAAAAATTTGTACAAAAAAGTAAAGGAGTAGTAATATTTTGAGGTGGTAAAGAATTCCACAAAGAGAGATCCGATGCTGAATCGCCTTTGACAAGAACTGCTCCAAAGTAGTGCTGCACAAATCCATTTCCAGTCGTACTACAGGAGCCGAATGCTGGACTATAACCATTAAATATTTCTTTTCCTCTTCATTTAGAATCGTCAAACTTAAGAACATAGACGGAAGTTTTTAGGTAAGCTGTCGCAAGGCATGAAGAATTGAACTCTTTCTTTGTTAATTGTTTTTGTTGCATGTTTGTTTGGTCCGTGACACTTTTTTGTGAACTTACAGTACAGTGGCAACACTGTTACGAACTACAAATTACAACCCCAAATTTGTACTTGTGATTGTCAAATGACAATTACATATTTGTAAATTCGTGCTTAGTTTCACAAATTACAAATTGTGAGAAAAAACTAGCTGACTACAATTGGCAAAAAAAGCCGTTGTACCTGATTTGTGATTGACATGTAGTTTACAATTGCTTTCTCACAAGTTTGTTGAAGTCGTGACGAAAGAGCAAGTGTCCAAAAATGAATAAAGAAGATAAAATATTTTTTCTATCTTTAATTCGCGACAAAAAAGAAATTTTGTTCGGTAGATTTTCAAATGGGTTAACCCCCGAAATGAAAATGGCTGAGTGGAAAAATATTTTGAGTTGCCTCACATCTCAGGGCATTTTGTGCAATAGGGACTGGAAATATCTTCGAGATGTTGCGTGGCAAAATCTAAAGCGGGCAACTGTGGTAAATATCTTTACAAATATGCTTATTAATATGAATGTACTAATAAATAAATATTATATTTTCATAGCTTAAAATTGATAACTCGAGAATAAATGGTGCGGCAGGTGGTAGAAATTGTACAATGACAGATCTCGACAATATCATAATAGATATTATCGGCAACGCGTCACCTTCGCTCAATGGGACTGTTGACGATACTCGCTCTACTCGCTCAATAACTCCGGAGAACTTCCCACCACCTCAGTCACCGAATATTGATCAGAAGATAAGGTAGGACAGATTATTTGCTTTTAACAGATCTATATAAATGTTTATGTAAGTATGTATATTGGTTATTTTTCACAAGGTTATCTGTTGTAACACAGAAAAAGGCACGCAACAAACGAAAGATATCTGCAAAAACAGAAGATCTCGAGATGATGTTATTAAGAAAGAAAAAACTACAATTAGAAATCTACAATCTGCAATTGGACGCGCGAAAAAAAGAGACAGAACAAAAATTGCCAACAAATAATTTAACCGGCATACTTGAGGGAACCTATCCCCTCAAGACAGACATTACAGACCAACAATTTGAACAATTCGAAACTATACGATAACCGGATTTCATCCTTACTTCAATCTTCATCTACATACATCTACATTATCTACATATGAAGAGGCGAGTACTTAAGTAGCTTTAAGAAATTTGTACTTAATTTACTAGAATTCATTAAAACCATGCTAGTTTTCGTTATCTACGTATACTATAAAACTTTATGCAGGAGATGAAACAATTTGAATGAAAGGTCTAACAATGACAAACCGCATGAACATCATAGCTCCAGGACAAGACATTAGTTGTTCTCATACACAAAAAAGGTTAAAAAACAAGATAAGTACGTAAGTATCATCAAGTTATCTTCCATACCTAAGCTTTATTCATTGTGTAGGACTCAATGTTTTTTCACTGCAAGCATTATGTTCACCTTCTTAACACTGTTTCCCGAGAAGCAGATTGACAGCTTCGAACCTTACTAAATGTGTGTAGGTTTAAGTATTATGTATGCGCATTTGAATCCAGCAGAGATGTCGGCCACCGACTTTAGTAAAGCATTTGATACAATTTCACACCAAGTCATTATATTTAAACTAACGTGCCTTGGTGTACAACCCCGCATCATCAAACGGATGAAATTATATTTGGAAATCAGAGAATAGGAAGATACGTTCGTATCATCAGTCTTCCAACCACAACATCGGGCGTACCACAACAATGCAGCCAACTCGGTCCATTAGTTTATCGTTCTTACAATGATGTCATCTTAATGCGGTCAACAATGATGTTGACCGCATTAAGATGACATGGACATATATTCTTTTATTTCATCAACCTCCGACTCCTGCTGTCCCCTCAAGACAGCAAAATGATCTTCTGTTTGGTGTCAACAAATTATCATCAATTTAACGTCAGTAAATTACTCCCGCAAACGTTCATCACATCTGTATTCGATATGTCCAGCGCGGGCTACGTTTCGCTCCTTGCGGCCTTGACTGGACTGAAAGAACCAATTTGCCTCCAATTTGTTGCAGTATGGAAACGTATGTATTACATGGGGATACTTCTTAGAATAATTTTAACAAACAAATTATATCAATAAAAATGTATTTATAAACCATGATAAATAAACATTTTAGACAAAATAGTGTGGTTTTCTGACAGTTATTCCGTAATCAGCTAACGCTGGCACAAGATCCTCCATAGTAAGTGTATACTTTCGATCTTTGCATGGCTTTTGTCCCTAAGAAATAAAAATGAGCAATGGAAATATATAATATGTGCTTTCATATATACATACTTTGGGAGCTGCTTGGTTTGGCGGTTGTTGGTTATTGGTCCTCACTTTGCAATGTTGAAGAGAATCGTTTGCTACATCGGAAATGAATTTTTGCGCTGCTACTGATATAAGACGAACAATGCGTGGATCTGTTGACTCAAATCCAGCGGAATTAAGATAATGTGCTGTCACTGCGTCAGGAACTGTTGGTACATAATCCTCCAATTGAAGCAGAAAATCACTTAGAATCTGTCCTTGAACTCGTTCTTCTTGTCCTTGACGTGAAGAACCACGGTAAATACCAAAATTATCACCACTGATCATCGTAAAATATTTTTACTCTAGTATATGCAGGACACTTGGACAACAACAAACTGATAGCAACCAAAAGTAACAAAAAACGAATGACTGACAGCTCAGTTTGTTTCAATTCTAGACATTTCCTTTATTTGTTTCAATTTCATGTTATTGGAATACCTGAGAAGGTACATACTTTTATGTACATTCCTTTTAAAACATTTAGACAAAATATTGTGGTTTTCGAACTGTTATTCCATAATCGGCCAGAGCCGGAGTCAAGTCTTCCATGGCAAGTGTGTACTTCCTATCCTTTGATGGCTTTTGTACCTAGATGAAATCATTAATTCAGTCCCGCTTGAACTTTGTAAAGGATATATTTATAATACTTACTATGCTCACCTTCGAGGAGCCATGACCCGAAGAATGTTGCGTATTGCTTGTCCGGGTTTTGCAATGTTGTAGAGAATCGTTTGCAATATCTGAAATGAATTTTTGTGCAGCGACAGACATTAAACGAATTATTCTCGGGTCAGTAGCCTCAAACCCAGCTGCGTTAAGATACTTCGCTGATATCTCATCCGGTACGGTCGGTATATAGTCCTCGAGTTGAACTATTAGGTCACCAAGTACTTGGCCGGGGGCTTGTTCCTCTTCAGGCACTGCGGCTTCCGTTGTTACAACCATTTCCTCGCTGAAATTGTTTAATAAATAATGTTAACAAAATCTGTGATCACTACACTAACGATGCAAAATGAATGCAGAATGTATCTAGCAATTTATACTTTGACAACTTGGATAAACGGAATGAAACAAACTGACATGAAGCAAGTCACAATAAAACAATAAATAATCGGTTTTGATTTTTGACAATAGAAGTCTGGTCAAAGAAATCCGGGTAAGGATATACATACCTAAGAATTATTATTTTCCATCTAACTAAAAATGTTCTAATAAAATAATGCTAGTTCTGTGAGGTTTTTTGAAAGCAAATAAAAATTTAAGTATTATGGTGAATGGTGCTTATTGCATTTTTTGACATTTGGATTATGACATATGTGCAGTAGGAATTGATAGGAATGAAACAAAAGTCTATGGCGGGTTCGCACTCGACGATAAGATTTTTATGGCAAATTTAAAAATACCCTAGTTTCTCTCTAGCTCTGTCATTTGTTACAAAATCTCAGTTAGTTTAGTTCTGAATTATAAGTATTTTCATTATTGAATATTTTTGTGTTTTCATAAATATCTTAGATGTTTGTGGTTTAAGAGAACGCCTAGAAATATGCACTGAAAAATATTTCTAATAATTAATCAACACTACATAAAAATCAACTTCTATTTGCAATTTGTAGCATTTATATAGAGAATTAATGCAGCAAACATAAAATTAAAAGCTTCCTTGTTACTTCCTTCAGTTTTGACGACCTTACAGAATTATGATTGCGAGTGCAAATTTTCATCTGAAGAAGAAACTGTTAGTTTTTAAAACAAACAGCATTTTTATCCATTTGACTGAGAAACGCCAATAATCAGCCATTTGATTGGCAACCGCATTGCATACTCATTTGTTGGGTTTTCATTGTCAAAAGACCTGTCTTAGCCACGTTGTTTAGTTGAATTTCAGAATCAAACCGACTAGCTCATAAACTTAATTTGTGACAATGGTTCTTGATTTGGACTTGTTTCGAAGCGATAAAGGAGGAAATCCTGACAAAGTTCGCGAAAATCAGATAAGACGCTTCAAGGATCCTCAACTGGTGGATAATGTCATTTCTCAGGATACCGAATGGAGACAGCGTAGACATCAAGCAGACAACCTCAATAAATTGAAAAATGTCTGCAGCAAAGAGATTGGTGAGAAAATGAAAAAGAAAGAGCCGGTGGGAGATGTGAATGAAGATGTTCCCGAGAGTGTTAAACAAAATATTTCGGAAATAACTGGTGATGTTCTCAAAACACTTACAGTCAACCAAATTAAGGTAAAATGATGAATCATAGTCGAGAGTGTATTTATTTGATGTATTCGCATTTGATTTTTAGAAAGTGCGAGTTCTTATTGATGAGGCAATGGTGGAGAATGAAAAGCTCCTAGAGGCGGCTGTGCAATCTCGTAATTCGTCTTTACGTGAAGTAGGAAACCACTTGCACGAGAGTGTCCCCGTAAGTAATGACGAAGAAGAAAACAAGGTCGAACGTACATATGGAGACTGCACAAAACGTGGAAAATACTCGCATGTTGATCTCATAGTAATGATTGACGGTATGAACGCGGAAAAGGGGTGTGTTGTCTCCGGAGGACGAGGATACTTCCTAACAGGAGCAGCCGTCTTTTTAGAGCATGCTCTCATCCAACATGCTCTACATCTTCTGTACAAAAAAGGTTACACCCCCCTTTACACACCATTCTTCATGCGCAAAGAGGTGATGCAAGAAGTTGCACAACTATCGCAATTCGACGAAGAATTGTATAAGGTTGTTGGAAAGGGCAGTGAAAAGGCCGAAGAAGGAGGAGTTGATGAGAAATATTTAATTGCAACTTCTGAGCAACCTATCGCTGCGTATCATCGTGATGAATGGTTACCCGAAGCGTCTCTGCCAATAAGATACGCTGGATTATCGACTTGTTTCCGTCAAGAAGTTGGATCTCATGGGCGAGACACTCGAGGAATTTTCCGTGTTCATCAATTCGAAAAAGTGGAACAATTTGTTTTGACTTCCCCACATGACAACAAATCGTGGGAAATGATGGACGAGATGATTAATAATTCTGAAGAGTTCTGTCAAAGTTTGTTAATTCCATACCGTGTGGTTAATATCGTCTCAGGCGCTCTTAACCATGCTGCTGCGAAGAAACTTGACTTAGAGGCTTGGTTTTGTGGAAGCGGTGCATTCCGTGAACTGGTTTCATGTTCAAACTGCTTGGACTATCAGGCTCGAAGACTCCTCGTCCGCTATGGCCAGACGAAAAAAATGAATGCTGCCGTTGACTACGTGCACATGTTAAATGCTACTATGTGTGCTACAACTCGTGTCATCTGTGCTATCTTGGAAACGCATCAAACTGAGACTGGCATTAAGGTTCCAGATGTCCTTAAGAGGTTTATGCCAGAGGACTTCCAGAATGAGATTCCTTTCACCAAGCCAGCTCCCATTGATGTTGAAATCGCTGCTAGCAAAAAGGGAAAGAAACAGAAAGATGCCGCTGCCTGAATGCAATTAAAAGACACGTATATTCGTTGCCGGCTTTCTAAATTCTAATCATTGCATTTTTTGATTTCTTTCTTAAGTAAATAAATTATTGGAAATAATATTTTATTCTTATTCTATGTATGTATATATTGTCGATTTTTATTAGGTCAATAGGGGGTGTTGTGAAGTGCTATTGTTGGTGTAAGCTTCAAGTATTGGTTGCGGTTATAGCCAAAATCAATATCGGGGGAATGACGAATTAAATAAATCTGCAATGTCCTTATACGTAAGGACGAAATCAATTTATGATTAAACAACATGGGGCCAAACCGATGAGAGTCCTGAGTGCTGGTCTACTTAGTCTGATTAGACAGAGTGAATTTACGATTCAGTGCTGGCAATTAATATTAAGACAAGTGGTACCTTCTATTCATTTGTAGTTCATTTGTAGTATGCAAGAGCAAGGAGTTTGGGTCTCCTGATGAGAGAAGAGGTTGCACCACTTCCAGAACACGCAATATCATTTATAATCTCGTTAGATCATAGGGACGTCTTTAAGTGACAAATCACATTGTCTAGGCATCCGATTGTCCAGATTTCTAGGCCGGTTAATGTGGTACACGAATATATCAATATCGTGATCGTTATTAACAAGACCATGTAAATAAATAACTCAATTGATAGTTCCAATTTTGCATACGCTGATGACGTTGTTATAATTGCCAGTGGCAAATTACTCCCCACCCCCAGTGAGCTTATGGAACACGCAATAACTGACTTTCTTAAGGGGGCAAAATCATTCGGTCTTGGGATTAGCCCTTAGAAAACAGAGTTGATTTTCTTCACCAAGAAAAGGGCCATTCCGCTTTCGATATTACAAATATTGACACTCGCTCTAAGGGAAAGTGCGAGATACCTTGGTCTAATCCAAGACTGGAATCTTAATATAGAGGAAAGAACGAGGAAAGTAATCTGTGTCTTATACCTAACCAACAGGATATTCTGCAAAAATGGGGCCCTAACCCCAAAACAATACTGTGGATGTACACAGCAACTGTCAGGTCGATCTTGACATATGGTAGTGTAGTTTGGTGGCAAGCTTACCTGAAAGACTAACTTAAAGCTGCTAAAGCAATCTCCACCACTCCAACAGCGGGCTTAGGGGTACTACTGGATCTTCTTCTACTTGTCATCTATATGCAGAAGACTGGCGCCAAGAGCGTCATAAGGACCATTCAATCCAAGAGGTGGCACCAAAGCCCCAATGGCTATGCGTGGATTCTAGACAGAAATCAAGTTCAAGCTAGTCGCTCAAGGTTCTTGGTACTCAAGGTTCTGGTACCAACATACTCCTCCAGTGCAGCAGAAGATTTCTGTCGCAGCGCTAACCGGTCTTATCATCCGAGATATTAACAAAATATGGGACTTACACATGACACCATATGCAGAGACTACGGGGATGAAGAGTAAACTGAGGATACTCCTCACTATCTTTCTCGATACCCCTGTCTCTACCTGTACCTACAAAGAACACTGTTAGAGGTTTTCTTCCAGACCTTCATGAAATATCAGATATCCCACTAAAATATGTTTGCAGGTTTATTAGGATCTCAGGATGGCTGGACGGACAAGCACAATAATACCCTTGAAGAACACGAATAGGACCGCAAATTTTACTTTCCCCATAAACATTACAATGGGTCTAACTGGACCTAAGTCTACCTATCGACCTAACCTAACTTAGTTCCATTTTATAAATTACCTTACCACTGTAGTCCTTTTTATACTGCACAAAACTCTCTTGTAATTGTATTTTGTCAGAATTAAACACTTGCGTGTATAAAAATGCCATAGTAACGGGAAAACTTGTTTGTTATCCTGATATTTCTAGTTCTGATATTTAATGAGAATAATTATTTCTCAAATTTTTAAACAGAATACGTATTTAATATACACACTTATAGAATGGTCTGGACAGTTATGAAGCCAAACAATAAACGCCTGAATAAAGGCACGCGATGGGACCGAATAAGAAAGAAGCACTCAAGTTTTCTGAGCATAAATACCAGCACTGTAAAGAAGTTTGTGGATCTGGATTTTATTGGTAAAACTAATTTGAAAATCCTTAATGGGGATGTTGATGCCACGAGAATCTTAAACCCCGCTCTGGTCATGGATCTTAGACACGAGATGGTAAGATATCCCTGCATTTTATTGATTATATTGACCGACGATCACTCCAAAACAGTCTCAAAAGTCAAGAAAGAGTTCACCAACGTCAGTGCAAAAGTATAAAGCAAACATAGACAAATGTGTTGTTCACAATTTGGAAGTGGAAGAACGTCTGCTTCAACATGAGCTCTCAAGATTCAGAAATCAATTGCAAAAAAGTCGAATGCAATGCAAGATAAAACCAACGATTTTGAATAAGGACAACTATCGCTTGAATAACAAAGACATAATAATGAGTCTTGAAAACACAACCAAGCACATAGACGACTTCTATGAAACTCCGTTGTTGGCAATGGAACAGTTTGATACGTTCAAATCTGCCCTAGAAAGTAGCTTGGATCAAAATTTGGTTGATAACAAAATGAAGGCGCTCTCTAATAACAATGAACAACGAGAGAACATTGGTGTTTGTTGTGTTCGGTTTAGAGACACAGTAGAACTATTAAACGCAAACAATACGCCAAGTAGAGTGTTTATTGAAGACTCACAACCAGATCTTACTTTATTTACGGATATGAGTAGTCAAGTGTTTCATGAGAGCGAGAATGAAGTATTTGAAGCTGAATCGAAACTAAGACAGAATGATGAAAATGAATTGAATAACATCAAGTGGGAAGATCTAAAAGAAGTACAAGAAAGAAATGCTGTAGCTGAAAAGAATGACAATTTGGAAATCGAAGGGTGTTCGCTGGAGAAATATACAGCGCATCCCTTAGTTGTCACGAAAATGCTTCCTAGGCAGGAGATTGTCATACAATCCGATCAATTCGAAGTTACCTCCTCGAAAGACGATGAAGATAGTTACACAGATGAACAGAATGAAGTTATACAGGAGATATTTGAGAAGACCAGAACGTTTACAAACGTTCATTTATTAAAGAGTTATTTTCACAAATGGATACATTACACAACGATTGAGAAAATTGAACGAGAAAATATCTCGAATAGAACTGACCGGGTTCACAAAATCAATGCATTCTTGGATCATATTCGGAAGGAGAAGAAAAGATGTCAAACAATGGAAACTGTAGCTAAGCCAGTAGCGCAAAATAGCTCACAAGTGTACTGCATGGAAAGGAAATACAAATCCAAGTAGGCATGTCCTTTTGCAAGGTGCATTTGAATGACTGACTCTGGTAACTCTTTTCAGGATTAAAATCCAACAGGATATCATAGATCTACAGAAATATAGGTTGGAGCGACAAGAACGTGTCATTTCAGAACTCAAGCTCAAAAAACTATCCGACGAGGTGGAAGAAGATCGAAAAGATATCAAAGCGGAACTGAAAAGCGTGCTTCGCAATGGCGATGCAGTAATGCGAGCGAAAGCAAAATGTTTACAAATTATGGGAAATCTCCGCGACGATGAAGACGAGGAGTTTGTCAGACTTCAGGGCAAGGCTCTGTTTCAACCTAAATTTCTAACGAACATGCAAGAACGGGCATTGGAACGAAGTTGCAGGCATGAAGAAGCCAAGCAAAGGCGTCTACAAAAAGAGGCAGAGCGTGAAGCTGCCAAGGCGGCTTTAGAGGAAGCCAAGGTAAGCCATAACAACAACACTTTGAACATTATCATACATATTTCAACTTTTCTTTAGCGATTGGAGGATGATGAAGCTAAACGACTGCGTATAGAGCAGCTAAAAGAAAAACGCCGACAAGAAAAAATGTCCAAAGTTCTGAAGGAATTGCAGCGTCAAAAGGCGACTGAAAATAATAAAAAAGCGCAGCAATATTTTCGATCTTATCTTCTTCGACGGGTCGGAATGGAAGTCTTCAAAAAGGCTTTGGAAAGGAAGAGGTCCATTCAAAAACAAATCGAACTCTTCAGAAGACGTATGATCATGAAGAACGCGTTCCATGCCTGGAAGAAAATGTACCTTTTGGAGAGTGAAAGAAAATTATGTTTAGCTGAAGATCTCAATGAGAGAATAATCAAACGCGTTGCACTTAAAGCATGGAAATTCTATTTTGACCAACTACGTAGCAAATACCTGGTAGCAGTCGATTGGTATGAACTTAAGCTGGCACAGAATGTATTTACTTACTGGTGCGGTTATACAAAACTAGAAAAAATAATCGAAGATCGAAAGATGAATCAAGCTGAGCTGCACCATGAATGGTCTGTAGTTGCTGGCCGTAAAATAAAACTTATCTCATTTGTTGAATTTTTTATTAGGCATCTCAAATGGAAGGTGCTAGATCGTTGGCAGCGCCTACCACAAATACTTAAACTCGAAAAAGAGACTGACGAGCGACGTCAAAGGTGGAGAATGAAGATTTGGGAACTGCTTCCTGATTATAAGCCGACCAATGATGACGAGATTTTGTAACGTTTTGTACTGTCTATGAAAAGATATACATATTTTCATTTCTATATATAAAAAATAAAAATTAACAAAGGTTGTATACAGTTGCCCCTTTCATGCCCAATGTTGCGTGCGTGCAGGCACTTTAAGTTTCCGTTATCCACATTTTGTGCGCCGATGTTTTTTTTTTTCTATTATCCTAAAAAATTTAAAACAAAAACCAGAAATAATTCGGCAGTCAAAGGGTTAAGTTGTAATGTTGATTATAGGCCCTGGAACTCGTGGCGTACAGCCCCCACCCATATTATTACTATTATTTGTATTAAAATCAATTCACGCAGTTAATAATGACCAGGGGCTTACCCGATCTCTCACTTTCTTGGAAGAAACTTACTTGTTCTATGACATACATTTGTAGGGTTTTTCTATACAGGAACGCTTTTTGACAATGCTCAAGTGATTTTTGCTAGTGCCTGGATTCGAATCTAGGTAACGTAGGCTCAAGTGGGTAGAGGTCAACACGCCACGGCCGCCACTCAATGTTTTAAGAATGACTCCATTCCTATAATATTCAGTTAAATGAGTGTACATGCTTGTATCTTAATCGACGTTTAGTCCACTATTCGAGCGGAATGCTTCATGTATATATCTATGTGCTCTCAAATATGCTGCGGTTTCTTTCCCTTAAAGATAAAATCATGACGTTGAATTAGTCAGAGATTTCTTATCTCTAAGTGCCACTATTTCAATGATCTTTCATACGTTAACAAAAGATAATCAATTTATATCGGCAAAATTTAAATCGGAATGCAATTATTGACACAATGATAAAAGAAAAACAATTAAAATTCTTTGGGAATCACTTTTCTATTTAATTGGGCTTTTGTGAAAACAAATCTAAAATTTGTTTGGCTTTCTGTAATACCGTCATCGTGCTTATCTTATCTTTTTTGAATTTTTGAATGCTCTTCGGTCCTAGCGTAGTAAGCATATCTTTCTACAAATTAATTTACAGAACTTCTGTTACACATATTTAAGTATTCTTTAACATGCTAGCCTATTTATTTTACTTATGATTATATGAGAATAACTTTTATTAAAGCACTAATATCCGTTTGTGCTGAAACAGCAATCTTACCAATCTGATTGTTCGTTTGAATATCAACGATGGCTTAACAAATTGAATTTCCAATGTTTGCCAAGCAATTGAGTTTCATTTCCATTTAATAATTTTTAATAAATATCCCCTTCGGTAGCAAGACCAAGAGTCTATGAGGAAGTAAATCTTCCTAAGACGATTTAATTGCTTGCACAAATAAAACATTTCCAGTTATTAAAAAGAGTTCTTCTGTTTCCAGACTGTCCACGTCTCCATTCTGAGAGTGTTATTCCTTTGGAGATCAAGTATATTTGCATAATCAGTGCAATAATCACAAAAAAGGCCATGATAAGCGCATAAATAGACATTATAAACGCTAGACTCACTCTGCAAGTAGATTGTATGTGGAAGACTGTTTGCAATGGATGCATGGATACTTACTCATATACGTCAAATACATCACTGCAATCGTCCGGCAGTAGTACTGGCACTCCCAGAACTTTAAACAATAAAATCGGATGACAAACAGCAGTTGTGGATAGATTAGCACAAAAAAGAAGTGCCGACTGTGCTAAGCATAGGCCCAATACATAATATCTATGATTCTGCTCACCGACACAACAATCTAACCAATAGCTGTGATGGTCATGACGAACAATACATGCCTGACAAGTACTACAATGAACTGTACGTGGTTGTACGTATTTTCGACAAACTTGGCAAATGTTCGGGTGATGGTGATCACCCTCGTCCGACTCGCTATTCTCCACCAGTAGCGACGTTTGCTCTTCTGTAATGTCCGGTAACTCGTCCTCCGATACAGAACTCTGTTGAACATGGTTAAGATGTGCGCGTGTTCTGGTTCGATATAAACAAAACAGTGAACTGAATGTCAAGAACATCAAGATATAGTTTTCTTCTGGTAATAATTCCATCATGGGTACGGTGCATTCAAAGAGAATCGCTATGTACACAACTGACCAAATTGTCCACATAAAGAAAAATTTTGTCCTAGGCATACTATGCCGTAAATGGTAGTACGAGTAACCAAGGAACAACGTAGTAGCAATGCACATAATAAGAGCAGCATAAGAATTAATTGCTGCAATTCCAATGACGAGTGGTATCATAAAAATTGGCACAATTGAATCCACTGAAATTTGTTTTGCTCCACCTTGCCATGGTATGCGCAGGCGGTCTTGAAAGGTGAGCAGCATTTCGATGCGGTGTTTTGGATCGACTCTCTTGCAGCAAATCGCCCTTCAATAAGAAAAAAAAATGTAACAAGTTATGTTGAATGTTGTAATTATGAGTCAATTTTAACCCACCTATCGATTACTTGATCAAAATCACTGCAATCACAACAGCATTCTAGCATATGAAAACGTTCGTTTTTTCGATTGAAGTATTCACAGCAGCAGAGTGGATCGATGTCACTTCCCTCGTCGGTGTTATCCGAGATTAATAGCTCATGTCTACTAGTCATCGGGATCGCATGCAAAATATGTATTCTTGTCAATTTATCTCATTCGCAGATTCAAAATAAACATGCAAAAATAATACAATAACATGCAATAGTAAAAACAAAAGTGGAATTCAATGATTACCACTCAAGCAAAACAAAAACCACTCGATGAGAAAAGCGAACTGACAATTTCTTGTCATTCTGTTTCGATCCGCAACCGCAGTTGAGTGACGTGTGAACAGTACACTCTATAGAACATTTTGGAACTGAAACAAACAGGATGTATATATTTTTACTTCACCTATTTTGTTAAAAAGTTCCGATGAATCAAATTAATACATTGTTTCAGTTTCCAACTAAGCGCTAAAAGATGATACTGTTTCTCATAGGCGTTGGCAAGCCTGTCTTAGAATGTTATGTGTTTACTCTGGAAGTGATTCAAAATGTTTAGCGAAATCAATGCAAACAAAATATTTGTACAAATTCAATATAATAATTTATTGAGTCAGTCGCTTGATTTCAACAATTTCCCTCTTCAACCCATCTGCTGAAGTCCAAAGAACTCGAGAACTGAAGCGTTTATCCTTCTCCAGTACCTCCTCGAATTGACGGATGCCTCCTCCTACTCCAAAGTAGTACACCTTTGCGGCAAGTAAAATAACTCCGTCCTCATTCAGTTTACTGTCAAAAGTGTTTAAAAGCTTCTGCTGATTACGTGGATTATAAATGGTTTCGGATGTAAAAATGAGATCGAATTTCTCATCGTCTTTTGTCAATTGAATATATTTGCTCCAGTCCCCAGAATAAAACTTCACGTTGTCAGGTAAATTCACCTCGTCCTCGGGCAGGTTTAGCATAACATTAGGAATTGTGACTTTCTCAATTACGTCTTGATTCTTTTGAAAGAAAGGATACACATATTGACTGGTTTAAGGCAACAAAAATATTCCAAATACTTACGTAATCCTGAAAATGAACAACTGCTCCACAAGCATAAGCATAAATTCCCAAAACTCCTGAGCCACAACCCAGGTCTAAAACTCTTTTGCCTTTCAGTTCATTGGGTGGGAAGTTTGCTGACATGTATGAAATCAGATCATCCGTGCATTCCCATATTTTTGCACCACCTGTGTGAAGACAAGACTCTTAAATTGAGTACATTTAAACTAATTGTTTGACCTTCATAAACTCCAGGAATCAAATCCGAATGTATTTGCTCAGCTTTCGTTATATCTTTTGTCTCGTCAGTGTCGTCGAATAGCTGCAATAAAAATCCCGATTTCATGTAGGTGAGGGTCACATCGCCAGCTGTCTTTTCCATAGAGTTGGCTTTATATAGATCTAAATTTTCAGAAATTTTTTCGGTCGGCGTTATCTCATTCGAATCATACCACTGGATTCCAGTGTCTTCATTTCTATAGATTATATTATAAAATTGTTAAAGTATGTCTTTTATCCGAATGATTTCATTTAATAAATTATGCATTTAGTTTGAGTAAGACCCATTTAACTTTAAACCATCGAACGTTTTGTTTTATTCATTTATTTTCCTCAATACTTACTCATCATTTTGATATGCTACCTTCTTATCAGACAACGCACTTAAGCCATCATCTTCTTCAACCTTAAAATCAAATTTAAACATGCTGAGATTTCGACGACACCCTGTTCTGTATATTAAGAAAACACATGTGATGTTTATTAGCACTACTCTGCCGGGGGATTTATTCAACGTTTTGTTAAACCCACAATCTTTCAATAATCACAACGAATATGTTAACAGTTTGTATATAATAAATTTACAAAAAATAAGATTATTAAGGCACAGATGGATCTTTCGGCTGCCGACTGCCTCCCCCGCTAAAAACAAAACAATGTTCCATTTCATTTCAGAACAGCGTGTTCCAACACAGTTTTTTTTTTATAGGTTGGCAACACTGACATAATGTACCAAATGTCACTTCGTGACAAGTGAACAAAACTTACGGAAATTATTTGGCTTTGTATTATATCGTCTGAAAAATACCAAATTAATATGGGTGACCAATATCAGGAGGCATGTTCATAAACCTTATTAAGTAGCTATAAATTTTAATCAAAAATTTACATTTCTAGCCACCTCGTGCAATGATGCCGGGTCCTCCACCGCCACTTCTAATGCATCCTCCTGGAATGGGTCCACCAGGCATACCACCCGTTATGGGACCTCCTCCAAATATGAGGCCGCCACCAGGAATTGGCCCTCCACCTAATATGGGTCCACCAGGGTTTCTACCTCCGCCGCAACAAAATTGGCCACCCATGCAGCAAATTCAGCCTACAACACAAGTTCCGTCGCCAACATCGCAGCAGCAGCAACAACAGTCGCCATCGGCACAGCAGCAGCTTACTCCATCTCAGCAAACGCAGTCTCAACAACAACCACTCACCACTTCGGAAAGTGATGATACTCAAGAAAATGATCCATCTTCCGGCTCTAACGAAAAAACGTCCGATGATGAAGAAAATAAAAAAATGACTGAAGTTATATTGCCCAAGGTCTTAGAGGACGTTCTCGCCTTAAAAGACCAACGTGCTGCACAATTTGATGTAAACGTCGATGATCTTATTTTAACGGCAGAAGAGGAGAAACACGTAACAATCCCAAGCGGTGTGATCAGTACAGACTATGCAGATGCTGATGGAGATTCAGACGATGAAGCAGAAACTCAACAAAACGGTACCGGTGAAAAGGGCAGTAAGCAGAGCAAAGCAGAAAAGAACAAAAAGAAAAAGCGAAGGAAGAAGCAGAATCGCAAGCTAAGGCAGCAAGTTACACTACAGCAAAAGGACGTGGAGGAGAAGGAATTGGAAGATAAGGATCCCAAAAAGGAAGAGTCGGAGAAGCAAAGTAGCCGCAAAGACAAACAGGCGGACATTGACGATGTCACAGTAGAGTGAGTAATTTCGCAATATTTCTATTGCTTCCCCTACTATATGCCTAATTTTTGCAGGTATATTCCCGAGAAGATCACAATTGCTGACCTCGCCCCGATGTATCGGCAATTCTACCGCGTCTTTGAGATTTTCAAACTCGAGAACAAGCCGAAACCAGTGGACAAAGATAAAGCAGCTGAAACTGAGGCCGCCGAAGCCAAGAAAAAGATAGACAACAAGGAGATCGATGATGACGATGATGATATGGAAGAGGTAGTAAATTAGATCCACGCTTTTCTTGATTAAAACTCCAAATTCATCAAACACAGGACATGAAAGATGACAAGGAGAAACTCTCTAAGCGAAAGCTGAAAAAGTTGACTCGTTTGAGTGTGGCTGAATTGAAGCAATTGGTGTCACGCCCGGATGTCGTAGAAATGCACGACGTCACAGCCAGAGATCCCAAGCTTCTCGTTCAATTGAAAGCGCACCGAAACACAGTTCAAGTGCCCCGCCATTGGTGCTTTAAACGTAAGTATCTGCAGGGCAAACGCGGTATTGAAAAGCCAGCGTTTGACTTGCCTGCCTTCATCAAGAAGACCGGTATCATGGAAATGAGAGAGTCGCTGCAGGAAAAGGACGACGCGAAGTCCCTTAAATCAAAGATGAGAGAAAGAGTTCGCCCGAAGATGGGAAAGATTGACATCGATTACCAGAAATTGCACGACGCTTTCTTCAAGTGGCAGACAAAGCCGCGCATGACCATTCATGGCGACTTGTACTACGAAGGAAAAGAATTCGAGACGCGACTGAAAGAGAAGAAGCCAGGCGATCTGTCTGAAGAGCTTCGTATAGCTCTGGGCATGCCCGTTGGTCCAAATTCACATAAAATTCCACCACCATGGCTGATTGCTCAGCAGCGTTATGGTCCACCACCGAGCTATCCAAATTTGAAGATACCCGGTCTAAATGCCCCTATTCCAGAGGGTACTTCATTCGGTTACCATGCCGGTGGTTGGGGTAAGCCGCCTGTCGATGAAAATGGCAAACCTCTGTATGGAGATGTGTTCGGCACCAATATGATGGACATTGATGTAAAGTTTATTCAAACAAATTACCCAGCAGTCTGATTAATTTTTACTTCTTTCAGAGCGGAATCGACGAGGGTGATATAGAACGCAACCAGTGGGGAGAACTGGAATCAGAGTCGGAAGAATCATCGGAGGAGGAAGAAGAAGAGGGTGAGGACATGGCCAACCAACCTGACGAGAGTGGACTGGTCACTCCTGCAGAGGGTCTTGTTACTCCCTCTGGACTGACGAGTGTTCCTGCGGGCATGGAGACGCCGGAGAACATTGAACTTCGCAAAAAGAAAATCGAAGCCGAAATGGAAGAGTAAGTTGCCCATTTGGCTCTTGATCACCTATTACAGCAATATCTATTTCTTTGCAGCAATGAAACACCTGTGCTGTATCAAGTTTTGCCTGAAAAACGCACCGATCGTATTGGTGCTTCTATGATGGCCTCCACACATGTGTACGACATCAGCGGAGTCAGTAAACCAACAACAACTAGAAGTGCCCCAGAAAGGGAAGGTACTGTTGAGTTGGCTTTGGATCCATCCGAATTGGATCTGGACAATGAAGCTATGGCTCAACGCTATGAGCAACAGATGCGTGAGCAGCAGAGTCATTTACAGAAAGAGGACTTGTCTGATATGTTAGCTGAACACGTTGCAAGGCAGAAGTCCAAAAGGAAACGTCAACAAGCTGACACAACAAAGACAACCAAAAAGTATAAAGAATTCAAATTTTGAACATTTCCGCAGTCCCTTTGTGTATTCATTGACTTTAAGAGTTGCATAGTATCTTGGGTCCTTCATAATAAAAATACTTATTCAATATTGTCTCTTTGGTGATTATTTAGAAGCACTTGTTTTTGTTTGGCACGATCTTTAGCCAGTTCCGTGGGTGTCCTCTATTGCGTCGTTCCACTGGTTCGGAATCGAAGACTCTTCGGGCTGGAGCAGTGTTGTCCATTCGCTACAAATGGCCTTGGCTAGACTCATGTTGCTGTACAACGCGTGCAGTTCATGCTTGTATCTTCTCCTCCAAAAATAGTATTTTGTGCCATTAACATCCTCCATTATTATGCTTTACAAAAATAAAAAGTTCTCTTGCTTATAATTGCTAACCTTGAGAAAATTCGACTTGGGAGAGTACGATAGCTTTGCCGCCAAGAAATGATAACGGTATTTTGTTGAGGGTAAATTGATATGCTAAATCTGTTGTCTTTTAGTTTTTGAGAAAATTTAACATAACTGCAAGTATTTTTTTATAAGATGCAAGCTAAGGATCCCAAAAGGGAAGAGTTGGTGAAGCAAAGTAGCCGCAAAGACAAGCAGGCGGACATTGACGGTGTCACAGTAGAGCGTCATTTTGAAATCTTTCTACTGCTTTATATGGCTTTTTAATGCTTTTTATGGCTACTCCCGAGAAGATCACTACTGCTGACCTCGCCCTGATGTATCGGCAATTCTACCGCGTCTTTGAGATTTTCAAACTCGAGAACAAGCCAAAACCAGCGACAAAGATAAAGCAGCTGAAATTGAAACCGCCGAAGCCAAGAAAAGGATCGACAACAAGGAGATCGATGATGGCGATGATGATATGGAAGAGGTAGTAAATTAGATCCACACTTTTCTTGGCTGAGAACTTCTCTCCAACAGTTCCCCCAAAGTAGGTAAGAGCTGTTGTATTAAACTAAATTACATTTTGTTTTTTTCCTTTTGAGACACAGTATTGAATCGAAATCTTAGCGCAAATCGTATCGGCAACACTTCTTCATCCATATTAACAAACAATGCATAAGTCCTTCACTCGAAGGATTTCCATCGACGTATTTCAGAGGTTTTTGACAGTTATTCATGAATTGTTGACGGTTATTCACGAAATAGCGTAAATGACGTTCTCTGATTGAATATAAAACATGGTTGTAAAAATGTTAAAGGGCAACAGATTAAGAAGTTGGGCATCTCTATCATACTTCATTCCTGGGATTTCCCAGAATTGTGTGTGTTGTTGTCACTCTAGACCAATCGAAAAACAACTGTATTTGCCTTCCGTTTTGCTGCAGCACACATTGAAAATTCAACTTCAACATGTATGCACACAGTTAACAAATTGTATGAATAGAGATATGAATGAGAGATTGGAATAGGCATCAATGGCTACAGAAAATTCAAATTCTTATCCAAATTCTGGTTCGAGCATTTTTACTTTCACTTTTACAGTCCCTAACGGTAACTGGACTGAACTAAGCACTTTGTATTCTATGTAAAATAACAAGAACTAATCCAAAAGAGCGTACCTGCAAAAATACAATTGTTTTGTTACTAAGAAAAAGAAGAAACACCAATGTCCTTGTGGTCGTGGCTTCTTGACCAACTTGTTAGTTCCATTCCTTGCTAGGTAGTGTTTACTACAGTAATATCTACTGTAGTCAACCAGTCAGACCCACATATTAATCTTTGGAGGTTTTCGGTTCGCAACACCGCTTAAGTCATCCAGCTCTATGAAGAAATGATTTTCTAGGAACTAGGAGCTTTATCATTTCTCCAAAAGTCGATATGCGATATGTTCAGACGCTTTGCATGTGCACCTATGGCATTGTGCAAGGTAAGGTCTCTTATTAGCATGCGTTCATCCTTCCGATTTAATCAATGATGTTGATTTCTATTTGCTTAGAATCCCTGTTGTTGCTTCAATACTTAGACCAAGGCATCGAGTTTTAGTTCTATCAAGGGCTCCGATCACCTTTTCGACACTGCTAGCCTTTTCGTTTCCTTAGATTCCAGTGTGTCCCAGTACACAAGAAAGTGTGTCACCTGATTCACAAAGGATATGCCACCGATGCTCTGTCTGCATAACCTAACCAGAATATCTTATGCTATGGTCTTTATAGCCGCTTGTCTACATAAGAGAAAATTGTAATCGATTTGTAGGCTACGTTGTAGTCCTTCAACGTGAGTGCAACCTCGTATATTGCATCTTATCATTTAGTGCACAGATTTTTCGAAGATGTCACATGAGGATCTCATGTTTAGGGAATACTCTTCTGTTTCTTCCTATATAAACTCCTATTCTGGAATCTCCCAGAAAGGTTTTGTAGTAAGTAAGGCTACGTTGTTGTTTTTCAACGCGAGTGCCACCTCGTATAGCGCTTCTCATCACTTAGTGCACAGATTTTTCGAAGATGTCACATGAGATCCCCGACTTCCGTTTCTTCCTGTATACACTCCTATCCTGGAATCCCCCGGAAAGGTTTTGATAAAAGGTAATCTATCTACTTCTACACTCTGCTCCATCGCACTTTTTTCCATCATGTACTTACATTTTTGTTTGCAAATAGAAGACAAATCGGGAAAGATCCGATCCAAACACTTTTCACTATACCGTGAAACTAATTCACTTTACCAACACTGGGACTTTTGGGGATTTGACCGAAATATTTTTTCCAATTAAAACTGATTGTAAAATAAAACAAAAGCTTTAGATCAACAAATTTTTAATTTATTCATTTTCATATGTATATATAGAACTATTCATGTATTTCATATATGCATCTGCTGATATAGCCGTGTCATTAAATTCACACAGCATGTTCATCCATAATAATTATTTATTGTAATAGTAATTTTGTTTCCTTATAATTTACATATTTTATCATTGCTGCCGCAAATGTGGGGAAGAAACAAAGAAAGAAATATTTCCAATTCTTTTGATGCTTCAGCAACTAATGAGATTTTTTTCACTATCCCTTCGATTTAGCTTCATTGACCCGTGTGCAACCGAATAAAACAATTCAAATTAAATCTCTACTTTAAGTTTGATTCTGCATTTTGTGTTTTTCAAATATGTATTCATTTTATACTCTCTGAAAGGAATGTTAACTTTGGTATCATTTTATATTTATTTCATTTATCTGCGTTCATGCACAGCAATATTCATTTGACTTCAAAATGTGTCCATGAAATAACAGAAAAAATAAGAGAAAATAAAACAAAAATTCTTGAACATTTTTTTTTTGCGTATGCAGTATATTCATGTGCCTCCACCAATTCTGTTGGCAGTTTGTCTTGGCGAAAATGTGATGCATATTTCGTTAATTGTTTGTTGCTATGTATCAACAAATCTTAATTATGTACTATGTATATACTTAACTGTTCAGCTACTATTTAAATACCGTATATAATAATATTGTAAGTATGTTTATTTGACTTCTATCATTATTAATGTGGATGGTGCCCAATTCTAAAATGATGTTGAAGAGATTTTTTTTTCCTGTGAGAAGTTTTGCTGGTGTGTGGAAAGTTTTAGGAGAAAATACTTTGGGCTCTTATTGCACAAAATCATACATAATGTTGATTTGATTTGATCCTTCGTTTTGTTGTTTTTTCTCATGTAGTAAGTTAAAGTTTAATATAGTATTTACAACTTAAGAATAAGTAAAAAGAAATTATTTTTCCGCAATAAATATTTCTCCAAAATAGTAACAAATAAGAAAAAAAGAGTTTATTTCATTTACGTTAATAACGACGTTCTGCGTCAAAATATTTTTTGATTCAGAAAATATATAATTTCTCAAAATATCTTTATATGAAAACAAATATATATATATATTTATATATTTATGTATATACAGTTAAGGCTTCGAACTTCGAAAGTTGAACAAAAAATAAACTTATTCAGTAGAAAAATGCATACATTTTTCTTCCTCGGAATAAATGTACATAAACACTTAAAATAAGAGAGGAAAGAAACAAAAATAAAAACCGAATAAACGGAGATGATCTCGTATCATTCATGTGATCTTCCTACATTTCCGATTATAATTGACAGGTTGCAATGACCTTTTGTAATTTTTCCAAGATTTAAGCTCATTTTTGTTTGTTTGTGTGAATTAGTGGGAATGGGAGTGGGAAAAGTGGGGGCGGAAAGTACAGGATGTCTCCTCCTGGGGATTTGATGATTGTTTGCTCTTATAATATATATTTGGTGTATTTCTTGTGAAAGGTAATATGATTTAACTCGTCTATCATTCGTGCAGATAAATGTATACGTATATTATTTACAACACTAACACACGCACGGAACAGCAGATATTCGTATATCGACTCTCATCGAATTCGGTTTGCTTTGCAAAATTTAAATTGGTGAGATCGATAACGGCGCTGTGGCTGCATCTGGCATATATTCCTTGAGGAGGTCTCTTAAGCGAAGTATCTCTTTACCGGCAGCAGCTAAATCGCCCTGTAGAGACAATTCTCGTTCCCGCAAGCGTTTGATGTCCCTTTGACATGTCTAAAAATCAAACATAAGGCAACGAATTAATATCAATAAAGAAATTACATAGACTGTTTTCAAAACTTACCACATTCTGTCTAAGCAAGTCCAGCTTGTCACACTTTAACCGGGTAACTTCTTGTCGTAGATTGTCAATAACGACTACAGATTCGTTGCTAGGTGAACTCCCCATCACACCTTGTGAACCGTCCAAGCACAGCGAGCATGCTTTCGTCGTTGCCTCTGCTGAAGACATTGACTCTAAGCCGGTATCACTGTCTATGTAGGCAGCGCCACCATCTAAATGACCCATCATTGGATCCAGTTCCACACTGTTCAGGCTGGAATCATCACTTGTCTCAGACATTGTGGCGATTCCATTATTATTTCCATTCTGTTGATCTTTCGAACCATTTCCACCATTGTAGTTATTGTTGTTCATATTGTTGGTAGCAACTCCAGCACTACTTAATGGACCACGTGATGTGATATCAGGCGATGATGATGTAGAGTCATTCGAGGACTTCTTTGAGGACGATTTCGACCCTGTGCGACTACATGTCTGTAAAAGCAAAAACAATGCGTTAAATAATGAATACAGGAATGTGTGTATATTTCTACTTACATTGAGATTAGGAGTCTCAGTCAGACTGTTGTCCTTCTTTGACTTAGTATTAACGCAGAATTTCTCCGTTGAATTTCCCGTGAGATTAGTTGTGTCGACGCTTTGCGATCGGACACGCGATATAAGAGCCTTCTTAACTGTATCAATAAATCGAGTACCAGCGCTGCTGTTGTCTGATTTTGGAGTTTCTGGTGTGGGACTGGCAGTGCAACACGTTGACATATCAGCTCCCAGAAAATCTCTTGTCTTCTCTTTTAGTTCTTCAACTAAATTCTGCAACAGTGATGATCTTGTGCGCAGTTCTAGCTTAGCGAACTTTTCAGCCTTGTAGCAGGCATTCTCTGCGTTAATCAATTTCGTTAAAATAAACTCCTTGAACTCCTGACCCTTACGGAAAACTGCAGGGCTCGGAAGTGTTGGGCCGAAGAACGGAACATCATCTCGTGCGGTGACACTCACTTTGTATCTTGTGTTTGGAGAGTTCGGCTCGAGAGGTTGCACTACAATGAATGCATGTAGGAAATGGCTAGCTATCATATCCGGCGAGAACGGCGTGTTTGACTCTTGAAATACTATAGCCACAATGTCGTTGCCAATGTGTCGTTTTCGTTGTAATTGTTGCGGATCTCCTTCTGTGTATGGCAGAAGAGTTGAAACGTGAAACATAACCTCTCGCTCTTTGAATATGTCGTAGATGGCAATATCCCCTGTATGGCCATTTTGTATATCAAGTCCTCCACGGTACCCCTTATGATCCTTCAATTTGATTCTTTGTCCAAGCACATCGAGGAACTCCTCGAACGCTGCTGATGAGTTATTGTTGCAAAAGAGTTCTTCTTCAGTCGTTTGACCATATCTTTGGTAGAGAACGCCGAATTTGAATGTCGAAACCAAAACATGTTCATCATAGCTTGCGATTAGCTGCGAGGCTTTCGAACACAAAACTGGCATGAAGTTATCAACATTGATTTGACTGTTTAGAAGCCTTGCCATTTTGAATGGACTCGGATTTGGACTGAGACATGAAATTGGAATCAGTTCGTGCATTGTTCCAGTCCGTAATCTCAGAAGTATGCGAACATGTTCTTGATTAGCAACGTTCTCATTTTTAATTGAAAGGAGTACAGGACCCAATTGATCATCATGTCCAACTAAGTTCGAATGATCACGAGAAACGTAGAAACGACGATAGCACTTTGCAGTGTCATCTGTCTCGAATTTCGCCATCCAGGAACTTTGTGGCAGCACTGGATTACCACGAGAATCAAATGCACACTCGTGATCGGTCCCATCCAGCCAATAACCACCATTTGCTGGCAATATTATCATCGGATATGGGCCAGGCTTGCCGAGAGCGTCTTCTAATAGACGCTGTGATGCAGGTATTGTTGACACAATCGATGACTGTGATGATACAGATGATTGTGATTGATAATGATGACCATTTGAGAGGTGTTGCTGTTGAATACCACTTAATTGCGGCGATGCTGGGGTTGAATTTGATTGTGTGCTGATTGAGTGACGTAGAGTTGTTCGAGATCCAGAATGTTGTAGCCCGTTTGTGTGTGTTTCATGGGGCGAATGTGGATTTGGTACCCTTTCATCGTTGCGATTCTGAAAGGAAAAAAAGTGAATTTTTATATGAATACATGGAATTGTGGTAACTGTTACAAATAATAATACGAATCAGTGAGTTTGGACAGATGATGTTTTGAAATCAAATAACATTTAAAACTTCAAGGCTAAGGGCCCTTTCTAAAAGTTGAGAATAGTAAGTGGTGAGCTGGTCTGAGTGTACTACTTAGTTCCCATTTATAGCCTTTAGGCAATCGTGTTCCAATTTGTGTCACATGTTGTTGACTTACCCAACAACGCGTTGAGTGGTTTTTAAATACGAAATCGTATTGCAAATGCTTACAAAAACCTGTTTTATTATAAGATAAATGCAATCTAATGCAAATCAGTTCCAAAAAAGCATTTAGCCCCGTTTAGTGAAATCTGAATACTTTTAATAGAATTGCAGCATGTAAACAAGTTCACCGGACCGTTAAATATAAACACCTTTATGCAAAAAAAACCTTAATGGGTATTCACGTCAAGGCCAGAATTAAAGTAATGGGAGCAGAGAGACGCCTGCATGGACGTTTGTATGTAGATGCTAATGACGACCGATTATGATGAGAGCATGACGAAGATGAAGAAATGGTTCAAAGTCATTATGGTGAATTATTCAATTAATTAATTACTCTTTTGCTATTCAGAAAAATTAAGTGATCATTAAATGATTTGATTGAATACGATTCCACGACAAGTTTCTACTTGATATTGTTTTATGACCGTTGCTCTGGGTTTTGTTCTGTGGGGGCGAACGGTGGTGCATACATATATTTGTGATGAGTGAAGGGCATATGAATACACACACATTTTATGAGTTCATTGCGCCCATAAGTCTAACTGAGATAAAAACACAAACCAATAGGCCGGAGGTCATTCTACTTTGTTGCAATCGATATGAGCGCGATGGAGATTTTGCACAATGTGTTGATTGAGTTGCGGCGGTTGTCAGCGTAAGGAAGGGGCTGTGTGGCTGACGTAAGCTGAAAGGATTTGTCCATTCGAAATTTATTACCGCATATATCTTTTCTAGTTCTCTTTTTCGATACGATAAAATTCACACTTTACCGAACAATTGGATGATTTGTAAAGAAAAAGAGGCGCCATCACGTCGAATGTGGACGAAGTTAGCCGGCACGGCATGCATTTGGTAGTTCAGTAAATAAATGGCCTGTTAAAAGATCAACCGATAGATAGGACTGTTGAGAGCTATAAGCTGTGGGCGTATAAGCAAATCACAAAATATATTCTGTTATTGAATTGGTTTTGTTTTATAGTGAGTGGATGTTGGGCTTAGATTAATGGTCACCATTGGAATTGAATTGATGGTATTAAAAGCATTTTCATTGCGTTTGTTTTTGATATATTTCGAGAGGAGTATATTTGATTGATTTTTTTAGACGTTTAACATGATTGTTGGCGCCAAGTAGAGCACGAGTCTTCCGTAAGACATTTGTTCTGATATTACCATAAATACTTGTAGTGGAGGCAAGGTGTGTGTACAACAATCTTAGGCTTGTAGTTACTTCTCAAAATTGTTTGTATGTTGTGCTTGATTTCCTATCCATCAACAACCACTTTCAAACCAACCGCATCTAAATTCATGACAGATTAATCGCAGCGATATCCTTTTGACTGACAAAAAATAGCTGTGCCGGAGAGATGCCGCAAATATTGCATGCCAAAAACTACCCCTTTTAATTTAAAACCTCAAATCTTTGGGAATAATCAAAAAAACACATCCTTGATTTCGAAATGTTGTTTTTCTTCGTATCCGTATATACACATGAATAGACATGAACTCTCAAAGATACCATCAGGAATTGTTTCTCCTTTTTCGCCGTCTCTCTGAAGACACTGACGGCATGTTGATGATGATTCAGATGTAGCCTTTGCCTGCGAGTGTATACAGACATATTATATAGCGTGGTTATTTTGAAAGTTGCAAACAACAGGCGAATAGAGCGCATCTCGCTTGATGACAGGCACCACCATCATCGCCTCTCCACCAATCTTTTCAATCTTAATTGAGACCATTATTCTCTTTCAACGGACGAGAATATCAGAATCCAAATAGAACAATGCTAGATAGTTTTGCAAGTATCTGTCGGAAAGTGTACAAGCGAATAAATATGTATGTATGAATATACTTTCCCAAGTACTTCAACTCACATCAAAGTGGCAAATATAATATAAACACTCGGGTGCTTCGCTCTATCTGGGAGAACGTTTTGAGTGACAACAATTTGCTTTTGGCCAAACAAGATTTACGATTACGGTTGGTGTTTATCTAGTGGGGCCCAGCAGCAGCAATCCCATTCCTGGTGGATTGCTGTGAAGCTTTGAATCCTTTAACTTCATTTACAGTCAAACATTGGATAAGGGTATGATTTATTCTGTGGCAGGAGGAGGACGACTTCCTATCATGTACTTTCAGATTAAACCTAAACGTAACATTTCAATGGTTTCTTTGTAGCTTTGTGACCCTCATTACTTTTGTATGATGGCGGCGGGAGTTTGTGTATTGTAGTGCGGCAATGTGCGGTAGTCTGCCACCAACTGAACTCCATCCAAGGTGTGTGGCTGTGGGTGAATGAAAACAAATGCGCACCGATGCATGTGTACGGCGAAAAATGGTGGCAGGCAGTTGCGTTCATATGAAATCCTTTGAATGAGTCATTGCTACCTAACGAAGGCAGGAAATGGGGGATGAACTGGGTCCAGTGCATTGCTCGTAAAATCAGTGTTCGTTGATGACTAAGCGTGATGGTATTCTTTGGACGGGCTGATTATCTGATGGAATACATTATATCACACACATTCCTCGAAAAATAATAGTTTGTGGCATCGGAGATCAATTAAAAGTGAAATTTTCACTTTCCATTGTGGTATTGACAAGAATTATAGCACTTGGCATCGGATTCCTATGCAAATTTCGTTCCATTTCGAACAGATTACAAGGTTCTTTGAGCTATCACTGGAAACACACACCAAAAAGTTAAAGTAAAAGTTTTCCATTTGACAGTCAGACAAAGGCTCCCATTCATTCATTTCTCCGCACCCGGAGTTGGTTTGTTTGTTTGTTGGATTTGTTTATTGATTTCCATCGGACATTGGCGAAGAATTTAATGATCAGGCCGCGACCTAGAAAGGAAGAAGCTGGTTTCCAGTTTTTGACTTTGGTTTCAGGTATCTGTATAAGCAGCTTATAACCGATTCTGGCCGAGTGAACCTATTTATTCGATGAACTTATTGCGGTCTCGCGTCGAACTTTCATTTCTTTCTCTTTCGAATTGCAAAACGAAAATGACATCATTGTTGATGATGTAGATATAACAAAAGAGGTCAATTAGGACATCCTTTTTTTTTTTAACACCACAGCCTTCCAATCTTCTTGACACCATTGAATACTAAGCACTTGCCCTTTTCTGTGTAATGCTGGCTGGGTGTCAAAGAGGGGTGACTATTCCGAGCAATCAATCCCCCTTCGTTGTTTTTTAAACTCATTTGAGTGACATACAAATGAATTCCGATGACATTAATCCTGACGGAGGCGGGGTTGAGCATGTGGAACGACGTGTGTGAATGAGATGTCAAGGCATTTATGATGCTTCTTCAATTCAAGCACTCTACTAAATGTTTCTCACAAGTTTGATTGTCATCACGGAAACATCATTTTATGAGTGCAATGTTTTGAGGTGACGACAGGTCAAGTAGAGGTCCTTGATTGATGCAATAATGACTTTAAGTGCTCCGCATGTGGATATTCTTCGGAGTAAAGGTTCGTTTCGGGAACTGTTTTATGGCCAGTTGTTAACTAACGAAATCCAACCAGCTTGGTACCGGGAGAGAATTAGTTGAATATTCGTGTGGTACATTAACCAGTTAATGACTTGTTGGGACATCAATCGATCATAGTTAATCAAAGATGGCAGGACAAGGTCTTTGTTTACCCACATCATTAGGGTTATTGTTCTGCATTCGAATTCGTCTGAGGAACAGTGTATTGCGTTACAAGATACAATGAAATTCAAAACCATCAAACATAGGGCTACTAAAGTGCAACAACGTCTTCTCGAATTTCTCATCGTCGCTTCTCCTCCCGCATGAAAAGTCAAACAAGGGTGTCACAACCGAGTGATTTTGACAGACTTCTACAGGAAGTCGGTACCATCAACATCAAACAAATATTCTAATTAACTTGCATGTCAGTTGATTACTAGCATATGCACCTCCTCGCAGAACCAAGGTGAGAAGCTGAGAAGGTTCCTGCATGTAGTTCGTCGGTTACATCTCGAATTACAGACGAAGGTTGGAAGCAGTAGCCCTTTACCTTGACTCGTGATGTGGGCTGTGCTGTGCTGTGCATGTGCTCTCTGCTCGACTTGACGTCTCCAAGGTGCCAACCCGGGCTAGTCACACACGCGCACACCTCTTCTTGCCCTCACATCATGTGGCCACTGTTCAAGATGGCTGGGTACTAGTCATTTATTCTTCATAGTTAGGGAGAAGAAAACGAAGAAGGGAGTTCATGCAGAAAACATAATTCTTGGCAGTGCCATCAGCATATGCGTTACGGTTGTGCGTTTAATGATGGGCACAAAGATAAAGGAGTTGTAGGCATGGTGGGGTGACTTCGATAATAGGCGAGAAGAAATGCCAACCGAGTAGGAGTAGTTGTTCTTGTCCTCAGTTGAACATTTGGTGGGAATTGCCCAGCAGACGGGAACAAGAAGGAAACATTGATTAAATTATTCTTGGGGCCAGAGGTAGAACGGTGAAAAAAGGGATTAACAACTAGCCACGGTATGCGCGGCAGAAGAGTGAATATCTCGAGGTCTTATCAACTGATTCTTGAATAATTCGCGTAAGATTATGTGAGAATAGAACGTTCAGAATGTGGGAACCTACCAAACACACACTTTACCCCAGCAGCTGTGGTCTGATTTTGCGGACTACTGCACACGATACTCTTGGGCTTGGGGAAAATATATTAACCTCCCGCCGTTCGAATAGCTGACCCATTCATCATACTTTAATTTATACATGGATTCAATGGATCAAGAATCCTCTAACGAATTTAGCAATAAATTCCCAACATTAAGTTTAGTTAACGATTGCTTTGTGAGGTGAGGAGGTCATTGACTTTAGGTTGTTGGAGTGTCTGTCTGCCGATCACCACTTCTTATAGAGCTTGAGAACAAATCCATTTTCTGTTTTCATTTCAGATTGTGTGTTCTTCATAATCGACAAACCATTTTTCACACATTCTAAAACTAAAAGGTGCGCCAATTCCATTTTAAGCAACAAGCCTGCTAAGCATTCACTGCCAATCGACCAGTTTCCTTTTATAGGCTAAAAGATTACGTTAACGTTCCTCAAGTGAACGGCAGCATGCAACTCAATTAAGTCGCCATAAACTGCGTCCACCTTTTGTAAACAACAAAAGCATTTTGTCGCTGTATAGACGCCACAGCTCTAGACGCTTCATAGCTTAGCGGGTTCTTAGTTGTAATTAGCAAACCACAATAGCTTAGCACGTCTTTTTTGTTTTCTTATTGTCGTCAACATAGGGCAACTCGTCCGAGTGTCAAAATTATGCAATTTGGTAGCAGAGTCAGTAGAGTGAGAGTACATTTTCCTCATAAGTCTTATCCGCGTGCACCCCAAACTGTCTACACGAACAGATGGAAACTGAAAATACCAGATTATGCTCTGCGTATAAGATTATCTTTAGACCGTTGAAGAAAAGTTGTCGTCTCTCGCCGGCATGTATCTTGTTGTTACTTTTTTGTTTTTCTAAAAATATCCGAGATGTGTTGGGAATTCTTTGGAAAAGATCTGTTCTTTCTGTGCAGTGATGGAACCGGCGGCGTTTGGCTAATTTTAGACTTGTTGCATGTTGTAAAAACTTTCTTTCCTAGCGGCTTTGCCTCCATACTCCTTAGTGTTCACTTGTGACGACAAGTTATAGCCCAAATGGAATGTGGCAATGGAATCATTGCAGCCCTCAAGAATATCCCGAATTGTTGGCTTCTCCGGTTTCGGTGTGGCATTGGGTTGGTCATTTGCCTAAGTGTCTTAGGATACAATAAATCTCTCGCTAGCCGAACATAAGGCAATTAATCATAATTGCGAAGCACCACAGCAGCACGTAGATACTGACACAAATCTGGGTCACCTTCAAAACGATACAGATTGAGTAGACTGCTGGACGACACTGTTTCTTGTGAAACTTTAATGAATGTGCTTGGAAGTGTAAAATATTCACACATTGTTTGTTAATTTCAAGAAGCGGTGCACGATTGTTGATAGCCATGTGGACAAGGAGTAGGGAGGTTGGAGTAGGAGGAGTAGGGGCAAGGGGTTGCAAGTACAGCTTCGTTGTGTGGCGTCAAGGAGCGTCAGTTCCAATAGCGATAACGCCGATTCACGGTTTCGGCCTACTCAGGATGTGTGTGCTTCTCGGATCGATAGTGGTAGTGAGGTACCATGGGCCAGTAGACCGTCTACGATTTGTGTGAACAAGATCCTGAAGATCGTTTGCAGTTGCGATGGGCATGGATGGATATCCACCCAGAAATAGTACTGAACTAATGCTGTTTTTAACGAGTTTACGAGCAATTTTCTCGAATGTCAGTGTCCGTGCAGCCAAATAAGTTGGATGCTAAATGCTATCGTGTCAACGATAGAAGGCAGCTTAGACTCAGCCAGTGTCCATTTCATTCTGCACCCCTCCCAAAGTGCAGTGAACATAAATTTACTAAAAATTTCAATGAAATGCACAACAAACTCACGAGGGGAAACGTCGTTTAATCAACTATACATCCCCTATCTAATCAACAAAATCAATTTCCGATCACCTGACCAAACATACAACAGCCAACTGACGCGACCAATATGTTGTTCGGCACCCCAGAGTTTCTTTATACTCTGCGCTGCGGTTATATCCGGCGGTACACTTCTATGTGTGGCTTTTTAATTAAGCAGCGCATCTGCTTTATTGTTATGAATTCAATACACACACGCACACGTGCGCATACACCAGCAACAACAAAATTACGTCGAGGAACTATAAAAGAGAATACAAATAAATACAGGTGTGACCCACCTAAATGTGGGATGATACCAGAGACCCGAGGTCTGAATTTCAACCCCAGGTGAACGGATGGATACGAGTGAAATGGAGCGGCTGGCACGAGGGTAATTATTATGTGTTCTTCTTTTTCGTTTGACCGTACCCAATTTTACAGCGATCGTCTCAATTGGAATCGATATCCCCAATAACAGAATGGCCTTATATTTTACATAACCAAAAAATGGGAAGCAGACGACAGGATGACTCACTGGAGGGAATCTCTTAATGTCAGATGTTTTTTTTTTTTTTTGTAACGACAGGTGATACACGAGAGAAAATGTATGAACCCAAGCTTTATAGCCTTGGTCTGGCGATGAAGTCATGCCTCCATGTGTTTGATTTAGATTTCGGAAAGAAGATAGCACTTTAAGTAGTTCGATCTGAAATGAGTGTGGTCTGCCTACTGGCTTGGTGGAAGATTATGCAAATTAAATAATTAGTTGTTTTTTTTGTCAGGAAGGAAGCTTTTTCTGTGTTTAGGCGGTGATCATGGATTCCATTTTTGCAAAAAACATATTCAAGTAGCTGACTGGTTGAAGTCTAAGTTGGAGACACTGCCTGAAGTGGCGTTAACGATCGGAACGAGGGTGATATAGTATATCGAAGTGTGATGGACAAGGTACATAGAGGACGTGACTCATTAACTGAACTTGAACTGGAGAGCCTTTTTGGGTTCGAAAATGTGGTTGTTTTTGTATGGAATTTGACGGGTTTTCAAATTAGGTCTATATCTCGAAAATTTTACTATTGCTTTGCGGGACACGTTTGCAGTGGTCTATTGATGCAGCTCGATCTAGGCTACAATTATCCGTTATAACATGTTCTGTGGAGTGATCTCCTTTGATGGTAATGTCACGGGAATTTTCGATAATTTTCGTCAAGGAAAGAAAAACGGCTTCATAGGACACTAGCCACATGAACACAATACCCTACAGTTATTTTTTGTGGGTGAAGTGCCGTTTTTGAAGCACCGGTTTTCACCATACCGGTAACACGTGTTCTCTTTTTGACGAAGCCGTTGCTAAGAAGATTTTGCAATGAAATTACTTGTTAAATTCGTCTTCACCGACATAGATGGTAATAAATGTTAATTATTTCTAAATTGTCTTTCTTCTTTAACCTCACCTTGACAGTACTGAAACCTTTAGTTTTGACAGTTTGGTCTAAGGGTGAGTTCTTAGTGAAAGTTTCACATTTTGTCAAGTTCAACCCCCTCTTTGAGTCACAACCCAGACAGCCTCTCTAAACACATTCACGACCCAAAACTGAAACGTCCAACTTTCGACACGACAGAAAACGAATTTTCAGTGGTTAAATATTTATTGCTGCTGGGTTTATGTGTCGACAACACCTCCACATTTGTCTGCTAATAACCATAAAACTTAAAATGAATTCTGACAAAACATCAGCCTCTTGGCAAGCAGCCACTTCTGGTCAGAAGAAAAAATCCTCAAAAACAACGTTTCAAATCCGAAAGCAATTCATAATAACATAATTAAATTAAAATCTTCATTGACAGCCAACATGAAATTTATATCGCGTCTTTCTGGTCTACTTGAGTTGCAGGGCCCTAGAATCATCCCCCGTATCTCCCATGTTTTCACAACAACTGCTGTGCTGTTGCTGTGTCAGATACCATTAGCAATCTCCATTAATTAGCTCCAAATCCTCAAGGACTTCTGTGATGTCGATGATTGGAGAAGAGGGCCGGGTTGAGAAGGGGATCATTACACAAATGTACACACCATTCATGCAAATGAATACAACTCTACAGCGTTCGAATTAATTGTGTCAATCGAATAGTCGATTTCCTTTCGGCAATGAACATCACTAGCAGCTCAGAAAAGGAGGCTAATGTATTCCAACCAGCCAACATCGTATATGCATATGCTTCACTTCCCTCCTTCGCATTCACATACAAGGGGGCTTTAATTGAATACCGATATAGGGGCGCTGCCTAGTGTCAATTGATTCGATACCACTCCACCCACCACTCACCGCAAAGGGTTCGTCGTCGGTCGGTCGGTTTGGAATTCCAGAGCTTCCGTTCGGGGGAAAATTAAATGAAATTCTAATGAGTCCAGGAGCCTAATTTAATAACCACCAGCTCTGTCCTTGGAAAGGGCGGCAAATCACAATAACACACCGATGAGAGTTTTAAGTGTACGACAATATTCATTAGGCCACTCCTAGACCGTGCCATACAACGAGACATTTATTATGAAAGGTTTCGGATTACAAAGAATCCAACATCAGTTCCAGAACTGAGGTCAGTTGTTGGAACATGCATCGCTTTGTTGATTCAATTGACGTCACAGAGTAACTTGCGTGACCACCTGCCCTACCCAGGGCAGTTGGCTCAAGGCAAACACGCAATAAGGGAAATTTAGAGAAGGGTGGCATTAACAGCCACCGCAGTCCTGGCGCCACAATGATGTGTCACCTTTGACATCGCCCTACCAGCGGTGTAAATTTAAATACATCATCGTTCGTATGGCCCACTCCTTGAAACTGGTTTTGATTAATGTGCGGGAACCGTAAAACTACTACCAGAAACTTGCTTCAAAACCGGCGAACAAAAGAGTGTCAAATTCCACACAAATCAAAATGACATCACTCCGCGTTGTCGGGGGCAGTAGTTATCCAGAGCACCACCACAATGCCGCAGCCAGGGCTAACCGGAGCACTTGTAAAAGATACACAACTTTTTAAGTACTACACTCGCACTTGTGGAGAGTGTGGAGCTGCTGCTGGCACATTGGCAGAGAGACACTCGCAACGACTCTTCAAGATTCAAGAAACCTGATAGCAATGAATAAAACTCTTTCACTTCATTCCAGACAAACTGGTTGTACACGTACTGAGTGTCAGAAGACGTCTTCGATTGTGTGTAACTCAGCCCGCAACTCGGCATTGGCCTAATATCGCGGCAAACACTCAACCTTAATGGGGATTTAGACCGCAAATGATCGAAACATTGGTGGGAACAGAGACCAAGTAAATCACTGACATACGATCCGTTTCGTGATCTGCGACAGTTTTGTTGTGCAATCTCTGTCTCATGCCAATCGCTTAGAACGGATATGCTAATGAGAATCAGAAACTGTTGTTCATTCAGTGTCTTTCGCGGAACAAGTCTCCCTCCTCAGGCACGATGGAGAGCAAAGTACAAATTTTTCTTTGTTTTGTTGAGTTCGTGGTGCTGTTTTTAATGTTTCCTCTGCAACGTCAGCGCAGCTCAACAAACGAGTTCCCAAAATGTCAGTAAACCTTCCAGCTTCTCTGTGGTGCCAGCTTCGAGTCTGAGGAGTGAGGGTGACATTTGGTTCTTGGAATATGTTTTTAATTCACGTCCAGAGTGTTGCGCTAAGCTAAATGCGCAAATCGTACGTTTTGTGTAACTCAAAGCGCCTTTTGCTTGATGAAGTCATTTTCATTCTTCCCTACAAGCACGTTGTTGTCTTCGTGTTTTGCTGGATTGGTTAAGAGATCGTGAGGTTCAACACGTCTTTGTGATTTTGACGTCTCTACCTCTCTCTCACTCATTCATTTCAGCCCAGCTTCACCATTGGCACACAGACGAATTAGTCCGTGATTTTCGGGCTTCATCATTCAATGACAGGCGCGTATCGTGAATGACCTTCCTTGTCGGTCAGTTTCGCTGTCTTGGAATGAACAAATGGATTATTCACGTGAGAGGGGGGCTTTCATTGAACGTGCCTTGAACTTTAACAATTCGATGGTGGCGGGGCTGGCTGTCTATTGAAAGGATAAATTAATGGAGAAAAGAAAAATCATAATAATCTCTTACATTATGTCTGAATGCCAGATTTCCCAATGAAGCCGATCAAAGAGTCAACAACTTATGGAAACACAAGAAACCAGCCAAAGGAGGGAAAAAAAAGAATAAATATAAAAATCAATGATGATGCAGATTGAGTGTTAAATTGTTTTGCAGTGATTGGGAAGAAGCTTTGACATTTTCAAGGCCATTGAATCGTCAATGGTTGAGAATTTTAACACAAATTATGACAATTGTTCATAAAAAGTGATTGTTTTTGTCATCGATTTCAGGAACTCAGCGATGTGTTAGCATTTTTTAAGAATGGCAATTTCAGTTTGACAAACGGCATTTATTTCTTAGAAATTTGTCGGCAATCAGTAAACTAGCCAATCATTTTTTTTAATTGGTTACGTTTTGTCCCACCTTTTATTTAGAAAAATTCACATAACCGTTGGCAGATAAATGACATAAATTAGCGCCGAATTTATTCATTTCAGAAGATGCACTAAACAATCAATGATGATTAACAACCAACATCACAGCAACATTTTTTGTATGAGAAAAGTGATACAAATCGACAGTTGGCAGCATACATCTCTTCCGCTATTGCATTACACATCTAAAAAAAAAAAAGTGTTCGAAAAAAAAGCTGACCACAAATCATTGCTGTAGTCATCTCTGACATTTCAAAAGGTTATCAACACCCATTCACTGTCATTAAAAGCATCCGATAAGCAATAAATGCTGATGCAACATATGTAATGGCTCATAACATTTTCACATTATACCCGCGTTTGTTGGCATAACATAATTACCCTGACGTAAATTTATGACGTAAAAAAAGCAACGACTCCCAAATGCCTAAATCTGTTTTGATTAGGTGGGATATGGTGGTACGCGTGTATGATATTCTGGACAAATGCCAGTGTTTTTTTTTTCTATAAACTAATTAGATTTTCGGAGAACTTTTAAGATATTTTATGAAATGGTGTTGATCCACTTATCGTCTACCTGACATCAAAACAAAGAAACACGCAACACGCACTTTCGTCATCATTTTTGATCATCTCTCCCCCTTTCCGAGCAACTGGTAAAACAAGCTGAAGCAGTAAAACTGACATTTGCAAATAAACGACGTCAGTCTGATACACACTTTTGTTGTTTTAAATGAGCAGAGATAAGAGATATAGCTTAATTTATATGCAGCCAGTAAGAGCAACGTCTTCTAAATGTGGCCTGACTTGGCAGCACTTAACATAGTTGTTGCCACAAAACCAAACCACACACTACATTGTCGTCTCTTGCACATCGCCAACAGCATAGTTGAAATATGTATTTTCTTAAAAAAAAAACATTTCGTTTGTCTTGTCTTCTCCTCATTAAGACCCACTTCATGTGAATGTGCGCGAGGCCATGCCCAGCCCCCAATTATCTACCGTTAGGGATATACACAGAGAAAAGGAGAAAATAAATCACGGAAATCAATTGAAAGAAGAACAAAAGTTGAACTCTGAAAATCTGACCTAGTGGGGAGCATTTAAATGCTTTGTGGCTTTCCTCTAGGTGGTTTTACGAAACCAAACAATGTCCATAAATGCCAATTACTCATCGATTTCATTGACATAGGAGGCGACCATGCAATGCCTTGAGAATACCAGTCAGCACTTGGCCACTGTGCTTTCATTCCATGTACACCACACAGATTGTTATATTCTTCATGTGTGCATTTCGTGTGTGTAGGCAAATGTAACCATCCCATTGAACTTTTTACTTCGTGAGAGAGCTCGAAAAAGAAAGTTGCGCTTGCGCACGGTCACTTTTTGTGTGCCCGTGTGTGTGTGTGTGCTAGCTGGACAAGATTGAATTCCATCGTAACTCTGTAACCAACCAGTTAGGGGTTTTACACTTTTCATCTTCAACGCCATATTGACCTTAAAATTTGTTTATTTTGTTTTTGTTTCGATTTACATATATTTTATGCATAAAACTACTGAAGTAGTCTGTCCGTCAGTTTGACGTAACACGCAGCACAGCACCATTCGAGACTCTTGGGGTGAGTGCACATTGCGAAAACCCAGCCCAATCAAGTTTTTGACCATGTTCGTGTGATAAAAAAATGACTTGCAAAAATGTATACTAGATACAAATTAAAAGATTATGACATGATTGCACAGTTCATGAATTGAGATAGAATGAGATCGTGTAGTCCAATTCAGAGTCATTGCCTGGAGAAATGTAACTACGGGAACTAATTAATCTATCTACTTGTGTTATCTAGGCTTATTTGCTAATAGCACAAAGGCACTACAAACCGCTGTGCATGTCGCAACAACAAATATTTAAACAAATCCAATTGGTTCCTTTGTTGACAAGCCTCGTTTTATGGTGTGGTCGTGTGGGCCGCCTATGGTAGGGTTGATCTTTGAACAACCAGTAAAAAAAAAAGATGAACTAAATGCGTGTATTTTCAAATGTGAAACACTTTGTGTAACAGATTAAGATGGAAACTTTGTTCAAACAAAGCGTAGGCATGCTGCTTGAGACTGGTTCTTGGTGTCGCACTATTGAGTGAATGCCATGGCATGCCACCGCACGACACGAATATGAATCATCGCCAATCGAAATGGGTATCTCTGAGAGATTTATTGGCTCTACAACATCACATCCAGTTTAGGCGGAAAGCTGACTGCTGGATGGAAGTGGAAGTGGTGACATTCTTTTTTTCTTTTTTTTTCTAAATCTCTTGGCCTGCAGAAGTGTGTCATGTTGCCGGCTGTTCAGAGTCGGCTTCATGTGCAACATGAAAGAAATCCCAGATAGAGTATGAGGTATGGTTGTGTGTATTCGTGCTTCGTATCTGCAACTATAAGCAATATTTTTATTTTTTGAATCACAGTGACCAGACAGACTGCCATACAAATTTAAGGAAAAAAAAAAAAAACAGATCGTGATTGTCGATCAATAAATGCCATAAATCTGACAATTTCATGTGAACGTTTCGTGCATACATAAACCATAGTTGGTCGTGTGGGTATCCGCGTTTTAATCAATGTTTGCTTATGAAAAAAAGGCTATCAACACGAACGTCAACTTCGGCGAATATTAATTGGAGTGCTTTGGTTTTGGTATGAATCTCATGCACGAGTGAATTCTTTTTTTTCCCTATGTCGCATTTCCTATTAGGAAATGGCTCGTTAAGGCATCGGGGAGAAGTTGAGAAAAAAAAATTTCACCGGTGCCTTGCACTAACTAGTTTGTTGGATTTGTCAATGAAAATGATTTTCTTTTCTTTACTTTTGGTGAGGTTTTGTACATGCGTCTGATTTAATTTATTCTATGAATGAATGACAGACTTGGCATCACTTTAAATATTATTGTGATTTAGACTCTGATGATATCGACCAGAAATGAAGTATTATAGAGATGCCCAACTTCACAGCTTATTGACCCCTAGTCAATCGACGAATTTCAGAGGCTCTTTGACAGTTATTCATGAATTTTTGACAGTTATTCACGAAATAACGTCAATGCCGTTCCCTGATTGGTCAATTTGGCTTTAGAAAACGATATAAAAAATGGTTGTCAAAATTTTCAAGGATCAAGAGAGGTAGAAGCTTTGTATCTCTATCATACTTCATTTCTGATATCGATTGTGAAGGTTTTGTGTACCTGTTCGTTTGAAACAGTAAATGTTAACCGCAGTAAAAGTTAACGTGATGTAACCTCAATAGTGTGTTTTCATACAATAATCTCTCCACGAATCGAATGGCACTGTTACACTGAAAACTTGTCTAAACAACTGAGCCATCTGTGCACAATTTTCCAATTTGAGGCCATCGCTACAGATTCTTCTCATGAATATATTGACCTTTGATTGTAGATTTCAATGCAATCCTCTGTTAAGTTTATGCACAAATTAAGCAACAGCAAATGCTCAACTGATAAATGCCAAGAAAATAAAGTCGGCTGAAGCTGAGTTCACTCGGAGAGATTGATTCACGAGATTTATCTGAAACAATTGATCGTAAATTTGTATACTTTTGGATTGAAAATATAAAAAAAAGCATGTTATTGATGTTTGGCAGGTATTTTAATGACGTTTTGAACTTATCTCTTGCAGGTTATGCGGAAGCCTGTCAGACACAGTTATCTTTCAAGGTTTATCAACCTTTTTTTGTTTGAATATTCCAACCATGAAGATTCATACATTTTAATGCGCAAAAGTAAGTTATTAGTACGGTCGAAAAGAAAAATTGTAATAATGAAGGTCCACCGTTTGATCTTGTTCGTCATGGGATGCAAGGGCCACAAATGGGCATGAATGGCGATTTAAAAAAATGTTTTCTTTTCAGTTTCAACAAAAGAACAATGTCCATTGACGTACTGACGTTCGGATCACAAACTGCATAACCGATAAACCACCGCATCACATGTTGCGAATGTATGCATTCCAACCTCAAAAAACAATTCAGTCCCGCAATGCAACCACATCGGTTATTTGTAGTTTCTTCTTCACCTTCAGAGTGTAACAGCAATGACCTACTGAAACGGCGGTCTAGACATCATCTCACAGTTACCGTTGTTTATCTACACCTAACCATAAAATCCCTGTTACGACTGTTAACAGTGCTTTATGATTCCATTCGGAGCGAACTCCTCAATCCATTGTTGAAATTAATTCAAAACAAAAGATCATTAACTGTCCGGCCTACGGCATGAATATAATTAGATCGGGGAAGAATAATAAGGTAAAATTCATGATTCAAAGCGGAGTAGTTAAGTTCCCATAAACAACAGCCTTCTCGTGAATGTGGCTGAATTGGATTCCTTCAAGTGGTCAACGAAAGTGAAATTTTCTTGATTTTCAACCGCACAGCATAAATGATTGGCCTACTTTTCCTTCCCACACCACGGCGGCGATGGGAATCGCTTTCCTGTGACTCAGACCTTGCACCTACACAGAGATGTGCATTTCGAGAGGAATTTTCCACCATCATCCAGTCCAGTCAATACGTGGAAATATGAGTTCTATCAAGTCGCCTTCAATATCTGTCAGCCAATAAATTATTGCTTTGCTAATGCACACTGGGCTTATGTCAACAAACTTTTGATGGCTCCCGACAGGCGGGCAGGCGGGCAGCAAACACTCGCAAATATCGATACAGCGTTATCGATTTGTGAAAGATAATCGAATGCAAATGCCATGCGGATTTTAATTTCGCTCGCTAGTCACACTTGGCCACGACCACGACACACAACCACCGTGATGATGTGCGATTGCTGGATGGTTGTATAAATAATCTATTTCGACATAAATTCGACGGCGAATTGGGGTTTTATTTGGGTTCCTTTACAAATTAATATGTTATGCCACCAGCACGCACAGGGGGATGGCAGCAGGCAGCAGATGACAGTTATGGGTGCCCCCGTCGGGGGCTATGTTTCATTGTACTTGATAGGCGGAGGGGGACTAGCCCTGGTTCCCTGGATTGCGAAAATGAGGACATTTCGAGCTCACTTTTCCCCTTTAAGCACATATCATTTACTCCCACCGGTCCTTTACACACAAACCCCCACAATCAGAGAGTGGAGAAAGGAAACATTTGTTCGGGGGGCTCGAAGGGTTAAGATTGACATCTGAAAGCAATTCGGGCACACATCTGTGCGCGCAAAGCTCTGTTATTCGTTGGGCTGGCTGCCTGCCTCGGCTGGTAATGACATTCCATTTGCCAATCTCTCACTCCGCCAGCTGAAGGAACCGAAGGAGTCCTTAATTGAACATTATGCTCGCCAGAAAAAAAGCAGAGCTTGTGCGATGGCAAAAGGCGTTTTCGTGTCATCAATGCCTGACTTTGTGTTGCCTACACTCTCTGCGTTCATGCGGTGTGTGCCTTCGTGTCTGTTGCGTATTTTTCTTACCGATTTCCGATTGTTTTCTGTTTTTTAGCGAAACGCTCAACGTATGTGCCTATCGATTGGAGTGCTAGGTATTGCGTCATTGGCTACAATGAGTGTCGTGCCGATGGAGAAAAAGTCAGTAGCTCTGCTCTGCACTTTAATTACTTGTACCTCGCGCTTATGTGGCAAACAGCTCTCTCATCAGCTGAAGAAACAGTCACATTTGTTATTATTTTTTTTTGCCATCCATTTGGTTTATTTATTCTTGTTGTTGCTGTATTTACTTTTGCCATTAATTATTCATCGAGTTTTGTTTGCTGCCCGCAACGAGGAGGCAGAGAAGAGGAGGCCGAGGAGGAGGCCACGTTGAGGTGGTGCTATGGTGTTGTGTTACACGATAGATGTAGGTATTAAAACGAGGTTGCCGTGTGCAGAGCATTTTGTGTGTTACTTTTTTCATGTGTTTATCGTCGGAGCAAATAACACGAATCTGGGCTAACGTGAGGTACGGCTGTTAGGAGGAAAACGTGGCAACGAAAAACTTCGAAGACGACAGAGACAGAGGTTGCAGTGCCTAATTGAAGAAATCTCATGGATTTCCTTAAGCGCTTTGTCTGCATTAATGTGTGATGTGATGACATAATCGCCAACAGCGGAGGAGAGTCGCTGAGAATGAAGGAAGGCTGAGACTTAAGTTGGTGAATTAATCCTTTGAGTTGGTGCGGGAAATTAATAAGAGGAATTTATTATTGAAATGGGAGACAGAATTTTAAGGTGGGTTGACGATGGGTTTGTCGTGTATATGAGTTGCAGCGGCAGTCTGTTGGATCGCACACAAGCTTCAACATAGACAGTCAAAAATGGGGGACTTGGAGTAAATGTAGAGAAACATCTAAAGCAGGGTAATGCACTGCAGCAAAATTAACGTTTCGGAGAGGTAACTGACAAGTTTGTCTTCCTAATGTTAGAAATTTGAAAGTTTGGATGTGCGTTGCTGTTCGGACTTTAATCAAACTCACATAGGATATATAGAAAATCCCATTATCCTCTCAGTATGGACTGAAACACAGAGGTTGATAGGAATTCGACGAGTGTCCGCAACCCGTGTCAATAACGTATCATGCAGTGCCCGTATGGATCTACTGATCATTTTCCAAATGATATGTCCCGGAGGATCGAAGGATTCGATCAACTAATGTTGGCTGGCAAAGAGTGACCAGACAAGAATTATACGTTTTCCAATCGTTATGTTTCAGTAGGTGTCAAAGTTACCAATGACATCTAGCTGTCAAAGTTACGTAATCGAGCTGTCAAAATATTCAGTATGGCTGGCCATTTCATCGCGTCCTTTCATGCTTTCCGAGCGTGTAGAAATGATTCAACTAAATTCCGCCTAAATTCGTTGCACTGTAGAATTTTGAGTATGAGTACATTCTTTTGTGCCTTAAGTCACCAAACAGACAGATATTGGTGGGAAATGAGGAACATATACCCATAATGGCATCAATTCAGCTTACAAATGAATCCAGACCTCACACCGTTGTTGTTTTATTTAAAATTCTGTAGCACAGAATGTTGTGAGGCCAATGAGGACACTATAAGACTTGGCCACTACCGCATTTTATCAGGCATCCTTGCCAACTCTCACATCATTTTTAATGTTCCCTCGGCCAGCGCAGCATTCATAATAACCACTTTGACACGAACAGTGAACAGTGAATCCTTAGCGAATTTTAAACCTTCCCTCACGTTTAAGCATTCCTTGCTGCTGCTCTTCTCGTCATTATTAAATGGAACGTCATTCATGGGTGAAATTTTACTTCCTCCGATTGCACTCGCAACTCTCCATTCACATCCCACACCACCTTTCAATGTGCACATCCGTGAGTTCAGTGCCTCAACTAGGAATAGCTTGCAGTTTGCATGCAAGTGCAACTACGGGGTGGTGTTGCAGCCAAGAGAATAGTAAATTGTTTGGAAAAATGTGCGCTCATTAAATTATAATTTACACTTTGTTGCTGTTGTTGAAAGTGTTGCAAACTTTCAGCCACCGTTTTGTAATTAAGGCAAATTGCAAACAACTAGAATTAGACACCACAACCTGCAATTAAAAAGGTTTCTGTTTTTTTTTTTTTTTCACCCTACTTCATGACCTAATGTCGTATGAAATGCATGCTCTTTGGAAACTTTAAAATTATACTTCACACTACGCTGCTGCTGTCTTCTTTGACCCGAGAGAGATGCTTGGATAGATAGACTCTTGGAAAGTGTGCGTCGGGAACACCTTTAATGGGTGAAGTGCGAGTATGTCCTCCAGAAGACGATGACTATAGACAAGAGACGAAAAGCTGCAGATTAAGTCATTTTATTCGGTTAATGACATGGGAAAGTTCATGTGATGTTGGTGTGGACGTTGTGGGGAAAACCCCGCTGTCTTCACTGTTGTGTCGGTTGACTTGTTGCAGGTATTTTTAGAGTGTAAGCAGAGATGTGTGTGAAGATAATTACCCGGCGGAGATGTGTTTTTTGCAGTTGCAGTTGCATTTGCCTACATGACCACCTCTCTTCATTTGTATATGCACCAGAGAATTGTGCAGTGACAGAGAACGAGTGTCGTTAAATTTCCTTGCGCGAAGCATCCATATGCATTGGTGGAGTTATTGGTTAGTCAGATGTACAGAGATGCTGCTAGGGGAACACACTTTTCAGATGCGATATCTGTACCATGCGTATTTTTCATGTCGCACAGACCATTTTGAGTGGAATATTTGGAGCAATATTTTCCCAAACTGTCAAATGGATGTCAGTTTGTACGAGCTGCTGACGTGAGTATACATGAACTTAGTTGAGTGTTCATGTGGATCTTATTTATTTAGACAGCTGGACATGATATCACACACAATAACATTGAAGTTTGAGGTAAAACCAGGAAGATTTAATTGCAATTTGGCAACACTTCAAATGTCATGTAGTCCTGCCACTGTCGTCACTGAATTTAAGGATGTGTTCGACAGGGAAATTATGTAGATTCATTTTGCGAAACCCAGTTGTGATTATTGCTCTCAGCTGGGATGCACGTTCAAGCGAAGCATTTAAACCTCTTAGAGTCGACAAATTGAAAGCTGAGTTGTTGCGAAACTTGTTTCTCACCAAATCCAATCCGACAACAAACGATCGCGTTGTTTTCGCTTCCAAACCGAACGCTGAGGACAAATATACTTTTATCAAGACTAAAGCATAAATATACAACTGTCAACTGTCTAAGTTTTCCCCCAGGCAGGCGGCAAGGCAGACCGTCATTGCAAGCAGCAATAACGGCTAACGTCTGCACCTGTTTTCGATATCTGCTTCGAGTCTGATCGAATCACCAGCAACTCACACAACCCATTTGTTCGACTCGATAAATATTGGCAGCCATTGGACGTATCTACTCGTAAAAGTAGTTTTTCTGTTCCATTTCTCAGACTACGTGATCATCCATCCCAGCCATCGGCTTCGGCTGCATGAGTGTATGTGCATATTTGTTGTGCCATTGCAATAAATTCAACACCGATGCACTATTGAAACGGCTTAATGCACGTTTTCATACACAAGCACTGCACTCAGGGGCCACTGTGGAGTGACGAGTTTTCGACATGGAAAGCTTGTAAGATTTGAAAAAAAAAAAAAAACGTTAAAATAAACAACATGATGTGAAGGACTTCAATCAGTCGATCGCACTGTGCTTGCTTTGCAGAAACGGTGAGATAATAGTGTTTGACTTTGCTGCAATGGATGCTAGCAAAAGTGAAACACGAGATTTGTAAGTGGTGTCGAGTTTCACGATTTCAAATGAAAACGAAAAGTGACACACATACGAGCCACATAAGATCGGTGATAAGCTATAAACGATTTTTTGCTTTTCTGAGTTGTAAGCTATTGATAATGCGGCATCGTGCAAGTATTTCCGAAGAGAAAAAGTCTCCAAACTGGTGAGACAATGTACACAGTGTCATACAACTCCGCTCCCATTACTCGGTCACCGCTAGACGTCGGACATATCATTGAGACGATCTTTATTATTTCACAAGTCCTGCCTGACCAAACAATACACCTCCTAATTCAGAGAGGTAATAAACAATGCCCATAGGAGCACGAAACGTTGTGATGTCGCGTTTCGCCCTTGTAGAGCAATAAGGCAAACGATTAAGAGCCATTAAGTCTCATTATCTGCTTCAGATGTAGGCATTCCAATTTGAATTCCCCGACGATTTCCGGCGCTTTGTGACTTTGTAAACGCGACGTTTTGTACTTCAAAGGATCTCTCAATATCATGTTAGCGTCTGAGAATCGCATTTACATCTCATTTTCGAGGCGAACGCTGTTTAAGAAGGTAGCAATTTAAATGCCGTGAACTTTCGTTCACACAACATTGGCAGCCCTAATTTCAAAAAAAAAAAAAAACCCTATAGTCACTGCTGTGTTGCGAGTATTCGTTTGCAAAAGACAGCCCTTTGTTATTAGGGCTTCCTACTTACAGAGACATTTCCCGTGTGGAAATTCTTTTCTCAAAGCCTTCTGCACTGCTCAGCATGCCGCCGGCTTCCTTCCCAACATCAACAGTGACTAGTGCCACTGCCACCCTCTTCAACTGAATGGATATCGGATTTCTTTTGCTGAATGCACATGGGAAATTATTTTTTATAAGAAATACACCATTTGGCCTTCCCTCGTCCTTCACGCCATCGCTTCACGGAATTGATTCCTTGTGCACCGTCATTTGCTGTTCACTCCCGTATGCCCCGGAGCCAGTTCCGGAATTGATATTACTTTTCTTTAAGAAATCAGCTCTACTTGGTAGCACTTACTGCGAAGCGACATTAGCAGAGCACACTCACCCACCACTCACTCCTCTCCCGCTGTAGAGGCAATGTGAATGAATGCTGGCCAAATTGAAATGTTGTGTATGTGAGCTTTTTATCAATTCATCCTCGTTCGTCGTTCCCCACACTGACACACACACCCAATGCGAAATCCTTTTCTCTGCCTTTGTCGGTAAAGCCACAAAATCACCCTTGAATAGCACCAGTGCGGCGCACGGTGGGGTGTGCAAAGAAGATTTAGGTGTGAGAGCATGTACTATTATGCAATTTATTTTGCAAATGTTTCCTTTTTTGTGTACCGTTGTGCAACTCAATTTTCTGTCAATTGGCCGACGTCATCGCATTTGTCATCTCTCTCGAGGTCTGAGGTGTGTAATTATCCGATGATCAGACGGTTAGGTTGTGCGTGCGAAGAGCGTACGCTGCTACTGTCTACTACTTGGCTTGACTGGTTCGGAGGTGTCCTCCAACGTGTTGTCTGTGTTGCCGGCTGAAGTAGGCACTCAAGCCATTTGACGGCGGCTGCTCAATTAGGCGCAAATTGATTGATACTTTGATTGGATTACGCCATTACTCAACACTGCCCACACACCGCTCTTCTTCAACCTCTGGCACAGAACCTCAGCCTCTGGAAGCGGTGTTATCGCGCGGATTAAAGTGAAAGTAAGTGGTTTTAGGGAAGTGCGAGTGACGACGGCGGTGGCACATTGCGACTTGGCGCTTGTGAGAGCCGATTATGTGGAATGTGCTATCGATTTGGTTAAGCCGATTACGAGAGGGATTTTTGTGGTTTTCATTGCTGCTACTTAAGTGGGACGGATGGATTTGTTCGAAACTGATGATGTGCTGTAAGGGGATGATGGCAAAAATCGTATCAGCAGAACATGACTTGCAATTATCGTTTATTAGCATTGGTGGCCAGTGAAAAATATCCTGGCTAAGGGATTTTCTAATTCCCGAGGGATGGGATTTTCGAAAACAAATTAGAAAATGTGACTTAAACGAGTCTAGTCGGGAAAGGGGTGATGGGTGTTTTATCCTATTTGGGAGAAGGACAATGGAAGAAAAGATGAAATATGTGGGTTTTGCTGTTTGAGTAAAATTAACGCAGAATGAATGCCGGCGTGTGTGCCATTGAATCGTAACATCCTGGTCAAGAAGAGGGGAACGATTGACTGCAAACGTTTTGGTTGTAAAAAAAACACAGTTCTCTCCACCTTATTTTCCCCGCCTTGCCTTCCTTGTGAGGATTGAATGAATCACGCCCCGGAAGTAAAAACAATACAATCGCATGTCGCCAACAAGAGCGTCCACAAATTTTACAAATTTACAGCCAAATAACTCTACAACATAATAGCAGTGCAAGCATTCACTGCTCTTGTTGACATTCTTCTGAAGAAGCAACAACTAACTGCCTCCCTCCAGCCGAAGGAATATATTGCAATATCCGTCGTCGTGTTCTCCAGATGTCATTCAGCAGTGGTGGAGAGCCTGCCTTCTGCTGGAAATACTCCTCGTAGGGATTATTCGCTTTTACTTGTTTCTTACGAGTGTACTATTTTTCTGCTTTTTTTGGTTTGTTTTATGTCTTATTGTGCAATACGTTACCAAAGTAGTGAGCATTTGCCTTTCTCTCCACTAATAGAACACACAGATGGTACATACCTGCAATGAGAAGAAGAAAATGGGTTACTATCGTGTAAACATAAAGTAAATGTCATGTTTGACATGATCTACAACGCAAAAGGAAGTACACACACAGAGACAGAGATAGAGAGAGACAGAAAGGCAGGGAATTGAAATTTTATGGCAGGATGCAGAGTATATTATTCCACAGAGGGTATAAGAGGTTGGGGTATGGGGGATCGCCTTACCAGTCAGCAACCACTAAATGATATGCAGAGGACACGAAGCGCAATAAATCTCTTTTCAACCTGCCTACACAACACAACCGAAAACCACCACGCCATTGACTGGGCTCACTTCCACTTCTGTTTAGTCGAAGAGGGTCTGGGTAAAGGTAAGGACGGATAGAAGAGCCATAGCAGCACCTTAAGGCGCCAGGCAGGACGAAATTGATTTTTCGTTAAACGAATCCTCTACACGGGCTCTCTCACAAAAGCAACCCACACACACAAGCAGACACAATTGCTGCTGTTGCAGGTTGCACAAACACCAAGAGGAGTACATCAGATTACCTCCACAGGAGGCAGCGAACAACATCACAGAGAGAGAGGAGAGAGAGAGGACAAGTAGGCATGGAAATGCTCAAGTGGGCGCAGGTGGTACGAAAACATTGCTCTTCGTCACACAAACTGAATACGTCTTCCTTCGGATTAAGATCACAGCGTCGTGCACAGTACTTGGGCAGAGGAATAGGACATGTGCTTGAGACACTCCTAATTGTAGCAATCACTTGCCTGATTGCCATCCTCAAGATGCATTCACATTCATCCCTCGTGGCCCTCGTTCACTCTCGTCATGGTGTAGAATTGTCTTCTTACCTGGGGGTGTGAATCAGTTCTGGACTGGACAGAACCGGAAGTTAAACAAGCCAAACAGTGCGTAATGAGAACAACGTGCACTCGACTATTCTCAAGTTGTTCCTGGTTACAACTAGGTTGCAAACTATTAGACAAATCATGATGCCCATGTCTTGGCAGGAACTTTAAGAGTCATTCGCCAGCAGAAGCAGAGTTCCGTGTCACCATTAATTAAGTTCGTGCGGGATAAAACGTTCTCCTTTCCGTTGCCACACTCGAAAGAATGACTCATTCGTTCCTGTAATTATTTTCCTCCGGCTTCCTCTTCCTCTCTAATCAGGAAGAGATACAAAAAAAGAAGAAAGGTGGGAAACGATGTTCAATTAGAGAGATGGTCAGTGCCCAGCCGCATAGGGAGCAGCCAATCCTACACATTTAAACGTGTAGCGTGGCCGTGTGACACAGGAAACTCAATTACTTCCACGAAGGAAGTTTTTGACTCGTTAACGTCCTTTCATTTGGGAACGACTGGGATTTTCTTTTTTCTTTTTCTTTTTTTCCACCGCCTACAGTCAGAATTTGTGGGATAACATGAGTCATCTAGAGTTCGTTGCTCGTTGTCTGCAACACCAGCTGCTGCTGTTCAACATTGACGATGACAAAGACAATTGACCCAAATTGAAATGAAAAACGACCTCAGGGCAGACACTGGGACCAAATCACATCACAACTGAGCCTTACACATATGCTTGCAAAAAATTCATTAATATCCCGAAGCCTTTTTTTGCCCGCTTTTTTCAATTTGAATTCCTTAGGTTATGACACTTTTTACACGAAGGACCGCGTCACACTCGACAGTGAAGACCTCCCTTTCGAGACACAAATGCTGGTTAACACAACAAAAGTCCATCCATTTCGTCATGAATGAAAACATTAACATAAAATTGCTTTCATTTAAGGCTGTTTAAAATGTTTATGGGTTTTTGGGTCTTCATATGCAAATTGGTTCTCGCGATACAGATCAACGACTTTGGCACGCGTTGCGACCGTGTACGCAGTAGATGTCGCGTCGTTATGTTTCGAAGAGAATGTCAAGTTTGCTACGTTTCGCTGTCAAATTGGGGCCTAATTCGGTGTTGTGTAGAGGAAACTGTTCACAGAGGAAGAGATGCTGCCAAATAGTTTTGTATATTTCTTTTCGAGCATTGTCTTGGAACGCCGGCGAATTAAAATGGTAATTTGCTGTTGAAATCTCTGAAAGAGGTAATCTACTTTAATATGGGATTAGTTTCGGAATCTTCCAGAACGAGCAACATGGAAAATGAGGCCAGATTTTTCGATAAGGTTCATATGCTAATGCTGTTACTCTCACTTGGGGTTTTTGACAAGATAAGTGGCGGAAGATGAGGTAAAAGCATGGATTAGAAATGAATGTATCAATTTGAGGAAAAACTGAGGTGAGAAGGTGCTCTGATCTTGTTTGGTAAGTAGCACGTGGTTGAATGTGGACGCATTTGACAAATGATGTACGAGATAAGAAGACTCCACTGTTGAGTGTCTCATTTATTAATGCTTTCGAAGAGAAGTGAGTCTTTTCTTCGAGGAAAGTTCTGCGAAAGTTTGTGAAACAAAAATTCCAGTAAATCAATGTAAACAAAATTAACTAATTTTCATTGAACACAATCAGTTGAACTTGTCTAGGCACTACTCATTCGTATTATGTTCGATTTATGGAATTAATTCCATTATTTGGCGCACGAGGTTTGCCCATTCTATGATTCCAGACAATTGAGCTGCAAACAGAATGAAATCAAACGTTGTTACAGATGACTTTGGGTTACACAGATAATGCATTGGCGTTGTAATGACACCTCCATTTATCAGCTGTCACTTTTCACATGCCAGATGAAATACGGCGTCACCTTCCTGCATCCACCGATTTCAAATGACTTTTGTCGTTAAATTGATTTTAGTCAGCTATTTTCACATCTCAAATGTTTGAATTGTCGATTTGTAAGTGAAGTGTCAAATGAACGCTCTCAAGAATGTCTGACATATTTGAAAATGACGTGCACTCTACATTTGACGTTTCATTATGCTCATCTTATTTTTCCCATTTCTTAACAAACGAAGGCCGACGCAGTATTTTGTGCATGACCAGATAGGAGCCTCGACCCCTCCGCACTTGAACCTATGTTGCCTTAAGTTCGATTCCCGGTACGACCAAAATAATTTTCAGGGTCTACCTCTTTCGAGTCACTGACCATGCTCACAGAGTATAACTGTCTAGAAAAAGCTTCTCAAATTTACCGTTCGGAGTCGGCATACAACTTTAAGCTGCACTGCAGAATGAGTTGCTGAGAAGCTAGACCCCGGCCCCTTACTAGCTGTAGTGCCACCCATATTTTATTATTTTCTGTTTTAATTGCGTGCATTGAAGGACAACAGCAACGCATCATAATGTTTCAGGCATAAAGGTTTCGCATCGAGCTTCGTACTCGAATGGTGCAAGTTCCGCCAATACGCGAAAATTGTCACAGAAAAATCCATTATCTGATGAAAAGCCTCAGTGATGGCTCGATTTATGCAAAAAAAATATTCAAGCCTCAGCGAAAGTTTAGCAAACGCATGCTAGAGAACGCTTAGCACAAAACTATTCCGTTTTAGAGGCAATGGCTTGTCCTAAGCGACATCCAAATATTGAATCTCGCATACTCATCCAAGCAATGATCCGATGAGTGCTGCAATTAATAAGTGACTAGATTAAAAGCAAACGGATCACCTTTCGATAAACGTTCCGTGTGCCAATACATTTTCTAGTGCACTGTGACTTGTACAAGCAGAACTAGGCTGAGAACTACGGCCCTAATGACATCCGTCTCAAAACAAATGTCTTAATTGCACCGATTTGCCTTTGCAAGGTCCACTAAATGTTTTAAAAATCTTTAATAAATTCAATAGAATATTCAAACTCAATTTTATACCGTTGTTGACCTTAAACGACCAACTTCAGCTTCAAGTCTCGAGACTTTGTTACAAAATTAAAGGTCACCACCGGAAGACAATTCTTTGGATGTAAATTTTACGAGTTTCACTCAAAACGGGTTTTCACACATTAGGCAAAACGAAAATGCTATTGTCGGCGAGGGACATTGATGTCTCTTGGTCACAATAAACTTGAAAAATCGTATAATTACGCAGTAAGCCTGGCCTAGATGGAACTTGAAACAATTGGTCAAGTTCTCAACACACTTCCCCTGGAATATGATACTAGTTTGATTCAAGTGCCACCAAGTCCTTGGGTCGTAAAGTGTAATGTGGTAAAGTTTGTTTTTAAGTGTATTCTCCAGAAGTTGTTTCAGTCGCATGTCCAGTAGTGGAGAACTCGTTTGTCATTCGAAATTAATCCGTTGACGAGACTCGTTGTCAATACTAATCACAGCGTGGTTTATCTTTCCCTCCTCAGCAATGGCTATGATATTGTGTAGCCTTCGAAAGGAGTTCACGAAGCGATGAGATACCTACTCTGTTAATTGACAGTCAAGATACATGCGACCAAAATTTGTTGTTTTGGGGTTTTTCGCTGCGCTTCTTCTAACGACACAAAAGTCCTTCCGGGAATCGATTTTATGACGAGATTAGAAGATTTAGACAGACACACATCCAACAACGGAAATCCCTATGTTTGTTGAAAAAGAATTTTAAGATTAATTTAGTTTTTCATTTCGACAACTGTGTGTGTGTGTGTGTACACATTTTGCTTCCACTTCAGCAGCAGAGGCGAGGAGAAAGAAAAACCTCGCTCAAGGACAGTAGTGTTGATGGTGTTTGTTTCTATCATCTGTCCATTCACTTCGGAGTGTATGTGTGAGATGAAAATTTAATGAAGAAAATTAAGTTTTTAGTTTACGACATGAAAAAGAAACTTTCTTGTGAGAGGAGCAAAATTTCGTTTCGCTCACGGAGGAGAACAAAAAATAAATAAATAACGAAACAGAAAGCAACATAATCTGATTACGAAACAGAGAATCTCTTATTCTGGAGGGAACACGACATCATATACCATATAAGAAGATGAAGAGCCAGAACGACGACCACATCTCAAGTTTCACAAGTTGCCACATTATTTTGCAGTTTTCAGTTTCGAGATCGTTCCCTCAAGGGATTTTGTGAGTTTTTTGTCTTTCTTTCTCCTGCCAAAGGCGGCATGGCAAATGTGCTTTGTGACTGGCTCAAATTTTTGCATTTTCTATCACTCCTCCATTCTTTGGTCCACGATGAATAGGATTTCTTAGAAGATTACCGATTGTTTGTCTATTCTTCTTCAAGTCCGCAGAAAAAAAGGTAAAAAGAAAAAGGTGAATAAACTGCCGCCGAACATGTCATGGACGAAAGTCAATTTGAATTTGCTGATCACGAACATTTAATATGCAAATTCCATCTTCTCTCCCAATCAAGCACAACACTGGCATTCAATTGAAGCAAATTAAAGACTCCCCTCGAGTGGTCAGCTGAGGTGACCTCTACTGTAGACGGGAACAATTTCCGAGGCACACCTGCAGCGTGAAGTGCTGCCAATGCAGTCATCCAATTTGATTTCATTTGTTTAAGTGTAAGTCTATTGAGTAAATGATGACATTACAGATGTGGGATGACATCACGTAAAGATGATGATACCACCACCATGTCCACCACAGATCCATGAAATCAAATCAATCAGACACGGGGGCTGTGTGGAGTGGAGACAGATGATGAAATTGCAAATAATTTGCCATAGAATCAGTGAGGAATTGAAAGCGATAGAAAACAGAGGAGACAAAAACCAACCACGCTCCTTCTAAGCACCAGAACAGATGGAACACAAGTGATGGAGCGGAAAAGAAAGGGAAAACCGAAAGACTTTTATAAGAATTCGCCATTCGTGATGATAAATTTGTTTTCCATTGAAAGTTGTCAGGGGGGGCAGAAAAAGGCAGGCCACTTTTTGTGGGCGTGCAGCAGCAGGAGAGAGGTGTGTGCATGGATTCACGACGATGATGATGAATTGAACTTGCCTTTGTCTGGAACAATAATTCAAGACTTTTGTTCTGTCATTGGGGTGTGAGGTCAAATTTGACTAATTTTGTTCGCCTCTGTTGTTTGATTTATTCTATACTCCAGTGACTTTTCAACCATAATTGTGGCTTGAACTTTCTATATTTGATCGAAGGAGAAGGAATAGATATTCTCGCACACCATTGTCTTGTAGGCTTCAGCACTCTCGGTAATTGGTTTTGAGAATGTTCATCATAGTTTTAGTTCCCTTTTGACACATGTGCGTCACATACAGGTTGACAATTTGTCATGGGGGAATTGACGCCCATAAAGCCGTATGACAGCAATCAAAGGCTATTATCCAAGCATTACTCAAGAAAAAAAATTACATAATCACATTTGATGGACATTATCGGGAGGTTCCATCAAGAAGCACTGCGGAGCGTGTAATTAGGAATTCTCCAACGTGGCACGAGTACTCACTCTGCCACTCTGTCATATGCATTCCAGGTGTGAATTGTGAGTGAAGATTGTCTCGCTGGTTGAGATAGCTGGCAAGTGCTAATGATAGTGTTCTTAGGCTAAGCACGTATGATTAGATTTGGTGGAAATTTGCACTAAAGCCGAGGGGAATTGCGAATGATATCTGGACTGTGAGGGGAAGTTCGCGGTCATTGCACTATTTGCGAATTATCAACATCTCTGTTTATGAGTAAGAGGCATTGAAATGTGTTTCTCGGGATTGCATGTTCTTTTTCTTTTTTGTCCATTTTACACTGATTTATTAAAATGCAACAGGTTTTGTCATCTGAATCACTTCATGGTTTCTTTTTCTTCTTGAATCACTTCATGGTTCCACAGCAGCACGTGAATGCTTTTATGGGTGTGGACAAGGAGCGTTGAGTTTGTGTGCATGGATGTGAGTAGGGATTGCAAATTGGATTCATTTCTGCCGTTCTCTCACTTTCCATGTTCCGAAGTGGGGAAGATAAAAGCTTAATAGTGAATTTTAAGAGAACTTGCAAGAAAAAATATCACAAACGTTGACCTTCTCCATTAAATTGTATTCATTAACAGTTATACAGGAAGAAACAATCTTCACGAAGCTCAGGTGTTACCAGATCAAGCAAACCAGGTTTTTCGAACGTTTGAAGTTCGATTACTCATTGTGCTCTGACACCACACCTTCTTTTTTAAACTGAATCCGAAGAAAACAGTTTCTTAAGAGAATGAAGTTACCTTCTGTCAAATCATTTGATTACCACTTTTGACACTTGACGTATTTGACAGTATTGCGTGGATAATGTTTTGAAGTCGAATTGGCGTCACAAGCTCTTTCAATTTGATTTATTCTGTCAGTTAACATAAGCACCCAACATTAAATCATTTCAAATCTCCAACAGATTATGCGTAGGCCATCATTTCTCAATTGTGTCCTCAAAAATGTCGCACATGTCCTTCCTCACGCACAGCACCTTCGTACTCGTACATCTGTGAAATCGTATTAAAATAGACCTTCTCGTTGATTCTAAATTAACTCTGCGGGTATATTTTTCGATTTTCCACCGGATGCTCCAGCGAATGAACTGGAATAGCCCCTCCTACCCGTGAAACACTGACCCTCATCAATCATCTCTAGTTAAAACGCCCTGCCTATTAGTGTCAAAATCTAGAGCGATTAATTCTACATAATAAATGAGCGACTACACTTTCTGACTGAAATGAATTCGTTTTGGATTAACTCCCATAGATGCCTTCTCAGTGCTTTACGGCAAACCTGTCATCGCGCACCAATTGTGGTGACGGAAAAATGGCACGAACGTGATAATTCAATGACATCATCACAATTATTACATACCTTAAAATACGCTTTAAATAAAAGGAAAAAATCCGGTTTATACAGTTGCAAGAGCATATTCACACATACTTACATCGGGGCCGGGACCTCGAACAGAGTGGAACGGCTTTCACTCTAGTCTGCCCACAATTGGAAATCGCTTCATTTGCCTGATTCATTGCAATTCTTCATACATTTTAGCTGAAGTTAAATGAACACATCAAACGCATGTGCATATTTGTTGTTTAAAAGTTTACAATTTATTGAATAATCAAACGTCGTAGTGACGAAACGTTCAGATCTCCCCGCCCCTGAGCAGAGGCTTAAGCTTTACTGGGTCATACTTCAAGACACATGCACAGATACCGGGTAATTAATGCGGGCGTCTCAAACATGAATCCGACCGGCCGACTACACACCACAAAGTCAACCGAAGTGGAGTGGGAGTTGAATGAGACGACTGTGCTCAGGCGCAAAGACAATTGACAAATCGCGTCTAATAAATATTTGACAACGTTTCCCAACTAGAGCATCACGACTGGAGACGCAGAGACCACGTTTCACACTCTATCTCTATCTCCGCTCTAAAGCGTTCTTGCTTGAAAGATTGTTACCCAACTAATGTCGACCCCACATATGTATGTTTACAATGTTTCTTGAAAGGCGGCATTGATAATGCAGCCATGATTTCATAACTGGGAGTCTACCACATAGTATATTAATGCGAACGCGATAACGGGCTGCAGAGATCGCTTCGTTTTGTATCTTTTAAGGTAATTAAAAGTACCAGCAAATGGCAAGCGATTGACACAACAATAATCTATTCGACTGTCACCGACAGCGAGGAGGCATACTTGTGCGTGGCTGGAATACACGCACTTTCGAATCCTATCATAAATTTTCGAGCCACACAGCCTGGACAATCGACTGGGACCCAATATTATTGGTATGGTCGCCGTCGTCGTCGTCATTGTCGTGCAATGCGCTGCCCAATGCATTTGGTTTTTCAATGTTTTACCTGTGTGCCCAGCCAAAGGCATCGGAGGCTATCAGCTCTTGGTATCTGACATCGTTTCGAATCGATTGTTCACAGAAAACCAAGGATAACCGAAAGGCAAAACAATTGCGATGCGGCTGGACGTTGATTGAGGCGACAGTGTAGTGGGCACGTAAAGCAGAGGAGACAGCTCACAAAAAAAGGAAAAAACGAAGGAACACAGCATATAAAAGGGACACCACCATTCGAAAGGAGACAGTGAAACGGAAACGGACATACGCCACCACAGGAGAGACACAATACATTGCGTGACGGGCCATAATATTCTAAACCAAACTCGATAAATCCTGTGCCAGCTCCTGTGGATGGATTTCGTGAAATCAGTTGACTTATGTCGGCGACTGGTTTTCCATGTTTTATTGTTTTTCTTTATTATTTTGTGGGTCTCTGATGCATGCGTCATTACTCCACCACCCCCGCAGGCAACTTAAATGATGCGATGAGTTTAAGTCATAATCTCTGGATCGATGATATCTTTCGGCATAAGCACTCCTACGTGAGACACATACGCGATTCCATTTGATTTAGGTTATGCACATTCAGTCTTTAGCATAATCCGGTGTCACCGGATTCCGAATAATTTGCATGAAAGCACAATGAGTGGGAACACCACCACTGTCACATTGTACACCGGCAACTGCCATTGCGTGTCATTGTAACATCTGTCACGAGTACTTTATTTTTCAGCAAAATACTTAGTCTTACGGCGGAATGGTAAAAACGAAAAAAATACCGCTGCTTCTATGCTTAAGTGGTTTGGGGCGCGTGGGTAAGGCGGGTATGGCGGGCAAAGTGAAAGCAATCAATCAGCAGATTGAAGCTAGAGATTGTTGGTTGTTGGCATAGCACCACTGTCAACTAATGGTGAATAAGCGATGTTCAAGACTGGATTGAAAGAGGTTACCTTGTGGTTGCGTCAGCGATTTGACTGCCAATCGAAATGGAAAGATGTGTCAGAATGTCGCTTTCATGATTAGAGGCAGACGTTTACGCTCCCTTCACGATTAGAGGACGTCTGTCTGTTTGGGCACAATTGATTTTATGTTTCTTCGGAGGCAGACGTAATAGTTTCAGTCGATATGTAAACAGTCCTTAAACTTAATTAGCTGTGTATTATATTCCTAAGGTGTTGTCAGTGCACAGCGAGGCTTTAAGACTTGCGATCCTGTCATCACTAAAGACGACGTAGGTCAAAAACAAACAATCGATTATGAAAGAATGATCATCTGCAGGTCTTTGTGTGGCTAGAAGATCAGGATGTGATGAATTCGAAGACATTTTCAAACACGATTAGGGTACTTCATGGGATTAAAAGGAGACAGCGTTCCTCGTAAGCAAGAGTACTCAATGGATGCTAAATAACCACAACCTACTGTAGAACCTCCTACTGTGAATAGCTTCCATAAGCGTATAATTCACGTACATTTCCTACCTGTGCGAGACAGTTTTCCTACAATTTTACGACCCATGAGGGACAACTCCCTTGCTCACTTTATTCAAAAAGCAAATACTCATGAATGTCCTATGACTCGGCCTAACCCGATAATTGACTCAAGTAAAACCCCGCCACGGACAATTGTAAAGACTTATTTTGCTCCCACTTAAATACACACAATTTAATGAAACCGAACGAAGTGGTTATCATGGTAACACAGTAACAGTGAATTCCTTCGATATAGTATGAATAGTGTACTTGCGCCTTAAGTCTAAATACACATTTTAAACATAGTAAACGTACTACTCTCATAACATTTATTGAAACAGAAATTCGACATAAATTCCAATTGTGACAGTCATCAGCATAACTGGGAATGTTTTGACTTTGACTTCTAAACACAGCCGGCGTTGTGACATTTCACTATTTTGACGCCCCTTGATAAACTTCGAATTTCGAACACTTGTTCCACGTTGGGACATTTCATAGTTTCTGTACAATTTATTGGCTAACCTGCCTTGCCAAGCCCTTATTTAAGTGTGTGTACAACCTTCTTATCTATCGCAAACAGGATTATTGTGCAATCATTCGCTAATCACTCACCTAGTTCGTCTACAACCACTTTCCTATTGTACACTATCAAAACATACTTCGCCCTGATTTGACAAAAGTTCCACGCATTTCGCAATCGCTTTCAAAGAGTCCACACAAAAGCCCTTTTGAATCTGCTCACATTTCGCCAAGCATGTCCCGCAGAATGCTCAAATGAGAAATTCTGTTCAAAATCCTGACGCGAGTACCGCGTTCCATTACAGAGCAGATTCAGGAATTCAATTACATTTTAATATTTCAATCCTCATCATCTCGAAACGCTGCACACGGCAAGGTAAATCCGCTGCTCTGTGGATGTGATTTTGTACGCCTACTAAACGAGAAGGCCGCACCCAGCCCACCCAGTTACGAGAGCACCTCTTTCCCACCGTACACTTTTGTGGGGAAAAAAATAAGCGAAAAACTACTTCAATTCAAGCTTCAGGCCTGAAGCATATTAAAGTGGATTCTTATGCACTTTGAACTTTGCCCGTACATTCACGTGTATATGCCTGCCGTAGACAACATTCACCCGAGTGAAGGTAGCTCCTGCTAAAAGTTTAATATTGCATAACTCCTTTAGTCCACAGAACGAGCGGTGGGCTCGTGGGGGAACAGAGAGAATGACGAGCTGCAAAATGAAAAATCCACAGAAAAGTATCTATGAGAACGAACTACAGCTGCTCTGTGCCAGTGCAAATATGACTGCATTTACATTCCATCAAACGGCAAGCTGGCTGACTGACTGAACTGGAACCTCCCTAGCCCCCTCGCCCACCACCAGCTCCACCATTACCGCTAACTCGTCCGTCAGCGAGTTGATTGCTGCTGGAAGAGATGTTATTATCATTATGAACTTTTTCAGTAATATCTTTTCATTTGTCATGCTGGATGCTGGAATAACTACAGCAGGCGAATGGAGGAAGTGCATACACAGTCGGACGGACAGGGAGTCTGGGAGTCTAATGATGTACTTGAACAGGTATCATAGCGGTTACATGTGAGCAGGAGATGGGCCGCAGCCTACACGAGCGTCATCGTCATCTTAATCGTGGTTGTTCGGAGTCATTCGTTGACAAAGATTAAATTACCGCAAGTGAAACGAGCCGCGCTACATGCAGTCTGGGGTAAGTCCATCGATTTACTGACTGACTAGCTTGGCAGGTTGCACAAACAGGCGGCGACTCGCTCGGCTGTGGTACAGGTTACGCGTAAACACTAGCTGTGCACGTTGCGTACAAAAGTTACATGATGCTCATCCACACGACGGATGTCAACCTCGTCGCATCGTCGTAATTCCACATCGTCTACCGAGATGGATGGATGAATGTGGTTTCGTTTGATGTTCCGATTGTGTGTGCGGTATGTCGGCCTAATCTCGCACACATCACGCTCCATTTTTCCTTTCTGCTGATGGTTTCATTCTTCTGGTTTTGTTCCCTCTCACCCGTAGCACAGTGAACTCCAAAACGAATGAAATCGAATCAAGGCGAAGCTATTATGAGAGAACTCATGGTTATCCATCCACCGAGTGAGCCGAACTATTTCGGATTTCAGCAATTCGGTTGGACTGTGTCCAAATGATGAGCCATAAGTTTCTCAACTTTTCAACAACTGCGGCTGACGGATATTCATGTGACTGCATCTAGTTGCGGACCAATGCTTGGGAGAATCTATGTCACACCTAAGTGCGTTACCGCGATGGCCACACGTTGTCGTCTGCGATTCTTCACACACAATGCCCTGGTGTCTGTGTGCAGAGCAGATGCAAGATACGAGCATAAGCTGCAAGCAAATTGCTTTCTGAGAACATAAGAGGTACTCTGCAAAGACGATTACGAACGCGATAGTCCAGAAGAGAACCAGTGATAAAAAGCCCCTTTCTGGGTCATCTCACAGTGCACCGGCACAGCAGGAGATGGGTTGTGTGGAAATATTAGCTTCCGAAGATTACCATCACGGTGACGTGTTTCTGATCATAATTACGATAGTTTCAGAATGCAGTCACATGCAAGTCTCCCAGGAAAACATATGCCAGAAGTAACCTATTTTCTCCGTGATTGTTGTGAATCACCACCAACAGCGGACGGAAGGCGATTGGTCGTTGAGCTACTCGTTTGAGAGTAGCGCTACTGGAAGCCACTGTCCTAGTGCGACTATATACGTAAAGTCTTCATATGTATGTAAATGATAAGTACAGTTAGTTATGGGGGTTTTCTTTTTTCCAAGAATCGGTTTGCTCTTCTCGTTTTTTGTGGTTTCGTCGAATGTTGGGTTATTTCTTTCCGGTGGAAAACAAACAAAAACACTAACGAAAGGAACGTCATTCGGAGATATGGTAGACACACGGTCTAGAGGAAGTTTTGACGTAAGCTGTCACTGAATGTGTTGCAAACCTCACAAAATGGTGTACCGACACAACGGCGAAACTCGTTTTGCTGAAGCGCACAATTTGACATCTCATTGAATGTGACTGACCACAATATTACAACTCATTACTGTGCTCCAAACCAAGAGTTTACGTCGGCAGTTGATTAGCTTCCCACAGCACGAAGCGCTCGTACATACAACTCGTAAAGAGGAACTCTGTCACTTGGAGCTGTATGTTATTTTTGCCTCGGAATGACAAGCCGCACTTAATGACCCGTGGGTGTTGGGAAAAGCCCTAAGATATTCATACCGGAAATGTTATTAAAGTTTCATGTTTCCATTGCATCCACATACACCACATACACGCTCAGTAGCAACGTTTCCATAAAAACTGTTTTACTGTCACTGTGTCCGAAACTGACCGGTAGCGAAAAAGGGAGAGAAGATCGAAAGACACTCGAAAAACTGTTTAGTCTTTTTGTTGTAAAGACAATACGACCGTTATTCCTCGTCGCCATAACACCGCTCATAAACTCAATCAAATCACAGCTCAAAGACCGGGAAACCAATAACACCTTATACGTCCAACGGATTTTACGATTGAGAATCCCGAATATAACGACAACATGTTTTGTTTCTAAATTCTAATCACGGTGGTCCATCGAAGATACCCACTCAAGTAAAACCGGCGCGCCACCTGCTGGTTGACAACTGTCACGGCGCTTGTGGCATAAACACACGCACTCGCATGCACATCGAAGACCCATCCCTGTCACAATCAAACCTTTTTCAATAATTATTAATAATTTATGCAGCTGACAGTGCTGATAGATTATTTCCTGATTAATAAAAATAAATATGAGATAGACGACATGGCGACAACATGAATCTCTGCCCAGTGCTGCCAGACAATGCACAGACACAATATATTGTAGAAGTCACATGCACACGGTGGAAGTGAATAAAATTTAATTTGTCTGAAAGCTTGTCATACGTGAGCGAAGAAGATGTATCTTTGCGAGCATAAAAATACGGAAAATATCTAAGTTATGACCGTACTACCCAGTAAGCCACTTGCAACTCAATTAAATCTCGGAAATTTACGATCCCTTTCGGTACACATGCAGCAACCGATGTTACTCAAGAAGAAGTTCTAGATTATTGTACTTTCTGTTCGTCTGGTGTGTGGTGTGGTGTTATGTTGTCGTGTCTTCCTGTGCTGTCGTTTCTCAGATCTGTGTCAAAGAGAAAAATTGGATTTTCCTTACTTGTCGAGTGGGTGGAGAGAAGATGGTGCGGTGGAGTCTTATGTCTTTCGGAACAATACGTTCGTAAATTATGGCTGCAGGCTGTGTTTTAGCGTGATGTTCCTTGTTTGAGCTTCGTATGTGATTATTGTATTTTCCGCTTACGGAAATGGTACACATTTCTACGTGGCCCAGTTTTGCAATAAACATAAACTTGCTTCTTGATGTTGAAAGACATGGTGGCGAATTGAACTCCGTTGGAGGGTCCAGAATAGATAACAATGACTTGAGGCAGCACAAGGTACCAACAGGAAGTTCAATAAAATACGATTTTCAAGTGCCCATGTCGTTTGATTCCTAGTTTCGACATGCTTCTCACGGGAAATTTTTATTGCATTTTAATCACATGCAATAAAAATAAAATCCGAAATACACGAAGAGAATCACTCAAACTCGTACTTTGTGATGGTTAATCATCCAATGGACTCTCTCTCTCTCTCTCTCTCTCTCGATTTTTCCATCGGGTTCTTTACTTTCATCGAAGTCTTGGTCCATCGTTTTCTCCTTAGCGGGGAACAAAGTTCACTTAGGTATTCATTCATCAAAACAGCTGAGGAACACATGTGCTTTCATATCGATTTCCTAGCAACGTTTTCTTCTTCCATTCCCATCATAATAATCGAAAAAGTGAAACGGATTTCTTTTGTACCTCAGCTTCGCAGTCGCATCAGACACTCAGGGGGTCTGTGTGCGTAATTGAACTCAGCTTGAACCAGACTGGAACACACTGTTTCGGAAATCGAAGCCGAATTGAAACTTCTTTGATCATATCACACGAAGTGAAACCGAATCGACGACTTTGATCAAGGTAACGATGGATATTTCAAAAATGAAGTTCTGAAGCCACTCTCACCAAGTGAAGTTCGAAGTGTAAAAATAGGAGCTTTTGGACAAGTGAGTCTCTTGAAATAGTAGAAAAATGAAATTCGATTGTGACTTGTGTCAGAAATTCTGAAAATGGATCAATTTTGTGACAGTTTGTCCAATTGTTCAACTTTCTATTCAATAACAGCGATGTATAGCATATCAATAGCTCGTGCATGCCTCGTGGGTCTGCATTATTTAGTTAAGTGTATATATTGAACTCAGAATTCCCACAGAGACTTAAATATTTAAACAATTAATGTTGCTTTCCCGTAAAGAGAAAACTACAGATATATGGATGATTAAAATTCCATTAGCGCTAGTAGCCAGAAAATTGCTTTTTCATTTTAGCGTTGCGCTAATAGGTCAAATAAATTATGTATCGCAACCGAAAACCCAAACAAAAAGAAAAAAACAAATCCATATCTCTCACTACACTCACCACAAAAACAATTACGAGAGCACGGGCTATGATTAACAAGCGATGTTTGCCCTCTAATTGACAGCCATTTAAACAGACATTTAGCATAAATCATTTGTCCAAGACCAGGCATTCCCCGCTTTGGTTGTTCTCGTATCCCCGCCGGGGTTACGCCGTGAACGGGGAGAGGACACAACACTCGAGGTGCAAAAACCTCACGTTGAAATTGTATCTAAGCATGCGATTAAGACGCGAGTAAATCTCTATTACTGCTGAGCTAATTAGTAAACCGAGGGAAATCTCTCGGTCTCAACGCACTCGCCTCGGTGATGGACGAGCAGACAAAAATGATGAAGATGCGGTGCGGCGGTGGCTGCCTGTGGTCATGTAGTCGGTTGGCATTTTCTCCCTCGAATGTGAAATGTGCTCTTGCATCTGGGTCAATGACGAGAGACATTCTGACTTTTCGTGCGTCATTAAAAATGTTTTTTTCGGGAAACGTTCTGAACTCCGTGGCACCGTGGCAGCGAAGCCTGTCATCAGTGTCGTATTTCACGCAGTGTGCGTTTTATGATGTCTCAGGCTTGGTTTCGCCGCGTAAGCGCAACTTTGCGGATTCGGAGTTCAATGCCAGGTAATTTAACAATTTCCAGATGAAATTGCTGTATCGCACATATCAACGGGATGAGGAATGCAGGGGTATTCGATAATTTATTTTTTTCGTCTCTTTGGTACAATGAACAATTAAACTTTTACTTTTTAGTTTTGTTGTTGTCGCGCGCAGTGGTAGAGTCTTATCTGCTTTGTTGGGTCTTTTGAACGTGCGTGGTGTGCATTGTGGATTGACAGTGGAGAAAATCGAGACACAATCGGACTCACAAAGCGCTCGGAGAAAATCTGTTTCTTCATTGCTTTGGTGATTATTTTCACTTTCGGTTCTGTGCTCCTTTTGTTAAGTTTTGCTTGCGCAAAAGATTTGATTTGATTTTGGTTTAATGCGTTTCTGAGTGGGACCAACGGGTGTTATTGTGGGCTCCCAGAAGACTTTGACTCTGTTGATTTCTATGATTGATCAATTTCACATAATTTTTTGAGTGTTCTGGAGTTGTAAGGTGTATGACGAAAAAATTTAAGTGTAAATCGTTAAAAATGATATTCACTACGGTTGGCATCACTGATCGCCTCGATTACAGATATTGCGTAGTGACGTCTCTTTACAAATCAATTGGATTTTTGTTGCTGCGATCAGGGGACACCATTGTTCCGGATAACTGCATCGGAGAAAACTTTCTTTTTTGTATTGCATACAGACCTTGTAGTTGAAACTTGAATGTGATCTTACGGCGAAATTAAGGCTTTTTTGATTGGGATTATATTGATTTTAAGGCTGAACTAATTGACTGACGACTATTTAGCGCCAGTTAATAATGAGAATGTTTGAGTGCATCCTCTGTTATTCAAAATGATCCACAAACAATATAAGAAGTACATGATACATTAGCTTGATGACGAAAAGGACTTCATCATTCGCTCGAGTCACTAAGACCTCCTCACAATGTCATGATCTCATTCCACATTTTCTTAATTACGAGCACAACCTCAACTCACAAAACAACGTATGTACATATGTAAGTATCTCAATCAATCAAGATACCCTTCCTCATGGCCCCAAGTTCACGTTTGTATCTCAACGTAGGAAGACAAAATCTCAAGACCCCGCCGCGTTTACAACTCGAGTGCTCTGCGTTCTGCTCCGTCGAATCAGTAAACAAAAGACACTTCACTTTTATTTACATTTCAGTCACTCATCCCAAAGCATAGAGTATACCGCGCATATCTCTCAAGACACTTCGTCGGTCGGGCATAAACTGGCGACAATCATTCTCAATTAATTCACGGCTGTGTGCCGGGCTTTTAACTAGTCATATGCAAATCATCACCATCGTTCTTCATCTACATACGCTACATATGCTTGCTTTCTTGTTCTTTTTCATGCGTCCAATGGTGAGCGTCTTCTTTTGTTTAATTCCCCATGCAATGCGTCATCTCCGGTAATTTACGCAAATTACACAGGCGCTTATGCCTCATACATCCGGATGCACTGCGGACGATCCTCTTCTGTCTATCTCGCTCTGTGCCTGTGTTGTGGGTTCTGATTTGCTCTATTCAGCCAGGCGCAGGCTTAGCCAAGCTACTAAAGGTACGACAGGAAAAACAATAAAAAACAAGAAAAGCGACACAAAAGTGCAATAGTGCGACATGGGTAGATGAACGTTTATTTTTTTTTTGTTTTATTTCATAATCATTTTTGTTGCTTTCATTTCGCGATGAATTATTCATGACACGCCTTTTTATCCTCTCACCAGTGACAGTCTCGAGAGCCCAGTCAGAGTCGGCGAATGAGGAGCCCCAGGAAAACCTTGATAATTGCGCTGTGTAAATCCTTCTCTTTTTGCAACTTGCAGATTTAAGGAGGAAACTAACTTCCGTTTTGTTTTGTTTTCAAACAGATAGAAAACAAAAATTCATCACTTGCCTAGGAACAGAATTTAAATTTGTCACATTGTCTGACAGCTCAGTTGTTGTGACAGTCACTGGCCTACACACAATCCACACCGATGTGTCTTGCGAAATGATCTGCTGCTCTTGAGGGCACTCATTATTTATTTTCTTTTTACATTCTTTCTCAAGAAATACTCAATATTTCACATATAAATCAGCCTCAAGGTTTTTTTCTGTTTCGGTAAAGAACAAGCATATGGACGTACAGTGGTGGACACATTTAAAGGCTCACCGAAACTAAACAAAAAAATGTGTGCGACTACTTGAGAGGACATACACGAGCGGTACTTTAGGAAACGTCGTGCTGACACATATCGTGTTACGCACAACACTGAGCTTTGTGTGGATCCGACAGAGTTTGCTGTCAAGATGCACGGAAAATGTCTCTTTCTTCTTCTTTAACACAAGAGACAAGAGAGACGTCAAAAATGTTGGACGGATTCCTTGCCTTCTCTGTGTAACGCATTTTCGAATGATATATTGTTACACATGCTTTGTCTATAACACAAGGACAGGCGTTGTTTTTTCGAGCTACAATTAGCCAGCTGGAGGCCCAGTTCCAACTGAGGTTAATGACTGCATCTATCACTCGAAATGACAGGGAACCTCATGTCTCATGTAGGATGGGGCGAATTATGTGCCAAACCAATTGAGAGTTGCACCACAACAATCTAAGCGCCCACCGTCCATAACCTGGTTTTATAAAAAAAAACGCATATTAAGTAACACTTGCAGATGCAGACTGAGGCGCAACAAATATATTCAATATGTATGCATAAGTGATCTTATGATTATGTCCTCCACTGTGTGCATCTCATATATTAAGCAAGACACACGGAGTGGAGGAAAAAGAAGAGCAGATCGTGAGGCAGGCATTTTTCATTTTCGAAACCTGAGGAAAATTTTCTAAAAAAAAAAAAAACACAAAATATGATCAACAACGATAAGACGAAATGGAAGAAAAACGTGGAAGAAGAAAACAACAAAAAAATTAAAAAGAAAATTTATTTCCGCGGGACAGACTGTGGGAGTAGGCAACACGATTAGACAATCTGCACGACTCTTCCATCCACTTATAAGTTAGCTCGTGATTCTGCCCGTAATCGAAATTTGAAATTTGTCTGTCTGCCTGACTGAGAAAAGGAGGAACGAAACGAATTTTCGCCTCATAAATATATATGCCTCCACACCCCAAATTATCCATATCAATCTATCAAACTAAACGTGTGCTTGACACACGGCACTGTGTATGTAGGTTATACACAATTTTTGGGAGGCGCGCGGTTGTCGCATGGGTGACACATTTTCAAATCAACGCGAGCTAACGACTGAAACAAATTATGCAAGTGCATGGGAAAATGCAATTTATATAATTACACAACATGCATACAATGCGGGTCATTAAAACTTGAATTACAACACAGAACATCGGGTGGCTGGTTGGCCGAGGCATGCAGCACACACCGACGATGTTCTCAAATGAAGTGTCAAAGTGAAAAATCATAATTAAATGATGAGAAATATAGTGGCAACTGAAAGTACATAGCACATCGAATTCTAAAATTGCACAATTAGCGCAATGACCGCGCCAAAAGGGGGGACTGACTGACTGAGTGCACAGCACGCCTGGGAAAAATAAAAGTGCTCGAATGGAAAATCGGTTGGAGACCACTCTGCGCAGAGCCAGTGGGCATGAACGTGCACTGCACCCCACCACCACACCATCGTATGCTGATGGTGGATATCTGTGTTATAGATACGAAATTGATTTATGCAATTAAATTCTAACATCTAGCGAAGCAGAAACATGTTTGGCGTGTGATTGAATGAAACCAAGAGCAAAAACAAATTGCGTTCTGCTGCGTATTTTGATTGAGAATGGCAATTTTCCATATAGTCATGCACGTACATAGATACATGCGTAATTAGGTGTTCTGTCAAAACTTTCTTCTTCGTAGAAGACAACCACTGTGCCGCTACCTGCCTACCGCGTGGCTAATTAAGATCTCATGTTCGGTCTTCTCCTGGGGCTCATACACATGACAACTATTTCAAAATGCACACATCAGGCACTCGACTTTGACAGTGTTTTTCACGAAAATATTTCGACATGAAGCACCTTCAGATGTTTCTCGACAGTCATTTCGGATTGTCAGTGCGGTTGTCCGTTCCCTTTGATTCCTCTGATATGTCAGAACTCATTTTCGGAGGAGATGTTGTGACACGGGCACGTTAAAGACCCTGCTCATCAACTACGAGGTACGGCTACAAGATGCGTGGGACGGAGAATATGGAAAACTAATCTCAACTGTGTTCCAATTTGGGCCACATAAACAACACCGCGGTGGTCGGAGTAAGTTCTCTATCAACATGATTATTGTGTGAAGGGGGATTAAGGTACTCCTATTCCCGGCGGTCGGTAAGGGCACTCCAAAGGTACAAGTACAAGAGAGAGGAATATTCCAACAAACAGACACATGCGCACAGAGACGAGCATCAGTCTTGAGTGTGGAGTGCCGAGGAACACAGAGTTCTGTCTGAAAAGATTGATTCCCCTGGCATTGATCTTTTTATGACCGCGTAGGATTAAATAGTGGGTTTAGCCCGCAATAAAGATGAACAGCACAGCGGTACACAATTTGTATATTGAAAAAGTAAACAGATGAAATTGTGTTCAAGATGTTTTGATGAACCCATTCAGGAAGGCGAGCAGGAGGATGTACCCAACTACTAGCGGCAAACATCAATCAACATCAGCAATGAGTGCGATCGAATTGTTGATAGGATAATTGAGGAATTTGTCAGACACATTATAACACGAAGGTTAAACCGTTGTTGATCACCAGAGGGAGGTCATCGCAGTGATCATGACACTCCTCAGAACCAGTTTTCAATCCAGCAAGGCATGGTATCTCCCAGTCGAGTGCTCCGAGGAGACCATATTAGTCATGATCACAGCATATGGACATGTTCTTTGTGCGCTGAGGATTAGCGATCCATATAACGTGATCACATTCCGATCATGATCGGAAAATGCAAAACTTCAATCGAAGTGAGTGAAAAACTCACGCCTTTTTTTTCTAAGATCGGTGACTTGAGGCACTCAACGATTCAAATTAAATATTACATTTACGGGTTGTGGGTAGAAGGCTGATTGGAATTCATCCAATTAAAGTGAACCTAGTGAGCTCGTGTGCGTACAGCGTTGTGATCAACTAATTAAGAGAAATAGTGCCAAAATAGGTGTGATCGTTGGAGAACTCGCTCTTGCTTGATGAATGTGTGACAAGCCTCGACGTGCACAACGTGGCTCTGCGATCTGACCTGAAAGAGGAAATGTTGAGATTTCAACTTCTGAATCACAAAAGTGTTTACGGTCATCGCGAATATGCGATAAAACGAAAATGTAAGGTGAGGCACACTTCGTAGTCATTCTCAAAACGAATCACTGTTTCAATGCAAACAAATATTCTTTTATTACTTTTGCTATGTAAACATTTCGGAAATGCAAATACGTCTCGACTAATGCGCTCTCATTTTTTCTGAGAATTGAACACGTTATTTTGAGGACTTTCCCACACGTGTGAACAATAAATGAAGTCACAAATGTTGTGATCGATAGGGGGCAGTGGGAATGTTTATGATCTTGTTGGGCGAAAATAAAATACAAATTTTAATATATTTCTAGAACCTCTTACGAGCGCTATGCGATTGGACAGCGCAGCTTGCTACATTTCGTCAAGTTCTGACTTAAATTAAGACCATTATAGTTGCGACTTTACTTTCAGCAAAGTATGCTGCATTTACTCAAATGATCAAAGCTCCATAAGTCAAACGAAAAGATCAGCAAACACGACAGTGGTCTTTGACGAATGTATACATGAAATTAGCCAAATAGTGCTGAGCCTGCCCACATGGACTACTACAACTGCGACAAGTACTACATAAAACTATCCCTTGACATATAACTGGAAGGCCACAACAATAACTAGATAGATAAACAAGGCACGATAAGGCACAGTTTGTTTGACAAAGTTACAACCATTCGAAGGTTTAAAGACAAGGCCAGTAGAGCAAAAATCATTGGCCTTAAACATCAAATATTTGCAAGATTGATAACAGAACATGCCTCCACAATTAACGAAGTCTTCACTAACTCCCACTCACTTAGATAAGCACGACATCACACGACATGGCCTGTTTATAGCTGGCAAATCTTTCCCACGTTTACAACTTTAGCATAATCTTTCTTGAGAAAGAAATATGCTAAATATGCTTCGTTAACTTATGACTTCCAGAATTAACTTCACCGGAAGCTCATACAAAACAAGAAAAAAACATTCCCTTATGGACCACAGGAATTCACGATATGACCGTGATATGTTTCCTTTCTTGTGTGCAAAAAAACCCAGCCCCAAAGCCGAGATAAGTATCCACAAATAATTTTGCCAAAAAAAACAAAAGATAAGCGCCGCATACCAGGCTTTGATAAATCCATCTACAAACAACAACAGAATCGAAATCCATTGTTTCCTTGAATTTGTACACGGAACTGTGTGATAAACCAAATCCCAAATCCCCCCCAAAAAAAGCAGGACAAAGGAAGAGAAAAAAATGTGGCGAAATTAATTAACCCTACCCTTGCATTGGCGCTAAAAGAATGAAGCATTTTTGTGCCCTGACATGCCACACACACTCGGTGTTGTCATTTGGTCACGTTCCGTGCTCTGCTCGGATTGTTTCCCCAAACAAAATTGAAACTAGGAGTAGAATAGAACCCGCGCGCCCTATCACCCTGCATCTTGCCCAATTTCAAGCCTTATCTAAAAAACTGAAAGCGGCACTCCATCGTATGTAGTGTAGAGAGGCTTGCGATACAAGTCACGTCCCAAACATTTTATATTTCACTTTTCTGTTGTGTTGTGTTTTTCTGTGTTATTTATCGTCGCTGTCATTTGTCACCGAAAAACATTCGAAACTCTGCTCGTCGCCGAGCCGACCGTTATCTGAATCTGGGAGTGAGGCAAGCGCTACCAAGTGTGGACCTTAAATAGACAATAACCTCTGGTATAAATTAGACGTTTTACGATAGGGCTCTGGTAGTTCCTGGTCTGCCTTCAGTTTACACAAATTTCCCCATATACGAGTACTTGCTGTGGGAAGTGATGGTAAGCAGCAGAAGCTTGTGCTGCTGGTTGATGCTAGTGTCGTCTTTGCTGATGCCGGCGACTACCTTATCAGGATTGCAGCCTGTGTGTGGCTGGCTTGTTCATTTGTATGACGTCATGTTTTCTGTGTTTCTTGAATACAACTCACAAAACGGTGGTAGCGGCGGCAGCCGGTCATAGTTCTTTCACATATCTCACAGATAACGAGGAGCATTATAGCATTGCCTCAGGGGATGCACATGAAAGGGGTGGTGGTGGTGGACTGCGACTGCGATAGAAGTCGACATTACGACGACGCCACATTGATATGACGCTGATCAGTGTTGTGACTTTCCCGTTTGAAATTTTGATGTACATGAAGGCAGGTACGGATGTATGCATGTGTGTCCAAATAGCAAGTCAACAAGGGGTGTGTTAACGCACAAAAGAGAAGAGACAGAACGATAAGATATCAGAGGATGGCTCACGTTTTCTGGTGTCCCGACTGTTTGTCGCTTATCTGTCAGGTACAATCACACTTCGTTTCTTTCCCCCTGTTTTGTTCGCGTCCCTCGCTTAATTTTTGTACACAATAATGGTTTTGATTAATTAGTATCTATATCTATGAGGCGGTTCAAGGCAGCCATCGGTTGAAAATTCTTGAATAAATATTCTTTGTAGTGTAGGCGTACAATGGGTTTTATCTTTCGGAGATTTCTAACAGGTCCTTGTGGTGTGAGAAGAGTGCTAGTTTGGATGGTGATTAAGACGGTCTTCGACAAATGAGTCACATCATGTTTGGTGCCTGAGGTTGAAGAGAAGGAGTATGGTCATGGGTTGAAGAAGAAATCAGGCGATAATTGTCTGCTAATTAGAAGGGGATTTACAAAACTAAACTTAAACAACGGTCTGTTAAGTCTCAATAGGACTAGGGCCGTTAATAATAGATGGGTAGACAGTGTGTAATTGAAGCATAAGTTTGAAGCCAGTGTCGGGAGCCTTTCAAAAGTGCAGAGGTTTCACATACGAAGACTGACCCAAGAGGTTATTTGCTGGAGTTCGAGGCCGAAAATCGAAATCGTGAATAAAACAAGAGTTCCAATGTCGGAGTTATTCAATGGCGTAGTCATCATTATGTGCGTGATATGTGTCGGGAGTCATTGAAAAGAGGAAGGACTGAATTCATGAGCCTTTGTCCAGAGTTTGGAACCTTTCTAGAAGTGTTGGAGGTTTTACCCAGAAAGACCCTCATCATTCCTGTTTAGCAAGTGTCGTCGTCGTTGAAGTTGAACTTCGTACGTTCACCATAAAAAATAAAACATGTTCTAATGTTGGGCTGACTTTGGGCAGTGTTGGAAGTCACAATGCCTCACTTCTTGAAGGAATGTCTTCTTCACAAATGAGGGACTGAAGATCGTTGGTTGTAGTCAGGATAAACTTCCATAAGGAACTGAAGCCAAAATGAGAACCTTAAAATTTGACTGACGAACCTCAGAATAAATTTTATAAATGTAAGCCAAGTGCAAAGATGGCTGTAAAATTGACTAAGTCTCAAAACTTACATGATGTAGCTAAAAATATTCAAGACATAAATAAGGACCATAAATCCAGGGCCTTCATGGCCGGAGCAATAAATAAAGAACAGTTTCATTGAATGAACATCATTCACAAGGTTCCCTGGAGACTAGTTCTGATCAGACTAAAATGATATTCCTATGTTGGTTCATTACAGAATTTTCTCAAATAGATTTGACTGCGCAGTAGTTATTAGGAAAGGTCACTTAATTGGAAAATAGGGTGTTACCAATTAGGAATACATTTCACAATTTGTAACGGTATTCTGAAGGGAATTACTTAACTTTAACCTTTCTACAATGATGCTTCATAGTAAGTAACGCTCTAATGCTCTTTCAAAACATCAAACCAACTGACACTCCCAATCAGCTACATCCTCTTCTCGTACACCACATGAGTGGTTTTTGTGATTCAGTCGTAGAACTAACCCTTCTTTATAATGCAGCAAATTCTTCTTCAGCGGGCCATTTGAGAAAACAAAACAAAATACCTAAATAATCTCTTGGCAATCCTTTCTCTTTTAACCGTCCCAACCTCTGGCTACATGCGCCCATAAAACGTTGCCAATATAAACAATAAGCCGAACGCCTGAAGCCCATCGAACTAACCCCACACGATGTATGTGTGCATGTATTAACAATTGCGATTCTAATATTTATACTCCTACCTAAGGCGTGTTGTTAATTTCACCCAGAACCCCATCGTTAAGTTCGCATTTAACTGACTTCGAACGAGTCCATACTACTCTACCACTTGCTTTGCATGTATATTCCCAGATTGAATTGAGAATGGATGCTGGCTTTAGGGTGCTTACCTCATTTCGGTTGTTATTATTGTTGTTGTTGTTGTTGCCCATAGACGCCCGCGATCCAGGCAGATCGCGCCACCTTAGTACCCCCATTACGGCCTGTCGGACCCACCGCCGTTCAGCGCCTTCACTAATAAATGCCACCGTTGGCTGATTTTAAGCTTTAGGACCCAATCGGACCGCTCACAAGCTGTTGTATAAAATCCAGTCTGGCGTCTTGTTTGGCCCAAAGAGGGATATCGCCAGAGTTCTCCAGAAATTCGTAGTGCAGAGGGAGACGACACGAGGGGTATGGTGTACGCTGGTGAGGAGGAGATCGTGTTATTTTCGTTTAGTGGATCAACATTTTCGATTCGGTTTTTGATGTTGCACACAAAAAACGCATTCGCATCGGTTTTGATGTGTGTGGGCGGCCAGTGGAATCACGACACATAAGCAGAAACAACATCCAACAAGAGAGTCGAGTTGTTGCCTTGTGCTTGGGCACAGGTAGAGTCAGTTCGTCGACTGCGGCACACGTACTCTTTTGGCATAAGACTAACTAATATCCACGTCTATATGCGGTACATGTGTGTGCAGCAATCCACCTCCGTGGCTCCAAACGGGTTGGCCGACTAAAATACCCGTCCGTGTCGACGTTGCTGTTGATGTCGATGTCGATGCCGATGTTGTACGAGAGGAGTATCCACGAAAAGCACACAAAAAAAGAGAAAAGTTGCAATAAAAATCCATCCAAACCGAAAATAACTTGTTTTGCAGGTTCTACTGCTGCCAATCGGTAATTACACTCGTAAGCGGGGCAAGTGTTTTCTGTTTTGTGTTTTGTGGGTTGCCTTTGGACTCGTATTTTGTATTTTGTTTCCTTTTGAACAACAACAGAGAAAAAACGTTATCCACACTAATTTGAAATACTTTTCCCGCAACTTATTGGATTCACTTGAACTTTTGCACTCTGTTCCAGATGACGAACCTCTTCGAAGGAGAAGTGCAACACAATTCGCGAACCGGTGTCGAGGATGGTCGCGAAGCGAAGGGCACACGCTTTAGTGGTAGGAAATGGAAATGGGGGAAAGACGAAACACAAAAAAAAAAACAATGCAGTGTCTCAAGAAAACGAAGGCGAATCGATTCACTTTTTAACGAATTTTTTATTTTGTTGTATATTTTCTCAGGAGAAAAAAATTAGCAGCGGCGACAAGACTATGTTAACGCGACAACTTCTTTCAGACGAATGAGACTACACGTTCAACGTGAAACGAACGAATCTGCTGTGTTGTGTGAATGTGGAGTTTCTCTGCACGCAACAACACCAATACCAACGTGTGCAGAGTGCAGCAACGACAGAGTAGTGGTTTGGTAGTTGAGAGAACAAATCAGCAAAACAAAAACAAACCATTAAAAGAGAAATAAGAGAGCGAGAATGAGTAATCGAGGGAAATTGTGAGAACTGTCATATGAGACTCCGTAAGGTGAAGACGTAACGTAAAGTGTGAATACCGTCCAGGGCTGTTATCTGAGGTCAATGCTATTGATGACGTTATAATTATTTAAAATTTTGAAACAGATCTTTTTTTAATTATTTTCGGAAATTCCCCTAGTGGGAATTATGTGTGGAACAGATCATTCATAAATATTGAATAATGCCAGGTCTTTTCAATTGCTGATTGCCACTAATTTTGTGTTGTGCCGTTTTCGTTTTGTCTTCTTCTTCTTCCGATTCGTGTTGGTTTAAATATGCGGTGTGTCATGAATATTCCATGCAGGTGAATATTGAAGTCAATTATTATGAAATGTTTTGGGAAATTTGAAACACGAGCTATGCCATTTGTCAAAATGTGACAGTTGGTATTTGGGGCGGGTGACAGTAATGATGGCAGGCCTTCGACAACATTTTAATGTGGTAAAATGGTGATTATGATTTTTATTGTTGTTGTGGATGTACGACAATAATGAAAATATTAATCACCACTTTACCACATTAAATGTTGTTCAATCTGTAAAATTAAAATAGTGCGTACTACGTTTACTGACATATCAAACAGTGGCAGATATTAAAATAAATCAAAAGTCTCCGCACAATTTCCGTCCTCGTTTTTGACACTCAACGTCACCTTAAAGCTAAATCTGTCATAATCATTCAAATGTCAGACTTGTCATTATCACGTTCATTCAGTTTAGTGTCTCCCGCCTAATTATGACGGATCGTAAAGCATTTTTCATAAAATATCCATCAAATATCGAAAGCATACAAATAATTTTTTTTTTGACTCATAGTGACTCAATCAATTGGCAATTTACCACATATTTCGTAAAATATCATTAAGCAAAGTGATGCCTCTTCCCTTGTCCCTTGGGTAGCACTATAATTTAGCCTAAGCAACAATCACTAAATTGTTATGAGCGACCGTCGATTTTCTGATGGATAATGGTTTATATGACCACATTACCTTCACCCTTCTAGACTGACCCTTTCACTGGAGATTTCTTTAGGCATTTGCCTTATTACTTATTTCCAGTGAGACGGCGCAGATAGAAAGTTCCCTAATGCAGACACAATTGTGTTGCTTGTCTACTTGGCGCTCTTGTAAATGGCTCTTTTTGAAGTGTCAAGGTTGACGTTTTGTTTAGGTTGTCAGTGGCTGCATACACATATGAGCGTGGTGTATAATTTGATTTATGATTCGAATCGGAATTACCATGTAATTAATGTTATTATCACAAATTGGCTGCCCTTGTTGTCAGTTGAAATAATCAATGAATTTGTATAAGAATATCTACATGTGTGAGTACTCATTTTTATTCCTTGGTTGGAGTTGAGCCAACGATGGGTCTACGAGTGTGTTGGGTAATTGGCGCGGTTTTGATTTTTTATACCATTGCGGTGGTTGCAGACTGGCTGTCATTGTTAGTCAAAGTGGTCAACTAAGGTCGTCAACTAAATCTGTTGTAAGACAATTACAGTAAGTGTTTACTTATTGGTTTGTTGGGAGTGCGTTCTGCAACAAGAATGGTTATGAGACTTGGCACTGAGGGTTGCCTTGTAATATTTCATCCTCTAAAAGTCAAGCATTGGACTTTAATTTGAAGGCGTCAAATGGTTATTTGTCGCCTATATAGAGCTAGAAAAATTGACAGACATTAAAATGAAACGTAATTTAAGAGAAGAATGACACGAGCATATCGGTAAATTAAGAAAAGACAACAGTAATTTCTTCACCCACTTCGAGATGAGCGTCAACCCCACCTAAATCCAATGACTACCCACAATTCATCTCCATCACTTTCACCACTAAACACTATAAATTATATCCCCAAACGCAGACATAGCCCCGCCAGCCACTATTTTGACTAAATACACAAAAAAAAAGTTTAACCGTCCTGCAATTCAACTTCACTCTCGTAGAAACAATTAAAATAAAACACATTAACCAAAGTAATTGTTTATTGCGAGAGCATACCTTTTTGTTTCCCACGCGTCGCGCACAATTACCGTCCGTTACTGGGCAAAATGATAAACTATGCAACAGCAGTGGGCCGGGCTGGAGGGTCGATGGAATTTTCTTGCACAATCAACGAGCACTTGCCACAAGCTCACCATCCACACAGCTACCACCGCACCGGTGCCGACAAATTAGGGGCGTTGAGATATACAAGTGGCCACCACGAGATGAGGTACACCTGATAACAGATGCGAATCAACGCGAAAAAACAATGCGATTCAATGAAGCCGCCACGAGACTCCGCTCTGTGAATGGGAATGAGTGTGTGGGAGTTGCTGCTATGAATATTCATTTGCTATCGGGTCCGAGGGAGCTGGGCGGGAAACTAAGACCGAGTGAGGAAAAGAACCGCAGTGGATACCGGATATGTTGTGAAAATTGCCCCTAACAAGACACATCCTATGTCTCTTTGCTCGTTGCAGTGAACGACGGCAAAGAAGAAGGCTAAGCCACGAGGGATCTATGAGTCATACACGTCGTTACATGCAACGACAGTAGCGCAGTGCAGCTCAACAGAAAACCAACAACGAGGCGGCGACCAGGCAGGATATCATGATTCAAGAGTTCCGTGTGAACTAAACGGCTCCGTGTAGTCGTCCTCGTTTACGTCTTCGTCTTTGTCGACGTTCAAACACGACATCCAGGCCAGTGAACCACCACCGTTACCAACGGGGACTGATTCTCTGAAGGAAAGTTTTTTGCCAGGATAGTTGCAAACAGGATGATAAGCAGGAACATAAAAGGACTCCCCTTCCTTGCTGGATGATTTCCTATTTCTGTGCATGCTCATAATACAAAAATGAACGCGGCCCAGCTCCGAAGAAGGGGCGCAAACAGACCAACAAGGGGAGGAGGAAAACAAGACCCCTACTATTCCTGAGAAGAAGGAACGGTGGCCTAGGTAATGGCACATAAATCCTCAGTGCTCCGCCTCTTCACGACATAGAATGAATACGTTCCACGATGGCAGCCAGAAGTGCAGCTACACCACCGCATGCAGAACCAGCCAAGGAACTCGGTTACAATAGGAGGCCATATTTCAAGGTGCCTTCAAGGATGTACTTCTCTTCAACTACAACCTCATTCACACACACACACACACACACAGCGACAGCCGTTTCCTACTCAACGCGATTTCACTAGGATTTATGCAAACAAATCTTTAAGTATTGACTTTGACTTTGTTCCCCAAGCAGGAAGGGCCAACGAGGGGAAAGACTTTCATTTCAGCGAAGAGTCAAGCAAACACTGCGCACAGTAATTAGTTGGAATGGAACTGCATTTTGAAGACTTTGTTTAATTAGTCAGCAGAGAGTGGTGCACGTAGGCAGCCGACTTCTATCGCATCAAGATCACCCGGCAAGGATAAGACTCTCATTCCCCCTCCCCAGCGGGGGATGTGAGTGAATGTCCCATTATCATACAATGGTGCAGTAAAAGTACCGCAGAATGTGTACAAAAAAGGAATTCTAATTAGCAGGGGCAGCGATTCCCATCTCAGCCGCTGCAGATTTCGCAGGTAGACACAGGAAGCAATTTGAAAAAGTGTCTGAAACTGAATGCTAATGCATGCAACGTGCACACACATGCGGTGGATTAGTCCCATTGTTTCGCCTGCACCACACACAATCGCGTCTCGTGTGGCATTCTGCGTTAGCCACCCGTCATCGTCGTCGTTCTAAGTGAAGGGGAAGTCGTTGCGATATCATCTGTTGTGTTGTATCTCGGGAGATGGCATCAAGCTCAACTCAACTCAACCATTTTCCGGTTGCTTTAATCATCAACACCTCCATCACTTCACCCCATCCGTCTGGCTTGCATTAGCACTCAATCTGTTCCACAGAGCGAGAAATGACCGTAAAGGAACGGAGTGCTTCCCTTCCCCTGCGCCAGACTGGTCTTCCATGCCCACCTTGTGCAGTGCCGCCGTTGTCACTGCTCCAGATAACATAATCAAATGCGACATCTACACGCCATGCTTAGGGCTATCCGTCCGCCAGGCCATACGGTCGAAGCTGACCGGCAAACGTCAAGTTGATACCGTGCCGACCACATGTACGGATGAGGAGGACTCATTATTGCATTCATCGCTGCACTCAAAGTCAATTACTCACATAATAGACACTTCACTTGGCTAGAGTTACGATCGCATACCGCTTCGTGGTCCACTGGCTTGCCATTCCTTCCCCGGCCGGAGGTGTATCCTCACACTGCGTCTTCCTCTTGCTCTCTCTTAGTGGATACACACATGCAGCCATCTGTCTGAGATGCTGTTTTCCGGCTCGACTCGTCGCATTGTCATACGCCATAGCCCATCACGACGAAAATTTACGACTCCAACTCAGCTAAATATAGCCCCCGGCCGTGTTCTCGAGTGTATAGATAGGCAGACTCCCTCCTGGAGGGAGTTGCACATAATTCCGAGTGAGCCTTTCATAATTTAGAAGTCGTCGTTTGATGATTATCTGCCTCTGCAGTGCGTTCCAAGGTCAATTAGTGGCACGTGTGGCCACGACTCGATGAAGTGGTTAGTACTCGAGTCGGTCCCGCCCGCCCGACTGAACATGCCTCGAGTTAGAGCAAATAAACTCGTGGCGATAAGCCCTTACCGGGCGGCATAAAAGTGGATTGCATTCAGCGACAAAACACACTTCTCACGCACTCCGATAAGCGTCAGCTATTTACTGTCAGTCAAGTCAAGATGCGATAGTCCTCTGTTCCTCGGCCGATATTGACATTGCGAGACGTTGACTGATAAATCACGAAGCGAGTTTGTGATGATGTGTTTGTATTCGGCGACCATCTGCGCGATAAATGCGTGGTGAACGACGCTAATCGACACCGACATCAGTGACGTATCCGTTAGTTTGAATTCAGGTTATCCAGGTTATCGAAGCGAACGGAATTGTTTTTTCGTCCGACTCCGGTGACATTTCCGAGTCATTAGGGTCAAAGGTAAACTGTGCCTAGTCACAGCCGCGATGGGTGACTCCATCGACCAGTGTCTGGGGGAATTCAGGTGAACTTTGATTTCTAGGTCGTCATAGATATATATAACATATAACACGCAATTTGGGACAGCAACTGGCGGTTTCCTAAGTCTGTTAATCTAGAGCGAGTTTTGAGGGTGATTTTTGATTCATCGAGGACATATTCGGAGGGTGCAGTCTTAATGCGCTGTACTTACTTTGGATTGCTCTTATCGGTTACCTCTTGATGACTCGCATGAACAAAACGAACGAGTGGAAGTGATTTTGAATAAAAATGTGGAGCGAAAAGAAGAGCAAGTTTAAGAAGAGAAGACTTCTGCAACTTTCGCGAAAATAATCAAAAGGTGTGCTGTGAGCTCCTGAGTTAGATGCGAATACTGAGGTCTCAAGTACCAGTCACAAACTTCGGAATGTTACTCGTACTTGATCAGTGCAATACAAGGCGAATGAGTTTAAACAAATAGACAATGGCAAATCAGCGCCGCAGATTCGAACTTCTTCTGGACCTGAGTCTCAGCCAACACCTCTCCAACTAGCACGGTCTTGTTTTGTTGATTGACGACATTCTCCACTTGGGTGTCAGTTTCAGGGAGGCTTCTTTTGCTTTGTATCACTGGTTCGGAGTCGACGATTCTTCTGGCCCATGCTCTCCAGCCATACTGTCCATGCTAGCCATATTAGATGTGAATTCATACCCATCTTCAACTTATAACGCCTTTCAATCACTTCTGATTTTCTACACGTCAAACTGAAAATTTCTTCTTAACCTCTCCTCCGCCATCTATGATTGAAAGGTGTATACGTTAAACTACCCACACCTTAGACACCATCCTAGACCTGCTCCACCATCATAAGCTTAGACACATACCTCAATAAGGCCCACATCACTGTGCCACCACTAGATTCATGTACACAAACCTCCATGCACTTAGCAACGGTTGACACCATATTCATTTCACGAACCCCCGCCCGAGCTCCTCTTCGACAAAAAGTGGCAACAGAGTCACATTGAATTAGTCCCCTTCTCAAACACTAGATGGCCAGATAGACATTTTAAATTATTCCCTCTCTACAATTCGTTGAATCGGTAACCTCTTCTCTCACTCTGACACTGAACACGACATGAACTTTTTCCATCCCACCGTGTGTTGTTATGAAATGTGATCTTCATTTTGTATGCGCACAGTAATTACCACGGCCTCTGATAAAATGGAAGAAGAGACAAACAAAAGAAGTAAATCTGCAACAATGTGCGCTCCGATAAGTAACGCGCGACGGCCTGTATCTCTTGCTTTATCTCATTCTTTCACTTAAAGCGCGTTGCATGCATGCATTTTCTACATACAAGCAACAAGCAGGAACTTGCAATGATTTATGAAAATGAACCGAGAAAAGAGAAAAAAAAAACTCAGATTCATTATTCAACACACAATGTAATGGATTTAGGCCGATGAACGTTGTGTAATCCCCCTTAGTAGTGATCAAACAGCGGCAAGCAGCTAATGAGATGTATTGATCCAATCCGAATGCATATTCTGAAGTGATCGGGTGCGGACAGTGTGTAACACTATCCAGCTTTTGAAACTAATCCCAATCACACTTGAACTGCACTCTGATTGCAGTCGGTCTTCATGACGCAACTGCAGTGCAGGGTTTCACTCACATGTGACATAATCAAACTCAATTGCGTGTAAAATTCCTCAAATTTATCGTGAACGACTGACAAATAATGGCTTTCGAACCTCTGCATTCATGCGGCACGCGTACGCACGGATTTAACGGGGGACAAACGCATAAATAAAGTGTCTAAAAGTCCTGCCTGCACTGTCGGCCGAAAGAGTGTCCCCGAGCAGAGAGCACGGGGACACTCGTTCGACTAATACCGACCCACCCTCGCACACGAAAAGATGACATCAAACATCTGTGCGTTGTACCCCCGCGCGGATGCTGTTGTTTTTGACAAGGAATTCCTTTCAGGCGAACACCCTAGAATAGACTGAAGACTCGCTTGGGTGTCGTTTGGGACACATCCCTCATGCGCCTGTCGTTACAAAAGGATGAGCGCGTGACTTACCTGAGAGAAATACGCTGGCAGGACACATCTCTGATCATCCAGCCGCGAGCACTGTACCCTCTCTAGCAGCTCGAACAGATCCTGTGTTGCACCACGCAGTCGCTCCGGACTGTGGGTAACGCTGCCGCCGCCGCCCTTCTGCGATATCCAAGCATGTTGCCGTCTGCAAGAGAAGAGAAGAAACAAATTTATAAGTAACATATTCAAAGCAGTGTTTCACTAATTAATACTCAAACACCAAGATCGCCATGGCCACTCCACCGCGACACGGCCGCAATCAAGGTTGTTCCAACATATCAATCAAAGACACAATTACTGATTACACAAGAAACTGAGGAACCCCAAGAAACCGCATTCGGTCGACCAGGAGAGGGATTCCTTTCAACGGCTTCGGCGGCAATTGTATGCACGTCATTATGGCGAAATGACAGTGACTACAGTGACTCGGTGTGTTCCATCACCACTCACGGCACTTGAACAGAGGAAGTACGCCCTTTGATTTCCTCTCATTGAATTCCGCACGATTGAGTCTTTACCACCGCAAGGTAAGGAAGCGTACTTGCACAAGAAGGGGTCGGTCGTCGGTCGTCGGTCTTGGGTTTCCTTTGCATTTCTCATCTGTTCATCTGAGCAGTTACAAAACAATTTGTACCGGGATTTGTCGTCGCCGCGCCGCGGTCGTTAGCTCTTCGAGACTCCTTAATCGACATGGAGGGGGAATTTATGTTTCCGCTGCTGCCTGCCTGCCGCTGCATTCAAAAAGGACAAACAACAGGAAAAAATAAAGAAAATAAATAGTTTGCCAGTGGTGCGTCTGTACTCTCCTGGGAAGTGAAATATCTTCATTCGGTACTCATCCCATAGCGGTGTGTGTTGTTTTTCTGCCTTTGTTCCTGGAGTTTGGCCACGCCAGCACCGGCAAGGCAAGTCGATGACATATTGCATGGGCGCTGAACAAATATCCTTCACAGGATCCCGGGCTTGTCGCATCGCACCAGCCAGCAGTGTCGCAGATGCTATTGCCGCGTTGACAATGTCAAACACTCTCTGAATCAACACCTAACATCAACCACTTTCGAAGGGTACACCCGCTAAAAAAAGAACGCATCAAGCAATCACTCTCTCGGGGTGTTGAGTGGTGTGAGATGGAGGATGCTGGTGCTTCCTTTGTGGCGATGTGGGCAAGGCTCTTAGGATAATTAATGTCATTCGATGGGAGTGAGTTTGAACGGCCGTAGTGAGTGTCGTGATCAGGCAAATCGTTGTACGAGGTCAGTGATGGATAAAGAGGGATTGCGTCTCCACGGACTGGGGATAGAGTGAGAGGGTGAATGGATGAGGGAGGATACCCTGCATTTCACAAAGTTATGGCATTCTTTCCCTTCAATGATCGTGTGAAACTCAATGATTTCTGACTTGGAACGATTGCAGGGTGTACTCGGCGGCTTGGAGTTTGTATTTCTTGTATTGACGATCCTTTGACGGATGTAACTGGCAACTGGCTTACCGCCGTCAAATCACACTAGAAAGTGATTTAAACAGATCTCAAATGCTTTACGCACGCGAAAGGATTTCAGGCCGAGTTTTCCGATAGATCATGAACTTGGCAGCACTGTTTTGTATTGATAGTTGATTTTGGCAGTTTGCTTTACAATCTTTTATGAGTTAGTCAAACTTTACAACATAATGTTGCTCAGCGAGGACGCTTAATGGTTGCGCCTCGGCGAATCATGTTTCTGCATATTTGTGGCTGCCGAAAGGGTTACATTTACTGGAGATGACTGCGGAGCACTGTACATGTCATTATGTCAATGAATTGAAGGCGATGGTAAAGATTTGTCTTGGATAAGTGGACAAGTGAAGATCGCCCATGATCATGCGATATCACCCTACTCGATATCAAGAGTGTTTTCGAGGCAGCTTCCTGAAGAAGAAAAGAATATCGTACTTCTGACCGTGATCAAAATGTCAAGGGTTCTTGAGTACGGGAAGGTGTGATTGTGCATGCGCCAATACGCAAATCCTCCACTGGCCGTTGAACTAAAAAATAAGGAAGAGGTGGCGTCACTGATACATATCTCCGCTCAGTTGTGAAAGATCTTTAACATTTGCTATCCCCTCTTCGTTTTTCGATTTGCAGTTCTCCCGCCGAGTTTCTCGTTTCGCAAGAAGACACCTCTCACAATCCCATTCACTCTAATGCCACTCATCCACTCTATTCCCGCAGCCCTACCTCCAGATCTTTTCTAACGATTCAGAACTCCATTTAAGTCCTCAGTTAGATACCTAATTTAATGCCATTAAGTCGCTTCGTAAAAACAAACATTTCCAGCCATTAGAAGGCGTCTAGCAGCAGCGCACCGGCCAGCGCACCACATCATCATCTCATTAGAATATCCCATCAAAAAAACAGGAGGTGACGACGAAGGCGGTTACCGCTGGTATCACATGCAGCTCTAAGGGCCCCGACTACTAATTGCATATGCGGCTATCTAGATTCTCACTTTACACACACCACTCATTAGCTAGGCAGAGAGATGGTGTCGGATAAGCCGCACGGTCCACCCGGCCCCGGGTCTTGATGATGGCGAGGGGTGGAACAGCAGCATTTGTGCATTTGAATAGGTTTTCTCCCAAATTTTTCTTGTATTAATTTCCACTAAGGGTTGCATCTGTGACAGACACACATCCTAATTTATTCAGTTTGATTTGGTGGCATTTTTTACGACTTGTACGAGTGCTATTCGGTCTCGTGAATTCCAGAAATGGCTTTGTACCCAGCGTCGGCTTGTGGCGGGCTTGTTGGACTGCCTCGCGCCACAGCAAAATGGAAGAAAGCAATAAAACCGATTCCCAGAGCACTGAGGTGCTTCAGCCGCCTGCCATATGCAAATGGCTCCTATTCCCTAAATGTCCAGTGGGAAATGAATCCGTTTAACGATTCAGACTGTGTCCCATTTGGGGAAGAGACAGACAAGCGGGGCCGATGACTCTGAAAATTGGTTATGGAAGTACACATGCATAAATATGCATACAGCAATGAGATGACCATAAATCATGGGCACCGGTGATGATTGATTTTTCGACACGCACAACGCAATGGACGAATTCGAGACTTCAGGTCTGGCATAGCAATGAGCTGAGGGGGTGGAGAGAGTGGCGGACTGGGGTTAGTTAGCCATTCAGGAGATAGATGACGATGATGATGACCCAGAATGAATGTCGAGATTTTTTGCTTTATTTAGCCTAAAAAAATGCAATGCCTGGCACTTGTGGACGAGAGGCGGCGGTTTCAATGGAATTTCGTTCTTTATTCAGATTTGTATTTATGAATTGAAGTTTTATGACAATTGGTGGCCTGCGCAGTCTTTATTCCTTTAAGGTAAGCCGGGGATTCTGGGACGGACTTTGGGCCTATTTCCGGTTTCCTTTTTGGGACCTTTTGTTTTAAGTTATGCATGTGTGGATTTATAAACGATTTTTTCTATTTATTTTCAAATTTTATCGACGCAAAGCTTCTGCTTTGATTCGATACCAGTCAGGCAGTCGGCTGTTCTCTTTGTCTGCTGAATACACTCATTATTGAATTGTGTCGAATATAGGCGACGCACAAGCTTTAATTCGAAGACTAAATGCCGTTGTTTAAGGCTGAAAACAGACATTCGAATGAAATACCAAATGTTTTAAATTTAAGTATCCAAATTCAGATCATAATTGACTCAGAATTATGTCGGAATTTATCGAAAAGTAAAAAAAATAAAAAAATTAAAATGCTCCTGGGAACGCAACGAACTATACAACTTTGCTCCCAGCTGTGGCAAGTAAGCAAAAGTTAACGAAACCTAACGAAACTGAACAAAGTGGTTGTCAGTGCATTTCTCCGTATTCACTCGATTGATCAAGTTGAGTTAAGCCCCCTAAGGTCCATTATTATTAAGCCTCAAGAATTATTCAAGTGAAGAATAGCTTGCTTTGACATTCACCCTCTTTACTGAATTTTGTTATCTGTTTTACAGATCTAATGTTCCTTGTCAACTTTGGGCCCTGCTGGATACAATTCGATATGAGTACAATCTTACAGCTCAAGAATTGCTTGCCCCCAGACAGCATTGCATTGAGTAATTCCAAGTAATTCCAAGACTGCTCGAGCAGAAGTAAGTCAGGTAAAGCCTATTCTCTTTGAAGACGATTTCAAAATAATTAAATAGAAATGTCAATACACAATTAACGACCTGCATTCAACTGAAAATGTCACAAAAACCAGTTTACAGGACAGTCCCCCCCTCAAAAAAAAAGTACACATAAGGCACAGGAAAAGGTACTGTGATACATCCCGCTGATTGGAAAGTGATAACATGAAGGGTAGCCACATTACACCGTCACCGACTTCAGCGTAACTCTGCTATAATTAATAGGTACACATACGCACACGGTTTAATTTGCATTAATAAAGCGACATTTCCTTTTAATGTCACGTTACACGGTGTAATGTGGGTTTTGTCTCGAATAAAAGGGAACATTTCAAGAGTTTGTTGAACATTCGTTTCACGGCGGGTAACGAAGCGCGCTCTACATCCACTACACATCCTTGCTGTAATTAGTTGCTTTAGAAAATTCACGCGCAGGAACAAAAGCGAGTTCACAGAACCCATGAGCGAAAGGAAAACAAGATTTGTGAAAGGATGCATGGCGCCGCGAAAAACGCCGAGTACATCCTATTTATCCGCGTCGCAATGAAAAGGAAAAGCACCACCTTTCATATTCATATCCTTGCTTCACAACGTCTTCGTGAGAAAATTTTCATCGCTTAACCCTTTCAAGGGGGAATCCGTGTAATAATCTTAAACCAACAACCATTTGCGAATGCGTAGACGCGGTGTCATTACAATCGTAAATCAAAGAAAAACGCTGTTGGTGGTGGTGGCGGCTGACTCGCGAGTAATATTTCATTGTTCGCCTTTCTTGCGATCCTAGGCCTCTTGCGTGGCATTGTTCTGCTGAGCGATGATGCATTTCCATTGTGCGGTGTGTGTCCACCCCTGTTTAATTGAGAAATTTTCTCAATCGGGTTCATCTGACCAAAGAAGATGGGTTGTGAAAGTGAAAATTGTTAATTTTACGAGCAAAACGAGTTTTTTCTAGGTAGACGATGACACACATTTGCGCCATCTTGGGAGGGATTAAATGTCTCATCGCTTGAGGCACGGTGTCTGGGTACATCCTTGGATTCATGTGCAACGAAACTGACCAACAAAGCTGAACCGCATCGCAAGTGAAATAAAGGGTCTGGGGTTCGGTCAAGACGCTCGTAATTTAACCAAGATTAATGGAAGGAAAAATGTTTATTGCCGAACCGAAAGAAAGTGACACCGCAGGCAGACTGACAGGATCATACTGGATATGCTATACGTGCGTGATGTGGATTTCATTGGGTATTCAAATTTTTATTTGCATTTAAATTTATCGCTTAGTGAATTCAAACACATTCCTGGGAACGATTTAGGTGATTTTATGGGCATTTTCAAAGGAAAACGAATGAAAGTGCAAATTTATGGGGACGACGAATGAGTAAACGGAAATAAGGAAGGGTTGTGTCGTACCGTAGCTTCTTCGGCTAGAAGTTGATCGGCAAGGATATAAAATGGCACAAAACTTGAAATTTTTGGAAAATGATTTTAAGGTGTTCCTTGGATGCGCTGTGAAATGAAGAAGGGGTTCGAAGGCATACGGATTTTCTCAGTTTCTTCGGCATTTTGTCACGACGAATGTGTAATGATGCGGTTCGAATCGGAAATTTATGCGAATGCAAAGGGGAGACATTATCCTTTCTTCAGCAGATAGGAGGGATGAATGAGACGATGGTGGATTTCTTTGAAATCTACGTGATGGTTTGAAGTTGTTGTCGGCTTAAGTCACATGACGTGATGTTTCTGTGACAATGGGTGTGTTTGGGAGGGGAGAGTTTAAACTCTTCTCAAATTCAAATTGAAACTTGCCCCAATCGACAAATGTTACTTATCTAGAAGCAGCCTTATTGCTTGAAAATGTCAACTAATTGAGAGTAATAAAACAGTTCGTTACAGGGACCGCATGTAATCCAAATGAGTCTTCCAGCCGTGTCCAAAAGGGTGCGACGACGAATTTAACCCACAAAAACATCGCAATAAATGTCTGTCTATTTTACGACCATCCAAACCACTGTGAGTTGATTAAAAACATGATGGATATAATTAAAAAAAAAAAAAGACTCTAGCAACCCCCAATCAAATAAATCTTCATTAGATCCTCCATTAAGACACTGACACGAAATCCAAAAACGAACTTAACTGACGGATTACCGAAACATAACTAAAGTGCCATCGTTTTTTTTTTCCAAACAGGATATCCACCACGCCACCATCATCACGCAGATAATAAGTCATCAGTGAGTCGCTGACAGCTCTGTCTTCCTGCGCTGAGTTCACTCTAATCCGATTTACAGTCGCGAACCAGTTTGCTGACATTTATCCGATTGAGACGACAATAGGCACCACACACATGTGACAAAAACCAAAGGCGTTCCACACTGGCATCCACGTTTCCATCTGGAACACATTGTCTTTGCACATGTTCGCCAAAATACTTGGCTGGCTAATAATTTAACCCCCAAGGCAGTCGCCAAAGCGGAGTGATTTAATGGTCCTTCGCTTGCATGTGCATGTGCATGTTTGTCCCGGACCAGAGTTTCTGCAATTTCAAACCTTTCCACGTTTACTTTGCTTTTGTGCCAAATCAGCCGGTGGTGTCCCAATACCCAAGACCAGACCACATACCATGTTGGAATAATTTACTCCAATTCCAAAGCTGGTATTGCATAATCAATGTGACAGGCATGAAGTTACTTCAATTAGAGAACGGAGAACAGGAATGGCCAAAGGAATCCGATCCAAAGGGAGTCACACTGAGGGACGGCAGTAAGCAGAAAGATGCTGCAAAGCAATGACCAGCGAACCAGTTCTCAGTTTCCGGGGTGTTAATTTCCTGTTAATTTGCATCATCGTCACTGCTCGCGTTACGTTTGATGTTGAGCGTGCGAGAGAGCGCGCGCCGCCTCAATTCGCATCCAACATCTATCAACACGAGTGACATTTGCATGATCATCGCTGATTGTGCGTAGGCGCGATCGTTTAATGAGACTCACACATTCGATTTTCAATGATCATGTCAGGGCTAGACATGGGAAGGCAACTGTATGCCTTGGGACGGCTGCCAGCGTGTGTGTTGAGAGTGAATTGGTGCTGACCGATTGATTGGGACTGATGATGATCGAGCAGAGCATCGATCTGCGCTAAAAGGGAAGCCAATGCAAATGGGAGAAGGAAGAAAGAAATCAAAGAAAATTGTGGGGTGTTTTTCACTTCCTCATTGTTGGCACCGATTAAGAGGAAATAGATTAGACAATCTGCAGTCGTAGTGACATTTGACTTGGTTGCGCTCTTGGACGTCTGGGAACATGGTGAAGCGACTTGTAAACACTAGGATGACGTGTTTCTCATTGGGTGGCTTCTTTGTCGGGAACACTTGGCGTTTGGTTGCGTATATCTTTCGCTTTGACAGGGAAAGCTGTCATCAGTTGAATCGTGAGAAAAATCAGAATTAATCAGCGAATTTGGAGTTCCGCTTCCTGCGATGATTCACATTTAACGATGAAAATTCCCAACAGAAACAGTCTCTACAAAACACAAACTAAAAAGTCTCCACCTCAACATACTGTCAAAATTTAAGTTTGTTGGCACCTCTGGTCACGTTCGCATTTAGCGGAAGGACGGTGATTCAACCTAAAAAAGAAGTTACCTTCTTTTTTTTTAACAGTGCAATGCTTGAATGAGAGACGCTCTCACTTAGGAAGGTGGTGTTCGGAGTGAAAACCGAAGTACTTTGCGAAACCTTCAGTATCGTTACGCAGCAGACACAGTACGTACATACAAAAACCTGTTAATGAATGACAGCTTGTCAAGCGAGCTCCTACGACAGTGAATGTCAATTTCCCGAATCGGTTCAGTGAATTCATGCGGCTGTCGATGATTGCTACACATCTTCACTGCTGTTCTTTGAGGCAGAACTGAGAAGACATTCGGCTTCAACAATTACAACATCAAGAGTCAAGCCACATAAAGTTGGGCAATGCAATGAATGCGCGAGACAAATATGCAGGCAAACTGAAAATATATTATATTCCCTTGAGCGCTGTCAAAGGATATTAAGAACTTACACAGAAGAAACATGTGTCGCTGGGAATTGCAAGACACCACAGAGTCCTCCGTCAAGCCTCGGAGAAATCTGCCCGAACGCACACTTGCGACAATAAATTACATTGCAGCATGCACTTTCGGTTATTAATAAATTTCCCGACGACCTAATTCGGAGGGTTGTTCATGTTAATCGTTTCCTATTAGTTTTCATTCGCTCTGCATAAATTTATGATGTCTCCCCATACGTAATTACACGAAATGAAACAATTATTCAACAGAAGTGAGGAGGACACTTTTAAGATCGAAGAACTTACTCATTCGCGAAATAGCTTTGAATGCGCAATCAATTCAGCAGTGACTTCCTGTGTCACATACGCGCGTGTGAGTCATGCTAATTTATGCGTCGGCGATTGCGACGCGCACACGACAATTCACGCAAAGGAACGAGCACCCAGACACGACGACTTCAAATGGGGGGGATTCATCAATTAAATTTATTCGCGATTAATTTTCATTAACTTCGCCGAAAGGTGTGGACTTTTGAATGAACTCAAGAGGGAGAGAGCTAGCCAAAGGAGTGAAAGGAGCGTCAAGTGGAAGAAAGAAAATTGCATGCTTGGTACTCGGCTCCATCTGCTCCTAGACAGCAGGGTGTCAATAAGAAAACCAGAAGGCGAACCTGCCCTTGGGCTTTGGAAAATTAATGCTGCCAGCAATTGGTAGTCGGACATAATGAAGCGTGTTGTTGATCATTTCACCTGCAGCGTGTTGTGGGGCTGTTTGGCGTACGTTATAAAGCGGTTTCGGTCACGCAAGTATTTGGCGCGATTCAAGGCTGAACAGAAAATAAGACGAAGACACAGTAAGTAGTTGACCCATCACGATCGTTGACCAGCATAATGTGGATCATGTTTAGGGTTCAGCTTCCACAACGAAATCAATCTCATTCTGCAACCCTGGCCAAGTGCATCCACTCGAGGCGAATTGATAAATAAACAACGCGATTAGTTCGAGAGCTAATTACATCAGGAATCACATTGCACTCGAACAATAAATACGAAGGGTATTGTTAAAACAGATTTCAATGCTGCAAACAGGGCAAAGGCGATCCCTTCTCTAAAAAAAAACAAACCACAAGGTACAGACTGCAATTTTCAACTTTTCTTGCATCCTTTTGAGCGAACTGGCAAATTTAATGCCCCGTATTAAATGTCATAATCCAACCAGTCGTCATATCACCGAGCCGGAAAAAAGGGTGAAACCGAAACCCTTTTTCTCTTGCGTTCCCCGGCACTCGTGCAGTGCCACCTTCGCACTGAATTCCCCTCCCAAATCGTCCGACTTCAAACTTCAAGCAGCAACGGAAGAGGAAGAAAAACGAAATATTTGCGGATTTTTATTTTTTTAAATACGTATGAAAGGGAACAAAAAAAAGCAGTTTGCAGTAAATAAAATCAAAGAAAACAAGAGAAGCGGGACAACCATCATTTACCCTTCCGCTGCCGTGAGAAGGGTTGAAAAACCGAAATCAGTTTGAGAGTAAAAAATCCCGTAAATCTTACCACACACAATGATGAGCGACGGAAGTGCACACAGAGACTGGGGCCTGGACCAGCACAATCCTCTCCAGCGACATGACCAGGTGCTAAGAGGATGAGAGTAAATAAATCCCCGAACAAAAAAAGGTAGGTATTGGAAGACAGTAAATTTTCTCGCAATTTACTCCTAATCCTGTGAAGCGCCTGAATGGTGTTGAGACCATTAATCATTTGACCGAACCTAGATCACAAAGGTAACCAAAAAATCTTTGTTAGATGCCCTGTCCAGTCGTCCCTAGGATATGCTAATGATGTCTTCCTTATTTCCGGATAGCCTACTTAGCACAACGCCGCAGTCACATTATTCTGCAGTTGGAATTTGTCACGCGCCTCACAAATAAAAAAAACAATTGCAATTTATAGCCTGCGTCCTGGCTACACCCAAATAGAAAAAAAAAATGAACACCGACACAGTCGATGCAGTTGCGGCGTGATTACCCTAGTCAAGTATGCAAATGAAACACACACTCACAGACCGGGGTTTGCGCCAAACAAGCGCTATTTTTTCCGCCACTCACATGCACCCCATGTCCCGGACATCCCTAAGTGGAAGGGCGAAATGGAAGGTGATTTACGAGAATTTATTCCCCTGCAAGGGACATTGGTAATTTTTGCAAATTCTCCCCTTCAGTCAAAGTGTGCCAAACCACCCAGTCCAAGTCAGACAGACAATCCTAATGATGTCGTAAAATGTGCGACTCGCCAGAAATTTGCATGCCGTCGAAGTTTTTATTGATTTTCGTTTAAGTTTATCACTTTTTTAAGCAAATCAGTACCCAGGTGCGTGCACCCCTTTAGTGTGGAGGCGATCTCGTCCGCCAGCCGTACCACGACCAACCACGCTGTGCATCTGTGCAGTTTCGGGTAAATATTTGTAGTTCAAAAATAGCACCCCGGGGTCTGATTCAATAAACAAATGCACCAGATTCGCTACTTTTCTCATTCAAAGGCTGACGTTGTATTTCACCATTCCCACACAATGATGATTGTCTTTGCCCTCGATTCCAATCGAAATCTGCACCGAAAGCGGAAGTAACAATCTTTTTCGCAAATTTATGCAAAATTTCTGTTACAAATATGTATGAAACGGGCCCCAAAAAATTTATCGCGGATTGACCACGCGTTGATAGTGACATAACCTCCATTTCATTGGAGAAAGTAAGATCGAAACTGTAAATCGAATTGAGTGACATCTCTGAACGTCCAAATGGGCATTATTGATTCAGCACACAAATTATTCATAAATTTCGAGATGATCACAAGTTTTGCTTATGCAGTCGCCGCCGGTGACATGTAGCAGTGTATGCGTTTGAGCAGACTGAAAGTTCTGCGTGTGGTCATTGTCAATGTGTTTATGACATTTTGTGGATGCCGAAGGGAGGGGGTTCGTTATCAAGTCGTAAACCCATGAACCCCAAGGAACAAAGTTCAAAGTAAGATAATTTTTACGTTCATTGTTTTTGAAAGGAAAGTTTTAGTGCCAACCTTTGAGGGCCTTTAAAGATTCAGATGATAACAGCACGTGTTCACTTTGGAATTTAAATGTACCCTGCACGGAGACGTACGTGAATCGTACGTGAATCCACAGCAGTTGCTGTTTGAACTTAGAGCCACAATGAATGGAGCATACCTCAGCCTACTAAATTCAAAAAATGGAGAGTTCAAAAGTGAATTTGGCAAATCAGATATAGATTTAAGTTTTTCTTTCAGATGACGCAAATAAATCAGCTCTGAGACGAGCGTACGTGATGTTTGCGAGCATAAACAAAGCAGAGATCCAGCGATTTGTTTGAACCTATTTGATAAGACGAGCGTAGTTGGCACGAATTTGTTTGGCTGTAGATAGTGCTGCCAAATATGTATTTTTATTTGTGCTGGAGACTTTGAAAGTGTGTCAATCTGCCCTGTGGATCGGCGTCACAGACAAAATCAAAGCCGTGATCAGAATGTGAACATTTTGTGAATTTACTCTTAGCTTGGAAGTTTGAAACGCATCATTTTGACCGTAATCAGAATAACAGAGGTTTGAAGACACCAATAAACAAACATTCGAAACAGAAAGGAATACTTTTTAAGATAATCAACATTGTTTCAGTTTTGGAACAAATTCTGGAGTTTTTTGCGACGATCTTCTGACTGCTGTGTCAATGATGCCGATCATCAATGATCAATACTCAGAGGTGGTCCCTTGCTGGAGACGTTGGCGTCAAAGTTTTGTGGTTTTCCGAATATCCCCCATCAACACAGGAAGCTGCCGATCTTTTGTCAGATTTGTCGAGTCACATTTCTTCTTCCCGAGCGAAGATAAGCTTTGGCCCAGAAAAAAACCCGGTCATGGATGTCGATGACATAAGATCGTCAAGTCTGTTATCTACTTCATATTCTCATATTCACTTCGCATGTGCCGAAGCACTGATTTCTGCATCTGGAGCCAGATGACTGTGAACTGAAAGATATTTTAAACTGAAGTCGCATTATGCCAGCGCGATAGGCGAACGATGGTACATATATACATTTTATTAAAAATCACACACGTTCTGTCGATGTGGGTAAGAATAAACAATTTTTTGGCACCATTCTTCATTCTCATTGCGCCTCAGTTTTCAGGGAAATACAAGTTGCCAATTCTGAATATCATAAAAGTGTGTTGATATTCAGTGGCAGTTGATGATGTGGTCGCTGGCAATGGACTTGAGAGAGAATATTCTTACTTAGACTCTCTTCACTCTACTTCGCTTAAATCTCAGCTCTCTCTCACTACTGACCTTCCCGAGCGATGACCTGCGATAGTATTTGTCAAGCGTATTGCCTTACCTACCAGCACCATAACCATATTTATGCAAAAGCAGTCCAAACCAGAGTTAATCATTCCTTATCGTCTCATTCTTGTTCACCACCAGTTGTGGGCGACCAGCAGGTATACACAAAGTCAACTTGTAAGCATCGGAACATTGGTCAATTTCAAGGTACTCTCAATCGCACAGCGTGATCTTAACGCTTCTGTCACATATGGGAAAACGTGTATTTCCACCCCGGACGGACTGGTCTATATGACAAGTGACGCAATTGATTAATCGCCACTAATCGCGCACTTGCCCCCCAAGACCGAACCGAGAAAAGGACCACAATGACAGCGACACCGATACCAACACCGACTACACAGCATTGGCGACGTCGGTGATGGCTGCGACGACGACGGCGACAAGTCAGTCGCGTACAACACTATGTCCCATTTGCATGGCATAGCCTCCCACACCACTGGTCGGAGGCACACAGCAGCGTGAGCCAAATATGATTAAGAGTTCTCTTTACTTGGTAAAGACCTCGTCACTATCGGCAGTGTGTCGAAGGTGATGGTGCTGGCGGCGGTGGTTGCGGTGCCTATGGTGGCGATGGTGGACTTCTCTTGAAGTCAGTCCGTCCGTCCGTCCATCGGGGGCGGATGACATGCCGGCTAACAGGCAGCAGCTTTTACTTGCACAGACACTCCAATCCGCCGTCAATGGAATATCTAATCAGGTACAGAGCGTGCTTCGTTGAAGCGTTTCAATTCGAAATGCAAGGTTCAAGTGGTTCTCGATTCTTGACTCTTCGGTGTTCTTAGATTTGTTGCGCTTTGTGATTTTTACGCGCTCAGCATGCACAAGGCTTTTGGTTTGAATACACACGTGAGACACCGATCCCCATAAGGAGGAAACATGTTTACATTTGATCCGCTCGCTCGCTCAATCCACGACAATGGATACCGATGAAGCGATATAGCCATGGATGGCAATGGCAATGATGATGGGAGGTGCTACTTGGAATGGATGAGGTAATTTAATTAAACGCACAACAATTATGGGAATGTAGGTGGTGGTTGCGATGTGATTCGCGTGTGTGTGCGGGGTAGAATGAGACTGATTGTATTTGCATAATTATTCGAGTAGAATACGCGAGAATAATTAACACGGACGATGCATAGATAACCGGGTTGGATTTTTCTCTCTCACTCCCAACTCCACACACTCTGTCTGCGTGTCTGTGCACCGGTGTGTTTCTAAGAACTTCCGACAAGTGGCGGTCGGGAGAGAAAGTTCAGTCACTTGACTAAGGTCGTGGAGTGGGTGAAATCGTGGGTACAGATCAGGTCTTAGGTGTCAGAGCAGCAGTTCAACTAATGCTTGTTTAATTGAAATTATCATAGAAATATGCTGTTGAAAGGGCTGAGAAGATGCTGTCGTCGAGATAGTGAGTGCGTATCTAATGATATGGCGTTCTCTAGTTTGCACAGAGATTTGTATCTTTTGATTGGAGGGGGAGATATGAGTAAGATGCATTTTCAAATGTTCAACTGACAGCAGATCAAAACAGATCATTTGTGGATTGGGGGAGAGGAGGACTGACTTCGGCGAAGACTTCCGCATGAGGGGTGGCGAGTTCTAATTTGTCTCATGCTTTGCCTCGGTGGGTGAATGAGAGCGATAAAGCAATGAAATTGCATGCCCTCTACTTAAGGACAAGAGGGTATTCAGCGAAATGGTAGTCAATAACGACTATGGAACTATAGAACGCCAATTTTAGTTTAAGATCATAAATGATTAGAAATTTTGTCATTGCTCACAGATGGTAGCTTTGACAGGACATAGAAAAACTGCACGAACTGCTGACTCTAGACATCAATACCATCTAGAGGATTTCGGAAGAATCAGTTGAACAACTACCACGGGAAAGAAATATTCTTCTTGGACGATTGCAGGTCGTTTCGGCCCTGTTCTCTGTTTATTGCCATTCGACCTATTCAATGTCCTTGGGGAATACCACGAACGAATAGACTCATTCTCGACAAGTGAGAAGGAGAGGTGTGCAATTCTTAAAACTTCAAAAACAGATAACATTTCTGAGAAGACAGGTCCACACAACCATAATTGATTCGTAGGGACTGTGTACAGTGACCTCGTCAAACACGCTCGTGATCTTCGATTGAAAGAAGACACACGCTTCCAACCATGCGTTTCGTCTCGGCACTACGAACACTTATGTAAGTCAACCGAATCTTCTTGCTGTTAAAACACTTGTTTTCACCCCCCGCATGGCAGTCGTGCAAGTGTCCACAACTGACACGGGCGATGGCAACACGAAACAATGTCCAGTTTCAATGATAATTCAATCTTACGGCCTGCTAAGGTCTCGTATCTCTACTCTACGTCTATCTACACACTATCTCTCTCTTTTACACAATTTTTTTCTACAAATCAAAACAAATAAGAAAAGTGACAACGAAAACGAGATGTGGTTTTGTTGTCCAGGTACATACAGAAGTTTTTTGATATACCTCTTTCGAGCGACCAGGGTGTAGGACTCCCGGTGCCCACTGTTGAGGTACTTCATGGTATCAATGGTGTATATTCGATATTTCTCGATGCGATGCACAGCACCCAGAAAACGGTTGATTTAATATCCAAGTAGTTGTGTCTGTGTGTGTGCCCGAGTCCCTTTAACTGCTGGAAATCGTAAGCCGGATTGCAGGTAGGTGACCAGACAGACCGATAGATGCGTTTATTTATCGTTGGTTTTGTGGGAAAACGCACTCACTGATCACTAATACTTCACTTCACTTTTATGTATTTCTTTTTTTTTTTTCGTCAAATTCACTTCATTGGAAATTTAATATTTTTTGTTTGGTTTCGTTTACATTTCTCTTCTCGAGACGCGTTGGAATTCACGAATACAACGATCGAAAGACAAACGAACGGATCAACCCTTAGCACGTCCTTCCACCTCAAAACTAACGCATAGACTGATTGCCGTGCCGTGCCGATTGGATTGTTATTTGTTGTGTTGGGTGAGTGCGGTGCGAGTGCGAGTTCCTTCGGCGGCGCGACGTTCGGTGATCTCGCTTCAACTTCAAGTTGAATGCTCGAATGATGATTCTATGTTCTATGTTCTTGTATGACGGCGGGTTGTGTTTTGTTCGAACGAGTCTGATGAGCGTTCAGGAAAATGAACGGGACACGACAACGGGCAATGAGTGAGTGCGACTTGTGAGTTGTGTGTGATGGGAGAACATAATGTGTTTGTGCTTGATCAATGTGTTCCTTGTTGCAAGTGTTCTGCGTAGTGATATGAACGGTGGAGGTTAGGAGAATGCTTATTGTGTCACATTTAGTTGAACAGGTATAGCGGTATAATTCGGCTCAGTTCGGTGCGTATTTTCATTCCAGAAAGGGATGACACGGCACTTTTTGAATATGGAACTTTTGGTGGTTCTGATTGTGGCAATCGAATTGATCTTGGACCTCGGAAATACTTTCCAGACCTTTTTTATGAATAACCTATTTTCCTGGATCCTTGGGAAATTTAAGAAAACAGATATGATGCCAAGGACATTTTGATACTGTACATTTTCATCAAAGCGATGGAAGGGGAGATCAAATTTACAACGCACTGGCATCACTGGTTCGAAGTACTTGTAATTATTCACTGGCTCTGGTACGTGTTTACGGCGATGCCTTGGACGACGCATTTGATCGGGCAGACATGATCAAAGAAGTAGCATGTTCCCGACGCATAACTAAAGCTTGCACAACTCTTTTATGATTTTAATGATTGGGCCCACATTGAATTTGAGCCAGTTTTGATATCAAAAACAAGTCAATCATATCAATAAAAGAGGTATATAGTCTATAATGCCAGTTTAGTAAAATTCTCAAACCAGAAAACAAGACTCTCTCAAAGACAAAGAATATGAGGCATGATTCCCATGTCCTCCTCTAGGAACACTAGGAATCCATTCGCGAGTGTCCACATCTGTAGCCACATTCAATTTAGCTCAGACTTAGCATAAATTAAGTTTACCCCTCGGATTTGCAGAATTATTCGCGTCGAGTGCATATATTGAAGACTTAAGCGACTTCAGCAATCAGGTGAACTCATGAATCTGATATATTGTGACGGTTACAATCACATCGCCCAGTTTCGTTATTTTCTGCGTATTTTTGCAGGTGCAGGGTGCAACTTTGATGATTCTGACAACTTTTAGCACAGTTTTGACATAAGCTTTGTTGAATTCATAATTGTAACATTGTTACCCCTGCCCTGCAAAAAATATTCTCTCAATACATTTATGAACATGAATACTAGCGCAAGTTTGCAGCAGGTCAGTATTGTCAAAGAAGTCTTCATAAATGCAACATAAGTAGGCGACTCAAAAAGTGACATTGACGTTGGTATTGCTAAAATGAATGTCTACACATATCTAAGAAAAGTACCTAGTATTTGGTTAAATTTTTGACACATAATAAACTGGCCAACTTTCAAGAATATCAAAGATAGAATCAGTAGCAACATTCGCAGCAAAAGAACCATGCTTTTAAATGAAAAGAATTGCACGTCAAAACATGTCGCAAATAATAGATATTCCTTTAAAATAATAAGATAATTTCCGTATGACGTTCTTAGGAAACATTTTTGCACGAAAAAGTCCACTTTTTGGTTTCCCAGCAATCCTGCAACAAAACAAATATCACTGCCAATTTAATCGCAGTTTGACTGTCACATTGCTTTTATGAACGCAAATCTTGCAGGGCTGCCGCAGTGTGACGTTTATGAATTCGGCGCTTGTATTATTTGCACTATTCTGTGATAAATGCATACAAGAGTGCGACATCCAAAGCTGACTGAAATCCCACTAAAATGAAGAACATGTAAAATAATTCAGGGAACGTTCCATTTTGTCGGTTTTGATAAATAATCATCTCCTGATTTCCCTATTTTGTATTCCTATTTAAATTCCAATAAAGACTGCCGTGGATTTCCTCATAAAGCTGTCAAAACTAGAAACCATTTGACCGGCGATCATTGTGCTTTGAATAATCTCTGCTTACTCTTTGAATCGATGTTTGCCGTCGGATGTTAAACTTGTAAATATTTACAAAAAGATTTATGAAAGCAATTCTCTCAAAGCCGAACGACTACTTGGAATTTTGAACCCTCGACTTTAAGTTGTTTAATTTACATTTGACATATCAATCGCCCATAGCGTTGCCACTCAATCATACAAAAGCAATATTACGTTCACGCAAGATAAATCTGCCATCCAATTTCCAGCAGTTCCGGATCGATTTTTTTAAGAAAATCGTTTGTCCATGCGGATTGTAGATGGAGTTCGTGTGGGTGACCGCATCAAAGTCGGTCTAATGCCAAAATTTCTTAGAATTTCTCTTTTATGTGCAAAAGCACAAACAAATGTCTTCATTTCCTTTGAAACAGTGACGTTGCATGTGAATACAAGAGTGAATAAACATTTGTTTTTTCAAAATTTAATTTTTAATCCTCCAAATAATTAATGTTGTAACGTCTGGCGGTGGAAGATGTAATCAGGACAATAAATCAAATTTCCCATGATGAATGGGATGTCCAGGTCGCTGCAACCCTCCCCCATGGTCTTGCGTAAGCACAAACGGAATGACCATTCATTTTGATGGCATTTAACAAAATAATCCACCCAATGGCCAGTTGCAGGCTAATCCCTTCATTTCCCAGCCGGCATGTGTCTCTGTCATGTAGGTACACTCGGCTTAGGGTGGCCGTAGCTGCCTTCTAACACCTTCCACTTCGCACTTCGGGCATAATATGGTAATCTGGAGGAACACAGGCTTTTAACCGATTCCAATTCAGAATGAGCGAGAGGGAGCCCCTCATGCATGCAATTTGCATAAAAGATCGTTTAATCACCGCTGTGTGCAAACATTCATCGGAGACTATGGTCTCGGGGTTGTTCAGATTTCTGCAAGGGATGCGATTTTTTTTTGTGTGAAATACGGACAATAAACCCTTCGGTTCATTTCAAAACACATTTCACGGTGGCTAAAGAGACAGGACGGCTAAAGACGCAGATTAATTGGTTTGAGTGTCGCTTGTTCCCTAACTAATCAGACAAAGGGGTGACATTAATCTTGACTTGCTCGTCTGATGGATGCACGTCGACTAGGCGTGAATTATTGATTGATCGACGGTGAAGGATTACAGCGGCATTAAAATGGCCATCCCAGCCACACCGTCTGGAACAAGCGCCTGTGCCGAACTCACAGCTCTGACGCTGCTGCAACTTGAGTACCCGACAAAGTGCGATAAACTCTAGCATAAATACCCACAGCTGGGGCAGCCCACAGCTCCTTCCACTTGTAAGCTCCACGGTCGTCTGGCGCTGTATTTAAGGAACTCATGATGAGAATTTCCTTTTAATGTACAATGATAAGGGGCGGGTGCCTACAGTTCCTACCCGGTTCCGGCATCGCACGAGAGCTAAGTATAATTAAAAAAGGAATTTTAAATTGTTTCCGTTCGTGGTTAGTCCTCCTCCACCTGCGAGCGGGTAGGCCAGGCTTGTGAAATGCATCTGAAATGTTTGTTCACTCTCGACATGGCATAGGCGGAGGACCATCTTAACGCTGTACCGTTGTGCCGCAATTTATATTGCATTATCTCCCCAAACGGGGGGCATGGAGCGAAGTCTTTTGTCGAGTTGTGATTCTCAATAGCTCTTCTGGCTACGTTCGCAGCGAAGTTAGAGCCTCCCGGCACATGCTGGCACACAGACGACTTCAGACCGTAAAATCCACCATTCAAGTGCATCGGCGGAGTTTTTCAAAATGTACCTTTCAGTGAATAATGTGCATTCATTGGGCTTTTAGGGGGTGGTGGGAGTGGAAGGGTAAAAGGATTTTGCTGCGATTCATTTTCTAAAAAAGAAATTGAATTGGGGACTCAGTGAGGTGCCTTGCTGATATGAGAAGTGTGTACACAAGCAGAAGAGTGCGGAGACCTCACACACGATGAATCCGAATTATTTTCAGAACTCCACTCGACTCTTGCTTGGAATGTAGCGAATTTACAAATGATACATTGCTACACATACGATGAATATGAAATAGGGATATGGCAATATAAATAAATTGAGAAAAAAAACAAAAATAAGCCAGAGTGCCTTCGAGTAACGTACGGAGTATGTGCGCCTCAAATTGAAATGCTAGCCTTTTTAGTAGCAACAAACTTTGAAGGGAGCAGACAAGGTGGATCGTATTGGAAAGTGTCATTGATTTGTGATGCAATTACAATGGTGATCCAGTACGAATGCCGATACAACGAACGATCGAAACAACCTACCGCTTTTTCAAATCCATTGTTGTCTCTATATGGCTTGCGAAAAAGGGCTCAGTAGCGAAAATAGCACATATTGTAGTGAAAAGTAATGGTCGCGTTCTTTGTTGTGACAGTAGTTCGGTAGGCTTTGCAAAACTGCGTCGTAAGCATATTCGCTGGAAGAAAACAAATCATTGACGAGTGCAATAAGAGAGACGTCCAGCCGTTAAAATACTCATTAAGGGTTTCATTTCATCAAACATCGTTTCACGCTTTCTGAACATGTATTATAATAATAATATATTTAAATAAATTAAATAAATATTCATCATATATCAGAAAACCCGCAAAGTGAATTTTGTCTTCAGGTGTCATCATGGTTTCACTGTGCGGAAAATTCGTCACACTGAGTTTGGAATTCACCAATCAGGCAGAGATTAGTTCGAAATGAAGAAAGCTCAGTCCTACTACATCAATAATCTTAAAAAGTTAAAAAGCGTCAGCATTAGACAGCTAAGCCGCTTGGTCACACGAACCAACTGGTTCTAATTGTTAGGCGAAATCAATCCGTGTGGTACCACAACGGGCCTGCTTTGGCCGAAGTGTGACATTCTTCTACAGTCAACAACCACAACATAACCTAAGAACGAACAGAAATCTCGCCTAAGCCACATATTTTTGGTTGAATTTTGGTCTACATCCGTATAAGATCTTGCTGACACATCAATAGAAGCCGGAAAGTAACGCGGGGTTTTGCTAATTGTGGACTGGAACTGTTTGCCGGAGGTCTAGATCAGATTTTGGCCAAAGTCTCGGACTACGCATAGCTAAGCCAAGCAAAGTTGTTGTTATTTGAGTGAGCACAATCCGGAAGTGTTGGACAAAGCATTAATGCATCTACAACGACTGACTGTTTGGCACGATTTATAGCATGTTGTCCTTATGAAAGGAGACGCCTATCGACCTATGTTTCCAACAAGGCAAACTGGGCCAGTAAATTTGGCTACTGGGTTCTCTCATGGCGAGTGTTCCTCAATTCTCAGGGGCTACGGGAATTTCTTACTCTACGCTGAGTTGCCAACCACTTTGGAGTTGGAGACCAACATTCGAGGCGCTTTGGCTGGAGTAACGCCCAACGTATTGGATAGAGACCAAAACATCACCCGACCGCTTAAAGAACTGCCATCAAGCCGAAACAGCTATTTAAAGAATGTGCTTCTTCAGACATATGTAATTTCGTCAAAATAAAAAGTAATTGTTCTACTTAAATTATTTAATTTTCTTATCTCGGCGCCTGGATTGTGTGAAGATCAATTCTTAAAAAAAAGAGTAAGACAAACAATCTGGAATTTCCCGTCAATCATTTGAGTCTTCAAATCGGTGTAGCTGATGCTTATAGCAATCTAAGCAATTCACTTCCTTATAATGTAACGAGACGACACCAGCTTTGTGTCTACTAATCCACCCAGCATCAATTGTTACGCCGACTTTTGATTTGAGATTAAAGCTTCCGCCGCCACCTCCCTGACCCGATACATTGTCTATCTTTTCACTTCCTCCATCATCGGACCATACTCGCGCGCCGTTATTTTCAATTTATTTCCCACCCTGTGCACCTACCGCATTCCGGCAGACGGACGGACCTGCAGAAGAATTAAACTTCCATTACGGTTCGCTTTGTGGTTAGTCTTCTTCATTTTTCTATTTTCCATTAAAAAAGAAACTTTTCAATCATTGGACTTCCTTTTGTGTACCTCAACGTCTCTCAGAGTGCTCCTCCGGGCACATAATGCGAGCACTGCGCCTCGCGTCTCGGGCCTGGGCGACGATACCGGGCTGAGAGGAGCAGGGAGACAGATTATGCAAATCCCATTTTTTCTGTTGCTGTTGTCAATTTCGAGTACTTGAAGTATTCAAAACAATTTTTGAGTGCCTCTGAGTTTTTTTGTGTATTTTGTTGATTTAATAGAATGAATAAAAAAAACGGTAACAGTGAATATATGAATTGTCATCCCTTCTGCCGGGAGTGCCTGCCACCCCAGGGAGCCGTTGCTCAAGGGTGTAGTCTTGAGAGTGCGTTGTCAGACAGAGTTAATCAACTAATTGGCGGGAATATGTAAATATTCTTAATTTTTTTGGTCCCTTCACTTTCAACCCCGACTCGGGCACATTAGGATGGATGCGGCTTGCAAACGGATCTCTTGTGTGTGCATCCGTTTTTTTTGTGAATCCATAATTTATAAAACCAAAAAAAAATGTTTTTTTGCGGCTTATGATCAGCATTTTATGGAATTTTGATGAGCAGCCAACACAATCCATATTTAGTGTGAATGAAGCCTCTTCAGAGGGCCCTTGATGCCCTTTTTTGAGAAGAGACAAAAAATGTTCTGCTGATTGGCGCAGTGAATCGTTGGAATGACGCTATTAATTGGACTTAAAATTTGATGCCAGCTGCCGCCAGCATTGGAAATACATTTTACTTAACTGAAAGGTGAGGTTCAAGTTGGAATGCAAGCAGAGGTCCACATTGTATGAATCAAATATTTGGGGGAGGTATAGTTAGGTAATTGGGTGCCCGGACTGCTTTGTTTGTGGCCGTGGCTCTCTTAGGTCAACTTGTTGGTAGGGAGTGATTTACTATCGTGAGACCTACTATAGCCTTAATACTAGCTAGATCCACATATGAATCTTAGGAAGACTTTCAGTTCAACACCGCTTAACTCATCCATCTCTACGAAGAAGTGCTGACTTCCTTTCCGTGCTAGGGCCGGGCAATCGCAGAGCAGATGTATGATGATTCCGTTTCTTTCTCTGCAGCTTCTACAAAAGTTTGCTGTTGTATGTTCAAATGCATTGCACGTTTAGCTAAGGCATGGACACAGTCTTGCAACTAAAACCGATTAATCAAGGTCTGGCTACTTTTTTCCTGATGGAGTGACGTATGAACATATGGGATTGCTAGAGATTCTCCCAGATCCGAACCCCCCTTAGTGAGGCTATCCGATTCCGGTGTGTCCCGGTACCCATCAGAGTGTCACCCAATTTAAGTCACATAAGCTAACCAACTTCGATGTCAGAATATCTGATGCCATGGCCTTTACACGAGAAAATGGTTATCAATTTGCTGGTTACGTTGCAAGTGCCACCTCATGCATCAGTCGTCCCTTAGTGCTCGAAGATGTCACAGAAAACCCCCGAGGCTGTACCCGCACTCGTCTTTGAGCCATCAGTGTGAATGGTGATATCCACGTCTACTATTACAGTTTGCCCCTGCCATGGTTTTCGGTGCGGAAATCGTTGATGATAACTCTTCTCCGGGGCTAGGGTTGGTGGTCCGTTTGTCTTATAGTTTGTGCTGTTGTCTAAATTTTTAGTATGGCAGCGTGATCGTATGACTTTTCCCCTCTAAAAACTCACTTTCTGGGCCGATGAGCCTGCACTTCTGCCGCAAAATAAGTTGAAAGCAAGGAGGAAGAGGATCCGATTCTAGGAACACATCTCAGCGAACTGTATTGACGATTACTTAAATGCTTACTTAAATAAAAATTCAAGTTGTAAAACATGTAGTGGTCACAGGTCTCCACCATACGATGTCACAGCGGGCTCTAAACTGGCACCGCTTTTATTTTTTCTATGCATGAATAGTCAGCTTAAATGGTTGACCTTTACTTGTGCGGCTGAGACTAAAATTGCCTTCTGCCATCAATCATTAGAACGAGCAATAATTCGTCGCCAATATGAGCATACAAAAGTAGTAAAGTAGTTGTAATCAGTACGAAATCGACAGGCAGTGAGCAATGCAGTGGTACAACCAGACTTGACTCAAAAGACTAATGCTATCTTCGTCCGATTTGCTCTTATATCTCCCATGTCTCCGTCCCAAGACAGAGATGATGAAGTTGTTGAATAATGTCAGTTTGGCAACAGCAATAGGCATTAATGTTAAAATCTCGGCACTGAAGTTATTCATAAATTGGGAGTTTACTTGGGAGCCAAAGTAGACGAATTCCTTGACTACCTTAAAGGCATATCTGGTTTTGGTGACATAGCGGCCAAGTCTCGTGCGGTGATGATGATAAAACACTGGATTGAGCACGAGAGCGACCTTGAATCCTTGTTTATTTTAGAAACATATTCTTCGATCAAAACTGAAGTCGATTTGAACATATTCTGTAGTAATATGAAATATTTTCGAAGCCAACACTCTAGAATGATTATCAATGGGGAATGATAATAATAACGGACTGAGAATGGAAGCCTGAGGCACACCATTGCGTACATCGCAAATTTCCGACAGTTTTCAATTACACATTTGAACCAGCTTGGAAGCGGTTAAAGTATGAGAAGAAGAAGATTATATTTTATTGGGAAGACAGTTTGTGCCAAAGAAATTTGAAGGGATAACACCGTCAAATGCTTTCGAGAAGGCTAGTAAGGTGGTTGTATCTTCATCAATAGCTCTTCATTTAGTCTACTGGGGGTTTTATTTTATCGGACATTGGTTGAAAAGCTAGCATTAGCATCATCTAGTCCATGTTTCTATTGGTCGTTGTTTTTTAATTGAATGTGAGTTTAGGCTCGGCAGTAGTTGTGGTAAAGGAAGTCTAGTAAGTATGTGCTTTAAAGTCAGAGTCGGTAATCTCTTCTTCGACCTACAAAGGACATGATATACGCGTTTATAGGATGTTCATATTAGCTTCAGAAATTCGGGCCTCTGTGCATTTGCCGATGAATACAATGCCATCCTCGTGGCAAACAGAAGAGTTACAATTTTACACGGATGATGCTGGGAGAGCATTTTGACTTGGGCAGTGTTCTGCAACACTCACTCCTTTTTGTTCGATTATGCCAAAAAGAATCTCACCGTATTCCTGACCTTCCGCTTTACAAAATAATAGGTTTCAGCTAATCCAAAATTGTGAATGCATTTTTGGCCATCTAAAGCCAATAAATGCCTATCGCTATCTAACGCTAGCTTCATTGCGTATCCAACCTGTTACCAAATTGAATGTCTAAACAGTGACTCAACAAGTGGCATTCCCACCCGACCAGAGTACCCCCCGTCACAAACGAAAAGTAAATAAGCCACGGGAATGAATACCAACTATGGTCGTCATCGCTCGTTGAATGTTTACACAATTTTCGAGAATTTATTTCCAATCAAACAAATACGCAGCTGTCATCGGTACTTTTATTACCGAATAATTGACATTTGAAATTCATGGATTGATTAAAATATCGAGAGGAAGGCACCATTATTCAATTTCAGGGTCCCACAACCCACCACCAATGCACCAGTCATCCGGTCCTACTGTCAGACCCGGAGCCGAAGCAAGAGGCTGTCTCTCAAGTGACAATAATGAATTACAACGACTCTCGGGAAGGATTCGCTGATTAATTATTCAAGAGAATCAAATATCGTCAAACACGTCACTGTCTATGGAAAACACACACAGCACCAGACTGACACGGAGGCCAGGAGACTCAGCTAGACTGGGCAGGAGTCGGGTAGAATTTATTTACATATTTATGCATCACTCGCGCTAGCATTGACAAATCGAAGTGTAGCCACACAGTCTGCTGCTAGATGAGTATACAAAACAAAAAAAAACATCTCGGGTTCTGAGAGTGGCTCATTTGCATATTCCCGTATCGAGTTTCAGTGCGTGTTTGTCTGATCCTGCGATGGCCTGCCTGGTGTCTACGCGGAATGTACATAGTTCCACGCAACAACCCCACGCGCAGACCCACTTCCGATCGACAAAGGATGTGAATTACATGCCCGTCGATGTGTTCCCTGTTCCCGGTTCCTCGTTCACCGGTACTTCTGAGTGCCGTCGCAAATCACAGACAATTGATAAAAAGTTTTGAAAAATGATCTCGGGCCAAGCGTGACGAATTTTACGCGAACCCATTCCCCGAGAGCGGAAAATGCATGTCATGCCATGTAGGCTTGTCAGCGGATTCCGGGACCCGGGTGCAAGGTACCCTCCAGAACTGTACACCAATCCATCAAAATGTTGTGTGTCCTTATGCAAGATGCATGCCGCCTCTTTTTGCGGCAATGTTGCATGCCACTCAGTTTGGGGTGTGGCGGGTTTGTTGGTGCTCTTGTCAAATTGCAGAGGCGCATGTCAAGCGTTACTTCAATTTAACCCCTTCGTTTGAATGACGGTGAGCTATATTCAAAACGATTTGTTATAGTTTTCCAGTTTCAGAGCGAAGCAAGCAACGCGTGCCGACAACACCGAGCTTGTGTCGCTGTCGCACCTGGAGTGCGATGTTCACGTTATGCAACCGCTGATGTTCGCTTAGACAACAGAAATTAATTGCTTTCTTATGATAAACACGCTCAGTAATTAAAAAGCGGCGGCATCAGCGCCAGCACCAACAGACACATTCACAAATAGCACATGTTTATGATGTGGACGCACGGCGTAAACAAAATTTGAATTTCGACATGCAAATTACAAAATCCATGCTCGAATGAATGGCTGATGGAAATTCGCATTGGGAAAGTGTTTCAAATCACTTTGATGACATTGATGGACGGGGAGTGTGGAAGAAGTGTCGGACTGGGGATAACGCGGTGTGGATGCTACCACATAATGTCGACTGTAGAGTTGCCGCATTTTCTTTTGACGGTGTGTTGGATATTTCCCATTGTTTGTGTGCGATTAAAGCTGATCGTGTGGACAGACAAAATTAAATGAATGGAGATTCGAGAGAGCTGATGAACTGGGAAAAAAGGCTTGAATTTTGTCTCGAGAGGACGCACGGTTTAATGCATTGAATGGGTGTTTAAAAATGAATAACAGTAAAATTAACCTCAGATTCCATGTCATTGACAGTGTCTGACAGTCTTAGATCTTGTAAACATATTTATGAACTAGTTTTGAAACTCAGTCAAAGCTGAAGGAAGTCTAGCAGCAAAATCGATCTAATAGTACGTTTACATCGCGTCTAAATTCAACAAGGCAATTTCACTTCGATGAATTCGATCGCTTGCTTCTCAGGCCACCGACACTACATGAAGGGGCTTAGCTTGAGGTTGATGTTTGGAATACTGTCAAAGTCGCCACTGCAAGTCGGGTCATGCAGTTGGTGCTCTTGACAAAGCGATGAAGGGGACTGACACTGACAATGCTTAGATGGGCGAGGCTGTTGAAGAAGGTGCCATTTCCTTCGGAAGTAGAGGACACTGCTATTACAGAGTAGGTGCACAAGAGTTTCCTCCTCTTTCTTATCTGCCGAAGTCGGCATACGCATACCCAACGACGCCGTTTGGAGTTCTGAGAGTCGGCGTGCTCATCCTGATCAGGCTGCATGGTCAACCTGGATTGAAAGCCGGCGATGGAGACACCCACGTCAATAGACTATCTACGATTTGAGTAAATAAGTAGTAGACCATGGCAGTGTATGTTTTGCAGTAGGAAGGCATATACGGCAAATCGGTAGAAAGAGCATTGATCTTCCAGTGATTTCGTCAGCTTCGCAATTTATTAGAATGTCACAGTATCCCTCCACCCTCATAAGATGGATGCTAAAATACTCGGTCTTCTTCTTATGAGATAGGCGGTGTTTCAGGAAAGACTTTGAGTTAAAACATACCTTTTGCATCGCTTCATTTTCTGCTTGACAGTCAGTCCAACTGTTGGTTACGCATATGCCATTGACATAGTCTCGCGCTCTCATAGCTGGTCTCAAACTTAATGAGGACAAGACGAAGTTATGCTGTCGAGCGGGAATGGTTGCGTCACACACCTCCTGGGACAAAACATGTCGATCGACAGTTAAAAATTGAGTGAGGAGTGAAGGAGTTTGTTTCGAATCGCCCTACCTAAGGTTTGTCGAAACAACTGGGCTCAAAACTCCTGACTCGAAGGAGCAAAACATTATCTACGCAACTCTCATTTTGCCATATGGAGCCGAAAGCTGGACGAAAGCAAAACTACAGCCGACTCTTGGTGCCTTCAAAGAAAAACGTCTACGTCGAATATATGTATATGGTCCTGTGTGCGGTGAAGGTGAGTGGAGGAGAAGACATAACCGCGAATTGTACCAAGACGTGGGTGTGGTAAAAGGTAGGCAAGAATCCACTGCACTGGCTCAGTCACATCGACACCAATGATCCAGCAAAGAGCACCTGGATCGAGGGGAAGAAGACCGTATCTCCGGTATAGAGACCAAGTCATCGCGGATGCAAGACAATTTAGTCTGTCCCCTCCATCGCCTTAGCCCGTCTTCGAAAATCTTCCAGTGTTTGGTGATGAGATCTAGATGGGAAGCTGGTTGAGAAGTTCTTCTCGAAGAGGAGATCGATGTCTTCAGCTATGGACCAAAATCTGTCAAGGATGGTAGAGTCTATAGAATGGAGTTCCGTCCACATACCAGTAATTTCAGTCTAAGCGCGGCTATCTGTATCCCTATTCTGTCCATCGTCGGATGATTCAGATCCTCGGACAGGGTTGTCCGTAACGGACTCATGATACATACGCAGGCCATCCGTTGCGATTGAGTAGTTCGCAACTGATGTCCTGTTCGAGCTCAATCCACTCCATAGTAGTATGAGGCTGTAGTCCAGGGCAAGTGTTGTCATTATCTTTGTACAGCTCAAACTGTCCCCGGTTTTGGTTTCTTTCCAATCATTTTCTCGCAGACATCACCGAATATTAGTAGGCAACAGCATTAGCTCTGCCGTTCTGCTTTTGGTTCCATGTACATAACAAGAATGTAGAAATCAGGCTTACCTCGCTTTCAAAAAAACCACAATTTAATGTTTAGCTTAAATTGACTTCGAAATGAAACCAAAATAGCTTGAGCAAAATAGTTAAGCCCTATTACTGGCGGATAGGTGGCGCAACAGTCCGAGGTGCACCCGAGCCCGAGTCTACAAACCCCACTCCTCTCGAGTGGATGGGACCACTAGTTCTATGTCGACTCTGAACGGCGAAGTTGCAAAGGCTTTTCCCAGACAGGAAGACTCTTTGAGCATTGTCAGCAATTGGAATGAGGTGAGGCCGCCAATTATGACAGTTGCGTAGTTCCGGGATGAAAACCTAGAACCCATAGCGTCGTCGACTATTAGACGCTACATGTACATACATACTACGCACTATGTGCAGCCAATAAATGATGACAGCGCTTTGCAAGCCTTGTTTATTTCAACTCGTCTTCCGGAGTTGGTTAGACAAAGGATCCCAGAGTCAGACGGTATGTCCAAACCAGACATCATCTACAACAGGTTGTTCCAAGACTGCGCACTTTATAATTTTTGGTCTACTGACGAATTTGACAGATAATGAAGAATTTTTCGACTTAATACAAATCTAATCTCTACGTACTGCCTTGCTTTTATTATTTCTGCGCGCACTTGCTTGCATCCATCACGGAGTCACTAAATTGGTGGTACACACATATTCTTTTGCTTTAAGAGAAAGGTCTGGCATTCATTCTTCGTCTCATTAAGGTCCATTGCCATTCACTCACGTTAAGCATTCTCGTTTTCTCTCATGACTGCATACAATGTGTTTCCATTCCGAAAAATCAAAAGTTTCTATTGCTGCCAGTTCGGCGAGAAGTGCAGTCATGAAATTATAGTTCGTGTATGCCGTCACTACTCTTCGGCCAATAACCAACTATCTAGTCATTACAACAGTAAAGGCCTGCTTGCTTTCATTGTACAAAAGGTGGCCAACCCACAAACTTCATTAACTTCTCTTGTACTGGATCAAATTGTTGATCGTTGTCATTAGATTAGATTAGATTAAGTGTAGGGGGAGGGACAGCATTACCTTATCCGTGTGTTCCATGTCGCGTGCGGTATTTTGTAATGTTGGCTATTTAGAGCTCACTGATTATACCTCTCTTTGGGGAGCAAGTGTGAAAGTCTACAGAGTTTAGAGTCAATGTAAGCAAGTTGACATGAGGCACTAATTGATATGGTTCCCATGACTTTGATGCGTGTTGGCTCTTTACAAAGAGGGTCGTTCATAGTTTGCTTACCCAGATTATGTGCAGCCAGCTCCTTCTTCCTCGATCTTCTTCTTGTTGCATACTGCTCCGAAGTTCGTCTTGACGTGAAGTACCACATTGATGGCCAGTGAAATGTGTCGATTTCAAAACGGACATTCATCAAAAATCGGAAAATTATTCACGCAGCCCTGCACTCATAGAAGTCTCTTAAGCAATGTCCTTGAAATCCCCAGATTCCGACGATGAATCGACTTAATCTATTGTCTTGCAAGTGATGTGAACACAGATACACCATCGTCAAGACGTCTCGTTCATGCATCCGGTAGCACACCACATTATTCCCGCAATGTGACATCGCACAGAACGTTCTTCAAAATCACTCTAAGCCGCTGTCATTACTAAAACTGTCCACATGATTACCCCCTAATGGTCATGCTTCATCGCACAAAATTACTCTCAGACCGCAATCCACCACCATGCCGAACTGCAATTGGACGAGCACAGCGTTCCCAATCTGAAGCTGAATGAATGAAGAGGAAGAGGAATTTGCATCAAAAACCAGGAACTTGCACTGTCAAACTATTTCATTGCACACACACATGCTCCCTATCTCGTCGCACAATTGCATCAAAATGCTGCCGCTTACAAGCGTGGGAATATGAATATCAATCTATTCCAAGTGGTATCCAGCGGAAAATGCACACTCGTCATGCATAGCTCACGCCGAGAGAGTCGAGTTCGAGACCATCATCACCACCGAGCGCTACTGCGCACTTTTTGTGGTATTTTGTTTTGCTGAACAAACACAAAACATCAGTGCTCTGGCAGTAGCGTCGTAACTTAATCCGCATTTGCTCATGTGATCTATTGGGGGTCAAGGGGTTCTGGGAACCTATGCATTGGAGTCCCCATCCAAAGATGTGCAACCAAGCTAACATCTGTGCGGTTTGGTTGTTTGCAAAACCGCACATTGTTCTCCGCATGAGCGACCAAAAAAAAAAAAAATAAAATAAATAAATAACCAAAAACAAGAACAAAGAGAAAAACAAAAGGAAGCCACTTCACACCGAGGGATTTTGACAGGATACTCTCGTCATTCACTGCTTTGTATACCAAACTCAAAACGGAAGTAGGGCAATGAGTTTCCTTGGAGAAGTGGAGCACATCGAGGGACTTGGGATGCTGCACAATGCTTCTCGAAATGGGGTTTATAGTGCGACAGATCCTGTGGGTTTTAGAAATTAGAGGGATACGAGTGCGCTCGCCAAGAAGGATGTCATTACCGGCAGCTATTCTCCTGGTCTGTCAAAGTTGATAATTGCTTTCCTTCGCTCCTCTGCGGGCACTTAATCGAAGCGAGGGAGGAGATAAAAACATGTTCCCCTCCATCAGGCAGCCACCTGATGACAGAGTGGTATGCCACCAGAAGGTGCAGTGCTCCTGTTGCGCACCTTTTGTTTAATGTTCCATAAGACGTGTGTATCTTCTGCTGTTGGCAGCGTACGATGATAAGCAACCTCCTTGCACTCAGTGGAGCAAGGAATGAAATGAATTTGTTTTCTCCAGAACTGCAGACCCTTGTGTGTTTACCTGCAAGGAGAGATTGCGACACCATCTGCTGCCAACAGCGGGTTTGGTGCACGGCACGGTAAGGAATTGAGTTGTATCCTTATGCTGCACTAATGATCCGTAACTTATGAGTTTGCGGACTTGCCGTCGGCGGCGCGGCGTCTTCAGTGTGAAGAAGAGTAATGAGCGAAACCGCGGGACGCGTGCAAGAAATGGATCACCGAAAGAGACTGAAGCCTGGGATCATTCAAGCGAGTTGTTGATGTAATTTCCTTTCGTGCCAGTTTGCCCCCGACTTTCGGCTTGATCGATGAGGGAACCTCTGAGGTGAATCTCCCTCTAATTAGAGTTCTCAATGTCACGTACGAATGTCATCAGGCGATAAGATATGACCATTTGCTAAGACGCTGAGGCAATGGTGTCGGTGGGACTCTAAGACAGACGCTGCAGGCATATTTTCGAGAGTTGCCTCAATATTCAGCGACCTTCAGGTGCTGAAGCATGCTACGTGTTCATTCATTTTATTGTTATCTTCGGATTTCGAAATGCGTTTGTATCTTATCGGCGCCACGAACGGCTTTATGATGTTATGGCACTTTATCAGCATGACGGTGTGAGGAGAACAGCAGGGTATTGTGATTTGATTTGATTGTGTACTTTGGAATCTTGATGAATTGTGATTTGAGCCGTTTGTGTGTCATAATTGACACGCAATGATGGATGGAAATGCGATGCAGGGGTTGTCAGTTTTATGCTTACTTTTTGCTTTAAAGCAGGAATGTCGTTGGATGCAATGACGAACATCTCTGCTGATAGCTTCACATGGTTAACACTGAGCGTGTCTCTACTTTTGATTTGTTTTGTTTGACGGCTTTATAGGAGTAGATTTCTTCGGCTTGGAACCAGTACAAGCCCAGATGAATTGGAGTGCCTTCATTCTCATAGTTATTAGGTAAGGTAAGGGAAAATCGCTAGTTCTTATGTCGACCGATAAGTTTGTCATATAGGTGGGCGTACTGCAGTCTTATTCGTTTCAATGATACAGTGGGGTCTAAGAGGTCTAAAATCTCTACTCAAATGTAACGTATGTTTGTACATGTCAATCCGCAACCAATTTTTGTGCGGATTGAAAACATCACAAAATACAGGGAGTGCGTTTTCTGTAATAAAACTACCTTACCGACACCAACTCACTTTCTGGAATTCGTTCTCTATAATAGGAGCACATGCGGATGCGAAACCTCTGCGAGACGAACATCCTTAAGACGATTTTTTCTATAAGTCAATAAAAATTTGGTTAATGTTTCAGAACCCAGGCTTAAATTTGTTCATTACACTCCATAATTCGAACATTCCATAAAAACAAAATATATCAAACAAAATATTTGTTGATTCGACTATTCGACGATGGTCTTGAACCGTAAGAAAAGCAAATAATATCCGCAAAAGCAGTGCGAGAACCTTTGACCTTACTGGTGTATACCAAGCAAAAGAAACAAGTATTGGACCCAAGACAGAGCCTTGAGGAACGCCAATGCCTCACTTCGCCTAACTTAATTCGAGGTACGATCTAAACCAGTTGAACATAAGTCTCAGTCTAAAGGTTGTATTTTAGTCAGTTTTCTTCAAGATCTGGAGAGTAGAATTATGAGCGACTGCACTCATCTAGTCACACGGTCATCTCGGTGGTCGTCAGTTTCCGAAAGTATATTATCATTGTTCGTTGTAATTCCAAGTTTTGGATCTTCTTCTTATTTGGCTGGTCCTTCCGTCAATTGGGTCTGAGAGATGACCAAGATACACACGTCTTATGGAACATTAAACAAAAGGTGCGCAACAGGAGCACTGCACCTTCTGGTGGCATACCACTCTGTCATCATGTGGCTGCCTGATGGAGGGGAACATGTTTTTATCTCCTCCCTCGCTTCGACTAAGTGCCCACAGAGGAGCGAAGGAAAGCAATTATCAACTTTGACAGACCAGGAGAATAGCTGCCGGTAATGACATCCTTCTTGGCGAGCACGGTCTTGTGCGTTCAGCTGATTGTGGTCCATTCTATCTGTGTACTCCACCGGAGGCGTGGTGTTCCATTACCACGTTATCCTCCGAAGTTGGAGTCGAATTTTCCATCAATTCTGTCTACAAACTATACGTATGAGATGAGAGACTCGAAATCGTTTGACCAGATCGATGTCACCGCACAGCTCGTTGTTCAGTGCCTTCCTCCAAGCACTTTGGCATTACATTTTTCTAGAAACAATACCGTCTTTGGCAGTCCATGAAATTCAGAAGATTTGGTAGCTAAGCCCACAACTTTTGTCGTTCCTTAGGCGATTGCCTTGCTGTGTGCCACCTTAATTTCTGACACAGCTCCAAGAATTAGAAACACTAAGCGTTAGGATTGAATAGAGTAAGGCCAAAACGCCCATTGTTCTTTTGAGACAAAGGCATTAGAAGCCACCACATGGTGAGTAGACATTTAAAACAACCTTCCATATAGTTTTTCAAAGATAAACAACATTTTTTTAAAAGCTCCCATCTTACAGGAACCTTAATACATAACCACATATGGTCACATGAACGCGATTTTATGCGAGGAAATATCACCCACCCCCCCAGAGCTCTGGCACAAGCCCCATTAACAAAATCTATTCCCTTCAGGAATAATGAAGAGAAATAGATAAGATCTTAGGGTGCTTCCCTCTAATAACATCAATTCTGTGCCTCCGCCGCACCGCACAATGCCGCTCCGAGGTGTACTTTAATGCGATAAAGTAATTCCACCTATCAACACAATAGTGGCATCTATTCTTCTGAAGCCGATGAATGAAACCGATTGCTGGTGTGCGCCCAAATCCATTCGCAAGAATCTCTTGTTACTGTGTCGAGAGTGCGCCCAGTCGCTGGCGTCCACCCACCAGGCAATGCTTAAATAAAGATGAGGGTATCCGTTTTCACCTTAATGCGATAACCTCTGCTTGAGCCCGACCGAACGACTACTCCAGTCGCCTAATAGTAAAAACCCATTTAGTTGGTCGAAAAAGATGATGGCTTTCATCCTTTGATGGCTCTGCCTCGGCTATTATCCCACGAACTGGAGGCATATGAAGAAGATCCCAAAGAAACTTATTTCTCTCCAGTGCGCGATGAAACCTTTGCTCACCATCAGAGTTCGTCGTCGGTCGCCCAGAATGGAGCCTTTTCAATTATGAACGCAAAAATTGGAAGGGATGGAAAACTTTTCAATCGGCTGGTCGACCTGCTGCTGAGGGCAGATGACGGTGTAGGTGGTGGCGGGAGAAGGAGAGGATAACAACTATTAACCTTCAAAGGTTGAAGACTTTTGGGCAGAATTCAGTCGACGACGGAGATTCGTATCCATACCCAACAATGAAAGAATAATGAATGAACCTGGAGCTCTGTGGGCCGTCCCATCAGAGACATCTGCCATCGGCACATGCCGATGAGCGAGGGTGGGAGGCAACCCTTTCAGGAGGAAGCCCCGCTGTCACTGTGCACTGATTCATTACAAATTATTTTATGCCCACACGTGATGATGGCAAAGATGGTGTTGATTCATGATTTGTATCCATTCAACGGGAACACATTGCCTGGCAGAAATGTGTCCTCGGCCGCTCGCCTGCAGAAGATTGATGATGTGCGATGGCAACCAAAGGTGCGAATTGAAATAAGCAACGCGTCCCCTTCAACGAGTGGCCTGGGCGAGGGATGAACGCCGAGGGAGAGCATTCACTGACAAACGGAGAGAGTCCCGGCTGTGTCACCCACCGCCACCTGGAATGTACACAGTTCAGGATGTGCTTTTTAATCGGTTTTCATGTTCCCTTTTCGAGTGTCTGGACTGTTTTAGTGAAATGAAATTCGAGTACATAGTTGTCGTATGATTCCGACCGAGGAAGTCGATGAACCCAAAAAGTTGAAGCGTTTAGCGACTGCAGAGCCACTGATTGAGCTGCAAGAGCCTCCATGAATCCGTATGCGGACAGAAACTCTATTGACTGCAATTTGCATTGAAATTAATTACACCGTTGAACTCCGCTCTTGTAAGGCTGCTAATGAATGTATGCACTGTCGGCTAATCCAAATTGATATAACGCCAGAGGAGTTTCTTGTGTCGCCTACACTTGTGCGCACTCGTATCTGTCCGGCGTTGTCCGGCATGGAGTGCAGATTAGCATGCACCAATCTGGAATTCACTCATGTGCCTTGTTTGCTTTTAATTATGTTAATTTCGTGTGCGGCAATATTTGGAGTTGGTGCAGGTTGTACAGGTTTGATTTGCAAAATATGCAGTTCCTCTCTGACTACGTGCTCTGGGTGGTGATGTAAGCGTGAGAATTTGAAACGTGATTCGTCTGGAGGCAGGCTCTTTGACTGTACACGGCGCGGCGCTATCGGAATGGAAAATGAAACATCAGGCACGGTAGATTGAGAATGGGTGTAGATCAATTAATTTCGATCCAAATCTGGTGATCTAGAGATGACAGTCTTCAAATGTGCCTTATCTTCAGATTACATTCTTTTCTTTATGCACCTCTTCTCTCGCAGATGAGTTGGTCTATGAAACCAACAAGATCATCCTTCAGCTTTCAACGGACAATCCGTTTGGGACAAAGTTATTGCCGAAACAGCAAAAAAGCCACTGTTTGGTGCGTTTATGAAGCATTGCTCCATATGCCCTCAAGAATTGTGACTGTCAAAATGTTAGCCAACGGTTAGCGGTACAGAGGCATGGTTACTAACTTTTCCGTGCAACACTTCGGCTTGGAAGCCAAGTTATTGTCCAAATACACTGTCGGCCGAAATAAAATGAAAAAGGAAAATGTCTTTAGTTTTGAAGTGTTATTGGAATATATATGTACTTAGAGGAGTGTGTGCGCAACAGCCACGGGTCACATCCCCGAAATCATATTCACCGCACAACACGAGTGATGTAAGATAAGCTAGGCCCGGGCCCTCTACGGGCTGTAGCGTCACCCATATTATATAATTATTACACACACAGTAGTGGACACAAATAATACACCTAATGGCTACATCGGTTATGGCATCGGTCAACGTTTTGCAGGTACGGATCCAAAGGGAAAGGATATATTTGGCGTATTCCTACCAAAGACACAACCCCAAGTAAACGGTCAGCAAGAAAAAGCGGTGGCGGAAATGTGAGGGTGTGGAAAGCTTGGCATGGCGCGGGGCCACTTATAAAGTTGGGCACCAAAATGGATAAACACGTGAACAAACGTATCTTTCAAGAGCAAATGCTCCCTTTACCGATGAAAGTATGCCACTCATATGGCGTTTTAGGCCTGATAACCATCCTAAGCCCACTTCTCAGCTTGTTAAAGTTTACCTTTGCGATAAAAATGTCCTGGTTTGCGTCGATCTGAATCTGATTGTGAACCTGTGAGACGAAGCATAACATCGAGACTGTAAAACCAAGAAATGCATCTGAATTGTGGCAAAAATCGTCTGGAGTTTCTAAAGTACGATGTTGAGCTTTAAAGGTCTTAAAATGCGATGTCAACAGTGATGCCAAATAAGAGTGTTCCACTAGATATAGACATTTACTGCAGTTCGAAAGGTATTTCTTAATTTTAATATTTCTTAAAGTTAAGCATAGCTTAACAAAATTCTATCATTTTTCTGCAATTTAATACTATTTAGGATTCTGTAAAGGGGATCTAGTTTGAATTTTGAAATAAATGGATTTTCGTGTTATTCGGATTATGATTCACACCGGAATTTTCTTTATGGAGAATGGCGATAAATAACTTTGAGTGGAGCCATCTTCAATGCATAAAAGTAGGCATGTAGCGACAGCGCTCGACTATCTGAGGAAATACACATTTTCCTCGAAACCATGTTAAAAAGAACAAAATTGAATATCAAATCCATTCCTATCACATTCAACGTTTCATGTTGAAAACAATAGGCATTAAGTGTGTGACAACAAACAAATTACAAATAAGAGCTGCTTTTGGACATTCCAACTAGGTCCACACCCTCAAATAAGATATGTTCATAATATGTAAGTACAAAATGTGGTGTATTATAAAGGGTGGTTTTTTAGCTATTATTTTTTTGGCAACACTGGTTTAAACGGCTGACGCACGTTTCGTGTTTTGTTTCACTGTCAAACATCTTCAGTTTGGTCTATAATTTAACCACGAATCGTTTTACAAACGAACAACGCTAGCAAATTATTGAATTTTATTATCAAAATGCGTGCTCTGTTAAGAAAGATCATCGATCAAAGATTTTTGGCTCAATTGGTACGTAAATAAGCAGAATTGTCGATTTTAGAGTGAATATCAGCCAGAAGCATTGCAAGAGCTACCAATGCATTCAACAAAAGTCACAGTCTGGTGCGGTTTATGGGCTGGTGGCATCATTGGACTGTACTTCTTCAAAGACGACGCGAATCGTAACGTAACTGTGAATGGTGAGCGCTACCGTGAGATGATATCCAACTTTTTTTTGCCCAAAATACTTTGACTACTACTTGACTTGCATGACATGTGGTTTCAACAAGACGGTGCCACATGCCACACAGGACGCGCAGCAATGGACTTATTGAGAGGCGAGTTCGGTGAACATTTTATTTCACGTTCGGGACCGGTCAATTGGTCGCCTAGATCGTGCGATTTAACGCCTTTAGACTATTTTTTAAAAGCTCATGTCAAGCCCGCTTCAATTGACGCATTGGAAACCAACATTGAAGCATTTATTCATGAGATACCGGCCGAAATGTTGGAAAGAGTATGCCAAAATTGGACTAAGCGGATGGACCATTTGAGGCGCAGTCAAGGTCAACATTTGCATGAAATAATCTTCAAACATTAAATTATATGGACCGTACTGTCGATTCAAATAAAGATTTCATGCATTTTTCTGAATTTGATGTGCTTTTTTTGTTTAAACTTTCCTATAGCTTTTAAAAAATCACCCTTTAGGATAGGATTTTGTTAACTTTGCCTGTACACGTTTCATGTCCTTCTGATTCCAAATATATGTATTTTATTTTGCCTTTTTTTGAACACTTCTCAAAGCTTGCTCGCTAAAAAAAAACGTAGAAATCTCCGAGTTTGTGTAAATGTACATCTGTGCAAACATTGAATCTTAATCACACAACAAAAAAAAAAAATAACAACTGGTAATTTCGGGGATCGAACCTGGCACCCTCGCGACTCAACAAAAAGTTATTATTAGGAAATGCCTCATGTAGTAGGCCATTTAGCTCTTTCGGCGCTTCTAAGAGACAACCGGAGAAGATTATTCAAGAGAATATCAAAAAACTCTTGGTAGTTCATTGCTACTACAATTAAATGCGCACTAACTTTCCTTTTCTTACTTTTTTAATAAATGCTCTTTTCTGCTTTGCTTTTTTTTACATTTAAGGTCAACAAAATCCGTTCCCTGATTATAACAGAGTGAAAAACTGACTTTTTATTGATAAAAGCGCTACTGTGACTTTTGGTTGCCCACTACTGTGTACGCTCTAGTTTCATTTTATTTTTTTGTTTGATTTACAAGCTGATACAATATTAAAAACTAAAAATATTCCGTCTAACAAGCGAGGGCAGCAGGTGCCTTGAGCTTATAGAAAAAAAAAGTGAACCGATCCTGCCAGGAGTCGAACCTGGAATCTTCTGATCCGTAGTCAGACGCGTTATCCATTGCGCCACAGGACCCACACTGTATAAGCTCCAAGATTGAGTATTAGGCTAATATTTGGTTCATGCGCCTAACACCACCCTCCACTTAGTGAATATAATCCAAACAAAAAGCGAGAGACTCAAATCTTATAAGGCTTGTTGTGTCTGTGCTTTTGGAGATTTCTCAGAAAAGCCTACAGGCCAAATCACGTATGCGCTTTCGAGTGGTCGGCCACAAACAATTGCCTCAGCTTGCCCAAAAACCAAAACCAAATAAAAGTAAATTGTTTCGGAATTGTGTTCGAGCTTACGTTATTACTGTCTGTGAAATATCAAAACGCGAACGCTTGTGACTGTTCAATGGATATGCGTGTTTCCTACTTAAAAAAGCTGGAACGCGTCATTGTCAATTGGGTGTAATATTTGCCACTGACTGCCATCCACTTGTAGCGTCGAGCATTAAAACCTCCATACTCCCATGTGTATTTGCAGGTCGCACGATGGCACGTCTGTCCCATATTCATTTGCCCAGTAAGCATCACCGATAATTCTCCGGTGTGTTCTGTCGCCTTTAATCACCTCCAATCATCTTTACCAAGTTTGAAAGTTTTTGTGTTTTGCTTCTGCCGAGAATTCCATTTTTATCAGACCAAGAATCAGCGTTTAATTACTAACCTTAATTCTGATTCGCTTTTGTTCACAATAAATCGCTGACTGAATGCTAAGATATGCGCACTTTTACGAGACTTCGCTAACGAAGTCAACAACGCATACTTCTTCGGTGCTGATTAGGTCTTGTTTTAGGTCTGGTTGAAATTAGGTCCACAGACTTGGACTCTAAAGAGGCAGTGATTTAGTTTGGTTTCTATTCATTGATTGAGAAAAAGCGCAGACTATTTGGGTCGCCACCGCTGTTTGAAATACACGATGTATGTGAATGTGATACTTTCTTGTGACTGAAGGGAACTCAAATGGAAAAATATCATAAAAATGTTAGCTCCATGGAAAACAACACAAACATGAAAGCTGACACAATTTCTGTGTGAAAACAATGGTTCGTGGCTTAAGGACGTGCCACATACATGTGCTTCTCCACAATCGCTCTTATGTTGCCTCGTAACGCAATAAAATGGCAGTTTCGTTCATCTTATCCGAGTCCTAATGTTCACTCAAGTCCTTCTTCCAAGATATCCGACGATGTTAACTGTCAATAAAACAGTATTAACGCGAAGGGATCAAATTGAATTTATTCCTCTTTCCGTCGCTCTAGACTTACATTAAAATGTCCATAAATTTTATTTGTGTTCATTGCGCCAGTTTATGGTAATCGATTGACGAGCCCGTCTCTACACATGTAAGGCTGCGGCAATAGCCTAAAGCCTAAAACCTAATCATAACTCAAACTTTAAATGAAGTCCATCTCTTTATTTTGCATGGATTATGCATTTAATCAAAACTCCGACGCACGTTCCACAACGAACGAGTGCACAAATTATTGCACAGCACAGCGTGGAGACCAGTCGCAACTACACGGAGCAAAGGTGGCCTGCAAACAACGCAACCGGAAATATATGCAACCAGAGGAGTGCACTCACACACACACACCGTACATAGAGTTCTGCTGCTGCTGCTGCTGGTAGTTGCATTGAACAGTGTTCACCTGAGAATCATTTATCCATTAACGCGATACGCTTACGCTTTCAACAGTTTCGGCAGACGGCCGCAACATAACCGCAAAACTTATTGCGTAACCATCCGTTTCATCAGTGTCAGCCGATGAGTCTGGAGTAACGCGTATTGTGTTTCCCACTTAACTCACGCGGAGCGGCGGTTTTGCAATGCAAATTACATTCGACCGCAACATTTTCAAATATAATTTATTCATGCAACCGAAAAGGTCATTCCCATGGTTTTTCGCGTCTGCCGCTAACAGGCTGTAATTGAGGTTCAATTTTGAGTTCGAGACTCGCTGTTGTCCACAGCAGGGAAACGAGCAAAAGCCGACTCATCATCGCTTAATGGACTCGATACAACGTCGCTGACCGTTGAAATTCAATTAAACTTCACACATTATCCCTCGGCAAAGGAAAGGGGTTCCCCGTCAATGAGCATGATCGACAAAGGCGATAATTTCCGGTTCGGGTTACCTGAGAGCTGTTCGAATGGAAGCGATATCCTTTAACCCTTCCTTTGGCGAGTCTTCTCCCCTCTGACGATGATGGGCGCGTGAATTGACGAGTGTAGAAGTACCCCGGGGTGTCATAAACACATGTTTGCGTCGTCGCTTTATGAATAAGTGCGCAGGGAAATTGCTTGAAAGAAGCCGCTGTCGGTGTCATTTAATGGGATCCTTTCAATTGCCAACACAAGCGGATTGTGCGGAGCGTCGTGGACAGACGTGAATTTGCATCTCATCTCATCTCTTACGCCCAGCGGAAGAAGGCGTATGCGTGTACATGTACATGTACAATGAACTAAATTGTGCAATAAGATCCTGAAGATACTCTCGAAGAAAACCGGTAGTTACCAGTTCGATAGTAAACTGTTGCAACATTTGTGCGAAGAATGGGAAACTTAATACTGGCTTCCCTGCGGGTGTTCGAAATTGCGAGATGACACGGTTGTTTGTGCCCCAGCGCGCTAAGTGTCCTTCCATTGAGATCGAAAACAAGACTGTGAGCATCACAATTGGTCTGGCGTTGTGTTGTGCTGTTTGTACCTCCCGATTGTGTCTGGGTGAATGAGAAACTTTATCTGTAACCCTGGGGTATCTTTTTGATTGGGAGGAGGATGATTGAGTGCCTTGGCGGAGAATTTGCAAAGAAATTCAATTTCACGATCTGAGAAACGAGAGATAAGAATCAATTGATGGAGTGTATGTCAGCGATTATGAGCTTGACAGTGTCGATGGTGTTGGATTCGTAATTTACAATTCACGATCTGTTGAGATGGGCCGGGGAGAGCAATTTGAATGAGAATACGAGCAGGCACCTTCCCTCTGCACGTGCATAACTCGTCTGGCGGCTCGTTGTACAAAGGGAAACAGCCTTTCAGTTTGCGGATTGACTGATTCACATGAAAAAGTGAATCGACATTGGAGTGGAGTCTTTATTTTTCTTACTGACAAGTTTGACCTTCAGGTGAGCTGAAGGTTAGTGCTACGAATATTTCTGGATGAGATTTTAGAAAACGAATATCATACGCTGCCGACAACAGCCATTCACTTTACGCGGTTGTTCGAGAACGGGTTTTGGTTGAGGGTCTCCAGTCATTCAGTAGTTGAACATCAGCAATGGCGCATGTAAGGGGTACACGGTATGTTATATAGGAGGCAAACGTAAACTGAAGATAGACTGGGAGACAAATCTCCATCAAATGATCTAGTTTTTACTGGATCCTGGGTAAGGTCGACTAAGACAATTCCCCCGTTGGGACTGCAACAACAGTTCAAGAAGTTCAAATCTACACCGACCACCTATTCGATCTCAAGGCTGCAAATTACAGCGTGTATCGAGACGATCTATCCAGAGGTAAGTCTATTTTTGACATTCCTGCCAAACTGGTCAGGTGGTGCAGGATGACAATGGAAAAATATCGATGCTCCATCGAGATCGGCAAGGAGCTCACTAACGTCTATGCCAAACGACGTACTGTCACGTGATTTATTCAACAACCCCTGAAGAAGATCGTTCATTCAGACAGAAGCGGTTAACATGGGTCTGGCAGCGAGTGAGTAACAGAGTATTTATGAATTATGTTTTTTACTTCTAGGTTTGGTAAGAAAAACTATTTTTTTTTTCGTTGGATATCCATCCAGTTTATCATGCGAATCGGATCTAAACTCTTAAAATAAAATTAGAGCTATTTATATGGCAACGATCAATGTGGCGATGGTGACAAATTGTTGCGTCAGAATATCTGAAGGTGGTCAGAGTTTTCTCAGAGATGTCCTGCGGATGTTATTGAAAATGCGGTCCTGAAAGAAGGGCGTACATTTGGAATATGCTGATTGTAAAGTTGTGAATCTGACTATTGATTCAAACGACGTAATGGACATAAGTGAAGCTGATCCTATTAACTGCTGGGCAAACTTGGGTACTGTGTTGAATTATCTGACTTTGTGGTCACTGTTTCTGTCGTTCGTAATTCGGCAACACTACTGTTTAGAGAAGGGTCGTTCTGACTAATCTCAGACAAGGCAGTTGAATCGGCTCTTAAGACTCAAGAAACTTAATATTGTTATGTTTTTACTTGTGTGTAGTCGCTTTGGAAAAACTCTATTCCTCTGCTACGTAAAGCACGTTAAGGATATACAAAAAAAATCCTTGATTGGAGAATGAATCGGGGGGTTTTTCCATGTCCCAAGTCTCTCGATCGGAATCAAGATGTTCCGAGTTAAATGAGAAATCAACTACTCACCTACATGCTTGCGCCATTGGTTTAGTTTCCTACCTGACATCCCTACTCCAATGCTCAATTCTTTGAATATGCCAAAAACGGTCGATTCGTTCAACCCAACTTTCTATGACTCGTGCAATATTCACACTGATCCGAGTAGCTGAGAAATCACCCAATTCTGATACAATACTTACATCGAATTGAGTTTTCAACAAGCCGTGGCTTGTGTCACCGCCTAGTTGAAACCAATCTTGACGGTCATTGTAGTACCGAGAAAACCGCCCAATGACACACACTAAATGATGGTTTTAGACTGACCAATATCGCTTATTCTGTTTATTGACGAAGCCGTTTAGCTAAAAACGAACATCTGCGCTTAAGATGATTTTGCGATGAAATGGTAAAATTGGTCATCGTCTTAAACACTTTCTAGAGCCCAATCCAAGAACTTGTGTCGCTTCATATGGTCGAGAAGTTGTAGTTCTTGAGTTACCTTCATCAGCGGCCTCTCACTTCACCAAAGTGGACGAACTGCCCATAAGCTAGAACTCAATTGGTACTTGAGGGGGTTCCTCTATTCGTCGGTTTAGCACTTTCGAAGCCCATATGTGAATGCACTTAGTGCTGCAAGCCTAAAGGTAGTCTGGGCAACAGTGTCACGTCAACATAATCAACGAATTTGAGTCCTGGCCGCTTACAGATGAGACTGCTTGAAACACTCAATCTAAAAAGGTTTCGAGTTTGACATGTTCAACGAATCTTGCTCTTTTTCCTTTTCGCGTAAGCTGCCGCTGTAGAAGACTTGGGGCAGAACTTTCATACAAAGAATTTATACAAAAAATATAGTAAAAAAAAAAATAAAAATAAATATAATTGTCGGACTTTTCCAAATAATGTTTTAATCAAACGCTCTGTTGCTCGCTTGTGCAACAAAATGTGTTCACGATACAATTGTAAGTCGCATGCCAAATTTCCTTTTTTAAAACCTACAAAATCCTGGCTTTGATTGCGACACCCGACGTTCCTTCTCTCATAGAAGAAACGCGAGAACTTCAAGAAAACAATTTGAACTCCTGCTAGCAGCCATTTTGGGGCAAAAAATAGTGAGCTAGAAGCGCAAAAGTATGCCTTCACCTCAAAGACGATGGAATACTCACCTCTGCGGTATCATCGAGCTTAGTGGCTCGTATTATGTGATTTTAAACAACCCCATAAAGTGCATGTTAACGGTTAAGATACAATGCCAATTAAGACCAAGCCAATAACATTTTTTTTCATTTTCTAATAAACACAATCATTTTTGCCTTGTTCAGGTTATAATGTGCTGAAATTATTGATTTTATTTTAAGTTCTTCTCAACGATCGATTATTATGACTCAGGGAAAACACCGCCAATATTTTAATTCAAGATCAGAAACACAGTCTTCATGCGTAGGAGAGGGGTCGGCCGGTTTTAGGAACGAGTGTCAATGGCAGTGGGCCTGGGACAGGTTGATCCATCAGTCTCAACTTGCCTTCAGTCGGGCCTACAACTTCGCGTAGGATTAAATTTCTCATGGGGATATTTAAGAGACACGGTGAACATTATTAGCTGAAGAACACGAATCGAGACGATATTCGGAGCCTGTAAACTTAACATAAGGAAAACGAACTAAACAGATGTGTCGTTAAATGGTCTAGAAAAATAGTGGATATTTATCTGATGTCACATTTCATAAATAGTGCATAAAATGTATTTAAAATATAATGAAATGAAAATTTGTTAAGGCAAAATATTATTATAAGAGTTATACGTGTTTGTCATTGGTATGTCGTATTTGGCCCACCCTGTAGATGTACGTATTATATTAAAACTTTTCCACAAGATTCCACAGCATTCTTGGATCGAATCAAGAAAAATGATTTGTTAATAGAAATCTGAGCAATTGTCCAAAACAAATATTCACCAAAGAACCACTTCCATTATTCAAATTTACCATCCGCCCATTTGATCGTGCATTTGTGTGTCATGAACGTTCGCAATTGTCGCGCTGATACAAATCACGACGCCCATGACATCTGACAAAAGTCTGACCCCCCGCTAGACTTCAAACCCTCATGCCAAACAACCACATACCCAGCAACCAACTTTGGCTAAATTCAAAGCGAACAAACGAAATCTAACCGCACATTCCTTATCTCCTCTGTACGCGTATCCGATTTAATTAGCGACCTGCTTTGCCAGAGATAATAACCCGAATCGAGCCCAAAACGAAAGTGCGCGCTGCGCGAACTATACAGAGTGCTGCACACGTGCACCCAACAAGAGATACAACAAATCATCCACATAGACCACATAGATCTCGACGCTTTATCGATCCACAAGAGGAGATAAGCCACCGCCACAGTAGCTTTGCCCGCCAGTCCAAGTGGTCGGTCATTATGTGCGATTTTCACGAACATTTTTGTGAAATTTTTACGCTCAATGAAATCTGGAGGAGCGCCCCAGCCGCGCACAGCACCATCGCATCGGCTCCCTGTTCGCTTGCTGATCTCTATCCAGCCGGGCGTGTAGTGTTCAACTGCTCACCGCGTTTTGATTAATTTAATTGCACGCGGGGAAGAAATAAAAATTATATAAAAAAAAACTTTGGTTGGCTGGGCGCTTCGGTTATGGAAAAATGAAATGGCAATACTATTCGGTTGCGTCCTAATGTAACGCGCAAAAGGCTGTCGGGTTGCTGTTTTTGCTTGGAAGAGCCATCGCTTCTGACTGGACGCTACCAATTGCGGTGCATTCGCACGTACCTTCGGATTGCCAAACACACAGAGTCGAGTGCCGAAGGCCACTTATTGAAATCAACGATGCCGGCATGGCCTGTGGGGTGAACTATTGCGCGCTCGCTTGTGCAACTCGGTGGGTAATTGCAATTGGAAGAGCCTCGGCTTATTTGCACTTGAGCGCTAATCGTTCTGCTGTTTTGGGTATCAATGGGGCCTTCGGCGCTTATGGTGGCTACAAGAAATCAAAATACGAAAAAAAAGTAGCCTTGGCAGCAGCAATTTGCAAAACTGCAGGTTAAAGACTGGTTGCCTCATGGTGAGTGCTTCGGATTGGAGCGCCTGAATGTCTCAAGAGTGGGACGCGGCTGTTGCCGCAGGGGGAACAGGGAGAGCGCACCTGACGACCTTAAATTGTTGAACAATGAGAGGTCATTGTCACTGAACCAGATGAAACCGTTGTAGAACAAGCGCCTGAGAGGAAATGTTGTTCAGTGTGTTTGAGAAGAGCGCAGCGCTTGAGTGGGAATTTTTTTGCTAATTAATCGGAGAGTGCGGACTACAGGTGAACTTCATTAGCCCGGAGTACAGTCGAATGTGTTGCGAGTGAATTGTGTGAGACAAAGCTACTGAATGATGGTGTGTAACTGCCGCTAGAGTACTCTAACTGTGAGTGCGAAATCGATCCCAATCTCGAATGAGTCCTCCATCAATTATGGTGTCAGTTGTTGAATTGCTTTGTGGGAACAATTGAACAAGTGTACAGAGTAGGGCACTTGTGTGGAAAGTGTATCGATTTCGGGAAAAAAATTCTCTGCTATAGGAATTTGAACGTGGATCTCTGCTGCAGTGCTGGTGGAATTATTCGTACTTTAGTAATTTAAACCGACTCTTCACTCAAGTGTGTAGGACTGGAAGGTGAGAGGATGCAACAATCAATTCTAAACTGACTGTGGTTCATCAAGGATGTTAGGCAGACAAAAAAACATCATAAAAATATCATTAGACTAGTTCGAACATCGACGTAACGTCTGTTCTTTGTCCTAGTGAGCCAGCACTGCATTCCTCCTCTCCATGAATTCACCCGCAATACCAGTCTCGGCAGGAATGCCCATCAGTTTAAATTCAAGTCTACTTTCGGACTCGCAGTTAAATTTAGAGACTCGTTCTTTAGCCGCACTCCCCGAATGTGGAATGCTCTTCCCACCCTAACTTTTTCCACAGACTAGAATCCGGAGATAACTAAGACCAATGTACACAGGCACCTGCTCTCCCTTTCTCTTCTTTCGCCCCGTGTTTTGTCTTGTCCCCGAAATGGCAGTTTCGCACAAGCTCCGTTCTCCGACCAAGAAAAGTTCACTGTACAACTGGAGCCGCTTTACCGCAACTTTTTCGGGAGCATCATTGTCCAACCTCAACCTCGATGAAACTAATCAAGTCTTACCAGTAAAAGAAAAGCAACCACGAGTTGAGTCGACAAGTGTGATAAAAGTTCGAAGACATTCACAAATCAATCGAAATGAATTGTGATTGATTTTTGCTCCTCACTGCGAATTCATAGAAAATCCATAAGTCAGATTTATTTGACAAAAGACACCGCCATTATGAAACCACACTGCAGACTACTGCTGTTGTCTCCAATTCGTTTCAATTGATTAGTTTCCGGTCAATCAGTTGCGACGGGACCAATCAATCAATTTTTGATTCCAATATATTTTGTATTTTTGTTTATTTACTTTTTTTTTTAGAAATGGCAAGTGGTTTTAGTTAGCGACTGATTCGTTTTTTTGCAGCGTAAAGCAAAATTGCTATAATTGAATGTGAAAACAATTTCACTTTGGGTCAAGCGAATCCGATTGGAGACCATCGCAACGCCGCTAACGATATTTCACAATTAGTTGCGGTTGATTTTACTTTCAAATTTAATTCGTCAGCAAGAGTGTGTACAGAGGGGCCCTTCAGCACACATTTTCGAAAGGCGGCCGGCGGTGGCCCCCCAATCTGGGTTAACTGAAATCAAAATGCTAACGTCTCACTATGATTTGATGAGAAAATGTTGAGTTATGCATGTGAATTTGAATGTATTATCGATGTTTCACAAGCGCCCGCCCATGGGTCAGCCAGGTGCTGTTGATTCCGATCTGATGGCCCAGCAAGTGCGTCCATAGCTGATTTCTCTGAAAAGTTTTCCAAGATTCGAATGAGTTAAGCACATACCTGAAAAGAGAAAAAAAAAAACAAGAATTAGCACCAAGTTAGCATAGGTCCGTCAAGAAAGGTACAAAACTTAGCATTAGACAAACAGCCGATTCAATCGACGTGTCAAGAGATGTGAGTACATTTTCGGCACTCGAACAATTGAACCTCTTGTTGGGAATTCCCGCGTGGGAACAACAAAGCAACCGATAGTATAATTTGGCCACTTCTGACCAGCCTGTCGCTTCACAATTCATTCGCCTCCCAGCTATTCATTCTTGTCTTGCACTTGTCGCAGTTAATGGACATCAACAAAGCACATTCACGAGACCCCATACCGCACACATACGAAAAGAAATCACTCACATTTCTAGGTCAGTCCACTTCACTGGAAAACAAAGGTTCCCCCGCTCGCCGCCCCCACCCATACCAAGGGGAAGTGCTTGAGTGCTCGCAATTACTACAAAGTTAAGCACGCTAAGACAGTGCCATTTGGAGGACTCCCTAATGGTCTCCACATTCGTTTTCAGTGTGCGTCAGAAAATATTTTTGATTGCATCGAGGAAAACACAAAAACCAAATGCAGAGTTGTATAAACGAACCGAAAGAAAACAGAAACTGTATCTGTGCTTCGCTGAGATACACACATTCATTGGAGGCGATAAATTTTGTTATATGAGTTGAATCGGAGCAGTGAACGAAGGAGATACATATTTTTGATTTTAATGCGTTACGGGCCGAGTGCGTTTTGTAGACGTTATGCGTTATGCCAGATGCAATGCATAATGCATTCGGGCTTGGTAATTATGGAATTCTCCAAGAGATACGCCGAAAACAAAAGCGCTATGTGTCGAGATCTGAGCGAAATTCATGAAAACAGTGAATGCGCGTTCAGACGTGGCGGAGGGTGCTTTAATGATCACGCACTTTATCTCATTTTGAACACACTCGGGCTGTAACTATTTTTACAGTACCAGCCACAAAGTGGGCGATCCGCTTGAAGTTCATTATTCAACTGACCACACAAGGTGGATAATGTTTCGTTTCATTTTTCTCCGCCAAGCACCACTCTCCAAAGTGGCCGTGGGTTTCGATGTAAATAATGAATTCCCATAAACCATTGACAATAATGCCAATTAATCGCGAAGTTAATCTGTGACGGGCGATAAAAGTGTTTTTCTTCGTGTAACCGCCTCTGTGGAGTAGGCGTGGCACCATATACGATCAAGAGAATCATTTTACGACTTCACACTCATATACACTCAGACAAGAACAGAAGTTACTTATATGGGAAAATCCGTCTTTTGTGCAGACTTTGGGGAACTGGACGTGTGCTGTGGTTTGCAGTCTAGAAGGTCTTTGTAAGAACAAAAACTTTGCTAAAAAAGTGTTTGTGTTTTGATCAAAAGGATGCGTTTCATGATGTGGGCAAACTTATTGTGGAGCTCTTCGAATCGAATTTTCGAATCCTTGATCTTCATCTCAAAATCAGAGTGCAACTCGCCCAACTCAGTAGTGAGGCTCAATGGCAGGTATTTGGGCATGATTTTACCTTTAATTCGTAAGTGAGTTATAGGGTGGGTGAGTCTCAAAATTTTCTCTGTCGTTTTGTGCGCTTGCCTGAAGCTGTTTCTGAACAATCTGGCAGGTCTATGAGTGTGCCTTCAGGTTCGGCATGTCCTCTATTGGTTGAATGTTCATACTAGGGCAGACTCTGAACAGGACCTAAAAGAAGAGCAGATCGACACCCACACCCTCTTCGTCGAATTCTAGACCGCATATGAGAGAGACGAATTGTACACCGTCATGAATAGTCTCGTCATTCCTGCCAAGCTCGTCAGGTATCCTGCACAACAGAATGCAGAATCCTCGATGATCCATCAAAGTCGGTAACGAACTCACCAATATCCCCAAAGTCAAGTTCTTCAATATCGTTCTGGAGAAGATCGTGCAAAAATTAAACGCCAACACAAGAGGCTACAACTTCCGGAAGTCCGTACAACTGTTAGCATATGCAGACGACATTGACGTAATTGGCAGAACACAGCTAGGCGCCAATGGCATTGAGACGGAATGGATCACGAAGAGACATACAACATCGATGTCTAAGATAGAGCGTCACAGTGTTCAGCTTTAACTGCGTCGTGACGTAAGGAGTGTGCGTAAGGAGTGCAAAAAACGTCGTCTTCCTGTAACCCCTTTGAGCTCAAGAGTTGTATCAAGAGTGAATGCCTTCTTTCGAAGCAGAAATGAAGTATGACAGGCCCAACTTCTACCTCTCTTGTCCTTTAAATTATTGACAACTATTTTTTTTATATCGTTTTCTAACGCCAAGTTGACCAATCAGAGAATGGCATTCACGTCATTTCGTTAATAACTGTCAAAAATTCATGAATAACTGTCAAAAAGCCTCTGAATTTCGTCGATAGAATAGGGGTCAATCAGCTGTGAAGTTGGGCAACTCTATCATCGAAGGATCAATCTCAATTCATTTAAGCCGGTCCTACAGTACCGTTTGTGCGGTAATGCATGGTATTTACAGCTATGTACATACATGAGAATAGCCAATGAATCCAACCCAGCCGCCTGGGCTATGTAGATCGCATGGACAACTTAGCTCTCGTCGAAGAGTCTTCAACTCGAAATCTGTGGGACAATGCAACAAAGGATGCCCGAAAGAAGAGAGGCACCTTAACCCACTTAGTTTGCGTAACTAGATGCAGCTAGGCAGAGATTTCGCTACCTGTAGAGGTTTGCTTGCAGTTGAGGTGGCCAGATTCACCCCGGGCTGTAGAGCCTAAAAAAACACAACCCAAATATACAAGGCAATTCAAATGTTCCCCACAAGAGATCTTGGGGAACTCGATTCTGAAATGTTCGCCTACTTTCGATCATTCAGTCAGTATCTAGTCCGTAACTTGACGAAGATTCGCTTTGAAAGTGTGAAGAGATTGCCGAATTTCAAAGGCGATAAATCACACGATCATGTTGGCCAGTTCACATCCCAGTAAACGCGAAATATTTCGCCCAAAAAAAGGTCAAAATGGATCGTGTTGTGTAATGTGGGACACATTCTTGTGAAACCGCTTGTCCTTGACATCTTTGTATATGTTCCATGAGAGTAAAAACAAGTTTCATTAAGATCTGTCTATGGCCACGGAGAATCGACACCAGAATAAATTACATACGACATTTAAATTTGACGTTTACTTCCCCATGTACGATAATTTGTTATCCAAACACAACATTTGTGGAGAAATTGGCCATCCATGTTCAAGCGGCCAATCAAAGGATGTATGCCCCATAAATTGTGTGGTTCGCTGGATTAAACTTTTTTAGTGAGTTCAACTGTATGAGCGTAAACATAAAATGTACCATAGTGTGCCGAAAGACGAGTCCACACACCGACCTGGTCATGTTCTTCAACACTTTCACTAACGGCTCCCATATTTTCTGTAGAGCGCGCATTAAGATAATCTATATAAGGCCGATCATGTTGACCATAACCTGGACCTACTGCGAAAAATGCAAAATTCACATACTGCCGGAGTAATTCTTTAGCTTTGTGCAACTTTGGCACGATCAGCGATTGTTTAACTTTAACCTACGCACCTACATACAGTCCTGGATGATAGTTCCGTCTGACGCGAACCATTGAAGGAGAGACCCAATCCATGAAGTGGATGACTCTATTGTTTGACAAGACTTAAAAGTAGTTATTTAAAATTATTTATTCTGTCTGTATTTTTTTCAGCGCCTAAAAACGAGAGAGAGAGAGAGAGAACTTCAAAAATGTGGCAATTAGAAACCAATCTCTCCAATCCCGCTAAAAAGTCACGGCAATATCACTGAATTATGAAAAATCCATAACCGACCAGTCGGAAATCCTTAGAAATGTCAACAAATAAATATTCATATTTTCGCAGCATTCATTTCAATTGATATTTCGTGTCTCTCAGTCTCGGCTTAAAACAATGCTGGCTGCATAAGCAAAACCTCTTGCCCATATGTCCACGTTAATCGAAAACTTTCACTTCACTGATTTTTCCTCGCCCTAAATTGCTTTTTAACAGCCTCATTGAGGTGATAATTGAGGCGATTCATCACCGCAGATGAATATCCATGCAAAAATTATCAGCATTTGCGTGCTGTTGAAGAATCAATCAACCATTCGGTTGGATAATATGTGAATTTAGGTGAGCATCTGCATAGTCCAGCGGTGAGAAGCAGTCTTTCAAATGGGCCGTATCGCGTGCGGTTGGAGGTGATCTTTTTCCACATGAATACATGAATTTTGGAGCGTTCATTTTTGCCACAAAGTGTGTTAAATTGACTCATAAATTTGATTGAGTTACCAAATGTTTTCCTCAAATCAGAATTATATATACTCATGGACTTATTCTCACCTCAATGCTCTAGCAAGTGGAACCTTATTTGGAGGGAAACTGATTGCAGATTGTCATGAAGAATATTCGGGTGAATTTGCATTTCTTTGGACGTTAGCCAGTGACTACATGTTGTGTTGATTTTCAAGATCTTGATCATTATGTGCGCCGTAGGCTTGATGATGACGACTCAGAACTGGGACGTGTTCCCCATGCACAAACTGCAGATCGTCGGAGAATTCGAAACACTACAGCACCTCCTTTGCGACAGCCCGTCCACATCGAGACCACACTTTCACATAACAACGCAGTTTGATTTCCATCCTCCAAGAGCAAATGTAAACTCATCGCCCCCGCTTCAGCCGTGTCCATCTGTCTGCACCCCAGTCTCAGTTCTGCAAACTGCAAGCCCTGCAGGTCAAAAAGTGCATCACTGCATACGTTCGTCCAACCCCCATTCAATATCGCGCTACTTTCCAGCGACTTATGCCGAGTTGGTGTTTCACAAAAACCCCGCCGCATGCAGTTAGCCAGCCGCAAGTAATGATTCCCGCAAAAGGCGACCTACTAGCTGCACTATGACTGGGGAGGGCGAGGGGGGAAGAATTATTCGAATTGCCCAGCTGCGGTGTAGTGGGTGGAATTTCATCGCCCGTACAGGAGTCTCCCACTCGTTTTGCTGAACCGAATAATAAGCACAATCCAACACAACTAGTGCACATACACATAGCGCGCCGCGACGCTCGCGTCAACGCCAACAACAAACAAACTTTCCAGCAAGTGGCTGCTTGCTGCTGGGTGTTATTATTATTTAAGGCAAGAACTGAGAGAACAGCACATTGGCATGCAAGACCGTAGAATGTGGAGCGTGATTTATGACGGAGACCCGCATAGACACATGAACACGCGCACACCGCGCAATCGTCCGCCCTCCGCGCCCGCCGGAATTGTGTTGAACTGGCGATTCTATGCCACTAGGTCGATTGCGCTCTTGGTAGTTTCATTTGCTACTGGAATTGGAACTGGAGTACATTGCATTGTCTTCCACCGTCGGCCGAGCGCAGCTGGGTGCGGAAATATTTTGGTGAGCCATTCCAGTGCAGCAGTCAGACGAGGCTGAAAGCGAACTGAACTGATACGCCAAAGCAGACTCGGTGGCGGGGCCTGTGGCGATGGTGGGATGCACATGGACCGTGGACTACGGACCACATCAGTGACACATCGCCATCGCTACTGTCGGACCAGAAGTGAAAATGGAAAAACATTTTCGTTTCATTTAGAGTCGGGACGAGCTAGAGATGTTGCCCCAACACCCATTAACTCACGTTCCTGGACAGGTCTTATTTATGTCTTCCTAATCTTGCTTGCGGCCGAACATTAATTTCGCTGTGAGCTTCACTTTATCACAGATCACGACTCGGGCCTCCCTTATCGCCGCAGAGAAGACAGTGTGTGCCCACGCTGCTGCTAGTGACAATAAGACGGAATGGAGCGGTGCATCACTAACGTTGTCTCTTTTATTGGAAACTGATACCAACTGTTGGAAGTTGAGTTGAGTTCCGATAAGGCTCAGCAACAAAAGGTCTGTTCTGTTGTCTTAGCACTTGGGTGGCCGACGACGGTGGAAGAAAAGGGAGAAATTAAAGTAAAGTATCGATTATTGAATACCGAGTGCTAGCTTGATTGTGTGAATAGAAAAGTGTTGTTTGCTGGAAACACTGTCGTTTTAAGTGATATGCGGTGGGAAGCTGATAAAGAGCTATCTGCTCAGTACAGCGAACAAAAAAGAAACTCGAAACGATTTAGCTCGGGGGAATCGTATGATTTTAAGTCGCCGGGGGATTGACGTCAGACAAAGCTTTGAACAATGTCGATGGAATCAGAAGAATTTCTATGGAGAGCCCACTAATCAGTCGAACATGTTTTGGGGTCCGTCGAACAAGTTTAAATGGGACTGGTAATTTATTTGTTTGTTATGTTTTGTCAGAGTGATTGTAGGAGTGTGCACAGTCGAATCAAACCAAAGGATAGGGTGACGGTAGGAAGATGGCCTCATCGATTGTTGGGACGTGATGCAGTGAGTGAGCGCCGCGGAAGCGGATAATCCACTTCGGAAAATGGGGTTGAAATTAAGAAATCGTGCAAAAGGCTTGCAATTGTTTCCTCTGAACTGTTGTGAGCGCTCAAAGTCTACCCGCCACTGTTGGAACATAACTTATATTGCACGACATTGTTTTAAAAGAGGTCTACCGTGTGCCGTGACTTGGACCTGTGACTTGGACTGTTGCTACAGTAGAGTTGTTGTCGGAGTACATGCTTTGCATGGCGTGGTGGCGTCCTCCGGAAATCATGCACCGATTTGAGCAGTTTCAAAGTTGCTTGATGCTTGCGTAGTTAGAAATTCGTTTTTCATTCTCTGGGGTTGACCTCAAATAATAGATTCGGAAACGTGAGCACGGGCCAAAGTAAAACCTGAAAAAGTCGACACAACGCGTGGTCGGATGATTTTTGACCTATGCCGGATCCAAATGCAACGTCTTGCAAAGCTAGGTCGGCAGGGAGTTTGAGCGCCAATGCGGAGTAAGGCAAGGCTGTATGCTGTCACACGTACTATTTCTTTTGGTGATATGCAATGTGCTTCACGCGGTCCTGTCGACAATAAACAAAGAAATGCGATTGACTCTTTGGACTTAGGAAAAGCTCCTGGAAAGCGCTGAATATGTATGATGATAAATCTCTACTAAATGGCAACAAATATCGAGAGCAATGCCCGCAACTGCTCAAACAATTTTGCTGGTAAAACCGGGTAAAATAGGATTTCCAGTGCCTTGGAAATGCGAAACAAATCGTCAAAGACAAAGCTGCAGCACAATGTCATTATGAGGACATAATCAACATATTGGGTGTAATTTGGCCCAATCGGATCTATTGCGAATGCCTTTATCATAGAGCCGGGAATCAACAGGTAAATAGTGAACTTCTTACACAGCACATGAGCCAGACAGGTGGTTGTTTGACCATTCTAAGCAATGGAACAATAATCTGCCCACATTTTGTGGGAGGCTAGCTAACCGGGGGAGGCTAGTCTGTCATGTAACCCTGAAAAGAAGGACGGGAAGAGATTTGATACCAAGAAAACTTGTCACAGAACATTGGTAGCTAAGGACAAGACTGAGTGAACTGAGTCATATTGCTGTGAAGCAAGGATAGGGTAGGGAAGGGGGCTGCTAGTGAATTCACCAGCACACTTAGACCATATTGGTCCATTGTGATACCCACAGTCAGACTACAAACACTGATCGACCACTCCAGTGATAGCGCCGTTAATTTGATCCCAACAGCAAAGGGTGACTGGACCAGATTGATATCTTGACAATGATCTTGATTTTTTGTTAACAAAGTGTATCAGCGGGCACTCAGACTGATACACTTAACATACTCCACCTTCCTCCACTGGAGCTATTCGGTGAACGAGTAGCAGTTAGCACATCGCTGATCATCTCGACGGTGGCCCGAACTCTACAGTTTTTTTTGTCGAAAGTCTTTAACACTACACTGGAGCACTCAAACACACAACACAGACTCAAAAACTGGTCCATTGTACTCAACAATTCTTAACGAATTCAACTTCCTTCCCAACGACACCGATCGATAGCCTGCTAACCCAAGCCATATTCGAGAAAAAATTCTCTACTAGCATTAAGTCCAGATCGAATTGAATGTCTGACAACCAGTCGTTGGCCGAATCCATGCTAATAGAGAGATCAAAGTGGGACGAAGTGGTGGGTATAGGTGTCTCTTCCAATAGCTCTCCCCTTGAAACTTCCTGGCCACTGTAACGTGGTAACAGTCGCAATGTCCTGACTTATGAACATTGTTGCATCCAAAAGGGATATTACCATCTGCTCGGACAGCCAGGCTGTAATCAAGTCCTTATCGTGCTTTATTTAAAAACAATTACAAGATGTTTCTTAATTAGATACCTGAGCATATTAACTTAAACCTCTTATGGCTACTACACACCTGTGAACTCGTGAGGTGTGGCGCAACTCCCTCTCTAACACCAGGAGGAGTTTCACCTTTTAATATCGCTACAACCTACCATCTTCTAAGATAATATATATAAAATGGGTGCCCATCTACAGCCCGTCGATGGCCAGGGCCTAGCTTCGCAGCAACCCGTCGTGTTGGGCGTGCTACTGTTCTCTCACGAGTGGAAGGAGCCTACAGTTCTATGCCGACTCCGAACGGCGAAGTCTTAGAAGCTTTTTTCTAGACAGCTATTACTCTTAGAGCATTGTCAGTGACTCGAAAGTGGTGAAGCCGTGGAATATTTTTGGTAGTACCGGCCGGAAATTAAACACAGGCACAGGTCAACGCACATACCCCCAAAGCCGCGGGCTCCACACCTTCAAAGATACACACAGTTAAAACAACCAACCCCAAGTGGCTAGACGACAACGTCTACCTTAAAATAAGGGAAATATTACCCACTTAAAGTGAGACTCTAAATGCCTACTCAGTCTCAGCTCAGACTAAGCAGACACACTCAGGAGGCTCATTACTGTGCCATACACCCGCGGAGGATGCTCGTGTAGCACTCTCTGGCCAGTCGTAGGCACTCATATCACTGGGCCTACTATTTCAGTAACCTTAGCGAACTAAATGGCTTTAGTGTTAGTCAGCTAAACCACTTTGTCATAAGCACCAATTGGTTGCCAGTGAAAGAGTATGACAATGGGCCTGCTTTGGCCTTCCTTCGGCAGTCAGCCAGTCAATCCTGACCTTACCTAACCTATGCGCAATTAGAGTTTACAAACAATTTTCAAGGAGTAGATAAGGTTGGCGACATCATGACAGGCACGTCTCTTCAGGCATCCCCCAACTACATCGTCATTATTCGGAAACGGAATCAAACCGTCGTAGGACCAATGAAAATATAATATCAGGCACTACAGGTATGGTGTCTATAGAAATCCACCTCGGACTGCGGCTTCATTGCGATTCATTCTGTGGGCCTTGTCTCACGTAAAGTATAACTTCCAAAAATGTTCCCGTCAAAGGTGAATGAAGAAAAATTAAGCGAAAATTTCATTAAAAAGTGTGTAGTGAGACCAATTTCAGCCGAGAAATTGCGGTTTTCCCAACATTAATGGAAACTCAGTAAAAATATACACATTTAAAACTACCATGATGTTTTTCTGGGTCGTTTTCGCCTTCTTTCTTCTATTTGTGAACTTTCAACGAAGACAAACGCATTAAGATAAAAATCAAGTTCACCGAGTTTATAGGCCTTTTTGCCCGGTTCAAATTATCTGTTTAATTTCACGAACATCCTGACGGAACAAATTGCCTTTCCGTTGCCAAAAATGTGCTTCTTTGTTTGAAGTCAGAGCATGCGTTGAAACTGTCTTTTACTGATCGACGAAGGTGTTCTCTCTTCGAAGCCCTAATGGTTTCCTGTTGCGATGGTTTGAGTGTATTTATGTTTAGCTTGTCTTAAGAACAGGCGTTACTGGTTCCATTGTTCAGTTTCGGATGGTTAATGAATGCAGTTGACATTGAAAGCCATTTGAATTATCTAAAAATGTTAATTTTGAACATTTTACAAATCGCTTTCAAACGGCACGCCGCGGTGCAACTTTCGACTGTGACTGTGACTGCTCTGGTTGGATTTGATTTTTATCTGTCTGCCACTAGTCGAAGAAGTTCACCTACAAAGGTCAGCGAGTGAGTGATGCTGCCAGACTCATGTCCATTGACTCATTTTGTATTTAAATTAATTCAAAATTGAAGTTGTAGTTGAACCTTGAACCTGACTCAGGGGGGCTACCTTCGTTTTGACACTAAATCTCGTGTAAACACATTTCACAAAGCACTTGAACTCGGCATCACCTATCGCTTGGTAAAGATCAGACTGTTCAGAGTGGATGACGGAATAATTGCCAGCAAGTTCAAGGCCAATCTTAAGGTGGACGTGCCTGCCGTCATCCTCGTTCAGTGGCTGCACACGTCTTTGAAGGAATTCACTGTGCAACTTTATCAAGAAAGGCGTTTAATCTTGAGAACGTTGCACGTTGCACATCGCACACGTTATTGTCTGAACAGGTCAACATTTGAACAAATTCCAACAGAGTCCGGGAAAAGCATTGTTTACAGTGCGATTGGCCCCCTTCACATGTAAGGGCTTTGAACTACAGGGGCAATTTTGTAGATTGTTGTGCTCCTACACGAAGCTTAGAGCTAACACAGACAATGACAACGAGTCGTACGATCAAACCCCTTTCAGCCCCTCAGACAATAACCGTGCCCGTTGCACGTCATCTTCATTACAGCGAATTACAAATTCAACCCCGGTTCGACCGCACCCACTCCCACTCAATACAACAACTTGCATTCAGATTTGTCGTGGCGGAGGGTGTGGAAAGTTCCCACTTCAGAGTTCAACTTGTCGTTACACAGCGCTAGCGTTATAAAGTGAGTATCGCTGTTAAATTATTCTCCACAACACTCAAACTAATAAGTAGACCACTCCTTTCAGACTGCCATCCTCGCCCAAGGGACATTGTAACGCCATTAGGAAGTGTAGTGTTTTAAAAATCCACTTCCTCCAACTCCATCGCACAATGTTTCAACTAAGAGTTTACTTTGTAACTCCATCCAGCGCAAAACTTCTTGTAAACAAAGCTGATTCCATCAACAAGGCGACTACGTCGTCTGGCACAACAGAAAACTAGGTCACGAAGCAAGCAAGCACACTTCCCGAAGATGTTTACGGGAGCGCAAGCGAAACAACATCCCGCTTCCTTCCACATTTTCATTTTGGAACCTCTCAAGGCACCGCAATGTCCCACTTAGCACTCGAGCGTGAGAGCATCGTCCCTCCACATCCAGATGTCTGCTTGAATCCGACACAAAGAGCCTCTCCTGTTTAATATGCAACACCAGACCGCAGCACACATAGCGAAGGCCTTATAAATTTATTAATTTAAATCACAAATCTCCCAGCAATCTCTCAGTGAGCCGCGTTAACTCCTATTTAGGACCAGCTCGTTGAAAAGCGTCGACGCTTTTGTCTATTTACATCGACTTTAACCACAAGACTGGCACTGGTAGCGAGTATCCCCAGTGGGCTAGTCATTTATGCACTACAGAGTACTTCCATTTTCATTAGGCCCAGCAGTGTTGCGGCGCAGAGAGACCGCGACGACGCGACGGCCGCGGCGGTGGCGGTGGTGGTTGCACGGAGCCGGATTGAATTGCATATTTGGGCACACGTGAATTTGAATACCATTCGGAGTGACACTTGCTGACGTTGGTGACGTTTCCAAATCAGGTCTCACACACACACAACAGGGGATACGCACCATCTATTGCCGCAAGATGAAAACGGTCTAATTGAGAAACGTCCGCGACGCCGCCACCGTCGTAAATACTTGGCACAGACGTGAATCGAAAACGACACATTCGCCGCTGGCTTTCGGTGGGCAGACTAATGGTGCGTATGGCGTGTTGCAAGCGCTCCACGAAAACGAAACGCATTCTTGACGGTAACATGATCTGACCGATGACGGATGTTGTTTGGCGGTGTTTGCTGGAATGACTCGCTGTGTCGGTGGAGATTAAGAAAGCAAACGAGGTCAGTTCATGCCCTCCGACCAAGAAGCGAGCGAAGCTGTCGAGGTTCATCGAACCCAGAGCATTGTCATATCGAACTCCAGGAAACCGTTAATTCCAGAGAAAGGAGTTGAGATTGTTTGCTTGTCAAATACACAGTGGATTGCTGACGACCCCCCTGACCATATCTGACCACAACAATTGACAAGCAACATGTCTAATGGCTTGACACATGGACGACTTAATCTCGCTTCCTACGCACGTTTGTTTCGCTTGGAAAGTCTGCGTGAGAGGGCCAGTGCCGCAAACGATCTACCATTTCCTCCGAAATTGGTGATGCTTGTTTGTAAGCAGCAGCGTATGTTTGTCATGTACACACAATTGAAAACGAAAGTATTAACGGGAACTGACACTATGTCGGGAATAATAACATAATTGGGACCCTCGGATGTGTATGGAAGATCACGACGCGACGGGCAGTTATTTCTTAACTGCAATCGGGTACTTAGAAGGAAATGGAAACAAATTAATTGTCTGGTTCCTGATGAAATTTGAAATGCAAGCGATATGCCTGAGACTTGAGCATGATCCCATGCGGTTTTATCGTCTAGACTTCGTGTAGATACTTAACTGGCTGTTTTATAAACACTTGTGGGATTACATGCGGATTGAGCACAACACTATCTGTCGGGGTTGTGGACAAGGAAGGCAATTTGAGTTCCGGTCTGTTTACTGGAATGACATTGATTGGGAGAAGAAAACCATTTTTTTAAGTCGTTGTGAGCTATTTGTGGCAAATTCAACAACGTGGACTATTCAGTAAGATAAAGTAAAGAAATTACCATGATTTCGTGATCGATTGGTTCGACGCTTCGTCACTTCAGAGAAATGTGTGGTCAGCATAATCAATGAACTGAACGCTCTATTTATCGATTTATTGAATAGACTTGGATGAGTTAACATTTCTTGGTTTCATCATTTGCGATGATCTTTGAGTGTCCTGATTGTTTGTAGGAAGGTATAACTTTCTGATTAACACACTTTGTTGGGTAGATACATAAGTAAGTGTGAATTGCTATTGCTCACACCATAATCGCAATCGTCCGACCTCTTCAAAGGAGTGGTAAAATCCATAAATGCCATGAGCTGCTAATCTCCTCGCCCCCTTCTATTCACCAGGTTTACCTACCTAAGATTATTTAAAAAAAAATTCACTGATTTGTCAAACGACCACCGGATAACTTTATATAAAAATCTGACAGTCTCTATCTTTGAGTAATAAGCTGCTTCCGATTAGGGATGGGCAATTGCGAATAAAAACATTCGAATAATTTTCTTAATTCGAACAATCGCAATTGCAATTATTCGAATTAAAATTTAGCACTGTCGATTGTTGATCTTCGATTGGTGTACAATTCCAGTCGGCATCGAACGTGTGTATTCGTTGATTCTTCAATTCGGTGCGACAGATTATTGGATTGTGTGTGTTCGTCGATTTTTCAATGCGGTGGGTGGGTGAGAGAGATTGAATTGTCGCACTGTAAAGTGTAAGCACTAAACTGCTCATCTTCACTCTCACATTTGGTTTTCTACTGTTCCAACCAGAAATGAAGTTTTACCTAATACTTCATTGATGATTTAAACTTTGCATATATGAGATGTAGTGTGCTATTTGTACATACATTTCTACAATCTGATATGTATTAGTACCCTCCATTCTCTTGTTTGTAACAAAATGTAATACATTTTATGATTCGATTCGATTGGATTATTATTCGATTGTTTTCTAATGAGACTGAATAAATCGATTGTATTCGATTGTCAGATTCATTCGCCCATCGCTGCTTCCGGTCCGCAAAATGACATTTGAAGTCCGATTTGAAGTCGAGGTCGAAGTTTATGTTGCTCATAACAGAACCGCACCAAACATGCGATTGTTAATGGATACATGTGTTCTTTTATTATTTGTCTTGAGTTTACGGAAGGTACAGTTTGCAATCAAACAAATAGAAAAAACTTTATTATCCAGAATAATAATTCATCATGGTCTTGCTATTTTATATCCTGTTTCCAATCAACTGTCAGTTGGGTTCAATTTCTGTGTCGCCGTATAAACATAAATTAAAATAAAATATGCTACACCCTGATTTTGGATACGCACATACCAGAGTTGTCAGTCACACTCACAAGGCTTCCCCAGAAAATCCATTACGTGCGCTGCGAGTCCATATCCCAGCCGTTTTTTTTTACCACATGATCCGCATAGTATTGCATAAAATTTGGAAAACCGAATATTTAAATTCGAAAACTATTTTTTATTTAAATTCAACAAACAGTGATGCACGTAATGATAACCACATGAACAAACAATGGAAGGAATTGCAAGTGCAACATCTGCCCAACGCAGCAAAAGTAAACATTTCGGTTACTCTATCTGTTGCGACCGATTTGTAACCTACCTCGACTATTTGCTGCAACAACACAACTAAACGAAAGCTGACTGTTTTCCGGTGGGAAGAAATTGTATTGGAAGCTTAAATTGTGTGGACAAATTAATTTGTTAAAGACTTTATCAAATTGCTGATTTCAAGTAGCAATTAGAGGCGGGATCTCGGGGAGGAGTGTGTACATTTTGCAATTAGTGCCTGTGAAGTACTGAAATAAACCACTTGTACACCAAGAAGGTAGTTAATCATTATGCAAATAGTGAATAATATAAAGTGTTTCCCCTTGTACTTCGATACAGTGTAGGGGGCACACTCATATCGTATTCTATTAATTGAGGGACTTTTCTCATTGTGTTACTGAAGAGTTCGTAACGCAATAAGTTATAAATAATTAATCATAATTGTATGAATGAATAAAGTGTCATTTCAGAAACAACCATTTCCTACCAAATTTTAGGCAAACGTTAACCTTATATAAATATATCGGGTCTATAACCTAATCCATGCGGTTTTTTAAATTTGAACGTTTATTTAACAAAAACATGTAGAATAGTATTATTCAAAGTAGTGCCCATCTGAAGCTACGACTTTTTCCCATCTTTCTGGCAATTTGCGGATCCCATCCCAAAAGAACTTCGCCGGCTTGGCAGCCAAGAATGAATCAAGCCAGTTTTTGATATTCTGCTCTGATGTGAACCGTATTTCCGTGAGGCGTTCTGCATCGACCGGAACAAATGGTAGTCAGAAGGGGCAAGGTCTGGGCTATAAGGCGGGTGGGGTAAAACTTCCCATCCACTGTTTTCCAAATAGTTCTTAACCGGAATAGGAAAGTTGGGCCGAACGTTGTCATGATGGAAAATTATTGCCTCGTGGTCGAATATTCCGGGGGTTTTTCGGCTACTACTCTCTTCGGATTAATTGTGTTTGGTAGCATTGTCCATTGATAGTTTCCAACCGGTTTTAGCAGCTCTTAATACAGCACACCCTTCTGATCCCACCAAATAGAGAGCAGGTTGGCCAAGCTAAAATCGTGAAAACCACTTTTGGCACGTTCGCTCAGCTAGCGCATGTTCACCATAAACTTCCACCAAAATACGATGACTTTCGGCAGCAGTTTTTTATTTAGTTAGATTTTGTTAAAGTAATGAAGAAGAACTCCCCTCAAAAACACATTTTCAGGCACAAAGTTCGACATATTTGAGTAAAAAAAAAAATATTCTTATTTAGGTTTCGAAGCGACGAAGTGCATCTTTGAACTTATATTCTCTTTACACAGCGGTAGCCATGGGTTTAAGTTTCTTAATTTAATGTCTTCGACGTATATTTAGAAGTAGAGTCGAACTCCCTAATAGTGAACTTCTATATAATGAAGTTATCCATTTCAAGAAACTAAGCCACATTTGTATGGTTCTATTGGCATACATAATAAAAATATATTTACGGCATCAACATCCGTCATACACACACGCAGTTCTCGATGGATACAGCAATCGAGGGTTATCATAATAAATTCAAAACAACCAAGCTTTTAACCCTATTGATGCCACAAACACATCATCTATAGATCGTTACAGTAAAAACCAGCTTTCAATCCCATTGATGATACAAACGCACCACCAATAGATCCTATCAATAGAGACCAGCTTTTAGCCCTATTGATTACATCAGAAATCAACATATAATGGGCAAACCATCCCAGTTCATGGATATTTTGCCGAAAAAACAAAATAATCAAATTAAAAAAAAAAACAGATATTGCAATGCATTAGCAACATCCATCCACTATCCCACCACGAATGGATATACATACAGTTTTTCGTGAACCCTTCAGAAATGCTCATCTATCATCTGACTTCCCCTCACCAATGGTAAGGGTTCAGCAACCTAAATTTAAAACTATAAAATATCATTTAATAATGTTTAATATTTAGTAAATATTAAGAAGTTTTTTAATTCGCCCAGTGGTTTATACAATTGCATTTATTTTCTTCAAACGTTACGCTCGGCACGTAACTTTATATATATAATTTCTATATAATGAGATTTCTAATTTCTGGTCCTGTGAGAATTCATTATAACAGAATTCCTACAATTATTAGGGATAAGTAGCTTAAGAAAAACCACAGAAAATTAAGATAGTTTCCATCGATTCCACGAATGATGACCATTCAGTATTAAGAATACTTTCAACGATTTTAAATTGTTTCTTCGCGAATCAATTATGCGAGAATATTTGCGAACTGTTCGTCTCAGAACGTAATACACAAAGAGGTAAACGCTTTCCACAAATTCACATCCAAAAAATTCGCGATGATGTATCAGTTTTCTCAAATCCTACCCGTACATCTGCGAATGAAAAAAAAACTCCTTATGAATGAAGTGACAGAGTTTTTGAAGTTCGCAATTCGAAATGTGCTCATATGAACAGCACTTAGAGCGACCAACACACTTGCACTTTCTCCAAACGAACAAATTTTGTGGAATATTCTGCGTTTGAATGTGGGAATGCAGCTACATTTCATTCTCCCGAATTAATTCATTAAACCTAATTAAATATTTATTAAATCTTGTGTTGAAGAGTGATAAATTCATAACAATTTAATTATATTTATTTTTCGACACCACGTTTCGAAGCTTCCACAACGAACTGTCAAAATTCCGTATGAGTCATTTAGTACTAAAAATACCCGACAGAGTATCCCTAACCCCAACATATACAATGCGTTCTATGGGTTGGGGGCTTCAGGTAGGGCAGTGATATTTTCTGTTGATTTCATCGCTTCACTACCCTGTTCGAGATCGTCAGACTTATCGACTAAATTCAGCTGCATGGGAAGACGCTTGATGATAAACAAAGGCTATAAGAAAGGTTTTTTTCATTGTTTTCAAATGTGGTGTGAATGTTTATCAACCCGTATTATACAATACATGACAACATTGTTTTCTGTGACAGCTCTTTGCTGTTTTGTGTTTAGTTTGGTTTGGCAATCCATCATGAACAGACTCACGACGGAGCAATGTTTACAAATTGATCATTTTTTTTTGCAGAACATGGTTCATAGCGAACTAAAGTTATTGTCGAAGAAACATGAAATTGCAAGCTAACATTCGAATCATTATTGCCGATATACAGCAGCCTGGTGTACAGCGAAATGTATATGAAAATTGCACCCACAGATTACCATACATGCGCCAGTTGCAGTCGTCGCATACCGGCAATGGTATTCACACATTAATGCCACAAAAGTAACTCTCAAATAAATTCAATTTCATGGATTTTAAATTAATTTTCCTGTGTCTTTTCTATATCTTATTTCTCTGCTTCTAAAAAACACCCTTTACCTAGTAGCTTCCCTCTCAATCCTAATGAAAGTTGACTGTTGACAGGTCAGGCATTAAATTCATATTTAAATATTTTTGGACATACGTTCCCTACACAGCAACCATTTAAATGTTTTTGAACTTAACCTTCACTTGTCATGACTGGCAACTGGATTTGAGCTCACAGAGGAGTGTATATCTTTTTGTGTCCGACAGTCGATTTAAAGTTCTTAGACACAGCAATCTGATTGCAAACCATATTTCATCCGTGATTGCTATCAGGTCTCAACAAAATATCAGCTCGAATAGTCACGCTTTCTGATAAGCCACTCACCTACTACAGCTCACTCGCCTACAAAACAAATTTCTATTGAACGCAACTCATGTGTATTTATACACATGTTATCACTGCTTTTTAAGTTTCCCAGTTATTGTGCAAGCATTTATTTTTGAATCTCTGGTAATGTATGGTTCTGATGATTGCTTCTTTTCGGCTTGATATAATTTTTCCTTTGGTTTGCCGTCTAGATATAAGTTTGTTTATGTTCTCTTCTCTTGGTGACGTACAGATGATCTCAGAATGTTTGATTTTGGAATCCTCTCTGAATGATTTTCGATTAAATTGTATTTTGGTCCCTAAAATAAGTTTGTTTTTTTTTTCTTCGTTGAAAGTTAACGTTGAAGAAACGACTTCATAAGTGACTAAATACCACGCGTAAAAAAGAAGGGAGCCAATATGATTCTCCCTGAGGTCACCCAATTAGTAACATTATGCGGAGTTCGTTTGAAAGAAGACCAACATAGACGCGAAGTGTCCGTAAATTATGGACATGAACTTGAATCAACTGTTACAAGACTTTATGGATCGCGTGTACAAATGTAAGTTTTGAAATAAGCCAGGCTGGGAACGGTGACTGTTACAAGACTTTATGGATCGCGTGTACAAATGTAAGTTTTGAAATAGACCAGGCTGGGGAAGGTGTCACTGCGGTGGATATTCAAGTAACTTCAGGTCTCATTCCTAGTCAAGACCTAGAACTGTTTCCGCGTTTGCACATGAAGTAAACATATTTACCGCAGTGAACCTTAAGCGTAAATATAATATTTACCTTCATTGTTTTCGCATCAGTGGTTCTTCCTTCAACATTCCCATGAATATATTAACCAATATGTCCTCCCTTCTCTCCTAACTAACAGAGCGTACACCATGTCGTTCGCCTACAGAGGAACGTGATTTCGGGAACACCTCTCAAAACAATCTACGGCTTCATCACTCCCTTAATCCTCGCTCACTTTCTGTTGTCTTTTGCTCGAATGCCCTTGAAAAGCACACCCCTTCTTTGCATAAATGTTCCGTTTTCTTTACTTCTTCTGCGTTTCCCTATTCAACGTTATGCACTCAGCTGAAGTAGTCATTCCTTATTCATTCTGTTTCTCTGCAGACTGCCGTCGTTCGTTGTGCTCTAGTGTTCTGGTGATATGAGAAAGAAATTTACAATTTCACTGAAAAGCACGTTCCGTCAGCGTTTTGATGGAACTTTAGCTCGTATCCTGGACGAAAGTTTAATGTTCTTTGAATCTACTTATCCTTGTTTATCGTTGTGACGGATTGAATTTCATTCAATTTCATACCAATTGACATTTCATAACAATTGACAAATCCATTTTTTGCCGTGCAACTTCTCAAGTTTCGCGTCTCAAAGGAGAAGATACAGACAGTATGTATTCCGTGTGCGTGGAGTAGAACAGGCTCTCCCCCTTAAATCGGTCGTAAGGTGCTAGTATTTATTGCAGCCTGTCGCGTTCGAATTAAGCTGTCCACGACAGACGTGTGATGACATTTTAAGCACTCCTGTGCTCAGGAGTTCTGCACAGGTACTCGCCACCACTTGACAGTAATTTGACACGACAAGTCGGAAATAGAGACAGCAGACAGTTAGTTATACACTCAATAAGCGGCGGCCAAGGTGCACGCAGAGAAAATATATCTTTGAATCCAATTAGTGGAGTAGTCGCGGACCGGTACCTACACGAATTACAGGGTTGTTCAGCTCCTGAAACCCGTTTGTGTGCTCAGCCGACGGACGAATACGGGGAAAAAGAATTTTAAACTGCGAACGCAATCAAGATTGCAGGAACTCCGCGCAAATGGTCAAATGCCTGCAATGCTGCTGGAACTGACCAGGTTCGAATCTAATTCCGACTTTATCTCTTAATCAGCTCAAGGGGTTCAGTGCCGGTTGAAATCGTTTCACAGTCCGTTCAAATGACTTTATAAAGCTAATCGTGAGCGGTCGTTTAACAAACAGCTTTGGGGGAGTTGTCGGTGCACGTGTTTCAGATTTGGAAGATATTTTGCGGCTTGAATGTTTTCGATAAACAAATTCATGTCTCACCGGGGCTATGGTGTGGTGATGTGAGAATATCACATTCGGTTAACGACAGCGAATCAGCTACGAATCAGGGTCAGGGAGAATGAATGCTCTTCCTCAGGGCACCACTGACAGCTACTGCTGATCTTGATGAGGCAATACCACTTCGAATCCCCTTCTCGTGAATTTGTCCCCGTCAGACAGCAGCAGCGGAGTGGCAACAACGGCGACCATCTGGCACTGCAGTTTGCGGACTTAAACCCCTAATTATTTGCATGGTATGAAAGGATTAACGATTGGAATTTGAAATGAATTGCTGCTTGTTGGTTAAGAAGTCCAACGTCAGGCGATGTGATTGCCCTACTGGTGAGTATTTGAAGTCTTTGAAGTGTGGGCGATTGTATGATTTCAAGTTTAGTGAAGGACCTAAATTCCAAACTTCGTCTGGACACGTGTGAATAACTCTCACTGTAGTCACCATCGGTCGGTGCATAGTTGACTGTGCGACACTAAATCACAGTCAAACAACCGACAGCTGCCTGTTTACTGAATCATGAAACAAGGCCGCAACGACAGCAATCTATTTTCAAAATATCATCTCGTCCCATCAAATTAATGTCAAGAATGGTCAATGTCAACTTCCACGTTGTTTGAATGGTGAGAACTGAAGTAGAAGTGTACTCAATTAGTAGGTTTAGTGCTGATTGTGATTTGCTTGTAATTGGTAAGACAAAAGAACCAGGCGAATAAACACACGTGTTACAATGACTTCATTGTACAAGATCGGGCCTAGGACAGATCCTTGGGGAACCCCTGATAAAATGGTGCACTTATATGATACGGGCAAGTTTTAAACAGGATAATGGTTTTTATTAGGTACAGAGGGTAATTGACTTTGCGTATTTACTTGTAGATCAGTCAGCCGCACAGAGTCAAATGCCTTTTCGATGTCTACTAAGACCATAATTGGGTTTTGTCATGTATCGAAACATGGTTTAATGCCTTGTTTTATTCGCAGTATCTGGTGCCTTGTACTGAGATATGAGTCGAAGCTGAAGTTTGTCGACAAGAAGAATTTTGTCATCGAATTTGGTTATGTAGAGTTATGTGTCTCTACGGCCTACGGCCTTGATACATTCGAAATTCCTTATCATCATCTTGAATTAATGTGGATGATATCTGATTAACCAGCGTTGAATATTTTTACGAATATTTATGTTTAGAGCAAAAGCCCAAATTGATGTACACATAAGGCTCAGTCTTTGACCTGCTGTGTGCAAACATCGCAAAGTGTGTTGCTTCATTCAAATGCTTTGCTAGCTGGCAAGCGCGACTCCTCTGTCAAATAAAATATTGCAATATGTTGTGGGAATGAGTTGATGTTTTGAATTGTTAATTAGTGGATTGCAGTTTGTCAAAAAATAAAAAAGAAAATAGTTGAGAGCGGACCCTTTGACGCAAAAAAAAACTTTACTTTTCGATAAACAAGAGATAAAAAAGATCCGACGTTAATTTGTGTTTGCAAGCCTTTGAAAGCAGACAACCTAGTGAATTTTAATGAAAATGAAAGCAAGTGTAACGTGTGAAGAATTATCATTCGATTTTGCACAATATCATCGAAAGAAAGAAGAAAGAAAAACTTAAACCGATCTTAAGAAAAAGATCGGTAAAAACTATGGGAACTCTGAGCCCCCAATGTCAATGATTAAGAAAAGGATGTACACAGTTACAGGATGTTTGTGTCAGCACATGTGACGCCGAACGATCAGGTCCCCCTAAAGACATCGCTTCTTGAGTCTTTGAACTTGCTTCGATTGTGTCCAATAGTGTTTTGTAGTTCATTTTCGTTTTGCCGTAGTGATTTTTCAAACTCTACCTTGTACTGCTTAAGATATCGGGAGTTTTTGGCTACACTTTCTTTCTTCGCAAATGAATCTCACCATGTTTTCTGCGTTGTTTACATTACTAGAGTAATCGTCCAATCCCAAACACTTGGTTTTCAGTGAAACCCTTTTTTGCACACACATGTACAGCTTATATCACTCTCACCTCTAATGGGGAATTTGCACTTGTTGCACTCCGACATTTTTTTTTATTTTAGTTTGTGAAAAACCCCAGAGAGCGGAAACAAATATATATATCGAGAATAGTGAGTCCTATCGTATTGGAAATAGTCTCATTCGATTCAGTATGAAAAAATACATCACACATCCGGCATCCATTTTGTTTATTGTTTGGGTAAGGTTGAGCTATTGAATTCTCTGTTCGGTTGTATGATGACCTTTGTTTGTATGGCCTTATTTCCAAAAAAATCTGTAAAGAGGGCCATCCAACACAATCAAAACCAGACAAGCCCCACAGTGTGTTCCGAGGCGTAGTGTGGATTGCCAGGTTGACTTCCTGAGTTTACGAACATTCATAACACTCGGGTCTACCTCTTTCGAACCTTTTTGTCAAGAAAATGCTTCTCAAACCTCACAACCTACAGTCGACATAAAACTGTAGGTCCCTTCCACTCGTGAGAGGACAATAGCACGCACAGAACTAGTGGATGCTGTAGAAGTTAGGTTCTCGTCCACATCGTTCTGTCGCGCAATCTATGTTATTACATTTTTATTATAAAATAATCCATAAACAGAGACAGAAATCTATTCCGGTATAAAAACCAAGTTATCACAATCGCAAGGCAAATCTAATTCGATGTCTGGAATTATCGTCTATGAGATCTTCGAAACAGTTCTATTTGAAAGAAAGTGACATTCCAAAGTAGGAAAGTCAACACAAATTCCAGACAACCTAGTGCTTCCGAAATAAGTATACATTCTCCGGAAGTGCATTTCCATCCCCCATGAAGTAACATGATCTGCTCCAAATGTCTGATTAATCAGTCAATCGAATTCAGTGCACTAAAGTGATTGAGTTCTCACCAAAATCAGTTTCCTTCCGCAGGCATTTGTGACAGTCGGTTAATCGATCGATTTGCAAGGATTTCCTTCAATTACCCGCAAATCATATACAATTTGTTCTGTGTAGACACGAGCTCCACATTCGAATTTCATATCCCGAGACAAATCTATTGCACACAGCAATTTATGGTCAATCAACAAACAATAGCAGTTAAAGACCATAAATGGAAATTGCCGGAACCTCCTTTTTCGGGCGACATATGAAAAATTTGCCAGTAATTCACTGGTTGCTGGATCGATTTATTGGCTGCTTGAACTGAAAATTATGGGCACATGGTGGCTGCTGGTGGACTAGGTTGGCCTTTGATTGACACGAGGTGTAAATATTTGTACTTCCGTGCGAGCAGTAATTGATGTGAAGTTGGAATGTCAACACAGCCACTAGTGAGTGACTAAACCTAGAAGCGACTGAAGTGAACTCATGGTCGCCGACCGAGTAAGGTATTTTCCATCAAGGATGGACATTCCACACTCTGGCAAAATGTGACAAATAATGAATGTCATGGCTGCGAAATAACATTTTCTTGGTAATTTATTTTTCAAACGGGCCATTGTGGTAGGAAATCGTTGTAAATGCGTTCAAAACAGCTGCATAAGCTCGGGGAAACAATGAATAAGTTGACGGAATGTCGTCTAGAATCAGATTGACATGTTTTTAATTTCGAGTTCGCAGTCGTCAGCGAAACGAAGAAGCCCAAGATTATGTTGAAATGGTTGTAAATAAATCCCGCTTGATGTACGACATATAGATTAACTCCCTCTCTCCCAGCCGCGGCTGGCAAATCACACCACACCGCACATCTCATTGAATTTTCATTTTTTTCTCTCTCACATCATTATGCAAATAAAATTCGTAATGTTGTCATAAAAGACAGACGCGTTTATTTAAAAGCGAACAAAAGTCTTCGTTTAAATATTACATCAGAGCAGACCACAGAGAGAGGTGCCTTAAAATGCGTTTCTCATCGCGACCACACGCGGTTTGGTTCACAACAATGAGACCCCCCCCCCCCCCCTGTCAAATGCAGCTGGATGCAGGAAATACGACCAGTAAGTAACTTTTGCGACATCGACTGCGTGCAGAGAACACTCGCGTGGACGGCGGCGTTTGGGTACCCCTTGACTTTAAAGTCGCGCCGCCGACATTTTCATTACTTGCACCGTGCTCCATGTAGCATAAAATTCACTCAAAAATAGAGGAAAACAAAAGGAAAGCCAAGTGTTGGGGAAAAACTTGTCAGGTAAGTTATTACCCAACACCAGCACTTAACATCACCGCGAGTCGTCTAAGAACACAGCATGACGAGATTTTCTGTTCACGTTTACATTTCCCTCAGCGAGCCGACTGCAGCAGGAGCAAATCAGCAACAACAGCACTGCAGTGGTGAGGTGACAGTGAAAACGTGCGCGCACCGAAATGACTGGGAATCGAATTATGTTGTAAGCTGTCTCTCTGCCACGGACAGACGCGGCCGAGACAATCTGTGCCCTTTCCATGGATGGGCGGGTCGGGCGAGGGTCCAGATTGATGGAACTGTCGTCGTCAGGCACACACCCAATTGCCGCTGGGATTTTATGAGCAGCGGTGGGGGTGTTAAGTGAGTTAGTCTTAATTCTGGTCTTTATAGTCGGCGCTGTCTGTGATGAAGATGAAAATTCAGTTGCAATCTCTATCAGAGGGCCGGGCGTTGTGGCCGAACGCTCGGGCTCCATTAACAGAGTCCATTTCGATTTTTATTATGTGCACCGACTTTTAATTAGTTTTGGAAAAGCGATTTGGTCGCCTGCTTGTGGCCGAAGGCGAGATTTTTTTTAAAAAGATTGTTGCCTTTACTTGTCCCTCTAAAACGACCGCCACGTCGCCAACGTCGATCGTTGGGGCATAAAAATCTGTTTATTGGTCCCCTAAATGACGCGGTAATGTGTCGGGGTAAATGATCGTTTGAAGTGTAGTAGAGTAGGGATAGGGGGACAGCTGTATGAGGCGGGGGAGTTCTGAGGAAATGAGATTCATCGGGATGCGATGCTTTAACGATCACTTTCGCTCTCTGCAGAGTTTGGAGGCGTTTCGAAAATGATTTTTTTGACCATGCGTAAAGCTGGTTAAAGTTTAGCTCTTTGTACGGCACTCTTTGCAGATGACGGTTCGTGCGTTCGTCGGCTCCTAAGCTGATTCCCTCGGTTCGATTCGGGACAAAATTACGACTTTCGGTGAATCGGCTCCTACGTTAAAGCTCTAAGTTCGATTCCGGACACAACAACCTTCAACATCACGACTTTTGGTGCATCGCCTCCCAAGCTGAAGCGTTAGGTTCGATTCCGGACACAATAACCCTGAACATCACGACTTTCGGTACATCGGCTCATAAGCTAGAGCTCCAGGTTCGATTCCGGACACTCAAACCCTGACACAATAACCTTCAACATCACAGCTTTCAGTGCGGCGGCTCCTATGCTGAAGTTCTCGGTTCGATTACGGACACAATAACCTTGAACGTCACGACATTCAGTGCGACGGCTAATAAACTGGAGCTCTAGGTTCGATTCCGGACACTCAAACCGGACACAATAACCTTCAACATCACAACTTTTGGTGTGTCGCCTCAAAACTGTAGCTCTAGGTTCGATTAAGGGCAAATAGTGACTTTGCGGTTCGGTGCATCGGCCTCAACTTCAGACATAATAACCATTCAATCCCTCGTCCAGCAAGAAATATCGCAGCTTAATATGACAAGAATGACCGATTGCTGAGTGTCACCGTTTAGAGACAATTTTCTCCGTCGCTGGTCAACGGGAGGTTCTGCAAGTATGTTCAACATTCGCTACATAAATCCTGATCGGATAGCTCTTAACTCAGGCGTTATAAAATGCGAAGTACTTCCATCTTTTCACACATCGCTGCACTTGAAGAATGACACCACGGTTATGGTTAGCAACCGCCACTTAATGACCAAACAAGGCAATTAGCCTACAAAGCACTTTAATTAGCAACACCAACAAACGCAACTCATTAAGATTTTTCTTTCCCCAAAAACCAGCAAACAAATTATTGATCCCATCGTGCTCGTTATTTATTTCATAATCCCTCCAACTGCCACCGTCGCCATCGTCTCAAGTAGCATCGCAAAAACGAACAGTCAAAAGCGAAAAACCGGTTGACAAAAATGTATCTGCCCTACATTCGTAGCAGGCATCCACTGGAGTGGTGCCCCTTACCTAACCCGGTGACTGTAACAGTTTACCTCTTGAATACATTATGGAGCAAGCCGGCACCCATTAGACTGTATTCTCTCCATTCAATCGGTTCTTGGAATTCTGTGAACTCGGCTGACACGCTTTTCAGGCAGGCTCACATCATTTCCCAGCCGAATGGGATACATTAGAAAGAAACGAAGAGATTAGTGGACCACTCCAACTTTGACCTATTTAATGGCGGCGAATTGCCGTCACCACAAATCGAGTTGCCGCCAATTATCCGCGAACAGTGGATGCGCTTTCCATCGGATGATGGTGCTCGCTTCACTTTTCACACTGATTAGTTGCATACCACACGAAGCGCGCTAATGTCATACATTATGCACTGACATTGACAAAAAACGCCATTTCGAAGTTGCAATTTTCCCTCACGACCCCAGTCACAAGAGAGATGACTATCTTTTGCCATCGCTGGCACCGGCACTAACCAAACTTTCGAATCCATCCACGTTGCTAAGCGGAAAAGTTTGTGTGCCCTACACGTGTGATGAGTCTAAGGGAAAATATTAATTAAGGACAAAACCAAGATAAACACATACCCGGCTGGAGATGATCCTTGGCTGGCGGATTTCACACCCCCGGCTGTCTGCCGGTGCACAGCTTGGTGCTGCTGCTGTTGTTGCTGATGATGGTGGGGGTGATGGTGGTGTTGGTTCTGCTGGTGTAAAGGTGAGGAGGACGCTGATTTATTGCTGGCGCTATCCTTGTCGTCGTTATCCACATTATCGCTGGTGACAATCTGCTCCAGCATTTGAATTTTTAACATTTTCACGGGTTATTAGCTTCTCGCTCCGCTCCTCTACTTCTTCTTTTAACTAAATTGGATTTTCCTTTGCTTTTCCTTCTTTTTTTCACACTTTTTTTTCACTTCTTTTCACTTTTTTCACACTCTTACACTGGTTCACTGTGCCTTTTGTTTTAGTGAATTACAATTTCCATCACTTGTTGAAGGAAGACTTCTTGTGGAACTTTTTCTGCTGTGAGCGGGTCACTTTTTGAAGGTCACATCATATTGGTACGAGTTAAGGAATTTCATTCTGAAAATGGAGAATAATTTTCTTTTTTTTTTCTTTTTGCCGAGAGTGCTGTGTCGTTGATTTGTTTCACTGGACCAATCACGGAGCGGTGAACAGCTGGTGCCGGTGTTAAGTGTCTCAAAATGAATCGGAAAAAGTTGTTCAATAAGGACTACAGAGAGAGTGGGAAATGGACTCCGGCTACGTGATGGTGTAAATCATCTAATTTGGCGCTTATGAATGCGGTCCTGAACGTTGTTGAGCGATGAATACAAATGAGGGGATTCATGGAAAAAGTTTTCTGCAAAATACGGTCTTCGGCGAGAGGTTAAACTCCACATGAGTTTTTACCTGAACTTGTTAAGCTGTGCAAAGCATTCTAAGTGACCTTGGTTTTAGGTAATTTTGTATGAATTCCGCCGAAAATGTATGAATCACGCAAGCTCCTTCTGTCGCAACGTACAACTGGAGAGGAACCGAAATGAATGCATGGTGTTCCACAAGGTTCAGTTCTTGGTCCCATTATTGTGCAATCGAAGTAGTGCTTGATTTGGGCGTTTTTTGACGACATCGTTGTGAAATGCAACAGTTTCAAAAGTAAATTATTGGCAGGGAACTGCCGGTCTGGAATTAGCTTGAAGTCTCTCTGAGTTATGCTTTATAACAGGCTGTCATTTAAAGTATATGTAAAGTACCCCAGAAGACTTTGTCGAATGCTTGCTTTTACGAGTACTCAGCTAGGCCATTTGATACTGTGCTTTGATTTGGGCTGTTTGTTTGTGTATCGTCGGCATACAGGCTTGGTGTAACCAGAGTATTTAGCTCAATCTGGACAATTTTCGAGTCGGACACATTTCGAGTCCTGCCTTATCAAAATGAAGAAAAGGTTTAGTTCTGTAAGCGAATCTCGGATTGACAGCAGGCCCAAACCAAAAAAAAAAAAGCAATGACAAAAAAGAGGCCACCGTAAATAACCCTGTGGCAAGCTAGTTGAAAGAAGGAAGATAGGTTGCATGTGCATCACGGAGAAGGGATCAAAAGCTCATAGTGATATACTCAGGTCCGAGATGTAGGGCATGAGGAACAGTATTCCGCGCATCCATTGCCGGGGTTGCTAGTATTTTTCAGATTCGACATCCATTGGCAGAATCTATAAACAGTGGGTGTTCGGCGAGGGGGAGTGCAAAAATCTAAGACTGTTCTTCCTCTTCTTGAGTCCCACTGTCTGTTTCGGATCTAGGCCTCAACCAATCTAAGAGTCGTCCTAAATAATTCCTGCAAGTGAGTGTGTATTCATGTGTGGTGACATTGTCTAGACGCGACTGTTGATTTTTGATTAAAATGGTGATTCATCTCGTCTTTATGTAGCTGGCATTTATATTCTACACACTTTCTGAGAGAATGCCATCCATTTACATTAACTCAAGTGATTTGACCGTATTTGTATCACCCCAGTGAATCAGTTTATTGTCTCATGTACAATAATAAATGACTGTCAGGATAAACTTAATGCGCTGGTGTCCAGCTCCACCAGAGAATAACAAAAAGTCTTGTCCTCATTTCAATCACAACCAGTTCCACCAAACAGGCACTCATTCGCTCTCCAGTTCGGAATTAGTTATGTTTAAAAATAAACCACTCCGGCATTAGGGTTACGTCAACATGCAGTCCAGCCATGCCGTAGACTGGGGCGCAACACGTTTAATGCGTCGCTGTGGTGCTTTAATTTAGAAGAAGCGCAAAGTAATGCACCACATGCGCTTATCGTTGAGAATGCCAAACTGTGAACTGAGAGTACTGAACTAGCGGAGTGTTTTTGTCGATCGGTGTTGACCTCACCCTTTCGCAGAGGCTAAGCGAATTGTAAGAGAATACAAAAAAACTCAGCAAAACCTGGTTGCATTAAAAAAATAAAAAATAACTCATGGGTGTTCGGTGAATGTCATGGGATTTAGATTCTTGTTTGTGATGTGTCATTTGGATTAACGGGAGATGTCATGGATGTGCTGCTGGTTTGTCAACTTTTTGGCGTTAGAAGTGTGATGTCATCGACGTTAATTGTTGGGAGCTTGTTTAGTTGTGTGGCTGTGAGGAAATGGTGCATTTCTTATTCGGTTTAAGTCTGGGAAATGTTATTATCGGGTAGACATTGGGTGACTGAGGAATCTATAGTATTGGAAGGTTTGAGAGATTGGGAGCAGTCTCTCAGGTTGACTGGGATCAATTGTGAATTAAAACTTGGGATCAGTCGAATGAGGAACTAGTGCTCTTGAAATAACAACGACATCCGACGATTAGACGTGGCTAAATAGTCTTTTAGACACAGACCGCTGGTTCGGAAGGAGAATGAAAGGAGAAGTCGCTAACTGAAGTCTGTATGTAGTTGCTTATCCCTATCAAACAGGCTATAAACTTGGCACGATCTCTGGCCAGCTGCCTGAACACACACAGTTGGTTGATAGTTTTCTGCACTTTCGTACGTACACTGTTGAGTTTGATCTCTGTTCACTGATCCTGTCATGTCAATGAAGAAAAATATGATAATAACCAGCAAGAGGTTCGCTCGCAAAAGAATACACACAACAACTTGGCGATCTCTGGATGGTCTAACCTATGTGCTCATAGACGCAAGGCATGCGTCAAATATGCCAGATTCGCAAATATTCAGTGGAACAAAAGTAGACTCTGATAATTTCTTCGTAGCAATACAAATCAGAGTTCGACTGTGAAATAGCAGAAAGCTGCTCCAGTCAACATAGAATAGTTTTGTTGGAGATAATTGCCATTCAAGGCAATTAAATTAGACGCGAAAGGATTTGATCGAGCAAGAAACGTGTCTTGGCACACCACCTGGGACAAATCATCACGATCGACAGCTACAATTCGAAGGTAGGAGTTTGTCAACCTCGGGGCCAATATGAACTCAGCAAAAAACACCACGGTGAAGATACGACTTAGAATCGCACTAGGCTGAACAACGGGTCTCACAGCTCCAGACTCGAAAGACCAACGTGATCTACAAATCTCCATGTGGAAACAAAAGCTGAAATAGTTCATTTCTTGGTGCCTGAGTCTTGGTATCTAAGAAGGACAGAAGATCCTGTCTAGCAGGTGAAGAATGTGCGGAAAAAAAAAACGGAAGACGATCAAGCCAGTGTGGCGACATCGATCGTGTGCTCCAAACCAATGCTCCAGCTAGCAGAGTCGAAGTCCTAGCTTAAGAAGGAGAAGCAGCGTGCTTAGGGCCATCAGTAGCAATCGCTCAAGTTCAGACCCTGCATGTGGCACTTTACCACGAAGCAGTTCTGGTATTATGAATGTCCTTGTAGGAAGTCAGATTAGTCCTTCAAAGTAGGGCTCACGAGCCCAAAGAAACTGCGACTTGCCGTATGGCATCGGTACATCAGAAGCCAACTTCTTAATTTCGGAAGCAGGACATGCGTAAAACAAGCTAACCCCCCACCCCAGATTGCAACTCCCCCTAAAGAAGAAAACGTAAGCAAACAGTCCGCAGATCACCTTAAATTAAATTAAAAAGCACAAGCGCTCTGAAAATAAGTGATGAAACAATCCGGGCATCTGCAGCCTCACATCGACATCAAAAATAGACTCCATTCCTGCCTCAACATTTGCTAAGGAAATCGCAAACGTGTTCCATTCTCCTCTAAGGATACCCCACATCGCCATCGTCTTATAAAATATCCGCCAGAACTATCAGGCCTTGATCCCATTACCATAAACATCCCCTTAATCCATTAGCCGACGATAACACTTTCGCAAAACATATACCAACCCTGGGATCGGAGCAACACAGTTCGCTGTGAATGGGAACCTCCCAGGGCAGCGAAATTTACAATTCACCTTCGCATAAAACCTGACCCACTTTCGTCCAAATGGAGCGTAGCACATCCTTCCTGCATCCACCTGTTTTCTCACACCACCTCCCGACAAGCAGAACGTCGGAAGAATTCTGAAAGGACGGAATTTGAAGATTTGTCATTCACACATCGCTGCAGGTCCATGCGGGGCACTCTCAAACTCAACAAGTTGTTGTCTTCGGTTGAGCAGTGACAGTTTGTGACGACGACGACACGGTTTAATTCGGAGTAATGACGCAGGCATTGAGATGAGACATGCAAGAGATCGTGGGCGGGGCGACAACGTATCTGGATACATCCGGACGCTGCGTGTGGACAATGTCGTGCTGTTCGAAAGTGAGCAACCGAGACCGTCGTCATGTCTCATCAATTTACAAGTTTATCGAAGAGTCCCACACTTCCCCGGCCATCGGGCGCCCAGTGAAATGTGTGCCAAACTTGTGATTCCGACAGCGTTTGGGAAAATTTCACCACTTCACCCATTTAGGGAGCGCCTGGGCACTTATTAGAAGCAATTTGGCATTGTTTTGGCGGGCATTTCACTTTTTATTCTCTTGTACACATAGCCAAAACTGGCGGCTGTCGGCGGAGGAGGTGCGGGCGGCGGACGGCCACGATGGAAAGTTACGATTATGTCTTTCTTCTTTCAGCTTGGGATTCTTTTTATTCGTTTTGCAGAATAGATTCGCCATTAGGTGTGAGTGATGGATGGATTGTTTGGCGCGGAATCGGAGTGGAAAACATCAAGAAGTGGAGGAAGACAGAGCAAAAGAAAAACGTGTGTGTTTCGGTTCTGTTGAACCGCTGCCACCGCCGATGGATGGTTACAAATCACTGCTTCGGTTGTTCAAACAAGACGCACCACCAGATGGACTGTGTTTGTTGTTTTCGGGCGCATGGCTTTTGTGTTCCTTGACGTTGTTATCTTCCCTTGTTTATGGATCAGCGCTAAGAGAGATGAGAGATAAAAATCATTGAAACGTCTGTCCGACGGTGTGTCAGGCATGTCAGGAGTGTTTGCGCGGCGAACGTTTACGATGCTGAATCGATGGGTTTGTTTTCATGCTGAATTCCTGATGGCGATACATTGACACTAATATGTGTTTGTATTAGATTAAGTGTTGTGACATGTCAATGTTTGCTTCAAGCGATTGTACAGAGATTGTGTAGCACCGGGGTTGGAAGAAGCGACCGCGGTAAGATAGTGTGAAGTTGCAAAAAAAGGTCAGCAAATATTATTTCGTTTTCGAATAAACTGGTTCCTTAAGTACAATGCAGTCGATAAGGAGAGGTGTGAAAGCAGTAGTGGGAACGAGATGTGCTCTTTGAACAGCGAGAATTTTGCTGTGAGCAGTACGCGATAGTGTTTTGATTTCGCAAGCGCAAATGATTTTCCACACTTTGCTGAGAGAAAGCAACGAGCTCGGACGTTTAGGGTTGGGGTTGACAGCAGGCACAGCCAGGCTTCTTTAGAGTTACTGATGGTGCCTCTAGGGTTAAGTAGGTAGGTAGGAATCGCGTGGCTCTGGGACCAACAACTTTGATTTATTGATGTACCCAAATGGGTGTCACATTTCGACGTTTTCTAACCGCAACCAAGTCTTTGCGTTGCTTCCAGTCTGAAAATTTTTTGAAAGCTTAAGATGCCTCGACTCTCTTTACTCCTAGCGTCAAGAGTCCCATATCGGTCCTCGCAGCAACTGAAGACACCGTTTCTTAAATGTGGTTACTTCTAAGAGTCCCCATTTTCTAAAGCATTTATCATGAAATATTTGAATCGAATGAATCTGTCACCAGAAGAAAAGCGAATAACATATTCTAATCATTGTTAATAGGCCACTAGGCGATCATCGCATCGATTCAATGTTCCCAATGGTATTTGCTATGAATTTCCATTAAACTCTTTTTAGAGACAATCTAATGGTTGAGATGAAGGTTTTTGTATCTTCATCCAAATTCCCAGCCAACACGCCAAATGATCCCATTGGCGGATGAGGAAAAACAGCTTATTGAGGCCTCTTTTTTTCTCAACTCAAGCGCTTACAAAACAGACCCAGTGCACGAAAGAAGAAATTCAAATTCACAAGGTAATTGTACTTAAACTCTTACTGAACATTTTTTAATGACGTATGAAGAATTTCTGAACATTTACCGCAATCGTTCAAGTGAAACTTTAACCTTGAACAACCTTGAAGGTAATTGAAGAAAAGCTTACTCGATGGGCCGGTGTACCGCAGCTCATTAGACCATATTCTGGTGCTGTTTAACGAAAAAATGGGTTATGGCAGTCGTGAGAAAATTAATTACACATATTTAAAAAAAACGAATTGCCTTTCGCACTGGAACGGCTTTTCATGTAACAGAATGACGGCAAAGTTCGATTTATTCTTGTGCAAAGACATTAGTCATTATGGCTTTACAGATCGACGCGCAGAATTTTTCTAATTTGTTTAAGTTGCCTGCTTATGGGCCTTTCTAAGACGCTTGAAGAAGGAAGTCTCAGGCTTTGGAAACCCCAGCGACTTTCATAAACTCATTGCTAGCTTGAGTTCAAGTAGTGTTTTGGTGAGTTTTTAGGAGACAGACATCAGCCACCTTGGCGTGCGTAAAAGGAGGCTGAGGCAAGGTGGAGAGTCTAGTTGCCGGAGGGCCAGGGCCACCCAGACTGCATCGCCAGCAGAAGAACAGATTAAAAAGTGGCCACTCCTATGTTTACCCCGCTCGAAGGAGAAATGAAATGGAAACGTATGTAAGGAATTTAATGCTGGCCATGAGCCATGAAAATGCCGACAGTAATAAAATATTCTCGGTTATCATTTGGAGAACCTGCATCGCTTGATAAATGGAGCAGATTGCATTTTAGAAATCTTGTATCAAAAATGGAGATGATCTTTGAATGTGAGCATCGATGAGAAATATAGACGTGATGTCCACTCGAGACCACAACATTGCCAAAGAAGCTAAAATGATTATCGAGTCAGTTGTGGAAATCATGAAAGTGATCATGTCGTTTGCTTTTGATTTCCTGATGCCAATGTAACTTTAGATACTACCTACGGTGCAAGGAAATAGGTTTTACTGGCCAAAAACACACATTTGAGGGTGGAAACAAATATGTACACTTTAAAACAAAAATGTTTTATTCCAATCCAAATTCCAACATTCAGTAAAATGTTTCTATATAAACCATCAATTAATGTATTCCAGTTTTATTCCCATATCACAATGTCGAGTTCTCGCAGTCGGGCTTTGACATCTTAAGTAGGATACACGTAAATCCATTGAACAAGTCACAATGCAGCGGTCGCGCTTTGATAGTTCGCAGACCGTAATATCGAAAGCGCGAGCACAAATTTCTACAAACTCCCCCTTTTGACAGTTGTGAAACAATTTTCTTTTATTCACTCGTGATGTTTCATTGTTGGCAGGCTGAGGCAACTATTTGTGTAGGTAATTTATTTTTTGTAGAGATCTTATGGGAAATAATTTTAGAACATTAGAAGACGGTGTGTAACGTACACATAGAAAAACGTCATATCTCATGCTCAACTTTTGAACAAAGCTCATGCCATGTGGTAAAACGAAGAGGTTGGGATATCGATTTTGGGCCTCCACTAGATTTGTTCACATCATGGTCATGAACAGGGCATGAACGAGCGCCTTTATTTGTGATTTGGAAAAGTGAGGAGCCGTGCTTTGACATACATAAAATTCTCGTAGGCTCGATAAAACGCGTACTGATTCCCTATCAACGCCCGACCGCTCGAACGCGACGTTGTGATTTGACCAATAAATTCAATGATAAAATCGTATTTTTCATTTTCACATTTTTGTATTCGAAATTTAAATGTGGTGTAAGATGTGGTGAATGAAATCGCAAAAATAGAAGATGATGGTTTTGACAAGCTGCCCAGCTCAGGCTATTTTGTTTACACCATGATTTAAATGATTAAACCATGATTTAAATCAACTTGAGATACCTAGCTCCTGCTTCCAATTTTCTTTCGAAATTTTGAACTTCTCTCATTCTTTAATCATGCTAACACATAATCACATTGATTTCATTAGCTTTGTAAAAGTTCTCTTATAAAACACAGGATTCACTTTAAGGCGTAAAATAAGTCGTAGTGGCTTCTGTCCACCCGAGGAAACTATGGATCCTTCTACTAGTCAAATATTCAACAGCATTTTATGAAACTGGAGAAAACATATTGACGGTGAATATTTACGACAATATCCGATCTAGAGACGTTATGAATTTTTGAAATAAATCACTTAAATTTTAGATCAATGACAAGGACTGAGAATGACACACAAGAGCCTTCATAAAAATTCCAGTTCCAAAGTGGATTCGCCGAGGCGTAGGAGTTCGTAAGTGCATTGACCAATAAGCATATGTAAATTCGATATCTGACGGATCCATGACATGGCTCTTTCTTCTTTCCCATTCGGTAAGATCAGTAGATCTCCGATGAGTGCAGGAGAACATCACAATTATGGAAGAAATCTTGGATAATACTCCAAAATGTATTCATACTCAACAAATTAAACATGTTGTCATGCAGAGAACCTAGAAGGGCTTACTAACTTAGCCACTAAAACATTGAAAAGCTGATGTTCGCAACTGTCGCGAAGTAAGCTTATGTGTCCTGCTATACATAGCTTCAAACATCTACTAGAGTCTGTAGTCGACTGCTCTGGACTGTTAATTACACCCAATAAAAAAGAAACACTCACTTGTTTCCGTTCGTGAGTGTTTATATTTCTGTCAACTTTATTGTAATTCTGGTTTACCCAAGTGCTTACTTTAAAGTCCTATTAAACTTCCAAATAAAGTTGGAACAAATACGCATCACAAGAGTTTATGATTTTGACTTGAAAGTCGGTTCGTGTTTTTATTCTGAACTATTCAAGCGATAAACCATGTTTTGCTTTATCGTTTGTAAACATTTTACGACACGGATGCGTGATGCAATCAGAATAGGCAGTGTTGTACAAAACTAAATCTGCTGTGGTTGCAGGGAGTCTGCAAATGAAGACATAGGGCTTGAAGTCGGCTAGAGTACTCATTACTCATTACTGGGTTGAGAGCTATTCTCATATGATCATCCTCAGGGAACTTCCGGAGCAAATTTCATCTCTTAAGCCTGATCATCTCCAAATTGTCTACCGGCGTTAGAACAGAGTCAAGTTCACTTCAAAATTGGTAATGTTGTGACAAATACTAAGGAAAGCTTAAGATGTTGTCATCAGAACAAACTTCAACAGCTAAAGCCAAGCCTTTCTATTTATTTGACGACTTATTAATAGCAACATTTTGGCACTTATTGAATCATCCAACGAATCGAGGCAGCTCCTACAAATTGTAGTCCAAATCATAACTCTTGTTTCTTTTATTTGCCAATGGCTCTACAGTTCAAGTTAAACCATGCTAGTGCAAACAGAGCACAATGATGATTTTTCGGGTCTGAGCTGATTTGCAAATCCCCTTCACATGTCCTCTTTCCTGTTTATGTCAGCGGGCGGAAAAGTTATTATTTGTATTAAATGTTTAGTTTTTAAATGTTAAGTCTTTATTTTTGTTAAATGACGTACTGAATTCGTGAAGAGGATTGTTCGCTACGCCTCGCATATTGGAAATCTAGAAGGTCGGCTAGAATCACTTGTACATTATTTCGCCGTGTTTCTAAAGCAATATTATTGCTCTAAAGTTTTCAAAATCTGCCCTGGAAACAATGAATAGACTGAAGTCACCGATGAAGTGTACTCGTAGTTCTAAAACTGTAAACACAGCCAAGAACTTTAAAAATTCGAAGTTGGCCTGCAGCCAAAAATGCCACCATGAACATTGATAGAAAGAGAAAATGTTTCCCTTCCAAAAAATAATGTTTCATCGTAAATTGTGTTCAAAAGATTGTGGGCATTTTCCAATCAGGTGTTGAATGTCATGGTTGCTTAAGAGACGAGGAAAACATGGCACGCGATAAGTCAACGTCAAGGTGTATTGTTCATAGTTGGAGGTTGGATGTTGTTACTAGTTGAGGCCCAGGTCCGAAAAAGAACTGTAGCCCCACATAAACAATAAGTGTCACGAGTTCAGAGACTGTTCTTAAGAAGCACTCGGCACCCCAAACCATTGTGTCCGAAGGAGTTTCGACTTACTCACCAAACGCGATTTTTGGCAAACTGATGAGACTGGAGCGAGTTAAAGGACAAGGTATGACGCCTTGGTCGAGTGTCTTCCCAATTCTCAAGAAAGAGACTTGTTTGACACGAGCAATTTCACGATTTATTTCAGCGACTGATTTGCTTGCGCAGCATCTCTGGATACTTGGCACAATGGCGCCTCAAGTGATCCTCTCTCCACAACCCCCAAGAGACTGCCACATCAAAAACCGTAAAAAACAAAAATCTAATTGATTGAGAAGAGCACTCTCACCAATCAATTTGCACTGACAATCAACATTTTATCACGTCTCAAGGCCTTGACACTTCCAAGAGTGGAACCCCGCCTCCATTTGTCGAGGCATTACACGCGAACCTTTACATTGTATCTCACAACGATTTGACCGGCCCCCGTGCGGAAGAGAACACCTGCATGAACTAAATGTCTCATAAATCGCGACCTTTATGGTCAAAGCTTTCAGTTGATAGTCAGCCTTCCAGTCTTACGTAAACGGCCCCCAGCACTTAACTGACTGACTGCCGTGTGTATGCATGTGTGGCTGGCTGCCTACCTACTTAACGTCTAATAACATTTTAACGACACACAAGCTGTGCCTTGAAAAAGCAGTTAAGCGATAGGGAGAGTAAAAACAGTCTTAAATCAAGCAAACTATAGATTTCAGGCGATTTTTAATTTCCCGCCATAAAAATTCCTGTCTGACTGATTGCCCTGCACTTTCTGCTCGCGTTGCAAGGGACACATACACTCGCACATGCAATTTTGGTTTTTGATGCTTTTGCGCGCAAAGAAACCACAGAAGCCTCGCGCCGAAAACTCGTTATAAACGCTGATTACAATCGCCGCCACCGAGATGCCATCGGTGGGCAACTACTGCCTGCACTTCGGCCTATCACTTCCGCAAAATGAAAACAAGCAGCAGGGGGATGCACAATGAACCTGAACAGACTCAACACAGTGGTAATGACCCTAGTCTGCGATACACAGTTCATAACAAGGGAATTTGCGGTGAACAATACAACAGAGATGCAGAGATACACCGACTCGTCCCAATGAAGTCGTCTCCTCGAGGGACGTCGTCGTCGAGGGGAGGCTGACGAACGGCAAGCACAGCACTGTGAAGGGAGCGTAATCCAACCGCGGCCGAGCGAAATTGTTTACACCAGTTCCACTTTGTTTACGTCTTTCTTCCCGCGATGGGACGGGCACGAGGCACAAGACACAAGGCACGACAACGACTACGACATCATCGCGAATGAGGTGGAGTGAAGAGAGAGCGAGAGAGGGACTCCTTCAAATCACTGTCACACCACACAGTACACCTTCAATTGCTCAACGATTTCCTCTTCAATTTGCACTTTTAATTTCTCTTTTTTCCTCCCGCGCCACCAGAAGCCCACACACTCCGTGATTATCAACCGATTTCGTTAGAAACAATCGCACAACACTTGCAGATGCAAGATTCGATTTGTATTCGGGCTGCATGCAGTGAAACTCGACGCCGTCGTCTATCAACACACGAAACTGCACGTGACACCCCCAATTTACAATCGCTTGCTGGTTTGATGGGCAAAATCCGATTTCACTGTTAGACGACAGTAGTGCACAGAAGTGTACAACACACTTGCGCGTCTGCATGCACGCGTTTCACTTACTGCATTCCACTTCACAGATCACTTTTGCTGTTGCATCCTCAGGCGATGCACATTTCTTTTCTTTAGATTACGAGTAACTCTCCGGGTTGCTTTGATAAAGCGAACGAACGCACTTGAGCACGATAAACTCTGCGAGAATTCACTTGACGCACTGGCGCGTTCCACGAGTTATACAAACCGCGAGCTGATGTCTAACTGTTGAGCACTGATTTCTGGACAAGTTGTCTAGCGGTAGCCGTCGTTGTCGGCGTTGGCGATGGCTGAAGAGTCGCACAGCGCACTCTCAGACCGCGGAATGCCCGATAACTCAAGAGAACGCGAACGAAAATGTAAACAAACCAGAAAATGTTTGGAAAGCCACTCATTACGTGCCGAGTCGAGTCGAAGAGAGTTTCTCGCTGCGGTTGTCCCCATTTGTTTTGAGTGATTCGATAGAGATTGGGTTGTGTGGAACGCACTCAAATGGGGAAGCGTATCGCATTTGGGGGAAACGGCATGGTGCCCTCCGGTTGATGATTTACATAACATGCGTGATGTGTGCGCGGGTGATGCGTGGTGCCTGGTGGTTGTGGGAAGAAGCGTTAACCCGGATTACAGGGTGGATACGTTTAAGATATTCTCTAAATTAAAGGGATTTTCATTGAGAAAAAACGGAAGGGTGGCTCTGCAGTGATAACAGTGGAGAGAAGTAGCTGCCGTACTGTGTTGAACGACTGACAATTTGATACGTACAGTCTCGGCAATTTGTTATCTAATAATGCAGTACAATTCTTAGTGAAGTCTCGGCCTATTTTTATGCTACTGTTATATGTGCTAGTGTTCTCTGACGTTTTATTTTTTATGCCGAAACCAGAAAACAAATTCTATGGAAATAGCCAACTGTACTCTTGCACTTTTTGACAGTTATCTAAGAATGAAAGCTATTCACGACAAGCAATGACATTAGCCGCTTTTGCACGATCAGATTTCGTCACATCAAATATCGCTATTTATCCGAAATAATTGTACCATGCGCTATCAAATTTCGATATCATTCCCAGATAATGTTGTCTTTTGATAACACTTGAGTTACTGCTTCCGATACCCAACGGGGAGAATAACAATACAAAAAAGAGAGAAAAAACTGCGAAAGCACACTGGAAAGTTGTTACGATTTCTGTCCGCTTTTGACACAATAGCCCCCGCACTTTTCGCTTCACAATCTAGCATACCTCCCAGTCGTTGCGAGGGAATCTGACGAAATTGGACCGTAAATGGTCCATTTGGTCCGAGAGACAAGACGGACAAGATTAATTTTTGATTCGAACGTCGTAGTTCCCGAAGAACTGTCAGTGACTCAAACGAGGGGGAGCCGTCCAGCATCCAGCATTGCAGTTGACGTACCCACCGAAATCCCTTCACTTTCCTGCTGCGTTTTACCACTAAGGCAGGCGCGCAGTTCGAGTATAGACCAATTATGTACAGTCAAACTGAAAAAGGCGGTCGAATTAGATTTTTCAATTTCAAAACCACATGAAATTAGTGTTTTATTGGAGGTGACGGAGCGTGCATTTCTTCAAGGATTTCCGCACCGTTCGGTATATGTACGGTATTAAATTATCATGCGATTTTTTCAATCTCGTACTGGAATAGTAGTGCGGGATGAAACTTTAAACACGGAAAGTACTGTAATTCTTAAATCAGACTACCTGTGAACGGCACACCGTGAGTAACATGCTTTATCATACACGTGGCTTGCATTGACAACAGAGTCACGTGATGATGATAGAAAGCATTGTATAACAACATGCTCTTAATATTTACCGCTACAGAAGCCAAGCCAAAATCACGCGACTTTGAGCGACGCTAACAAAATCTGGTAACGGTAGATTTGTATAGACGCGTGTTCAAGTTAGCATTCTTGGCTTCACTTTAGTTTGGATCGCGGACGTGTAAGGAGCATAATACATTATTTGAACAAACCTTAAAAATATATATATATAAACTTGTAAAGTCATGTGTTGAAAAAAGTGAATTTAATAAAATATATAAAGAACATCTACATATATACATATAGAGAACAACAAAATCCAAACAAGTGTTTCTTTTATTTCTTTAAGTTACATATAGAAAACATAACTCGTGGCGTAGTGGGTTGGTGCGTCGACTCCTGCGCCAGGAGTGCCAGATTCAATCCTAGAGTTTACCAACATTCACCATCCGGGGTAAGACACAGCACGTGTAAAAGGTATAGATTGAAAAAGGGACAAAAGCTATGCATGTGTCTGCGAATTTCAGTCAGTGGAAAATATGCGGCTGGGACGAACATTCCATATTCGTGTAGTGCGGTTGAAAAACGAGTCTCGGAATTTGACAGTCTGACCGAAGGCAGGCTTGAGAGTAGACTGAGAAGCATTCTGGATGCGATGCGGACGGGAGTGGAGTGGAGTAGGGGAATGCTATTGGCTAGTTCGCTTGTGCACCGTTTGCTCATGTCTCTCAAAGACTACAAAGACTCTGTGATATTTTTGTCTCCTATAAGCTTAATCGCTCGCTTTTGAATTTGTGTATAAATAGGTGCAGGGTGGCGTTGGGCCTCCATACAAGATATGAACGTTATTACAACCTTAGGTCGGATATAGGCATTATAAACTAGGGCCAAATCGGAGGGGTTGAAATATTTCTTGCATCGATTGGTGACATCTGGAATATGTGATCGTTCCAACTAAGAGTTATATTGATATATATATGTACAAGAATATGAAGTTTTCCGATTTTATCTGCACAAGGGTCATGCATGGATAATGACTAGTTATCAAGTATTCGCTTAGGTGCCAGTGTTCAGCACTGAGTTTTAAAAGCATTGAATTCAACTCTATTGCGCATATATTGCCAAGATTGGCGTTTATAAATGCGCTGCCAAAGGGCGGAATTTTCAGTCTTGGAACGATGAATGAAGCTGGGAGCACAGCCATTAGCGAAGGGGTCCTGTTTGCGAGTAAGGTAAATGGACGACAAGGCGATCCTGAGCATTAAGAGTAGGATAACTCTGTAAACATTATTTTCTCAGTCGGAATTATTCTCGTCTTCTATGGCATCTGATGATTTATGTTTACTGTGTTTAAGCTTCAGTAAATTTTAGTTAAATTTAGTTGAACCTCCAGAAGTCGAACAGTCACTGTAATGCTAGAAAATAACCCTCAACCGTTTGGAAGATTTTTAAATTATCTCATTTACTGTTGTCACTTACTTAACAAGCAATGCTTGCGGACTTGCCGACTAGTAATTTGATTCGACATACTGACTGATCTCCTGGCATTTTTGAACCCGCATTGGTCTTGCTTGGCGTTCCCCCTAATAACTGTCGAAAGATTCTTTTTTTCCTCAAATTTAATTGTAAATGAGAACAGGTACAACTTAAGTTCTGGAAACCTTGAGAGTTTACTTTAGAAAAACCAAATTCTTATCAATATTCCCCATCCGATGTACAATGCAGTAAAAGCTCGTTAATTCGGAATGGTTGGGAGAGGGTGAGTCCGAATTTCAATCATTTTTTTTTCAATGTACTAAAATGCGTTCCATTGTGCATTGACGGGAGTACCCAAATAGACATTTTGATGATTTTACCTGACTTCTACATATTTGTGATCAATCATTGCGGTATTTAATTTTTGCTAAATTAATACAATTTTTACATAAAAATATATAAAAGCTACTCTCATTTATTCGGAATAAAAATATTTTTCGAATAAACGAGTTTTCCGAATTACAGAGCTTCTACTGTAATTGAGTTCTATGCGTTGAAGACTTTTGATTTATACTATCTTTAATTATCATAAGAAACAACAGACGATTGATAATTGAAATTAATAAATAACTCTCAACCGAAGAGCGATGGAGTAAGTGTATTTTGATATAAAAAATTTGATGCTCGACTTACACGAGTTTGAATGTAGTGTGAAATTATTGTACCATCGCCAAATTAGGTTAAATTTTCACTTCACAACACAGCTGTGTCAACATCGGTGTCTCTTAAATCGAATGAAGTAGAATACGACTATGTTTAGCTTACAGTACCCGCCGAGGGTCAGTCAGTAGTAACACAGTTCGTCCAACTAGTTTTAAGCATTTTCCTTTCATTTACTTATTTCCATAAAACTTAACAAAGGTTACATCTTTCTGCCAAGCCTTAAAGCCTTATCTGCAAAGTCAAGCCAAGTATGTAAGTATTTAATGACAAATTATTAATAAAAATCAGTGTCTCCTTCTGCCACACAAATTCGTACACATCAGTTTTTCATTGAACTTTGACAAAGACAGATCAGTGCTAGGCAGGTAGGTAGGAGGTGAACTCACCAGCAAACTTAGGCCTTGCTGGTCCATTGTGATACCCACAGTAAGACTGCTACCAATGATTGACCACTCCAGTAATGGTGCATTCAATTCGATCGCAACGGCAATTGGTTGCTGGACCAGATTTGAAAACCACGCAAACGCGAATTAACATTGCATTCCGTCCCAGTCCCTCGAAATAAACTCTAGCGTGTTCTGCAAGAATATGGCATTGATGGTCTTTATTAGATATTCTTTATTATATTATTATGGCAACTTATCGGCGCTAAATCAACACATATGTTCGTTGGACTTCGCCAAGGGTGCGTCGTGTCAAATCTCATTTCCATTGGGGCAGCCGAGGCGAAAAATGCTTCACATTGGGGGAGTTGAGAGAAAGTCCTCTTCTGTTTGCAGATGACTAAGTTATCCCTATATCCTCCCACACGGAACTCCAGCGTGCACTCGTGTCTTTGTGGCGTTATGTGCAGATGCAGGAATGTGGGTTAATGTAGACAAATCAGAGGTTTTGATAATTTCCAGAACGCCTGCTCAATGTACTCTACATGTTAGTGAAGTTCCATTGAAGCAGGTGGAGAAGTTGAATTTACTCGGGTTCCTTTTTACGAGTGATGAAAGGAGTAATGCTGACCTTTCCTGTAGGATTGGTCAAGCTGGGTCAGTTTTGAAACACCTACAAGGATCAGTAATCGGAAACGTCTCTCTCTGAATCGGTCAACTCAGTATTTATTCCACCTCTCACCTATGGGCTATGGTCATGAAATTTGTTTAATGACCGAAAGAATAAGATCGCGAATACTGCAAGATGAGATTTCTTCGTGCTGCTGTGGCAATTACTCGCCGAGGTAGGGTGAGAAACACGACATTATGAGGAACTCAACATTGAGTAGCTGCTTCTTCGGACGGATAGGGCTATGCTACGATGGTTTGGTCACGTAGCACATATGTCCCCATCATCATAACTTTGGAGGCGGGCGTTAAATGCAATTCCAACAGGTAAGCGACAAAAAGCTCGCCAGTGTACGCTTGGGCATAACTCCTGATGAGTTAGAGTCGATGACGCAGGATCGAGTTGCCTGGACATCTCTCGTGTGTGCTTTACCACCGCGACCATTTTAGTGGATCCTCCAGAAGATGATGATGACCTTGCTTTTACTGGGATATGAACCAGGGACTCCACTAATCAAAGGTCAGGCTCTTAACCAACTGCACCACCCAATCGTCCTCGATCACTGATATGGATAGGATATTTTATATGAATGAAAATGAAAACATTTTCAAATGAAATGAAAATTCAAATGAAAATTCAAAATGAAAACATTTTCATTTTGCTCAAACAGTATGGCACATCAAAAAATCAGTGCGCGGATTGGCCCACGCACGTGGCATACTTCAGGCCACCGGCACAAGTGTGCTGGATGTGGGCTGTTTTAAAATAAATTCAAGACGCTCAGTGAATATTTATTCAATTCCATTTTTAACGAATTATTCAAGCTTGATACTCATAACTCGGTTTTCAAGCAGCTTTCTACACGCAAACAGAAAAACACATTTCGACTGCATTATTTATCTCGGATAACAAGGAAAAAAACAAAATTATCTTGAAAGGAATTTTATGTTACCCTCAATTTTACAGCACGCTTCAGATAAAAATGTTTTGACAGATAAAATTGCAATTGGCATCTGTTGTTGATTTCTGCGCATACCGTGGTACACAGTGTTCGTGGAAATCTCTCAAGTGTCCACATTTGTTTGCGACTGTACTTTATGAAGGGATGACACGAATGTGACAGACCAACAAAAAATTCACTTGAATCCAATTTGCTTCTTTGAATGCTGTCATTCTCTGCCACCGATTAAATGGGGATTTGATCAGTAGTCATGGCATTGATATGAAACGTAATTAAAGCCCTCCGATTTCGCAAACCCTCATCAAGTGAAAGGAAAACAAGACAAATGAAATTGAGTCATTTATTGATACGACACAATGTCCCAGTCTAGTCCGGTTGTTGGCTGAGTGTCATTATCTCTTGTCGCGTCAACTTCTTCTGTATGTTTCTCGGACTAGACTGGATTCATAACGCTCGAGGGGATTATGAGTAGTTTTGGACAATAGCCAAGAGTATCGAAAGAATGATGGATGAATCAGTTCTTAAGGAGTTTATTATGACTGGCAGTGACGAGTGCAGAAATAAGGGACATTTGAGTATTGATTGCATTTGCTAATCTTTACGAACGATTTTGTATCTCATCACAATTGAAATAAGTGGATTCCCATTAACAGATGCGGCCTTAGAGAGTTCCTTCATTAGGGGGCGTAAGTTGTCTCAAGGGAAGTGTTGTCGCAAGGTCATTTGATTAGAGATACCCTTGGGCATTGTTTTAATTGCATAACATGTTGACCGCGACGATACTTTCTTTGTATTAAACATGGAATATAATATCTACACTTCATTACGTTTTTGATTTAAGACAATTTGTTGGAACCTGTTTAACTAATATCAAGCTGACAGAATATTGTGGTTTTTCTCATTGTTCAACCAAAATCATCACATTTGTAGGCAGAACATTAACCGCCTGTTGTGAGCGAACTGTGAAACAAAATCTTCTTTCGAAATCTGAGAACACCACAACGTTTGGAGAATTCAAAACCGATTAATGTTTATCATCAAGAATGACAAGTTGCAACCTTTTGATTGATTGATGGATTTATTGATTCCAAGTTCAAGGCACCAAGTGATGTGGTTGCACGTCAAGTAAGTGATTGCGATAGGATTGGTGATTAATTATGATCATATGTTACATGATCGGGTGTAAATCAATTTCTAATTATGTATTTTAATTGATGAGGTTTTTGCTCAAATTTGAGTCATTTAGAAAAGATCATAATTTGTGTGGCGCTATGTATTATTTGGTGGTCCTAAGCTACCCCAAGAATCGAATAATAAGTACCACCAGAGTAAGTAGTAACAGAGTTTGTCTACCTCTCGCAAATGTGACTTCCACAAGCTACAACTTATATTTGATCGGACCTAGAATCGCCTTGGAAACAACTGCCACTTCGGTTTGCCGAAATAAATGGTCGCAAATCATGCCCTACGAAACCCTTATTATCCCACTCCTGCTCCATTCAGCTGAAATCGGGACGATAATCAAAATAGCAGAGCTAATCCTTGGTGCCTGGATATCTGGTGGTCCAAAAGACCACAAATGGGGGGAACTCTCCGAGCTGTACCCAGATTTGGGCAGTTGTCCAAAAATCCATGGACACAAATACTGCAGCTAAGATGACCTTCGAGCAGCAGAGGAAGACCGATCTTCCGGTGTAAAGACCAAGTTATCGCGGGCTCAAGGCAGCTTGGTTTTCGTGTTCAGGACGTCATGGAAAAGAGTTATAGCCCAGGCTCAGACCCTTCATAGGGAGCATGTCTGAAAAGTAAAGGTGTGAAGTAAAGAAGGTGAATTCATTTTTACACTACAGCATCTATGCACAGTGAATGTTCCACGCAATCTGGACGATGATAGGTAATAATTTCATCCCCCGCCTTAGACAAGTTCAAGACATGGTATTAAGGCTGTAAGCTAAATAAGCTACCCATGTGGTCGCTGAAAACTTTAAGGCAGCTGGAGATCATCTGGTCTCTCGTTAGGATGCTTAACTGCGTCAACTATCGATCTCGTCTGCCTTTTTGTGGGCTCGCCTGAAGCCGTGTGGCTTCAGATCAAAGATTTCTACCCTCGACCCCATCCATCTCGAAAAGACACAAGAAATACAATTCGGCAACCACATATTCGTTTATTTCAAGGTTGCATATGACAGCTTCGGGTCGCCGAGTAGAGTAGGGGTTCGACCAGTTTGGATCCCCGAATTTACCAACTTCCATAATTCACGGCTTCACGACTTTCCCATCACTGACAATGCTCAAAAACTATTCCCGTCTAGAAAAAGCTTCTTAAGTTTCGCACTTCTCCGTCCCATCCACTCATTTAAGAACAATAGCACGCAGGGTCCGCCGCGGACTGTCGCGCCTCCTATATTATTATTATATGACAGCTTGCATAAAAAAATACTTCAAATACGCCGCCAAGTCTAGTTTTGAGATTCCTAACGACCTCATCAGGCTTTCCTGGCTGACGATGGAGAATTCTCGGAGCTCCATCAAGGTCAGTAATGAACTCACAGAGAACTTCAATGTCAAAAAATGACTTATGGCGGTTTGCTTATACTTAACTTTGCGATTTAAGTTTAACTAAACAAGTTAAGATGGATTTACCGGTTAGCACTATTCGAAAGGTAGATCGTAAGATCGGCTAAATATAACTTAAACTAAGTTGAAGAAATAGTGAATCATAAGACTTTAATTCTGATAGTGACATAAACAGTGGAAATACGGTCAGATCTCTGTCCGTGAAGATCTGTGATCTAAGTCGGAAGTCTTGGTCGAATTTTCTATAAGATGAACCAATGATTCAGTACTTAAAGGGACAGCAGACTTACATTTTTCCATAATCAACACTCCATTACTCGAACATTCCATAAATTCCCGTGACTATTCGACTTGTGGAGGTTCGACTGTATTTGTGAATAAACACCAATGCTTCGAATTATTTGAATTATTTGAAGATGACGAAGAAGTGATCGAAATTTAAGAAGTTGGGAGTTCTTATGTTCTCTTCTACAGAAACGAATATTTGCATAGATTTGACACAATTTGTAGAAATGTTATCGTCTAAACAACGACAACAGAAAACAAAACAACTTAGATCGGTACGATTTTCCTTATTGATTTGCTAATGCTCATTTTTATTTAATAAAGCGATTTAAAAATTTTATTTGAACAGCATTTTTTTTACAATTGTAGATTACAACTACAAACTACAGGTTTGGTACAATGGCTGGTGCTTACATCGGCTTGTTAAAATCCGTGCGTCCATGGTGGTACTGGGAATAGGGTGGTGGTGTGGTAGCCAACTTAGCCTCTACATTGACTGCTATAGCTGCTCTGGTAGAATCCATATAGGTAGTTGTTGGAAATCTTTGGAAACTTCTGCTCGTTAAGCAGGTTTAGCCCGTTGAGGTGGTGTTATCCGAGTATTGTGTTTCTCAGATTCCTGATTTCCTCCTAGGATAGTTGTTGATGTCTAGTAGCTGCTTTCTGAACAGTGTCTCCATATGCTGTTGTAAGGGTATGTTGTGTACTTGGTCGTAAAGCTTCTTGTTGCTGTTGTGCCTTGGACTGTCGAAGGTGAGTCCGGAACATATTCGCAGTGTTTTTTCGAAAATTGCGAGCTTCTTCTGGTATGGTGTGCCATATTGGGTAGCCGTACGTTAAGATCAGCCGTATAAGCTGCTTGTAGACCAAAAGTTTTGTCCTCTGACTTAATTCATTTTGCTGGCGCATCAAGGGATAGGTGCGATGGCTGTTGAACTTCAAACTTTCCATGAACCGCCAAGATACTGTACGACTGGATGGCGCAGTTGGTTAAGTGACTGTCCTGTTCGAATCCCAGGGAAAGCAAAGTTAATACGCTTTGGCGTTGTTTTCAAATCTGGTCCAGCCACCATTTGCCGTTAAAATCAAATTAACGGCACCATCACTGGAGTGGTCGAACGGTGGTAGTAGACTGACTGCGGGTACCACAATGGAACAACTTGGTCTAAGTGTGCTGCTTTTCGCTAGCAGCCACATTCCCTACCTTCCTATCTACTAGACCTTTTAGTTTGTGGATACAAGCATTTAATTGCATTTAACATTGCAACCACAATCTGAACGCGTTCTTTTCTTTCACGTCGTTTCACTTCAACGTTGGCTGCGAGAGAGTCAACATCAAGAAGCGGGCAACGAACCACCAATCAACGAAGTAGGTCTTACTTAAAACTAATGCCAAACAATTACATTCACTAACACTTCTACTTGTACGCTGATTATTTACCAATCAATTCAAGAAAAATTGTGAACTCTCCCGTCTAACGATTGCACAGACCTGATGCCATTTCCTAAAATTGAGATTCTCCGACACGATGTAGTTTGGTCTTGGAGTTTGGACATGCATTTGTATGGCCAGTGAAAAGTTGAGGGAAAGTTGAACAGGAGGAAAAGTTTAACTTGCCTATGAAGTAGGTTAAGAGTAGCATCAGCAAGGGGCCCTTGAACAAGGATACGCGCTGCCAAATGACTTGAAAAATGCACACGCCAACACTAGAGGCACGATCTTTCAGTAGTCCGTGCAACAGCATGATCTTAGCATTATGATGGATGACATTGACGTGATTTTTAGAATACAGCGAGACGTACACTGAGACAGAAGTGCCTAGAATGAGTATGGCGTCGAATTAGGACAAAACGAAGTGTATGCTGTCATCGAAAAAGGACAGAGCGTTCCATTGGGCAGCTATAACTTCGAGGCAGTTAACAACTCCGTCTACCTATCCAATGCAGTACAGTGATCATATGCAGAAAACTCTAGCTAACCACTGCTTCTTTGTTTTCCAAAGTCTTCTCTCGTAGGACCAAGCTGACTTTATATGAGACTCTAATCATCCCAGTCCTGCTGTACGGTGCAAAGTCAATTTCAAAAGCGGATGAGGAAGTCATTCGTCGAAAATCTCTGCGTACGAACTCTGATCCTGTGAGCGTTGGCTGCATTTGGAGGTGAAGATTCAACTCCGAACTATATAGGCTGTACAGCGACATGAATCAAACGCCTAAGGTGGCTTGGGAGAGCGCATAGACTACTTAGCTCCGACTCGAAGAATCTTCGACTCCAAACCTCTAGGACAAACCAACAGAGGACGCCCGGGTGTACTGTGGCGCACCCAAGGCGAAAGTCCTTAGCCAACTTTGCGTGCGAAACTGGAGGGATCTAGCCAGAAAACGCGCTAGTTGGAGAGGCTTGTTAGGGCTCAGGTCCACCCCAAACTGTAGCGCATAGTATGCATAGATTATTTAACCTCATTCGAATGCAGGCTCCTTCGTTTTGCCTGTTCTTTATTTCTTGTGCAAGCTTCTACAACAACATTCTGTATAAGTGTTGTCCAGTAGTTGGGCCCATTGACGTTTAAATAATGTCCAAAAAATAGGAAACAAAAAGTGTCACAGGTCATTAGAGAGGCATGGGTTCCCTGGAATTTTAGTGTTTCAGTGCCAACTTCTATCCGCAGCTAAATTTCGTCAAGAAATGTAGAGATTGGATAGAGGTTTTTCTTCGCGAGGAGCTATAAACCGGGGTAAGGTTATCTAACAACCACTCGTGTCATTAATTTCATGAAGTTGGGTTACCCCTACGGTTCCATACCAAATACATACAGCTACAGTTTGGACAACTTTTGTTGGTACCTATTTCTTCTTTCTGAGCTTTGAGAGATGTGGAAGCGGGTCGTAGTCAAGCATAGTACTCCGCCACATTCTCACTCATAAATTACTGTTGCATATTTAAGCCCTTCCCTATGAATGAGTCTACGCTGTCGGTCGCCATTTCAATATTATCTGGTCGTGAAATTAAATTGATTGCGTTAATAACCGAAGCGAGGTTGCAGCGATAACCGACAGTTATTCCGGCCAGCGTCATGTCATCATATTGTCAAGATAATGCGGCAACTAATTATAAGTGCCATTCAAGGTCAATAAAAGCGATCATTTTTGTCGAAATCGTGCTGAACACAGATCTTTTGAGAAGTACCGCCTTGCTGGGATGGTTGCAATATACCATCTTTGAACATCTGGAGAGCTGGGATGGCAGCACAACCGCCTTTTCGTTGCTGGCGTTTACGTCATCTGTTAAAATAACTTCACCGCAAATTGGAAACGCTATCAATTGATACCATTTTTGCAATCAGCCATTTTCCGAATCGTAAACATTAATTTCTTAGTTTCGGTATCTACCCCCAAAAAGAGCTTATTTTGAACTAATCAACGGAGAAAGCAGTACTTACCCCCTTTCGCAGTTGAATGACATCGGCCTTTGGTACTCCGGCCGGAAATGCCACTTCTTACCGTCACACTCCTCGGCTGGGGTCTGCGGTGCACTTTTGGCTGCGGGCCATTTAAAACAGTTCTGCGTCACCACTGCGTATTGCCATTGTTTGCGTGCCTTCTTCAGGCTATCCCGTCTGCTGCGTCTTCCGTTTTCCGAATCACTGTCCGCCTCGTCGTTATCAGACGGCAAAAGTGGTGCGTACAGCGACATATTTGCACGCATTAAAATCACCCAAGCACCACCGCACCGATCCACTAGTTAAGTTCAGTAATCTGATCAATTGTTTGAGCGATGAACACGATTTACTGTCGCCGCCGCCGCGTAAAACGAACTAATTGCTGAGAGTTATCGCGCTAACTTTTCTTCCTCGCACTCGATATCTAGTTTTATTCAGTGCCCCTCCGATGAAGGGGACAAAAATGTATATAAATGTACATTTTTTTCTCTCTGTTTTTTCCATAGTTTATCTGGAAAAGTTTGCGCTTAATTTGTATCGCGTTATGCTGCAGTTGTTTATGTCGCTGCGCTGATAAGCGGTGACGATAAGTTCGATGTGTGAGTTTCGTGTAAGCGCAACGATCGGTAGACAGTCGGGCGATGTGGTGGGGTTTCTTATTTATTGTGAAGGGTGTTCATTTATCTGATGTGCTTCTGGCTGGTTTTGTTATCGACATTTTTCGTTAGTGAGAGAAGTGGCTATAAACTAAATATGCTCTAAAGTGCACATAACTCGGTTAATTATTATTTTTTTCTGTTGCTGTTGGTCAATATCAGTGCAGGTTCAGGCCAGTAAAATCCACTATGTATTGGGTTTTTTTTTCGTCTAAAGCTATGACCTTTTCCCATCTTTCTGGCAATTTGTGGATCCCATCCCAAAAGAACTGCGCCGGCTTGACAGCAAAGAATGAATGAAGCCAATTTTTGATATTCTGCTCTGACGTGAACCGTATTTCAGTGAGGGCGTTCTGCAGAAGATAAAGGTCTGGACTATAAGGCGGGTGGGGTACAACTTTCCATCCACTGTTTTCCAAATAGTTCTTAACCGGAATAGCAACGTCGGGCCGAGCGTTGTCATGATGGAAAATTATTGCTTCGTGTCTGCTACTACTATATTCAAACGGATTAATTGTGTTCGGTTGCTTTGTCCATTGATGGTTTCACCCGGTTTTAGCAGCAATACAGCACACTCTTCTGATCCCACCAAATACAGAGCCTTACCTTCGCGCCATGGATATTCGGCCTTCCCGTTGATTTGGCTGGCTTCCAAGCCAAAATCACCAATTTTAGCTTAGCTAGCGCATGTTCACCATAAACTTCCACCAAAATACGATGACTTTCGGCAGCAGTTTTCTTCATATTAAAGTAACGAAGAGGAACTCCCCGCAAAAATACTTTTCCAGGCACAAAGTTCGACATATTTGAGTGAAAAAAATAATTATTGTTTTTTATGCTTCAAATGAATGACATATACTGAAATGACGTACAATGACAGTAGCTTTCCAACGCATGTTCCAATGGAATAATACAAGTTGCGCCATCTCATAGCAAACCGCATGAAGTTACGAGTTATATACCCAATACATTCCACAGACATTAGGAGACATGAAGTGTCTTGTATGGTAATTTTTAGTCGAATTTAAATCTTGTGATATGAATGTACTAAGTACAACAAGTAAAATATCGTAAAATTATCGTTTGTCCGTTTTCGAAGTGCAAGCTTAAGTGTCGACACTTAGACAAACTCAGAATCAATACAAATCTCGTTCTTGTAGTGGACGTTTAACGATAAATTCCGGCTTAAGTGTCAATCCAGAGAGTACATAATTGCTAATCGCTTATAAAATAATAAGAATCAACCAAATCTTTTGTCTGAAACTGATGTTGAAGACCACAGACCGTATATAACTTTATAGATGCGCACATATTATAACAATATCATCACGTACATGAACATTCCTTGTTGAATTTGTGTGTTCACTGTTGCTCTCATCAGTTGGGTGGTGTTCGTATTCAATCATGAACACTATTCTGTATGCAATAGTTCACAATGCCCCGCAATCCATGGCCTACCTAAACCACCCTTAAATATTGACTGTGAAAACGAAATCTTCTTGAGTGACTTTTATGTTCGATCCTACACTTAAGCTAAACAAAAAAGATGAGCTTGCACTGTGAAACCGGGCATTAATGTGCCCTAGGATGGGCAGCTGTTTGTGAGGTGGTAACATTACCACAGGGGCCACGACAGGCCCGTATGAATATATTCTATGGAAAAGTATAAATAAAAAAAAACAAACTTTGTCATAGATTATATATTTTGCCAAGTAAAATAACGTGAAGTATGGTGAAAAAAATATATGTATGTGGAACTTTCCCTTTGTTTGTTTGATGCGAGGTTGGCTTGGAACACGGTCATTCATAACTGTGACCTCCATATGCGGAGCAAGCAATAGTACGGCCAATTGCCTTAAAACCGTAAACTGCCTTGTTGGATGCAAATGGGTGTGAATAAGTAATCTTATTCTCTTAGACGAGGTGACAAATTCTCGCCTAGTATTTTTTTGAATCTGTATTCTTGAATTCAAGTGAGGTGACAAAAAACCAATCAAATTCTCACCCCAAAATAATCCAACTATGCTGCATATTTGTGTCTTCAAGTGGGATCAATTTCCATTCGGTGATTATATATTCTAATTATTGTAATTTCAGGATGCCTTTAGTGCAGAACTCGTTCGTATATGATCGCGTATTTGTAATACTTCCCAGATTGACTATGTTCAATGACAGCCCACGTTTCGTTCCGTTTTCTTAAAAGATTGGATTGCTGGGTGTGATTTGAATTATCCTTTATTAAAGCGACCAGGCACTCAAATTGCTGGTTTGTTGTAAGTTTAACACTAAACGTGAACATATCAATCAACTTTTATTCCAATCAATACAAAATTTGGGTGGAAACTTCCATACCTACGTCGACCTACGTCGTTTGGCGTCATCCATAAAAATGCAAGTCACAAAATCTCTCTCATCTTTCATCTTTCTCATGAAACGTGAATAAGGGAATACACACGATAGTCGTGCGAGTGATATTTGTCGCATAAAGTGACTAAGAGAATACAAATGCGTTAAAGGGACACATATTTTTGGGTGACCCGACTAAGAGACTGAGGGAGAATAGACTAAGCCAAGCCAGCAATATCCAATATATTGTAAAACAAAGCCAATGGCCATCGATTGGTTACATGTTTGCAAGAATAACCGGAGATCATTTGGTTTACGTTTGCAAGATCGATTGGTTCCACGTTTGCAAGAACAACCGGCGATCATTTGGTTTATGGTGTCACTCCTGCCTCATTGGCATTATAGTCCAAGATTTAGTTTCACTTTATTTGGGTTTGTCACGTATCAACACTATGCGTATTTTTATTTCTCATTGTAAAAACCAAACAATGTTAAAGCATTGTTAAAGCAGACATTTTCTACAACGGCGAGTCCAACTTGAAGCAAATGCTCGGCCAAAGACAATGAGTTAAAAAAATGATCACAATAGAGAAATAGTGACCTGCTATCGTTGGATAAATGATACAACGGTTTGTCTTGATTCACCTTTAACTCTGCATTGGGTCATTTATCAGTATACCTTTCAAAAAATAATTTGATCGAGAATCGCAAGCCCACCACACCTAACTGCCAGACCGCTGATTTTGGGAGTGTTTATTGTCACCAGCACCAACATCATCATCATCGTATTCAGTTTTACCTCTTCCCCTTCCAACTCGACCCCAGACGCATCAACAGAATCATTATCCGGCGCATAATCTGCATCAACATTATTATTAGCAAATTTATTTTTTTTATTTATTTATTTACTTACATTAGTTTCACATTGGGAGAGTTGAGGGTAAGTCATCTGCTTTTTTGCAGACTTAGTGATCCTCACATCTTCCCAGACGGAACTCCAGTACGCACTCGACAGGTTTGTGGCCGTATCTGCTGGTGCTGAAATGAGGGTTAATGTGGACAAATCGGCGGTTATGGCCCAGAATGCCTGCTTTATGTACTATGTGCTAGAGTCCCATTGAAGCAGGTGGAGAAGTTTAAGTATCTCGGGGTCTTTTTGACGAGTAATGGGAAGAGTAATGCTGAGCTTTCCTGTAGGTTTGGGCAAGCTTTGTCAATTTTAAAACAGCTTGGTAGATCTGTAATCAAGAAAGCCGAGATTGGTGTCAAAGCCAAGTTAGCGGGTTTCAACTCAGTATCTGTTCCAACTCTCATGCAATTTCTGTAATGACCGAAAGAATAATATCGCGAATACAAGCTGCTGAGATGGGATTTCTCCGTGCTGTTGTGGCAATTACTCGCCGAGATAGGGTAAGAAACACGTCAGTATGAGAAACTCAACATTGAATAGCTGCTTCTTCGAACGGAGAGGGCTATGTTTCGGTGGTTTGGTCACGTGGCACGAATGTTCCTTTATCACGACTTCCGATGCGGACGTTGAAAGCGATGCCATCAGGTAGGCGACTGCTTGGCAGACCCAGGACGAGGTGGTTGGGCCAAGTCCAAAATCTCGCCTGGTTACGCTTCGGCATAACTCCTGATGAGTTAGAGTCGATGGCGGAGGATCGAGTTGCCTGGAGATCTCTCGTGCGATGTTTACACTCGCGACACAATAAGCGTAACATGCGGGTCAGAAGATGATGATGATTGAATTAGCATTCGTCTTTCGAAATGTATGGATTTAAATTTTTTAGCAACTCTTAGTTCCTTTCCTCTCCTAGATTGTGCTAATCTTATTACTCGAAGAGATATCTTGCAGATTTACTGCTATCTACTTTGAAGAGTTTTAGGAAATTTCCTCTTCCTCAGTAATATCTGCAGTTAGCCGTCAAGATCTGGTTGCTCGATTCTGAAACATATCCGGAGCTACATACAATTCACTCTGTTCCGCCATTTTTCACAAAAAAAAACTGCCGATGAAATCACAAACATAACAAATTGAAGCAAAAGCAATAATTGTTACCAAACAGAAACAAAAGAAAAAAATGAATCAGTTATAATTTTATACAGTGAGCAGATCTTTCACTTACTCTGGGCCTATTTAGAGTGGTTGCGTTGTGCAAGAAGTCAGGGAGTTTCGGACATAAAGTTGTACATGTTCAAGCCCGAATTGGGCCTGATTAGGCCAGAGATGGAAATGTCTAATTTTGGCAGTTCTCTTGATAATCCGAAGTGAATGCAATCAATGACACCACAACGGAGATAAAACGAAGAGTTGCCCTTGCAAATCGATGTATATTTGGGTTTGTAAGGCAATAGAGAAATAAAAGGGACCAAGATAACCCTATATAAGGTGTTGATTCGTTTTACCCTTGGCCCCTGATGGCACTGATGGTGTTTGGTGAGGAGACTGGACGACGGGCTGTACAGCGACATGGGTTAGGGCAGACATGTTGAAGAGAGGCAAAGATGAAGCAAAGGTGACAAAAGAAAACAGTCCGACCTCAATGTGTCATGTAGGTGCGTAATTGCAGCTGGGTTGCGTCTAGTCAACTCATTCAAGTTAGCCTTAGAGGCAGTCCATCATAGTATAGTATCAACTTTACAATCAAATTGAAACCAACATTTCTTGCCTGTCTGCCATGTGAATCTCGGCATTCTTCTTTGTGATCTCCAATAACGATAATCTACCGAACTCGACTCTACAGAAAATAAATGAAATTAACTACCAAACAACACATTCAACCATCGCTCTCCAAACAAATCGGAGTAAGTCCCCATATCCCTCTGATTGGAAACGCTTTTATAAATTCCATTCGAACAACGAAACAACAGTGCACCGCACACCAAAGTGGTAAAGTTCACTCAGCCGTAAGGTTGGGAAACAAACGCGATCGTGTTTGAATTCATTAACTACTCCACTGTTGACCTCCGAAGGCGTGCACCGCTCTCCTGACCACAGACAGTGCCCCATTCATCTGTTCATCCGCACAGGATCTAACAACCTTACAATGTACACACAGGTTCGTGGTCGGTCTACTTCCAGCATCCCCAGCAGCTGGTTCAATACGTTCCTCCCACAGTAATGCATCCAGTCCGAGATAAGATGTGCCAACACCCATGCAAGTATAATTTATATCTCATAGCTCAACCTCCTTGTGAACGAATACTCTATCTGTTCATCTCTGACTGGCAAAGCCATTTTAAATATTTGCCCTAACCTATGACAATGCAGCACCACACCACCAGCAGCAGCAGTCTCTCTCTCAAACTGGTGTTGCTCCCCGCCTATCCTTGCGGAAAGATTTATCCGCAGGTGTTAAATCGGAATTATGGAACAAATGCTATCTCGCAATCTGACAGAGGGATTAATTGAATCCCCATTGAGGGCATATCTCAAGCAGATGGAGTGGGTGACGCCCTTCACTCGCCCGTCCTTAATTAAACTTGATTCAACAAAACCGATCTTGTGTGAACGAGAAAAAAAGAAAAATAAACTTTGCCCCCGCAAATTGGTAAAAGGGTCTTTTTATTTTTCTATTCCCAATTTTCGATATCGGTTAGCATTTGAGAAAGTTGTTCATCCGCCACTGCCGCCAGAGGTGGATAAAGTTTTTCATCTTTCAGTTTTTGCGGATGAGAAAGGATTTGTATTTAAAAAGTTTTATTGAAGGTATTCCACCTCACTCTGTGGGGAATGCAAGAGGAGGGTTTCCCTTTTTTCCTGTGAATCGAATAACCTCACAGACGGAGGGCGTGGGAAAAGTTCAATTACGTTTGAATGGAACTCCTAATACTTTCTTGGAAGATTTGATAGATGAAACTAATGAAACTGTGAGCTAATGACTCAGAACATCTTGTTTCAAGTTTTCATGTTCAACCTTGCAGTTCATGCTCATTAGAGTGTGGGGGGGGGAATCTGAAGGAATAAATGAATGCGGGTAAATCGAGAAAAGCTGCATGATGATGCTCTATCCTCTGACCGATCGGCATTTTATGTTCCCTAAGGTTCAGAGATGAATGTTCTTCCACCCGGAGTTGTTCTGCAAAGTATGTGTGATCTATTGAAGGTAGGCACTACATTCAATTCATTGAACGTATTTCTTAATATAGCTCTTCTCCTGTAATAGTTATTTGTGTAAACTATATCCAAGATCACACGCTCACTTTTTGAATGAACGTTAAAAGTTTTCGTATAACGTGTCGAGTATAATTGTTTTTCTGTTTCATGGCAAATGCTCTATTGAGGAATAACCCTTGTTGGATTTTTGCGTTTCAATTATTTCATTCCATTTGGGCCGCCATTTATTATTTATCAGCCCAGCGACCTATGGTCTGAGACTGGGCTATAGCTACCATCCATCGGTGACTATAGCCGCCTTGGGCCTCCTCTCTTTGTCGAACCTGGAGTTTCGGATTTGAAGACCCTATTAGCTGAAGCATCGAAGGATTTCTTCCTTTTGACTTGCATGCATATCCAGGTACAGCTCATGCTGTTCGCTTGTGTGTCCGAATATATGGTTCGACATATATCCGACGTAGAGTTTCTTTTTCAAATGCACCAAGAACCTGATCTGCTATTTTGCCTATGATCTAGTTTTCGGCTCCAGGACACAGCAAAGTAAGAATTTTGTAGAGCCGAATTTTGGTCTAGTAGTTTCGACAAACCGAAGTAGCAACGGTCGAAACCAATCATAGGCCCTGAACCATTCTGTGCAGTCGGAGACTACGTTTCCAGAGAATTATTCAGGGAACTAGAGAAAAAGGTGACGGACAGAAGCATGAAGCAATGTTCACGACATGAAACAGGCCAAAAATCGTTTGGGTCAATACACCCGGAAGAGGTTTGAGACATGTATACAAATGAGCAATAATAACCTCCGCATCCCAAAAGGGCATTGCAGACTTAGAGAGCACATAAGGAAACTAGGGATATCCGAGGAAGGTCGCTAAAGACCCTGTGGAGAATCTAGTGAGCAAATATTATCAGAGGAAGAGGTGAGATCACTAGAACCATCTCTCATTCTCAGATTCCTGAAATTAGCTTAGAGAGAGTACTCTAGAACAAATATCTTTCACCTCTGCAATATAAACATGGAAAGAAGTATATATCATGGGAACTCGAGTAAGCAAAACAGTGAGGGGGCACAATAGATCTTAAGGTCACGGTGCAACATACCCTCAACATTAATAATAATGAAACCCATAAGATGATGTAACCAGACACAGGCGTTGTTACGCTTATCCCATCCAGCCATCCAGAGATCGTGATGAACCGCGAATAGAAGTTAGTGGGATATCTGCTATTTCTTGGAAATCGTGGAAGAAGAATTCACCCAGTGTTCTTTCTCAATAGGCAGAGACTGTGACATCGGCAAAGATAGTGACGAGTGCTCTCAATTTCCCTTTCGTCCTCACATCCACAGCATAGGGTATTCAGGTGACTATGGCCAGTTAGCGCTCCGACTTCCATCCGCAGCAGCCTCTTGCTGCATTGTAGAAGTATGTCGGTCTTTGTGCTATTGAACGAGAGGTCTCACAGGTATCATTAGCTAACTCCATGATTTTTTTTATCCACTTTCTTCTTGATATCAGCTTGAGGTGGATCAAACCATGGGAATGCCTTTGATGGGTCGGTTTTGGCCTCTTTCCTGGCAAGTTCATCTGCATTGCTGGTTATGTCCCTATGAAGTGGAAAGGGTGGTCAATGGCTACTCCACGTCGGATCTTCACTAGGTTGTCATTTACAGAGTTCACGTTTGAACTTCAAAATTGTATCAGCCAATCATGATGTTAATGGACGCCGATAAGTGATAGTACAGCGTGTTGATTTTTACTCTCATTGCCTTGGTTATAAAGGGTACCCAATTAGCAATGATAATTTTTGCAATTGTTATTTTTCAGAATTTGACAAAGTCACAAATGACAGCCAGTTGTCAAAATAGTCAGTAAAGTTTGCCATTTCAACTCACATCGATTTACACTTGCCGGCCGTGCGGAAATTATGAAGTACTATCGAAATTCCCGCTGAGTTGAAAATATGCAACTTGATTTTCAAGTCGGTCCTCAAAATGGTTTCAGTGTGCAACCAATCCGACTCACCGGGGAGACGTTTGAGCGTGAGAGCACTCATCCTGACCAAGACAACGCCGTGAGATTATTGGGCCGGAGATCCCGATTCTAGTCAAAAATCTTCTCGGACTTCCATCACAAATTCGGGACGATATGCCAGAATAACGCCCCAAATATTGCACCGATTCATCAATGGAATAATGTATTTTCCGAATATTCGATTTTTTGTTGTTATTTTACTTAAATTTTGTTTTTCTATCGTTCTTAAATGACCACCCTGTATAACCATGCTACTGTCAATAAAGTGATTGGTACATCGACTACGTGGAAATTGTTGCATAACCATCAGCTGAAGATAAAATCAGGAATTGGAGCCATACTCCGTAATCGTATAGCTCCAATTCCTGATTGACTGTTTCTCAACGAAATTAAATAAAGTTTAAAATTTTAATAAGGTTAAGAATTAAATAAAGTTAAAAATAATTAAAGTAAAGCCCCAATGACTGGTAAACAAACAAAAGAGAAGCAAGTGCATAAAATTATTATGTAACACCTCTTCGTCATAAGAAACCATAATTCGCCTGGTTTTTCGTCAAGCTTTTGTTGAAATCATTTCTCAGAAGTGAAACTGATCGAAAAGTTGGTTGATTGGTTGGAGCCTTCAATTGTTTCTCTTCTCTTGCACTGAACTAATCCAACACCGCTTCCACGACTGCGACGCAACATTGACACGTTCACAGAAGACCTGTTATTTTGAGAGTGGATTACCGAATGAAACTTACTTAGTTTGACTAGAGTCATCAACCGGAGTGGCTGTCTTATTGAATTGTAAATTTTTATTTCTTCATTTTTAAATATGTCCTGCTGTCTCTGCTCTGGTGATTACAAACCGCACACAAATCGATCCGATTTCAAGTTCATGGAAGAGCTGTTCTCTGATTTTACGGTATGACTCCATGAAAAAAAATAAAAAAAACACCACGCACATTGAACAATTTCTCCCCCAACAGGATTCCGATAACCTCTGCGTCAGCTGTTTTGCGCGACTTGATAACCTAATTGATTACGCAAACACCGACCTCACGACGGAAGCAACGCGGCCTAACATAAATGAGAGTGCATATACATATGCACACCTCACCACGGAAGGAACGCGGCCTAACTTAATTGAGAACACATACACCGACCTCTCAACAGAAATACCGAGACCCAAAAAATTCAAAATCATCAAACAAGCAAATAATAAACTCCAAAAAATTCAACCGAAAAAGGAGATTAAGCTCACGCTGCAAGGAGGCAAGTTGAGTGCAGAACAACTAAGTCAACTCACAAGCACTAATTTTGGACATTTGAAGAATCACATGGGAATTCAGACAATCGACCGGAGTTTACTCACAAACCTGAATAATTTGCAGTTTATCCAAGTGACGGAAGGACACATGAACGAAACGATACAACATGCGTTGCAACGCTCGATGATATCGAATATTTAGATACCACTAGACCATGTAAATTGTAATGTTTGACGTGCTTCGGGGTGAAGATGCGGCCAAAGTGTAAATGGTTATGGAGATTTTTGACGATCCGATGGGAGCAGCAATTAATTATATTTTAAGTTTTGTGTTTTTTTTTTTCGTTGTAGTCATGAACAAATTGTAATATTCAAATAGAAAATATACGCGTGGGTATTCTTGTGAGTAACATTTGAGGTTGGTTTCTAAAGTCGAATGGGTACCAGAGAAAATGCTTGAGAAAACAATTTGCTTTCTTCCTGTCATGTTGCCTTAAATGTTTGGTCTTAAGGTCGGCAATATGGCAGATAAGAAAATGATTCCAATCAAACCGTAATTATTTATGCCATTTCGTGCGTTGCCTGCTATTCTTCTGCTATTTATTTCTCCTTCAGTATCTTTGTGTCCATGGTGTCCACAGTGAATGATGTTGCACACGAAGAACTACATGTGGTTTTGAATACAGTCATGTACAAACGTCGCCGCACAGGATAATTACATGAGAATTCCCGACCGAAAAGGGACATTCTTATTGCCCTAAAAACTCAAACATTTTACATTAAACTGCAGTGTTGTGTGGAAACCCCAACTAAATCTTGAACAGTCAGGAGGAACCTTCAAGGTCCCTAAAATGCATGAGGATAGATTCCACGAGATGAAAGGATGCCATAAATTTTAAGAAGACTGACCTAATACTACGTTTCCACCAAAACCGAAATCGTGGTTGAGGTTTCCATCAAGTTGAAGTGATTTCAAATGACATTCGCTCTTATTTTGTAAATGGCTGACAAACCAGCTGTCTGCCGGCAGGAAAAAATAGTGCCAGAAGAAAAAAGATAAAATTAACAAATAAACTGAAGGTCACAACGTGGCTCGTTCGGCTTGACAAGCTCTCACACACGAATGATATTGAGAGAGTTTCAACCAGATTTCAATGGAATTGGTTGCTTTGGAAACTCCTATAAAGTATGTTGAAACCTATTGGATTTCTAGAAATTTGATGAAATCTCGTAAATTCGTTCGCTGGTACCCTGGTATGTACAAGGATAGCATATGTCGCACTTAGTGGCCACTTCTCAGACAACTATCACTTGTATGAAATGAGCTCAGAACTGTACTGTAAAAATTTAATAAGACTGAGACTTAACACATGTATATTTATGTATCGTGTACGTTTTTACGGGCATTTTTTATTGTAAAGGGTGATATTATAAGAGCTTTAGGAAAGTTTTTCAGAAAAAAAAAAAAACACATAAAATTCAGAAAAATGCATGAAATCTTTATTTTAATCGATAGAACGGTCCATATAATTTAATGATTGAAGATTATTTCATGCAAATGTTGACCTTGACTGCGCCTCAAATGGTCCATCCGCTAAGTCCAATTTTGGCATACTCTTTCCAACATTTCCAGCATTAGCACAATCACAAGCACAAGCCCTCCCAAAACCAATCATCTTAAAGTCTTTAAAATTGCAGATTCGCATATGTTTTCACAAATCCCCCTCAAATTGCTTTCGAAGACTACCCGAGATTATATTGAACACATTTGTTGCTTCCACAAACATGCGAGGGGTTGCTTTGCTCGAGGCTATTGGGAATTTATGTCCGAAGAGTGTGATGTATTTATCGACCGTTAATTTCTAATCAATCAACTTCAAAGAAGCTGCAAATACCACAGATACACAACATGTTTTGCCGATTTGTAAAAAAGAGAAACCGGCTGGAGGTTGGGGTGCGATGGCAACTTCGAAATGTGCCACCCACCGAAGGCCACACCGATCGCTTGAAGTGAAATCAATTATTTCATTTCAGAACTCATAACAAATAATTCGAATGGATCTTAAGTCTGTTGGGTTCACATATGAGTACGACGCCACATTCGGTCGTCCCGTGCGAAGAGGTCTGGAGATGTCATTGTTTACAGAAATTGGATGTTTTCTTGGAAATGGTGACACATTGCGATTTATTTTTGTTGACAAAAGTAGATGGCATTGAGTAGCTGCTGTGCCTATCGAAGCGCACGGCTGCCATAGATACTCGTGGAGTGGATAAAAAACAAAATCATTCAAAGGCCCTCTTCTGGAGTGGGCTAAGCGATGAAAGGACGAAATAAAGATGGCTACTATATATAAACGATATTTAGGAGCTTCAGCACATCCACCGAGATCAAAGATGTTTCCAACTTCGAACTTGCATGCCAAATAGACGGTTCCGTTCAGAACGCTAACCTTCCTATTTTGCTACCAATTTGTTCTAAGACACCGTCAAACATCGCCAATACTTCATCCACACCATGCCGGTGTCTTGCGTAAGCTGCCACATCCATTCGGGCGACCGACCGACCGATTTTTGTCTAATTAAATTCATTTACGCAAGCCAATCTAGATATGGCAGCAATTCAGAAATCCCCACGAACACTGTCGCATTCCTTGCCGTGAATGCGCGTCCTCTCCATGAGTGGATAAGTTCACAGCACGGCGCGTAGCGGTGGCCGCCGGTGGTCACATGAACCAGGCATTCATGCCTCCAATTCGAATCTAGATCACCGTGTCATGCTCACACGCTATCAAAGGTCTGCAATCGCACATCGGAAGGACAAGAACCGCAAATCTACGATTGTGATGTCACACAGAAGTATGGATTGGCTCACATTCTCGGAGGCTTACGTAGGTCAATTCATATGCAAAGCTTCAGCAACGAATTCGAAGTCAGTTTATGCATAATTACTGTGACAGGTGGGCCAGCATCGATGAAACAACTCTATCGACGTAATATCGCAAGAGGCGAGATACTATAAATCACAAATCGAATGCAAATCCGCAGCGGCCCGTTACAAATCGAACGAATTCAATAAGTGTCTGTTGCTACTGATTAGAGTGGAGATGCTCGTAAGAGTATCGCATTCGAAAACGATATGCGACGTATGTTAATCGCTGTGAGATACGGCTCTTCGACAGATTGACACACATTCTAGATGGAATAAGACAGACCCGCGAGTCTCCGGTTCAAGTGACTAGAAGAGGCTCTGATAGTCTGATTAGGCTCGCGTGGTTAAATCAATTCGTGGCTCAGATATGCGAATGAATGGGGTTTTTAGATTGCCGCTTGCCGTCGTCGGTACGATGCGATGGTCCGCTTCGCATGCAGTTGATGGACACATCCGCGGATGTGGATGAGAGACAGTGCTAATTGACTGAGACTCATTCTGGCGCGAAAACTGTTTTGTGGGCACCGAGATGAAAATGCGCGTGGGAATGCGCGATGGGAGGAAGTCAGCGACCGTGAGCGTTTAGCAGAAAATGCGGATATGCACTGGAAATTTGGGTCAAGCGGCCAACACGTACAGATTGAATAGATCTTGACGGAATAAGGTCTTCTCGTATTTTTGATTTATCATCGGATGTTTAGGGAAGACACGCGGAGTATATTATTGCCTTAACGTACTTAGTATAAGCAAATGTTTTGGTTCACGATCTCACAGAAAGCATTGAGTGCACTCAACGGAACTGGAATGAAAATTAACGAATGACATTTATAAAAAGATTGCGGGCTTAAAGTTTAAACCTCATTTGTCTGGAATCATAGACTAAAAATGGAATGGGCCAGGCTGAGCTTATACACGGCAAATGGTCTCAGGTCCGTGTTATTGGTGACAACAAATATTCACCATTGAATCAGAATGATAGGATTTATGCTCGGAACTCGAGTTGTGTTCGGCTTAACGGTGCTAAATCAACACCTTTCACGGTGGGCGTTGGACTTCGCCGAGGGTGCGTCTTATCACCTCTCCTTTTTATTGTATATATAGACTGCATGTTGCAGCAGAGCCAAGACGAGGAATGTTTCACATTAGAAGAGTTGAGGGTAAGTCGTCTTCTTTTTGCAGATGACTTAGTTATCCTCACATCTTCCCAAACGGAACTCCAGCACGCACTCTATTTTTTTATTTTTATAATTTGCGCGCGCACAAGGGATTGTTGATACACTCAAGTGTCCGGGTTCCAGACACAGCACGGGCCGAAGGTGTAGAGAATGAATCTCTAAATTTAACTGTTTCCGAAAGTAGGCTTAAGGGAAAACTGATGAGCATTCCTGGCGAGACGGGTATTGTGGGTGAATTCATGTAGAGGGAGATGGCTCACTAGAACAAAGAACAGACGCTACGTCGATGTTTGAGCAAATCGAATGACTCTGAGATATTTTTGTCTTCTATAAATTTTATCGCTCACTTGTGTATTCTGTCTAGCCGGTGCAGGGTGGTCTTGGGGGCACTAGACCACCAGACCAGATATGAGCGTTGTACTCAAGCTCAAGCGTGGTTCGGATATACGCCTTATAAATTGAAGCTAAATCAGAAGGGGTGCGATATTTCTTGCATCGCTTGAGGAAACCTAAATATTTCGCAGCATATATAATGACCATACTGCTGGTCATTAAAAAGCTTCCGCGATTCAAGATATTTCATAACCTGACGATTTATCAGCGTTTCCATGACCTGAGAAAGAAGGGACGGCACGAGGTGGGGTGACGAAGATTCGTCTTTGTTAGAGACGCGCTGGACAAATGCTGTTTTCCATCTGCTCGGAAAAAGACCTACAGAGTAGGAGAGATGAAAAAGCTTACTCAGTATTTTTGCCAGAGCAGAAAACACCTCTTCAGAAGTATAGGGGGAATAGCATCCGGGCCAGTGGATTTGCAGTCGATAGGTTTGTGGCCGTATGTGCTGATGCTGGAATGAAGGTTAATGTGGACAATGTTCTGGTCATTTCCAGAATGCCTGCTCAATGTACTCTACATGTGAGTGAAGTCCCATTGAAGCAGGTGGAGACGTTTAAGTACCTAGGAGTTTTTTTCCCTGCTGAGCTTTCCTGTATGATTGGTCAAGCTGGGTACATTTTGAAACAGCTTGGTAGATCTGTAATCAGGAAGGCCTAGCTTGGTGTCAAAGCCAAGTTTGCGGTTTTCAACTCAGTATCTGTTCCAACTCTCACTTTTGGTCATGCAATTTGGGTAATGACCGAAAGACTAAGATCGGCAATACAAGCTTCTGAGATGAGATTTCTCCGTGCTGGTGTGGGAATTTATTACTCGCCGGGATGGGGTGAGAAACACGGCAGTGCGAGAGGAACTCAACATTGCGCAGCTCCTTCTTCGAACGGAAAGGGCTATGCTTCGGTGGTTTGGTGACATGGCACGAATGTCCCCTTCATTACGATTTCCGAGGCGGGCGTTGAAAGCTGGAGGTGGTTTGACCAAGTCCAAAAACTCCCCTGGTTACGATTGGGCATAACTCCTGATGAGTTAGAGTCGATGGCGGAGGATCGAGTTGCCTGGAGATCTCTCGTACGTGGCGACCTCTTTAGTAAAGCATACTGGTCAGAAAACGATGATGATCATGATGAGTCATTCCGAGAGTTCACCGGAAACACCACTCACCACCCTACCTCTATGATGGTTTGGTGGGAGGCGCTAACAATGGGTCACATATTATTCGAAAACATACCGTGTACCGTGCGAAAAGTATTAGCTCAAAATAGTACACGAGCAAATAGTACATTTTTGAACTGAAGATATGTACAACCAAAATAGCTATTTATGAATGGAAAGGGGTGCACTCGATGTATTCAAAGTGCGAAGTCTGACAGTTGTCATTAGCGGCTTTGCTTTTGTACTCACTCAATAAGAGTAGGTCCCGTTCTAAGTGCGGCCTTCACCCTGCTAGACGCGCAAATTGTTTGAAGTTGTTGAGCTTTCATACGTTTACGCCGCACCTAAATCCAACATTTGGACTGAAATGTTGAAACTAATCGAAATGTTGGACTTATGTGCGGTGTAAACGTATAAAAGTTCAAAAATCGTGGCTTACAACGTTTCGTCATGCATTCTACAGCATTTCCAAATGTTTGTCTTCAGCGAAATGTTGAATTTCGTCGCTATATTTTTAAGTTTGTCAAATCGAACATTCCTCTTTACAAATTCATCTCCTCATTTAATGACCAAAAACAACTGTCAACAATACAATCAATAATTGAAAGTGATAATTATTAATTGAGTCGGCAATTTGTTTAATATGCCTGAATTATCTAGCGAAAAAGGTTCAACCACTTCTAAGCACACAATTCTGACACTAGCTGTCGTTTGAAATGTTGAAGTTTTCGAATTTTTTTCTCGAAATGTTGAATTTAGGTGCGTACTATAGGTCGCTTACGATATATGAACACTCATGTACATAAGTGTTATCTGTGTACCTAATAAATCTGTCAACTTCCCCAAATATAACCCCTCTTCCCTTTTGGACATACCAGCATTTGAGTCATGCAAAGAACTTTACCCAGACAGTGTATGCGGCGTCAAGTTTCAGCTCTGTATATACCTCAGCACCGGAACGACACGTCATGTGTCACTTAAATCAAAATTGTACAGATTTAAAGGAGAAACAAACTGAAACACGTTCCTATACGACTCGCTTGTGCCTTGTGTTAACATGACTAGTTATTAGTTTAACAAATTGTATGCCCAGCGAAACTCGTTAATGAATTAATATTAGGGTCACTTCTGAATGCCATTAGTGATTCTCGAAATCTCCCCGAACATCTGTTCGTCGGCTCGGTTGTGTCTGCACCCCCGCAGTGGCTGACTGACAAAGCAGTTCCTTATCATCGGAAAGTGACCTTCGTCAACGCCATCCGAGAAAAGGATCCCTCTGTGCAGACATTTGGCTGGGTCTGCTCTAATTGAGGCGCGATGAAACACTCTGCGCAGGGACCCGCTGTCTGGGGTCTGCATACCTTGGGGATGGGTTAATTTAAATGATTTCGGTTATGAGTAATATTTATGGACATGCAGAGCATGTGTTGGATAAGAGTGATGATCGCCATGGCGGGATGTGTTTTATTCCATTTTCCATGCCGCCAGATTCGCCAGATGATGGATTAGTTGAGTTGAAATATATGAAAATGAATCAATTTTTGTTGCCCGTGGCGCTTGTATCACTGAACGTGTGAAGGCATGGTGTGTGTTGTTGTGTTCGAATACTTAACACATTATCTGTAGCTGTTTTCTGAAGTCTCATGAATCTGTCATTTGTCCTGACAGATGACAAGTAGCTGTCACTGTGATATCGGTACCATGTGCTGGATTAATGTTCGGATCTTTTAATTAACAGAACCGTCTGAATTTGGAACACTGACTCAACGTTATGAGTTATTTGAGCTCTCTCGAGTTTTGGTGGTGGTTGCTTTAAGTGACTGTACCCCGGCGTTATTCTGGACATTTGGAGACATAGCGTTGAAAATGGGCGGATCCGTATGATTGTCTGATGATGGTCTAGGTTCATGGTTGTACCTTTTCCTCGAATGAACATTAAATCTTAAAATAGGCGTATGCCATTTCTCTCGAGAATTTGAATTACAAAAAGAAGGACTGGTCGTGTAGCTCAGTCATTTCCAAAGGGCCGTTTATCGCTAAGAAGAAGTCGCAAATTAACACATTCAAAATTTGCTTGTTTTAACATACTTGTGCTCAAAATTTAGATGAGCCTGGGTGCATTATTTCTGCATGCCGCCAAAATGTTTGGTTTTCTTGTAGAAAGTTCGTATTTTATGCTTGTTCCCGGACCCCTCGATGTATTGGAGCAGTCTCCCACTGCGAGAAACATATAATTTTGGCGTAGAAGCTTATAATCCTTTGCTAATCTTGTTGGGGATGATCCTCTTTGGCAGCCCTGGTTTATCGTTGGCTGCAGGTAAAATATCGTATCGTTTTGGTACGACGTAGGCATACCGAAGAGTCTCTCACTTGCTCTTCGTGGACTCTGGCAATCTCTGGTGTACTCTGGAGTCCAATGTGAGTACCCTTGCTTGTTGGCTGGAGCACCTATCTGTCATTGGTCAGTCGAGACGCCGTATTCCTATGAAAAAATAGGAAATGCTCTGAGTCAATATTTTTCCCATCAGATTGTCCACACATCTAGGACAGATGCGTTGCATCAATAATTCGATTTCAAGACAGCTTTCGACAGTGCCAACAGAGAGTTCAATTGGCTTGTCTTGCGTAGGAGAAACATCCCCGATAAGCTTAAAGCTATTATCAAAGCGACTTACGATGGGTCTAAGTGTCACGGAAGGCACAGAGGAAAGTTGTCAGAAGAATTTGCAATCCAAAGTGGAGTCAGTCAATGTTGCCTCCTATCGCCAAACATTTTTTTTATTGGTGGTTAGTGATGTGCTTAACTGTGATCTGTTATCGAGGACCATCCAGACTGCGCATCAAGACGTCTGTCTCTTCTTTCATTGGATTTTGGATCTCCACCTCCAACCAGTGTGGTGAGGGAGACTAACGCCGATACTCAGACATGCCGCTACTCAGCCACGTACATTACTCAACCGTTTGAGAGAGTAGAGAGTCGCCAAAACCTAGGAAGTATTGTCTCAGCGAATGGAGGGACCGAAGCAGACGTCGGAAACCGAATATCTAAAAATGCGTCAGCATACGAAATGGAGAAGCAATGATTAATAGCTTAAACACCAAGGTAAGACTGCTTCGCTCCAATGTTGACTCCGTGAATTTATATGGGTGCAGCACATGGAAAGTGACAGCCATTATCACAATTTGTGAACCGGTGCCTTCGAAACATGATAAGGATTTTCTGGCCGAACCGAATCTCAAACGATCAACTCCATCAGAGGACGGTACCACTTTTCAACGACGCAAGTAGCAATGGAATGGTCATGCCTTTAGTAAAGGCGACAGTTCCGTCCGAGAGGTGGGGACAATTGGGGAAGTGTTGGAGAGAGCTGAAGATCATTGCGAGAAACCGCGCACAATGGCGAGTAGGCGTAGAAGAGGGCCTAGGATCTAAGAAAAAAATCCTGGATCGTGGCTAGTACTTTGCATGATTTGTTCCAATTGCGGAGCGGATTTTGAATGTAAAAACATCATTTTGAAAACCATCATTCATTCAAGGAGCACACTCGCTATTCATAGTCCTCTGTACTAGCCTTTGTATGCCCGTGGGTTGCCTCCGCACAACGGGCAGACTGTTTGAGAAGAGAGATGCCTAGGACGTTCGCTGTAGTTGCTCCAAATGCTATAAACAGGGCGCCGCTCTGTATGAAGACTGTATGTGAACTTGTCCAGATCATTCGCAGGGACTGCTACAGATTGGGAGCTATCGCCAAGTTTGCTCTGTACTCTCGCTCCGACTGTATCTTGGTACCTTGGACCTAAGAAAATAACTAAATAATGGGTAAGCCTTTTTTGCAATCAAATGGACACAGTGTCTCTCAGTATATGCACTTTGAAGGTGAAACATGGGAGCCATTCAATGAATTTAATCATCCTGTGTATTCGTATGCAGATTAATCAATATTTTCAAACTTCAATAAGAACAAGAAGCAAAATAACAAAAAGAATAAATGTGTCAATACAACTCTAAATGATAATTGCTCAATTAAATGACTCAATTCTGCATTCGGTCGACATTTCATTAACACCACCGCCAGTGTGTGTGATAATCACCCGACAATAATTCATGCCGAAAATGACAATGACAAGAATGCTTCTCCTTTGCTTTGAAAACTAGGGGACGACGGAAGTAAGGAAACCATTTAAAGTCCATTAAAGGAGGAGAGCTGTGCCACGCATGGTGGCTTCCATTGTCCGCATACGATACATCTGCTCAATTCATGTACCGTGTACAAACAAGTCCTGAATTCGGCAATTGTCTTCGGTGACCTTGTGATATATATTTTGAAATTGCGTTAGTTACCCGAGACACGAGGTTGTGCGTGTATGACATCTCGTTTGAAAGGTGGTTGACGATGAATTATTAACCAACTGGGTGAGTGGGGAGTAAATGCCTTGGGGTAGACCGATTACCAGTCAGGGCAGGTCCTTTTTGTGTTCCTATTAATTGCTTAAGTGTGCTGGGAGGAAAATGCCATCATAGTCGGGGTGATTTTCATCATGTGGGGTTCAAGGCATGAACAAGACAACACAAACTATTGTAATGTATAGCACGTGCTGATGTGACACAGTCAATCCTTGATGATTTATGTGACACTGAAAGGATTACTTTTCTTCAAGAAAACAGAAAACATAAATTAGATTTAAAGATTTATATCTCCACAAGAGACGAAAGCAGAAGTCAAGAAACTAAAACGTTTGGTTTGAGAAAGCCCAGACGGGTTGAGGAGCATCTGCGTTTTCTTGCGATTCTTGGGTAAATGTCGTTTACCTTTCAAAATTATTCCGACTCGACTTAAGTTTACTCATAGTCCACCACGGTTTCGAAGGCTATTGACGCATGCAAATTTAGCAGGTATCAGTGCAACCTAAGCTAAGTCCAAAGCTCAGTAACAAACTCACCAAGATCTTCGGTGTCAAAAAAGGCAACGCTTTGTCATATGCCTGTTTGAACATCGAAAAGAGAAGACCTCACTCGCCTACGTAAGTGGCGCGATATTCAAAAAGGCCGCATGATTGTTGGCAGTGAATGTTGAACCGTAAGCAGTTGAAGCCAAAAGTCGGTTTAGCTGTGAACGAGAGCAAAGCGAATGATAACTTGTCTTCAAGAAAGAGCACACATCCATGCAGGGGTGCGCAGTGCGACGTTTATAAACTCGGTCATTGGCAGCAGCGTCACGCTTAAAGGGCCTAGTTGACTTTATGTGTATAACACCTTGAGCATTCCTAACCGGCTCTATAGAGCGGACAGACAATCTCAAAGTAGATGAGGGAGGCTTAGTCTGTTTGAGAGAAAAGTTCTGTGTTCTCCAATCGTTGGTCCTATTCCTCGTTGATGCCATTTAGATGGTTTAACCAGCTGTATGACCAGGTCTCTAAGGATTCAACGGCTGTCAGGAAATCTATTACTGTGAGAATAGTCAGGTCTGTTTAATAAACCTTTCGGGAATCCAGGTTAGGGCATGCCTCAACAGTCATTAAGTTGTTAACTTGTTTTATTTTCGTGCGAATATATATTTTTCTTAAGTCGAATTTCATTGACGTTAAACTTGACTTTACGGACATCCCTCTTAAAGGACACCTTTCCTTACGGATAATTCATCTTAGTCCAGGCATGAAACTATGGCTATTTGTGTATTTTAACCCCCGTATTTTTAAGCCCTTTTTGATTAGTTTTACTTCTAATAATGGACACACAAAGCAAATGCGAACGTAGGAGAGATTCACAAAATATTGTGTGTATGCATTTACTCTACATGTACCTACAGTACTCTACGCACATGTTAGAACGTCCAGCATAAAAACAACATTAGCTGGACCATCATCATTGTCCGTTATGTAGGGGTGTCCGATCTGAAGGGGTTGAAATACCTTAAGAAAATCCTTAAGACCATGACGAATTGTCCGCACTGAGGGGTGTCTCTAATAGAGGGATGCCCGTAAAGAGAAGTTTTACTGTATACTGTAGTGAAAGCCGCTTTCACAGTTGATTGTCCCCATGCCCTGATTGGATAGTTTGTATGGGAAATTTATATTAAAGCAAAGATTTTAAGCGGCAAGAGGTAAAAGTCGATTATCAATATGAATGAATGGCAAATGGTGGTGGCCGTGGTCTTGTGGATTTGTGCGTCGACACCTACGCAACTGAAACATTCTGCCTGCGTTCGTTTCCCGGCCGTAACAACCAAAAATAATGTGCAAGGCTCTACTTCCTTCGAGTCATTGACAATGCTGAAAGAGAGTATAACTGTCTAGAAAAACTTCTCAAACTTGGCCGTTCGGAGTTTTCATTAAACTGTAGGTCTCTTACACTTGTGATAGAATAATATGACGCACAACACGAGTGGTTGGTGAGGTGCTGGGCCCTAGCTCTCTACAGCCTGTAGCGCCACCCATATTATTATTATTTTTATATGACAAATTTGTATACGTCTAACAGTTGAGGATGCACAATCTCTTAATTCATGTTGACATGAATGTGGGAAGCACAGGAGTATTAGATAGAAATGGCGTGTGAGGTCCCATGAGTTAGAGGGAGATATGTAGGCCACTTGTGTGCGTATCAAAACAAATCTTGTGTGCGAATATGAAATACTATTGAATGAAATAATACATTTCTGGATATTTTTTAAATCGAATGGTTTCGATGACGATCGACATTCGAGATACCTACAGGACATGTACCGAATCGACACTCGCAATCAGGGCCATAGTCATTAGTACAAAATACAAAAGGACTAAACATTTAAAAACACTGAATGTGAATATTCGGCTTAAAAGTGTTTTGGAACTGACACTACTAGCGCTTGGGATTAATATTGTATTTTGCACTTTTCTTGAATTGTCGAGTCGAGTTACAGATCACCCTTAATTTGTATAGAAGTTCTACATTATCAATGTGTGAACTGTTTACATAATAAAGAACGATAATTTTCAAACCACTACGAGAATTAGAATCTCAAAATACAGAAATGTTCAAGACTACACAGAATCATAAACAAAGGTGGAGTGACCAAAGTCGCGGTCGTAATTTTCTGCGCTCCCACTATGTTCATGTTGCCATGTTGTTGCTGCTTCTTTATCAGCCATTTTCCAGTCGTTGAAGGTAAATTTAAATTGTTCGTTTTAGTGGGCACTTGCAAGAACATCAACATCAACAGAAGGAAAATAATTAAAGAGACATACGCCTCTCACTCGTCGTCGGAGTATAAATAAACCTCCGAAATCGAACGGTCATTACCAAACCAGACGGCTGTGGCCGTTGTTACTTACCTGCCCCAAGGCATCCAAAAACAGTCTCGAAATAACTCGCTTCTTAAATAATAGATCCTGCGTACCTTCATTAGGCCACCACCACCCACTCTTTACGTGATAACCAGAAGGTCCACCCGATTTTACAATTTCGCAGGTGTCCTTTGATTCAGCCAGAGCTTTGTCTTCTTCCCCAAACTCCGTCGGGCACAAACTTTCTTAATTAAATGTTTTGGTGCTCGTTTTCCACAGTGAATAAATGTTTCCTCAATTAAAATTGCTTTATGTGCGTCAAGGTGTATGAAGAAGAAATTAATCGCGTTGACAAGACTACGCAATTCTCCAGAAATAGAATTCTTTGAGAACTGAGCGGGGCTTGGCCAAGAAACAAAGTGTCGCGTTTCGATGTTTGGGTGGAATTAAAAAACGGAAATTGGTCATTGAGGTGGATTTGTGTGGGGCAAGTGTGACAAATGTTGCGTGGGTCAAGGCTTTGAATTGCGGGAATGCCTTTAGGTAGCCGCATTGCGATTGTGGATGGCGTGTGTTAAAGTGGGAACGCTACTGTTTCACGTTCTCTTCCGGACTTGAGGCTGATTAGAGTGTCCGTATCTCTGGCACGCAAGGCAATTCTGAAAGGAAAAGAACAATTAAATGTGTTTGTTTGTTGGACTGAAAGGCGGTAAGCCATCACGATACGGTGTTCGGGGCTAATAGGCTGACTCGGGTGTTTGTTTTGACAATGTTATGGTACACGTTCGTTTTCATGGAGTGATCCAAGATTTTGATTACGTATTTCCATTTATACCGCATTGCAGGTGACTAAGATGTTGACTTAATAGTTTTAAAAACATTGATCTGTCTGATGACTCCTCTTTAAATGCATTATCTGCAACAAAATACAAATAAAAAAGCTTAAACTATTGATTTTCAGATTTCTTAGTTTCATGAATTTAAATATTGAATGAATACTGCTACTGCTCTCTTCAAGCGGATTAATTGTGTCCGGTTGAGTGATCGTTTCACCCGGTTTTAGCAGCAATACAGCACACCGTTCCCATCCCACCAAATACAGAGCCTTACCTACGCGCCATGGATATTCGGCTTTGCCGTTGATTTGGCTGGCTTCCAAGCCAAAATCGTGCAAACCACTTTTGGGACGTTCGCTCAGCTAGCGCATGTTCACCATAAACTTCCACCAAAATACAATGACTTTCGGCAGCAGTTTTCTTCATATTAAAGTAATGAAGAAGAACTCCCTGCAAAAACACAAGCATAAAGTTCGACATATTTGAGTGAATAAATTATTGTTATCTACACTTCAAATGAATGACATATACTAAAATGACGCACATTGACAGTAGGTTTCCAACGCATGTTCCAATGGAATAATACTCTAAGCAAACCGCACGCATTAGGTTATAGGCCCAAAACATTTTTTTGATATGGTTCTGATCGTTTCGGCTTGGGAGTTCGTTTAGTATCATTGGCTCTGCGACGTTATATGCCCCTCTACCCTACTGTTCTTCCGTTTGGTCTATAATTTAACCATGAATCGTCTTACAAACGAACAACGCTTGCAAATTATTGAATTTTATTATCAAAATGAGTGCTCTGTTAAGAAAGTTCATCGCGCGCTTCTTCCATTTTATGGTCAGTTTAAGACGAAGCTCATTTTTGGCTCAATGGTTACGTAAATAAGCAGAATTGTCGATTTTGGAGTGAATATCAGCCAGAAGCATTGCAAGAGCTACCAATGCATCCAGAAAAAGTCACAGTTTGGTGCGGTTTATGGGCTGGTGGCATCATTGGACCGTACTTCTTCAATGATGATGCGAATCGTAACGTAACTGTGAATGATGAGCGCTACCGTGAGATGATATCCAACTTTTTTTTGCCCAAAATACTTTGACTACTACTTGACTTGCATAACATGTGGTTTCAATAAGACGGTGCCACATGCCACACAGCATGCGCAACAATGGACTTATTGAGAGGCGAGTTCGGTGAACATTTCATTTCACGTTCGGGACCGGTCAATTGGCCGCCTAGATCGTGCGATTTAACGCCTTTAGACTATTTTTTGTGGGGCTATGTTAAAGCTCATGTCTATACAGACAGGCCAACTTCAATTGACGCATTGGAAGACAACATTGAAGCATTTATTCGTGAGATACCGACCGAAATGTTGGAAAGAGTATGCCAAAATTGGACTAAGCGGATGGACCTTTTGAGGCGCAGTCAAGGTCAACATTTGAATGAAATAATCTTCAAACATTAAATTATATGGACCGTACGTATCTTTATTTGAATCGATATAAAGATGTCATGCATTTTTCTGAATTTTATGTGTTTTTTTTTTAAAACTTTCCTATAGTTTTTAAAAAATCACCCTTTATATTTAGGTGATGCATTTATACATAGGTGAGCATGGATATAGGCCTGTGCATCGAGAGCAAGGTTGTTGATTGCTTTCAACTTGGCGACACCTCAACACCTGTAAATGCCTGTGGCATCCTCTAGACAGCATCCACGACAACCGCCTAGAGCTGAACTAATTTATGCAGCGGCCTCTCCGTCGGGAGGTTTAAATAAGGACCCGGATTGGGGGTTTCACGCAGGGATTACTTCCCCACCGTGTACAAAACTAATTGTGTTCGGAGACAACCACATGTCACGGATACTGACGACTCTACTGCTGACTATCATGGTCAGCGAAATAAGGACAACGATTTTCGGTTCTGCACGTGGAATGTGAGACCACGTCCAGCCGATGAACTAGCTGAGGCCCTTGAAGCTTAAAAGGCAGACATCACCGCTATCCAGGAGGTGCGCTGGAATGGACCAAAAGAAAATATAATGAAAAATTGCGACATATACTATGGCGATTGTTACAAAGAGCGTGAACAGCGCTGTTCGAATGTGGGTTTGTTATTCGAGGCAGACTTAGGCGAGAAGTCTTACATAAGCTATCGCCTCGTAACAATCCGCCACAAGACTGCATTCTGCAACATCAGCCTAATCTGCGCCCTCGCCTCAAGGAGATAAAGATGACGACAGCAAGCTTATAGCTAAAGCTCTGAGAAGCTTCTTGGCTCAGGTAAACCATCCAGCAGATTGAGAGGCTAAGGCACTCTTTTATGGTACCTAATATTGGAGTAATAGTCCTCAAGATCAGACTTAAGCTAGAGCAAATTGCCTTCGAATCAACTTATACCTCGTTGGAATATAACCTCTTGTACTCAGTTTCAGGTGTACTATACAAACGGAAGGGAGATTTCGACCAACCTCATCTTTTCCATCTGTAACTTGCGTTAACAATCTCGGACCCGCGTTGAACCACTGTGGGCAATGTACAACCACACATCTACGGATTCCTACAAGAGAAGGCTAAGTTGACCACATTTTCATCTAGAACACCATCCGAATTGTAATGTAAAAGCTCAAACACATCTCCAACCTTACCTCATTCTCTCTCGCAACTCTCATAAATGCACTCCTCCATTCATCCACATATTCAAATAGCCTCTGAAAATAAAACTTTGGGGGACTCTACACCATCTTGACTCGAATGGCCGACTTCTCTTAAATCGATTTGCTGAAAGTGAAAGTTTCGCTTGCACCAACCGATGTCATATCGTCGAACTCTTGGCAGGTAATCAATTTTACTTTGAAAGGGAAGACGTACACCGCAAATACTGCGTAACAATGGTCGGTAAGTTGCGAGGAGTCATGCTGCCGTCGGAACAGGTAATTTCCTTCAAAAGGATGTACGAGCAATGTCTTTCATGCAATTTCTTTTTGATGGGAATGGCTATTATCTGTCTGTGACATGTACGAATTACTACCTCATCTTTATTTTTCGAGAGAAAACGACTTGTCTCGACTCGACCGCAAGTCCTTTGTTTAGAGTTTAATAGGGTACACTACTTCCTGGGTTTTGTTGCAAAGGGTACGTTGGTTTTGTGAATTATCTGAGTCCTAAGTGGGTACGTATGGCTTTTTAATTTTCCGGATCGTTAATAATTTGTCAACTAAACGAATGCACGCATGAGACCGTGTACTTGACTAATGATGCATGGCTAATGACTTACCACCCTGTTCCGATGCTATGCCGGAGCATGCGACCTGGTCCTCTTTATAGACACATGGGTCCAATTTCAAAGCCGACGCTGATAATCTGTTGGAATTAAATGTGGGGATTTGTAGGTTATATCACGACGAGTGATTGCAGAGCGAGTGTGTTGTATCTATGGTAACTAAATTTGTTTTATTTGTTCGCCTTCTATAAGCTTCTATAGATACAAAAAACCGCAGATTGGACCACAATGTATAGACTGTACGAGTAAAGATAATGTCGGTCTTATGAGAGAGAGAGAGGTAGACCGATGGGAATTGATTTCATGGTACATCTGAATTGTATGTCATAGAATGTCATTAGAAGCTGGATCTTTTGCGAAGAATGGTCTTTATACTGAAAATTCGTCCTTCCTATACTTCTTGAACCACGAGACTCGGTTTAGGAGACCGCCTTAGCTGGACCATTGGTGTCCATGCAGGTTATGTGGCCCACAAAGTGCAGTCGACAAATTTGTCCTTCGAATTACGTACACATCTTGATGCAGCGCGTAGAGTTGGTGTTATCTTCCATTCCCATTTTTCGCAGACGGAACTATATCTTCCATTCATCATATCTTCCACCTCTCCACATTCGAAGAGCGTTAGTGCCATTCCTAAAGCCCGTGGACATATTTTTAGTTTTCTTTCCACTACTTGACGACTTGTTGATAAAATTTATGTGGGAAGTTACGACATATGTCTTCTATTAAGTCTACGGAATCGTTATTCGACGTATTTTTGACCATTTTCGATCAACATATTCATTGAAAAATGACACCGAGTCGTGCAAGAAGGGAATGGTTTGAAGAAAAATGCGTGACAGTGAATGGATTCAAAATCAATTAACATTGGATCCGCTTTTTTCGAACAATTGTGATCAACGATGAGTTTAATTTTAGACTCAATGTACTCAAGCACATACGTTGCATTTGGAGATAACGCAATCTAAAGAAATTATCGAAATTAAGTTACTGCAAAAAAAAAACCCACACTTTGTTGGAGTCTGTGGCTGAAGTTGATCTCAGTCATATTTGATGCTGTTTCTCCATGTTGCTGTGGAAGCTCAAACTCTACGTATAGTATGTGAACATTATTCGTGTTATTGAGGACAAATGGTCACACATAAAATTGATCAATCACTTACATTTATCAGATGGATATGCAAACTGGACTCACTCAATTGAACACAAATAATAGCCATTTAATGATATTTCTTGCTTTTTGTTCAAATGCGAGTGCATCAAATGATGAACGCTTTATTAAGTTATTTGCATGTCCCATAACATATGCCACATCTGGAAAAAATCTAGAGCGGCAAAATATGGACAATTGAAGTACACGCGATCATCAGCAAAATGACGTAATTAACGAACGATTTGGCCGTGCATCAAAAGTGGCATATTTTCGAGGTTTTCAATGACTTCAACTCCGGCTCTCTATCTGTCAAAAATTCTATGTTGACTCAGTTTGACATCCTTTTAGTCCCAGTCGCATGTAAGCGTTGATAGCGACTGAGTCCAACAAAGGCTGTGCACTGTACAGACGGATCTAACGCTGATTGAAGAGCTTAAAGTCTGTTGGAATACCTTTAACACAAAAAAAAGAGGATGGAATCTTAGCCACGATTTAACAACTCTCAAAACACAAATCGTGATTTCATAAGTAGCAAACGGAAGTTACACACAGCCGCCACAAGCCCACTGAACTCGCGTGAACCCACAAGTCGGCTGCTCTTAGATCTGACTGCAAGACGCGAACCGAACGAACATGACTCATGCCTGCATTCGAACCGTAATCATGTCACTAGAGCAAAGCTCTCATTTTCCGTCAATAAATCCCGCCTGCAGTTGCGGTCAATTCAATTCCCCTTTCAAATGGTAATTCATTCGCAGACAATCCACAAATCAAGTTCGTTTAAGATCCCCTCTCAAAAGCCGGCAATGAACCGATTACTCATGTAAAACTAAGCACTTGAGCTGGGTCCCATTCCAGCGCGGCAAGCATCTGCTCCATCCCCATTCGTCATCTTGTGCAATTCAATTAATCTGACGCTTGTCTCAACGCAATTAGATTGCATTCGGATCCAGTGAATGCGGAGCGAACGTCCCGAAGGGCCCCTGCACACGAGCATGTCATCCCGTAATTAGGGCCCCCTGCCCCCCACACAATCTTTTGATGTGCTGTATGTTGTGTGCCCACGACACATGCTGACGGCCGATTAGTGCTGTCAGATTAAATCAGTTGCAGTTCTGTTTGTGCGCAGTAGGCGATTAGCGCTGCCAATTAGCATCCAATCTCCCATTTTTCATTCCCTCGATGGTCGCAAAATAGTAAATGTCACCTAATCGCAGGCACCAATCGATAAACCGATTTGGACGTCGAAGTTTTGCACGTAGCCACGCACCGAGAGCGGTCTCATGGGGAACATGCACAACGGGCTTACCGTCAACGCACGTAAATCATTAAAGTGCTAATCATACAAATTAACCGCTAAATAGCCATGAGACCGATGACAGCTTGAGTTGATGCAACCTGTTGTAGCAGACCGCGAGTGGCTCACCTATTACCTCACTTTCCGCATATGGTCATAAGCTCACACCTAATTTGTCAGCTTGTTCCAGGACGTTGTGCATCGGAAACACATGTTCGCATTAGTTTGCTCAGGCGACGACGACGACGACGGCTCCAAATCACACTCCTCAAGTGTGTGCCAACGGTTGCTCCTCTGACCAGCAGTCTAGAGTGGTGTCTATCGGAGGCACTTAGGCGAACTGAAGCCACGCCACCTTCACACATTCGCCTATGATTGCACTTGAAGGCGGATTGCGGATTGCGTGAGAAGCTACAATCACACGGGTTACCTGTTACTTTATGGGGATTCGCTTTCGTATCTGCGGTAATGAGAATCTATTTCACGCCAGATACGAGAGCGAGTTACTGCATTGTCGCGCCGCACCGAGCGGAGCAGTCCTTTCGAAAGCCGCTCGTGCCTTGGGACACACAACACACAAGCGTGGTCGGCTGCTATGTTATGTCGGATTGTGTAACAACTCAGTTCCAGGTGGTGTAATGGACTGGCGAGCAATTAATTTTGAAATGATGGCCTTTTGCCAGGCCATTAGCAAATGCTTGCGATTTTATCTATCAATAAATAAACTCGTTTTTAATGGTCTGCCGAGCGTCTTCGTTGGAGCGGCTTTGTTTTGTACACATTCATACAATATATGCGCATATGGGAGTGTGTGCAGGCGTGTGTATCTTTTGTGGCCGTAAACTATCTACGAAGCTTCTGGGAAATGGGATTTGGTTCGATAGCACTTCGAAATGGAAACTTTCACGTGGTACAAGATAGCGATTCACCGGCCGTTCAAGTTCAAGCTGGGAGGTTCGAACGGCCGCATTTAGATACGAGTTAATGGCGAAGACATTAATGTACACTAAGCCATAAACTTGCGTTGCTGGAAATTAGGCTTTCCGGAGTGGAAGACATGACCTTTCTAAATTTTGTGGTGATATCTGTTCGACTTCCAAAAGTGCGTGAAATGCTTAAGTTAAATTTAGTGTCTTTAATGATTCATCGCTTCCATCGAAACGCATCAAGCTTCACCGTTGGATGCATCCATGTGATTGTGGCAAGCCAAAGAAAAAGTGGGTCCTGTCCAAGCTTGGCTTTAAATTATGTGCTTGTTAAGGAGTTTGCCTCGAGACAGCAAAACGTGATCTCCACCAATGGCAGCCCAGTGGACAGCCGCGACCCTGCTGTCCTTAGGAGGATTTGTTACTTCGGTTTGAATCTCGGTGAGAACTTGGCTCACAACTAGATCAAGCTATTGTCCCCTCAGTCTTTTCAAGTGATGAGCCATAATCACAAAAGAAAAAAACCCACTTCGGTCCTGTCTGCAGGGAAAGTGAATGAAGGAGAAGACAAAAACGGCGAGCCCCATTAACTGGTGTGAGGAAGTGTCGATATAAACCGTAAAAAATCTGTATGCCTCGACCAAATCGCGCTCCAGCTAAACCGTCTTCTATTTGGAACATCCTGGTGGTAGGAATGTATAGTAACTTGGTGTAAATGACGAGAATCAGCCTGCCCGTAACAGTAGACGATGGAGGGCAGTTTCAACAGACTCTCCATCCGCTTGGGTGGTTATCTAGTGATCTAGGTGAACAAGATAACCATCTCAAGAATTATTTGAGAACTGCAAAAACCTCTTAATTAAATTTCATCGACGCTTATTTCAGGTAACTTTAAAGTTGTTTGTAATTCAAATTGACCCAGGGCTTATATTTTTGTCTATGACTGAAATCAAAACGGTGGACTTCCCTGGCCAGATGCCACTCTGGTAAGGACCACTCTGAGTACTTATAAACGGATTCAAGCGGGCACACAAAACGGCAGAAAGGATTCTGTCCGCAGAAAGGGTCTTCCTGTGGATCAGGCAAACGTCAAGCATGCTTATTCCGACCATATATGAGGTAGTGCATCCGGCCAACCAGATCATCTCCAGCTTCCATAAAGACTTCACCGGAAAGACCGAGCCCTCACCGGCAGCTTGAGTGGAAACTTCTGCCTGACAGCGGTATTGCTGTATTTTTATTGTCCGCATCGCCGTTTAACAGTCTGCAGAAATGATTCTTCCAAATTCTCAGTATCGAGCGCGATTCAACTTCTTCTTCATTCCACGTGCAAAACTGAAAATTATTTTCCTTAATGCATTGCCGGATTAAGTATCGTTAGTTGCCCATAAACAGCTTCAAGTTAAGCTAGGTTGTAGTGGAGAGCAAATCATAGACTCATTGGGTGACAATAATGCTCGCAATTATACATCTCAAGATCGAAAAGTCTCTTTTAGTTACAGCATCCAGCTTTTAAATACCGGTGCAAAGTAATCGATGATCGACGAAGATCGGCAGAATAGTAAGTAGAGGCTTCGCGCATGGTTGTGTACTCCCATCACTTCCTTCGAACATTGTTGTAAGTGAACTGCTGTTATCATATGGAAGGGCAACCATTGTGGTTTCAGGAAAATCTGTTTTATTAATTAAGATCTGCAATCAGGAAGGACGAGCTTGTAAAAGACAAGTTTGTGGTTTTCAACTCAGTATTTGTTCCAACTCTCACCTATGTCCTGAAATTTGGGTAATGAGCAAAGGAATAAGATCGCGAATACAAGCTGCTGAGATTAGATTTCTCCGCTCTGCTGTGGGAATTACTCGCCGGGGTGGGCTGAGAATCACGGCAGTGCGAGAGAAACTGAACATTGAGGAGCTGCTTCTTCCAACGGAGAGGACTATGCTTTGGTCACGTGGCACGAATGTCTTAATCAGGACTTCCGAGGCGGGCGTTGAATGCAATTCCATCAGGTAGGCGACCGCTTAGCAGACCCAGGACGAGATGGTTGGACCAAGTCCAAAAACTCGGCTGGTTAAGCCTGGGCATAGCTCCTAATGAGTTAGAGTCGATGGCGGAGGATCGAGTTGCCAGCAGATCTTTCGTGCGTGGCTTACACCCGCGACCCCTTTAGTGGAGCATGTGGGTCAGAAGATGATGATGATGACCCGGCATTCTACCATATCAATATGCCGTCGAAAAAAAAAAACTTCTCAACCACTTCTCAACTCTCTCTCTGCAAATTTCCAGAAGCACGTTGGTATGTAAAAAGCTTCTATTCAGACATCGAAGCTGCGAAGGTCACTTTCTAATCCATGTCATACTGCATCAGGTCTCTTGATGAAGCAAGAGCATGTAAGCACCTTTTTTGTCCAAGATTTTTAATATTGTTCTCGTATGATTGCCGGGACACTGTAGCTATAAGGGTGAAGCTGATAAACTCGTTAGATGTAGTGCGGCGTTTTCATTTTTTCCATGTTGTCACATACTATCTACAATATTTCTCTGACCACATCTTAATGTCATAAATAGTTGAAATCATGAATCCGAGGAATTCCCATTCGGTAAGTTCAAGTTTCCCGCAACAGACATCAACCACATCTTTTGACCAGCATTGCACTTTCAAGATGTAGAGATCTAGGGACGTCAATGTGATGTTATTTCTCCTGATTCTGCTGATTATATAATTCTCTATCGAAGTGGTGGCCAGTGGTTTACACGATATCATATATTTCACGCATAAGCTAAATACGCGTGTACCTTATTCATTCGTGAAATAGTTGGCATTAGTGGTCTAGTCCCACTTGAGGCATTTCTCTACTTCGATGAAACTGGCCTGATACAGGATGTCGACGGATGTCCTGCGTGGTACGCCGAAAAGTAGAACGGAGACTCTTATACGAACCGGCCCTCATTCGGGAAGACGAGGAGCTCCTCCGGCTCAGTAGCGCGATCCTCGCTCGAGATAGAGAGGAATCCGCTAAGAAGAGATGTTTCTTTTGGTGGCTGCATCGAAACCAGCCTCCGACATCGTCAGCCCTTCCGACGATTAGTGTAGCTGTTTTTTTTTTTTTCATTGTTTAATACCTTCCGTATTTGCGAACTAACAGCGTATAAACATAGGTTCAAGGTAGGTGTTGGCGCAGCCAGGAGCGTCAACTATCGGCGCAGTTATGTCGGCTGCATGCGAGACATTTTGGAAATAAACACCAATTTGGGCGTTAATTCCAAAATGCCTTTATTGAATTAAAGGTTACAATTATTTCAATAAGCTAACATACAAAATGAGGACTTACTGTCTCGGATGGTTAAAATAAATTGCGATACAATTTTGGGAAAAAAGTTAATAAATTAGAATTATTATTTGAACTGAATAAAATGTTATACGTCCTGCCCGGCTGTCTTCCAAATCAAAAAGAGAGAAACAATACAAATACGAAATTAGCTACTCTTGTTCCCAAGGTAACGGAAACCTTAGCAATAACTTATTATTGCAAAGGCGCGCGCATGATTAAAAATAAAAAAAAAATAAAAAACCAACGAAAAATAGGTTCACCAGGGTCGGTGCACTACATATGTTAGGCATATGCATAAACACACGCTCTGACGCACGCGTCCTTAGGTTGCGGAGATAGTTAAAGAAAGTTTTATTAGGGCTTAGAAAGGCTTTGGGTAGGTTAGGTAGATTTAAGATTAGAAAAAGTCCTTGAAGAGCCAAGTTTTCAAGTTTTCTTGGCAAAATGAAATAAACATTAAATACGTCTTCAGACAGAACAAAACAAATATTTAGCAATTAGAGTAGTAGTAAGTCAGTAGGTTAGTAGTAAGTAAGTAGGTCAGTAAGTTAGTTATAAGTTCAAATGAATTGTTATAGTTAAGCTAGAATTAAACATTATGTCTAGGATTAAGTTAGACATAAGAGTACAGCAAATTAAAAATTAATTAAAAGTTGTCATTATTTCATGAAGAATTGCATTGCATACAATAGAAGCACCTGGTGTTCTTCTTCTTATTCCTGGTCATTGAGGCTAATACCCAGTGAGAATCAGCTGCTTTCTTTTCCACGATGAACACATGTTCGGCTGAATCGTGTTGCGATCAATTCTCAAGAGATTTTATTCAACTAACTAATTCCTTGCCAGAGCAGAATTCTTATTTTTGTTTTTCACCCTGAATTCCTCGACCTGCAACTACGAGTGTGTTCCCTGTTCTGTAGTGGTAACTTTCGCCCCCTAATTAATTTGTTGTCAGTAGTCCGAAGAATGATGGACACAGATCGTTCATCGAACCTTTGCAGTGGCATTGTACCATTAATTGCAGTCGCTGAGGATACCACAAGGGCTTATGTCTCACGCAGAGGATTTTCATTTGTGTGTACTTTACTTACTCGATTGATACAGTTCTTGCACAGATGCCAACGAACTGATGATTGTGTGAAAACCCCCATTCATGCAACCGTCGTTATGACAGCAATCTAATGAGATGCTTTCAAAAGGGATACGCCACGAATTTCCGGAATGATCACTTGATATCGATGTTCTCCCCTAATGCAATGTCATGTCATGGAGTGTTCCTTTGAAATACCAAATGAATTTTCAAACATCCAATCGCTTGTGCGTCACAAGCATTTATCATCTCTCCAACCAACAAATGCAGTCATCAACAGTCGATCGATAAAAGTTTCATATAAAAACTACTGACGGATGAATGATAGATGATGTCCAAATGAAGCTGTGACACCTTTCAGAGGCGCGTGGTACAAAACCGTCGCAATGCCATAACGAGGGGTTGAATCCGCCAGTCGAGAGACAAGTTTGCATTGTAATGCGCTTTCCGCATCGGCGGATAAACGCAATCAATCTTTTATTTTGTAGAAGCGGATGCACACTTCACAAGTCATTATAAATGCCAGCGGATGACAAAGGGTTTTGTAGATATTATTTCGATTAATATGGAAATTCTGTTACATCCGAGGGTTGCTGGCTGGTTGTCGATGGTACGAGTGGTGCGTATGTGGTGTGCTATGAGACAAACTATCTATCACCCCTTGCGGACGCGATTTTATGTCTAGTCGTAAAAGTTGAATGGATTTTTAATTTTGTGTGTAGGTTGTTTATCGGGATGTGTGTTGGAGTGATGTTATTTAGTAAATATCATTCACAGCGGCGGCGTCGGCATTCAAACATACTTAAGGACCTCCAACTCCGCAGATTCAAAACAGACTTCCGTCAATGGAATCTAAACATTACAAGCTAGCTGGCGTCAGTCCTCTCATTCGGTTATTTATGGATGTGAACGGTTGTTGGATTATCCGAGCCGCTGCTGTCGAAAATGCTTTTCGTCTTTTGAGAGGCGGTTGTTTTTGTGTGTCGAATCATAAGTAACGAGGAACTTACATAATTCGTCAGAAGCAGGAAAGGAATGTGGTTTCTGGTGGTATAAAAATTAAAATCAGACGACAGTAAAATTTCATTCACATTCTAGAATGCTGCCCCTTCCAAAAGCAATGTTTACATTCCGTTGTTCACAGGTTTTGGAGTTTCCCTTGATAAGGGGATAGTGATGGGTGAAGGTTGCCGAATTGTCGATATTAAAGGGTCCCAAAGTAGGCTAAAGGCTATCATTTTCTGTCCATTTCTAGATTGTGTAGTGTCCATTCATCAAGAGTGTGTAGTGTACTTTAAATCGATCATCTACTCGGGGTAGTCCTAGAAATAAACTGCTGCAAATTAAGGATAACTTGCAGGTTGTGTCAACAGTTTTTCAGCTTAGTCAAAAGTACAGTACTACAGTACTAATTATTGACGTGACGCGACAGTGCCAGGTAGACCTGGGCCTAGCTTCCACAACAACCACTCGTATGGAACAGCGAAGTTTGAGAAACCTTTTCTAGACGGGAATACTCTTTGAGCATTGTCAGTAACTCAAAAGAGGTAGAGCCGTGAAATATGAAAGTTGGTTAATTCGTAAATCGTGGCATCCTGTGCTTAGGAGTCGACGCACCAACAGCATACGCCACGCCGAACCACTATTTGTAATACATTTAAAAAAACGAAATAAGACTCAAAGATACCAAGAGACCAAGATAAATACTCGCTCTGGGATTCCGTCAATAGACAGAAGACACCCCAATTAAAGCCTGTATATGCGAAAAATCATTATGCGTCTTGATCATCCAACTCTTCTAGAATAATCAAACAACATCAAACAGAAAGGTCGGTAGTCAAATGATTATACTCACGAACACGAATGTTTTAAATTTATAGGGACAGTGATGTCCCGAAATCGGAGAAATTTGCAAACGACAGAGATTCGTACAGATCAATATCCTCGACCTCGACCTCGACCAACTTGGAATGCGAAACTGGAGGTAAATGGAGTTCGTTATAGGTAGAGAGGCTTGTCAGATGATGTCCAGGTCCACCTCGGACTCTAGCACTAAATGTTTGAATTTTTACAGGCAGTCACTTTTCATTGCCGATATTATTAATAGTGATATGCAGTGGGTTGTTGTATGGAGTTTACGTGCAAAATCCTACTTCACTTTTTATAGATTTTTGAAATAAAAATGGCTTCAGCATCTGAGAACAAGTAGATGAATACTCCGAATTTGAAGAATTTGCCGCCTGAGTCCCCCTCTTGATCCTTCTTTGATCTTGCTGTATATTAGGCACCCTACACAAAGTGAAGGTACATTCATACTTACATACATATGTGGCCACTAATTCACTTGCTTAGGATGTGGTTAAATTAACAACTGAAAAACTGCAAAGCTGTCTGTATAAAGTGTGCGAGTGATGAACACATAAGGGTGTTGATTTAAAATAAGATCATGGCCCCATTATCAAGTCAAAGACGCGCTCCAAAAAAACCAATCCAACCAACTGAGATTTTATATACTCATTCCAAAATTATACTGTAAGCGAAATAACAAATTAGATATGTATTCGACTTCATGGTCAAACCTCTCTAAGTTGAGCATCCTAAAGTCGAATTTTCTGTAAGTCGAACATATGTGTCAGAACTAAAAAAGGACCCAAATCAGGAATAAGAAATCCCTGCAAAGTTAGGACCACTGTGTCAGCTTCGGTGTCGATGAGTGTGAGAAGAAGAATAAACACCTTGCTGGCCAATCAAACGTGAGGTCGCCCTTCTCCCCGAATCAGGAGATGAATAAGTAGTCATGCGTAGCGTTTGAACATTGAATTAACTGACTTTAAGAAAGCTTTTGACACAGTATGTCATAGAGTTTTGTTAACTTAATTAAGGTCCTTCGGTATTCACTCTACACTCCTTAAGTTGATTTCGAGTTGCTTTTCAAATAAAACTCAAACCGTGAAAATGGGTTTATGTCAACCCAGAACTATCAAGTGTTGTCTGGGGTTCCTCAAGGCAGCCACCTAGGGCCAATACTATTTGTTGTATTTGTTAATGATATTTCGTCAATTTTGTTTGATGTATTCTGCTGATTTAAAGATCTATATTATCTGCACGTAACAAGTATCCAAGACTGCAAACAAATTCAAAAAGACTTGGACGAATTAGTCAATTGGCGTGATATCAATCACCTGAAGTCAAATGTAAGTAAATGCCATTAATTTGCTGTTCTCCATATGTTATTGAAAACTGTCTTTGACTATACCATAAGTTTGACGATTTTGGGTAAAACTTAAATCAAATGTCATTGTTATTAAAAAGAAGAAAGGGTGCAAATGTCCTTTAAAAAATTCGTTATAAAACGTATGAAGCGGAATCTTGATTCTATGCCTCCTTATCAAACAGGATGTGCCTTAATAAGACTAGATACGCTGGAGGTATTCAATCTATAATGCTTATGTATGATATTTCGTACCGTATAAACTGCTATGATGTGCAAGAACTCTCTTATACCAACCAAGACACACACCAAGTATGGTTTTAATGAGCCGCTAACAATGCGTTCAAAACATAAATTCTGCATTTTCTGAAACAGATCTATGTGATGACAGATTAAAATTGAAAAAATCAATACCAGATCTCACTTCGTCAACTAATTGTCCACTTAACGAATTATATAAAAATGTGGCCTTTATAATTTAGAAGATCCTTATTATACCTATATATCTGCGGTCTATAAGAGTCAAACTAGGCCAATGAAATAAAGACATACAATAAACTAAAAAAAAATAAATAAATAGTGCCCAACATAGGATCCCCACACTCTCGGATAATGGCTATCAAGCTCTAAGGAATGACGTCTTCTTCGTATGGCTCTACCGTTCGGGTTGCATCTGTACCTCACTCAACATGACTCGCCAAACAGCCCGATCTCTCGCCAGCTGTCTCCAGTTTTGCACACCAAGCCGGCTAAGGTCCACCCCAACTTGTCTGCGCCACCTTGTAAGTGGGCGTCTTCTGTTGCGTTGTCCAAAGGCTCAGACTCGAAGATTCTTTCAAGCTTGCTAGTCGGATTTTAACCGACGCTACTTGGGCGGGCTAAAACACTTGACTTGAAGGATTTACCATAATCCGCAAATCTCATAGTTTGCTATGTGGGGCCGAAAGCTGGGCGATAAGCAAAACAGGAAGGTGAATGGAGGAGATGATAACTGCGAACTTTACGCGCTGTATCCAGATATGGATGTACAAAATTCGAAAGGCAAAAATCCGTCGACTGAACTGGCTCGCACACACAGCGCTTGTGCTTCTGATCGAGCTAGAGGAAGACCCAATCTCCGGTGCAAGTCATCACAGACACAGACCCAGATGGAAGACAGCTATCCCTCCATTGGTCGCAGGCCTGAGAAGTAAGTGCCGCATTTGATTTGCAGTAACTATCCAACGGAAAATACTAGCTAACAAGATTCTGATTTTGTTAAACATTATTCGAAATCAAAGAAAATCCAATCTTATCTAATCCAAACGAAAAAAAAAATCTACGTACTAGCTAAAGCCTATGCCCACACCTTTAATCCATTCCCTACTAGTTTGACCTAAAGTCGAGAAAAAATAATTAAAAATTGCATTCGCCTCAGCAATCGACGGAAGCCACATCGCTTTCGATAACTTCACTCAGTGTGACGAACCCGACAGCACGTTCGAAAACAAATGGTTTCATCGAAAATAAATGCCACAAAGGACCCCAGAAAAAAGGATTATCCATTCAATCCGCAGCACTCGCCATTCATCACTTGGTAACGAACGGTTTCAACAGCTCATGCGATAAACTGTTAATCTTTCCGCACACCGACCCACTGCCGATGTGAGTCAATTCACGTTCTATTAGATAACATAGAGTGCCGCACAAAAAAGGGAGAAAACCTAAAAAAAAAAAGAGGGAAGAAAAACACCCATTTCCAGGTATCCAGGCAGTTTTTTCCGCAAAAAATAACGAAAAACTCTGGAAAAACAAAATAAACTGTTTTTGATTGGATTCCATTGTTGTGAGCGGCACGCCACACGAGCATTTATTATGAAACTTCACGGTAAATTGATTTCCAACAATCGGGCTAATCGCGAAATATGGGTGCACGCGCCAAAGGATTACGAATACACGGACGCGCACTCACTTGGACATCCCGTTGACAGGGTCACACTGCGGAAGGGTTTCACTTATTGACAGCTGTGCCCACAAGAAAAAAAAGCGAAAAGGGGAATCCGAAGCCCACCGAGAGGGCAATACGAAAATTGAACAAAAATTATGTAATAGGCTTTGGCTTGTGTCCAAAAGCGATTATCCTTTGCGCGTGGGTATGCACAATGGACAGCGTGACCAGTGGTCACCACACACTGACAGTGCAGATGGCCGGCGAGTAGCAACCGCCGACGGCAGCAGCAGTGCCGCAGAATTCACGCCTCTGTTCACAAAAGGTCCTAATTCACAGTAATAACCCGCTGAGTCGATCTGGAACAACACCATAGCTGTGTAATTACACCTCCCTTGTGCGGCGGGTTACATTGTTTGATTATTTGCACAGGTCTCGGCGGTCCCGAGTATCTCGTGTGCAATTATTGTGCGTTTTTCGTTTGTTTAGGACTCTTCGGCGATGGGACATGTGAGTATTTTAGAGTAAGACATCAGTTGAAATCGCTTGCGGGCTCTTTGGTTTTCCAGTGTCAGACATCGTTGCAGGGTTCAGTGGACTGTCTGACCGAGTGAGTGCTGCAGAGAAGTAAATTACAGATTGCTACAATGTTGTGTGCCCTCGGGGCAGACAGATTTCGCAGGGAATATGAGAATGTCTGACTGCAGGTATGCAGTCCAGAGCAGTCCATTAATGTTTGCGGAATTTTGATGGAAGACTTATGTGAACTGGGCTTAAAATTCCCAATAAACACGCAAAGTGAACATAATTTTAGAGTCCCATTCACTGTGCGGACATATTTGGGCAAGGGATTATTGCATCGTGCAAGTCTTTTCGGCGTTTCCGGAGATTTGATAGCAAAACGAAGAAAAAAAGGTATGAGTTTTAGGGACACTAATTATAGGTTATGCGAATTGTCTTCATTCAGCAGACATCTGATCGGCTTACGGAGCTCATAAATGTCATTCTGAATTTGCGATTTACTAACAGAATTTTGATTTCTCTAAAATAATCATGCGGTCGCGAACTGTCAAGCCTCAGCAATTTTTGTTTTTGGAAACCATTGAGAATGCCTAATGTAAGAGTTTTTGAAAAATGGATCTATACACCCGAAGGATAATATGCAGCTTGGGAAATGCAATGTTTGTAGGTATTGTAAAACTTAAGTATGAATAATAATGAACAGGAGGAAAAGGAAGCGAGTTCTAGAGCTATGGTCGAGCTCAGGATGGGAGATGAACAGTGAGGCTTTCGTCTCGGTAGAAGTACAACCGACCAGCTTTTAAAATTCTCAACAATTAAACAAAATATTTTCAAACGCTTCATAAACCAAAAACATAACGAAATTCACAAAATGTTCTCTTCAGATAGTAGAAGAAATAAGGTCAGCAATCTTCGAATCTGTAAGTGCATCGTTCGGACTATTAGCAGACCACGTGCAGCCGAACATCTTGTGGAGCACCTGGACTGCTATAGAGCGGATGTTACTGCGCTTCAAGAAATGCTGTGGGACGAGTCGGACAAAAGTAGTTCTGGCTAAATTCGCCAACAAAAGCCTCATATGTGCGCATGCCTCCACCGAGGAGAAACATAACGCATTTAAATAATCAATCTTGACAAAACCTACATGCACGTCCAGATCGTCCTTGACTTGAACGCAATTATGCGGATTTTGGCTCATCTACTTTGCAGCGGGCCGCAACCTCAATGTAGAAAGCGCAGGGTTCCCACACCCATCGACAAAGAAACATGGCTCTCTCCAGATCATCAGCCGCCAGCCAACTTGATCATATTGCGATTGGCGCGAGACATTCCAGCAGCATTTTGGACGATCCGAAGTATGTGTAGCCAAACTCCGAATGAGGGTTATTGCCCCTCATTCGAAATGTGAGGAAATGTTGCGAGGAAATTTAACGCCGCACGGGTACAATGAAAAGAGCATTTTCCGTCTCCCTTCACATCTCACAACGTCCTATGCCGCCGACAACAAGTGCAACAACCCAGTGGCCCAGAAGCCATCAGAAAACCCGCAACTGATGTGCTAGTATTCACTCCACCATCAGATATAAGGATGGGAACCTAGTCGGTGCTGGGAATATATATAACGGCGATGACTACCAAAATGCAGCCGCCAGGCAGAATAATCCATCCAATTTAGGCGATGATGGACGATAATTCCACCCTTTCGACCACAGTGAAGTTATGGAAGAAATCGCCAAACTAAAGTCCAACAAGTCTGCTGCGATGGACTACCCGCCGGCGATGATCTGGTTAACTGCATCCACCAACTCATCTAAGAAATCTGGGCGGTCGAAAGTATGCCCGGCGGATGCAATCTCAGCATCAGAGAAAAGCTGATGAAAGGAGATCCTCTAAGCTTCACCGATGTATACCCAAGTTAATCCTGAAAGTAGCATATAAGATCATTAAAGCGCCGAAGCCCTACGTCAATAGCCTGATATGGCAAAATCAGTGCGGGTTCTGGTTTGCGAAATCCAGATACAGTAGAATTTCGATAATGTGAACAGGGTCAGTTCACATTTCAGAGAGATTCACATTATCGAGTAGGAAAACGAAACACTTTGTTTTCGTTTAAGACTACATTAAACCAAATGATAACCCATAGTTTTGAGGTTAGTGTAAACTTTTACTAAATTATTACGAAACCTGTCTTTGAAAATGTCCGTTGTCCTCTAGTCATTTTGCTTGACTTGTACAACACAGGTACATTAAAGGCTCCGGTAAATTGAATACTTTACTTGCGTCAGCATCAGCGATACTTTGACAGATACATAAAACACGTGCGTTCTTATGGGAGGTGACACATAGACCAACGCTGACGCTGCCGCGACGGATGTAGTTACTCAACTTTTAACTTTTCTCTCTCCTTCTGCGCTGACAATCGTCACATTGTGACATTTCTAGAGTTGGTTCTCGTCGAAGCAAAGTTCAAAATAGAGTCGTACATAAACAAACATCTGCAATTGAGTATTTATAATAAACCACTTGAATTACAATTGAAACTTGAGACTGACAAACGAAATCAGCTATGCTTTGAAGTATTCATTGTGTCATCCCCTTGCATTAGGTACTTCACAGTGAAAGAATGCCTTGACGGTACGCAAGCAAAGCATTCTATGGGCCGGAGCCCTAAATCTAGAAAACGCCTCAAGGATTCCGATTATGAGAAGTTTTAATAAGTGTGTTTTAGTCGAATTTGATGATCCCAAGATAGTCACACATTCCTTGCTAGTTTTTTGGCTGGTGCAGGAACACAAGATCATGATTTGCAGATGATTACTCTCCCTTTTTGTTTATTATTCACACTTCATAACATTCTCGCAACTTTTGAAGGTGTGTCATGAGCTTTAAAATAAGCGCATTCCTTACACTGCCTGTTGAAATAATTTGCTTGATTTCTGAGTAAGTTAGTCGAAATTGAATTCGAATTCGAATTTTTCAATATGCTTCTTAAGTCACTCACAGAGGGCAGTTTTCCTTTGATGTATCTCCTTAGGTTTCTCAAATATTTTTTCTTGTTTTCTTTTATGGCTGGCATTGTGGATTTTGCACTTCTGCATAGTCCTGAGTAGCCAGTTTCCAAAATAGATTGTAGGAACCTGTGATGCTTCTAGTTTTACGGAAGTCATACACGAACTCCACACAGCACAATACACAGAAGAAAGAAACACAATTAAACCTTAAATGGACACCTTAAGTGAGCGAGTAACTTACAATGATTCTCCTCTGCGATAGCGACATATCCACTTTGCTGTCACCTTCTCCCTTTTAAAACAGTTACATGTTCCAAGCAAACTAAGAAACAGAGACGAAATAAAACAAATGCACATTTCCGAATAGCAAAAAATTGTCACGAATCCACATTTTAGAGTAAGTAGTGCATTATTCTTTAGTTCACCTTTTTATTTTGCTGTAACTTAATTTTAGACAAATTGCTCAATTCTAGCTTATCCTACCTTCATTTGATCTTATAACTAACTTACTAACCTTATGCGGGTACTCTAAGCAAATCTAGTCGACAACTCTAATTGCCTTTCGGCCTATACTATCGTTTATTTTATTCTGTCTGAAGACGTATTTATTGTTTATTTCATTAAGCTACCATAACTATGTCCGCAATCTACGGACCCGTGCGTCAGGGCGTGTGGCTATGCAGACGTGTTTGTTTTTTGTTTCTAGTTCACATTGTCAAGGTACACTACATCGGGATTCGACTGTACATGTATCCTAATTACCTGAAGGCATCATTCTTTCAAATCAGAACTGCAACATGACCCCTCTATCTACCACCAGTCGCCCCTGAAATCGTTGAATATGCAAACTTCTTCGAAGTAGGTCACATCACGCAATCCCTTCATCTCGCAACATTTTCGCAAAGCCTCATAAAATGTCATACCCGTTGTAAAATTAATTCAATTGGAAATTCGTCAGCGCGTAATAAAAACACCCTTTTCACGCCACCCCGACCACGTGCGTGGCTCAATGCGAAAGAGAGTATTCCCCGCAAGCCCGGACATCCTTCGAAACTCATTGGCATGCGTGTATCGCACATCAAATGACGAACAATCAAACCATTACGGTTCATTAGCATGCGCCTTTGTGTGCATCCCCCTCATCGAGCAGTTAGAACAAATGTCCTTTTGCCCGGAAAATTGACGAAATGCGTAGCCCGACTGCCACCCCAGTTCACTACAAATTGGCACACTCCAACGACGTCTGCCGCTTACACGCCGAAAGGGTGGTGTAATTACCATTCTCAAATTTATAAGCAATCCCAAACCAATGCTAAGAGCCGCAACGACTACTGTCCCATCCGGATCGTTCCACCAAATCGCAAATTACACATACAGAGCATGGAATTTGCAAATTTAAAATAATATTGATTTTGGACTGCTGCGAACCTAGTTTTCGAAAAACATTATTACACCCATGAGACCGTGAGTGTGGCCGACCGGGAAGCAGATGTCATTCCGCAGAAATTTGTGCATTCAGTTCAAATTGGTCCTTCGATAGGAAACGGATTACGGAGCTCGTTGACATCTCGAGACCCTCTTGTCGTAAACAGATTATTAAAAAACTGACCTACTGGCACGTGTCAGTCTGTGTGACGGTGTTTGTTGTTCCAACCGTACGATGCCCTCAGGCATCCATAACATTGGCTACGGGCCTTGGAATTGAGGAAGCTACAAATGATGCGGCGATTTATCACATCTGCTGTGTGCGCTGACCGTCGCGTCGGAATGAAATTGTTTTAGGATATCTGGAAGCTATCCGATGACATCAGATACATCATCACTAAAGAGGTCGGAGGACGTCATTGCTGGGAAATTTGTTCGTAGGTGTACATTTCGATTGTGGGATTTTGAAACGAATTGGAACAACAATCATTTTATTGTACATATGTTTATACTATAGTGACTTCTAAGAAAACATCGTTAACGTGAACGTTGGGTACAAGGACAATACCATTCGATTAATATTGGACTTTGTTGGTTTCTAGGATTCCTCGTGCATGCCCTATGCCTGCTTTCATAGGTAACAAATGTGCCACGACAAATAATTCAATATGCAAGAAAAAACTATTGAAAGAATACGCTTCCTTATTTTCCTAGATGGTTAATGTCACTTCCTTTAATTCTACTTTTCCTCAGGGGTTGATTGGGAAGCAAATCCTTCTTCTTCTTCCGGGGTCAACGTGAACCTCGGGCAACATTCAGCAGGGTATTATACCACACACACATTCAGTTGATTGGGGTCCTTTATAACTATGTACGCAACCGGAGGCTTGGAATTCCTTTATCGCGTTGTCGGAGCATTGATGTTCATTGGCGCTACATGACCTAGTCTGAGAGGAGATACCCTAACTCGTTTGATCAGATGCTGTAAAGTTTCCTCTTCCAAGCAACATCAACAAATACATTCTCCCCAGTGTCTGTCTACAAACTACGTCCGTTAGAGCTGAAGACGTACCTCACAATCAATGACACCAGAAAGTGTTTTGTCTCCCTTTGCCCCTTTGTCGGGAAAATCATCAATCAGCCTCTTTACATCGTCGAAGCGGGACCCTGTCTCGTTAACACATCCTTTGGCCTGAGAAAGGTATTCATCTCCTGCATAAAATGGGAGAATGTGAGACAGCACACACACACGCGACTTTTAAAGAAATCTTTAAAATTAGTACGGAGAGACTTTTTCTGATAGATAACATACTTAAATTCAGTGTGAGCTGTGCTCTTACCCATTTCTCGTTATAATGCCCCGGGGTCATTTCCCACGTCTGGAAATCCGCAACATTCTGAAATATTTCCAACTTTTCGGGCTAATCCATTTGGTTCCAGCGAAGAAATCAAATCAACAACTTCTCCCGTATATCATGACAAGCAGCCATTCCTCATGCCAGAGGATCCTTGTTATTCTTACGGTCCTGGGGAATCGTTTATTTGCTTTTATTTTGATTCCATTCACTACTTTAATTTCAACATAATGAGTTTTTTTTTGTTGATGTGCTGGAGCGTTTTATCTCCAATATTCTCTCCGCTCAGGTCTTGATTCGTCCATTCACTTGCACAGAAGTCATGCATCACATGCGACTCCACCTGAGCTCTGGTGAATGGGAGCGTAGTCCCATATGCAATGAAATTGTATCATTGCTTAAATCCTTTCATTCCTGCATTTGGAAATTAAGGCAGGTGCTCCGTCGTTCATTCCGAAGCAGCAGAGGTGTGTGCTCCGGTGAATGAATTTCAATGAATACGATAGTGGGTGCCTGCACCTAAGTCCTTAGTTAAGACGAGTTGAGCCAACCAATTGAGAATGCAAGTTTAGTTTCTGGAGCACATGCTCCTGTTCACTCGTGTTCGGATATTCTTGCAATTTATTCAGAATGGATTCGTACATTGACTGAAAGCAGGTAGTATCTTTTGTCGAAATTTGTAGATGCACACATTTGCATATATTTATTTATTGTGGAATCATGGAATGATCCAGACGATGCTTGAATTTCGAGTTTTTGTCGTAGCATTGAATTTAATTTCGTTGAAAGTTTGAGGCGTCGCGTTCGTCACTAGAAACTCCGTTTACATCTAAAGGAAGAAGGGGTTCAATAATTCGTCATTTACGACTCAAGAATGACAATCCACTACCAAGGCAAATTTGTTTTCAATTGACATGTAGACTTGTCGCACCCATGCGGAAAATTGTACGCGAGTGGACTTTAAGTTGGAGCCCCTAGGGATAGTCTGCACACATTTAGACCGCGAAGGAATTGTCTGACTCATTAGTTAAGTCGAATTCATAGTCGATTTGAATTTGCGAGCATTTTCAAGTCAGGACTGTGTGGGCTAAAATTGGCCACGATCATCCAGGTTTACTTCGAAAATGGTGGTGGTGGCGCGATTTACTACAAGTGAAAGGCTTTCGTGAATTGAAGCAAATCAGCCATCATTTATGACGATGCGGTTAATGTTTCGTTGGAATTGTGGGCCCAAGACAGCATGAACAATGACCAGCCAGAATTTCAAAGTCCGTGTTTATGATTATTAAACGATGATGACGGATTTTTGTTGCCCTGTTGATGAATCTTAACATATTTTCATTTATGTACTCGATTAACGCAACTCCTGGGCAGCCCGCAACAGCTATATTTTTATCTTTGTTGACGCAGTAATCGCAACTTTGTGTTATATACACACAGCCAATAGAGAATGCACTGTACTTCATTGATCCGTACGTGATAAGAAATTAATAAAGCTAGCTTAACCTACCTGTTTGACTAACAGCAGGTACAATGTCTTATTTTTCCTATTTTCTGCTAAACTAAGAAAAAATTATAATTAGATTCATAGTTATATTTAAATAATTATCTAATAATGTAGTTGAATCAAAAAAGTGGGGATATCCCAAGAACTATAAACTATAGGCACAGCGAGTCATAAAACAAAAAATTAAGCAAAATTAGATTTTTAATCGACTACGACTGCTTACGATTTATTTGTTTGTCGCTTCCACTCTCGTCTCCATAGCTCATATACGTTTTGCAATGAAGTTTATTTCTGCAAGCTTTGATTTTTTTGTTCGACTAAGCTCCATGCATACTAAATCTTTTTTGTAGCCTGAGGAATCTGTAGTAACTCTGGAAAATTAAGTCTCATCTCATCTAATTATTTTGTGAAAAGGCGAACTCAACTTTACTTCACTTTCTTCAAATGTGTTCATAGGCATCCTTCTAGTTTGATCGACGATTCCCAGTCAATTATCAACATTATTCCACGACTTCCTATCCCCACATAAACTTTGTTGCGTCACAAAGAAAAGCTGCGTACATCCCAAACAGCTTGTCATTAATGAATAACGTCTTCATCTAGCAAAATGCGAAATGTCACCATCCCGCCGTCTTACAACGTTAACGAGCGCAAGATACCGTGAAGGTGAATGCCTGCATTTGTTGCTTGGTTCCTAATGAATTTCTCGCTTTATGACAAGCAATTTCTTTTATTCCACCGCTGCCGGCTTGGTCAAATCCGAGGACCACACAGTTTTTCATCCAACCAAAGGTCAAACGCCAGGCAGATGTCCCTAATCGGCGGATTACTTGTTGAAATCGTGTCCAACATGTGACTAATTAATTAAAATTAGCTATGCAACTTGGTAGTAAATTAAAGGCTAGCAATTACATTAAGTTATGGCATCATTTAAAGGCAGATCGTCCTTGTTACGTCTTGGGTACATGTCAGCAACAACACCGCCCACACACAACCACAACGGCGCTTCAGACGTCAATTGAAAACTGGAACGACAATGAGTGTGTGATGGTTGGGGATATTGATTTTTTTTTCAACTTCCCCTTCACTTTATGGCTTCTGTGGGATGAATTCTTTATGGATTCCTGGCGTCCGTCAGTCTGGAGATGTTGAGCTGTGTGGCGCGCGGTTGTCGCATTCGCATACCAGATGTGCAGATGTTGGCAGAAATTTTGTCATTTCAGATTTCTCTGTGAATTCCACACCACTCTGATTGCAAACAATTTTGGATTGCTTACAAACGTAAATAACTTTTTGTGTGTGGTTCCCTTGCGTTCTCTATTTATTAGACATGTTTCCGGCACGGAAATTAGCAAAGTAAATTTTTAGAGACAAGATGTAATCTCAAATGTTGTCTGCCTTAAAGTTTAGGAATAAAATATTTGCATTATTACAAAAAATATTATTTTTGGGCGCATAGTTGAAGGTTCACTTAGGAGTGGCTGATAGCCAACATACCCCAGTCACACATAGGGCCGTTGTATTACCACGCCGGTCTAGTGGATCCTTTCTGCCAACCAGTTGGTGCTTTTGATAAAGCCGTGACTTGATGGCTGGTACTAAGCTTTTATTTGTTCGGCCAGGTTCTTCATGAAATAAGCCCAAGTGGCGTAGTGGGTTAGTGCGTCGACTCCTACGCAACTCAACGTTACATTTCACGGCTCCACATCTTTCGAGTCGCTGGCAATGATCAAAGAGTATTACTGTCTATTAGTCGTCATTATACTGTAGGACCCTTCCACTTGTAAGAGAAAAATAGAGCGCACAACACGAGTGGTTGCTGAGACGTCAGAAGTACTCGCAGGTTAGGTTGTGTGCCTACCATCGTCATTGCTAGATTCACTTAGACCCAGGGGTCCATTGTGTTGACACTGAGCCGGTTATCATCCATCACTCCTGAAACCACTTTGTTTTTGGATAAACACCCAGATTAATTGGACATCCTTTTCGGATATATCCGTTAATTCATTTAAGTAGTATTCTCCCAGTGTTTCTTCTGGCCTGAGGGGTTCTCCTCTTCTTATTCATCCATGCATCTGCTACAGAAGTCGTTGTATGGTAATCCTAGTCTTGCGGGGAGTCTACCCACTGCTTAATGTCCTGTGAGGACTCCAACTTGGATACTCAGGTTTTTCTGAGGATGACCGTGGTTCTTTGTTAGTCCATTGTTGGCCATAATTGTCTCGTATTTAGGCACGTATTAAGGTTGTTCCATCTTTCACGATCGCTAGCTCTGTGTTTTTGGGTTTGTGACTTTCTATTTGAACCCCTTTGCTCCAAAGATGATTGTTCCATTTCTAGCTATCTCGTCTGCTTCATCTGGAATACCTCTATGTCCAGGAACTCAGCACACCCTCAGGCTGCAATGTCTCGATATCTTGTTAAGAGACATACGGCAGAGTCTTACCAATTTTGACCTGGATCATGCTGATTTGAGTGCCATAATTGATGCTTCACTGTTGGTGTAGATGACGATGCTTTTGTTCGATATTGTCCTCATCAACAGCCATTCATTGGTAGTTAGTCATCTGATAGTCTAAAAGGCAGGCTGATCTGGAGATGTTCCAAGTATTTAACCGCTCCCAGTCCACTGCCGGTTTTAGATCCGTTTTTCAGTACCGAGTTCGTCTCCCACAATTGTCTACTCGGTATTCTGGTTTTGTATTTACTATCGAAGTCTAAGATTGGGGCTAGGTAGTCTGTAGGATCTTTTGTGAAATTGTATGCGTTTAGAATACTGGTGTGATCTGTTGATTGCTCCATTGTGAGAGTGCTTTTAGTCTCTGCGCCGACTTTGTTGCAAATTCTTTGTCACAGATGTCTACAGTAGTGGGGTGTAATATCGTTTCTAGCGCTGCGGTTGGTGAAGTGCGCATTGCGCATGTAATTGATATACACGCCATCTTTCGACCCTCTTTAAAAAAGTTGTGTAGCTGACTTTATCCAGCGCCGGCCACCATACCACGACAACATATAGGAGTATAGTTCTTATTACTATTTACTATGTACTTACTACTATTACTATTTCTCACAATCTTGGGATTGATTCCCCAGTTTCTACACATTCTAGCCCTTTTGCACGCACAGGGTGCGGAGGTTGCTTTCTCAAATAATTGGACAGCATCTCTTGAATAGATTGAGCAAATCAGATGATGTACCTCAGGTTGTTGTTCCTTTTCGCCTTCGTATTCCCCTTCGTTTTGTTGCTGAAGATACATGACCTTCGTTTCATTTGTTTAAATCAGCTGCCTTTGGCGATAGACCTGTTTTATGGGTCAGTCGGAACATGTCTCCTTCCGTCGCCACTGAGTTAGCCTTCGATGTTAAATTGTCGCGAAGGATACTGAAAGGTATTTCATCTTCATTCGGGACGTTTTTCCAGCATATCGCGATGACTGATGCTTCTAAATTCTCCCAGCATCTTTTACGGATACTCCCTTAATAACTTTACAAATGATGTCTGATTTTCTCTAACATTCAATATAATGGTGGATCAAATAAATGCTGATGAGCACCCTTCTCAGAAGCACCAAATGATGGTAGCAATTTTTTTCTATAAAAGAGTTTAGTCAAGCGGATAGCATTTTATTCATAGGGTGAATTAGTAGTGTTACATTGGATTACCATCTGGAGGTTGTATCTCACTTTCTAGAGGATGGCTGGGGGCATTGTCCAAAATATATAAGGCTCTACCCGAGTAACCCGTTTTGACGAAGAAAACTGGAGTTACCATAATGAATAGGAGGTTATAGCAAGGACACATTTTTATAGGAGATTTTTCCACTTTATGGTGACATGTTTCATTAGGATACGCTAAAATGTGATCCTTTGTGTTTTGTTGAGTAGTTTTTTCGTTGGACGCTGTAGATGTCTTTTCCTTTCACTATATCAAACGTCTACTGTACTTCGTTTTGCCCTCATTCACCGCTGGACTCATTTAATCCGCTTCCGTCTCAATTCCAGCAAACGTCTCATTAATGGTCGCGTATGCTAGCATTTGCTCGGACTTTTGAGAGATCGGTCTTCTAGTGTTGGCGTCTGAGTCTTGCACAATACTCTCCAGTATGATGTTGAAGCAGCTATGGGACAGCGCGTCGCCTTGTCTAAATTTTGTCACTAAAAGTCTCGGGGAGTTCGTTACCGACCAGCGAGAACCCTCCATCGTCATTCTGTACAACCTGAGGAGTTTGACAGGAATGTCAAGACATGGCGATGTAGAGCTCATCTTTATGCACGCTGTCGTATGCGGCCTTGAAATTAACGAATAGGTGGTGGTTGTCAATTTGAATTTCTTCGGGTCTTTCCCAGGATATAAAGGTCTGACCGATGGTGGACTTTTCTAGCCTGAAGACACACTGATACACTGAGCACACAAAGTGGCAGAGAAGTACGATATCAAAGAGACAGATCAGAGAGAAGATCCCTATCAATTAGTGGAAAGAATCGGTAGTAACTGATGTATGCCTCTGACTAAAAATACGAAACATTAATTCCAGTAGCTTGAACACCATTCAGTGGATTTTGGTCATCCAAGTTGATTTATGGGTGCGTCAACTCCTAAGCTCGATGTATAGGTCCAATTCTCCACATGAAAAGCTTTCTTAAAGGTCTCGATGTGCAACTTAAACTGTTGGTATTCTATAATCCAGTGAATTTTGTTGAAGGAAATGTTTCGTAAAGGAATATACTCCTTTATTCTTAACTCGGCACATTTGTTTGTAGCCTTTCAACCAGAAGTGGGCGTTGTTTTTTCAATATCATTTTTCATAATCATTTTGGCAAACTGACCCAATTAAAAACCTTGCTGGTATGTTCTATACCAAACCGCTAAGGAGTCACCCATCACCAGTAATTTAAGATCTTTTCCTCGTCAAGTGGTTGTCTTGCTTATCTGTGAAAATACAGACACATAGAGATAAAACAGCCATCCAGCGAGCGAAACCATCTCACAATTCATCAATTCCATCTTGCTTTGAATCGATTTGCATTCGTGCTTCAATTCAATAAAGTCCAGTGGCGTAAATTCCCTCATGTTTGCAGGAAACCGCCGTTTAAAGCAAACAATTTTCAAACATTCAAGGTAAATGGAATGGCGTCCAGGTTTGCACAGAATCACTGATTCACTCCCTCTTCAGCTTCGAATCACCACAGCCAACAGCAGTCCTTTGCCGTTTAACACCGCAATCACATATTTTCGTGTCACTCCAACCCCAAAGTGGAACCTATTGCGGCTATCGTCAATTTCCTCTTGTATCCCATCGCATCCCGTCATCCTAGACAATTCACCACCAACCACTCGACAGTGTCTACTCGAAACACGTTTTGAGGTAGTATTTCCAAACCATCGCATCCTAAGTGCCTGGATGGCACTCACTTCAGCGAGTTGTTCGACTGTTAAATTCGCCGAGGTAGACCAGGGCCATTTGCAATTCATCTAGTCCACTCAGGCGAGGAGCGTAAATCAAGGATTCGACAGAAAATCGAAAATTTATGAAAAGTGCCTCATCAATTTGCAAGACAATCGAGTCCGAGTGCGCCACCGCTCGGAGGGATGGTTTTGTCACAGTCAGGGGATGATGATGTGACAAGCAGTTTGTCTGTCATCGTTGTTCTTCGGCTAGTCCATCGATCGCGATGATGCGGTTTGTCAAAAATCGATCATTCAACGTGCAATTTCTGGGGCGGAACCCGTCAGTTTCCGCTGAGGGGGAAGTTACTTCCGACTGAACTGTGGTTCGGGCATGGAGTTCACCGTGACGTGCCATTCTTGGCTTGGTGACTCCTGGCATAGGAGCCATTGCGCTGAGCATCTTCTGGGTGCATATTAAGTTTCCCTTCTCCCTTATGGACTGACTCCATTGTACGTCACCGCAGCAGTGTGACTGCTCAGAGCTGCGGAGAACAAAGAGCACCTTGTTCCTGTTCTGCCACCTGATTTCATTCATTCAGTCTATCGGTCACAGTGCTGGACACAGTGAGCACAGACAATGGATATTGGATTTCTAATTATTAGCGTTAACCATACTAATCGGGGAATTGTATCCACAGACTAAGCATGGAATTATCCGTCTTTCTCGCAGTGCGTTCGGTGTTCGGTTTGAGAAGATGGACAATGGACGGTGGATCTTGTTGATGCGAGCGATGATGGGGTGTCCAACGTGGGAAATGCAATATCGTGGCGGTTTACTTTGAGGTCGGTTAAGTTCCGGCATATCTTTTGTGTGGATAGAATCGGGTTGTCTTGTTTTGAGTTGCTTGTCCTTTCCTAGGGCTGTGATAGCTTGTTCGGTGGGAATGCACGGTCGGCAATGGGAATGATATTGTGGCACATTAATCATCACACGAAGAGGGATCCTCTCCCATCCTGTGCGAAACAAAACTTCGCTAACCACACAACCATCACCGGGTCCTGAGCATTCCCCAAGACATTGTTGGGAATTTCTGAAAAACAATTCTGTTAATGAGTTCCATAAGATAATCAAAAAAAGTTTTCTCTCGAAATTGTCGCACGGCACTCCCAAGTTAACGACTCCATCAATCTACGGACTGCACAGCAGCGTCGAAACTGCCATCCACTCAACACCGGCCCAGGTATTCGTCATTTCTGTCACCGGAAACATGTGTCATTATGCCCAAGATGGATACCATCAACGTTCCCTCTCCCCCACTGGAAGACAATGTCCACCATTACCAACTTCCCCCATAACTGCGGCGGATTATTACAAATTCCATCGACATTTAGACGAAACATGGCCATTGTTACGCAATCAAAATTGACTTCTCGAGATTAGGCGACCACGCAAAGACACCAACGAATTATGAGTGTTATTAACGGACTTTCACTTTCGTCAGCATCGCGACCGCACTCCACACTCCTCCACCTGCGCCGATGAGTGGTAAAAGTTGTTTCGAGTGCTACGCAAGTGATCATAACTTAATTGAACAATTAGATACATTTTTTGCAACCACTGCACGCAACGGCAATCATTCGAATTCCATTGCCTTTCCAAGCGTGGCCGAGAGTGCCAGTGATCTCGCATTAATGAGAGACTCGACGCTGTCATTCGGGGGGTGTTTGTTTGCTTGGCGGGTTGGCATCCCGATAGGCCCATTAAAACCGTCATATCACAATTCACAGACGCAGATAGTGCGGGAATGGAATTCCTTTAAGGTCAACTGTCGAACCACTGCAGACGAAGTCTGATGCAAGAGTCGGCAATAAAAAACATTCGCTTCTGTGGCCGACCCAGTGCTGCTCCTGAGGAGCGGATGGATTGGCGTTGAGTGTTTAAGTAAATGACAGCCGCCACCGGAGGGCGGGAGAGGGCGAAGCCATCGTAAAGTAGCATTAAGCAGTCCAAACGACTCCATAAATAGATAAGCGTATGATTTATATTCGGCGCCAATGGATTTACATACGAGCATGTGAGTGTATCTGAGGGACGAGGGGAGGAAAAAGCAATGCGATATGAATACGATACAACGCATGCAGCTTTGGTACTTAAATTGGCGGAACAGTCGTCTGAGGCGATTGCGGACGGAGGCGTAGTTTAAGGTTTATTCATTCGGTATGCCTTGGGGGTGATAAGGTGGAGAAACGATGGCCCTCTAAATTTTTACGACAAGCTCTTAGCTGTGGTGAATTGAAGTCGGTTAAGCGGAGTTGGCAATGGTGATCGTTGCCACTTGCATTCCCAGATAGGTCGTTGTTACCGTGAAGCTTCGTATTTCATAATGTTGCCTGGTCGGGGGAATGATGAATGACCGACGAGGTGCGAGCTGTTTGTCAAGAAGTATATTTGAGTTGTGTTCTGTCTTTGCAGAGATCTGTGTGAAGGATTCGGTAATTCAAAAGGTAGTCGTCGTGGCAAGTTCATCATCATAATGGAGGAAGTTCCACAGTCACTTTTGGTTGTCAATCACAAGGAAATGAGAAGTGGAAAGGACTGCAGACGTTTAACCCATAATCCATAGAGGGCCGTGTCGTATTTTGCTTGACTCGTTAGTCAGGCAACTAGTCATCTATTTGGCGTTAAAATATCAACGAAATGGATACGAGAAAATTGGATTTGCTGTGCAATGACAGTCTCGTGACGCTTGTCGTTCAGCTTTGTATGCAAATCTGTAAAGCCCATGGGATATGATAAATAATCACTCGAAAACGGTTTTAAGGCGGTTGGTTGTAGTGCATTCAAGAAGGTTACTTACGGGTAGACAATAAAATCGACTGAAACCAGTTGCGTTAGAAACAACTTTGAATTTGAAGGGCTATCTATGACATGTGTGGGATATGACATCGCTTGGCGCTGGAAGCTCTGCTTAGAGGATACATATCTGAAGACTGGGACATATGTTGAATTGTACTGGACGGTTGCGGTGCTTTGGAATAGACTAAAAGCTTAAAGAAGGTTTATGAAAAAGTCTGATTCAAATCTTCCGGTGGGCACTGCGTTCGACATCATGTCCTTTTTTGCAAATTCATTTTCAATTGCAAAAATTCATGACAAACTTACATGGTATAGCCATGAGTACACCCTTGTGTACCCTTGTGTGTACTAAGTGTTATTTTTGTATGTACAACTTAAAAGTACCTTAAAACTACTCTAGGCTATGTAGGTCAGCCACAGGTTGCCTTTAATAGATTTTGTATATAATTCGTTGCAAAACAGTGACCGACTGCTCCCACGAGGGGAACCGCACTACCGCACTAAAGGGCTTGAAGAGGGAGATCTTTCGCTCCCCAGCCACCAGAATTTCCGGTGTTGCATTGCAAAATCTCGAACATCCTTGATACCGCCGTACTGAACCGGAGGAAACCTTCCTCAGCTCGTTGTGCGACGAAAAGGTTGTGGTTGAGTCGCCCTGCATAGTTGAACGGCGGATGTGAAAGAGGAGCTGTAGCGCATCATCGTTTTGTATAAGACCGTCCAAATGGAGGAATGCTTCTGGGGGAACGAAGCTGTTATGAGGAACCCACTCATGGTACTGGGGATTAAGGTAGTAAGCCCCCGAGATCAAGCTGTTGACTGCGTTCATCGCTCTTACAGTATGACCTCGAATCAACTTCACCAGAAAAGTGTCGACTCTTTTTAGGAATCTGGAGTTCGATAAAGTCTAAGACAAGTCTTCTCGAACAACCGAATGTTTCATCGTTCACTTTGAACCACACGGGACAGCCATAGGTGAGCATTGGTCGGATGAGGGCCCTATACTCGTAGAAGATAACCTTCACCCTCGGATCGAGTTGGATATTGTAAAACAGTCTCTTTGTAAGCGCAAAAGCGCCTTTGGCCCTGGCCAGAACAGCATCTACATGTTAGAAATATAGACACTGATCTAGCCAGATCCCCAGTTATCTGACTACAATCATTTGCGCCAGTGGTTGCCCATGTCGTCCAATAATTGAGAACTTTCGCCAATTCTTTTTCGTATCCGTCGTATATGGAGATCTTGTTTGTTCATATAACTTTGTAACTAATGGTGTCAAATTTCTTAGCTGAGTTCTAAAAGTAACACAAGTGCCACCCACAAATATAACAAAACTCGCCAAGATCATTTTTTACATTTCTTTGACATTATTTAAGAATTACTTAACTCAGAAAAAAGCTGTGCAAGTGGAAAAGTAAAACAAAAGCGGCTACTGTTTTATTTCGTGGGTAGTAGATAGCGATTTAAAAATGTATTTGAATAGAATTATTTTTACAATTGAGTTTACAACTAGACTTACAAACTAAAGGTCAGGGTGTTGGCTCAACAATAGGGGCCCAACTGATGTACTTTGCTTAGTTTAATGTTTATTATTATTACCGTTTATTGTTCATTGTTTATGTTCTACAATGGCCACCATGGACACACGGACTTGAACAACGAGCATGTACGTTGTTCAAGTCCGTGTGTCCATGGTGGCCCGTTGTAGGTAGTCGCTGTAACGCGACCCTAGACCTGATGGATTAAAAATGAATATGTTGATCAAATTATATTTTTTCCCATATTCCCATTCCCCAATTAATAATTATCATTATTTTCAAATTGCTTTTATACAAATTTAGAAAATCTATTACAAGTTGATGTACCGATTTCTCTTTGCTTGTAAACAAGCTAAAATCTTTGGGATTCCATTCGTCAATGTTAGAGTGATTTTCCAATTACTTAAAGGACAGGAAGCAATTCGTAAAGATCGATAGTTTTAGATATCGAGCAATGAAAGTTACATCGGGCGTTCCACGAGGTAGCCATGTGGGCCCATTTCCAAATATTGTAAAATTTAAAATTTCAACGTTCCCAGACGACTTTAAATTGTATTTATCTATAAATAGTTTAACTGATTGCAATAATTTCCAATTGGATATCCATGCACTAGTGGAATGGTGCAAGCAGAATGGATTAGAGCTAAATATTCAAAAAATGTAATATCTTTACGGCATATCTAATTACACCCCCGATTGTCTATGATTATTTCATAAATGATCATAGACTCGCCTAGAAGAGGTTAAAGATCTGGGCGGAATTTTTGATGCTAAATTAAATTATCATTACATTACTATTATACAACTGCGAAGTCTAACGCTATGTTAGGTTTTCTGAAAAGAAATAGTAAAGATTTTCGGGGTAAAACTAGTCTTACGTCCATCTATTGTTCGTTAGTCAGACCGTATTTGGAATACTCTTCCATCTTTTGGGATTCCTTATATACAAACAAAAGTACAAACAAATTTCACGAGATATGCTGTTCGTAAATTATATTCCTTCGAAGAACTCCCTAAATATGACGATAGATGTAAAATAATAGGCTTGCAAACCTTAAGTTTCAGGGATAATTCAGCGTCAGCCATGTTCATTCGCGATATTATTAATTACCGTGTAAATTAACCAGGTTTACTACTTACGAGTATATGCTCCAAAAGATAATGTAATGAACCAATTACAAGGTGTGTACACACTTTTAATGGACTTTCGAACGAAATTGATTTTTAGATTGTCTCGATTGGAGTTTAAAAATTTTATCCATAAATTATTCTTAAATTAATACTGTGATGTAATCTATGAGATGCAAGATCGGTAGATGATCCTTAGTCGCGTAGTAAAAACCTGCTGTGTAATGATGATGCGACACTGAGAGTTAATGGATCTGTGATGGAAAAAAATGAGAGTAGGTAAGTAATTAAAAATTAGGAAGCACGTGTTTGTAACAAAATTTTGTTGACCATTGTTAGTGGTAGAGAAATTAGATTGTGCTTTTTCTTTACATATATATCACACAGTGTTACCACAGGTTGAATTATTTATGAGCCCCAGAAGCTTCAAAAAGTCCCCACAAAGGAGGACACTTTGATAATACTTGTATTATGTTGGAAAACATTATAAATACAATTTTGATGCGTTTAAATATCAGTAAATACTATATTCTATTTCTTGATTATGCGTACATACAGTCGAACTTCTGTTACTCGAACGAAGTCCAAATTTAACCGTGACTCAATTGTGTCCCTGTGGTAACCCTGATATTATATTCCACAATAAATTGGTTGGCATTAATAGGCTGCACACTCCGTTGATGGTGATGGAAGTCCCATCGGCTTAATTTAAGAAATACGGGCTGATAATACCGGTGTTCCACAATGCAAAGTGAGGTGGATACACATTCCTACCACTCATTGTACTAATCGTGCGGATTAGCATTGTGTCTCAAATCTTACTATTTGCATGTTGACAAACCAGGTCTTCCAAATACTGGACTAGTCGCAGTAGGTGATTTTGAGTTTTTGCTAAATTGAAATCGGCTGTCAAATGAGTTTGATGTTGGCTATTTTGCTTTATTTTCGAGATGCAAATTTCTCCAAGGTAATGACTAAAGGTAGAATTTTTCTGCTTCGAACTATCGCAAAAACAATGAATAGCAAACGGCTGATTTCAAATTAAGGCTAAACAAATTCTTACTTTCCCTGCGCTGCTAAATTGAACGGAAAGGTTGGGCGAAGAGCAGATTCTCGGTGCGTTCAATAGAAATATATGGTCCTGTCAGCTAGGAAGGTGAATGGAGGAGAAGATAAAACCGTGAACTATAGCTGAGAATGTGATCAGGACTAAACTGGCACTGCCACGTTAAGAGGATGGTTCAGTTACAGGGGACTTTTAAAGAGAGCCTGGTTAGATAAGGAGAGGAAAGGCGAATCTTGGGAATAAAGACCCAGTTATAGCGACCTTTAGGAGGTGCATTCTGATTTTTTTTATAATTTGTGCGAGTGCAATGTATTGTGGATACCCTAAAGTGGATTGCGTCAAGGCCCGGCGAAAGGGAAAGGAGGTACGTGTGCACATTGGTCTTGAACTACTTTCCCACCAAGGAGGCCGTTGTTTTTTGTGGCCGAGTGACTTGAAAATTGAGAGGAAAACCACTTCAAACTCGGTGGGAACGGCCTATTGAGGTTTCAGTAAATGCCCGGACCTCTCGGTTTTGGTTCAGTGGGTACGTGGCATTAGATATCTGCGGATTGTAGCCTGTGGGAAATATTAAGCTGGGAAGATCAATTGGCTAGCTCACTTGAGCATCGATTGTTGAACTAGCGATAAAATAGTATCAGTACTTCGGTGTTCGAGCGAGTCTAGTCTAATGACAGCCATACTGTCGTCTCATATAAGTCGAAATGGCTCGCTTTTGGATCCTTTCGAGTAGGTGCAGGATCGGAGCATCAGACTTGAGCGTTGTATTCAAGCTTGGCGGAATCAATATCGGTGTGGTTCTAACAAGATGCATGGACTTTGAAAACTGGTTGGAAGACATGGACCTGCTGAAAGAAATTTGTAGCGAACAATTGATTTTCGTTCAAAAAAAGTAAAATGTTGGACGTTAGTCCGATGGATATGTTTTCATGATTTTGATAAGAGTCATTCGTGCTTAACATTGGTAGTTCGTCTTTGACGCACCCACCAATTCACTGGTTTTAGTTATTATTAGATACCTATTTTAGCAGTCTACTACTGTGGCGACTGGATGACGCAGTTGGTTAAGTGCATGCCCTTGGTTAGAGGGGTCCCCGGTTCGAATTCCAATGAAATTTGAATTAATACGCTTTTATCTGGTTTTCAAATCTGGTGCAGACACCATATGCTGCTGGGATCAAGTTAACGGCACTATCATAGGAGTGGCCGATCAGTAACCTGACTGTGGGTATCACCATGGACGCACTAGAAGCCCCCTTCCTGTAAGTATTCATACAATTTATTTAAGCTTGTAACACGGAATTCTTCAACTTCATTAATTATATCTTCAAAATTTGAAAAATGGAGTTTACATCTTTTTCCGTGCATTGACTTTGAATAACAGAAACAGAACAGTGATATATTAATCATTTTAACTCTTGGACTAGTTCGTTCTTCATGACGTTGAAGTAAAGTTCAATATCACAAAACGCCAGCTGAAATATTATATGATCTTCAAGTCTCTACTGGAGACTTCCTATTCCCTACGTCTCTCTGCGACGGTGTCTAAGTTGAATTGAATTAATGACTTCTACTATTCATTTATATATGATAACGATTACTCTTCATAACACACTCGACTTTTCACTGCATGAAGAGCAATTATTACGGGCACTGAACGCTTACAATGAATAGCACGCATATGGAGGATGTGTCCATGGTTGCACCCTTCGAGGCAAAGTTTTGCGAATTCGTAGTTAATGCCATTATCAGGAGTGAGTACTGAGAGTGACTAATTGCATGTTATGATATCCCTTCGTAGGATTCTATGTACACGTTCTGTGTCTGCACTCTACTAGATGTTCATTTTGGAACCGGATTGCTTCCGCCTAAGTTGGCTGAGTTAATTTGATAATTGCTTTAGCCTTTGGCAAACTTAGGGTATTTCTGTTTGTATTGGCAGTACTACAGTAGACCGTGGGAGGTGCTCTTCGATTTAATACTCACCTAGCACACTGACATAGCGACTTTACTAGACTCTTCTTCGCCTCCCTTAAAAATTCGTACAACTAGAGATAGATAGAGGTAGATAGAGATAGAGATAGATTTATTGTACCTATTCATCATTACAAGTTGTGGTTTTGTTTTTCTTACATAAATCGTACGAGCATGGCTTTTGCCGTCTGCCTGATTGACATTAATATAATAATCAAAAAAGAAATAATTTTGTAATCGAATTATTATAAGGTACACATAACAAGTTAATATACATGTATATACATATGTAGCTTTAGCTTATGAATTTTAAAACTCTTCGTTTATAATATGTTTTCTATATTTGATTGACTTTTTATAATAGTTTAAAAGTAGTTTTATATCACAATCGCAATCGTCTCTGACCTCAGATACCGATTTAATATCACTGCCTAGATAAAATCTGCGCAATTCCTTAAGGACTGGACATCTACCAATAAAATGCACAATGTCCTCTCTCTCTGATAGGTTGCAAAGACTGCAGTAGATCGGCAAATCGGGACGATGTGGGATATAATTTAAATTAACGAGTTCTCCTCTCATCTTGAAAATGGTAGATATGAGTTCTTGACTGTTAGTGTTATTGAAATAATTTCGTTCACATAAATTATGGTTGAGGCAACTGTATGTTGATCGATGTACGGAGGATGTAGCCATATTAATACAATCTTTTCTATATTGTTCGTCTACTTTGAAGATAAGTTCGTAGAGCATAACTTTTAATAACCTGAGGTTAGTCGTCGTGAAATGGAATTGCATCCCACAGTAACCTGCAGGCTCTTCCAGTTTCCTAAACCAAAGATTTCTTTTTTGTATGGTTTTCATAGCGACAATTTTTGGCAGTCTTTCATCAGGCATCTCAAGAACTTTCAATATATAATCAATATGCAGCTTCAGTGTCTTGACGAATAATGGCGATATGCCTGTTTCTATTATTACCATATAGTTAGGCGTCGTTCTTGGTAAACCAAAGGTTCGTTTGATGTAATATCTTAGAAGTTGTTCTACAGTCTCATATTGCGTATGTCCCCAAGATTGAGCTGCGTACATCAATACCGATTCTGCAACACCAACGAAGACTTTATATTTAACGCTATGATCAACCAGATTATGTGAGAAACACCTTTTCCAGGTAGGACATATTGCACTTTTCGCCTTAATAAGTTTGCCCTTCAAGTGAAAATCCATGTTAAGGTTATTAGTGATTGTCACTCCAAGGAATTTGTACTTTTTCACCACTTCAATTGGTTCCCCGTTGTAGTGGCAACTTTCATTTCGACACAGTCTACCACCTCCCTGTTTGAAAATCATCACTTTTGATTTTAATAGGTTAACCGTTAAGTTCCACCTTTGACAATACATATTAAAAACGGTTCATCATCAGTTGCAGCATTTCGGCTGAATTCGCTAGTAAAATCACATCATCAGCAAACAGAAGCGTTTTTATTGTCACCCCAGCAAACAGCGTACAACTAGAGTTGAAGGCTCTCTGGCATTCCTGTGATAGTACTTCTCTATATCCGCGTTTTCCTTTTCAGAGGTTCTTAAGAAATTCTCTGGTTGTTCCCTTCAGGTTGTAGTTTATCAGTTTCTCTACATGGTTTTGTTTACAGTCGTGTCACTGCCTCTGGAATAAATCCACTGTTCTTCCATTATTTGAGCTGGCGGCGTCGAACTTACTTTTCCGCTAATTGCATAAATTCAGCTCAATTAACATTTTCCCTTCTTCTATATTTTTTTTCCGATTATCATATTGCGGCCCCCAAAAATTCAGTTCAACAAACTCCCCAGAGTCCTGGTCAATTTAAAAGTACGACATGTGCATGACTGGCTCAGTGTAAGAATAGTTTGTGTTTCCCATGCCTTAACACGAGGTGTTCCTTTGTGCGCTGCATAACCCAATATATCACGAGGAGTACGATATAATAATCCGAACATGACAGGGCACACGACGACTTGACTCAGCACGATGTTCAGTTCATGACACAGTAAATGCTCCTTCGAATTGCACAGCACAGATGGATGTGAATGTATAAATAAAACCCATGTGCCAGGAGGTCCTGTCTGTTGTGTTGCCCTTTACATGTTTATGAATGCATTACAGTGAACGTATTTGTGTTTATTCATGTGAGATGGGTGTTCGGATGCTACTGGAGATTTGGGGGAAATATGGAGTTTTAAATAGGGTTCAAGTTGTTTAAATGCATGATGCTGGCTGGAACTGGGGTAAGGAAGTACGTTGGGGACTAAATGCGTTGCCGGAGATCTCTTCATTCACAAGAATTGTTGATTCAATTTGGAAGGTTGACTTCCTTTAAATTCCAATTTGAATGAATTAAGACCCACAATCCGGCACAAATTCGGCAATCCGGCACAGTCTGCAGAGTTTACAACAACCAACGGAAGCTGAACGAATGGATAAAAGAGATCTGGAACTCCGATCAAGATCTGCTATGGCGAATGTCATAAGTTCGGTTAAACTATCTATTTGTTCAGTTGTCAGGTCTACTCTCTTTAAGACAGAAGTGTTTCTAGCCTTACCACTCCAATTTTGGCATCGGTTCATATTAGAAAATATCCCTTGTAGAGTCTATATCCCTTGATTCCAATCGAGGACTACCCTGAGTCTTGTTCAGTTACAGTTGAAACCATTTGACATCATTTCGTTCCACCAATACGCGCTCCAACTGTCTACGCAACCAAATACTCGCTCTTTGAAAACCCAATGTCACGCCATAAGGCACGCAAGAATAATTAAATTTCTGCTGACCATTTTCGTTCCTCTCTGGGAATAGTTAACTCGTCAGCAGTCGCTCATCTTTCAAGTGCCGCCAACATCCTCCTCAAACTATTACGAAACGTCTTCCATAATTTTACAGACGTGCTTAAGCATTACCATTATCATTCAGAACACTCCAGCGTGCGTACGGTTTCCTCATTGTTCCCATGTGAAAAGAAATCAATCACCATGGGCGTATGATTTATGAAACTCATCGCCACACGCATTACCTCCCTCATATGGGATGTCAGACAGTCGCAGAGACATCTCCCGTTTCCCTGTGGAACACAATTTGAATTCATAAGCTGATTTCAGTATTCCTCCTTTCCTATGGATGCGAGTTACACTTGCAGCGTGTGCTCTTTGAAGCGATTCCGACAAAAGTACATGAATCCATTAATAAAATCTTCGGGCTTTGTTATGTTTTTGAAAATTTGTTAGATGCGCACGATCTCTTCCTTCATTCATCGAGGCATTCATTTCAATCAGGGAATCCACAAAGGAACCTTGGGGTAGGAGACTATGCGGCTCTGTTTTTCCAGTTCTTGTGTGTCGGTTGCAACTTTGTTCTTTGGAAATTGGACCTACAGCAACTGGGCTATAGTTAGCACAGGTTTTGTGGGAACATGCCTTTGCTCCCTGGCTTGTGTCATTGGTTTTAATGACAATTATCGGGATTAACCCTCGCGCTTGGTTAAGAAACCACACTTACTACATACTTGTCCGTTGCGGTCTGCACGGTTCTTAAACTGTTTCTAAATGCTTCTTATTATAGAGTGTTGAATTGAGATATTATCAACTAACATGTCAGTTTTGACTTTGCGATGACGAACTGCGTTAATCAACTGTTCCACACACAGTTGATATAAAAGACCTCACAAAAAACAAAAAATTCTCTATTTGAGAGAAAAACGTTCAATTTGGAAGAAAATCTCTCAACTTAGCTCACAGCGCACTTATCTGTCTAATATTTTTCTAAGCGTTCGAGAATAATGACATGCGATGGACTTACGTTTTATTACGATCCGCTCTCAGTCATCTCTCGCTCAGCTCAATCATTTTTCGCTAACGCAGTTCTACGCAGTTTTTGTGTATGGCCATTGAATTGTGTGCGTTGAGTCATAACTCACATCGAAATTCGTAGTAGTACTAGAGAAGCGTTTCTCTACCACCGCACATGGCCGAATATGTTCGTGTCCAAACAAACATATGTTCCTTTTCATTCATACACATCTCTGCGAACTGGGAACTATTTAGATGAAATGAACATGTTTAAATGAAGTATGCGGAACGATCGGAAATAGTTCCGACAGTGGACATAGTTCCAGGAACTATATAAGTCCGGAACGACCCAACTCGAATGGCTGTGGAGAATTCAGACTTCTCCTTCAAAAGTTGTTAACAAACCCACCGAAACCTTCAATGTCAAGAAAGGACCTAGAGATACAATGTCGTGCGACTCAACCACAGCATGGTATTCACTACGATCGTACATCTGCAGGGTGACCAGACAAGAACAAGAGGAAACGAAATTTACGACCAATCCCGAATACTGAAGTCATGACGACTATCGACCTCACGACGAAATAGACGATGCCTCGTTACAACCAGAAATGAAGTCAAGAAGGCCAACTTCACAGCTGATTGCGCCCTATCCCATCGACAAGGCTTTTTTAAAGTTATTCATGAAGGGGTCACGGTTATTCACGAAATAATGTGAATGTCGTTCTTGAATGGCAAATTGGAGCTGGAACATAACAATAGAACTGTCACTGCTCAATCGAAGTTATTAACGATCTCATTGAGACCCTACCTTCTCGATCGGAAGATCGCTCCAAGCTCGCAGACCAACACAGACGCATTATTTCCAGGAAGTCCGCTATAAGCAGGTGACAATATGGATTCCAGCGAGACGTCAATGGGCATTTTGATCGCTTTAGCTGGAGAGGAAGTCCGGTTTTCTTAATATATATTTGAATGTCAAGTAGACCTGGAGTCTTTTTTTCCCTTGGAATCATATTAACTTGGAACCGGAATAGCTTTGAGAGCTAGCAAAAGATGTTTCCAACTTAAAACTGCCTGATATGATAAGCTTGTTGGCTTCCTTATAGTCAACACCCAGATTTTACTGGGAGTCTGATTACCAGACGCTGGACGGTCCAATGCGAATCTTTACAGAATAATCGAAGATGGATGTAGGTGTGGGGGCCGGTGTCAATTCCATGGATCTCTTATTGGCGTTCTAAGAGAGCATTGTGCCATCGGAATCATCACGCCTCTAGACTAGGCCTTCCTTATGATGATTTCTACAGAAGCTGTATAAACGGGGGGTGAGAAAGTAACCACTGAACACTTGCTATGTTCCTGCAGTGCTCTTCCCGTAGATTCAGACTTCTGGGGGACCACTTCCTTGATGAACTGGCTGATTTGAGCAAAATTAGAATCAGCCTTCTCCTTCGCTTTATTAAAATCACTAATAGGTTTGCGGAATAGGCAACCTTAGATCCGCGTAGTAACACAATGGGTCTATACTTGGCCTATGTGCATCTGCTGTCAGTCAGTCAGACACTTCAACCTAACCTAACCTAGTATCTGTGATGTGCAGTCATGCCAATTTGTCCGATACGATTATAGCCATAAGTGTACTCCGTGCAAAACTTTCTCCAACTGTTTATATACTCCAACTCCTTTATATACCCAAAAAAAAAAACAGTAGACATAGTTCGTCACCTGTGCGGTGCTGAACAACATTATAAAAGTCTGCATTTCAACCATGGTTTTCTGATTTTAGTACCAATCTTTGGGCAGCTGGGCGTGGGCTTCTCTTATGCCAACTGAGCTCTAGAAAGGATAGAAAAGATCTCCGGTCGTCGAATTACTGTACGGGGTGGGTCATGTTTTGTATTATTTCCAGGACATATTCCTTAATGCAGCTGCAATGTGGTCAAGTTCCAGTACTACTAGCCCCCCTACTAGATCAGTTATGGTTCACGCCTCTGTGTGCCCTCTCAGAGAATCAGACGTTGCATCAACTTTGACACGCTTGGGTCATCTTACAAAACACACCATTTGATGAATATTGAAATTCGGACTTGGTTAATGTAAACGTTAGTGAATCCGCATCAACTCAAGTCGTTCAGTGGGCTGACTTCCATGGTTCCCAGCTCCAGGTGCACAACTCTAGTCGCTGAAGAGATTTTCCAGTTTCTTTGGAAATGCGCCACCTTATTGACATGCTTTATTCTTGCCACCTTTCACAATGAAGTGAGGGTACCAAGGTGAAGACTCTCGGGAGCTTCTTCTCTCTAGCTTGGATTGAGTTTGGATGAATAACTCACGGGTGAATGAAACCATGTTGAGGTTGATGTTTATTTTGGTAAGGTATACGGCTGCCCCAGCTTGGCTTTAAAATGTGTATCAGAGAGGAGCTAGTTTTTCTTTTGGAAAACAATTTTATTAGTTTATTTTCATATTTTTCCACAAACTTCCGCAATTTTATTGCAACCAGGAAAACTCAACCCAAAAATGTGCCCTTTTTCAATCAGAAACCAGATAATAATAGGCAAACTGCAACGTTATTTACTAATTACATACCTGCGTTCGTAAATTCCGTCATAATTACAAGGCGCATACCCAGCTCACATCAGATAAGAACACCATTTTTCCCGTGGCTTATTGTTTTCGACAGTAACGGGGAAAAACAAAAAAAAAAAAAACAATAAAAACGCGAAACGCTTAAGGGAAGCACAAGAAAGCAAAAAAAAAAAATTGTCAAGAGTTCGCGTTTTCTCAGCAGGTAACGTAACATTTTCTCTCCACCATTTACATCCTTCACATTCACATCAGCATGTAATTAGTTCCTCTTCGCCATAATGTCACCAAGTTACAAAGGTGCGCACACTGCCAAGAACTGCAAGGAAACGTATTGCGTTTCCTAAGGACATGCACAACTGAGAGAGCACGCATGTTCTTTCAGCGAACACATCCCATTATTCTTTGAAGTTGTTTTCAAGAGAGAAAGAAGAAAAAAAAGAAATAATTATAGGATTGCACATCTCTGGCTGCACCGGCGATGCACCCCTTTTGCCTGAGAAAAAGTAATTTTGTGCAACCCTTCCAACGGTTGCTTGTAACAATCTCAAGTCATCAGTGTGTTGTTTTTTTTTCTTCTGCAAATACACGCTGCTTTCAATCATGTGGAACTGGGGGAGATATTATTTACACGTTTTTTATTGGCAAAAGGGTATTTTTTTTTGTCATAGAGTGCGACGTGAGTGTATTTATTTATTTTTTTGTGAGTACCCCCAGAGTGCATTTCGTGTAAAAGAAGCTGCTTTTAAAGTATTTCTCAGGATTATAGACGCCGATGAATTTTCTGGATAAAACAGTGGTTTTTATAGCCAAATTTGAGAAAATTGTATGGGGTGCCAAGCCAAGCAATGTTGTTAATTATGCTTTTTATCACAAAAAACTGCAACATAAAATATATTTGCAACTCATTCTGGAAGTCAGCTCAGGGCAAATTTAGTCCTGGTTATCAGCAATTTTAGTCATGGCACCACACGACGATGGTGGTGTCGGAAACACTCAATCTCTGTCCAATCTGCATTCAAAAATTGACAATGCTCAAAGAATGTAAATGTCTAAAAGAGGCTTCTCAAGCTTGGTCGAAGACGTCATAAAACTGTAGCTCCCTTCCACTAATGAGACACCAATAGCACGCACAACACGAGTGGTTGGTGAGAAGCTAGGCCCAGGTCCTCTACAGGCTGTAGAGCCATCCATCTTAGTCGTGCCACGCAACAATATGTGTCACTTTGACAAAATTTGTATTCTCTTAGTCACCAGAAATCCAATTTTGTAAGAAAACGTTTGCATTATCCTTTTTCTTGGGTTGGCATTGAATATAGTCGAAACAAATACGCGATCCTATACAAGCGAGCGATTCAACAATTTATTTGAGCGAAAAATTATTTTTACAATCGAGATTACAATTAGACTAAAGATTAGGGTGTTGGCTCAACAATAGGGGCCCAACTGATGTACTTTGATTAATTTAGTGCTTATTATAATTGTCGGTTTATTGATAATTTTTATATCCTACCATGGCTGGTGCTTACATGGGGTTGTTCAAGTCCGTGAGTCAATGGTGGTCCTTTTGGGATGGGGTGGTGATGTGTTAGCCGACTTAGCCTCTGGCAGAATCCATGCAGCTTGTTGTTCGACGTCGTTGGACAGTTCTGCTCGTTTAGCAGATTTAAATGTAAGTTCCTGATTTCTTGGTTAGGATGGTTGTTGTGTCCATATACTGTTACAGGGGGATGATACGTACTTGGTCTTAAAGCCTATTGTTGCTGTGGTGCCTTTGACGGTCCCTTCCGTCTAAGGTGAGTTCGGTACATATTCGCAGTATTTTTCTTTCGTCAATCTGGTCTTAGAGATGGAGTGCCATATTGGGAAGCAGTACGATAAAAATCGGCCATATAAACCGCTTGTAGAGCAAAAGTTTTGTCCTCTGGCTTTTTCCATTGTGCTTGCGCATAATGAAATTGATGCGATGGAAGCTTAGGTTGGCCTTCTTAAGGGTCAGTTTAGCAAGACTGTTAAACTTCAACCTTTCCGTGAAGTTAACGCCAAGATACTTGACCTTTTCGTTTGTTAATATTTCTGTATCTTTAGGGAGCACTACCGTTATGCTTCGACATTGGGCTGCTGATCTGCGTCCACATCTGGATGGTCACCTTAAGTACAGAAGTGCCGATTTCCCAACATTGATACGAATACCCCATTTGGTATAGTAGCCTAATTTGTTCGCTGTTTGGATTTCGACCCCTTGCGCCGCTATCTATGGTGACGTCGAGCTGGCATAAGTCAGCGAGTCATCTGCAAATAGACAGTATTTCACTGTGTTCATTTCACAGCTATAACTGGGAGAGTTTACGGATCTGTGTCAATAATAGGTAGTCCAAATTTGAAGTTTACGATCAAGGAATCGCAGATCCAAGACGCAACTTGTTTTGGAAGAAGCGAACCCCAAACCCTTATGCTCTTATCAGCTGCTTCTTCCCAAACTTTGTACAACATCACTGGCTACCGGCAGAGAGAAGACAACTTTAAAAGAGCAGGATTCTCTGGCGGTTTCCACACCCACCCAGTTTGCATGTAACCGCGAAAAAGTAACTTGAAAAGAGTTGAATTGTTACCCAAAAAGAAGAAATGTAACCAAATAACTATCAAAGGCTTCAAGTGGCTGCCTTGGTGAACGCTATCGAGTGTGCTTACTGTGAATTGAATATGAAGAATTCTCCGTAAACTGTTTATACTGACTTTGCTTCATATGCTGCAACTAATGCTTCCGTCAATGGCAATATGCCCTAAAATCAGACCTGTCATGTAAATTCAAAGAATTAACAGTGTGCCATATATCAATAAGAATGCGTTCCAGGCCACTTGACAGCCATTCAGCAAACTGGCCACCCGTTAGAACATCAATCAGATCAATTTGAGTAGGCGCCTATCATTCAGTCAATTAATCGATGCGTCTGGTTTCGCAATGTCGCAAAGCAGTGTTTGTTTAAAACATCAATTGACCACTCGAACTATCGAATAATGTCTGTTCTGTGCGTGCATTCATGTCGTTAACACAGAAGTCCGAATAAAAAGAAATGGGTGATGTACACGCCGAATAAATAACGAATTAGACGATCTTCTTCCTGTGATGGCGCTATTGTCCGGGATGGACATTCACCGCCAAACCCATTTTGGCCGCTTTGAATTCGATGCCGGTCATCACGTCACTGTCGTCTGCGTACGGAGGATCCTGCCGTTCGTGCTGCCGTTTGAATTCTGCATGATCTTTACTAGAACGAAAAAGTCACATGATAAGAGGACGGCTTGTCTATATCCTTTCGATGCATTCAACCTCGAGGGATCAGTAACCATTTTCCACCGTCTGTCTATGAAATATGACGAGTTTGTGAGCTATCTCAAGACATGTGGCGTTGGTGGTTTGAACGCCATTCCTTGGGCTTTTTTTTAAGGATCTATCGAAGTGACCTGCCTGCCGTTTGGTCGATGGTGATGCTCCCCTGACTGAGACTCCACTGATAAGGATCCTTCGTTGAGGCGATGTAAATCTCCACAAAATCGTCATTAACGCGTCGCCTGAAGATACGGTGAAAAAAATAAATTAAAAAAATATAGCGACTTGTCCTAATTCTGGAGATAAGTGGAAAGTGATTAGAACCAGACACATCGTAAGACAGCGAAATTAAGACCTGCCAAACTTTTCTAGGCACAACTAGACACAATTGCCTAGTTGCTTTAATTCGAAATGGAATCTATGCACGTATGTACTTACATAGCTTAATTTATTTTTATAAAAATGGATTACAACTATGTTTTAAGCCCCAATTTAGAGCCATTGACAATAACAAACATTTGCATTTAAACAAAAAAGCGATTTAATATTAAACATATTTTTTTTTAAATTTTTTTTTTAACTTAAGATTACTCCTTTATCCGATGAGCTACAGTAACCATTTTGAATTGAATTTTGAACCATGATAAGATCTCGTGGCACTTGTACTATGTTTCAAATTTCATTAAGATCGGTTCAAAAGTTACAGATTTAATTCCAACTCTCCCACTGTGCGACGCACAAGTCCATGATTTTGAGAGACTGGTTATAATGTGAGCTTACATTACTCTCATCAAGACACATCAATTGGCGATGTTGCCGATTTTAAGGAACATTCAAAAAAAACTTTGTAAAAAGCAAAAGGGCTGTTATCTGTCGTTTTAAATGCAAATACGGGGCTGAATAAATATACTTCCTGAAAGTTAATTTAGATAATATGAGCGAAATCAGCGTTACTAAGCTTTTGGCTTTAAGTTATCGCTTTTTTTAGTAAACTACTAGCCAAGGTCAATCATTTAATACTTTTACTTTCGAAGGAACTACTTCGCTCGAATATGACATCATTTTCAGAGTGTAGGGACAGTGTACAGCTTCTGAGTCTTAGACATTCTAACATTCTCCGAAAATAACGTCCACGCCGCTGGTGATTTCTGTTCCAGCTTGACCCAAGTTCGCCCCGGACTGTTTACGTTCCTAAAGACGATCGACGAATCCTTTTTCTAGTTCCATCTTAAAGGTTCCATTTAAAGGATCTATCTTAAAGTACCACCCTCAACGGTACTCGTAAAATGCTGAGGTTTGTTGGTTCTGTTGCATGCTCAGATTTAATTTCAGAGAATTTTTATGATGTCTACGTAAATGCGTGCTGCAAAATGAATTCTGTGCGTAGGCGAGGGCACCATTCGAAAAAATATCGAAGAGAATCCTGAAGTCGAACTGCAAATAGTCATCTCTTATCGCAGGCAATTGCCAAAACTTCACGAGTTCCTTGGGAAATCATCAATCAGGGGCATAAGGAAAAGAAAGCAATTCTTAAAAAACGCCCATCAGTCATTCCCAGCCTGTCACACCCGAACCGCGAATATGCGGAACGCGACTCTGCACACATCCTAGCATGAAGGTAAATTGCCCCAATTCCCAGGGCACGCACCTGGGATTGGATTTGCTTAAAAAAGTAATAAAATTCAGCGAAAACCGAATAAAGCGAAACTCGTGCAAATTTCGGATCTCGTAAAATTTTACGACATCATTAGGACTGACTGACTGTAGCGCGCTCTGAACGACGACCTTCAGTTCAATTCAGACAAAATGTGGCGAGCGAGCGAGCGTTTTGAGATTGTGTGTGTGGATGAGAGGAGATCCCCTCCGTATTTAGATTTGAATTTTATTGAAATGTATTGCATTACATCCTCCAGAGGGAAGGACGGCGGCGATATGTCTTCTCCGTGCAGCTAATGAGTCCCGCCCAAGGTAATCGGTCTCATTTTTGCAAAACTTACCTTTTTTTAGGCCAGACGGCGGGCAATTTAAGGCGCAGTAATCATTTGCATGCGCCGAACCACAAGTCAACAAAAGTCTCCAAGCCTTTTGCTTTCCCCGAATTGTTGCTGTTGTTAAGGAGAAATGATTAATGGCCTCCCATACAGAGCACGACTAAATTGGATGAAAATTTACTGCCTTCCGGATGCAGACGGACGGCCGGACGGGGTTTTATTTACTCTCCGCACCTGGTCTGCGGGGATCTACCCTTGTGTGCTTCACCCTCTTTCATCATTGTACTCGACATGATTTAAGGGATTCTCGGGGTTCGTTTTTGTTGCACTCTCAAAATGATTTCGGTTTAGATACTACATCCAATCCTCGGCAGTCCCGCAGTCGGGATGTGCTGCAACGAATTTAACTCTTTCGTGGCGTCGTCCATTGTTGGTTTTGTCTTATTTACTGGCGGCACGGTGTGATGATTATTTTTGCAGAAAATGAGATCAGCAAATATTTTTGTTCGTTTTATTCTACTTTCTGGGTTCAATTTGTTGAGAAGGTGAGTGCGTGCGTGTGTATGAGTGCTGTAAGGGTGGAAGAAAGGATTCGTTCGCCAGCTTCTTATGGCTCGTCATGTGACATATGGATTATGACATTTAATACGGTGCTGTGATTCTGCCTGTGGCGAGACCGAACGTTACCTCGGTTTGATGCAGGACAAGAACGTGTGGCATTCTTTTTGTAGCGAATTGCGCTGGAATATGTTTTCTTTTCAAATAACGCAGGGATTCCTTGCTGTCAGAAGGGCAAAGAAAATTGTTTCCCTGGGGCGCTGGTAATGAGTTTGTGGATTGGGATTTTTTGTATTAGCGCATGCGTTTGAAGATGTTCCCAGTTCTTTTCGAATGATTATTGCATTTTTACCTCCAAACTATTGATCCAGGTGAGGGGATTGCCCTCCAGTTGGGACGTCTATGGCGTTCTGAGTGTCGTGTGCCGCCGCGATAGTTACTCTGCAGAGATTATTTGGAGATTTGAGGGAGGCTTTTACAATATTGGAATGGACACATTTATAATGAAATTTGAATTTAGGAGCATTCGGGTAAAGGAAGATAATGAAATGAGGAATTTGTGTGTAGGTATCCTGCATGCGATGAATATTAAGTGCAACAAAGCCTGAGATTGATTTCCATTAGAAAGGAACACCGATCTATTTGTCCAAAAAAATTCGTTACAATAGTAGTGTTGTTGTTTGTGGATGTTATGGATGATTTGCTTTATCCACCAACCACTCACGGGTAATTAGGTCAGTCAGGGTTGTCCGATGTGGCGATTCATGTCTAAACCGGCAATTTAAAATTTCATTTGGACATATAAAAATCGGTATATCGCCACCCCCGCGATTGTATCGAAATCTTAATATTACATGATTTTTCTCATTTAAAACATAATTTCACATTTTTGATATAAGCAAGCATTTTTGTTCCTTTATTAGGTACTGTTGACTTGCATTAAGTTGAATTTAAGTGGTTTGTGCTTTCATGATTGCCTCACTTGACAATCGGAAGACGAAATTGGCACACTTCTTTCCACTATCATACTGTTTTTTTTTTTTTTAATTTAGGATTTTTTTGTTTTCGAGATTTTGTATTTTAATGCATTTTGTGTGCAGATACGCGTGCCAAAAAGGAATTATGTCATCACATAATTTATTGCAGACAATTTTATTTTGGAAAATGTCAAGTGGTGAAGATTTCTTTTTGTGTCCGAAGTCGAAATTGGTGGTGTGTAGATTGAGCATAGAGCGATCCACTTTCGGTATCTAAAAACAGTTGACACTGGATCCAAGAAGTTCAAATCGACACCCACCACATATTCGATTTCAAGGCCGCATATGACAGCGTCCATTTCCTGCCGAACTGGTCAGGTGGTGCGGGATAGCAATGGAGAACTGCTCGATCAAAGTCGGAAACGAAAAATGATTTCGACAAAGCTACACACTGACGCCAGAGATCGTGCCCATTGATGGGGCTTGTTGGAAGAAGAGGATTTGTCTACATTCACTTTAACTTTAATATTTCAATGAACACCACACAAAACCATCCTTTCCTTGAAAAGAAATTAATTCTTGTACTTATTTCCTTGCAATATTTATGATTCGATTTTTTAACGTAGGTCTAAGGCTAAACATGTTGGTGTCGAAAATTTTTTAAATTTGTCATTTTTTGGCGACTTGTATTCCAGATTTGGCGATTCTTAGACTACGAAACCAGAGACCGTGCTATCAAAGGTATTCGAAAGGTAATCTGATCAAGAGTTAGAGTTCTAAACGAATCACTTCATAATTTGCTAGTTTTGAAATTGAAAATGCTGCCGATAAAGAAAAAGTTTTAGCTGACAGTCGTCTTGACGTGACTCAGGCATTCGACAAGGTGTGTGACGACAGCTTGAAGCACAAGCTTAGTCGCCTTCTTCCACAGAAATTATAGAAGTACAGACACTTTTTGAATACAGTGTCGGATAGAACTAAAGCACCCCAACTTTCAGTACAGTACAATCTCGGTAGTTGGAACGCTCCACTAACGAATGTCAATTTTTGTGTCTGAAGTACCTTATAATTCGAAATTTATTTTTGCGCAATTGTAACTTTTTTTCTGTTACAAATTTAATATTTAATTACATAATTCACGTTTGTTTTTTGTCCGAAATCATTCTTTGAATAAACTTATTTATTTTACGGTTAAACGTTTTTTGAAGTTTCATGTATCCAGTAATCCGAAAACCTCTGTGGTTCGAACTAGGATAAGTTGCTCTATTTCTCCGAGTCTGTACTGTACTTTGTTTTGTATATCTCTGCTTCAATAAGTGGGGTTGTAAGAAAGTTTGTTTTATATTACAGTGGTGACCCAGTAAAACGAATGCCTATGTACGGAGTATCGATATAGCTTACACTTTTTTCAAATGCATTAGCGTCTCTATATCATGTGCCTAAAAAATAGTTGACACTCGCTATAGCGAATGTAACGTTCTATGTTGTGCCGGTAGTTCGTTAAGCTTGGTAAAAATGTTTCAAGAGAACGAAACAACGAATTTTTAACTCTCTAATTACTTAGGTATAGGTTTAGGAAAAATAAAATACAATAGGCACGCATCAGTTAGTACGTGGTAGTAGAGTTGAGTGCAGCTAAGTGCGTTTTTTCTATAACAAAAATAGTGGCACTATTTTCGAAATGTAAGTATTTTAAACATTTTTTATTGCCCTTGCACATCAAAGTGGGCTTAATTTTAATTAAATAAAAATTATTTCTGTGGTCAGACAGTGTGTCTGGCTTAGATGAAAATTTTAAATTCATCTTGTGTATGTTGCTTAATTTTAAAAAGGAATACTTCATGGTTCTTTAAATATTTCAGTGATGGGAAACTCTCTGAACCTATGGTAGTGTTCCCAATCTTACTTCCTTAAAAGGACATTGATGAAAGTACGCCCCAATCTTGGATCCTAGGGAAAAGCGAGGGCGGTTGGATGCGCCCATACATATCTTTATATTAAATATCTTATACGAAGAGTGTTTTGTTAATATATAAACATATTTATTGTACATCTATTTTTATGTGAATAATTAGTTAGCAAACATGTGAATCAATTTAATTTTTTTCGAAAAAGTTATGAGTTGATATGAAGTTTTGGTATCAGGCTTCTGAAACTAAGTACTTCTCTCCGGGTACTAGCGTAAACAGAACTTTTTCTAAGAATTAAAAAAAAGAAACAATTCTCCGCGTTAGTAAATATGTTTTTTCAAAAATTATCTATATTACTTATATATCCAAACATTTTCGCTGAAGCTTTAATAGTTAACAAAATAAGAAGAAGTCAAATTTAAGATTTCTGTTAACTGCCCGGCTACTAGTGCCTGTACCCCACGTTTACAGTAATGTCTGGCTAATCAGAATCACCTCTAATCCGAATACCGTATTAATCCGAACCTCTATTATATTTTCTCTCATTATGTACTCAACAGTCCGAACCAACTCCGATTTGTGTTCGCTTTAATCCGAATTACAACTAAAAAACATGGAAACTCATAGGTTTTCACAGTAATTTTAGTTTTTACAAGAAAAGTTGTTACTCATTATTCGCCTTCTGGGCGAGTCCTCAGGCGACCACAATTTTGAATGCAACAACATTCAGGAAAACGCACAGCCATATAGCCAAGAAAAAAATATAGTTAACACCCAAAAAGTCCATTCACATCCATCCGGATTTACCGGATTTACCCATGCACCAAACAACAGCTAGCCAAATACGCAGCGTCGACAGAAAGTCGTTCCCACTGCAACGAATTCACCAGCAGTCACCCAGCTAGGCGTACCCAGCATGTCTGCACCTGATCCTCTCCTGATCAACAATGCTCACCGCATGTTTTATTATTGCCATACTTTTTTATGATTGGTAAGTTAAAGCGTAAAATAGTAGAAATAACCCTTGATAGGGAACCATATAAGATCCAAAGCAAAAGAAATTGAGAAAGCTTAGAGATCTAAGAAAAGGCACAATTATTCATTGCGGACTATTTCGGGGGAAGGTGCAGATGTTGCCAGGCCGATGTTGCAAGCTTCATTGAGAAAGTCCCTGATCTAATGAATGACTACGATGACAATGCTGATGATACTGGATTTATTTTTCGTGTTCTTCCTTATAAAACATTTGCTTTAAGAAGTGAAAAGGGCAAGTGGTGGTTCGTAGAATAGCCAAAGAAATACTAGCCGTATAACGACTGGATAGCGCAGTTGGTTCTATCTACCTACCCTTGGTTAGTGGGGTTCGAATTGTAATTACGTTTCTGTCTGGTCTTCAAGTCTCCAGTTACCATTTGCCGTCGGTATCAAATTATCGGCACTATCACTGGAGTGTTAGTATTTTGGTACCCACAGTCAACTGAACAACGGACCAATATGGTCTAAATGTGCTGGTGAATCCACTAGCACCCCGGCGAAAAAGTAAAGTTATTAAAGTTGCTTGTCTCCGAGTTCTTCTTTTTCGAAAGGTTGCTTATATCGTATTTTTTCTCATAACCGGACACCTCTCATAAGCGGACATACTTGACTCTTGGTACCGTCAGTGTCGGCTTATGAGGGAGTTCACTGCATCAATGTACTCACGCGAGGCAATAAACGGCTTATTTTTATCTAATTCTGTCTTCGGAAAGGATGGTAACTTTCCATATTGCGAACTGGTAATAAATGCAACAAATTAACTGCAGCAGGTGAGAGGGAACCTGCTTAGTGGGACGGATGAAAGCAAACATTAGCAATTGTCTTCCTTGACTTCTTTGGAAGATACCTGCCGAGAGGAGAGAGCTGCAATGTGTTTTAGACGGAAGTAACATCGACAAATGATGTAGACACCGACCTTAAATTGGCCAATCTGATACATCAATTTGAGCAGACTTTACTAATCTAATTCAATGGTACAAACTAATGTGCGTTATTGCAAAATTGGACTCAAAAATTCTCTAGTCTTATAGCGTAAAAGTAGGCATCTTTCCTTCCTAAGCAAGAAGTACATAACTTGTCATGTCATCTACACTTAGGGATAACAACAACGCGAGCTCGGTGGACTGTGCTGAACAGAAGGAGACTCTTATTAGAGGTAACTCACAGTCGCAAAGCTCTAGACAATTTGGTGGCAGCCTATAAAGGAAATCGTAATGCGGATGGGCATTCTGAAGACACAATTGAAAGGTAATGAGTGGGAGTGACGAGTCGATATTCGTTAATTCTCGTCGAATAAGAAAATTGTACTTTTCTTTTGTGCGAATAGCGAGATGGTCCAAATGTATGGGCTCTGCAATATAGCGCATAAATTAGAACCCAGCCACTAGACTTCAATATGCCTACCTATCCCTGGAAAGGACACACAACTGAAATCCTATTATAAACTCAATTTATTATTCTTTGTTTAAAATATTATCCGACAAACTCAATTGCCAAGGTATAGCATTCACTCTAAACCAATTTCACGATGGCATCAAACGCTGTCCGTCAAAACCAAACCAATTACACGAAGATCATGATTTTCAAAGCCACCCGGTTTGTATGCATTCCCAGCGTTTATAACGACGATGAAAGGTAAACAGGTGCTAATTGAAATGGATAAGACAGTTTAATTATGAGCTTCACGACTATACCAGCGGAGCGACAGCATTTGCATAATTACTTGATAACAATCAACACAGCCAAGTACTTATCTATTCCAGTCAAGATTCAGAACATCATCAAAGTCGTTAAACGTCAGAGAAAGTTCCTCCGCTCATTAGTGCGTCTGCCCGCATAGTGGGTGACCTGTGGGCATGATGAACACGAACGCTGTGCTTTTGAGATAATCAAGCTAATTCCTAATCGATTGCTGCGGAAGCTGAAGTTATACGAAAATTTGTGAACAACGAATTAAAAACCCATTGAGCTGTCGGCGGCATTTGTGTATTTCAAAGAAATATGAACAGGTTCGAGTTTCGTGCCACAGTCTTTGTTGCACTTTGATGAGACAGTGGCGGCGGCAGTCGTGTTGTGACAATGACACCATTGGAAATATTTTATTCAACACTTTGCCGGTGTCCGAAGGGAATGGTTTATGGTCCGTGGTTAAAATAATATTTGGAAATTTACATTTAAATAACTGCATTTTCGAAAAGTTTTATCGTGTTGTTGATGGATGCACATTAACACGTGCCTGAGATAAAATTGATAAAATGTGTGTATGTTTCCATATGATAGGCCGCGGCTCAGCCTGGCCATCGAATTGTATCTCTCAACGCCGTCTATGGCAGTTAAGCCCTTTCATTTTCCCGTTAGGACTAGCGCCACCAGATTGAATTGTGAATGAGAGAACTTGAGAGAACTTCCTGCTCGCTATAGAGGCTGAAGTGTGTCCCGTGACTCATGTGGAGGAAGAAGCCTCTGAAGAAAAAATGCGTACCCAGCTTTGAAGGCTTTAACCATACCATGCCAATTTCGTGACGAGGTAGAGTCACTCGTGAAAAAGAGAGATACATAAACATCTCCATCTGCTTCAATGGGACTCCACTAACATTGAGCAGGCGTTCTGGAAGTGACCATAAACTCCGATTTGTCCACTTTGACTATCATTCAAGCATCAGCACACACGGCCACAAACCTATCAAGTGCGCGCTGGAGTTCCACCAGGGAAGATGTAAGAATCACTAAGCCATCTGCAAAAAGAAGATGACTCTCCTAATATGAAACATTCCTCGCCTTCGCTGCGCTACAACATCTAGTCTACAAACACAATGAAAAGGAGAGGTAACAAGACGCACAATTGGCGAAGTCCAACTCCCACGCTGAAAGGTGTTGATTAAGCACAGTCAACCCGAACACAGCTGCTACAGTTTGTGAGACTGAATGGCCCTTATAAGAGGACCATCAACCCCTTACTCCTGCAGAACACTCCAGAGTTTACCTCGAGGAACTCGGTAGTATGCCTTTTCCAAATCCAGTTGTAGATGGGCTTGGCATACTCCAAGCCTTCCCAAGTAACATTCTTAGAGCGAAAAGCTGGCCGGTTGTACTTCTATCCGGACGAAAGCCGCACTGTTCATCCCCCATTCTGGGCTCGACCATAGCTCTAGAACGCGCTTCCAACACCTTAGTGTAGACTTTCCCGGGGAGACTTAAAAGAGATATGCCCCTGTAATTGGAGCAATTTTTTTGGCCCCTTCTGGGAAAGTGGGACAATCACCAATGTCTGCCACTCTCCAGGTGTCTCACCACGATTCCAGGCCAGCCATAAAACTCCCTCTTTCGCCATTGCCTTCAGCATTTCTGGCCGGATTTCATCCACACCGGCGGATTTGCCAACTTTTAGCGGTTCAATCGCCAAAATGACTTCCTGCACCGTTGGACTATTCTCCGCCCCACTCAAGACTACAAGTCTGCCATCCTCAGTACCCTGATCGGGATTGAGTAGCTCCGAAATGTGCTCGCTCCATCTGTATAAGATGTCCACCTCATTGGAAAGCAACACACCATCTTTGGATTTGTCACATTCGATGATTTTCAATTGCCTTCCTCTGAGTCGGCGGATGGTTGCCAGAACACCGTTTTCGCAGATCTATGGTCGCTTTCCGATTTCTCGCCGAACTCCTCCCAAGACTGCACTTGAGCTGCTCGCACAGCAAGCAATTTGGAAGTTTTTCGCGCGTCAGTGTACCGATCACGAGAAGGAGAATTCCCCAAGAGAATCCAGTCTCTGTAGGTCTTCTTCTTCTCTCTGATGGCTTTTTGTAGTGACACAGTAGATGAGATAATGCTCGACAGCAGTGCATCGGCATTATTCCTTTAGTAGAAGTGATAATAGAAATTATGTAATTTTGTAAAACTAAGACAGTTCGAAAATAAAGTTGAACGAGAGCGGAACTCAAAGCGTGTTTTTTTTTAACTTGTATAGTGCTTCAACTGATTTAATTAATTTCACTTCATCGTATTTTCATGTATATCATAAAATTCTCGGTTTCTACCTCACACCTCGGCCTATTGTTGGCCACGTACATCTGAGCATAGAATCGCTTCAAGCTACTAGAGACTCACAGCTACCCCATCATGTCCAGTGTAAAACAAAGTCACCACACCACTGGTCAGTGGGAGTTCGTCGTCGCTCCAGCAAAGGGAATTTTTTGTGACTTGCACTTCCCCCGAGTGTCTACACGAAATCACCCTCATGCATGAATTTGCAATGCAGATCACTTAATTGCCGCTGTGCACACACATCCACCCCCTGTCCGGTGTTTGTTCATTTCGCCTAATTAAGGGATTTGTCTGTCCGCTTCTCGATGAAAGAGTACATTAAGATGCAGACAAATTGGCTTGCCCCGTTCCTAGGAATCTCCCAACAATTTGGATCCAGTTAATCCCGAATCGGCCGCCCCGTAGAGTCCTTAGAGTTCGTTTTCAAGGCTCTGCAACGCCTACGAGGTGTTAAGCTCCCATCGATAGCCTGCCAACGCCGATTAAAGCTGCTTTAAAGTATTGCTCCTGCATCAACGCAACCGCAGAGTGTTTAACATCCAAACAATGCATGCACACAACGTCTACTGCTGGGATTGGTTCATGCACGCGATCCTTGGGGAGGGGGTCCTTTATTATGCATAGAGGCCAGACATGAATGTATGTAACTCAAGTATCCAGCAAAGTGCGTTAAACTCCTACACAAACACAGTCCTCTGCAACTCTAAGTCCTTTCCTCCACACACGACGTCCATGTCACTCCGTGCGTCGCGTCGGTCACAGCGTTCGTCGCAACCACAAGTATTTACAGAAATCATGATAAAAATGTCCTCTTCAAGCGAAGAGTGGTGAAAAGAAATGTCGCAAAACTCTCGTACCCGGCCGAGTAAGTTGAGGATAATTAAAAAAGGAATATTAAATTGTTTCCGCCGCCGCGCAGCGACCCTTCCCCCACGAGAAAGGGTTTGGCTCGCATCTGCAGAAGGATGTGTGCTCGCCAACATGTGCATACAGTCGAAATGGGGTACGTCGTGGGGGAGGACAAGGCATAATCCATGTCAAAGGTATTTATTTCTAGGAAGCGATGGTACGGATCTGTGTGCAACTTCGCTTGCATTGTGCATTCCCCCGGGGAAGTTTGTTGGAAACTAGTTTTGTGGGTGGGTGGGGGATCAGCTCGAATCCGAACATTGAGCCTTTCAGACGCAATGATGTTATTATTTGTTTAACTCCGCATCTGAGTGCTGAGAGCAGACAATTGAAAGCGAGATTTTAAAACCGCAGAGGTAAGCCCAAGAGTGTTCGTTGTCGTCGTTTACGGATGTGATGGAATTGAGCATGTTATAATAGCGTGTAATGTTGTTTGCTGTGTTCACTGATTAAAGAGCATTTGTTTGCATTGAAGGACTGATGGGAGGAAAAGGGGCGTTTCGCCGAGGAGGAACCGAAAAGTGCAGTGATGTACTAGAGAAAGTGGAAGTTGTTGGGAGTCGTCTGAGGAAAAGAGAAGACGATTTGCAGTTAATTGCATTTCTCATCATCACCTTCCGGAATAGTGCACACTATTTTTAGGCCCCTGTGCGGCACGGCATTGTAGTGCAACAACCTGCTAACAACTTCCTTGCACTCCTGTCGAAGTCGATGAATTTCTTTCTATAATCTCTCCAGAACGCCCAAATCGTATTGAGCATTCACAGTCTGACCTTGTACAACCATTTCCTTAAGTGTCCCATACACAGCACACTTGTAGCGGTGTGCTAAAATGTTTCCTGTGTGTGATGTGGACTAGTCCGCGCACTTTCATACAAAAATGTATACGTATTCCTATAGTTGGAGAGGGTTGAGCTTGTTATGGATTTGTTTTGCCATTTAAGCGTTTTATATGCTTCTGGACAATGAGTATGTGCAACTATTTAATGAATGCAAACATGCATGCCGGGGTCATGATTATATAATTATTGATGCACCTGGTGCAGTGTTACAATCACCCCCACTGCTTATAGCGCAGCCCCGTCGTCCTTAATGAAGCACTAATGTGTACGAACTTGTGTGACGTGTGTGGCGGTAAGTGCACACTTTGTTATGGATACAAGGGTGCTTTGTATGGGGCACTATGTCCTTGCCCTTGGTATCAAAGGAAACGGATGGCATCTTCTTGATGAACTCTTTCTTCTCTTTCGGCTCATTTCGTGAATTCCTTGACGCCTTTGCATGGCTTGTTGTAAGTGGCTTGTTATAAACCTGGAAGCACACAGAATGTGGGAGTATGCAGAAATTCCACACAGACCGTTTCTTCCCAATTTTTCTCAAGAAATATGTAGTTTCACGAGGGATTAAAAGCCCAACCCACCGAATCCGTCGACTGCGTTTAGAACCAGAATAATTTAAGTTGCCGCCACGCAAAATGGTGCCCCAATGAGTAGGTTGCTTGTGCAAACCACTATTGTAAAAATCTAAGAATTTACAATATGTTTTCTTTCACTCGTAAAATTTTGAAAGGACAAACACGAAAAGATTACCCGAATGATACGATACGGAAACGTCTCTGAACAGCAGAAAACTTGAAAGTTAGCCAAGTCATCCGTCGTGATGCATTCCAGAGGTGGGCCACATTTGCTGTCTCACTCTAATTATGGCTTATCGGTTGCCAATTCTGTTTACAGGACAACACTTTTAGGGATCCCAGTCAATATGTCTCGTGGACAAGTCATACAGGGATCAAAGCGCAAAATTCGCTCTTTGCTACTTGAAAGAGTGAAACGTTGGACGTTGGGCTATAAAGTCATACCTATTGAGACAAGCAGAGAAGGACCTCAACTAAACTGATGTGCACCACTGGCTGTTAGGCTGTTAATTGCATATCGCGGTAACTGGAGATGCTTGTTGGTTGAGGCTCAGTGGGGGGAACCCCACACACACATCACATCCATTTGCATGACATTGAAATCAATTACGTCACCTTCTTCATTGCACCCAAAGGAACGTGTGGTTCTTCATTATCTATTTTTGGCCTCTATACCAGAATCGTACGGCAGAAAACCTTATAGAATTGATTAGGTGTCTTCCTGGGGCCATAATCATTCTCCATAACATTTTCGGCAGACCATCTTTGACTCCTTCATAGCGATTCATCGACCTCCATCGGCTTGACATTCGCCACGCATGATTAAAAACCACAAATAAAATCAAAGTTAAAAATAAAAGCCCACTCATTGAAGCCTCGTTTTCCATAAAGTCCCACAATTTCAACGTTGTCGGATCAATAGCACTCCATTTGGCTCATCACATCGACCTCTCATTTGCAAGAGTACACCCTCGAGTTACCACCACACATGCACAGAAATCGCTTGTGAGGACGTGAAATGCAATGACTAAAAACAAATTTACGGGCTCTACATTTCAAAATACAAACGTCGGTGCAGGTATGTATAGTATCGACAGACGCTCGACGCGAGTTTAGTGACATTCTGTCGCAGACACCTTCAATTATAGCAAATGCCGCAGACATTCCAATTTGAAAAAGGAAAACATATTAAAAGCACTCCGGTGTCACCAACAGACGACAGTCTATCTTGTCAATCGAGTTTATGCCGTCGGCGGCGTTCCGTGGATGAGAAGTTTTCTATTTTTACCTCTTCCGCCGCCAATTAGGGAGGCTGGCTGGCTGCTTATCGCAATTCACACCTTCACATCATCAATTTCCTCTGGAGACAGTTCATCTGTCTGAAATCGTGTTTCCCCCAGTCACACTCGCTCTTTGTCATCGAGAACCATGAGAATTTATTAATTTCGAATGAATTCGTGAACGACGCAGTCCTTCAGTCTGCAGGCGCACTACACCACGGTGGCGGGAGGATGTCTGCGCCTAATGTGTATGATGTGAGCACTCTGGATATTCAATTCATTGGCGAACTACTGGATACAAGCAGCGATTTTCACCTTTTGGTTCGTCTACCCAATGAGGGCTCCGAGTAACAGACTGCGCCGCTGCCGGCACTGCTGCCACTCTCCATTTCCGTCCGGCGCCCGTGAAAAGTTTCATCCCGAAAGTTTTGCCTTCATAATTGAAAAGGCACCCGCCCACATGACAGGCAAATGAAAATAAAGGGACAAAGAATGACGACACATCCTGGGAAGAAGATGAAATTTTTGCTGGCCTTCCGGTGAAGAGAGAGTGGCCCCCACGTTGTCATGTCTTGCAGAAAGGATGAAAGCCATCATACTCCAGCTCATCCAACTTGATCGTATCCGTCCATTAGTGGCTTTTATTTGAGTGGGTTCACCTTTTGTTGCCGCTCTGCGACGAGGGAGCTCCGAACATGAACCATTACGGGCGCCTTGTGTCGGTCGCTGTGTCTGTGTGTGTGGATCCCCCAAGAGATGGCATCTTCAACTTTAATGTTCGTGGTATTGTTTGAAATGTATTCCCAGCAATTATCCAGTTTTATTTTTCAGTTGATGTGTGCTGCCTGGATTTTGGTATGGGTTGGAGTTTGCTTTACTCGGAGGCTTTCATTTATATCTATCCTTTGGAAAGTATCTGGAAAGTTATAGAATGGGCGATGTCTAATGCATGGATGTCCGCTTGGCGTTCGCTTGGTCTGGAATGAAGAGCTGTGTTCTGATTGCAACTTCTGTCACGGCGATGGAGTTATCCTTTCATTCTTTGAAAACAGGCGCTGTCAGTTGTTTCTAGAAGTTAGTGGATTCACAAATAAATACTTTAAAGGGGACATATTCATTTATTTCTGATTAATGTTCGGGTTCTAGTTCTTGCCCCTTAAATGTCCCATAATCTCATGTATATGGCTACGATCAGACGGGGTTTTGTATGGGAGCGCAGAAATAAATGTGTAAAATCTGAACTATGAAACGTAGCGCGATGAAATTTGGATTGGAACACGCATCTTAAAGTACACAAGTTACTGACACTTGTTGATGTTCTTCTACCGCGAAGAAGAGACCTTCATTTACTTCTAGCAGCATCCTGGTTCAATTAAATCATCAAATGTATTGCTTTTCCAAGAACTACATGTCTACGAGTACATGCCTTCTTCTATTTGTTAGGACTGGGCATTTGCAGAGAAGGTGTTGGATAGATTCCATATCTTTCACAAAAGCCGTTGCGTGGTACATTCAATCGCAATGTGTGCGCACCTATAGCGCAGTGCAACTATTATTTAGTATTTGTGTGCGGAAACCCTTGCGAGTTAAGCGGCTCAGTGATTTGCTCAGCTCACCTGTTGCTCTAATTACAAGACCGGGTGAGTCATCGGGTTCTGGCTCTGTCCATGTCTTCGTCTTCCAGTTTTCATTTAATTATTTGGCTTGGCGGGAATGCTTATGGGATTACCCAAGATTTTCCCAGCTCAGATCCACTTTCGTAAGCCTGACCGCTTTTTCGTTTCCTTAAATGCTAGTATGCCCTGGTATCCAGAGTAGTGCGACCAGGGATAACTCATGCTTTGTCTGCATAGCCTGACCAGTCTCGATGTCAGTATGTCGAATTGTTGGTACTATATCCGCGCAAGTACTGTCTCGAATGAATAGAACACACAAAATGACAGCGCGTCGCCTTGTCTGAATCCTTTTTTGACATCAAAGGTCTCGGTTAGTCTTTACCGACCTTGATGGAGCGGCGTGCATTCTCCATCGCCATTCTACACAAATGGACGAGTTTGGTAGGGATGCCAAAACTAGACATTGCTCTGTTTAGCTCGTCTCTATAAATGCTGTCATACGCGCCCTTGAAATCCATGAATAGGTGATGGGTATCAATGTGTTGTGCCTGGGTTTTTTTTCCCAAAATTTGCCGTAGCATGAATGTTTGATCCATGGTTTATTTCCCTCGCCTCAAGCCACACTGGTATGGACTGACCAGGTTGTTGACGAATGGGTTTAGGCGTTCACTCAACACTGCAGCTAGTATCTTGTATGCTATGTTCAGAAGACAGATGGCTCTATAGTTGGCGCAATTCAGAGGGTATTGGGGATTGAGCAAACAATGCTGAGGTTCCAATCATCGGGCATGCTTTCCTCCGACCATATTTTACAGATGAGTTGGTTCATGCTCCTTACCAAATCATCGCCTGCCGCTTTGAGAAACTCAGCCGGTAGGCCGTTAGCCCCAGCATCCATGTGGGATTTCAACACAATGAGTCTACTAAAGTAATGCGGATGGAATAAGAAATACAACTAAACTATTAAAAGATGAGTATTAAATGATTTAAAAAAAGCTTGGAAGACACTACAGTCGTCTCTTAGTGCCAGGGTTTTACCGAATGTGACACGGAAGATAGCTGCGACTGTACACGCACTCTTTTTTCAGCCCTCAGTGTACAAGGAGAATTCATACGTCCCGTAGGATCGAGGGGATAAAGGTATAAGATAGCTTCGAGTGCTACCGTTGGTGTTGTTCTAATACAGCCTGGCATTCTGTTAGCCGTGTTAGAAGAGATTTCTTCTACAAGGCTTTCCACCTGACCAGAGAACCGTATGTCATGATTAGTCCTACTATCATGCTGAATAGTGTATCAACCGTGGGGGAAACTCGATGGACTAGCTCATATTATCGCTTCAACGTTTATCTGAAGTTCGATATGAACTGGCTATTGCTAGAAGTCAGAGTCCAAGAGCGTCTGCTAGATTGACCGCCGAAAATTTTCAATCAATAGAAGAAATCTTGCAGGTACTTGAATGCTTTGAAACTGCCACAACGACAATATCAGGAGAAAAATTCGTAACAAGTTCCCTTGTCATACCTCTAATATGAGGAACCTCCGCAAAGTTAATCTCCTTGGAAACAACAATTCAAACTGCTGAAGCCCACGAGATATGAAATACATTAATTGAGTCGATAAGTAACGGCTTAAAGCCGTATCACACGAGGACACTGGTCATACTAGCAACTGTGTTAGACCCGAAGCTTAAGAAGAGTGGCTTCAGCACTCCAAAACAAGCTGATCATGCTGTCCAAAATTTACAAAAGGAATACGCATCGTCTATTGCATCCAATGCCACCCGAGAGCATCCAGTGCCAAACAGTTGCGAACGGGTATTTTCTAAAGCAGGACGAGTAATGATACAGAAGCGAAATAAATTAAAAGCTTAACATTAAAATCAAATTCGGACTTGTACTGATTTATTTAGAGGGAAATTATACTGAAAACAAATACACTTCAAACCATTTGTGTATTAAACACGAGAGTCGAATATATCCTATAAATGTTGCTACATATACACAGTAATGGAACATTTAAAACTGGACTTGCGTAAATTGGTAAAACTATCGATACTATCCATAGTTTTTGTCCAAAAATATCGATACTATCGAAAATGGTAACTATCGTTGTTTAAGCAACACTACGCTTTTGTTCGGGTTTACATTCTGTAACGTGTTCAGTTCTCGAGCTTGTGTCCAGTTATTACCTAGCAGTAGTCCCTCTCTTCACCTTAATGGTGCAGGGTGGGATGACGTGATCAGCTGTGATTGCAACATGATTCCGGCTCTTACTACTATGACCCTACGCAACTTCTTTGAGTCACTTTTTAAAAAAAATATTGACGACAGCATAAAATCTTGCGAACACCCATCATTCAAAGTCTTGGCTGCCGCAAAGTATTCCGAAATGACACAATTTCAAACATCGCATCACAATTAAATCAAAAACAAACTGAGATGAAAATATTGAATCCAGTTCGTTCAGCAGAAAAAAGAGGGCATAATCCAGGTGAACCAAAACATGTATCTGTCTATTTTCAAATTCAAATGTGCCCATCCTTCCTTCGGGGTGCTGTAACAAATCTCTTCTTCTCGTTCAAAATGCATCTCTCATCCAGAACTGACATCGGGGAGAATGCACCAATTACACGACGACATGCGAAACAGTGGAAAGGGGTGTGATGTAACGAAGTTTGACATGTGCCTCTAAAAATTTGACATGACAGGAACACAAAATAGTTTAATCCACCACCACCCGAACTCGGCGCACAAGAGGGAGAATCTTGTCATGAAAAATTACCCATCGAGATGGATTGGTACATGGTTTCTGGCACTGCATCAAGTCATCTTTTGAGAGGACATGAGCACACACCCTGGCCTAGCTCAGATCTGTTTGTCATCCAAACGTGATACGAATTTTCCGCTCCAGTTGAGTACATCGCGTTGAATTTGTCACGTCGCTTTATCCGTCAGTTGACAAAACTTTTCAATTGCATCGCCCATCGCACAGGTACAGTTCAGAAAAATCGGGCAAGGAAACGGGGGGTACCTGCTTGAAATTTGATATTTTGTATGCAGATGAAATCTGTTGTCTCCTGCCAAGCAACAGAGACAGAGTGTCACTTGCGACTCAATTTGTCAATGTTCACGTGAATTTTGAATAAATTATTAAATTAATTCCAACTTGGATCTTTTGATAGAGAATTTTAAGTGAATAAGTGGAGAACGGCCATGGTACAATGATGCCATATATGTCATTTAATTTTTTTGAGAACGTTCGACAGTACATTTTTCATTTTTTTGTTGTGGAAAAACGAATGTGAGGACGGTCTGTTTTTACACGGTTTAGAAAAGGAAAGGAGGAAACATTCGATTTAGCACGATTAAAAACGCTTTTTTACTGAAATTTTAAAAAATTCAATATTTTTACAAACCGTTTTATTTTAGAAATTTATTTAGGTAATGTCCTTTTTCTACTTCAGTCTCATCTTATAATAAAACAACATTTGTTACTCTCATAATTTTTAGTTTTGCATAAATAATTGCTTTTATTCATTTTTACAGTGTTAGGGGATATGAGACCAATCCTCTTTTTTCTATGTACTTCATGCCTTGCGCCGAGGTGTTTGGATTGATGCGTCGGCCCCTACGCACTTGAGCCTACGCAGCCCCGGTTTGATTCCCGGTAAGAGCAAAATACTTTTCATGACTCCACCTCTTTCAAGTCATTATCAATGCTCAAAGAGTATAACTGTCCAGAAAAAGCTTCTCAAATTGGCCATTGGGAGTCGACATAACACTGGAGGTCCCTTCCACTAGTGAGATAACAATAACACGCAAAACACGAGTGGTTGCCGAGAAGCTAGGCCCTGGCCATCTATGGGCTGTAGCACCACCATTATTATTATATCATGTCTTTTTTTACACGGTTTTTTCAGCAACGTGTCTACCGCGTGAAAATGGAATGAGGCATAAAAAAAGTATGTATGGTATAATTCATGGACAGAAATAAAACTCACAACTGCCTTTGTTATTATCCGCTCAAAAATAAATTAAAAAAGCTACATTCAGAAGTTTTTCAGAAAAAATTATACAAAGGCAGCAATAAAAAGTAATTATGCATTACAATTTATTTGAAAATAGAAGTCTTGTTGAACTCTTAGTATAATGCAAGTACTCCACTCTCGATAGGAACTCAAGGAAAACATTTTCAAATTCCGAAGATTTCCAAAGAGTTCAAAATAAAACAATTTTAAACAACCCTTAAAAAAGGTTTTTTAGTGACTTTTACTTCAAATTGAGTGTATGACATATTATTTCAAAATTTGTAAAAAACTACTAAAATATGAAATTCTAGAAGTATGGTAATGTAACCGAATCTCTGTACGAACAAAAGATTGTAAAATTGCTGCCGCAATAAATAAATAAACAATAAATAAACAAGTTTAAACAACCAAGAGGGAAAGAGAAACAAATTCATTCAATTCAAATACAGTATCGCCTCGCTAGTCCGGACACATAAGGTACCGTGTGTGTCCGGAATAGCGAAAAGTCCGAGAGAAGTAAAAAATAAAATGAAGTGTATAACGGATATTGTTCCAAGCAGCTTTTATAACAGATGGATAATTTAGTTTTCAAATGCCATAAAATGTGCTAGGTATTATCTTTGAGAAATTTAGTGCGAAATTCAAGCCTGATCCACAAAAAGTATGCCTTATCCTCCAAAATAATGACAATAATAAAAACTTACCGCAACTAAGAAGCCTCGCAATGAAATGCATACGACAGAGCATTAAAAATCAACAGACACATATGTACGTAACCAACGGTGTCTAGAATCAAGAGTCGACTGCAAGCGATTAGTAGCGGAAGGAGAAGTAGGAGAATTTATCTATTACGCATATATGTACATAGATACTCTGTAATATCTTGACAGTGTCCGAAATATAGAGGTGTCCGGGCTAGCGAGTGTACTGTATTGTACTCACAAAACTCGCCTAAAATTCGTGATTTATTACTCCGAACATTTGTACATCGTATGTTAATTTTGAGAAGAGGTCCATAATGTGCACTGTGACCATCCTCTCTCCATCTCACAGCAATGAATTTTCGATAAGATCTGAGAGAAAATCATCACTTGTGTCGGTTCTGAAGCCTTAGGCGGAAAGGTAGTAAATGATCTTCTTGCCCCGCTCAATATGACGGGTATTGGCGGTTGTTTTCTTCGTTATCTTCCTAGTTTCGAAGTTTCCAGAGTAGCAAAGCCCAACAGACTCTGATGATGTAAATGAACAAAAAAAAGCAAAAGTTAACTTTCCCAAATCACACATATCTCTTTCATGCAACCACAGGTCTGTACACTCACGAGAATAATTTTTCATACAAATCTCCTTTAATTAAAACAACATAAGTTTTTTTTTAATAAAAACGGAATGTAATTTGTATTTTAAAGACAATATCTTATTAAATAAGCTTTAAGGATAATAGTCCCACAACACTAGAAAATAAAAAAGTTCAAAAATGTGCTTAAAATAAACAGTGAGAAAAATTGTTCGTACAAAATTTAAGAGTTGTATTAAAATTGTAATATTAATCTGTTAGTACCTAGTATGAAGGCCCTTGTTTTCAATCACAGCTTTTAACCTACGTGGCATTGACCGTACTGGATTTTCTGTAAGGCTGGTGTCCATCTTATTTCACTCTTCTTTACTTGCTTCTTTTAGCTGCATTTTCGTCCGAACTTTATGATTTTCACGTATTTTTCTGTCTAAATGTTCCCACAGATGCTCAATTGGGTTGAGATGTGGGCTTTGAGCTGGAGTCTGAAGAACGTGGGGACAGTTATAAAGCAACCAACGCCTAACGTCGTGTGCTGTGTGCTAAGGATCGTTATCTTGATAAAGATAAAAATCCTGAGCGCAGTTGTTTTTTTCTGCAGAAGCGATCAAATTTTGCTTGAGGATGGTTAAATATTGCTTTTGGGAAATATGATATTTCCATCAACAAATACGAGATTTCCCACACCATAATAACCCATTGCCCCCGAACCAAACCATTCCCAACCCCGTGTATAACTTTGGCTGCTACATATTTTTTTGGTTGCAAAGCTTCGTTTTTTTTTTCTCTACACCTTTTCTTGTTTTCTATCACTTCTAAAGAGCTCGAACTTACTCTCATCTAAGAAAATCACTTTTTTCCAAAATTCTACTGCCTCGTTCTTATACTTTTTCACAAAGTCAAGCCTTCGTTTAATATTTTCTTCTCTTAAAAGTGTGAAAAATTACTGCAGATCGCGTATCGATCGAAGTATTTCCTTTACTTCTGTCAAAATACAACTTTCAAGACGTTTTCTTTAAACGCAATACACAAATGCTACGAAAGAATTTATAAATTTTTGCAAAAACAAGGAAATATTTCATAATCTGAACTAACGGTGTGCTATGGCGTTGCCAAGTCCATTAATGGAAGCCAAGTCCTTAAAGGAAAAACAATTTGAGTAGTAGATTTTTTTGTACAACAAACTTTTTTTTATTTTTGTGCGTAAATATTCTGCACAATATATCTTCTATTAAATTACGTACTTAGAATTCAAGATAGCATAAATATATATTAATAAAATGAGAACGTCTTACTTAAGGTAGCCTTGTGCGAAAAATTATTCTCAGCAGTGTGTGTTCGTAAATAAACGACAGGACTGTGCATGAAAACGCTTCAATTATTGAATTCTTTTGAAAGTCGGCGGGTAGAATTCTATTCCTTCAACTTCAAATTACCGAGGGAACCACTTAATACCGATTTTGTTCAATTTATCGACTATGTTTCAAAAGGAGCGGACACAATTAAATTATCAAGAGATTCAAATTATCGAGATTCAACTGTTCCTTGGAGGCCACCTTAGAGGTATCTTTTGAATAATGAAAAATACTCCAAGACAGCTGTCAAACGCAATGCTGTTTAGGTAGGTCACGCTGGCGATTTTATCCGGTATCGCAGCATCAACACTTGTCGCGACAATTTATAGACGCGTTGCTGTTGACTGATACATGTCAGCAGAGCAAGATTGTTTTTCAAACGAGTATATACTGTAGGAGTTTATAGATTCATACCTTAAAACTTAATAATAGCGTCAGCAATGCATTTATTCAATAACCATGATGGCCATTGCATTAATGGGCACTTTCAACTTTGCATCCGTGTATACCGTTATGAAATTCTAGTCGTATGACCTTTTAAAAGTGCTTAAGTGAGTTAAGTGCGGTGGAGCATAAGCATCCAGTTTGTACAGGGCAACTACAACTAAATTTAATGGGTTGCTGAGCGGAGGGAACTTGTGGGTGGTAGCCGTAGGGAAGTGTAGGTAAACATTTATTTTTCTTTTATTCATTTTCAGTAGATATGTTGTAATTGGTTATAAATTAAAGTTTTAACAATTTAAATAATACAAAATATCATCAGGAACGGAAAAGCAATGCGCTTAATGACCCTATTCTGGTTGTGAGGTGGTAACGACTAACAAATGGCTTTGATGCATCGCTTGTAAGGTTTGACCAATTTGGTATTCTAGCTCACAAGAAAACACACACTATGGTGTCAGGAATGACAGACAAGATTGCGCTCTTATTTTTATATTTTTTCAATGTGACGTACATAAGTTCAATATATTCTTGGTATCGAGGTGAAGCTGTGGTTGTATACATAAATTGTCTTATTTATCAAGTAATACTATTATTTTAGTGCATTCATGTAAAATTTCATATAAATGTGATTATTGATTCGCGTTTTATCTCTAGTTAAACAGAATCATGGCAACTGAGACGATGATGGTGAAAATTGAGCATCGCGCTGTAATAAAATTTCTCACTAAGCAGGGAAAAAGTCAAAAAACTATTCATGAAGAGTTGGTGGCTGTTTACCAGGGTTCTGCACCTTCATTATCAACTGTGCGAAGTGGTCAAGTGAGTTCAAGAGAGGCAGAGAGAGCATTGAAGACGAAAGGGGAGAAGCATCAAAGAAGTCGAAAAACTTGTTCTTGAGGATGCCCGAATAAAGGTGAAAATGATGGCAGAGATCACCAAGCTTACAATTGGTACCATTCACACCATTCTTCATGACCATCTTAACCTTTCAAAGGCCAGTGCAAGGTGGGTGCCACGAATGCTCACAGCGCCTCAGAGAAAAGTGAGAATCGCATGCTGTAGAGAGCTTTTGGAGATGACTGAAATCTGTTAGTAAGAACGCGGACGGTGTTATGGATCGAATTGTTACTGGTGACGAAACATGGGTCCACCACTATGACCCTGAAAGCAAACAAGAGTCTATGCAGTGGCATAAAAAAGGAACAGACCCCCCGAAGAAGTTCAAAGTCACTCCGTCTGTCGGGAAGCTCATGGCCACAGTTTTTTGGGACTCAAAGGGAATCTTGCTCATTGAGTACCAAAAAAAAAGTGAAAACATCAACGCCACATCCTTTGCATAATTTGCGGGAGGAAATTAAAAAGAAAAGACGGGGTAAACTCGCAGCGAGTGTGTTGCTTCTTCATGACAACGCTCCTGTTCACACGGCGCGAGTTTCCAAGGCTGCTGTGCGAGATTGTGGTTCCGAAGAAATCCAACACCCACCCTATAGTCCAGACCTTGCCCCTAGTGATTAGTTCCTAGTGATGTTTCCGGATTTGATAAAATGTCTCCGTGGAAAAAGATTTTCGGATGATGAAGAACTCAAGTCGGCAATAAATGGGTATTTTGCAGAGAAAGAGAAAATTTGTTTTTGAAGGGTTTAAAAATGCTTATCTCAAGATGTAACAAATGCATTGATGTTAGGGGAGATTATATTGAAAAATAAAAACAATTTAAATTGAATTCGCATTTTCCTTCATATCGATACCGAGAATACATTGAACGCCCCTCGTATGCCAGGACTGCGTGATTTGACAGCTGTCTGTCTTTGATATTTATTTACATACAATATTTTATTTTTTATTTTATTAATACGTTTATTTAATTAATACATTAAAGTTTTTTGTTAAATAAATTAAAGTTTAAAAAAAATGCATTATTCAGTATAATAATAGCTTAGATTGACAAACTAATACATAAACACGATAATGTTAACTCAGTCTTAAATAGGCCTTAAATGCATGATTTTATCCTAATATCCATGAACAATCGACCCTTCTATTGAGACACTGCCCTCTTTGTCAATGGCTCCATTGAATCAGTTTAAGTTTAATGCCTTTATCGGCTTTTATTGATACTCGAACTAAATTGTTCACCAATTTGCAACACATGAGCCGATCATAATGATAATGTGTGCAGAGACTCTGATGTTGTTAGAGATACGATTGTGGCGGAACTGCAGCGATCTTCTAATGAAATCAGTTGTCTCATTGGTTTGGGCAGCATACGATAACACAGTACACCTGCAAAGTCTGAGAAGTTGTACTCCACTGCTTAAAGTTAATAAAATACTGATTTGTACAGCCCCGTGTTGGGTAATGACACCCAACACCAGCACAGCGATCAATATTTCATTAACTTACATTCTTTGAATCTGGTGTACACGTTGAATACACGTGTAAAATAAAAAAAAAAACAAATTTCCAACAGCTTCCTTAAAAATCCGCGAAGTTTTTCACATTATAAAAAGAAAGTTCATCTCCGTCAAAAGTAACCATGCCAAACAATTCCGGATGCCTCCAAACCAAATTTCCTTTTATCTTGCCTCCCTCTCTTTCAATCTCGGGCGGAATTTCATCATTATCGCCTTGTAAATGATGCCTCGCATCCCAAATGTAAATTCCCATTGTACTTATTTATGTATGTTAATATTTTCATTTGGAAAAAAGACATTCTTCAATCAATTCGTTTCCGCCTGTATCTTATTTTCGAGTTCATCTGACAAATGAAACACTCTTCGAGAAGGTGAGGGGAATCAAGGATTTTATTTAAATCACGAGTACCTGAAGGCAGCACTCGAACTCTGTAAATAAATCCTTCATGGCTTTGTTCCGGGTCATGGAAATTTATTGACATCCCTTAAAGGGATTACTTTGAAGCCATGATCCGGTGGGATACCGGATTTAAGTGTGACATATCTCGGCAATCAAGGGAAGTGGAGCGGTGAACGGTGAGAGGGATATGTGAATAGGGACATTTTTGTTTTTTCAAATGCTTGAAGGAACGTATAATAACTTGGCGCTATGCCTCTTCAGAGGAGTGAGTGTTGACAAGTGGCTTGGATTTACTCTGGGAGAGCATGATAGACTGACTTGCGATTTATATATGAAGGCGCATAATCCTAGCTTGACCACAACTGGAAGAAGTTTCAAAGAATCAAGCTAGAAACTGAGACCTATCAACAAGTGCTTAATTTTGTGAACTGTACCGACAACAGGGGTTAAAAAAGTAAAGCTTAAAATGGAAAGAATTATGGTGAAGCTAGAAACTTGTCACAGTCACCGACTACAAAGAAAAAAGGTGCAAACCTGCATCTAGCCATTATCTCCCTTGTCGAGCGTGAGTATTAAATGTCGCGCTGATACCTTGTCCACTCATCAAAAAGCGGTTAAAAGAGGATACACTTAATAGCCTGCCACATGCCGCAGGCCAGACTTACACCCGACATCCACAGAGGTTAATTAATTCTTGTATTTATGTCACGAAAACCCATCAAATCGGGTGTAAAGCTGGCGCGATCGGGAATCTCCCATAAAAAATCCACAGTCGCGGAGATCCTACACCAGCATCTATCCCATATCTGGATGCAGTCTGACACCTGACCATTTGTTTCATATTACCCGCCGAGCGTAAATCGATTATCATAAACCGAACAAAATTAATGCGAATTGAATTTATGGAAATTTGATAGGGCTCCGTGGAAGGAGTTGAGCTCAGCCGAGTGGAGTGGGAACGCAATGCGTTGGACCACACGAGCTCTACAAGGCATGGTTCGCGCTATTTCATCGATAATTTACAATGACTGTTCAGTACACTTAATGCATGCACATCTCGTAGAGCCCCTCTCGCACGGGAGGATAAAGTACGTTTTCATCAAATCGTTATGCGTAACGACCACAGCAGTAATCTCTAGAGATGCGATAGTAAAAGCTTGAGCTGTGGTCCTGGTCACCGCCGGAGTTTACGATCTGTTTTAAGCGTTTGACGGTGCATTTTGGTGAACAGAATATGATGGGAGGGAGACTGGATTTTATTTTCTGCCGGAATTCCAAATGCTCACGAATGGCTATGAATAACTGATTTTCAGGTGAAGGAATACTGACGGAAAGAGGAGAGTGATCAAGCAATCAACTTTGTGCTGTGGGGCAATGGCAAGGCCATGTATGGTTCTGAATTTAAAAATTGCATGCAGGGGAGTGTACAGCGACGTATTCATAGTCGAATCACCTGTGGGGCGGGTGTGTACATACAGCGGATTCCGCTTCTGCTTAACTGGGACGAATGAAAACGAACAGAAACTCACCTCACCTTTCTCGTTGTTGGGACAAAAACAAATTAGCTCGAAGTGTTCCAATAAAGCGGAATCGACGATGATTGTGGTTGGTGACACATTTTGTCAGAACCACTGAATATTTGTCGAAAATACTGTGAAAAGTCATGCTTTCGAGGTAAGAAATAAAAAAAATCTCGTCTGCTTCAGCGGTGTATCGTAGATCTCGAACACTCAATCGAATTTGCAAATGTGTAATGCTTTTTAAGGAGTTCCAGCATCAAGAGATCGTCGTGGTGTAGTGTGTTGGAACAAAAATTGACTCCTACGCTCCTACGTTCAATTCCTCAATTTAGCAAATGTTATAAATTTGATCAGGTTCAGCTTTATGTTCCCTCCACTGGTGAGACAACAATATCAAACAAAAAACGAGTGGTTGCTGTAGATCGCCTGCCGGTACTACGTCCACTTCATTTTATTAGGACAATTGTATTGAGCATAGAATCGTTTGTCGGACATCGCTAATTATGAATATTAAGCTGTGTAAAGTTTTTGTATGTAAAAAATATATTTGAGAGCCGATTCACGTGCCGTGACGACAAATGGCATGACGCTGTCACGCCATCATGCCCACTCAATCGAAATTGAGTCAAGGCAGATCCCTATGGAAAGTCGAAACATCATGTGAGGATTTCAATTTTCTCTATACCAAAACAAGTGAACACTGCAAACACATCAACAAATCAAATTGAAGAAAAAACCGAAATACCACTCTATCCGATCTGCTTCTCGGTGTGATTTTGTGTTGCCCAAGCACATTAAGGTGGAGATTGTGTCGTAAGCTTTTTTGTCTTCTCTTCGTTCATTCATCACGGACTTCTTCTAGGGAATTTTGTCAAAGTGTTGATTCCATCGTTGTCGCCTGGAAACTTCCCATCCACTGTTTTCCGAATAGTTCTTAACCGGACTAGCAACTTGGGGCCGAGCGTTGTTATGATAGAAAATTATTGCCTCGTGTCTGGTCGCATATTCCGGGCGTTTTTCGGCTACTGCTGTCTTCAAACGGATTAATTGTGTTCGGTAGCGTTGTCCATTGATGGTTTCACCCGGTTTCAGCGGCTCATAATACAGTACACCCTTCTGACACCCTGCGCGCAATGGATATTCGTCTTTGCCGTTGATTTGGCTGGCTTTCAAGCCAGAATCATAACTTTGAAATCGTGCAAACCACTTTTGGCACGTCCGCTCAGCTAGCGCATGTTCACCATAAACTTCCACCAAAATACGATAACTTTTGGCACCAGGTTTCTTCGTATTAAATAAATGAAGAAGAACTCCATGCAAAAAACTTTTTCAGGCACAAAGTTCGACATATTTGAGTGAAAAAAATTATTGTTGTTTACGCTTCAAATGAATGACATACACTGAAATGACGTTCAATGACATTAGCTTCCCAACGCATGGAATAATAACAATGGAATAATGCAAGTTACGCCATCTCTTAGCAAACCGCACGAATTAAGTTATATACCCAAAAACCAAAAACTCCCACATGCGAATCCTACGATTTGTTAGCAGGCAGATTTAGTGCATAAATTCGACGTTCGATTTCTTCCATACTCTATAAAACTTTCAATTTCATCAATAATCCCGATAATAATTTTATCCCGTCAAATGCAATAATTTTGTTCATTAGTCCATATTTTGTTAATCATTTTTATTATTTATGAATTTGAATATTAACGACGCCATCAGCAACTTTTTAACTAGTCACTGGTGCGCACTGTATTACCTTTACACATGACCTCTTCCTGTTGGTAACTGGACAAAGCAACCGTGCACGCAGGCTTAGCGCCAATACACTTTCTAGAGTCACCGTCTTCTACCCACCGTCTTCTATCCACCTCTCCCAGAAGCTGGTAGTTTATGCAGACGGATCTTTAGTGAGACATCCTTGGTGGCACTCTGCTAGGTACCGGGACGTACTGGAGTCAAAGGAAGTGATCGGATCTGGGAGAACCTCTAGCGATCCTGCATGCATCACCTCCATTAGGACAAGATGAAGCTCTGGATAGAGCCAGAACTCGATGTCTGGGTCCGAATACTGGAGGAACAGCAAGGGCCATGTGACCAACGCTGAGTAAAGAGATCAACATAATTAATCGGCTTTGGTCGCTCGGATGTAGGCATGCTAATATGAATCCTTGACGGGCACTTTTCCATAACTACACTCTCGTCTGAACATACCGCTCAGCAACTTTTGTACAACTTGCTGAGATGAGGAAGAATCAGAATCTACCCACGTCAACACTGCGATTGCCCAGCCAGAAGAAAGAAAAGAAGGCAGTTCCGAGAAAAATACTTCTTCATAGATATGAAAGACTCAAGTGGTACTGAACTGAAGAGCCTCCAATAATTTATATGTGGATTTGGTTGCTTTATGGACAAAAGTAGTATCTCATTGTACGTCTAACTGTGCTAACCCATTCCCTAGCAAGGGCCCAATGGACCCAGCACGTTGGTCCATATGAGCCAGCTACGGTCATACGAAAGTCCGGACACCCAAAAACCTACCTACCTACCTACCTACCTAGACCTCAACCACAACCATCAAGCCTCTCTAGCCATCACAGAAATATCAAGTAACTGAAGCGGGAATCAAATCTACTTACGTACTTACACCACACGCCAGTAACCCTCGGGAAGCATGGGCAGCTCATAAAGTTGGCGGCAATATCCAAATACCCTCACCAAATGCCCGACATAGAATTTCCCTCCCGAAGAATCTTGATTCTTGGCATCAGGGAGACCATGACTCGTTTCTTTATTCGGAGAAGGGATACGGACTCCTCTCCAGACATACTATAAATAATACCATTACTGAGAGACTCTGCACTCGTCCTCATCACTAGAAGTCAAATGAAGCCCTTAGTCAGAAGAAAAATCGTCCAGACAATCGTAGACATGTATAGCTAAGGAATGGATTACTAAGACGAAAAGTTCTTAATGGAGACTGCTGCTAAAGTTAAATCGTTCGAGGCACCACGTTGACGCAGTGAATTTCTAAAATGATATATTCACGTCACAAGGCTCCTCTTCTTCATTGTCTTCAAGATTGAATAAACCACACGAAAGCGCATATCTACCGAAATTCTTCGTCCTTGAACCGAACTGCGCGGTGCATCCCGAAGTCGGCGATAGTATCGAATAATTCCTTTCGTCGGTTTCCCGGGTCGGAATCCGATGATCCGACATTAAACGGCTGTTTTGGATGGAACTGAAATTCCCATTGTTAGACATTCTTTCTTTCCCACAAATTTTCCAGGTACTGCCTACCCGAAGACCTAGAGCAAAGCGCACTGAACTGAAATAATGAGAGATGCAGAGTAAGGATTCTTGCAGACCCCTGGGGAACCAATGTAGGCCAATGATTGGAGAGGAAGGCAGTCCCGAACAGGTCTCCGGAGGTTGGCTGACCCATGGCCATTCGCTGGACTTAATCTACTTGTGAAAATAGATCCCTGACCATAAACACTTGTCCACAACAAGTCACATTTAACCCTTGTTCAATAACGAAAGCAACGAAAGCAAAGGCAGTCCTAATTAATGCTCTCATCCCTTAATGGCTCAGCAGTCATGCCAATGTGTGGCAGCCATCTGCCACGCAAGAGACATCCCAAGTGATTTCAGAAATCCAATTATCCTGTAATGTCACTTATTAGTCACTTATGACTGTCGTTCTGTTGCCCTTTTCGTTTGTAATTGACCGCGGTGCCTGAAAGGGTTCCTCGTCAGAGCTCAGTGACCACATAGCAGTCATAGCGAAGATAATTTTTGGTTGCTGTTACCTGTTTAAGGGTTTGTCCTGCTATGTCCTGCGTTATGGCTTGCCAGTGTCCTTTCCCCCACCTCCGACGATGCGGTGATACAATTACGGGGTTGGAAGGCACCCCGGTGTGCCATAAGCACATGCCCGTCGATTGGTGAAGGAACTTGTGAGAAAGAGGTCACAATTTGATGGTTGAACATTTGCGTTTCTTCACAAATGCTGATGCTAGTGTGAGGAAAGTCATAAATATAAACGAGATGAGTGTGAAATGAGACTCTTTGAAAGTGGCCGAATGTGGGTCAAGGCTCTTGCTGATTGCACTTTGGAGACAAACATTGTCTTAGCAGTGGCCTTGATGTAACACCAGCACTTCACACAGGCTCGTCTTCTTGTTGGCAAAGCGTCAGTTTTCATAATGCTTAGCGAGCAATTCAAAGCGTTCTTCGGATAATCTCTGCTTAATTGGACTTCATTTATGTGGACATGCTCAGTTAAACTGGTTCAGTTTCCGTGGCAATGACCTCACATTGTGTTGTGGCCTAAGGTCGGGTTCTCACACTCTTTAGTCACTCGGATGATGTGGTGTGACGCAAACCGCACAAGATTGCCGCTAATGCACTCGCGCCATCCAGATGTGTTGCCCGGCATAACTCGAACATAGATTGCTCATGCCACTGGCGGAGTGGAGTAATTGCATAACAAAGCGCGATCTGTCAATGTTTACGTCGCTCAATTTGTCTCGTACTGTGGTTACTTTGCGGTTATTGCCATCAACTCCAGCACATCTTCTGCTTTCTCTCTTTAGGTGTGAAATATTGAAATTGATTATGACCAGCCACATGCCACATCTTGCAATGACTCTCATCTGTTTGCTTGTTTCCTGCAACTGCGAGGTGGTCAAAGGATTTTGGTTCCGGGGTTGCCAGCGGGTAACTTGTGGTCCAATTGTTCGGATTTTATAAAGTGGGTGGGTGGCAAAGCGTGGGGAAACATCGTTCCATTAAAAATGTGTTATTGCCTGTGCATTTCAGGAATTCCAAATCGGGGTGGATGACATCAGCAATACTCACGGACAGGTTCGAAACTCTATAAAATTTGTTCCAGAAGTACAACGATTTCTTCGCAAAAACGGGTTCCAGTTAAGGCCTTGTTAATTTTGGATAATGCCTCAAACATCCTCGAGAAAGTGAGCTTCAAAATTCAGATGTTTGCATTTCAGTCATGTACATGTGAAAATATTAAGGAAGTGTCAAGAAAAGTCTCTGTTTTTAACTGGACATGTCCCAGACTAGATGTTTCAGTCTTTGCGAAATGCAGGAAAAACGTCCTGTCGTTTGAAGAAGACGATTTTGATGAAGACTGTATTTTGTCTTGTCTCAGTATTCTTCGCAATAATTTAACATTGAATGCTAACACAGATCCCGCGGAAGAACTTATGAATCTTCTGAACCATATAACAGGAGTAGGACATACTGCGCCGATTTACACATGGAACAAGATCGTCAATCTTCAGATACTGAAAAAGACTTAAAACGAAGGCGAATAAAAATGGGTAGCCTGGGTTGGGGACCGCCCGGGGCAGACCCAATCTACTCGTATGCCGCCTCTAGTAATGTTTTCACACACCAAAAAACCGTTGTATACGGTTTCAACATATACTTCCGCATATGTAGGTGAGGTTAGGTTGAAGTGGATGACTGCTGTAGGGAAAGACAGCAGGCACATTTAGGGCACCATAGGTTCATTGTGATACCACGCGGATCTAGATGGCTCACTCTTATGCTGCTTAGTTCAGCCCGGCTATCAAAATAATAAGCTCCCATATGCGGATGAGATTTGAGAGCATTGTAGTTGCACGGTTTCGTCCTCATCCTCGTCTCTGCAGCTTCTGCAGAAGTCGTTGTAGGGGAGGATTGGGCTATAGACGTTTGCTCCTATGCCGCAATGCCTTGTTATAACGCCAATGATAGTTCTAAGATTCGGCCTGCTCAATCTAATCAGACTAAGCGAAGCAGAGCGTAGGCGAGAGTTGTTTGCTAATGAGGCACCCTGTACCACTTTCACTGCACATGTATAAACTTGGTTATCTGTTCAGATGGAGCAGCATTTGTAAGTTCAGTAATTCGACAAAAACCCAGGACGAGGTGGTTGGACCAAGTCCAAAAACTCACCCTTGGGCATAACTGCTGATGAGTTAGAGTCGAAGGCGGTGGATCGAGTTGCCTGGAGAACCCTCGTGCGTGCTTTACCCCAGCGACCCCTTTAGTGGACTTTGTATCGAAGTAAAAAAGAGTCCACGAAGAAAGTATTAAAAAGAGTCAAGGGTCGAGAGTCAAGATTCTTAAGTAGTACGAGAACAAAGATATTCTGTCCTGGACTAGCACTTTGTATTCGATATCTAGTACAAATCAAAAAATAACACGAACTACATCAAAAGAGCGTCCCTGCAAAAATGCAATAAAATGGAATACGCGAATGGAAAATGAATGACTGCAGCTTAAGTTTGGTGTGGTATTCACGGAAGATATTATTATTTTTGTGGTTTTGAAATACATATATTTTATAAACATCTTGTTTGTTAGAAAAATTATAACTACAGTAAAAACTCTCTTGGACGGACACTGACCGTCGGACAATTTTTGTCTGCTTAAGAGGTGTGTCCGCCTAAAGATGCCTGATTTATACACAATTTCGTATTAATTTAATTTTCAGGTAAAAAAAAGAGAGAGAGAAAAAAAGAGTTAAAAGAGATCCACTTTGTAAATCAATAACACCTTTACATATGTATTAAGTTTTTTTAGTTAACATACGCAAATAATTACATAATGTACAATATGCACATACACATGTGTTTTCTGCCATTCTGACGTTTTCGGTTAAACGCGCAGCAGAATGAATACACATTTGATCCCTTCCGCTCCAAATGCCATCAACGCAGAGAGGACCAACGATCGTGCGCAGAGCTTTGCTCTCGAAAAGACCAAGATCCTCATCCGTTTTGGATATAGTCCATTCCTCAGCGCCGTAGAGTATGGCGGGGATGACCAAGGTCTTATACAAAACCTATTACTCAATTACCTCTTGAGCCCGTGGAAACAGTCATTTGCAAGAGTTATTCTCCGTTGTTTGTACTATTTACCATGGAGCCGAGGTAGACGAAATCTTTCACTACTTCGAAGTTGCCTACGGTGCCTGGCCGAGTCGTCTATGTTGTGCGTCCTCTTGAAGGCAGCATGAAATTTGTCCTCGTTTACAGCCTGATCCACTCTAGCGGCCTCCGCTTTGATGCAAAGAAACGCTTCTTTGACGGCTCGCTACTTTCGACTTATCACGGCAATGTCGTTCGAATTGTACAGACTTTTGGATCGTGCCTCTTGTGTTCGCGACTGACGCGTCGCCTTGTGTAAATCCTTTTATGACATTGAATGTCTCAGTGAATTCGTTACGGATCTTGAGAGAGTTTGGCAGGAATATCAAAACTAGACATGGCGTCTATGCACGCTGTCATATGCGGCCTTGAAATTGACAAAAAGGGGTGTCGATCTGCATCTCTTGGGTTTTCAGATCCAGGATTCCAGGATCTCTCGTAATGTGAAGACTTGTTCGATGGTGATCTTCTCCAGCCTTACACCGGGCTGATAAGGAGGTTGTTCACGAATAGTTTCAGGCGCTCACTCAACCTCACTCATTGAGGTTCCGCCCACTAATGAAGCCCGCCTGAATACGTTTTCAGGCGTAGCGTCATGCAGGCAGCGCTTACTCTAGCAAAGATGTCCTATTTACCCGGATTAGCGTTAAAATCTACTCGAACGATCCTGGTGCCGTTGCTGGGACATTGATCGTATGTTCTTTCTAGAACTCATCCCTGACCTCCGTTGGGGCTTGAACGCAGATTAGGGTGATGTTTGAAGATTTTTTGCCTGCGTCTGCCTCGAAAAACAAATCAACATCCAAATAAGAACTGCCTATCCTCTCTGTAGCGATCGAAGTAGCAGGTGTTGCAGTTTTGTATCCACCGTCTCGTAAGTATAACTACCAGCCGACCTGATCTGAACGACTCTGTACTTCCGAACTCATCCAACGTCGGACGACAGAGTCGTATGACTGACAAGATAAGTGCACGAATGAGTGTACTTGTTTAGACACGTTCATTATCACAAGCAAGTCTTAAAACTAAACATCCAGTAAATCCAGTGACTTCTGTTATAGTCGACCACCATTTGATATCGCATTTTCGGTCCAAGACCCATGCATTAAGAATCCATAACCATCTAAGCGAGAACCCAGCTCTGCAGTCATTAATTCCCAGATACAAATAAAAATGTCCAAATGTTCCTCCTAATGCAAGACAAATGGCGTTATTTGCACCACCACCGGACCTGGAGACACCCCAAGCCAAGCATAACCCAAATGGAATCAAATGACCAACTAACAGTAAATCAACAAACCGTAACAACTTCATTCACTAGTGGTATCTGAGTTATTTCATCGCAGAAAATAGCGAAATGTCGTGCAAGACCCACAGAATGTGGGGCGCGATTTATGAAAACCGTCCGCGCTGAGTGCTGCGGACTGCAGTTTGAAGCTTTTGTTTAGCTGGCAGCGGTTCCGTCGCATTAGTTTAAATGCGCTTTCAGCACTGTGGTGGCGAAGTGCTGATAGCCAACCCTTCCTGGAACAATGGCACTATCAAAATGGATTTCACCAGACATTTGCACCAGCAGTGGAGCAGCCAGTATGGCGGAGGGTTGGGTAATGATGTGCGCTGCAGGACTATTAGGTTAGCTGTGCTATTTGAGTTCACTCACCCGTAGTCGGTAGTCGTTCCGCGAAGGTCTGCTTGCGGGCGGATTTGGGTTTAGAAAGTCAAACTCATGGGAAGTGCGACTTTGAAGCGAGCAACTTCGCAGCGCCCGACATTCGACGTTTATATTATTTTTTGAAACTTGCTGCGATGAAAATGTCTCTACATAATTATGAGATAGAGGATACTTCCTCGAGGAAATGAAGTTTAAGGGAGGGAAGAAAAAAAAATCAATTCGACGAGACAAGCAAATAATTGCCAAGGAGCTGAGGAGCTGTTGGCAGACGTCCAAGGAGACGGGTTCTTGGCGGAAATACTGACGCGGCTAAAGGCTTCGGGCTCCTTGGTTGATGGACATGCATACTAAAGGCGTCTGCGAGAGTTTTTGGCTTCGCCTTCCGCCGGTTCATATTGTGTCACAATTTTATCGTGTCTGGCAACTGCATAATCGTGAACGTCATTTCGTATGGAGAGTGGATTATCGTCTCATCCCGGGTACGTTGCATTTTTCATACTCCTCCAGCTAAGTTGCACGTGCATTGTGGGATTATGGAAACGTCCCGTAACATGCCAATCGGTCCTTGGAGATGGAGTGCACTTCCTGCTGGTTTAATTTCATTCACAAGTCCAATTTGTATTTTCAAACTGAATTTCAGACGGACGAGCTAGAAGGGAACAAGGGACTTGAGGAAATTCGTTCTTCACACAAATTCAAAATCGTTTCCTCTCTTACTCGTGCCGACTTTCTCTGATTCCGCGGATAAAAATACACCCAGGGCAGCGGACTAACGAGGAAGCAGCAACTATTTTCGTAGCGCCCTACATCGCATCAAACTGCAGGGTAATGGGCAAACACTTAAACTCATCTCCCAGCTCAGCAAAATGAATTGACCTACAAATTAAATTGTTTTAAAGTTCCTCGATGGGCTGGCCATTAGTTGCGACAAGTGCTTCGAGCGGTTTGGGAGCGAATAAATTAGGAAGTGGTGATGGGGCCTTGGGGGAGTGTCGTCCGGTCAACAGCTGCTGGTGGGGGGGGACACAGGCGAACTCTTGAAGAAGTGAATTTAATTTAGACAAGGAATCGTGTCAGTCATCAGCTGTCAATTATCTGTTATCGCTGACAAGTGCTCATTCGTTTTTATTGCTGACTGCATGGGCTATCTTTAGATCGAGTGGAGCGTATGAGTTCCAGATCATCTTTAGTTCAAAGTGATGACAATTTAATCGCGACTCATGCGACTTTGACTTCATCGCTCAACTGGCAAGGGTGCGTTCATTTAGTTTGTTCATCTGTCAAAGTGTGACATTTGTGACATAGTTGACCCAACTGCCAAAGTTTTAACACAACAATTTATTTCGTAAGACGTCTGAAGGATTCGAATGTATTCAAGTACTTCCCATTAAAGAGGGTGATCGTGATTGCCCCAAAACTGATCACTTAATCTCTGACATCCGACTGGCGGCACATGTTTATCAGACAAAACAGCCATAAACTGAACAATTACATTTTGCATGATACGAGCGCATAAAATTCACGGAAAAGGTTTGACATCATGTAAGCACTCGTCATTACCATTGACAATTATCCACTTTGCCAGCATTTAATGGCATACAAGTGGAGTGTGTCCATTTTGACTCTGTTTCTGTTGAATTTTACGAACCACTCCTTCAAGTGAAACCTACTTTTTCAAGAAAGTGAATATAAACTGGTTTCGTGAAATTTGCGAGATTATGAAGGCAAATTGTGATTACGTCATAGACGGCAACATTTGATAAAAATACGCAGTAAAAGTGTGTAAAAACTGGCACAATACGATGGAAGGTCAGGTTTTCAGTTTCCATTGTGGCTCGATTGGTATGAGGTGTCGACAATATTTGTTCCGGTTTTAAGTCATTTTGCAAGATTATGTAAATTGCAGCCAGAAGATTACATGAGAACACAAAATAAGACTACCTACCAATCTACACCGTTGGAGGGTACAGAATACCTACACTAGCACTAAGGCTCTATTTTTTACGCTTTTTCTTTATTTAATTGAGCCAACACTCAAATAAGATATGATTTTTTTTAACGGCTTTTATTGATACATTAGTAGTTTACAATAATTTACCTGCAAAGCTAAATGCTGCAGGTGGTTGTAAATTGATCGTAAAGAGTTTGAAGTGACTTTGAATTAATTTGTTTTTTTAAGTTAACATTATTCCAGTTGCTTTTTTAAATGTGAAGATTATTTCATTAAGATTAATATTTATGAACCTTATTTATGCTACGGAATGAATCTCCATTAAAAATCTTTTTAACTCTTTTTTGAAATTCGGTATATGCTTTAAGACACTGTGGCAGCGAATTCGTAAATTTGGGGACGGTGCAACGTAGTTCTCGGTCTCCATATAAGTTGTATGCTCTCGGAACATCAAGCATCCCTTGGGCACGTCTTCTGGTGTTAAGCGTGTGACTTAGGGGTTTGCTGGAACCGTGGGTCCCTCATGTACTGTAGCAGTGTTGAAACTGGAAGATTGCTTTGACATCTAGAACTTGGAAAGTTGAGTTAAAGTGTCTAACAATTATTATAAGATGATGCTGTGTGCTTGATATCTTATCCAGGTGTGATTTTGCTGCGTTTCCCTAGGCCAGAATGCCGTATCTGATGCACGATTCTGCTGGTGAGTAATACACCTGTTTAAGCACTTCTACGTTGATGTACTCACGTCAAACAAAGTTCTCGTCGATGGTAATTCCTAAGTATTTGATACTTCTGACAACTTCGATTTCGTTGCTGTTGTGAATAGTAAAAAAACAATTACGTGATGATTCTTGTTAAGGCCAGCATTGACGACATTTGTAAACTCCCCCAGCAGTGATTGGGTGCTCTTGCCTTTTTGGAAGCCGTACTGATTCGGGTGTAGTATTTTATGTTTCGATAGAAAACAATTGAATTTAAGACATTATCGTCTAACGTAATGGACTTACAAATCACTTGCCAGACACAAGAAGGTGAAGCTTTGTTGGTCGGTCGCTGGACACACGAGCATGTGCAATAACGAACCTGCAGCTGAGCTCGCCAGTAGCTGGCTCCGAATCTACGATCATAGGTCCTGTACTGTAATGCTACAACTCTCAATAACGAATGGGAAAACAAAACTCGCCTAGATCAGTGCAACAGTGGGGATGGTCTTAGGCGATCCAAACGATTAATCAACCCTTATTCTTATGAGGAAATCCTCCTTCTCGACAAAGAAAGTATAAGAGTGTTCTCTAGCTCTCAGGCCACTGCTAGGCTGCTAAGTTTATAATTCAGTTCGATATAGTTAGTGAAAGACATTCCAGTTTTAGCACAAGAACAGAATTAGCACAAAAATATTCCAGTTTGCATTTATAACCTCATTGCTGAAATGAGAACAGTTTACCTGCACATGCAACCTCTGAGATCTTAAAAAAAGATAATTATGAGGAAAGTTCGTCAGTCTGAAAATCTTTTGGGTGCGGGAGTGTAGAATTAGGCATTTTGAAGAGGGGTCAAAAACAAGCATTTTTTTACTATGGCAGGGTGGGCCATTACGCCTCGTTTAGGAGGAAAAAGCACTGACAATGAAGTACGATACCTAATTTGAAAGTCAGAAACGTGCTCTTTAATCCAAAAACAAGGGGACCACCCATTCTCGGTTTAAAAATATCGATTTTTTTATTTAATTCGAAACTACAACTATTCAAGAATGTTCCTTTAACATTTCAAAAAGTCTTGAAGCTATAGACGATTTATGGTGGAAGCGTCAGGCGACGGCTAGAGCGCCACCTCGGAGGTACCTAGCTCTCAATAGTGCCCATGTCCCTTCAAGATTTCTCCTTCGGCATATTTTGTGACTACCTGTTTGAAACATCTGCTTCTAGTCCTCCCTAATAACCGAAATAAAGCCTACGAAAGAGAATACACAGCTACGTGAGATAGAAGATTTAGGCAAGCAGGACAGGGATATAGAATACGTTGGCATGATCAGTCTCATTGCGTCTTTTGCAAGGGTAGATTATTCAAAAATACGCTGTAGAAAATGGGTAGGAAACATGGTAAACATGGTACTACGGGCCTAGTGTAAGTCGTAAACGGAGGCTCTCTGGAAATAGGAGCTCGACCAAATTTATTATTATATTTTATGTTAGGCTATTTTTTATGGATTACCGATTCGACGTAATTTCGATTCCATTGAAGATATGAAAAATTAAATTTGGGCTTCATTTTATCATAAAATTTCAATTGATGAAAATCCGTAGCACATGAATTGCCCTCCTGCACCTGACTCTTGGTGCATGTGGCGCAAATCTGAAGCCGCTGGGACATTGCAAGATTATAAACATCCACCGTAATTACACGATGACGTGCAGGAAGCCATCAAGCTCATCTTCATAAATTTGTCAGCAGATGAACTTCTTCACCTATGTCTGGGGAATAATACGCAGAAGAACAACGAGTCGTTCAACAATTTCCAATTTGGCTTTATTTCATTTTGAAGTTTCATAAACTGGCCATGTTTGTTACTCCTATTCACTAGCCACCAAAATCATACTTTAAATACACCAGACTTTTTTACAGGCTAAATTTCAAATTTGGCTTTGTTTCCAAATCACATTTGGCCATATTTCGATTTTTGAATAAAACCAATTCTAGAGTGACTCAGGGTGAGATTAATCCGTCTTGAGGTAAACCCCGGCTGACTGAATTGACATTTACACAGTTGCGGTTTATGATTCTGGTCTAAAACTATCAATTCCCAAAGTATCGAGAGAATTATAGATGGAATTGCTTAGGTTGTTGCAAAAGGCATCGATAGGTAGCACTTTACTCTACTCTTTGATCCTTCTACGGTACGCCCTACCTCGTGCAGTGTTGGGTCTGTGGATTTGCCCTGGTGGTGGCCGGGTTGAGGGGGGCTCTCGAATCTGCGAACAGAATGTGCAGAAAGTGATAGGACGGAAATCATTGGCAGATTCGTGCTCTATTTTCCAACCGTTAAGATAAAAACAATCCAGCCTCTTCTCTACGATTTGGAAAATTAATTAAAAATAGGCAGCTTATATAGACAGTTGTAATGGGGGCGTTATCTTGTTGATGTTCGTTTTTAGCGTGGTTGGAGTAATGCTCATGCGATTTGAAGGGTGAGAAGCTACAGATGGCAAAGGAAACCTTTTTCTCGGTAACTATGAATGTAGCTTGTTTCCATGTGAGAGCAGGTTGAGGTTCTGCGCATCCGGAGAAATGAGTGAGCGTCAGGAGTCCCATGGATTTTTTGGCTGAATCCAAGTTCCAAGTTCCGTCCTGTCGTTTGATGAACGAAGGGCAGGACTGACCTTTGGATCTTACTCGGACTAGCTGAGTCTCCAAGGTTGTTAAGTGTGACATTACTCTCCAACGATTGAACTCTTCTCTCGAAAAAGTAGACGGTTTCGTCATCTACTCTTCAGAATGTCCACGTTATCGCGTCAAGGAGCCTGGCAGGGATGATCAAGGAGTTATATTATAATGACAGCATTAATGAAATCTCTTCGGCAACTTCTAGTCGCTTTAAGCTACTAAGGCCCCCTTGCTATATGTTCTGCACTCCTTGCAAACGTTCCTTGAATCAGAATCAGGAAAATTATCAAAAGAGAGAGATCTTTAGGTCCAAATTGAATTATTTTCTAATTAGCTCTTTTGACTGAATTGTAATCAGAATTCTAGAACTGCGGTGAATATATGATTTCGTGCAAAAATAACATTGGAAAATGTACATTTCTTCAAGATAATTAATGCCACGACTAAAAAATTCCTATCACGACTCGAACAACCATTGTGCCACCTCTCAGCAATCCCCTCCTGATTCGCTGTATCCAAGTGCGAATATGATGAGTATTCACAAATCCTTGTTTATCAACTTCTCCACTCGCTGTTTCGTGACACAGGCTCATTACTAATGCAGGACTTCCAGCACAAATTAACTTTAAACATTCAACATGCCCGCCAGCACTATACAAGCATGGTACGTGTGTACCCGTTGAAAGGCGCAGCAAACTTATGCTTGCTTCCTTCCGCATTCAATTGAAAATTTGTTGGCACAGAGTTTAAAAGATGATGTACGCGGCCTTAAACAGCGAAATATGAACGTGGATCCAGATACAGTTTCCCTGCTTTTGCTTTTATTTTCAAAGCTTTTCTTGGCTCCTTTCAGGCATCGTTGCGTTGTTTTACTTTGCAAATTTGCATTGGATGTACTTCCATACACATCCGCATCTTTGTATCTGCAACAGGAGCTTCTCCCTCAAGTTTTATTCGCACTCAAACCATCCATTATTTTGTGGTGAAACGGGGGAGGATTGCGGAATGCATCGCCCTTGGGTTCGCGATTTTGTCGAAGGGCACGTTCCTGCAGACGGAAGTAAATGTGTTTTGCATGTAGAGCTACTTAGCAGGTTGTTTTCAGCTTAAAATGGATACATTTTTCAAACCCAATGTTGTCTTCTTTTCATTCTCACTCTTCAAGGATTCATGCTCTTAAATTTGATTGTCTCGCAGGTGGGGCGAATATTGGGTGAATGAACGAACTTATTTGACAATGCTGTCACGGAAGTGAGTGCAAGATGTCAAGCTCAATTTGAATCCCAATCAATCGGAAATCATTGTCTGTTCTTCTTCTATGCATGTGAAATGTTTGATTTAATGTGGTTTGAGATTGTCTTCACAAAGGGCTTTTTGAACAGAGTTGATGAAACGACTGCTCAAATTTGTATGAAACTCGGTAGGCAGACAACTTGTCTACTCTATGAGGACATATGCCGAATGGGGTTCGGCTCAAATCAAGTGATAGCAGCAGAAGATTCATCTTCCTCCTGTGTACATAGGTAAGGTTAGGTTAGAGTGGCTGAAGCTAACTACAAACATCTAGCCAGGCGCAGAGGGACCTAAAGGCAAAGGTACATACTCCATTTAGAACGAATGGATATGTTCTCTCCTTCGTTTAGCCAGAAGGCTAAAAAGCGAGGTCAGACATGTCCAGACGGACATCAGCCAACTGAATGTGTGTGCACTTGCAAACTGAAAACGTCTGATTTATGCATACCGACTATGAAAAACGCCGTATTGGCTGCGGAGGGAATACTTCGCATCCTATTACTGAAAACGCAATCGAAAAAGTCAGCTGATGCCGCACTCTGAACAATTTGTGACGTTTTCCATGAAGAAAGATGAATTTGTGCAACGGAAAGTTAATTTTAGATTGTAAATGAACAAAATTAATTTACTTTTATTTTCAGAAAATAAACATTGCTCTGTGGTCATGGCAACGTGTAGTGCAGCGTTACCAGATTAATTCCTTGAAACCCGCGAAAAACTGTTAAACCTCTAGACAAAAACGTAATAAATGCAAAAAACAAAATTCAAACAAAATTCCTTGAGAAATGCGCTTATTTTTACATTCCGTGAATTCTTACTTTGTGTATTGTTTGAGTAGACTCTCATAAGCGGACGGTACGAACAAATTTGTCAACTTATGAGAAGTGCCCGGTTAAAAATGTGGCATTGACAGTCTTGAAGGAAGAAACACAACAGACATACGAGTATGTGCATATGTTTCTGTTTCGTTATGTTGCATAAGGTCAAATTTTTCTTTCAATGTTAACAAACGCTTATTTTTCGTATATGGATGCTTTTCGACCAAATGGTTATGAGAGAGTCCGTTTGTGAGAAAATTATTCACAATAAATATAACATATTTGTCCGGTCATGAGAGGTGTCCGTTAGGAGAGAGTACAATATATTAAATATACATTTGTTATAAGTGATCAATATTTATTGTCATCGAAAATGATAATTTATAAAGAATGGCCATTTCTGATTTTGGTACAAGTACAAAGGTAGTAAATAAAATTATCATTATAAAGAACATTCGAATTCATTTAACATAACATTTTATTTGTTGGAATGGCGGTGGCTGTGGCGTTGTGGGTATGTACATTGACACCTACGGAACCGAACCTCTGTTGCGTGGGTTCCATTCCCGACAAACAGTACTTTTCACGGCCCTCTCGAGTCAATGCTCAGAGAGTATAACAGCTTAGAAAAATCTTCTCAAATTGGCCGTACGGAGTCGGCATAAAAATATGGGTCCCTTCCACTCATGAATGAACAGTAGCACGCACAACACGAGTGGTTGCTGAGAAGTTAGGCCCTGGTCCTTTAGGGTAGTACCCCCCATATTATTATTATTTGTTGGAATAAACTTGTAAAAGCCTTTACTTTCAGAAACTGCTGTTTACCTGCAAAATTTGTCTGTGAAAATATGCCTTCCCAAGCAGCATTAGATGTGGGTAAAATTAATATAAATTTTGCAACATTTGCTCAAAATGATTCAACTGATTGAGTCTCATTGTGGTTTAAAGCCGTTGTCAAAAGATCTGATGCACATTTATAAATTTTTTTACTTATTACTTTGAGAAATGTATCCGTAGACTTGTGTGACAGACTGGTCAATGGATTTTGGCAATTTCTTATTGGCATGTCTGACGTCTAAACCAACCATATAATAAATAAACAATTTGGATTAATTTTTGAGTTTTAGCTACGAAAAATTGAAAAAAGCGATAGAGGGGAGTTCACTCCATTTGTTTTTTTTTAATTTTATACATTTTCCAAACTGCTGAAAACTGATGAAATTTTGAGAAATGCAAAAAAATCTATGCATGTTCCTTTTATGATCAAATCCTGCTAAGATTCCAGGAAACTGCTAAATTTGGTAACTCTGGCCGTTTCATGAGTCACATAAGCGTGGATTGGTTAAAAAAAATTAAAAAAATGATTCCCTCAAGACATATGGCGTATTTATTTATTTAACCATATTTTTATTTTTACTCCATTTTAAGCCAGAAAAAAAATGCTCAGTCCCCAGAATTCATTATTGCCACTCATGAATTAAAAATAATGTTAGCCCCAAATATTTTGTATGGCAATGCTGTTGCAGAGAACAGATGACATCCAAATTTACAGATGTACACATATTGTTGAGTCAATGTGATATATTTTCCTCTCTGCAATCACAATCACTATTTTTCATAAATGGTGCCCAATGCCACTCAATCCATGGTTTATCTAAACCACCCATCAGTGATGGAAAAAGTCTTACTATTGTACTCAATTCAGTGCAATTTAATTTTCTGAGTACCCAAGTACTTCTTCTTTGCCATTTTCAGCACAATTTTTAATTCTTTGTACAAAATTGATTTATTCCTTTAGTCCACTTTGGCAGAATGGGCCCATTTGAATAGTGAGCTCACATCTGAACGTCAATTCGATGACTATTCTGAATTCTTGAGTGGAGTTTATGCTCGATCCTACACTTAACCAGCGCTTAAGCTTGCACTGTGAAAACGGGCATAAGCTAACAGCAACAAAACTAACATATATCCTAGACGAACACGGCGACAATCTGCTGGGGTACCATGGGCATACTGGCATCGAGGAAACGGAAAATCTGACAGTATTTCGAAAAATGCATCTGAGCTGGGACTATCTCGGATAATTAATTATGCATTCATGCCGCTTGCAACAGCAAGGACCCTGTGGCCGACGCTGAGCAAGAGGCGATCAACATCACTGGTCGGCTTTAGTCCGCTAATAAAAGTCCCTACCGGCCACTGTCCTTTAGGCGCGCATGCATAGCGACTGAACATGCCAGACATCGACTTTTATAGGAGCTGCAGAAATGCCCAGCCAAACTAAATCACTTGAACGGTAAGAAATGTAAAACGTCTAAGGTATTAAACATGTAGTCTCCACTAGTTGTGTGTCAACCCGGTTTAACAAATCGAGTTAACTCGGGTTGAACCTAAATCTACTCAAACCGAGTAACATTTATTTCACACCGAATTGGCAAAACCGAATACATAAAAAACTGTAGACGGTACAACCCGGTGTGAGCATATGATACCGAACCGAAGCCAACCCCAAATCGAATTAGACAATACAAATCTATTTGCTCCATTCCATATTGGTTCGGGGCACCTGACCTGTAGCCACAACCGCATGCTGCAGAATTTCGGTAGCTCTTGGCGTATTGTGTGTTTTGTACACAATGTGTACACATATTCTCTCTATTTTCTCTAATGTATCAAAACAAGTAATTTGCGTAGCGACTTGCGGGTTGCCACTTGCCAGTGCCACCTCCAGCATTTCGGTAACTTAACGCATACTGTGTGTTTTGTGCTGCAGGTGGCACTGGTAAGTGGCAACACGCAACGAAACTTACTTGTGGAACAATAATTAAGCTGCGTTGAACGTGTGAGTATCGTATGAGGGTGGCGGTTTATTATTCGGAATTGGACAATACAGCTCGATTTGCTCAATTCCATAATCCATGTTTTTTGCATCCATTCCATCATCGAACCGAGTTCGTTAATCCGGGTTACAACTCGGTCTGCTTCTATTTTAACCCGGGTTAACTTGGATTGAAAAATTTTCGGGGTGGCGCACCACTAGTCTCCACATGGACATGAACCATTCCCGGTTCATGAGCACGATGTGAAAAAGGCCCAAACCTATATCGTGTCGGAGAATCCCGATTGTGCACTCTGTTCAAAAGTTGGACATGAGATTTGACGTTTACCCGATGTTCAAGATGTTTGAATTGAGTGGTAAATAATGAGAACAGAAGAATAAGTGTTAGTGAACGTACATTTTTGGTGGTTATTTGCCCACTTGTTGACTCTCTAAGCTAACATTGAAGTGGCATGCCATATTGACACAGATGGCTGTTCAAATTGTGGTTTTGATGTTGATAGAAACATTTCGAGTGGAGACAGTCTTGTATAGGAATGCGGAGGTTTTAGGAGTGAATGAAGGTCTCGCGGTAGAAAAAGAATAAACTTTTAAGGACGCAAGGGACCCAACATATTGGTCTAAGTGAGCTACGCCTGCAATGTCGTAAGGGAACACAAGCAAAACTGGATAGAGCATTTCAGTTTTTGTGGTTTTCAAAAATATATAATAAAATGTTTGATTTAAATTTTCAGTTTCCGTCTGACAGGGCCCTGTTGATTTTGACTGCTGCTGTCCAGTTTTTATGTTCTTGCAGGCATTTTTCGGGCCTAAATTTGTTTCCCATATTTTTCTATGGTTTTTTAGGCCCAGCTGTTTTTTTATGTGTCCTTTTAAAAGCCCTCCCGCGTAATGTATTGCTTTTGGCGTAATAATTTTCTGTCACAACGATCTCAATAAGGCTATGATCCCCATCCGTCAACTGTCTTAGGCCACCTTTTTAATGCAAAGTCTCAACTTTGTTTCCGCTTTTGTACACGGTGTCATGCCATAGATTGAATTTGTGTGAGCTTTCAAAGGCAGTAAGACGATGTTGTATTTTTCGATTTTAAGTATTTTTTCATATAATTTTTAAATAAATCAATTTTAAAAATTTAAAAATAAAATCTATATTTTTCAACTAGAATGCCGCTCCAGCGCTGAGTCCGAGAGCTAAGTGAGAGTGGCGAGCAAAACGCCACCGACGGCGTATTCATTCGACGGCTCTGAATGAACATTATTGTTGTGTTAACAGACAAATGTTGAAATGAACTGGACAAATACAGACATCTCACGCATTTTTACCTGCGGTCTATGCGGTACGTCCCCCATGGAAACCACCTTACAGAAAATAGAAAACCAAAAGAAATGGAAACTGGCCACAATTACGGTACAAAAATCGACGAATGAAAAATTCTAGATCTAAAAAAAACAGACTTCTCCTTTTTTTGAGTAGCTTCTAATCCACCAAGTAAACGGCAAAGACCTTGACTTGTTGTTGTCGTTGCAAAATCGTCTAGAATGCACCAACCAACTGCATTGATCAACAGTTCTCGATCGACAGGTGCCCTTTAAATTGCAACGCCATCATGGAACCTCGACACAGGCACTAGAGGCGTAACAAATCTTCGCTTACAAAAAAAAAAAAAAAAACGCTAACAAAGCCATTAAACCGAATTAATTGCAGTCCAGTCCAAGTGATCTGCACTTGAGGACCACAAACACGTCTCAATACCTGCGACAACGCTGAGAACCAGTTCGCTAACAATCAACAGATTAGTGCATGAGATATGTACGAGCTATGCAAAACCTCAAATGATATCGTGTCGGCCATCAGATCGTACACTGGCCAGCACAGTAGTTGGTCTCACCGTTAGCAGGCCCATTCACAGTCACTTCTGCATCTGGAGCTAATTCACTCTTATCTCGGAATCTGAACAAGTGATCTGTTACGCTATAAATCGATTCACAGTCGATGTGTGTGTCTGCTCTTTTTTTACGGAATTCAAGATCATTAATAAAACAAACAGATCTTTAGATAACAACCGATCGCCGAGCGTAGACATGTTTGACACGGGGGATCGGGTGTTGGCTGTGCATACATACTTGCAATCCCCTAGCGGCCATAGCCTACAATCGGTGTTAGGGTGCAATCGAGATCGGGGATCAATCGAGTCGCTGAGTGAGGGATGCGAGATCAGATCTGTTGCATGACTCGCATTTGCATAATTTAAAGTTGAGTCACCTCTTAAGTGCGCGATTATAATCGGTCGGCGTAACGTGAAAGACCCAATTAGAATGCTTAATGCCAAGCAAGGCTTATCTTCTTATGAGATGAACAAGTGAGACTGCTTGACGTCAGGACACACTTAAGTGCCTGTACGTGACATTTGTGTTGCAAAATGAGCGTTCGAGCTTAACTTGGCTATCAACCAGCAGAGTTTCCATGAATTGCTGGCTATTTTGGTCTGAACGACAATTAAAATTTGCCGATTTGGAGAGGACTGAATTCAGTGAGGTGTTGGAGAATTCAACGGTTTCTTCTTTGTTGTGGTTAGGTGCGGTGCTCAATTTTCTGACAAATATTGGAAGAATCGGCGACGTCATTGGAATGGAATATGGGGGAAGATAATTGGATTGACAACTCTAAGTGAATGGGTCGATTTAAGTTTGTTATAGAAACACGGCGAACTGTGATAGTTATCAATTTTGTGCACTAACATACAGTTCCTAGTGTTCATTGTACGTTGGCCCATATATGGAGTCTCAGAAGTTTGCTACGGGGGACTGTAAAGCACACCTGGTGTTTGGATGCACGTGATCTACTACGTCTGGGTTATACCACGAGTTGCATTCATGTTTGGGGTCCAGTTCGCTGGAGCAATGTTCTGAGGTTCTGATCTCAACTAACAACTGAGTGCATGCCTATGAACTATTCGCCCTTGGTAAAGTACCAGGCCGGTCTTAAACCCTTGCTGGTTTTTGGGTAGCAGCACTGTATTGTGTTTGCCACTCTGTAAGGATTTGATTCAGGTCTCAGAGTCTCACCCGTCTCACCATCGCATAATGTAATACATATAATGTGGGTGGCGCTACAGCCATTAGAGGGCCAGGGCCTAGCGTCTCTGCTTCCACTCCTGTTGTGCTTGCTATTGTTCTTTCGCGAGTGGAAGGAAAAGCTCTCTGAACAGCTAATTTAAGATGCTTTTCTAGACAATTCTACTCTTTGAGCATTGTTAGTGACTCGAACGAGATGGGGCAGTGGAAATTATTTTTGTTCCTACGGGAAATCGAACCTAGGCACGTAAGTCCAAGTGCGTAGGAGTCGACGCACAGACCTAGAACGCCACGGCCACCACCATCATTAGACCTATTAAACTCCAAGACATGCTGTCATAGTCTCCGCAGCGGTCGCGGCGCTCACCCTTGGCGTCAAACCCAACCGATCAGTCTGAAACGGATGTGAATCTTTTAATTTGTGTTGAGTTTTTGTCTTAGAAAGAAGTTAGTGAAATATACACTGAGTCGCAATTTGTGACGGCATTCACTGACTCAAATAATTACAAAAATTGGAGTTATTGTCGAGGTACAGATCTAAATTAAAGGCATTTTAATTTTGGTGGGCTTAGTAATAATCCAATGTGCTAAGTGATTGGGCAAACGCAAGGATTGGAATGATCTGACTGAAGATAGTTAATTTTTTTTCCGAAGGTAGGTGGAAATCTTCGACAAGACTCTATAGCGCACTTAGAAGTGTGAGATTTTTACTCACTAAAACCACCCCCTTTATATGCTATGACTACAACTGCAACTAAGTGAAGCACTTAACCGGTAGTTTTATTATTTAGATACGATTGACACGTAACTCTCCGATAAAAGTTCATGCTAACACCGGAAGATGCGCTGGTGCAGACTATCGCACGAGATCAGGGGGTCTAGTCCTTTGAAGTAGGAGCAAGACATTAGTTTCGTCAAGGATGGCGACGCTTTGGTTTCTAAGCGATGTTCTTGATTCTATCTTGAACTGGTAAGATTCTAAGATCTCTGAGGATATCGTCGTTTCTGATACACCATGCGGCATTAAATATAGTTCTAAGCATCTTATTTTGAAATGTCTTAAGGCAATGATTATAGGTATTTGGGCACGATTTAGGAAGACTGGCAAGTTATTAACGTGGCTCTATGTAAACTTAATAAGAACTGATTTGCCTTCATTCCATTCGTGTGTCTGATCTAGTGCACTTTGTAATTTTGCTGTAGACTCTTCAACCGTTTGGCTGTTACCAGAATGGCGGTAACAACCAAACGGTTGAAGAGGTAAATCACTAGTATCCAGTAGGTATATCAGAGGGCCAAGAACACTCCCTTGCGGTACACCAGCATTTATTTTTTTAAGCCCAGAATATTAATTTCCATGCTTCACCGAAGATTCTGTCAGATAGATTGTTCGCTAAAATACTATAAAGCTTCCCCGGCAAAGATTGGCAAAGTTTATATTTCAGTCCTTCATGCCAAGCTTTGTCAAAGGCTTGAGAAACATCAAGAAAAAAAAAAACGCCTCTTCTACCACATCAGTTGGACGATTATTACTTCATATAAACTAAACACACTGATACAATAGTTCTCTGTATTTAATAGATTTATTACTTATTCTTCCACTTTTCATGAAGTCCTTTCAACCACTGACTACGATCGTCCGTGGATATTATTGTGTGTCAATGATGATAGCATAAGAGATCACACATACTCGTCCGTTGATGGTGATGTGTGGTTAGGGTGTTTACACGATGTACTTGGTCAATAGTTGAGGACTTACTTCTAGGACCAAAACGGTGATTGGGAATAAGCTGTTTTTCTTCCACAACCGAATCTAAACGTCTAAGTAGGATTTTTTTCAAATACTTTAGACATTATCGGGAGCAGTGAAATTGGTCTATAAGACTTTTTATCCATTGGTGGTTTCCCGGGTTTTGTTGCCATTATAACTTCTGCCACTTTTTATTGTCTAGGGACATGGACTAGTCTAAGCGCGGCATTAATTGAGTATTGTAACTTAAGAACGGCATTCTTAGGTAACTCGTTAAGAATTTCTAGTGTAATCAAATCGTAATTACAGTAAGATAGTTAATGAACAAGCAGAATAGAATTGGTCCTAAGATAGAATCTTGCGGGACTTCTTGCGTAAAAATACCAAATGTAATGTATCGAAGAAAAACCTTCTCAACAATCGACCCAGCTTTTCACAGATATCGAGTTTGTACTCCAGCTTACAACTGAAAGAATTGCGAATTATTTAAGCCCTAAAAAATTCAGCAGCCAGAGAAAGGGACCATGCAAAAGATTGACTTTCTTGAAACAGCGTTTCTATGCCTTTGATTAGCTCCAAAAGAAGATTTCTGAGCATTGAGCAGATCATTGAGTGACAAGATTTTTGTTATATATTTGGTTTTTTTCCTGGAGGTAGACTACTTATCTTCACCTCTCGTGCTAGGTTGATATGCAATTCCAACGTGAAAACTTGGAGGACAAACAAGATCATTGCTAGCCAGTTAGAAAGTTTTCGGGCCGGAATGGATAACAAGAATGGATAGGAGTGCACATTCGAGGTCATCCACGCTGAGACGGACATAGGAGAAAGACCGAGGACAAGCCGGAAAATCCTGACCGCAAGTGACTAGGTTGGCATGGTCGTGTGGAGATCATTGCTCCACAAAGGCAACCTTTTACTACATTCAAATACAATATGTCATCATCATCATCTTCTGACACGTATGCTCCACTAAAAGGGAGGCTCTGCCATAGACTCTTACTCATCAGGAGTTATGCCCAAGTGTAACCAGGGGAGTTCTTGTACTTGGTTCAATCACCTTGTCCTGGGTCTGCCATGGGATGTCAAATGACTAAACCAAGGCGTCTATCTGAGGTCTTTCTCCCAAAATTATGAATTGGTAGTACACAATGCTAGCAAGGTCTATTATCACATACGCGGCCATCGTCTGCTGGCGTAAACCACTCCAACAGTGGTTGGTGCTTTCAGAAGCAGCAACGCATTACTTGTCTTAGAATAACAGGCGCCATGCACACCTGCCCCACAACAGCTCTGGAAGCTATAACTCCCTTACCGATCTTCGTCAGGAAGTTTGCTGCCAAATACGTCATCAAACTGCAGCTAGTGTACCTTAGTATACACAATATCTCAATTCCTAATAGAGACATGTTTTGTACTTTGCCGAATATTATGGTCAGGCAGCATTTGAAATTTTTGAAATTGAAATATTAGACCGGCGGCCGCTCTAGCCCCTAGAAGTCTAGCGAGGTACACAGACGGATCAAAAATGGATTCTGGAGTAGGGGCATGAGTCTTTGGACCCAACACAAGAATTTCCGTACAAATGGGCTCGAGTCCTACTGTGTTCCAAGCCGAAATCCACTCCATCGAGATCTGCGCCAGGGAAAACCTCCACAAAGGTATCAAGGGCGCTTAATGCAGATATTCTCAGACAGTCAAGCAGCACTAAAGGCACTTTCGTCGAATCTAGTGGACAAAGCAGTCAAGCCTGGAAATCCCTTGAGAGATACAAAAAAGTGAAACTTGATTGGACCCGCTCGGAATCTGTGTTCATCGGTCCCGAACTGTAAGTGGACAGCAGCAGCTATAAACTTCGCCTAGATCAGTGGACATATGGTCATGGTCTTAGGCAATGCAAGCGATTAAACAGGCCTTATTCATATAAGGCAACACTCCATCTTAATAAGGAAAGGATAAGACTCGTTAGAAAGCTTCCTTAGCAAACGAGCTTCCATAACAAATTAAACCCGTGCCAAGACAAGATTTGTCGGATTTACGTCGAAGGGGATAAGACTTCTGAGCACTTATTGTTTGATGTGATCACTGGCTAAGGAAAGGTATCGTCCATAGGGCGCTATTGACTTCAGCGAGACTTACTACCTTTCATGAGGGAAATGGTAGGTCTTATGATTTAACTTCAACCCTCCCAAACAATAGATCTAACCTGGTCTCCGTGTTATGCCTTCACGGCACGGGTTGTACAAGAGAAGACCAAGGCGTAGAATATTAATCGTAGTCCAAGACGCATATGCCGGAGCCAAGTTGTCCATGCACTTTACATGGGTCAGCCACTTTAGGCGTTCGATCCTCAGACGCCTGGCACAACAAGTGAGACGGTCGTTAACAACAGCATGCGACGCAGCGATGTCTAGGAGGATACACAGCAAAAAAGGTTCCTCTTGTTACTGGTGGAACGAAGATATCCACATGCTAAGGGCGACCTGTCTCAGAGCTGGAAGGAAATCTCAACGATCCAGAATTAAGCCGGATTGCCAGGAGCGGCTGCTGGAATTCAATCTAGCGAGACGTGAGTTTGAAAAAGACATCAAAGAGAAGATGTTTCAAATGACTATGTCTCAAAAAACTATGCAATGAGTCCGACATAGACCCCTGGAATAAAGCATACAGTGTGGTTACACAAACAAATAAAAGGCAATAGTGGCCCACCGATAACCAACTTCGAAATGCCTAACCATATAGTCGAACACCTCTTCCCACGGCGACAGCCGTTCATTAGCACCAATACGTTGAGGATCAGCACAGAGGAGATTCCTCTAATTACGGTACAGGAGCTTCATAAAGCTATCTCGAAGGCAAAAGATAACAAACAATTTGTGATAGAATTGGCCGCAGAAGCCATACAAGGAAAAAGATGGAGATGGGGACAGAAGAAGTATTGTGCAGTACTAGATGTACTAGATGTAAAAAATGCTTTTACGAGTAACTCGGCGATCTGGGCGCACATACAAAGATCTCTCTCTGGACTACTTCAACAACACCGACGATGGAACCAAATACTATGCTATATTTGGCGGAGGTTCCACAAGGATCAGTCCTCGGACCTCTATTGTGGAATTTAATGTATGACAGCGTTCTACGATTAACGCTTCACGAGAGAGTAAAAATCATCCACTTTGCCGACGACATTGCTATTGCCTCAGTGGCAAGACACATAGAGGAAGTGGAGGTTGCTACGAACAAAGCTATCGCCAAGGTGAAAGATTGTCTTGAGAAAGGCAGCCTGGAACTAGCTACTCATTACGACCAGAAAGAAAGTCGAATTCGAGAGCTTCAGAGTTGGGGAGCAAACCATTAGGTTTAAGGAGACAGCGCAGTACCTGGGGGTTATGCTAGATAACAGGCTTTTCTTTATGGAGCATATAAAGTATGCCAGCGAAAAGGCATCACGCACACAAGGAGCGCTCTCTCGAATGCTCCCGAACATTGACAGGCCCGGAGATGCGTGCTGAATCGTACTCTCACGAGCAGTGAGTTCAATAATCCTGTACGCTGCTCCAATTTGGGCTGGAGCTCGGTTAGACAACTAAGACGAATGTTGATGTCAGTCAATAGACTCTGCGCAATAAGGGCAATCAGCGGATTTAGAACTCTTTCAGACGACGCTGCGTTCGTCATATCAGGAATGCTACCTGTCGACATTCTGGCAGACGAGCTTAAGAGGGTGTACCGCAGACAAACTTCGAACAGGCAGCAGGCCAAACTCATAAAGATGGAAGAACGGGCAGCTTCAATAGCAACGTGGCAAGCCAGATGGGACGATATATGTCACTGTAGCCCGAACATTTGTGGTTGTATCTTCTCTTCAGATCCCATCAACATAGATGCCAGGACTTCTTATTCATCCGATCATCCAAATTTAATGCAAACAAAACAAATACGCACGACATCAAAGATAATAAGAATCAACTGAAGCTCTATCTCTGCTGCCACAGGTCTCTCATGATGAAATGTAATAAAATCTACATTCAATGAGTAGAATTCCTTATTTTTAAATAATTTAATTTTTCCTTAAATAGCTGAATTCAAAGACCTCATACACACGCGAGCATGCAATCACACTTCGTGCAGACTTCTCACAATCAATGCGGCGCGGTTAAGTAGTGCCATAAACAACATTACCTGTCAAGATGTTTACACACACGGGCTTCACGAAAATATTTGCTTAAGATGTTGAGTGCTGGATTGGCCGGGTGAAAAGACACACAAACACGACATCAACCGCAAACGATGGCACAAACTACTCATGGTGACCTAAGACAGTCCAATCAATGTCTCAACTCTCGAGAACGGGGATGGTGGTTTGTGTAAAAATAGAAAAAATAAAAACAGTCGCCACATTGCTGCATTCATGCACTTTCGATTTTTAATGTGTTTGGAATGGCGAGATGAAAGTTGTTAATTTTTGGAACCATCAGACGCTGCTTATGATCGCAGTCATAGGGACATCCTACTCAGAGTTCGCACTAAACATGATCCTTTACAATGCTCACTGCGCCAACAAACCGCCGATGTGCTGCGGCTTCGTTTTAAAAACCCTGTAAAGTGATATCAAAAAGCTTGACAGATCGGATCGATTTAAGGTTAAGTGGGCAATTAGTATTCTTGGCATCCCCTGCTGCCGCATTTTTCCACTCAATCAGCCCCATTTGTTAAGTTCCCAAGAACAATAGAACGAACCTGTCAGTCTCCACTTAGGCGTAGTGATCTAACGCCCGTATTGTCACCTGCCAGCCTGTTTAGCATACACTCAGCCTCTTGCCCAACTCAGCGCTATTCACTAGTCTGTCTCGTGAATAAATTACCGCATAAAGTATGAACGTGCGATATACACAGTTTCGAATATTCGTAGACACATTCCCAGTCGGTCGGCCGACAGGTGAGTGCAGCGGCGGCATCGCCCTCCCTTGGAGACTCGGTGTCAAGTCCACGAGGTATGTAAATCTATCACCGTGTCTGGTGTGAAAAATTGTGATCGCTGCGATGCCAATCAGACGTTCTTGTGGGGGCGAGTTATGACTCAACATTTGACATAGATTTCTGGGAGGAAAGTTCTACTTTTTTCCCAACACCCAACCTATCACTTTCATTCGAATTCCACGCTGGCAGTTAAGTGAGACTTACATCCGATCCCCAGAGGCAGAGAAATTACGGGTTTTGAGGCATGCGACATCGTTAAATGCCTCTCCGCCTGCATTTTCCACATAATGGCCTTTTGCCAGTCTACTAGCTCTGCAGCTTCATCTAGAAGATGCAATTTATCGAACAGGTTTTCAACCGTTTTTTTGTTAGTGTCCGCTGATGTGGCTGCACCGATTCACTTTCTATTGATTGATGGTGGCTGAGGCGGAGAAAGAGTTTTGTTAATTACATTCGAGAAGCATGTTCATCCAGTAGCTGGCGCGCATGTGATCTGTAATTGCGACGCGAAATTGTTCGCTTGAAAGCAATCAGTATGTCGCTTGACCTGAATTGATGATTTATATCACATGACAACGCCGATGTGAGGGGACAGACTGAAGGTGTCTGATTTTTGAAGATCACTGCAGAACATGGAACTGCTGCGAAATTTGGACAAATTTGAGTGTGTACCTATTGGCCCTTAAGCAACCAATTCGACGCAACGGTTCACTGTCTCAAAAATTTGTAAGGGATAAAAACAGACAGCTACAGAATACGCCGAACGACAAGGACATTCGTCCTAGAGCCTGTCAAATCAGAGAGAAGTGTTTTTTTTTTTTAATTTACACACCATTGTGGATTTATCAACATTCTATCTCTTCGTCAACTTTTGATAAGAAGAAATCACGAGCTCAACGAGGTGAAAAAACTTGAAGAAACTTGAAGAAATTTGAGCTCTACTTGAAGACTAACTAAACAAATAATGAATACTTAAAACTTAACCTATGCTCAACCACCAGTTTCCACACTGCAGTGCGAATCTCGTTTTACACCTCATGTAATGCTGGAATGATAGATAGATAGAGATAGATTTATTGTACCTATTCATCATTACAAGTTGTGGTTTTGTTTTTCTTACAAAAAAGAAATGAATTTCTTATGAATTTCAAAACTCTTCGTTTATAATATTTTTTCTATATTTGATTGACTTTTTATAATAGTTTAAAAGTAGTTTTATATCACAATCGCAATTTAAAAGGTCTCTGACCTCAGATACCGATTTAATATCACTGCCTAGATAAAATCTGCGCAATTCCTTAAGGACTGGACTTACTTACTTAAGGTGGCGCTACAGTCCGGGGTGGACCTGGGCCTCAACCAACAAGCGTCTCCAGCCAGCTCGATCTTTAGCTAGCTGTCTCCAAGGACTGGACATCTACCAATAAAATGCACAATGTCTTCTCTCTCTGATAGGTTGTAAAGACTGCAGTAGATCGGCAAATCGGGACGATGTGGGATATAATTTAAATTAACGAGTTCTCTTCTCATCTTGAAAATGGTAGATATGAGTTCTTGACTGTTACTGTTATTGAAATAATTTCGTTCACATAAATTATGGTTGAGGCAACTGTATGTTGATCGATGTACGGAGGATGTAGCCATATTAATACAATCTTTTCTATATTGTTCGTCTACTTTGGAGATAAGTTCGTAGAGCATAACTTTTAATAACCTGAGGTTAGTCTTCGTGAAATGGAATTGCATCCCACAGTAACCTGCAAGCTCTTCCAGTTTCCTAAACCAAAGATTTATTTTTTGTATGGTTTTCGTAGCGACAATTTTTGGCAGTCTTTCATCAGGCATCTCAAGAACTTTCAATATATAATCAATATGAAGCTTCAGTGTCTTGACGAATAATGGCGATATTCCTGTTTCTATTATTACCATATAGTTAGGCGTCGTTCTTGGTATACCAAAGGTTCGTTTGATGTAATATCTTAGAAGTTGTTCTACAGTCTCATATTGCGTATGTCCCCAAGATTGAGCTGCGTACATCAATACCGATTCTGCAACACCAACGAAGACTTTATATTTAACGCTATGATCAACCAGATTATGTGAGAAACACCTTTTCCAGGTAGGACATATTGCACTTTTCGCCTTAATAAGTTTGCCCTTCAAGTGAAAATCCATGTTAAGGTTATTAGTGATTGTCACTCCAGGGTATTTGTACTTTTTCACCACTTCAATTGGTTCCCCGTTGTAGTGGCAACTTTCATTTCGACACTGTCTACCACCTCCCTGTTCGAAAATCATCACTTTTGATTTTAATAGGTTAACCGTTAAGTTCCACCTTTGACAATACATATAGAAACGGTTTATCATCAGTTGCAGCATTTCGGCTGAATTCGCTAGTAAAATGACATCATCAGCAAACAGAAGCGCTTTTATTGTCACCCCAGCAAACTCGATTCCACCTGGTAACGGACTTTCGTTAAGTCATTGATATACAAGGAAAACAGTTGAGGGCTTAAAGGGCATCCATGTCTTACTCCCATATTGGTCTCAAACCATTCTGAAACATCTGACCCACACCAATGCTGGAATGCGGTGAGCTCATATTGTTGACGCGATATTTCGCGGTGGACATGTGTTTAGCTTCTACAGCAATCACTCGCGTTATATCGAAAGCGTCAACAGCGTCGGCAAACGGATAGAGACTAGAGTCTGTACACTGGTTGGGTTGGAGGATACGAATGAAGTTTTGTCGGTATTAATGCCTCTATCTGCACACCACCGAACCTATCCGCACCACTCATCCAGTCCCAAAGGAACAGGCCGAGTGAGCATCGTAAAAAAATTTAAAAAAAAACTCAATGACTGGTGACTTTTTTTGTCTGAACAAAAATATGCAAAAAATGAGCAAACAAAAGTTGATTGAAATGGAATAAAGACTAATTAATTATTTTAATCAGACTCGGCAGCGGCGGATGGCGGTAATTGTCAAATGTCTGTTTGAATATAAACAAAAAAGCATCTAAGAAAGGGGCAGATACTTAAAACCAAACATTTTGTAAGTAAAAACCAACACGATTTTGTTCGTATTTTTTTGTAAATAACATGAAGCTCTGCCCTTTCCAAAAATGTGTTCACCGTATAGTTCTGAATGAAAGGTTTCCAGGAAACGCTTTTGAAATGTTTATACGAGGAATTCAGTCAAATCAATATTCTGACCAACTGTACTTTAGTGATTGATTTTACCATTACTTTGTAAATAAAAAAAATAATTAATATCGAAACTAAATTACATGCTATTTTAACTAAAGATTTTCATCAAATTAATTCGGTTAACCCTACTTTCGTGTTGGAGGCATTTCTTATGATCAGCGTTATCGAGAATAGTTGATGAATTTTTTCCCATCAAGTACCTACTGCATAAAAGCAGTTTCATAACTGATGACTTCAAAAGTTGTTCACTCAGTATGAATGGAAAAATGTCGCAACATAAAGGAAGTTGTCGCCCTGAAAAGGTCGGAAAGGGACTCTAAGTGAAGAAAACGGAATGTGCTGGCATATAAGGTGGGAGCTGGCACATACGTCTTGCATGAATTTAACTGTAGGACCGTTGGAAAAAAAAAATTAAATTTTCAACTTATCACAGTATATGCTTCAAAGCTACAAAGTCTTACTTATTATATTAATAAAAATGCACCGACTGCAAAAATGCTTACCAAACGCATATTCTAGCATATTTGGTTCAAATAAATATCTCACTCTTGTTCACTTTATCACTTTAAGAATAGCTCCTGATCCAGAAAGGCAAATTCGAGACTAGAATAGATGCTTCCCATTAGCGGAAGTAAAGACTGTTTTGGGTATTTGAGTTCAAGTCCAGCGGTGAGGTATATTTTCAGTTACAGAACAGTTACATTGTACTAAATCGAGCACTGTGCGCCGCGCCGTAGCGGACAGTAGGAAAGAAGACCCAGAAATGTTGATTCAACGCCCATTTGCTGAACTGGGCAACCCCAGAGAGTCAACTCGGCATATTTCGCAGTTGGGACCTGCAGACATTCGTATAAGCTTGAGAGCCGGACGAATTAAAATTGAATTGCAATATAGCTAGTGACTGTAGCAATGCATTTAAGTTCAAATTTGGGCTCCAATATAAGGACTCCAAATAATATGCGTAAAATTCATCATTTTTTACTTTTTTTTTATTGAACACAGAAATCATTTATATTCAATTAAAATTAAACCTACTTTGATGTGAAAATGCAATAAACAATGTTTAAAATACAAACATTTTGAAAATAGCTTCACTCCTTTTTTTATAGAAAAAACGCACTTAGCTGCACTCCTCGCGACTACCACGTACCACGTATTTATATTCCAAACTTCGTGTGTGTCAAATATGTGAAAAATAAATACAAAAACAACCATCAATGTTTGTATGAAGGAAACCCGGCAAATTGTCTTATTACTTGACAATAAACGACGAAGTGTCCGACTCCTATCACTGTCCGGCTACTAGTGCATTTACCCCACTGAGATAAAATATACTGCGTTGGTTCAGACCACAAGAAAAAAAAACTGGACACGCATCGTTCACAATGTCAAAAAAAATGAATTTTTGCTCATTCAATATTCAAGATTTGCGTTAAGTTGCACAAAGTCATAGCATTTTTTTGTATTTTTTTTAAGTAGTAATTCTTTTCTCTTTTATGCAAAAAAAGTGTATCTACTTTCAAATTTTACATAAGCTCTTTTAATTATGTGGTCGATATTTTGGAGGTCAAGAAAATTTTACTTTCAGCCAACGTATTAAATTCAAAGATATCTCTTTTGAATCAATCAGCTCTAAGAGCTCAAAATATAGAGCTGCAACTGCTAGACACTTTATATTGTATACGTCCGTTGGTTCATCACTCATAAACTGGAAATTTCTTAACAATTTACCACTTGGAAAAATGACCCTGACTTGACTTAAAAATATATTTTTTGGATTACATTTACAAATTGAATGGTTTTTTTTTCGCAGGACCAAGAGTGCAGTAGATTTTGTTTAAAGGCAGCCTTTTTCGTTTTTCATAAATGGTTCACAATGTTCACAATCCAAGGTCTACCTAAACCACCCATTGAGTGAAGCTTACGTTCAATCCTACACTTAGCTGAACAAGCAGATAAGCTTGTACTGTGAAATCGGGCATTTATCTGAAGTATATGACCACCAAGTTTCGAATACGAGGTGAATTAACAAGAGCGCCAGCTAAAGACACACGAGAGATCTCTCGAGCAAAAACGAGGAAAATTTAAAGTAATTTGTAGATTCCATCCTCCAGCATTTGTCTCCCACATTCCTCCTCAACTAAGTTTTCCCAAGACAAATCCACCCCAAATGAGGGGCAATATCCACGCCAATCGAGCCATTTCATCGATTGTTTAGGGAAACTCCCTCGCATTAGACACAAGTACAATCGCAGCGACTTTCCATTGCTGCCATTTGTATTCACCCGTCCCATTCGGGCCAGTTCAATGGAATTACAAGAAAATAAAAAGTGAAATGCCTCCAAAAACAATGTCATGTCGTTCTAATAGGAAACAAGTGAAACCTCTAACGCAAACAGAATTTCAAGTGCTCCACCACTCCGCGGCGCTGAAGAGAAGAACACAAGTCGAATGCGTACGTTCCCATTCCCCACGTTTTTCCATGGAAAGAGATTCGAAATTAATTCCAATAAAGTCACAAATTGATGGCACATACTCTGTCTGCCTCCACCGCCACGACGATGACGACCATGTCCGCACGCAGCACATGCTTGGTTCCGGTATTTCTTTTTCAGATAAATTGTCTCCCATCTCCGATCTCCGAGAGAGGGCTGCCGCTTCCCCAAATTAAATTGTCACATCAAATTGACAAAGTTTAGCTGAGCTCAGCAACTTGTTGAGTTCCCCCCGCCACACACACACATGACATGGGGTGGCTACACTCTCGCTCCGAAATCCATCGCAGAAGGGCGCGATAGGGAGCCCCCTATACCCTCTGGCTCGCCTGTCACTGGTGCGTCGTCGAGTAGGTGACAGATTTGCAAAAGTTTTAACGAGTCCAAAATGGGGACGCTGTCAAGCCCAATGACTGTGTGTAGGAAGCAAACGTGTGTCTGTATCTGATGTTTCCTTCCCGTGGGGGGTTGCGTGCTGCGTTATGCTGGCGAAAAATAGGTTACAAGCACGTATCGCTTGGGCGAGTGGAGGCCAGGGCTTCCCAGGGGCTTAAACCATCCGATAGGGCTTATTGTTTATTTAATCAGATGCTGTAAAGCCGTGCTGAAAAATTACACCCCACGTGTCCTCGCATTTCCAGTTTTGATTATGAATAGAAAGTCAGTGAACCAGTTAATAGAAACCAGAGCGGGTGCTAAGGCTGTTATTAAAATTTAAGCAAACTTCACGTAATCATAGATTAGAAGGGATTACACTGCTACGTGCCAACGAGTAACTGTGAAAAGATTTTTCAGGCTATTAATGTAGTCAAGCTAGGTGCTTTCAAAAAGGATGGGTTTTATGATGCGTTTTGGGAGGGCTTGCGGACCTTATTTACGGGAAACAGATTGAGGTGTGGGATTTCACGGAACCGAATAAGTTTCTGGAGTGTCTGGTGTGACTGTTGTGGGTGGTATTACTGTGGGTGGATCCGACCATACATCCCCGCAAAGTCAAACTTCCTAGAGAAGACTCAGGAATGGTGAGGCAGTTTCAAGCGGTAGTGGAAGAGGAATTTTAGCTAGAAATTCCTTATTTAGAAAATCCCAGCGTCGAACGTTGTCATGATGATACTGATGGGTGTGTGTACCTGTTGATGAATGATGATTAAATGGGTGTTGATTTTTTTTGTAATTTGCTAGAGCTCTAGGGATTGTTAATACACTAAAGTCAAGACACAGTACGGGCCGAAGGTATTAGGTCAGGAAGGTCTAGGTGGAACCTGTGCACATTCGTCTTAAATATCTGCGGATTGCAGTCTGTGGGAAATATTAGGTTGGGGAGGGTATTCCATATTCGCAGAGTGTGGCTAAAGAAGGAGTCTATAAACTTAACTGTGAGTCCGAGAGTAGGCTTAAGGGTAAACTGATGATCATTCTTGGCGAGACGGGCATTGCGGGTGAATTCATGGAGAGCAGAAATGCAGTTGGCAAGCTCACTTGAGCTTCGCTTGTTGAAATAACGATAAATCGATGGTATGTCGATGTTCGAGGGAGTCTTCGCGATGTTGTTGGCACCTACAAGTCTTATCGCTTGGATTCTATCTTGTAGATGCAGGGTGGTCTTGGGGGCTCCAGACCAGATATGAGCGTTATGCTCAAGATTGGGGCGGGTATACGACTTATAAATCATAGCCAAATCAGAGGGCGTGGAATATTTCTTTCTTTGATTAAGGAAACCTAAGCATTTCGCAGCATTTTTGGCGACCTCAAATATGTGATCGTTTCAACTAAGTGTTTTCCGGTTTCATCAACACGGGCGCCATTCATGAATAATGGCAGACTTTCAAGAGTTGGCTTGCCAGCAGACAGCACTGAGTTTTTGAAGCATTGAATTCCAGTCTATTGTTCTTTCCCCAGTTAATTATACCGTCAATATCAGAATTCAATGAGCTTGACGCTGCCGTTCCAACTCCACGGCAGAAGGACGGGGTCGTGAATCTCGGAAAGCTGAGAGTGCTGTCATCAGCGGAGGAATGAATTGGATTAGAAGTTGGAGATTAGAGATCATTTATAAAAAAAGTGTAGGAGACAGAACAGAGCCTTGTGGAACTTGGGTGCATATCAGACTTGAACCCATCCAAAACAACTTGAATTTAACGGTTCGAAAGATTATTTCTAATCCATTGGAGAAGAGATTCATCGATACGATAGACACGCATTTTCGACAAGAGAGTTTGATGTCAATCTCTATGAAATGCGCAAGGATCTTGCTTTCGGCTTCATTATGCAAAGATTGGTTCCGCTTTTCGGATAAGCTATCAGATCACCAGTGGACGTGTTGCTGTGGAAACCGTACTGCCGGGCATTAAGAAGCTGCCGCTACTCAAGATATGTGCTCCATAAGCTGATCATTTATCATCGTTTCAATGAACTTAGGAAAAAAGGACGTAAGTGCTATGGGTCGGTAAGAGGTGTGTGGCGAAGATTCGCCCTTTTTAGTTACGGCCTGGACAAATGCTGTTTTCCATCTGCTCGGAAAGATACCTAGGGAGTAGCTAGGAGAAGCCTACCTAAGCAGAAGCTTGCGCAGTGGTTTCGCCAGCGCAGAAGAGCACCTCTTCAGAAGTATAGGTGGATATCTGCACATCGAGAACTTTAAATACTCTTGCAACTGTACGAAGTACTGTTGTATTTTTACGAAGTACTCTTGTAGCTGTTCTTGATGATCTTGATGCTTGGTGCAATTTCCAATGACCAGCCGATCAGATCGGGGTAGCCAAAATGTTAATAGGCACGTTTGTCTACGATAATACCAAGCACATGAACTTGGTGTGTATTGTAAGAATCGTGAAGCAAGCCCTTGTTCACTTGTCGATGACTGATCGGAATGAACACAAAGCTTCATTGATTGGTTTCCATTTCGTTCTAGCAATACAGAATAAGTTAACTCAAAAGCAATGATGATGAAATATTTACTGTATGTACTTACCTTGCTGGATACCTGGCCATATAGGGCCGGAAGGCAATGAAATGGCCGTGGCAATTGCTACGAAAGGGGCATCGGAACCTTTCATAGGCCCCGAACCATTCTGCGTTGTAGGAGATCACGTCTTCTGGGAAGAGTTCAGGGACCTAGAGAGAAGGAACCGGGCAGATGCCTAGAACAACGCTCATGGTATGAAGCAGGCCAAGGAGCTCTCGGGCCAACATAACCGGAAGAGGTTTGAGGTGTGCATCAGAATGAGCACAAACAACCTCCGTATCCTAACAGGCTTCCTAACAGCGCACTGTAGACTCAGGGCGCACCTAAGGAAACTAGAAGCATCAGAAGAAGGTATCGGCAGAATCTGCGAAGAATGTAATTAAATTGTAGAACATATGCTGGGACTTTGTGAAGCACTTGCCCACAAAAGGCAAAGATACTAGCAGAGGAAGAATTGAAATCACTGGAACTAGCTCTCATTCTCAGATTCCTAGAGGAAACTGGCTTAACAAGAATACTCTAGGACAAATCTCTCCCTTTGCGTAGCAGGAGCAGATAACCCTCAATACAACTCTGAAAAGAGATACTTGAGATCGCATTTGCTGTGTCGAAATAAGCTGCTGACTTAAAGAAGCGAGAGTAACTGATCCAGTATATGCCTATGTAGGGATGTGGCTTTAGGTTCATGTATCGGGGTCTTGGCTGTGACCCAGTTGTGTCCTATGGCGTCAACTCAACACTACCCTAACTATCATCAATCACTCATAACCCTTAGTTCGGTATCCTTCCCTGGAATGTTTCGTGTAAGTCAAAAGGACAGAGTGTAACTTGGAATGAAAAATGTCGATTGAAAAGTTACGGGTGTCCTCTTTGTCCCACTGGTTAGGAGGCGAAGACTTTTCGGGCCCGATTTAATCTGCCAATGCACTCTATATTACCCAGCCAATTTAGGTCATAGGTAAGGGGGCTGCTAGTGAATTCACCAGCCCACTTACGCCACGTTGATCTAATGTGATACCCAGAGTCAGACTACTACTACTGGTCGACCACTCCCGCGGCAAATGGTGACTGGACCAGATTTGAAAACCGGATAAAAGCTTATTTTACATTGATTTCACACATGATAACAACTGCGCCATCCAGTCGAGTTTAGGTCCTAGATCTGCATATTCCTGGCTAGGCTCACATCACCATCGGTGAATATTATTCATAGTTACGGTAACGAAATAGCCAATGAGTTGGCAAAGACGGGCTTTGCACCAAATCGGTTGTAAATTTCAGTGAGTTGGAGCCAAGTGAACTCAATCGGCTTACAGCCGAATATAATTAACATTTTTCACACGCCACTCTGTCACTGTCATGTGGATATGCATACATTATGCATCATAACCTGTATTCATAGCTAGGTGTCTAGGTGAAGGCTTGAACACTTGGACCAGATTAGGTTCATTGTGCAACCAAGCGGATTGCGTTGGTGAAATCCGGAGCGGATTTGTCTTTCACTCCAACGAATTTTGTTTACGAAGTTTACCGACATTAACCAGCATAAAGATCAAACCAGTCCAGTATTGAGTTATCTCGAATTTGAAAATTTGAAGACAGTAGCGGAATCTTTTTTTGATATTATCGAACAAAAGAGCTGAAGCCATTTCTGGCATGATTTTGAGGAAGCTAAAAGCAGATGGTTTTGATATAATGGATTGCAGAGGTCTGGTAGTTGACAAAGCTGTCGTCATGACTGGAAAATATACAGGAGTGCAGCAAAGACTTGAAGACATACACCGCAAAGCAGAAATGGTACCTTTTTCAATCACTCTTTGAACTCGGTTTGTTCACAGCTGCTAGTTCGGTCACTTTCTTCGGCACCTTAGAACGGTTATACCGGCTGTGAGAGGAGTTTCTCAAAATTGAAGGTTATTAAACATCCTTTAAGGTCCACAATGATAGGTGCTCGATAGGTTTGTGGCCGTATCGGAGGTTATGGTCATCCCCAGAACGCCTGCACTCTACATGTTAGTGGAGTCCTGTTGAAGCAGGTAGAGAACTTTAAGTATCTCAGGGTCTTTTTCACGACTGATGGAAGGAGTAATGCTGAGCTTTCGTGTAGGATATTATCGAACAATTTATTTCAATATTTTGAAACATATTTCAATTTTGCAAGAGCTTGGTAAATCTGTAATCAGGAAGGCCGAGCTTGGTGTCACAGCCAAGTTAGCGGTTTTCAACTTAGTATTTGTTCCAACTCTCACCTATTGTCATGAAATTTGGGTAATGCCTGAAAGAATAAGATCGCGAATACAAGCTGCTGTTGTTGTGGGAATTACTCGCCGGGAAAGGTTGAGAAACACGGCAGTGCGCGACTAGCTCAACATTGAGGAGCTTCTTCTTCGAACGGAGAGGGCTATGCTTCGTTGGTTTGGTCACGTGGCACGAATGTCCCCTTCATCACGACTTCCGAGCCGGGTAACGCTTGGGCATAACTCCTGATGAAATATAGTCGATGGCGAAGGATCGAGTTGCCTGGAGATCTCTCATAAGTGGTTTACCCGGCGACGCATTTAGCGGAGCATGCGGGCCAGAAGATGATGATGATGATAGTGACGCACCTGCATTATGATGCGTCAACCCCCACGTACTTGAGCCAACTTTACCCAGGTTATATTCCTGGTGCGGGCAATATAATGTTCCAGTCCCGCCTCTTTTGAGACACTGAAAATACTCAAAGAGTATAACTGTCTAGGAGAAGTTTTTTTTTTTAATTGGCCGTGTGGTGTAAAAGTGTAGGTCTCTTCCACTCGCGAAAGAACAATTGGGTGCATAACAAGAGTGGTTGCTGAGAAGCTAAGCTCTATGCGCTGTAGCGCCACCAACATAATTATTATTATATAACTTTTTCCCCTTAACACTATGGAATACTCTATCGACTTTCATCACAGCAAAACCTCTCTACGCAACAACTTCAATTCTGCTCTTGCCAATCCTAATCCTGCCTATCCAAAATTTCTTTTCCCTTCTTTTTTATGGATTTATTTGTATGAACTTACTAGGAGACCCTGTTCCTGCTTTGGTAGGCAGACCTCAATAATTGAAGAATGAAAAACACTCATTCTAGTGTCGGTTTTTCCTATATTTATTTAATATCATCTTTTTTTTCTCTAATGCTGTGTTTCTAATTACTTATCGCAGAGCCCTTTCGTAACATTTTTGGTTTGCCCGGAGTTTTTGGTATAAATAAACAGAACTAATAGCTTAACTACACGCGAACATGATACCCACATAAATATCCGTGAGAGAAACATGGATATTTAAAGTTAATTCCGCACACTTCCAACGGTTGTCATTGCGCATTGTTTATTGTCATAGCAAACGCAAGACGTATTGGAAGTTGCAATCTTTTGAAGTCAAACAAACCCATATCCGCTTTGCTGAGCACATTTTCGAGAGGATGTTCCTTCTAAAAAAAGTGCAGTTTAGTTAAGAAGTGTAAAATTCATTCGATCCGTCAGACCTGAGAAATTTTGAGGCTTAAGAGATCAAAAATAAAATTCGGTTTTATATATATTTTTTATGCATATATACAAAAAAAACTTGTGTGGCGAGTGTTCTCGAAAACTTTCAGCAAAATTCTTTCTGTGCATGATAGCAGATGATTTTAAGCAATATTGCTTCAACGTGTGTAGGGGTTCCTTTCTTTGACTTCTTTTGCCTCACTTTCCTTGCCGACATCATTAAAAAGTAGGCGACGACCAGGTGTTTGTACAAAAAGGGCGGTTTGCAGTGGCAATGTTATCCTTTTCCTTGTGTTGTTCGTTGGATTTAAAACTGTTTTTATTTCAAGGCAATTGAAATCTATCTAGGAAAGGGATATCGTTTTAGTGAAATTCCAGTTGGTATACACAAACCAGTTCGCTACGCAGTTCAATAGAGCTAATGCAGTTTCCTATACAAGTTGATAGTAAGACTATTTAAAAAAAAATTTAAGTTACATGGCTAGGTAAGCCGAAAAAAAAAGTTTTCTCTCTAAATCTCTAAACTAAAAATTCCACTTAGAGAGAGTCCACAGTATATCCATGATGATGTGTTGTTCCTCCAAAGCAGCAGGCGATAATCAGCAAGCAGTATAAAAACCGTATTTTCATATATCTTTACATACTAAAAATCAAAGCAACTTCGAATCGCTTTTTTTGAAAAATTGTGACACATCTAATTATATGCCGATGCAAGAAACACGGCTATTGTGTGCGTTTTGTCACGTACGCACAACACACACATACGTTTGCAGTTCACACAAACCATGTATAGACCAAAGACCAAATACCAAAGATGTGTGAAAGTATGGTTGAGATCGGTAAATGCGTTAAGGCGTGAATCGGCGACAAACATTTGAGGCTCAATTTTTATATATATAAATGTATATCAAAAAGTATTCGAAAAACAATACAAAGCCATGAGAAAAATTCGTTGGCTAACGGTACTCGCATATTCCCTCATACTATGCAGCTGCTCGAAGTTGTACCCAGACTTTTATGGTCGTAGTTTTCGACATGCTTCAGAAGAACAATTAATAAAAATTATACTAATTTAAAAATATGAGCTTTAGAGAGAAATATCTATGAAAGCAAATAAAACAAAGTTTGGCTCTGTAAGTGCTCTTCGTTTTACAGTAGACGCTCGATATAGTGAACACAATAATCAATAATAACAATAACAATAAATCATTTGTGCTATCCGAAGGAAAGTAAGAATCCTTCGGATAGCACTAATGGCCGGGGGGACATGAATCTAACTTCAGCAGTGCCCACTCATATTGTGTCTGTGTCTTTTGAACTACCGATCAGTTTTATACCGACTTTGATTTAGCTTTGTCGTCCCAACCTTACGTGGCTCGGACAACGTACAAGGTCCGATTCCCGAAACAGCGAATTTCATATTTCACTATTGAATTTTTTGAGGCCCTCGAGTCACTGATAAACTGTCAGTCCTGACAAATTGTCGGAATCAAACCTGAACTTTCGAAGCGCGGTTCTAGCTCTGGCAGCCGACGGTCACAGCACAAGTTCCTGAAGATAGGCGTGTGATTTCATAAAAGTCCACTAGAAAATGCCCATTCCGCAGAGGATATTGAAGGCAATTCGCATATATCTGCCATCATTAACCCATACCCACCAAACCCACCACCTTTACAGCAGGAAGCAGAAAGCCGTACATCGGTAGTGACTCCATGCAGAGCGCCCAATATCAGTCACATCAATGTTCACATCATTACACCGCTTCACCGCAATGCATCACATTGTATTTTTACATTTGTCATTTTGTTTTAAATCCATGAGAAATCTAATTTCCCAGTACCAAATAACTCCCTCTACGTCGCATCACGCATCACCTCCTCTCACCTGCCCACATTACTTTGCTCATTAAATCGAGTCACCGCTAGCAAACCTCCTGCATTCTATTGACGCGCCAATACAAGTCAAGCATTCCTCAAAAGTTGCCCTAAACAGCCCAGCGCAAGTGCTCTCAAAAAACAGCCACGATATTCAAAAGTCAAACGAAAACAAAAAGACACAAAATTCCACCCAACCCATAATTAAGTTCTGAGGAACCTGAAACCGAGTCTTCGCTCGCGGCAACAATTACTCACTGTAAACGTTCCTAATGATCATAATTGCCAGCACTCGAGGAGCACTGAACATGAACTTGTGCTTCCACCAGAGAATAGCCATGTGGATGCAGGTTGGACCTTAACCCAGTGGTAATGACCTCCGGCCGATAGTCCGCTGATCTTCCAGTTCGAGTTTGCGGAATGAATTGATCGCGGCACATCTGAGGTGTTCATTGGAGCGCGTGAAAGAGGCTTGCTGCTTGATCGATGAGATGCCGATGCATTTCTATTCCTTATTCTCTGATGCAATGTCTAGGGGGAAATACTGCACTCGAGACCAGTCCCCACCTTCTCAACGACCGAGCTGAATCCAAACTGTTGAGCAGGCATTCACCTACACTCTGAGGAGCAGTACACAATGCTAAGAGCAAAGTCTCTTCGTCGGAACTTAAGAGAATCTGAGTACAAGACCACTGCACTGACTCCACTCGTTCTGTCCACCATCTCCCGAGTGAGTTACGACCGATGTGGATCGCACTCACTGGAGAAGGTTGATTGAAGGAAAGCGTTCGTATCTACGCTCCAACGTTGGGGCAATTCGAATGAAGGGAGTCCTTGACAAGGTGGTTGACCGAGGAACGAAATATGGATAAATTATGAATTGAACCGTAATGAATGACTCGAAACTCTTTATGTGACATTGAGTGTCCCTGCGGGTTGCGTTGAGTTCAAGCACCGACAATTGCGTTCCGGCAGGCTGGGCGTCACTCTACATTCAATTGCCCACGCTCACAACGAACTTCGGGACACAAACAGAATGCCATCTGTGGGCAAACCCAAACTGGGGAATTGAATGAATTTCCACAACTCCCATGAATCCACCTACCCTCCCCGGATACACAATAAATCCGTAATTGGATCACATTCTAATTAAAAAATCCTAATATTCTTAATTCAATGAAAAAAAATCCTTAAAATACCACAATCCCAAATTAACAGGACGATCCAATAAAACTTTCCAACTTCTGACCTCGTGCATCGCCCCGCGCGGCTCCTCGCACGTTCGAGAACAGATAAAAACTTCGCCCGCAACTCAATTCATGTAACAAGGGTCAACCGATAATCAAAGTCGAAATGAAACTTTTGCCCCCATTGACCACGAAAAGGACGATCCCAAATCTGTTGGAGGAGCAAAGAGGGCGCAAAGTTTCCCTTATTGCCGAGGCGTCATTGTGTTAAGTTTTATTCGAAAGAGGATGCCGGCTGAAGAGGCCAATTGAATTTTTAATTTCTTAATTTCAAGTCTTTTAATTTGGTGGAGATTGAAATTAAGTTGCGCCCCGACAGGGACGCCCCGAAGCTGATGGAATATTAGGGGTTTCCGACTGTGGTGTAGATTTGGTGAAATTCGTCCAGAAACAGTCGTGTGTGGTTAGCAGGCTGGAGTGGAATGTCCACGGACCGAGGACATAAGTACATAATCCGCTTGGGAGCTTATGGCCAACTGGACGGTGTGCTGTGAGAAATATGTCACATGTGTGGCGATACGTCTTGTAATACAATTGGGATGGTGTTTAGGGTTTCGTCGCCTGCGGTAGGTCAATGAACTACTCAATTAATGGGGATACACAGGTTGTGGTCGGGTTTATGGGACATGCAGGCACTTGAATATGACCAGGAACATCAAATACGCAAGGATCAGCCGCAAGCCAATGAGCTGAGACAATATATTTGATGTGCGTAGTGACAGATGGCAACTCTGTCATTATACAAATTCATGGAGCTGGTGTTGTAACCGTAGTTGGTCACGAAACGAAGGTGGGAGAGGTTCCCAGTCGCAATTGTGTTCTGTGGCTTTCAATAGTGCTCTTTATCTTACCCGGGTAATGCCCGTTTCTATTATTAGCCGAGTACCCGTGTAATGTGGGGAATACCCAAGTTGGCGGGTACACAACATTGTTCTTCTACCGGGCGCCGGTCATCATCGGTTAACGACGACAAATGCTCTAATTCAATGCAAAAATGAATACAGGGCATCTTTATTTGTGAATATTATACCAAAGCGGAGAAAGGGAAAACCTAAGCATAAGACATTGGTGGAGTGTCCAAATTATCAGACGTATAATTTATTTTTCGCAAGCATTGAGTACGAATGGCATTCGAATTCCTTGCAAGTAGCAGATTAAGTTCGTCTAAATTCACGGGTACCCACAGTCATACTGGTGCCCGTTAATATTGATACCCGAGTAATAACCGAAAATTCGGGTACCCGGCAACTACCCACCCACCAAAAGCCTTTTGAAGGTCAAGAAGTGTGCACGAATTCCAGCGTATATGAGTCAATGCCGGGACCTGATTTATCACTAGCAGGGACCGAATTCTGTTGACCTAAAAAAGTAAAGAAAGGCAAAGCACAAGACTTATAAAGGCAAAAAGGCATTTATTAAAAAATAAGAAAAATAACGTATGTGCGCATTAAATTGTACTAGCAATGAACTACCAAGGGTTTCTTGAAATTCACCAGCAAGTAATGGCTGGTGCTTTGCAGTTTCAATATCAAACTTGAGATCATGGGAAACGCAAACGTCCGTCCAACATTGACGTGATTGGACGAACACAGCGAGCCGTCAATGAGACCTTTGCTGACATTGCAAGCGGAAGCGGCTGAAATGGATCTGGCAGTAAATCAAGGCACAATAAAGTACAAGGACATAATGGGCAGTGACTTCGTCTACATGGGCTCAATAAACAGGGACAATAGTACCAGTACGGAGACCAAGCGCAGAATTGCTCTTGCCAATCGCTGTTTCTTTGGGCTTAAGAGGCATTTAAGTACGAGAGCCATCTCTCGAAACACCAAGCTGACTTTATATAACCTCTGATCATTCCTGTCCTGCTCTATGACGCAGAGACATGGACGCTTTTGAAAGAGGAAGAAGCTCTTGGTCGTTTTGAGAGAAAAGTTGTGCGTGCGGTCTGTTTCGTTGATGGCATCTGGAGTAGACGATTCAACCACGAACTGTACGAGCTGTACAGCGGACTGCACGTGGGAATGCGTCTTCGGATCCTACGATTAAGATGGCTATGTTATGTAGAGCGGATGGACACCACAACTCCGGCCCGAAGAGTCTATTGGGACAACGCAACACGGCACGTTCTCGAACGAGATGGGACACGCAAGTAGAGAAGGACCTCAATCAACTTGGTGTGCGCGGATAACCATAGATAACCGTGAATTATTCGAGCGATGTTAACTCAAAAAAAAACCTGTATGGGGTGCGCAGCTGAGCGCAAAATGTCGGATTCTGGGAGTATATAGTCTGGAGGAGGTATTACAAGCAAAGCTTTTTCAGTCAAACTATAATATTGACATTACACCGACTACTGAAAAGCTTTATCCTGGTCTTACTTCGGCAATAGACTTCGATCTTCTCCTTCGGATCAAGAAGTCTATAATGGTTTAACTCAGCTTGATTCAAATACTAAGGCAGGGTTGATTCGATATCACCTCTTTTATTATCGAAATGCGCTAATTTAAATTTTAAATAAATTAAAATAATTTTAATCAAGGCAGTCATTTGGGGCCTCTCCTTTTCAATCTTTTTATCAATGACATCCCGTACTCCGTGCAGTTTTCTAATTGTCTAATGTTCGCAGATGATATGAAAATATTCCCACAAATTTCTACAATTACTGATTGCTTAAATTTTCAAAAAGACATAAATTCAATTTTGGAATCTTGCACGTACAATCATCTGGAGTTAAATATTTCCAAGTGTAATATTTTTAGTACTTTCCGATCAATATCACGAACTTCGTTTGATATAGTCTTGGTAACGAATACTTAAGTAAGTGAAATTAAAGATCTAGGTGTTAAATTTGATTCAAAGCTGTCTTTCTCAGCACATTTGGATTATATAATATCTAAGTCGAATTCATTGCTAGGCTTTCTGAAGCGGAATACGGTAGCACTTAATTATGTTTATACTCTAAAAACCCTTTATTTTCATTAGTAATCTCCATAATACTGCAGAGTTATTTGGTTTCCTTTTTATCATAATTCTTCTAATAGGGTTGAAAACATTAAAAAAAGATCTACGCGCTTTGCATTAAGGAATCTGAGATGGCCCGAAGTTTTACCTAATTATAGATCGAGATGTGCATTAATTAATCTAAAAACATTAGAAAGTCGAAGACAAGCTCATAGCGTTATTTTTATTAAGGACCTACTGAATGGTAGGATTAAGTCCCCGAATTTACTAGCTCGTATGCCTCTTTATGTCCCAGAGAGATGCCTAAGGAATGTTCTCTTATTTTTTCCATATCATAGAACGAATTTTGGTTGAAACGAAGCCATAACCCATTGTCCATTACTATTTAATTCAATTTATCATGAAGTCGACCTTCAAATGAATAGAAATATGTTTAAAAAAAGTCTATTGAATATTTTTAACAAAATCAATAGTAATTGATTGTAGTCAAAAGATTATGTATCCATTGATGAATAAATAAATAAATAATAACTCAAGATGGATACATGCGGATACATTTTGAAAGTAAAAAAAGGATACATCTAAGGCCTTCAAGCAAAACAGACGATTTTGATTTTTGAATTAAGTTCCGATGCGGCAAACTTGGGGGTAACTGTCAGCTAAGAAATGAATAATTTCTATTTTTTTTCTTTAGTCCAATATGTTTTTTCTTAACTTGAATGTCTTTTCTTTATACCGTGAATGTGTTCAATTGTTTTGATCTTTTTTTTCTGTGTAGCTTCATATTTTTGATATTTTAGCGATGCAGAAACTGACATAGCTTGTGGTCTAGCGGATTTTCTTTTCTCTCAACTTACCGTTGGGTAAATTGAACCAAAAAACAAGGACATACATATGTACGTCTGCCGTCCGGTCGTCTCGTCACTCGTTGTCGAAGAGAACTTCGCGATCCTCACACCATGCGTTTTGTCAGATGCGTTCTGTTGTGTGCCACCCTCGCACGTGGTTCGAAACAATAAGGAATTTCTATGTTCATTCGAATGGTGTTCAAAAAACACACGCACACGTGTTAGTAACTACATCCACCAGCTACCGTATGGGCTTACCAATAAGGTAGCCTGTAACGAGATAATGTCGATAGCTCCTGTCATTTCTGATTACGAATAAGGAAAATTTATGATGATTTTCATCGATGCCTGGCTGGCTCTCAATGATCACATAAATACAACCGGCCATACCAGATCTGAAGTGTTCGCTAAAGATAAGCCCGATCTCGCCGAGCCTCAATTATATTTGGAAACGAGTAGATCGCATGTTTTTCCCGGTCTAAGTGCGAAGGAAATCATATCTCTTAACCACACATCACAGCTTCGTGGGCCACCCTCCTCGGTAACCAAGCCGTTGTGCGGCGCCATACATCTCGCTTCGCACTTTATCATTAATTTGCATATCCATTCTGCATCCTACAACACAAAAATAAACAACCAGCTACCGAATATAATGCAATAAAAAAAAAATCCAAATGGGATGTAAATAAACACAGCTCGCTCATCTGACCCGGATTAAGACCCTTTCTTGTGCACTCGTCGCACCGCGCCGCCGCTCCGACTCGGTTAATGATATCAAAATAAAGGTTGCGTTCGGTTGAACGTGCTGATTCCGTTCGCAGTCCATGGCAAGAAGTGGATTTGTTTTCTTAACAGATCATGAATGCAATTCTGATTTCATTCTCGTTTCTCTCTTGAATCAACATTCGGACGGATTTCAGGCCTGGATGCAACTGCTACACCGTTGCATTCGGTTGATGGAGATATTGTGTTTGTTTGCTTTCGGTAAAACACGCCGCTGATTGGTATTGTGTAGCAGTGTTGATGACGTCCTGATGGGAGGTATTCAGAAGTTGCACGTGTTGGAGGAACTTTTGCGTGTTCCCAGGAAAATTGGTTGATTTTATGGCCGTTTCAAGGTTAAGTGATGGCGTTTGAAAATATCAATGCACTCTTACTAATACATGATTTTAAATCCAGGATAAACTTCCTCAATTCGAAAATTGTTTGAGGGTATGGTGAAGAGAAAACGACTTCATAATTAAATTAAAGAAAGAATTTCGGTTGTTTTATTTTATCTGCTCGTTCAAAGTCCACAATCCTGTCAATCTACTCATCATTCATGATGAAAGAGATGGCCAATAACAAGCAAGTTAAGGCAATCTGTACTGCTTTTAGCAAAGCTTTTGACTCTGTTAACCACTCAGTGTTAATTAAAAAGCTTGGGACTTTGGATTGCACTCAGATTTTCTCCTTTGGGTTTCATCTTTGCCAATTTTACCCTCCGTGTGAGTTACAAATCGGAAAGTCTTTATCCAAGCTAGTACAATTTCGGTCACGGGTTCCGCAGGGGAGTCATTTAGTCCCCTTAATCTTTATAATCTTCATCGACAACATTATTTGTTCTCTTAAACACAGTTAATGTTTACTATTCACCGATGATATGAAAATATATAAAAGTATTAACGATGGTAATGGTGTGGTGGGAATAAAAACTGAGTGTGAGAGTTTCCTCAGCATTTTGGAGGGAACACTCCATCTGGTGTGAATACAAATTTATTTAAATTATTTAAATGAATTTAGTCAAATTAAACGAAATGCCTCCACTCACCTTTTTGACAGCTAAATGTTAGCTCCATTTGGTGTGAATAAAGATGGAATCTAATGAGAGATCCCTTGTAGAAGTTCTGTGTGCATAGGCGGTGACTTCAAGTGAGGAAAATGTTAAAATACGAAGAATACTGTTTCGGATTAAGTGAAAACCTCAAAAAAAAGAGAAATCTTGAATGGAAGAGGACGATTCCATAAAAAATGCATCCATAGACAACAGTTGCCAAACTGTGGATCTCTGAATCCCAATGTCCTCACCAACTCCAGCTTGACATCCCGGGCCACCTGTGTATCGAAGGAACATTTTCATCTTCTCAGTTCTTGGCATGGCACCACGACGGGTTGCACCATTCCATGTACAGGTTCTTAAAACTATCCCCTGTGTTCCCGAGATGTCGTAGATTATAGTTATTTGATTTTCGTTTGTATATGCCTTTAAACATAATTGCCTATACATTGCACACACTCTTACTTCCAAAACCTCTATAATTCAAGTCAATCACAGAAATTTAGTTTGGCATTGGTTTTATTTCCATTTCCGAATCGTAATAAGGACAAATTTGAGTTGGAAAGAAGGCCAAAAAGAAAGTTTGGTTTCTTTATTTGAAGTATGAGTTGGGTGGCTCATTTCGCTCGCTAACAGGATTTTAATCCTTTTTCCGAGATCCGACTTTTCCTTTTCACGCGACTTCGTCGCTCCGCTAAGGGTCTGTCAACAACTGCGGGTAGCTGAAGCTAAAGTTTAATTATATTTACTCTGGGGTATTGAATTATGGAATTATAAATTAAGTCCTTCGTGGACGTACGGCCCGTTGACTTATGACCGTGCATCAGGGGGTTTTCTACTTGGGGATTATAAAATCGTGTATTTTTCAAATGTATTGGTATTACGTAGGTCTCCCAAAATGTCATTAATTCAATTTTATTTGCCCACTAGACCTCACACTACTCGACACTTACCATTTGATAAGTTTGGAATCCAGTGGCCAAATAAGAACTAAATTTACGAAATTTAAAAGAAAAGCATATTCGGCCTATATTTGAAATAAAAATAACTCCAATCTTGAATTTTTTTAAGATTCAGAAAAGAATATGAGTTTTTGAATAGATTTTTATGCAGGCAGTACATCATGTGTGTAGAGTCTTCGGTAAAGAATAAAGGCAAATCAATTTTGGAAATACACAAAAAGAAATGCCTTAGGCTTGCCTAAGGTGATGGAATTGTATGATTTTTTAAAAGCTTTAGGAAAGTTAAAAAAAAAAACACATAAAATTCAGAAAAATGCATGAAATCTTTATTTGAATCGACAGTACGGTCCATATAATTTAATGTTTGAAGATTATTTCATGCAAATGTTGACCTTGACTGCGCCTCAAATGGTCGATCCGCTTAGTCCAATTTTGGCATACTCTTTCCAACATTTCGGCCGGTATCTCACGATTAAATGCTTCAATGTTGTCTTCCAATGCGTCAATTGAAGCGGGCTTGTCTGTATAGACATGAGCTTTAACATAGCCCCACAAAAAAAAGTCGAAAGGCGTTAAATCCCACGATCTAGGCGGCCAATTGACCGGTCCCGAACTTGAAATAAAATGTTCACCGAACTCGCCTCTCAATAAGTCCATTGTTGTGCGTGCTGTGTGGCATGTGGCATCGTCTTGTTGAAACCACATGTCATGCAAGTCAAGTAGTAGTCAAAGTATTTTGGGCAAAAAAAAGTTGGATATCATCTCGCGGTAGCGCTCACCATTCACAGTTACGTTACGATTCGCGTCGTCTTTGAAGAAGTACGGTCCAATGATGCCAGCAGCCCATAAACCGCACCAAACTGTGACTTTTTCTGGATGCATTGGTAGCTCTTGCAATGCTTCTGGCTGATATTCACTCCAAAATTGACAATTCTGCTTAATTATGTACCCATTGAGCCAAAAATGAGCTTCGTCTTAAACTGACCATAAAATGGAAGAAGCGCGCGATGAACTTTCTTAACAGAGCACACATTTTGATGATAAAATTCAATAATTTGCAAGCGTTGTTCGTTTGTAAGACGATTCATGGTTAAATTATAGACCAAACTGAAGATGTTTGACCGTGAAACAAAACACGAAACGTGTGTCAGCTGTTTAAACCAGTGTTGCCAAAACGATAATAGCTAAAAAATCACCCTTTACAATATATCATGATCTCATGTTCCATAAAGTTGTCGAGGGGTAAACAACGCACGAGAGATCTCCAGGCAACTCGATCTTACGCCATCGACTCTAAGTCATCAGGAGTTATGCCCAAGGGGAACAAGATGAGTTTTTGGACTTGGTCCAACCACCTCGGTCTGACAAGCGGTCGCCTCCGTGATGGAATCGCATTAAACGCCCGGCTCGGAAGTCGTGATGAAGAGGACATTCGTGCCACATGCCCAAACCGCAGTAACATAGCACTCTCCGTTCGAAGAAGAAGCTCCTCAATGTTGAGCTCCTCACGCACTGCCGGGTTTCTCACCCTACACCGGCGAGTAATTCCCACAACAGCACGGAGAAATCTCATCTCAGCAGCTTGTATTCGCGATCTTATTCTTTTGGTCTTTACCCAAATTTCATTGAACATAGGTGAGAGTTGGAACAAATACTCAGTTGAAAACCGCTAACTTAGTTTTGATACCAAGCCATCGGTGTCATCCTGACAGATCACCAAGGTGTTTCAAAACTGACCCAGCTTGACCAATCCTACAGGAAGGCTCAGCATTACTCCTTCCATCACATGTTAAAAAGACCCCGAAGTACTCTCCACCTGCTTCAATGGGACTCCACTAACATGTAGAGTGCATTCAACAGGCGTTCGGGAGATGACCATGTCCTCCAATTTGTCCACGTTGACCTTCATTCCAGCATCAGCACATACGGCCACAAATCTATCGAGTGTGCTGGAGTTCCGTCTGGGAAGATGAGAGGATCACTGCAAAAAGAAGATGACTTATCCTCAACTCTCCCAATGTGAAACATTCCTCACCTCGGCTGCGCCGCTACATCCAGTCCATATATACAATGAAAAGGAGAGGTGGCAAGACGCACCTTTGGCGAAGTCCAACGCAGACGGTGAAAGGAAAGATGTTGCTTTAGCACTGTTAACCCGAACACAGCTGCTACAGTTTGTGTATAGAGACTGAATGGCCCTCAGAAGAGGATCCCATACTGCTGCAAAACATTCCAGAGTTTACTTCGAGGAACTGGGTCGGATGCCTTTCCAAATCCACGAAACAACTGTAGATGAGTTTGGTATACTCCCAAGCCTTCTCGAGTACCATTCTTAGAGTGAAAAGCTGTATGTTTTTGTTGTACTTTTATCGGGACGAAAGCCGCACTGTTCATCCCCCATTCTAGACTCGACCATAGTTCTAGAACGCGCTTCCAACACCTTAGCCACAACACCTTAGAGACTTAAAAGAGATATGCCCCTGTAGTTGGAGCAATCTTTTTTGTCCCCCTTCTTGAAGAGAGACAATCATATAATTTTATTGCTAATTTGTGTTCTAATAAGCAAAGAATGGAATACAAATTTGTCACAGTGACAATGGCACAACTGTGAGAATAAGCGTGCATCTCAGAAAGCGTTTGAAGGTACAGACTTAGCATTTAAATTAATTGCTCCACGGCACGCCCCTGCTAGACAATCTAAAAGGAACTTGCAAATTGATTCCAAATATTTATCTTTATTTTCACTCCTGAATTTATTTCTTAACAAAAGCTGAAGTTTAACGAATTGTTGCAAGCATGTTTACGATTTCAGCACCGCATGGACTTCAGCGCTTAGAAGCACATTACCCATTGGCAGCCATTGGTGGGAAATCAAACTTTTTTAAATGTCCATGTTATAGATCCAAGTGTGCCTGTCAGACGTAGAGTGTGGACAGAGTGCGAGGTAGCTGATGCCGTTAAATCGTGTTCGCAACTCTGACGGTAGTCTTTCTCCAACGCAGTCAAGGGCCGAATACCTCTCAAAAGACAGTCAAATGCAAGTCCTGCATAAATGGCATTATGAACATCTCTAAGAAAGTGCTTGAAAATTAGTGCTTCAAGTTGTAATGACCATTCATCTGATTAAGCACTTAAGTCCCATGAGTGCCCTCTAGATTATAGACACTCATCCTCCTTTGACCGGCCTGCGAGCTGTGAATATTCTGCGCAGTCTTCTTGCTTCTCTCCCGTAACTTGCAAATTGACTACTCAAGTCGAAGCGGCTACATATCAATTGCACTTTATAAAGAATCATCTTCATCAGATTTTTACTTAAGCAAAGAACTCTAGTTCTCATTCAACTCTGAAACTATGTCAAGGACAGCTCCATCATGAACCGAAGTGCGCCACATGACGATCCCAGCCAAAGTGAAAATTATCTCAATGAGGGGTGATTTTCATCGTTCCCTCACAAAGAATCATCTAGTCTGACCTTCTAAGCTGAATGGCACCCCTTCCTCATACACATTCAATGCTCCCGCACAAACCGAGGCAAGTAATTCGGGCTTTAATTGAGCAGCCAAAAGAATCCTCACACATTCTGACAAGTACAATGAAGAAGTTGCGGAAAGAGCCGACATTGAACTTAAGTGCTCCACTGCATCCGAGCAGAGATTGTTTGGCTTGTTCGAAAGGCTATTTATAACCTGAAATGCAAACAAATCAAGACACTCAAACACTTCACGGCCCATTAATCAAAACGAGTTCAATATCGGGCGCACACCAGATGGATGGAGGATTGCTTTTGAGTGATGAGCAGAGAACCCCTAAGGTTATGGCTTCTGAAAAATTAATTAAGACGCGTAAATGCACAAAGGAGCTTACGGGGGAGATTTTTAATTACTGACAAGATACATTGAGTGATGAGTGCGACGGCGAGTATGGCACGAGGCAACGATTGAGGTGGCCGCCGATTTTAATTTATTTTCCCCGGGATATTATTAACGAATTTAATCGGGTTACTGCAACGTGCTGGGGGTGGGATTTATTGAATCAGGGCCCTTCACAGACTCCGATGGCTTTTCCTGCGAGGGGGATGTCTCAGGATGGAACTGATTGATAGTCCGGGAAAATGTGGAGCTACCCATTGTCCCCTTTCCACAAGCATTCGTTGATGCTTATAACAGAAGTTAAGTTAGAAATTCGCTAAGCCCCATCAACCCATCAGCCCATCATTAGCATCACCCTCCATATCGCAGAATCGCGGAAGTGTCCATCAAAACGTATCTCCATGCGTGGGGACTAAGCCGAGGCGAGCCAAGGCACAGCTCAAATGTGAGTGATGTGTGATAGATTGGATTCGCCAATTCACACTCAGCTCCGTCCTATGCATTCCATCGGAGAACAGAGCCCTCCGTGTCTACGCGGAAACTGTGTCAAGCAGATAACCACATGTAATCGCAGTGCCAGTCCATTCCGAACGCGACTCTGTGATCATCACAGCCAGTGAAGTGTTTCGCAGATGTTCTCGACACGTGCATTCTAGCTTCAGTGTTTCCATTAAATTCACCCAGCGGTGATGCGCTGAATGATGAGCATTCACACCGTCTGCGTTTGCACTTTCCAGGAGCATCAACCAATTTTACTTAATGGACGGTGTATGTTTCAGCGATCGTGCATCTCTCGATTGACAACCATGTTAAGAGGCGGAAAATAAATCTAATTAGGAACAGGTTCAACAGGCTGTCAGCCCCGGGGAATGGCTATGGAATAAACTTAGGGTTGCGTAGGGTGTTCATTATCGATTTAATTAAAGTTGTCGGTGGGGAATTCTAAAGACCGGTTAATTAAAGGATCTGGAATGCCTGTTGTTGCAACCGATACCAGCGTTACAACATAGTGTAGAACTCATGTTTTTGAAATGGCATTGAAGCCACTTGGTTTCGATGTGGTCATGCTTACAATAGTACACAAGATTCAGACTAAAAGCCTCGATGAACTAAGAATGGCTTGAACGGGTTTACTTGAACACTCCAGTGGATTTCGATGATGGCATGCTGGATGCTAGAAATGCCAAATCACTCCAAATCACAACCTAATGTTATTCAATTCGAATATCAGCTATTTTGAAAGACATACATTTCCAATGATGTTCCGTAGGCACCGTGACTATTATTCCCAACCGCGGTTGAATCATATCCGTGAAGAAAAATAGAAAATAAAAAACGGAATTGACCTCAAAAAGGACGTGGCCGACGATTGGGCACCACTAAGTTGACAGTTTTTAGATGTTTCATTAGTCGCTCGCTTCCCAAGCTTCACACAATGCGTGAACCCTAATGCCTGGTGCACATGCGTTATTTTAACAAGCGGTGCAATAGTAAAAACGAGTAATAGTCGTTTGACATCTTTCTTTCGAAATTAAATAGCGACAAAATCACGCATATGTGCATTGCAACAGCGTCTTGGGTGGCGCAACGGTCTCGTGGAATCCTGCGAATCCTTCCCTTTTTTCATTTTCATTTGACTCAACTCTTATGCCTAACTTAATCCTAGACAAAATGTTTAATTTTAGCTTAACTCTAACAATTCATTTGAACTTATAACTAACTTACTGACCCTATGCGGGTACCCTAAACTAACCTAGTCTACTACTCTAATTGCTTTTCCGCCTTTTTTTATTCTGTCAGAAGAAGTATTTAATGTTTATTCCATTTTGCCAAGAAAACTTGAGAACTTGGCTCTTCAAGGACTGTTTTTTTAATCTTAAATCTACCTAACCTACCTTAAGCCTTTCTAAGCCCTAATAAAAAGTAAGACACCTTAACTATGGCCGCAACCTAAGACCCTGATGAACCTATTTTTTGTTTGTTTAGTTTTTTTTTTCTATTATAACTCTTTTTTTTTGCATAATTTTGTATAATTTTCTTCGCTGCTAGTTCACAAATACGGAAGGTATTAAACAATGAAAAAAAAAAACAGCTACACTAATCGTCGGAAGACTATTGAAGGGCTGACGATGTCGAAGGTTGGTTTTGATGCAGCCACCAAAAGAAACATCTCTCCTTAGCGGATTCCTCTCTATCTCGAGCGGGGATCGCTCAACTGAACCGGAGGAGCTCCTCGTGTAATCCTGCCAATCCTTTCACCCGTAAGAACCACACGCGATTCCGCAGCGTGCGTGTGCACTACTCAATTTATTTGCGAGCACTGTAAGACGCAAAGGCGGAAACGCTGCGGCACCGCGCGTTAAAACAACGCATGTGTGCACCGAGCCTAATATTGCATAAGATTTTGAAATAAAAATAGAAATTCCACAGGGACTTGCATGGTTAACCTGATGTTAGTGGATCCGGAGTACCGCCGAGTTGTGGATGCCTACGACCTCTGCCTGTGATTCCAGAACATGAGACGGCTGCTATGTTTGACCAATATTCTTCGTCCGTTCTTCGAATTGCCCTAGATATACATAAGAGACATTGAAGTAAGCTCGGGGGGTAAGTAGCGATGGGCGATTGCGAATAAAAACAATCGAACAATTCGATTGTCCTCGCAAATCTCAATTATTCGAATTAAAATTGAGTGAAGTCGATTGTTGATCTTCGAATGTGTGTATTCGCCGATTCTTCATTGCGATGAGAGAGACTGATGGATTGTTCCACTGTAAATGTAAAGTGTAAACTGTCTTCACACTTCTAGGGATGCGGTATATATTTTATGAGAGCCACTACCTAGGCACTAAAAATAAATTCTAGAACTCGATTATTATTCGATTGTTGTCTTATGAGAGCGAATAAGTCGACAATCGAATTGAATTTTTAACAATTGCCAATTTATTCGGTTGTCGGGTTCATTCTCAATCCCCCATCGCCAATGGTAAGTGGTGCAGTTTGCCACCGCCGACATATGTTTGTACCATCAAGTGGTTATCGCTCGACTGGAATGGGGAATCCACCATTTTGCCAAACTCGAGATATGAACGGACATGTATCAAACTCATACCTTACACCTTCTCCACATCTGTTTTTCACACCGCTCGCGATTTCCTTAATTGGTGCTCTGGAATTACCCAGCTATCGGAAGAAGTCCTAAAAAAGTCTGTTCACGTCGGCAATCGACATAATGAACATTGAATAATTATTATGTACAAAGTTAGGTAAAGAAGCGCCAATTAAGAAAGATGTTTGTTGTCCCCTAACACTCTCGGGCAATTCAACTTGCTATAACCCTTCAAGTTTATTCATTTTTCATGCTCCAAGGACCGCACAAATTTACTTAATCGAATCATGTTCCCCTCATAAGCTACCGCACCCAAGGTCTACGGTCATTCGTGGTCCCGAAATGAGGTTACCACTACACCATCCCATTACTTGGACCATAATTCATATTTTATATGTACTACGCAGACTGCTCGTCTAATGATTGATGTCCTTGAGAGAGGACAGTGGGTCCAACCACACTATGACCAGAGCAGGACAGGAGATATCATAGTTTCGTAGAAACTTTAGTCCACTCTCGAGACTCATTAAAAAGTTGATTGATGTACGTGGAGAGTAGCGATGGCATGGGTTCCTGCAAATCCAGCCAAATTGCCGGACCAGCTGACCAGCCGCTCCACATTTTCCCCGTGGAACATCCCGCTACTGAACGAAACGAAATCTGATTAATGGAGACTTAATCCCGCTAACCTCAAAGTTTTTCATGAATTTTTAAACTCAATTAAAGTATTGCAGTGCTCCCCTTTCGGCTTTCAAGTGCATGTCAAGCGGTTAACTGAATAACGAGGTAATGAACTTGAAAATACTTTCATGTAACAGATGCCCAGTACGAGAACGAGTATTTGTACACGCTGGAAGGGAGATTGATTGAAACTCCTCACTCGCGGTTTCTGCTGCTGATGGTTCGGCGGTGTGTTTATGTGAAGCCGATCGGGAAATATGTAGGTTAAGATACAGCACAGCGAAGTAATTAAATAGATAGAAAAAAGTTACTGTTGTGGAAACGTACGTTGTTATTCTCAGGCACGGAGTCGTATGTGTCTCTGTGCTGGGAGAACCGCAAGACAACGGCGGACAACAACAACGAGCAGGTTAAGTTCAAGAGGTGATACTCACAATCTTAAGGTCTAACCAGTAATAACCGTCATCATGAAGTGAAGCGAATTACATAGATTGCACTTTATGGTTGGGTGCTGTTCTTTTCCACGGAATCAGTGGAACTACACGGTGGGCATGATCACAGAATGGTGTGTATGTAAATCTCAGCGTCACGATATGCGATGACAACAGCTCAATAGAGCACTACTCAAGCAATCTGCCTTCTCTCTCCGGTGGCTGGGTTTGACTGGGAGGGATAATGGAAAAACTTTTTCCGGCGACGAGTAGGGTAGTGGGGCTCTGTGTGTGGGACGTAGAGTGCAGACACTGTCGGGCATCGATTGGGGGTCAATTCTTGATATTTGTGGATGTACAGTCTTTATACAAACCATCGATTTTAGTGGCGTTTGTGGGTGAAAATATTGCTACTAGTGTGTGAACAACAAGAGAACCGTGTAATAAAAACAATGTTAGTATTTTTTTTTTTTGCAATTTTTGGGGCTGATGGTTGATGATCGTCCTACGGTTTGGATTTTAATATGTTTGTGGAGTTATTACTAGCAAATGGCTGGAAGACCACAAATGGAATTCGGTTGGAATGGAATTCGGCAATTAACTTAATTCCAAGATATATACTTTTCTTTTTATTGTAAAAACTGGGTGACGCTACAGACTAGTGCTCCTAAACTTACGCAGGTAAAACCCATAACCCGTGGTGGACCCAAATTGGCGGGTTCTCGCCGTAATCAACATATACTCTAATTCAATACAAGAATTAATAAAGAACACCAGTACCACAGCAAAGAAAGGGAAAACAACGAACAAAGCATCAGTCATTAGGCGTGTTTTTTTGAGAATCTGTACTCAGCTCAGTATTACTTTACGTGAATCAACAGCAAAACAAATTACTGAGCAAAATCCTCTCAGTGATATTTGACAGTCAACACTGACTAGGGCGCGTTAAAGAGCCTCTATCATAGGTGGCGCCTCTCATACGATTCAGATAACACCACTGAATCACAGATACCGCTAACAACACATTTTGAAAATGCATCGGCATTGGTGTTATAAATACTTCGAAGTGATAACGTACCCCAATTTGTAATCCATCCTTTATTTATAATACAAGCGTTTCTAGTGAATAAAACCATATTTCTACGAACATTATAAAACACATTTGACAAAAAATTAACTACAGAGGCGCTCTATTCGTATTTTGACATTTAATGCCATGAAAGTAAGACACACACTTTTGACTCAAGAAAATAAAATGAGAAGAAGAGCGTTTTATTGAGAATCAATGCTGTGCTGAGTACTGAGCTCTCAATAAAACACGCCTATTGATGGAGTACTCGGACTCGGACAAGTTGTCAAAATTTACTTGTACCCGAAATATTGCGGGTATCAACAATTACATGGGTACCCGGTATTTTGGTATTCCAGTAATACCCGGGTTCCCGGATATGCGGGTATTAATAGCTCTACTCCAAACCATAGAGAGCAAGCGCCTTGCTTCCCAGCAGCTACTCGTGTCGTGTATGCAAGTGTTTTTGTCGACTCAGAACCGCCAATTCGAGAATCTTTTTCTAGACAGGTATACTCTTTGAGCATTGCCAGGGACTAGAATGTGGCGGGGCCGTTGCTGGTACCAGGAATTCAACATAGGCGACGTAGGCTCAAGTGCGTAGAGTTCGACGCAACAACCCATAGCACCGACAATTAAACTTCCACTAAAAAACAAATTTAACTCGTGACAAAAACACAGAAAAATTTTGACATACTCAAAAATATAAATAAAGAAAAAGGGTATCATTTTACGATTGGAAGCTGGAGGGCAAAAAAATCCCCAACGAAGCGAAATAAGATCCAACGAAATACAGCCAAAAAGTGATATATTTGGCCTTATGAGTTTTAAATCTGGAAATAACGCCAATTTTCCAATTTGTCTAATTTTAAATTGAACACCTAAGTCTGGTGTATTTAAATTATGAGGTTGGTGGCTCGCTTGGATCGCTGTCAGGACTTAACCCTTTTTTCCACAAGACTTAACACGCTCACGAGACTTCGCCGCTGAGGGTATGTCGACAACTGTTAGGCAGGTGCATGGAGCTAGATTATTTTTTGGGATTAGTTCACATGGGAATGTGAATTAACACCATATGGCGATAGTTCTCATTGAAGCTATGGCTTTAGTTCTCATTTAAAAGTGAAACAAAACCACAATTGGATTATGGTGTAAGTTCTCACTTGAATGAAAATTAACGCCAGTGTGGCTTTAATTCAAATGGCCTTTGTTCACTGCACCGAAAAATTGTCGTGTGGAAATCTAGTACGTATTTGACGCTTCGTTTAAGGTACGGAGTGACGATGAAAACGACACGACACGACAAAGAAAAACTACAGGCGACGTAGGGAACCACGGTGGTTATGTTCTAATTCGTCCGATCCGGTGATTATATTCTAAAATATCCAAAACGTTTTATCTATGGATATATTTCATAACTTATTGTAATGAATAAAACACACGGTTTCGAATTTGGTTCAATTGCCCCTTATTTCTGCCACTGTGAAATAAAGCGTGGTGATGACTGATCCATTGTCCATTGTGACTGGGGATTATATACCCGGGTGCCTTGAATGTTACATTATAGTTAAAACTAAAAATAAAAATTAATTAAAAATACACTTATATGCAGTATTTTTGTTTTATTTTTGTTAAATAAAATTGATAAATAAACGTTCTTAAATGAATATATTCTGGGTTGGGGTCGCCCTTTTTAACACTACACTGGAGGACTCAGACTCAAAAACTGCCTTTCATGTGAACTGGTATGTTGGCGCTATCATTGCAATACCTCTCGAACTGTGCTGAACTTGCTTACTACAGAAGAACTATTTTTAAATTTACGGCCCAGTTAATGATTTGAACACGCTCAGCGATAATTAAAGGATTCCATGAAGCTAGGACCGATTTTACGACGAAATTCACGTTGCTTAGATTTAAGACCAGACCAGAATTTTGATAACATTTGTCTCAAGTTCGGCAAAGATGACACACTCCGTGTTGACAGCTGCATGTCATTGGTGACATAAGACCAGACCAGTGCCAGAATTTTGATAACATTTGTCTCAAGTTCGGCAAAGATGACACACTCCGTGTTGACAGCTGCATGTCATTGGTGACCTTGGCAGATATCTCTAAAATTGGCAGCATAAACTCTAAATGAAAATAAAGAAACTCGGGCAACTTTTCAAAATGTACTGCATACATTCATTTATTTAAGTAACGCCTCAACTCATGTAAACAATCTATGAGTAAGGCCTACTCTGTAAGACCTAAACGGACGGGTGGAGTAAGCTGTTTTTTCGAAATGTAATATATACTGATGTGCCTCAAATGGATGCCATGGACGTGGGCGACGTGCAATTTCTGCAGACCAAAGCCAAATGGCACACATACATCCAATGCGAAGTGTTTTTCAAGGAGCCTCAACTCCCCTTCGAAATCGTGCGATGTGACACCAATCGTTCTTTCTGTGATATGTTGTTTCGGACCATTTACATGCGTATGCGGTAAAAAAAAGTATCAGGATTGCTGTGGATCAAATGCAGCCAAAAGAGCTTGTTCACTCTTGTACACATTTATGCTACCTTTCCACCGAAACCGCGAGGTCCGGATGGACTTGTACTAAAACCTCAATGGGGCCTTTCCACCGAACTTGAAGTAGTTTCGCTCCCAATTTTCAAATGCTCTCAATTTATAAGTGCCCCCCAAAGGAAATGTCACTAGCCCACAATTTTTAAATGGCCGCCAGAACAGCTGTTTTTTGGCAGGATATAACAGTGTGAGAACACCAGAAAATAGAAAGAGAGGAAATGAGAAAATTAACACCAAAAAGGCTTATCCGGCTTCACACCCTCTCTCGGACGAATGAATTCGAGGAGGATTTAACGAGATTTTTCAGAGAGAGGCGATGTATCCAGACACCAAAAATGCATGGCGGAACCTGGTAGTTTCGGAGAAAATTAGTGGAACCTCGCGGGTTCGTCCGGTGGAAACCTAGCATTAACCATTAATACTGGCAACTGAGACTCATCACCACAAAGATCCAATCATGCATCATCCTGATTACTTCGAAATCGAAAGCCACACCACCACCAGCCAGCGGCAGAAATGAAAAGGAAACCTCTCACTTTTCGCGTGACAACGATGAACGAAAGCCCGTTTCTCACATGTTTCTCCGAACATGTGTTCATCTAACAAATCAGACGTAGCATATGCTCATTTTCAGCGAAATGTTGTTCGAAACCTGGTCTCAGCAGTAAATGACTATCGCGACAACACGTGCCACATGCATCCATTCAAACTCCCAAGACCCCCACTTCTATCACATCAATGCAGTCGACACATGATGACAGGCAGAGTTTGCAGGAGATTGATGGCATTAGTGCTAATTGCTCCTCCTTTGATTACAAGTGTATCGGATACAAAAAGCCAGTTTGTGTCCGGTGCCAATCAGCACATGCGAGTGCGTCTGTACACGCTGCAATTGGATACTTTATGAGTTCTAATTACCCATTGACATGCACCGAGCAGACACAGCCGATGGGTGGGCAGGAGAATTGCCTTTGACGAATGTCTCTGTGCAGTGCTCATCAATCGAAATCCAATTGCATCGGGCCATCTGTCATATCAATTGGATTGCATTCCCTTGCGAGGAGATGCGCCAACATACCCCAAGTGTATATGTTTCAGATGTGTTATGAATTCAGCATTGAAGCGTAATATTGGGATTCACTTTGATTTGTGTGTTGTCGCCTTAAGTGGAGGATGGAGATGCGTTTGAGAACGAATTTGACGTTTGTGGGTCAACTGGAGATTTGTCGTTTTATTTATCGAATTGATTGTTTTCTGTTTGCGTGTGAGGCGGGAGTGGGTGAGTGCAAATTGGTTTTCATGGCAAATGGGATGTTCTGGAATATGTGCAGATTTTGCAAAAGCTCATGTAAGCAGTGGGTGGAGAGGGATGCAACAAAAAGGGAAACACAAGTGTCACAACAAAAAGGGCCCTCCGATTCATTTTCAAATGATGGACGAAATCGCCTTAAAAACAATTCCAAAGTTAAGCCAATAACAGCCAGCAATATGCAACGCTTTAGAAAATCCATATCCTCTTACGTTTCGCTTCAGTACCCCGTCGGCCTACACACTCCAGTTTGTTGGCTTAATTCGCTCGTCCTCGCAAACCATATGGTACTGCCTCCAAAGCACAGCCTGCAGCACGGGACAGTACTGGAAATTTCAATCTGCTACTGGTGGGATAGGGAATTCTTCCACGACCGGTGTTTGTGGTCGAAAGCAGGAAATTAATCCGCTTTGCTGCCGGAAAACTGGTCGTTGTGGTGCTACGATTTACGTTCATCTGGACGTGTCCCTTTACCAAATCAGTTTAGGGTGATGCACGTACGTGCGGCGCACTAGTGGACAAAGGAATGATTTTATGGATAAATGCACTTCCGAAATTTATGCTGCTGAAGATGCATTAATTTTGTCCTTTTCCGAGTTTTCTGTGTTAATCTGTATTGCTGCAGGGCTGCTCCCTCTGCAGTTTGGTTTGAGAGCACACGTGCCGCTCGAGTCTGTACAGCTCTGCGTGTCCATGGAGAAAATCGTTGTGCGTCGTCCCAAAGTGCAACTGAGGGGAATCTTGTTTCCTCTGGAACTCTATTTCATAAATTCAATTTAAGGTTCATTTCAATGCGCCATAAAGTGCTCTGAATTAAGTTAAGGAAATGTACAGAAGTACACACAAACGTACTTAAGGACGTGCATAAGTGTGCAGGGACTTGCGATATCTTGTCGAATCCGTTTCCAAGAAATTTTGAATTTTACATGTGGACAGCGTAGGAAACAGGACGTGATTAAATGTTGATTTACAAAATGGTACGAAATGAGCTTAAACTTCCCTGCACTGGCTGGGTTTGTCTGACTTGAGTTTATAGAATAATCACGCCCATTAAATTGTTTAAGGTAAGGAAGAAATTACTTAACGAACTTGATTTATTTTCATGTAATGCATAAGAAAAAGACTAATATTTATTAGAACACCATTGGTGAACTATGAACCTGGAAAGTAGGCTGTCCACTGTCATATTTGACACTTCTGCTGGATCAGCTGACGGCCGTCCCTGGGTGTAAAGAAGACCAACTTGCGCCTCAACACACTTGTTCTGACAAAGCAATGGAGGTTAGAAGAAGAGCACCATGGTTTCTCCCTCCTTTCACTGTAGCTTCTGTAGAAGTCAATTTAGGCAAGATTCAATCCCTAAACGTGAGTTCCAGTGGCGCAGTTCTTAGTGATAACCCCGATTATAGTTCTGATAGTGACTATGATGATCCAGCAAATTCTGCAAAACCTGCTAAGCTGTTTACCAGTGTGCTCTTCAAGAGAATCATAAAATGGGTGAAGGGCAAACAAATTTTAAAGGAATTCCAAGCTGGTTTTCGAAGAATCTATTCTACCATAGACCAGGTATTCTCGCTGGTAAATATTGCAGAGATATACAAAATGAAACGCACAAAAATATACGCTTTCTTCGTGGATTTTGACACCAACCTGCGAGAAATGCTTTTCTATAAGTTGAATAGGTACGGAATCTCGTCGCAAGTCGGTAATGTAAGAGCTATGTGCTGAAATTATAAATCATGTATCTGGGATGGTAGTCATTTATCAGACTACTTCGAAGTCTCAATGGGAGCCAAACAAGGTTGCGTACTTAGTACATTGCTGTTTATACTGTACATAAATGACATAACGGATGAAGTTAGAGGTGGAATGAAGCTCTGTGGAACCCACATTCCGGCACTAATGTTTGCAGATGACATGGTCTTTCTGGCTGACACAATAGATACCATGCACTTAATGATCAACATACTTTCTTTAGAAAAATCAAAGATGATGATCTTTGGCGATGGTGGAGGAAGTTACGCTTATAGGCAATACCACATTTTTTTTTTTTTTTTTTTTGTTTTATTTGAATAAATATTTTTAAGAAACATTTTGTCGTAGAAACAATATATACCTAGACCCATTTTACACGGTCATACTTCGTCAAATTTCCACGTCAATTTTCCCATCAAAGGAACGGAAAAGGAAAAATGTTCTTACAGTGGTATGTCCTTTTCGGTGCAAATTAATGTGATCGTGATTGAACTCACACGTATCACATCAAATCAGCAATCTGAAGAGCGGAAAAGAGAACGCACCAACCCCTTCGTGCATGTATGGATATTGTTACAAGATGTGTGCATCTATAAATTTTGTGTGCCTTCTGTTTTCTCTTTAGCAGCATTGCCAGACAGAGTATTTGGTTGCTTGAGCGGGTTTTCTGGAGTTAATATTATTTTAATACAGGAATAGCAGTTATGTACGACTTCACAGAGGTACCCTGCGCTAGACAGAGAGGTTTAATATCTGCTGACTTGGTTTGGGAAAGCACATTAAAAGATGCGCTTCTTTGTGCCATGCCGAAACAATTACGGTAACTATTCGCACATATTTGTGTATTTGCTTCTCCTTTTAATGTTTTGAATTTATGGGAAAAATTCAATAGTCATCTTTACGAAGACTATGCTAGGCATGTAAAACACGTTGAACATTGCATTAATTGATTAATTGAATAACTGGAGGTTAAGTACTATTTCTTGCCGGTGATTTAAGACAAAGACTTCCCGTTATTCCTCACGCTTCAAGAGTCGCAATAATTGAAGCAAGCATTAAATTCAGTCCGCACTGGCAGCAATTTAAAACATTGAACAAACAATGCGCGATCAGTAGATCCAGAGTTAAGCGCTTTTTTAATTAAAGTTGGTGACTATGACCTACCACATAATTCTGATGCACAAGTGAATGACTACCGGATGGGTATTTATATGAGGGTTCATTAGTAGGAGAAATATTTGGAGAAAGACGTAACCCAAATGAAGTAGAGTAGTTATCTAAAATTGCTATTCTTTGTCCAACAAATTCTGACATTGGTACGACTAATGAAGAAGTCTTAAATTTATTGAGTCTATAACCTAATTCGTGCAGTTTTTTTTTTCTTCAAAATTTTAACGTTAATTTAAGTAACACATGTACAATAATATTATTCAAAGTATTGCTGAAGCTATGACCTTTTCTCATCTTTCTGGCAATTTGTGGATCCCATCCCAAAAGAACTGCGCCGGCTTGCCAGCCAAGAGATGAATCAAGCCAATTTTTGATATTCTGCTCTGTTGTGAACCGTATTTCAGTGAGGGCGTTCTGCATCGACCGGAACAAGTGGTAGCCAGAAGGGGCAAGGTCTGGGCTATAAGGCATCCACTGTTTTCCAAATAGATCTTAACCGGAATAGCAGCCTCGTGTCTGGTCGCATATTCCGAGGTACACTTTTAAATCGAGCAAACCACTTTTGGAACGTTCGCTCAGCTAGCGCATGTTCACCATAAACTTCCACCAAAATACGATGACTTTCGGCAGCAGTTTTCTTCATATTAGAGTAATGAAGAAGAACTCCGAGCTAAAACACATTTTCATGCACAAAGATCGATATATTTTAGTGAAAAAAATTATTGCTGTTTACGCTTCAAATGAATGACATATACTGAAGTGATGTACAATGTAGCTTTCCAACGCTTATTCCAATGGAATAATACAAGTTACGCCATCTCTTAGCAAACTGCACGAATTAAGTTATACAATACTTGATGGAGTAGCACAAACTTAAGTTCCGACTCTATTGATGATTCTTCTGAGGAGGACCAGCAAAATTACCCAATGGAATTTTTGAATAATTAAATTCCTTCTAGAATGCCACCTAATAAAAAAAGGCCTCTGTAGTAGTACACGTCTTATTCTAAAAGGCTTAAGGACGAACATAATAATAGCAGAAGTACTGACAGGATCTGCAGAGGGTCAAATAGTATTTATTCCTAGAATCGATCCCGCATCAGTTTATCCTGACCTTCCATTTGTTTTGAGAAGACGATGATTCCCTACCAAATTAGCATTTGCTATGACAGTCAATAAGTCACAAGGACAAACATTTGAGAGGATCGGAAATTACTTACCAGAACCAGGGCAATAATGTCCAGAGTTCGTCGCGCATGTGGCATGAAAATTAAAATTACACGGGTCCACATCATGGAAAAATAATTTCAGGTTCGAACAGAATTTTCACAAAAAATTCCATGAGGTAAATAAATCTAAATTAAAAAAATATATCTAAAAAAATTTAATATGGCAACATACGGAAGGGGGCCCACGTCCCTTGCCATGAGTGTATTTAATTTTATATTCAGCAAACGCTTCCCTCATAAATGCATCAGATGTAAATTTAATACGATTTAATTTATCCGCGATGTATTATTTAGTAAAAATTACTTAATTACATTGATTGCATAAATGCATATGAAATTCGTCCTGTCGTACGGCAGGCTTTTCTACTAGTATCCGTATAATAGTGTGCAGCGAATATTCGTCAACGAATCCACGTTGATGGGGTGAAGTAACTCCTTTCAAAGTAAATGCTACCTAATTTAAAATATTTTTTTAAAAAGGTTTAGGTATCGGGGAAAGTTTACAAATCGATAATTTAAACGTTCCTGCTTGGAGCCAAATTCATGGCGTGATCAAAATCCAATCAAATGAGAAAAATATTTGCAATAATTTGCGGATCATACAAACTGATCCAGGTCCAGAGCAGGATCATAAGTTGTTTTAATGCATTTAAATCGATGATCTTAAAGGAACAACGCGTGCTTAATACTTACACGCGTGCTTAGTACTTACACGCGTTCATGCCGATTGAGCAAGCCGAAGCAGAGTCACTTAAATGGTGTCACATAAAGTGACTAAAATAGTACAAATTTGTCACAGTGGCATTTAACACGACTAAGAGAATAATAAAACGATATAATAAAAAGATTATCAGTTGACCGGTCATTTAATAAAAACAAAAAAAATTAAGATTTGAATCATTTTGTTAGTCACTTGCACACTATTCAGAGTTCACCCAATAAAAGTTAACGTACAGTCATAAATCAAATATACGGAAGTGAACCGTCTTCAAAGCTCCTGACTCCTAGTTGCACCTCGCAAGGAATGACTTCAACGTTCGTTTCCGAGTGAAAGCTGCGTCATTTCATTTCATTTATTAGATGCTCCCGTCGTTATATTTCAGTTTATTGCATTTTTTTGCCATCACTCTAAAGCCATTCACAGATACTCGTTTCCGGAAAACCGCACAGGTACCGAAACCCGAAACGACCATAAATAAGTTTTGAAATTAGTTTGAGAATTATTAGCCCCCTTACCAGCAGTTGGGGAAGTATTTTTGTATTTTATTTTATAGTGCGAGTGTCTATAATGCGATACATAAAGTGTCGGAGTGATAACATTTTGAGCATTACAATTCCAGGTACCTAATAAAATGAGCTTCATTAAGCTCGGCCGAGAACAACAAAAAACACACCAGCCTTTATGGCCAGTTGAAAGCGAAACAATAAAACCACGATGGAATCGCACAGCCATGAGATTCGCGGTCTCGATCCTTGTTTCAGGCGCACAGCCAACGAGAGCCTCTCTCCCTGGGTGTGTTCATAAAATCTACCATTATGGTTGGTATCTTGCCAAGTCAGTGTCAGTCGCATTATGGTGAATCGATACTCGGTTGTGGCAGGAGATCCATTGTCTTGTTCGTCTCTTAATTCAAGCAAACTATTGTCCCATGCGGCCGCGGGGCGGCTGTCACTAGAACACATCTCAAGCAAAGTATCGTTCGCAGTTAAATCCCATGTGAGCTGTAATCAAATCAATGTTGGCGGTGGGTTCCCCGCCGCCTCAGTCAGCTTTGCTAGAGGAGGGCGTAAAGATGCTTTGTGACTGCCATTCTGGCAGGCGTCTGTCTGGCTGATGATACTAAAACCTTTTATCGATCCCCTTTTCGCTGCAAATGTGTGCTTCCACTCCACTGGCCCTTGCATCTCGCTGGGCGGAGAGTGATTCCGCCCCAAAATGCGGATGGTTAAAGGTGCAAGCCCGCAGTTACACAAATCAATTAAAACGCAACACGACGGTGGTTTTGCTCAGACTGTTTCAAAACCAGTTTGCAATAAATTTCAATTTACAGCCGCTACAGGATTGTTTTCGAATTTAAATTAAATTTGCATTTGGCCTGGTAGGGGGGTACGGCAGAACGGATCGTCGGTGACTCCTTGTGAGCGTGTGTCAAGGACTTGAACAAGTTTTCGAGGAAAAATTATGAGGGCTGGACAGATCCAAAGCTATCGTTCAATCATAATGACACTTCAGATACAATGGCCATTGTTCGCGTTCGCGGGGGAATGTGCAGTGTGCAAGCTCAAAACCGGTTTGGGCACTGTGACGATCTGTCATAACCCTTTTCGAGGACGAGAGTGCGGGATGTGCATGCATTTGCTGTTTGGTAAACTGTTTTGTCGACACAGCCCTTTGTCGTGCCCAGTAAGCGTAACAGTTTTTCGAAGGAGTCCGCAAACAAAAAAACAATTACTGTATACATTTCCGTTTGAGAATCAAGGGGGATGGGCTGGACGGCAAGCTAGCTGCTCTTCGGAAGGGTGATTTTTTCCATCGCTGCGGGTCTAGGTGGAGTGTTTTATGCGTTTTTTACGGCCACCATGGCACGTGAATGCTCGAGAGGGCTGCTCACCTCTAGGCGGGCAGTTAATTGTACATAAATTTACATGCGATTTCAATTGCAGCTGGTTTTTGTTCTTGTTTTAATTTAAATCCAATGGAAGATGGAAGAATCACCTGCTTGTGCGGAGTGAGAGGATGAATAAGCTCATGGGGTTTGTTATTGCTTGTTGACAAGTAATACGGATAATCTGGTATTCAGAGGTCAGCCCTTGTAGGTTTCTGATGTTTTTCGATGTTCCCAAAATGACAGTTTTTCCGAATTTGAATGCGTTTGTCCCCAATATCTCTTTTGAGACTCTAGAGGACTTATGGACAATAAGAATTGGTCATCATCCTGTTGAGGATCGAGTTGCCAGGATGTCTCTCGTGCGAATTTATCTACTTCATCCGTTTACTTTTGACAGCGCCACACGGAGCACATCGCTTACCAAGATAATTAAAATGTATGACATAATGCACTTCTGAATCGACTGTCTTCAGGCGCTCCTTTATTGGCAACAATCGCAAATGACTTCGACACCGTTTAAGGTGGCGCAAAGAACCATTTCAACCATTTTGTTGGGCTCAGCTGGGTTTTTCGGACGTGGTTTACACATCTCCTCCTGAGCTCCTACTCCCGCTTTCCCATTACAAATCACTTAATTCCTGCTTCTACAGGAAAGTTTGTTGGGGATAGTTATGTACACATTCTGAGCATTGCAAGTGTCGCTAGGGAGGACTTACTCACTACTTACTAACTACGTCCCTGGTTTCTCCACAAAGTTGGATTGTACACATTGGATGTAAACACATTCTTAACAAGCTAGTCTACACGAACTTAGTCTGTCATGCCCATATAATTCTAAATGCCGAAAAGGAGGTAACGCGAAAATGTATGCCAATCGAATCATCCGAATATTCGAAATAAGTCGTTTAGATCCTCATATCCGCTTGTATTCCAACGTGCGATTATGTATACATACAACTGACGAACCCCAGAACCGTCCTTGAGGAGTCCTTCACATGAAACGGGACATACCTACCCGCAACAGTTGTGTATTCAGATAATCAGCACTCTCGTATTCACAGTCATTTGGACGATTGTTTTGCAAATTGCCGAGGCACTTCTCGTATGTAATTTCTTCTCAATCTCTTGTCCCATAACGAGTCCTTCTGCACGGTCGAGTGAACCCAATGAAAAGGTAATGCCAGGCTCTGCCAGGAAACTTAACAATCGAGTCACTTTTTGAATTCGGGCACTTGAGACGCGATGACTTGGAAATAACAGCACACGTGCGTGTTGACACAGAGCTGGTTGCTATCTGCTGCTGCTCGCATATGACCAAGGACATGGGTGCCGTTTCAATGAATTATCCTTATGGATGATTTTAAGGGGGAGCAGGAGGGGAATTTGGATAAGAGCTGGAGGCAGCAGCTAGTACCGTGTGATATTTGTCAACAGGCACTCTGCTTGGAGGAGGGCGCGGGATAAATAACAAAAAGTTTTGAAAAGCTGAGTTTCGCACATTCACTCCATGAACAACAGATCGATAAGCACTAGAGAACAGCCAGACAGACGGGCGGCGATGTGTGTTCTTGAAGTTGGACAGCACTTCCGAGAGGCGTACATGGTTTCACATTCATCCGACTTCTTGGAAGAGGTTCAGGAAAATCGATAGCATCACTCGTCCTTTTGCTTTTTTTCCTCCACTGCCTCGAAGTTTCTGCCTGTCGACGTGTTTACTGGGCTACTTAGCTTCAAATCATGCTAAAATAGCCTTAATTCGATTCCCCCCTGAAGCGCTTGAGTGTGTTTCACATAAATTTCTCAGAAGCCACCACAGTGGCTAGAAAGAATCATATGGCAGGTTGAGTGCAAATGGGTTGCTGGAAGAGTTTGGAGACCATTCATCATCATCATTTGGAAACTTTGACGTCGCGTTGAGTATGAATGTGGATATTCTGGAAATTGAAAATTAGATACCCTTTGAGCATGCCTGGGTGAGGTTAGATTAAAGCGGCTGTCACTCATAGAGGTCCAGCATAGGTCCAGCCAGGGAAATGACATTGTCTATGGAATTCCTTGCGACACCGCTGCCCGTGCTTCTTTTATCGCCACAGTAACCAGTGGCTGACTAGTTTTAAGGGAAAGGTAATATTTTAATGTTTTGAGTAGACAATTACACCTATCACTTCAGCAGTCTGTTTAGATGCGCAGGGTATCGTCCGGAGTCCAATAGGCGATCAGTGTCGTTGGGAAGGAAGTTGAGTCCGTTAAGAGTAGTTGAGTGGCCGATAGTGAGCTCGGACCAGAGTCGATGTGTCTTGAGTCTTATGGATGTGCTGGCTGCTCTCTGTTTGCCAAATAAATCTAGTGGAGGAGTATGTATGATAAATGCAGCAGACGGAGTGCTTCAGCTTGAGGTCCGCTTTGATTAGATTTAACACCGCACATGACACACATGTATGCCAGTTTCCCCCGGTTCCGTCTGACTGTAGAGGTGAAGATCCAGAGAGCAATATGTGGAGGGGCACCGGGCTAGAAAGCGGGAAGAGAAGAAGCTTCTTCACCTCACGAAATGGTCAATCGCATCCTCCTAGCCCACGGATATTGATGAGTCTAGGAACAAGCAAAAGAAATCAATGACAAAGCTAAACAGCATGGCCTCAGAAAGACACCCAAAGAAACCCAAGAAAACCCAACTTCGCAGTCTTCCCAGCTTTGAAGAAATTAACAGCCGTTAAGAAGAACAACAAAGCCAGTGGGTCAGAGGGTTTACCATTCAAAATCGGTGGCGCTGTTCTCGTTGTAAGGATCCACCTGATCATCTGCAGGCTTTGGGAAGACTAAAGCATGCCCAACGACTGGAAGGATCCACCAGATCATCTGCAGAGTTTGCATGCCCGACGGCTGGAATATCAGAAGGAAGGATCCACCGATCATCTGCAGAGTTTGCATGCCCGACGACTGGAATATCAGCACCACACTAACCAGCACATACCCGAACGGCGTCCGGCTATAGACCAATGTTTTGCACAAAGTCAGATCCTGAGCAAAAGCAAGTTTCAAATCGATGAGCGATAGATTGATTTTAAAACTGAATACGACAACATTTATAGTGATAGTCGAATTCGGGATCCCGGGAAAATGTATCCGGTTGTGTCGCCCCTCGTTAGCAAATGAGCGATGCACTGTGCAGTTCGGATCAAGGACCATTTCGGCAAGGAGACGAGCTGTCGTGTGATTTCTTCCATTTCGTACTCGAAATGTAAGTGCGGCGGAGTTGAGTAAGCACGGAGGGCTTCTGAGGCAACTTCCACAAGTCAGTCGAACTGTTGGGTTACGCAGATGACATCGAAACCTGACGCATGTTCCGTTCCAACGTGTCGTAGTCAAGCATTTAGGGCAATTGAAGAAGAAGCGAAGTGAGTTGGTTTGAAATATATGCTGTCGACTAACAATGGTTCCGTCACACACCCCCTAGGACAAAATATGAAGATCGACCGCTACAATTTCGGGGTAGACACAGACAAGGGAATTTGTCTATCTCGAGGCAAAAGTCAACTCCACAAAAGACATCACACTGGAGATCCGACTCAAAACTCCTGACTCAAGTGACCAAAATCGTGTTCTACAAATCTCATATTTTGCCAGTCCTGCTCAATAGAACCCAAAGCTGGCCGTTAAGCAAAACTACATACCTGATTCTAGATGCCTTGGAAAGACAAATTCTACGTCGAATATATGGTGCCGTCTGTTAGTGAGGCGAATGGAGGAGAAGACACAACCGGAAACTCAACGATTGTACCAGGATGTTCATGTAGTCCGGAAGACAAAAATCCGTCGACGCGATGTGGCTCGCCATCGAGCGCATGGACGCCAAAGCTCCGGATAAGTGAGTCTTCGCCTCCGATACTACAGGATCGAGAAGGAGAGGAAGACCAAATCGCCTGTAGAAAGACCAAGTCATCGCGGACATAAGAAATCTTTGTATTGACGACTGGAAGCATCGTGCCAAGGGCCGTCAGCGATGGAAGGCAGCGATTGCTCAAGTTCATGCTCGTGCTCTAACTCCCCTGCAAATCTCAGCATCTTCCAGCTTAGATACAGCTACTCTGCTGTTTAGCGGTTGGGTTCAATGTTGGCACATTCGAAGCCAAGAAATGCCGCGTATGTGAATTCATTGTATTCCTTGAACATTAGAAAGAGTCTAATTTGTCAACCGGCAGAGTTGAAAATGCTTCCATATCGCCTACAGTTCATCTGCATGCAGCGCTCAAATTAAACCAAACCACAGCAGCCCAAGCATACACACCCTTCTCCAAAAAAGGACACGGTCACATTTCATTCCAGATCCACTTTCCACAGAATTATGTTCACCCCTAGGGGTTGACCAACTCAGTGTCCAATGTCTTACTTAGGGAAAAAAAAACAAAACAGAAAACTGTCACGCCACAACCCTCAGTACAATGCATCCACCCCTGGAGCGGCTTTGAGCATCCATGTCCATTGAAAATAATGAACAACTAACCAGCACAATAGTGGTAATTACACGTTTCCTTTGCTCTTGTTCCACAATCGATTCAAAGGACATTAGAACCTTTTGTGTATGGAGGCGTGAATTTTCCGGTAGCCGATGGTGGTGGTCACCATGTCCAGGGATCACTTTCCACTGGCCACTGTCCACTGACCACCACCGTCCAGTGTGTCATTGTTTCGTTTCAAAAGGATAATCGGCTTACGTTCAAAACCTATTACATGTGTATATGATTTCGTAATTCATCGGCCAAAATCCCTTTTCGATAGTTTTCGACTGTCAAACACGCGTACACAGCTGCCAATAAGTTACCCCCGTTCTATTGTTTGACCCGAAATGAAAGAAAAACATGTGATTGCTGGTGCCGGGGGATATGTGTAATCCTTTCGCTCGTGCTGGTGCTACCGGAAATCAATTGACTATGAAATTGTACAACAATGAATATCAGTCAATCCTGTCAATCGAAACTATTGCTAAACTACAATATTTTGATTCCTTTTCAGTTTCGATGTTTTTCTCTATTTTTGACCATGGACTTCTTTTGGGGATTGCAAGGATGTGATCTGGTTTGGGGAATGATTCACGTTGTGGCAAGTCAGGTCGGTCTTTGTGTCAATTGCCAATGTTTCTTCCCATGTCTGTAAGGAAGTACGCTTTCATAGCAATAGGACCACTTGTCCTTTGATGGTAACGCAGACGGAGTTTTGGAGAAAGTGAGATTTTTGGTCTTGCTATTTCAAACGCATTTAATACAGTGCATGAATTCAGTTTCAGTACATCTCTTCTGCACTCATTCGGAAAGTGGTATGCCTCAGGGATCCGTTTTCTCTCCGAACCTTTTTATTAATCATCGGACCAAAGGTGCTAATATTATAATTTGTGTTGCTGGCGAGCACTTTTAGCTTTTCAGACACGTCTATACCCTTGAGACGTAAACGACAAGGCATAATTATTCATTTAATCCAGAACTTTGAAAATCGTTCATTTGGAAATCAGACACCATGTAGCTTTAAATGTTTACAAAACTCAACACTCGATCGATAATGACGTTGATGAGAGCGACTAACTTTAAAAACATAAATTAAATCAACAAGTAAATTTGACGATACAAGAAAAACTCAGAGTCTCTTTGGCTTTTTTTATTGTTCTATATTTCCAAAATGGCGTCCCCCTTCCTTCATTCGTGACATACATTAAAAAGCAGAAATGAAGTATTAATTTACAGCTGATTGACCCCTAGTCCATCGACGACTTTCAGAGGCTTTTTGGCAGTAATTCACGAAATAACGGGAATGCCGTTCACTCATTGGTCGAATTGGCTTACGAAAACGGTATAAAAGAAAACGGTGTCCAAAATGTTAAGGGGTTGAAGTTGGGCCTTCAGTGCTGTCAAGTCTCGGCAAATCTAGTCGTCACATAAATATTTATAAAAAAATGCCTAGTATTTTATTTACGTTTTACATTCATTATAAAATTATTGTGATGATGGACTTATAATGTGTTAGTTTCATCAAAATATCTTGGGACGTATTTGAGGTAATGGGTTTGAGTAAAAGAAATGAAATTTCTGCTACATTTTCTATTAGTTAGAGACGTTTGTATTCATGAGGTTTATGAAGGATGGGGAAGGATATGGCTAAAAGTTTTAAGAACTTGATAGTATTACTTTATTTCCTTCACCGAGTAGGAAAATCCACAGCTTAGCTATACCAAGCGTAACAGAAGTAAGGTTCCGCTGGTTGTGCAAAATAACACACTGTGCGGCGCGGCATCTGCTGAACTCAAATTCATACGCGAACGCTTGCAAACATAGGTCAAATGTGAAATAATAGTAAGAGTCACACAGCGTGGTGAGGAATATCAAGAAATTCATAAAAAGGGTTAGGTTTTTTTTTTTATTTCTCTCACAGAGCATACAAAACACTATTCTCTTCGCTAAGTGTTAACTCTCTGCATGGCTTTACACAGCATCTACCGATTTTGCATCTCATAGATTACATCAAATAAATAGTATTAATTAAAGAATAGTGTGTGGATACATTTTTTAAACTCCAATCGAGACAAGCTAAGATCACTTTTGTTGCAAAATTCATTAAAAGTGTTTATACACCTTGTAATGAACCTATTACAACCATAATTGATTCTACTCGTATGTCTGTTATCGTATAGTAAATTTCTCACTCGAAGATATCTTTGGGGAGTATAAATATTCGTGATGAAAAAGTAAATCTGGTGAATTTACAGGCAATTAATAATGTCGCGGATGAACATGGTTGACGCTGCCTTACGCCTGAAACTTAAGGTTTGCAAGCATTTACGTTATATTTAGGGCTTCAAAGGAATATAATTTACGGACAGCACATCTCGCGAAATTTTTGTGTACTCATCTGAATCTGAGCTCTTGTGTATCCAAATATCATTATTTTTTGGGAATCCTAAATAATGGAAGAGTATTCTAAATACGATCTGACTAACGAACAGTAGATGGACTAGTTATCCGAAAATCTTTGCTATTTCTTTTCAGAAAACCTAAAATAGCGTTAGACTTCGCAATTGTATAATCATAATGTAATGAAACATTTAATTTAGTATCAAAAATTATTGAATTTTTGAAGCGTAAACACAATAATTTTTTTTTTTCACAACTTTGTGCCTGAAAAAGTGTTTTTGCGGGGAGTTCCTCTTCATTACTTTAATATGAAGAAAACTGCTGCCGAAAGTCATCGTATTTTGGTGGAAGTTTTTGGTGAACATGTGCTAGCTGGGCGAATGTGCCAGAAGTTGTTTGCATGATTCAAAAGCGGTGATTTAGGCTTCGAAGACGATGAACGTCCTGGACAGCCAAAAAAGTGTGAAGATGAAGAACTGGAAGCATTACTCTATAAAAATTGTTGCCAAACACAAGAAGAGCTCGCAGAATCTTTGGGTGACACTCATGCAGCTATTTCAAAACGTTTAAAAGCAGCTGGATATATTCAAAAGCAAGGAAATTGGGTTCCACATGAACTCAAGCCGAGAGTCGTCGAAAGGCGGTTTTGCATGTCCGAAATGCTGATGGAACTGCACAAAAGGAATCCATTTTAGCATCTAATTGTTATGATGTGATAAAAAATGGATCTATTACGACAACCCCAAGCGCAAAAATTCATATGTGAAACCCGGCAAACCAGCCAAATCAAAGGCAAAGCAGAATATCCATGGCGCGAAGATACTGCTCTGTATTTGGTTGGATCAGAAGGGTGTGTTGTGTTATGAGCTGCTAAAACCGGGTGAAACCCGTTTGAAGTGAGCAATAGCCGATAAATGCCCGGAATATGCGACCAGACACGAGGCAATTTTAAATATTCACTTCTAGCCCATTGTGCTTGTACCATTCCACTAGTGCACGGATATCCAATTGGAAATTATTACAATCTGTTAAACTGTTTACATATAAATACAATTTTTAAGTCTTCTGCGAATGTTGCAAATTTCACATCGTTTATGAACAAAAGAAAGAGTAATGGCCACCGTGTGGAACGGCCGATGTAACTTTTATTACTCGAGATCTAAAACTATCGATCTTTACCAATTGCTTCCTGTCCTTTTAGTAATTGGAAAACCGCTCTAACATTGACGAATGGAGTTCTAAAGAGCTTAGCTTGTTTAAAAGCAAAGTGTGATGTACCTTATCGAAGGCTTTCGAGAACTCGGTGTGAAGTACATCAAATTGTCGATGATTTTCTGTAAGGCATGAAGAGTAAAAAAACAAGTTGTTTGGATGATCGCTTTATTGCAACTGATAGCCTAGCATGCCATTTTGTACAGGCAAATATATTTGTGAACAATGAGATAACATTTTATGTATTATACTTAGCATAGGATAGCGCTAACTTAACTACATTCTGATCAATCGACTTACGATTAAATAAAATATGATGTGTGTATAAAAGAAGAAAAGTGATTATGTGTGTGCACATTGTGAGTAAAGTGGTAACTTAAGAAATATATTTTTTTCAAAACGGAATGGAATTGAATTTCTTTTCTTTCTACATTTTTAAAAAACGTAATTTGAAAAGAATGATATATTAGTTGTAGAATTCTTATACTTTAAGACATTTTTATTAAAAAAATGTATTAGTGGGAATCTATTCTATTCACAATCTATTCACTAGGCATCCATCTAGCTCAAATCTAAGTCCAACATGACGACACATTAATTACTTCACACTCATTCATAAACACATTCAACGAATTATTCGAATGTGTTTATACAAATTGTTTCCTTTTACAATAAACCTGAAAACCAATAAGCTCTAACTCACCTTACAGCTCTATAAACACCTTACAGCACAAATCACACGCAATTCCAATCTTCTGTGCATTTTAGAGCACCCTTAAGTTTGTTGTCTCCTTTTCTATTTTATGTCTGACACAAATGCTATCAAAAGAATACAATTTTAATCATGCTTGTTCCGAAAATGTGCCATTAAAAGGCGAAAAGGCAATTCTCTTATCGATTGTGCAAGCTACCAAGGCTTATGGTTGCAACTTTTATGATTCTAAGTTCTTTCTTCTTTTATTTTTGGATCTGGTCAGAATGCTTTTAGCTTGACTCTATCATTTATTATTGTTCTTTAATAATTAAATTGTGGAAGTGTTTAGTGTGACAACGAAAACAAAGGCATCACGTCTTTTTTAATTCGATTAACGTTTAGTGGCTTTAGTGAAGTTTTAATTTGAGAGATATCTTTAGCAAATTTAATCGCAGCCCTGGATGAGGTAACATGTGTGCATTGGTTGTAATTTCCTGTCAAAGTGATTCTCTTTTGATGGAGTCCAAAGTTCAACACATAATAAGTAGGTTCCTCTTGTTTTTGGCGATTGTGTTGTCCCACGTCTGATGTTTTGATAGAAGATGTACTGTAGTGCAAGACACAGTAACCTGAAGCCAGATTTTTGACAGTTAAGGTTACATGCAAAAGTCCATTAACTGCTCAATGTGCCGGCTGGTGATGGGAAAAGAATGTGCGTCATTTTTCTTAAATGAGTGGTAGATTTCACTTGTCTTAAATATTACAGGACACAGCAGTAAAGTCCAGGGGTATGCTAGAGACCATGTTGGTCCATTGTGATACCCACAGTCAGACTACAACCTCTGATCGACCACCATCACAGGGGTGGACCAGATTTGAAAAGCAAATAAAAGCTTATTAACTTTGCTTTCACTGGGATTCGAACCGGGGACCCCACTAACCAAGGGCAGACACTTAATCAACCACGCCATCTAGGCGGTAAGTGCACCGGAATAATGCTTAGTGATCTGCTAACTAAATAAATGCAAGCGCTTTAATTTGACTCCGAACAGCCAAGTTTGAGAAGCTCTATTACTCTATGAGCATTGTCAGTGACTCGGAAGAGGTGGCCAGGAATCGAATCCAGTCTGAGTCTGAGTCAGCCTGTGAGTTTCAGTTGCGCAGAGATCGACGCACATACCCCAACGCCAGAAGAATCTGTTTCTGTTTGCTGCACTCTACCAGCTAAGCCGATTAGATCCGGAGGTCTTGCTAATATGTGAGCAAAGAGTTCGCTGGCGAGTAAAATAGGTAAAGAGCTGCTTGCTCCCAAAAGCGACCATATTTTAAATAATATAACTCAACCGAAAGCTGAACTAGAAGCTGATACTAATGATAGATCAGCATATTTCTCTAAAGAAACTCTGTAATGGTGGAAGACAGCACACCTGCCGCCCCGTAGATCTACCTGTCTGAATGACCTTTGCCGGCTGAAAAACTTATCAAAGGAGTGACTCGTCCCGATTAGAGCACTAAGGATAACGATGATAGTTTCATAAGATGACAACCTGTGGTGAGAAATGAAAATCATACCCAGAGTATCCCAGATCAGAAACTTTTCACAGTCAATTGCCTCATGGTCTCCTGCAAATCCCTGGTTAATGTATCCATTTCTGCAAGAAATTACACATGCCCCGAAGTTTAATTATCCCGAGTAATTTCGTTTCCCAGCTGCAGTCTGTTAAGTCCCACGAACACGAAAGTAAGTGCATATTGAAGGCTCATCCTAGGCACCGGCTCTAAAATCCCTCAAGCTTCGATAGTGTCCCGAAATCACCTTGAAAAAATTACGCCTGGTTTTTATGACCAATTCATGCACGAGCATAACGTTTATAGTCACTTCTGCCGCTGACCCCCCGACTACCCATTAAACACAAAACGGCCCCGCGTGCCACACATATTACCATTTAATCTGAATAAAATGTTAATAGCGGTTCCATGATTGAATCCTGTCCCTGTAATCAAAGCCGAAAACGAAATCCCCTCAGCATGGGACGATCCTTCATCAGATCAGCCCCTCTCTCTCTCTCTCTCTGAGCTGCAGTTGGCATTCATTATTCAAGGATTAATATCGAGTGGTTACTTTGGCGACAGCTCATCTCGAGTACACTAATGCAAAACTGTACACGCAATAATGGGTGCTCTGTCAGCATAAAAATTGCGCTATTAAAACGAGATTAGTCGCTAATGGGTCCCGTGGGATTCATTGTGTCTGCCAGGGATGCTTCGATTGTTCGAAGGATCAAGTGTCGGTTGTGCTGAAATTCCTGGCCCGGGGTGCTGCTAGGCTATTACAATTGTCGTTGGATTCCAATTCGTCACTAGAGATAATACTCATTGTTAAATGGAGCACAAGAAATCCCGCTGAGATGCGATTTAATTGCTGCCAAGGTATTCATCGCAGGAGACATCTCGCACGAGGGTTGCTTGCCCTGAATGGTGAGCAGGAAGGGGTTAGGGATGATCGGTTTCAGAAATTCGACACAAACGCTTGTGTTCATTTGTTTTTGTGTGTTTTGGTAAACTTCTGATGATAAAATCTCTGATCTTTCAGTGTGTGTATGTGTGTTTATAGAATGTCCGCAATTAACTTGAGTTAAGTTGGCTCTTAACAGGAACACTTTTTTTGAGAATATTGCTTTTTAAGCGTCTTTAGTTTGAATTATAATTAGTAATCCAATAAATATGACGGAGATGTTTTGTGGTCTACTAAGCCGACGATTTCGGGGTTTTCTGCTTACTCTTGGAGCATGCCTAGTCTACTGCATTCATTTAAAAAATGTAACCCTTTATATTCCATTTTAGGTAAATGTCTCAGACCGCTTAGAGAATTCTTTACATACTAGTTGGGGTTACTTGTATTAAGTGTTCTTCTTTACTTATCGCTGCAGTGTAGGGGCCTCATCCAACAAGCCTCTCCAACTAGCACGATATCTGATTATCGGCCTCTTCGGCCCGGATCTGAGTTGCCCATGCGCTCTGTATGAAACAGCCACTTTGGACGTTGGAACCGTAGATGTCTGACTAGGCTCATGCCGCCCTTACATTTACTTGTTGAATCTTCTCCGCCGAAAGCCGACGACGCAAACATAACTTTTCGCTCGAAGAGACCAAGAACTTCCCCATCCGCTTTTGAGATTGTCCATGCCTCATGTCATGCAGGACTGGGATGATCAAGGTCTTGTATGAGGTCAGACATTGCTCTATTACTCAATTGCCCCTTGACCCCATAGCAACAGCGGTTGGCAAGAGTTACTCTGCGTTTGGTTTCGGTACTGATGTTGTCCGTACTTTACTGCAGAGCCGAGTTAGACCAAGATCTTGACCACCTCGAAGTTATTGCTGTCCATTGCAACGCTCTGTCCAAGACGTCGATGTTGTATGTCCTTTCTTGAGGACAGCATGTACATTTTGCCCTCGATCACCGCTAGACCCAATATAGCCGCTCCCGTCTCAATGCAAATGCCTCATTGCTGTCAAAAAAGCTTATGTCAGTCGCGTTTGCTAACAGTTGTACGGACTCCTGCAAGACCGTGTCTCTAGTGTTGGCGTGTGAGCTGTGCACGACCATGTCCAGGACGATGTTAAAGAAGTCACACATGTATTAACATACCTTTTTCTCGAATAAGTAAAACTCCTAATAAGTGTAGTGCTACTGCCAAACTTTTTCGTCTGATGTTATGTGTCAAGATGTCCTTCAAATATTGCGCCAGTGTTGCTTTGTCTGTTCTCTATTATTCGAGTGTGCAACTTCTTGCTGTGAATTATTTTAGATTTTTTTCGAACAATTCCTGCAAAATATTTGACTATGAGCCGAAGACAGCGATCACATGCCCGCATTTTCGGAAGATTTATGGGACATTTTTTAAATTGCTGCTGAACCGGACAACGGTCTCAAGTATATGTGCGACCCACTGCCACCACTGTTCATTTACACCGATATAGGGTGGATAGAAATTAGATATATCTATAGTTTCTGGATTTTGAATATCACAAGTACATCCTCATTAATATTTGGCCAGTTGAACGATATAAATATGTTTTAATAACTTCATGGAAGTTGCCAATACGTTGATGTTTTTCTTGGATACACTGATGATTTTCATCATCGCTTTACATAGTCACTAGAAAACGCACAAAATGTTTATTAAAACCAAGAAAAAGGAATAACTGTCTAACTCTTTTTCTTTTCTTGCAATGTAAAATTTTGGACAGGAGTATAATATGGCAAACAATTTAATACCACAACACACAACGTTCATTGATCAGGACTGTTTTTATTATGGCCAATGATCTGTATAGATCAACTGAATAGAGGTGTTTATTAACAGCATTTCCTCTCCTATAATTAAAAAAAAAAATGTCATATAAAGTCTCAATATGGTTATCCCCTGTAAATTGATCAATAGCATATTTAATGTAATTTATAACGTTGAGCTGTTCAAATAAATATTGGGTCTATAACTTATTCGTGCGGTTTGCTAAGCGATGGCGTATTATTCCACTGGAACCTGCATTGGAAAGCTACTGTCATTGTAAGTCATTTCAGTATATGTCATTCATTTGAAGCGTAAACAACAATAATTTTTTTCACTCAAATACGTCGAACTTTGTGCCTAAAAAAGTGTTTTTGCGGGGAGTTCTTCTTCATTACTTTGATATGAAGAAAACTGCTGCCGAAAGACATCATATTTTGATGCAAGTTTATGGTGAACAAGTGCTAGCTGAGCGAACGTGCCAAAAGTGATCTGCACGATTTGACTTGTCCAACCAGCCAACTCAACGGCAAAGCCGAATATCCATATACTCGTGGGACGTTGACAGCAAATAGGCATAATCATCGAGTCAGGTGTGTGGTTTGGCCAATTTAGAGCAAGCAATGCTCTGTATTTGGTGGATCAGAAAGGTGTGCTGTATTATGAGCTGCTAAAACCGGGTGAAACCATCAATGGACAACGCGGAACGCCGGACACAATTAATCCATTTGAAGAGAGCAGTAGCCGAAAAACGCCCGGAATATGCGACCAAACACGAGGCAATAATTTTCCATCATGACAACGCTTGGCCCCACGTTGCTATTCCGGTTAAGAACTATTTACAAAACAGTGGATGGGAAGTTTTACCCCACCCGCCTTATAGCCCAGACCTTGCCCCTTCTGACTACCATTTGTTCCGGTCGATGCAGAACGCCCTCACTGAAATACGGTCCACATCAGAGCAAATTATCAAAAATTGGCTTCATTCATTCTTGGCTACCAAGGCGGATGGGATGGGATCCACAAATTGCCAGATTGTACATGTTTTTCTTAAATAAACGTTCAAAACGTTGCTGCTGAGTAGGAAGCCGTTATCTGAAGTCGAGTCGTGGAGGCTGTGTTTTCCGATCAGTCCGCCAAAGATGTCCTCCTTACCGATTTGGACATTAAAAGTCTCCGAGTTACGATTTCGATAGGCACCGTCCAAGAGATCGTAATAGTCCTCTGTGACATAGTCTTCAGCCTTCTGGTGTAGTGGAATCGGACCTTCGACATTAACCGTTTACCCACAACGAATCCACATCCAAATATGTGCAACCTGGTGTAATATATGGCGCACTCTTTCGTTCTGTTATCTCTTGCCCTATCCAGCGTATTTCCTGGATTGCATTAATCCGCCGCCTTGTACTGCGTGAGGCGGCCCCTGGGGTGTAGAGTGTTCCTACATTCCAGGAGCACACTCGCAAATCATTGCTCCTTTTCGTGCCTTCCTGTCGTCGTTGTGCAGCCGTCCGTTGCTCCGAGGCTGCTTGCTCTCTGGTAACAATATTGGGGCGGGTTGTTAGTCCGTCGCACAACCGCTAAGGGATAGCTGCATACATTAGTTCACATCAGTACGAGTATTGTGAAGGGTATCCCGGGGTGCCGCTAGGCGGCTGTATGCCAACATGGTCTATGCCTCGACAGGGATCATTACTGGCATCCGAAAACCGAATAACTCTCAAAAGCGGACAGATTTCTTGGTACCATCAATGTCCGCTTATGACAGATTTCAGTGCACCATAATTTTGCGCCAATCTTCATAAGTTCATCTTCCTGCTGCGTCACTCTTTTTTCTAAATACAAAACCAGATTTTTTTTTTAAACAACAATCTTTATTTATATCTTTACATTCAATCAACAACGAATCACTATTAAATAATTTTTTGTTTAAATTTGGCGTCCATCAACATCCAAGAGACTACAAATAATAAATACACCTTCTGCCTGACTGCAGCGTCTGCACTGAGCTAATGCAACTGAAACTGGGATCCATCACTGAGGGTCATGTCATCCCGCCTAATACTGTTCCACCACAGAATAAGAAAAACACGTGTAAGACTAGTTACAGAGATCGTCGTCCCATCTTGATGATCAAAAAGGTATCTGAAATGAGAATAAAAAGCTTTGAATGTTGTGAACTTTGGCAGCTTGATAAAGATTGTGGATATTATCTCGCCAACTGGGGATGCTGCTTCTATTCATCAACCACAATGTTTGTGCAGTTCAAATATGAACACTTCTTGCGAGACCGCACAGTCAGCTGCAGTTGATTCGACGATAACAGAGACATTCCTGCGCGATTTCCTCATGTTTCCCCCGAAATATGTGCCGTAAGGCCGTCCATCTTATTCGAGGCAATATAACCACACAAAAGACGAGACCATTTTCAGGTTTTTGGGAGAGCACTTAAAAAATCGATTGTTGCAGTGCTGAGGATAACACACATGAATCATTCCCTCAGCTACTCCTGCTATTCCCTCAAATTACATGTGTTCCTCTAAAAGGCCACTCAGCTGAAGCCATTCAGCCTCGTTCTGAGAATGAGCTCGCACACTCCAATTGATTACAGAAATTCCTTTGTCAACCTAAGACAACACGTTGGCATGTGCGTCAAGTCAGGAGAGAAGAAAAAGTCAAAAATCCATTTGACAACCGTGATACGACACGTATCCATGCGCGTCTAATGACATCAGAGGCTGCTGCCGGTTCGAATGAAAAATCCACCCTCGCATAAAAAGTCATCAAGTATTTTGTGTAAAGTTGCTGCCACGCAGTGTAGGAATCTCGTTTCGAGTGTGTGTGCTAGGAAATTGTTTGCTCGTGCCTTCAAGGATAAGAAGAGTGCCCTTGCTGTCGTTTCTTGCGTGTGCCGAGTAACCCAACGCTGTACACATTTCAGTTCCTCTTAAAGAAAATTACTTACCTGTGAGAAGTACGCCGGTAGGACACATCTTTGATCATCTAACCGAGAGCATTGAACTCGTTCAATTAAGTCAAACATGTCCTTTGTTGCACCACGCATATGCTCTGGAGTGGTTGAGTGCTGCAGTCTGAAAGAGAAAAGGAATGAATACCGAAGGGAGAACTTTTCAGAAGGAATTAAATTTGGATGCATAATTTCAAACAGACCAAGGGGAATAATTTGATTTTACTTTGAAATTGTGAACGCTTGTCAGTACGTTGGAGCACCTGAGGGCATAAACCGTTCATAGTGTGCTCCCACATATTACGTGTCAGTGCTTCTCATTAAACGTCTTATCGAAGTCATCCTGCTTTAGGATCAAGCACAAATTCTGTGGCGAAACATTAGAGAATTAGATTTCTTCCACTTTCGGAAAGAAGCTAAAGAAGAATTTCTCGCCTACGAAATGAAGCGCACGGTTCGATTCAATGCCCTTTATTTATTCTGTGTTCGCGCTACGATCTGAGAATTGACACGGTCACTGCCGCAAGTTTTTTACATTGCAACAGTAGCGTTAGAATTGGCCTAGTATCTCGCATGTGGGGGATGCTGCTGTCCTCTCACGAGAAGAGGCATAACGCTATTTCTTAACAGCCATCATCTCTGCGCGTTGTATGTGACTCAAGGAATGTTGAACGATGGACTGTCGATGTTCTTAACCACTTCGCGCCAGTGACGGCTAGTCTATTTTTTATACTTCTGCGTGTGACGGTACAGCTCGGGGTGGATCTCTGGTATTGAACCAACACTCCCCTCCAACTAGTGCGCTTTCGGGTTAACTTTCACGCACACAGAGTTGGTCGGGGTTTTCTTCAACCGTGTGCACCACCCCTTAGAGTAGAACATTTTACGAATCGAAGCCAAGCTGTCAATGCCCTCCGGATAATCTGATCCACTCACCTAAGGCGTTGGATTGGATTGGATTCATCTCACCAGTATCTTCATGATTCTTCCTATTGTGGTGGGTCCTTGTTGAAGAAGTCCACCGCCCTCAGATCATTTTGACAGCTCTTTAAGTTCGACCGATCACATCAATATGATCAACGAGGGGTAATAGTTTGGGCGTCTTCTAAAAAATCCTGCCGAAGACCAACATTTGAAAAGTCTTCACACGAATAATGCTGTTTTGCCCTCGCACCGCATAGATAGCATGGTTACGACTTCGAACTTATGTGGACTCCCACAAGTGGCGACCGACCTCAACCCATGTGCGTGTAACAGAATGCATCTAGCCACAGATCGAGCTAGCTACAGAGGCTCGTTGGATGAGACCCAGGTCCGCATCGACTACACAAAGAAGAGTACAGTCTAGATGAAGCTTAAAATTTTACTCATGCTGATACACCATAGTGAAGTGAGACGAAACCTGCTCTAAATTGGCCAAACTACACTCCTGACTCGATGTGTTTTGATGCCTATTTGCTGTGAACATCCCACGCCGACTGATAGCCGTGTTCACACTGTACAACATATAGTTCAGCCCTGGATACTGTGTCACCTCGTTTTTGTATTCTCAAAATTCATCCGAAAAGGGCTTTAATTTGCTGCCCTTAACAGCAACCGTCATTGTAAACAACCAAACCAACCCGTCCAAATAGAGGCTTAATTGCTGCTTTCCTCAATCTGAATAATCTTCAAATCGCTGTTAGAAACATAACGCTCTTGAGTAGAGAATTTGCGGCCTCGCAGCAGAGCTCCCATTAAAGGCACACAAAACCACACTCAACAAATAACTGCTGATTCCTTCGACTCATCGAAACACTCTGCGGTTCCCACGGCGCTTGCGGCTGCGTTTATCCCATCTGCCACTGTCGCACACGCAAACCGAAAAGCGAGGATAAAGCAAAACATTTCGGTTGGAGTAGAAGTAAAAATATTCACAATAAATGGTTCCCACCCGATGGACATTCCACAGCCAATCAACGGGTTAGTTTTGCGCTCCATTGCTGGGACCACTCTCGTTGGGGAATGGAACGAGGGGCTCCCCCATTGCTGTGGGGAAGAGACCATGTTTGTAGGAGATAAGCTAATGGTAAACATTGAACTCGTCGAAAGTTATGTTGATGCACATTCCCATTGTGGCTTGAATAGGGAATAGTTTGCAACTTTGGGAATTTCCGATGTCACGTTGAATTGATTTTGAATACGGATTAGGGAATAAAATGACGAAGGAAGAATTAGGTTTCATTTGTGAGAAGAGAATTTTGTTCAAAAATCATTCCTTGTCGAAAGTCATTCTAGACGCACTTAGGGTTTTGGTGCATTTAAAATGAGCGCAAAGATCCATTTTCCAAAATGTAGAGTTGACAAGCAATATTTTGCATATCTAGCCGTAGTTAAATATCCAAAAACCAATGTACTACAGTCATTTTTAATTGGCATGCACACATTTTACCGCAGTACCAGTTTCAAGTCAGCAATCAGAAGCATGCGTACGTTAAGTATCGTGAAAAATACCGCGCTTGATAAGTGATTTTTTTTAATCTTTCATTAGATCTATAACTTAATTCGTGCGGTTTGCTAAGCGTAACTTGTATTATTCCATTGGAACATGCGTTGGAAAGCTACTGTCATTGTACGTCATTTCAGTAGATGCCATTCATTTGACAACAAACAACAATAATTTTTTTCACTCAAATACGTCGAACTTTGTCCTTGAAAAAGTGTTTTCGCGGGGAGTTCTTCTTCATTACTTTGATATGAAGAAAACTGCTGCCGAAAGACATCATATTTTGATGCAAGTTTATGGTGAACAAGTGCTAGCTGAGCGAACGTGCCAAAAGTGATCTGCACGATTTGACTTGTCCAACCAGCCAACTCAACGGCAAAGCCGAATATCCATATACTCGTGGGACGTTGACAGCAAATAGGCATAATCATCGAGTCAGGAGTGTGGTTTGGCCAATTTAGAGCAAGCAATGCTCTGTATTTGGTGGATCAAGAAGGTGTGCTGTATTGTGAGCTGCTAAAACCGGGTGAAACCATCAATGGACAACGCGGAACGCCGGACACAATTAATCCATTTGAAGAGAGCAGTAACCGAAAAACGCCCGGAATATGCGACCAGACACGAGGCAATAGTTAGACAATCCATCATGACATCCATCGGCCCCACGTTGCTATAAGAACTATTTACAAAACAGTGGATGGGAAGTTTTAACCCACCCGCCTTATAGCCCACACCTTGCCCCTTCTGACTGCCATTTGTTCCGGTCGATGCAGAACGCCTTCACTGAAATACGGTTCAGATCAGAGCAGAATATCAAAAATTGGCTTGATTCATTCTTCGCTGCCAAGCCGGTGCGGTTCTTTTGATTTTGGGATCCACAAATTGCCAGAAAGATTGAAAAATGTCGCAGAACTGATTGCTCTACAAAAACAAAAGGTTTTCTTAATGCTGAGACCCTCTTTCGTTGCATGACTGGAACATGAACAGTACGGCGTATTTGTTATTCAACGGACCTCTTGAAATAGCTCGATATCTGCCTAATATGCTAGAATGGTTAGATGCTAAAAATAATATCGGAATACTTTGCTGGAAGCTAAAAAATCTTTTTTCATTTGGTGACAGTGCGGTGCGTTTGATCAAAAGTTTTCTATCGGATAGATTTCAAGGAGTAGTCAACTGTGATGCCTTCTCAGCACTTATGCAAGTCAAACAGGGCGTTCCGCTAGGATCAATTCTAGGGCACATTTTTTTTCCCCTATTTATCGATGATTTACCATGTGTAAACATTCTACTGTTCATTTGTATGCAGATGATGTCCAAACTAGTCACAAAAATAATATAGTTGAACTTGTCAATGCTAGCAATTATAATTTGGATGGAATCTATCAATGGGTTAGATTTGAATCCAAAAAAGTCGCAGGTGATTCCTATCTCCAAAACAAATGAAAACGTGAGCGCTCTGCCATGTGTTTTCAAATCGGGGGATTAAACTTGACATAGTTGAATCAGCGACTAGTCTTGGGTTTGTTATCAACTCTAAATTGTATGGTTACGACCACGCAAACAGTGTTATAAGACGGATATATGGATGTCTCCATAAGCTTTGGTTGAGTCACCCAACTGATACCAGACGAAAGCCTATTTTTTCCCTTTCTTACCTCTTATTTCATATGCTGAAGTCTGACTTGACTCCCTTTCCCAACGAAAGCTAGAAGTAGCTCTTAATGATACCTTCAGATACATGTACGGGTTGCGCCGTCGTGATCATATATCACATTTGACAAGGGAATTTTTGGGAACTTCTCTTAGACACCACTTTGACGCCAGAAGTTGCATATTCCTGAGTAGCATCATAATGAATAAGACTCCAGTGTACCTTCAGGAAAAACTCAATTTTGCTCATTCTCTCAGAACACGTACTCTAATTTCATCACGCTACCGCTTTAATATTTCATCGCACTTTTTCTTCATCTATGCCCTCCAACTATGGAACTCCTTACCTATTAATATCAGAACACTCATTAACGACAAACGCTTCAAATGTGCCATTCTTCAATACTTTTCTTCCATTTTCCTAATTACTTCCGCCCTCTACATAATCTTCCTTTCACTTATTTCCTTTTCACTTTTTCTTTATCTATGTCTTAATGTACCTTTATTCATATTAATAAATTGAAATTGAATACTCGAAGAGCGCTGTTGTCCCTGAACCTTGCCTAAGTCCAACTGACTGTTAACTTCCCAATGATGTCAATGAAAATACATACCGTCGGCGCTGCTGAGTCTGATTTATCTTCTTGAGATTTCATTGATTTCCGTCGCTGATCGACGAACAACAACGACGATTAGTATCACTTGTCACTTGTCCCTTCATGGGTCTGGGAGTTTCATGCAGGTGTACAGTGCAACCAATGTCTCCTTGATAAAATCTTGTGTATTTAGTAGTCTACTGGCCAGCTTCACGTGTGGATTTGTTTGCATTCAAAAGGACCAGGGCTTACCTTCCACAGTAAATAGTCGAGATGTGCGTGAATGGACCTGTGCGTGGATGGTCGACTCCCAGTAGTGACATTTTGGAAACCTTTGCATATACCTTGCGAGCGTCTGAAGGAAACGGACGGCACTTCGGTAGGAAGATTACACCAAGTCACGCGAAAGGAGGCGCTTCTTCTCCGCGGGCTTAGGTGACACCAACCGATTTAAGTCTCAGTCATATACTTTGAGCATTGCCAGTGACCCGCAAACGATGAACCCATGAATTTTGAAAGTTGATCGTGTCGCAGATTGAAGGTAAAATTCCGAGTGTAGAAGTCGACGCACTTACAGAACACGACACGACGGCCACTCTAGTGTCTTCTAGTGAAGTGTAAAGTTACGTCTAGACCCACCCCGACGTTATCGGCCCATTTTTCTAATTTGTTTAAAGATAACTGCTTTGATGGTCTGTGGGAATTTAAACGCTAGCTCTCATGCATCTTCATTGACCGAACATATCATCCACCTCCAGTATCAAAAGTAGATACGAAATCGCACTACTCAGTGAGGTGTTGGCGCATTGTGGCTTTCCACTTCTGAGAATATGATTGGGCGGTCTTATCCATTTGTGCATCCTTCCTTATTGCCTCATGTATGAACATACGTTTCTAAAGTCAGTTCCTTCGAAACGAACCACACTGCTTTGGCTCATGTAAACATTGCCCCTTCCACAACAGTCTCCTATTGCCCACATAAATGCAAAGCTCATAACCAATTCAGTCTAGGTCCTTTACAATTTCGCATTAGCCCGAATAACCGCTTTAACTTTCTCTCATGTCGTTCTCAAAATGTACAAGCAACCGTCTACATGTCTTCATAATACACGCTTCATCTCAGTTCAGCACGCCAACTGGGGGCCACTTTCCGTCCAAATTACCATCGTTGAAGGAGTCTGATTAAATTAGTTGGAAAAGGCGACGCCAACAACGACGGATAAGCATTTTAAAGGTCATAACCGCCCTCCCTCATGGCTGATGGGTACATCGCACTCACCGGAATATGAATATCCCTCCATTTATGGATACACAAGTTGTGGGCGAAACTTGCCTGCTGTGGGCGGATATTCGTTATCCCCCACAGAACACCAACCAACTCAATCGCATGAGGAGTGTATTCCAGTCCATCATCTGGCCACCGTCACTCGTCTTTCTCCAGGCAATCAAAAATTAATTGCTGCCCCATCACAGGCGAGACTTATTCCAGATGCATGTGGTCATTCGCACGCTCATCTTCATGAGGGGCCACCAAGAGCGCATCAGCAGTGTCAACGAAACCCCTGTGAAGAGTGTAAATCTTTAATTTTTATCTCTCCACCACCTCGCAGACCGAAATTGGAACGCCACCACCACACGCCCACAAGTGGGACCGCAAATTTGGATTTCGTGCATCCACAGCCAATTTGAATGTCATTTATCCGCACGATTAAAGTTTCCGGCCCAGCTGCCGAATGTGTACAATGGCACAAGCCACCCCACCAGCCCCCGCCCCTTAACGAGACAAGGGAGCCGTGCTCCCGTTTTTCACTGTCCTACCAGGTAAGAGTTAATAACTGATTTACAATTCATAGGCACCCAAGGACTAGGAGCTTTTTTTAATAAATTATCAATTAGGGACATTTTCGTGACTGGCTTGGTTGCGGGTTGGATTGTTTCAATTTAACGCCTTCGGCTTCCTAATTCAATGTACGTCAGCTCCTGTCGTTGGGTGTATTGAATTTGCATAAATTTTGTTTGCCTTCTTGTCATCGTTTCGAGGGAAACAATTTACGAAGGCCTCGCGCGTGTTGATGGGGAACGTGTGCGATCGTCTGAAGGAAACGGAAGGCATTTCGGTTGGAAGATTATACCAAGTCACGCGAAAGGAGGCGCTTCTTTTCCGGCGCTTGGGTGACAGCAACCGATTTAAGTCGCACAAGGATCTGGTTGTCAATCAATATCGGAAACGATTCGCATTGTAGCGTAAATGAAACTGAAACACGTTAACCCGCGTACAATTATTTAGCTCTTCATGGGTTTGTACGGTTAAAGCACATGCATTCCATTGTGCTTTTTTATGTTCCAGGTTGGACACCATTTTGGTCTGGATTGAATTCGGTGGTTGGCAGTTAATAGAGGGTGGTCGATAACGATCTATGTTGGGGATACTAATGCAGCTCAATTTTGAGACTTTTGTGCTCTGTAAGAAATTCTTCAAGTGTGAATATACGGACAAGGGTAGTTTGCTTTTAACAGTGGATCGTATAGCGAGCCAGACTTTGTCAATAAAAGAATGCACATTATTGAGGCGTCCGATAGAGTCAAATCGAAGCTGATGAAATCGAAGATATTGATGTAGAAGAAAAGTGGGTGGAACATCAAGTATTCCAATTGTGACTTAACAACGTTTAACTTTTACCGTGAGCACGCCCTTCAACCAATGGTCAAACTGTCAATGTCAAAACATTTTCATGACTCCATGGTGACATGGTTCACAAATGAAAACCGTTTACACATAATTTAAATTTATTACCAACTCCTGGCCAGGTGCATCAACTTTCAGAGCGTAAAAGAGAATTTTGTATCGTAATTCTCGTTCAGGTAGACAAGCTGAATTTCAGTTTTTGAATGTCAGTGAAACAACATGTTGGTCAAACTAAAATTTAAGGGCCGATGTTGATTTTGAATAAAACACAAATTATTTAGGAAATTATTGTCATTTCTTTTTATTATGATAATATCGGTATGGTTCAATTATGTACGGAACAAAATATCGGCCAAATGGCCGCCGCGACCTCGGCGGCACACCTCCATCCGATGGTCCAAAGTTTCGATGACGCTGAAGCATAATTGAGGTTCTATGCCGTTAATGTGCCGAATTATCACATCCTTTAGCTCTTGAATTGTTGCTGGCTTATCGACGTACACCTTTTCTTTCAAATAATCCCAAAGAAAAAATCCAACGGTGTCAAATCACATGATCTTGGCGGCCAATTGACATCGCCACCACGTGAGATATCACGGCCATTGAATTTGTCGCGCAAAAGAGCCATTGTTTCGTTAGCCGTGTGGCAAGTGGCACCGTCCTGTTGAAACCACATATCGTCCACATTAAAATCTTCCAATTCGGGCCATAAAAAGTTCGTTATCATTTCACGATAGCGAACACCATTCACAGTAACTGCCTGACCGGCCTCATTTTGGAAAAAATACCGCCCGATGATGCCGCCGGCCCATAAACCGCACCAAACAGTCACTCTTTGTGGGTGCATTGGTTTTTCGACAATCACTCTTGGATTAGCATTCGCCCAAGTGCGGCAATTCTGCTTATTGACGAATCCACTGAGGTGAAAATGTGCCTCATCACTGAAGATGATTTTCTTCGAAAATTGATCATCCACTGTTGCCATTTCTTGCCACGATTCTGACCATTGACGACGCTTGAAATGGTCAAGAGGCTTTAGTTCTTGAGTCAATTGCACCTTGTAAGCGTGTAAATGCAAGTCTTTATGCATAATGTTCATCAACGATGAGCGTGAGATGTGCAATTGTTGGGCACGACGACGAGTTGAGGTGGACGGCTTTTCAGCCACACTATCGCGAACAGCAGCAATTATTTCAGTAGTACTAGCTGTACGATCATGCACTGGTGTTTTCACATCTCCTACAGACCCGGATTGCTCAAAATTTTGCACGATTTTTCCGATTGTACGCACATTTGGACGATTAAATTGACCGAAAAAATCACGAAGTGCACGATATGCATTTTGATTTGAGCGCCTATTTTCATAAAAAGCCTGAATAACTTTAACGCGTTGCTCGATTGTTTATCGTTCCACGGTTCAAATTGAGTTAGTCTGAAATTGAGAAATGTCAAATGAAATGCAGAAAAAACTTGACGTTTAGGTGTGGTTCACATTCAACATCGGCCCTTAAAATTCCACCTGTTACTTACTGCCCTCCAAGCCTTCGCCGCAAACGAATCAGCGCACTCGATTCCACGGTGTTCTCAAGAATTCGACATCGCTAAGGCCACACAAGAGAGATTTTGGAACGCACCCTTATAAATGCTGCATTCCCACCGAAGGTTAGGATGAACTTTCGTTGATTTTCGCTCTCAATTTTCAATTACAATTTATAAGTGTCCGCCAAAACAAATGTCAATCGCTCTCAATTTTTAAATGGCCGCCAGAACAACTGTAGTGTGAGAACACCAGACATTAGAGAGATGAATTGAATAAACTGATCACGCTGTAGGCTTGTTCGGTTTGACAATTGCTCACGGACGGATGAACTCAATATTTTTTTAAACTAGTTTTATATGAATTACACACGTACTCTTTATGGGGCGAAATAAATAAAAGCGCATGCCTTTGGGTCAGTCAATCGGGAACAAGTGGACTCTATTTCATTATTTTGGAATATTGTGTGCATGTATTTGTATTCGTTAAATTGTGTAATAAAATATGGCCACTCAGGCGTGCATTTCAGACATTAGACCAATTAGCTATTGGATAGTTCACAATTGTTATTATATACTTTTTAATTCATTGGTTTATACATGTTTAAATCTCCGTAATGTTTGTTCTGGCTTAGGCTTCAAAGAAGAACAGCCAGCTTAGCGTTTGACAGTCATAGTAAGCCGCTTCTGGCTTTTCCGTCCTCCCCTGGGAGGACAGCGATGACTTGACCTACCCTCCACTGCTTGTCCTCGTGCGTCTTGTCCTCGAGCACGACGATAACCTTTCCACTGCGAGATTTGGTTCTTCACGTACCCACTTGCTATGCTCTTGGAGACCCACTCGGTAGTTCATTAATTACTTCCGACAGAACTGCTGCTTGAGACAGCATACCAGCTGCCATCATCAGCAGCCCTATCGATGTTCCGGCACATGTCTCGGCCACAGCGCTCTCAGGGATATTCCTATTAACAGGTGTGTATGTCTCATGTTTAAATTCTTTAATTTTTGTTCTGACTTAGGCCTTAAAACTGTTGCGGAAAAGAGCCAGCTTAGCCATTGACCGTCTTAGTAAACCCTGACTTTTCCGTCCTTCCCTGGGAGGACTGCTGTGGCTTGACCTATTCTTCACTGCTGCAGTGGCGTGTTTTCCTCGTGCACGACGAAGCCCTTTCCGCAGCGAGATTTGATTGTTCACGTACCCACTTGCTACGCAATGAACACTCGGTAGTTCGTTGACCACTTCCGCCAGAACTGCTGCTTGAGACAGCATACAAGCTGCCATCATCAGCAGCCCTATCGATGTACCGGCGTTGCCTACGGCAGTTCCTTCGCTGATGAAACCTTGTAGGTTTGGAGAAGTTTTGTGGTTTCGTTCGCGGGAATGTGGCACAAGTCAGACACTAGAGCCACTCGATAATATGAAGGGATGAGCGTTCCTGGATTTCGCCCTAGAAATATGGAAGGAAATTGTTCACTTCAACTTCAGCCTCAACAAAAAACTGCAGGGAATGGTTTTCGTGCCAATAACCGTACACTTTGAATACAGAGACATGTTGCAACAGTATTTCAATTGCATGGTCTAGACATTAATGATATGAGGTATCAACAAGATGATGTCAATAAATTGCCACCTAGATCGAGTGACACCTTTAGACATTTGTTATGCGGCTACGTTTAATCATTGGTCCACGCAAGCAAGCTGGCATTGTTAGAGGAGCTCAGGGGCAAATATTTAACTGGAGACAGCGTCGTTTCCGTCGAAATGTGTGGCGTAGTCATCGAAAATTGGGTTCAACGAACTTATCGCTGCAAATGTGTCCGCAGATGATTTAATTGCACTTCAGACAATCAGATACAAAGTCGAGGTATCTGAAATGGTTTCTTAACAAAAAATAAAAAGGTTTGATGATTCAGCAAGCATGGGCAAATGCGACCATGTGCTTAGTCCCGAACCTAGTAACGAAGACGAAACTTGTTAGTTGCTACTGCTGATTTAGTGAACCTAAGAAGAATCTACAAGAAGAAGTTTGGACTAAGAATGCGGACGAACACGAAAGAAATTGCTGCTGAGTCAATGGAACTAAGAAGAATCTACAAGAAGAAGTTTGGACTAAGAATGCTGAAATGAACAACAAGGCGAGCTGCAATCAGAAGAGATATACCCATGGTCCCATCCAGCCTCCGGGGGAATCTTTAGAGATATCCAGGATTCAGCTCTGTATACAGAACAGTTCGAGGAGGGTACGGCGGTATTAAGCTCCTGTGGGGCGCAGCTGAATTATTTATATGGCCAGTGTATGTACAATCATGGACACATTTCAAAAGTGATTTGAGAAGAGAGCTCCAGATAGTTGAGGCTAAGTGTAGTACGAGCGTCATGAGGGAAGAAAACCATATGCAAGGGACAACACCGACTGACAGAGGCAGATTTGAAGACGAGAAATGTATTCCTGACCTGATCCTGTACAGCGGAGTCAGCCTTCAAGAATTTAAATCAGCTGTTGGTAGACTAAAATAACCACCTGACCAGTTTTGACATATTAACGAGCAAAAGTCTCTTTAGGCTTGATTTTATGGATTAATTTTCTTTGTGGGGCGACATTGCGAAAGATCTCTACGCTTTGGATACGAATATTCGTCAAGTAATGGCCGAGTTATTGCCCGATATGTTTGGAAAAGACATCGAAAATAATATTTTTCGAGCTGAGACTTGCAAGAACCACCGTGTAGCATATTTAATTGGTGTTGTGTTCCACTCATGGCAACAAGATCCGAGCTGAATATACAAATTTTAGCGTAGTCTGAATCACGGTCTCTGGTCGCTTACGCAACCACAAATGGTATGACCCATATTCCCCACGGCTTCTTTGGCCACATTTTGCGTTCTCACTCTCAAATTGTACCATCCCCCGCAGAGTGTAAAGAAATTATGACTCGGAAGTCAATTAATTAAACTTAAAAACGCACTCCCCGGAATGCTTCAGCAGTGAAACATAACCACGCACCATTTACAAGTCCTGCTGGCTTACTCCCATGTGAAATACGAACGGCGAACCCAGCATTCTGAAACATCTCATATCACCCACCCAACCGCGCTTCGTGTTACCCCAAACGAGTTCCAGAACTCCATCCGCAGCACCGTGGACGCCACAAAGCGGACCGCAATGAATAAATTAATCCCCCACTTCCATTGCAGATCGCCCAGCGTGTTCCCCATCCGGCATCATGTCAAATTGCTGTCAAGTGTTGAACAAGCTCATGGCACCCTCTTAACAGACTTTATATGGGCGCTCATAAAACCGAAATGTGTTCTCGTCGCGCGACTTTATGGTACAACTTAATTCGAATAAAAACGCTGTAAAGTACGAGCGTATCTGTCATTCCGGGCGTTATGGCGATCAAAATGGAAATTTCCAAAGGGCCTCATCGTCCGAAGAATGGTCCTCCATGCGGAATGATGTGTGTGTTCCGCTCCAATTGCTCTGTAATAGCCTCGAATGCATCACCGATGACACTTATAATTTTACTGTCGAACATATTCGTCCGATGTTCCTTCCGCGACCGGCACACGCTTCTGGGATGTTAAATATAGCCACGGGAGCTTTATGTAAACTCAAAGTCAATGCATCCAACGAAAATGAGAGGAGAACGCTGCGGCATTGGCCAGAAGCGCCATGTAAATTGGGTATTAATTGAATTCAACGGAGCTCCATGCCAAATTCGAGATAAGTAGCTCTTCAGCTCGTTTCGGTGTGTCCACAGGACGAGTGGGAATCTCAACAGCGGAAACGTGCTCGCCGACGGTATTGCGAACTTAGCCGCTCATCCCTTTCAAGTTCACATCACTCGAACATGACATTCACAAGGGCGTCCTTAAAGCAGAACTAGCAGAGCTGCCGAATGGAACGAAAAAACCCCGGGCAAGCAGAAAGGATACACTACCGAGCGGGGGAAAGTTTAATTTACGAAATGCTGTTGGCGGCAATATCCATCCATGTAACTTCGTTGCGAGCGGGTATTCGTTTTCATTTAAATTCAAAACAGTGGGTGGGGGCGCCCCAGGCACTCTGCAGGGGTGCACGCCATGAGCATCGTACATCGTGATAAAGGATAGACATTCTTCTAAATGCTATCCTTGAACCAGTTCTCATCTGATGATAATGTGTTATGTCTGCCTTGAGGAAATTTTGTTGTACTCTGGAAGGGAAGCTTAGGGGAGCCTAATGCAGGTTTGCCTTGAATTTCAACTCGCAAGTGTGGGTTAAATCGTGGTGACAGAGGATGTACATTTTTGTTGTCGTAAATATTTCCCGCCACGTGGGTTTTACATTTCGGATTAAAGAGGGGACGTATGACGAAATAAAGTATCACATTAAAGGTGAGTGCTTTGGAGTAAGGAATGAGACGTGTGCAGTTGATGTTTTGCCCAGGAATTTGGGGCACCTGCTTTGTAGGTCTTGTACTCGGGTCATAAAGTGTTTGTTGAATTCATAATACCGGTGCTTGGTGGTGCATTGCAAATCATATGGAACAGAGATTTGGAAACTTGAAACTAGGAAGAGCCTGCGAGTGTTGAAAACCTTACACCGCTGTTCCGCTGCAAAAAATTACAATAAATACAAACTCTCTATAAGACCGCCAAGCAATGCTAATTAAGTGTAAATATGCAGTAATTTATGCTTATAATGTCCGTTTTCACAGTGCGACCTTAAGTGCCGATCCATGGATAACCTCAGAATCAATACAAACTTCCTTTCACAAGGGGGTAATTGCAAACGATTTTGCATTTTCATTTTTTCGAAATTTATAGTGTTTCATCCAGCTTAACTATGCGACATTGAAGATGGTTGTTGGTTGTATTTACATTTAATTCTTTCAACTTTTAGAAGAAAAAAATAATTGTAAGCTTGTACGAGTTCAACATATTCTCGGTGTCGGGGTGAAGCTTGGTTGTATATATACATTGACTTTTTTATCAAGTAATACTATTATTTTAGTGCATTCGTGTAAAATTTCATATAAATGTGATTATTAACTCGCGTTTTATCTCCAGTTAAACAGAATCATAATGTCAACTGAGACGATGATGGTGAAAATTGAGCATCGCGCTGTAATTAAATTTCTCACTAAGCAAGGAAAAAGTAAAAAAACTATTCATGAAGAGATGGTGGCTGTTTACCAGGGTTCCGCACTTCATTATCAACTGTGCAAAAGTGGTCAAGGGAGTTCAAGAGAGGCAGATAGAGCATTGAAGACGACCCCCGCTTCGTCGCCCCGGCTACTGCTTGTACGGGAGAAAGCATCAAAGAAGTCGAAAAACTTGTTCTTGAGGATGCCCCAATAAAGGTGAAAATGATGGCAGAGATCACCAAGCTTACAATTGGTACCATTCACACCATTCTTCATGACCATCTTAACCTTTCAAAGGCCAGTGCAAGGTGGGTGCCACGAATGCTCACAGCGCCTCAGAAAAAAGTGAGAATCGCATGCTGTAGAGAGCTTTTGGAGATGACTGAAATCTGTTAGTAAGAACGCGGACGGTGTTATGGATCGAATTGTTACTGGTGACGAAACATGGGTCCACCACTATGACCCTGAAAGCAAACAAGAGTCTATGCAGTGGCATAAAAAAGGAACAGACCCCCCGAAGAAGTTCAAAGTCACTCCGTCTGCCGGGAAGCTCATGGCCACAGTTTTTTGGGACTCAAAGGGAATCTTGCTCATTGAGTACCAAAAAAAAGGTGAAAACATCAACGCCACATCCCATGCTTCCACTTTGCATAATTTGCGGGAGGAAATTAAAAAGAAAAGACGGGGTAAACTCGCATCGGTTGTGTTGCTTCTTCATGACAACGCTCCTGTTAACACGGCGCGAGTTTCCAAGGCTGCTGCGCGAGATTGTGGTTTCGAAGAAATCCAACACCAGACCCAGCCCCTAGTGACTATTTCCTGTTTCCGGATTTGAAAAAATGTCTTCGTGGAAAAAGATTTTCTGATGATGAAGAACTCAAGTCGGCAATAAATAGATATTTTGCAGAGAAAGAGGAAATTTATTTTTTGATGGTTTAAAAAAGCTTATCTCAAGATGTAACAAATGCATTGATGTTAGGGGAGATTATATTGAAAAATAAAAACAATTTAAATTGAATTCGCATTTTCCTTCATATCAATACCGCGAATATATTGAACGCCCCTCGTGAGTTTATTAGTTTTTGTAAAAATTCATATTCACACCCGCCTTTTTTTTAGGAAAAAGAGAAAAATTGTTCAAAACTCGAACGCCAACACCAGAGGAACAATCTTTCAGAAGTCCGTCCAACTACTCGCATATGCCGACGATATTGACATTATCGGAAGAACGCAGCGTGATGTCAATGGCGCTTTTGTGGGTATTGCGGTAAACGAGGGTAAGACCAAGTATATGCTGTCAACGAGAAAGGACAACCAACACCGACGTCTCGGTCAGAACGTCACAGCAGACAGATATAACTTTGAGGTAGTCAAAAACTTTGTCTACCTAGGCACCGCTATCAATTCAGACAACGACACCAGCGCTGAAATCAAACGAAGAATAACTCTTGCCAATCGCTGCTTCTTTGGGCTAAGAAAGCAATTGGTAAACAAAGCCCTCTCTCGAACAACCAAGCTAACGCTTTACAAGACCTTAATCGTCCCAGTCCTGCTATATGGCGCGGAGGCATGGACTTTATCAAAAGCGGATGAAGCTGCTCTTGGTTGCTTCGAGAGGAAAATTCTTCGTGTGATTTTCGGTCCCGTCTGCATAGATGGTGAGTGGAGGAGGAGATTTAATGACGAACTATACGGGCTGTTTAGCGACATCGACTTAGCCAGAAGAGTGAAGATCCAACGATTGAGGTGGCTAGGTCATGTAGAGCGGATGGAAAGCAATGCTCCGGCCCGAAAAGTCTTCGAATACACCCCCGAGGGACGGCGCAGTAGAGGAAGACCGCGACTCAGGTGGCGCACGCAAGTGGAAAGGGACCTCAACCAACTATGCGTGCGAAACTGGAGACAGCTAGCTAAAGATCGAGCTGGCTGGAGATGCTTGTTGGTTGAGGCCCAGGTCCACCCCGGACTGTAGCGCCACCTTAAGTAAGAGAAAAATGGGGTGATAGGAAGCAAGGAACTAAGCCTCTTAAGGCTCTAGAATAAAACCATTTGGGGTAAAAACGATCTAAATCACGATGAAAACATTTGATTAAGAAATGCTCACAATTACCTCAAACAAAATTTAATAAAGAAATAAATTTAGAGTTTGTTGTTTTAAAAGATTTTATTTATGAAATGATGATTAAAAAGAAAATTCTTGTAAATTTAAGTTAAAACATTGCAATTAAAAAACTAACTTTTGCGTGTAGCGTTTCACTACCGTGATACGACAACAGTTTTATTGGATCTGGCAACAATCCAAGAGCTTGGTTAATAGAAGTAACACTTTAGTTGCTTTCGATAACCTGAAACTTTGTTTTTGCAGGACCAGTACTTATAGTTCCAACTACTTCGACCTCTTCTTCTTCCTCCAGGACCCTGCGAATCTTACAAACGTACTTATACGTAGTAGCAAGCCGTTTTTCCACCCTCAAAATTGACAACTACAAACTGGCCTGTCCTTAAGTCGTTTATTCTCTCAATGTCCAGACATTCTACTTCTTCTGCTTCTTCTGTCGCTTCATTCCACACGGATTCAATGCGGATTCGATACATCGTCTTCATCTGAAGATGAGCTCAAATTTGTGTTCATGGTCCTGAATCTTTTTAAATTTGAGCTTTTTATTTTGTACTGAAGCAGAGGTTTTTCCTTCTTAGGTCGCTTTTTTGGGTGCTTTTCAGCTTTGAGCTGTTTAGACTGTTTCAAGTGGGTTAGCACTTCATCTGTGGTTTTCTACGATATCTCTCAATCGACTTGGATCACTGCCGACGCCACTTTCATCCGCCTTCAAAATAAAAGCTGCCTTATCGGGGCTTATCAAATTAGAATCATCGTAAACTTTTCAAAGTTTTTTATAAACGTAAAAAATTATGTCAGCTTTTCGAGCATTTTGGCGCGCTTTTCTGGTTTTTTCAGTGAGAGGTTTGGATGTCTTGATATATTGAAAGGGGTAGCCAAGAAAAATTAATAAATCACCCGACCGACCAAACTCAGACTGACCTATATACAGATAGCGTCTGGCACGTGTCAGCATGACGCGAATATATCGTATTTTCAAATAAAGGCATGGCATGCGTTGATGGACAATCGGTTTTTGGAGAATTAAAGAAGGCACCCAGATTTACAGATGCACTCACATTATAACAATATCATTCCCTTCTTGAGATGGTGTGTTCTCTTTACCGTTCTTCAGTTGTGTGCTGCAGGCTTGTGTGTGTTCAACCACAGCTTCTATATTTTTCATAAATGATTCACAATGACACTCAATCCAAGGCTTGCTTTAAAAACCCTTAAATATTGACTGTGAAAACGGTATGGTCTTTGAATGAAGTTTATGTTCGATCCTACACTTAACTAAACCAGCAGACACACCAGCATGCACAGTGAGAATGGGCTTAAGAGCGCCCACATGAGGCAAATCGACTTTCTGGAAAATCAAACACTAGCACCGCTGTTCGATTGATATGGTTACTTCAAACTAAGCTCAAACGAACGATTTTTTAAATTTTTTTTAAATTTTATTATTTGAGCGCTATGGGTTGCGAATTGTAGTCTGCGAGAAATATCAGGATCGGAAGAGCAGTCCATAGTCGCGTGGTGCGGCTGAACGAGTCTATAAATTGAACTGAGACCGCGATTTTCCATCAATTTTCTCCGAACCTACCAGGTTCCGCCATACATTATCGGGGTCTGGAAACCTCGTGGTTTCTGACAAACCTAGTTAAATCCTCATCGAATTCATCGTTCTATGAGAGGTTGTGAACCCGGATAAGCCTACAGAGTGAATTAACGTAAATTAGAAAATCAGTTTATTTTGGTGTTAATTTCTTCAATTCATCTCTCTCTATTTTCTAGTGCTCTCACGCTATTATGTCCTATCATCAAACAGCTGTTATGGCGGCCATTTAAAAATTGAGAGCGAATCTCCGATCTTTTGGGGGGCACTTATAATTGGGTGCGAGTGACTTGAAAATTGAGAGCGAAACCACTTCAAGCTCGGTTTCAGTAAAAGTTCATCCGGACCTCGTGGTTTCGGTTGAGTGGAAACGTAGCATTAAGGATAAAATGATGAGCATTCCTGGCGAGACGGGTATTGCGGGTGAATTCATGGAGATGAGGAATCCAGTTGGCTAGCTCTAGTTATATGAAGTCGACACACAAGTCTTATACCTATTGATTGCTTTTGTCCATTTGGGCTTATGTAAGTAGGTAGATAAATAGGGTGCACTATCAGTCTTACAATCGTAGCTCACACAGATCAACTAGCTGGTGTTGTACTTACGACATTTTGCTAACGTTCCATCAGAATAACTCTGTCTATTAAAGCATATAAAGGGTGTTGTTCTTAAAGGCAGAGAACTTTAAGGTAACAACATTATTTTGTATGACAGCCCGTTTGACAGTTCTCGAGTGTTTTTAGAACAGTTTCATTTAATAAATTGCTAAGGTTTTATTTTGAAAAAAATGTGGTTAAACTCGAGAAACTCAAACTAAAGCCATTGTCGAAGCAGCATCAAATCCAGAAAATGTCAGCGTTTGCTGCGTACGGGCCGATGAAATGATTAGTCTACGAGTCCCCAACAATTACAAAGTTCAAAAAGTTACAGTCAACACTGAACCGTACAAAGAAATGATCTCAAACTTGTTCTTGTACGACTTGGCCTGGAAACTACTGCTCTTGACCTGAACCGGGCAATACCGAAGTTGGCAGGTACCCGACTTTGTTCGGCAAACGGTTACCTTGGGCAATAAGTACTGAAATTAATAATTTTTGAATATTACACTAGATCGAAGAAAGGGAAAACACCGATGAAAGGGTAAGTCATTGGTGGAATACCCACCAAAAGTAATGGATGTGTAATGTCATTTAAGCATGTATTTAGTACGAAACCATACTGGTACCCTGGTACCCGGTTGTGTTTCCGGTATCGAGAGCTCTACTTCGGACCAACGTTAGTTATTTAAATGCTGATGTTTAAGCCCCGAATTCTTTCACACATCTTCTCCTCGCCGAAGGAACAATTTCAATCAATCTATCTCAATTTGTGACTTAGTTTGTGTTCACTTCCAAAACCTTTCTCATCTGGAAGTCCCTGATGCGCATTGGACACATTCAGCAGGAATAGCCATCACAATGAACGCCTCCATTTGTGCCTTCCCCACACACTGCCCAATACTGCCAACTCAACTCATCCTTTCTCCACATCCATCTCTCCTCACAAGTGATTAATAGCACCATGAGCCGCTGTTGACATTTGCAATACAAAACCCACCACTAGAGGGAACAAAATCTGTCACTTGCCAGGACCACCAGCAGTCAAACTGTCAAACCAGTGTAAACTGTCAAAACCCGAAACACATTTCATCTGAAACTCAAGCCATCTAATTTACGAAACAATGGCGTGCCCAGGCAAAAGTGTGAAAAGGAAAAGTGATTTTGTTGGAAAATTAATGAAAACACACTTACCCAGGTGGTGATGATCCTTGACTAGCAGACTTTACAATCCTCGTCGGCCGGTGACATTGACTCTGCTCCTGCTGCTCCTTCATTGACGATGACTTAGATTTATTACGACCACTATCCCTGCTCTCGGGCTCCACATTATCGCCGGAGATAATCTGCTCAGCCTTTTCAATATTTGACATTTTCACAGACTATTAACTTTTCTCTCATCGCGCACTCAATTGGATCGTTACTCCGATTTTTGCCTCCCGTTTTTGTTGTGCACTTTTTTTCGTGTCTCTTCTGCGACGCTCACTATCTGCTTGTTAATGAGAACTGTTCATCAGCTCAGAGGGTGTGCTCAAAGTAAATGGGTGCTGGCTTCTTGCAAACACTTATGATATTAAATTTGTATCTGAAAGCGGAGGAGTTAAAAAAGGTCACAATGAAGGTTGAGCAAAAGCGATTAAGTAAATTGAATTTGGTGTTGGTTTATTATGAAATGGATATTCTTCAAAATGGCAAACTTTCCGAAGGTGGGCGATTAATTTTGTGGAAGGATATTAATTGGTTCGCAATATCCAACGAGTGGAGACATTATAAAACTAAACAGATAATTCGGGAATAGAAGGGAAAGCAACAGCATTACATTTTCAGTCTACACGATCAGAGATAAAGGATATGCAACTTCTACGTCTATTCCCAATCGCACAGTGTGTTATTTTGCGAATCTAGCGGAACTTAATTCAAAAACCAAAGTCGTCTGAATGACAAAAGTTTCGTATCAAATGACAGGTAGAAGCTGTAAAATTCTGGAAACGGTGTGAAGTCGCACACAGCAAACTTTTTTGAGCAAGAGACATTTAAAACATTAGTTGAGTTTAGGGATGCAAACGGTATATCGATGTTTCATTCATGAACATCGATGTTTTGATAACGGATACATCGCCGACAGATCCATCGAAGGCAAAACTGTCAAACATCGAAATCGTTGAACATTGCCAATATGTGTGAAATATAAAATGTGCTTGTATTTCTAAGTATCATTACGCAGAGATAGAAAAATGCTAGAGATATTCAACTTCTACCTCCCTTGCCCCTTGATTTCATCTGACAGCGTTTTTATACTATCTTTCTGTGAACACGTGTGCGCCGGCGGAGTTCCACTACATTCTTTTGTTTTAATTCACGTGACGTCTGTTTGCCTGTTCCCGAAGGCTCTGTCTGATTCCCATATTCTGTTTAAAAAAATAAAAATGTGTTTTATTCCGCTTAAGACTAGTATATTTCAGAATTTCAGAAATTATAGAAATTGTCTGGAATGACGTGTGAAAGGCCAACTTCACAGCTGATTAACCCCTAGCTTATCGACGAATTTCAGAGGCTTTTTGACAGTAATTCACGAAATAACGTAAATGCCGTTCTGTGATTGGTCAATTAGGCTTTCGAACACGATATAAAAATTGGCTGTCAAAAATCATACTTCATTTCAACCTCTGCTCTAAAAGTCAAGCAAAATGCCTGGATGACAACACACATTTTCCTAGACTGGGTTTCATAAAAATTTAGTAAAGCTTTATTCTAACCTCAAGACTATGAGTTTTCATTTTCAACAAATAGAAGTGTTTGTTTTTTTCTATTCGATAGTTAATCTGTCTAAAATGTGAATGACCATTTTTTAATTAGTTCACATTATCGGGATTCTACTGTAATACTTCTGTCTCATTTATTGTGTGTCGTTTTATGTTTTTTAACATCGATTTCAAAGAAATTTATTTATTTTAATTAAGCTATAATGCTAGGTAAACTCCTAACTTAATCAGGAAATAGTCTTAATTAAAATAAACCTTAAGGTCAGTCCATACATTTCCTTTTACAAGAGACTTAGCGAGGTCCATGCCAGGATGGGCAGCTGTCTTAAAAGAACAGCTTTTGAAATGAACATTTTTTTCATCTATGAGAAAAAATAAAACAACAACTTCCTTCCAAAGAAGCGGTGTTTACAATCACACTGTTGACAGCCATATGCCATGACACTGTCTTGCATCAACTATCGAAGAAAAAAATAAAAAAGGAAATGACGTTACGCAGGGATGAAATTGGTCGGGATGAATTGTATCTAAGCGTAGTCGAGAGGAGGATATAAGGTAAAAAATCGAGTCTTTTATCAGCTCCTTAGAGAGTCTTTCTGTAGTGTCATCCGCTAGAATATTCTACAATGTCCAATGCCAGCGGAATGTTCAGATACGCGTGTCCATTCTGTTTCCTTTGGGATGGGGTAGTGGTCAATGGTGACTACTATCCTTGCTCTGATAAAAGTGATGCAGCTCGTTGTTCAATGTCGTCGCGAAGTCCTGTTCGCTTGGGAGATTTAGCGCATTGAGGCAGCGTCGGTCGCCCGGGGACCATCTGAAGATGCTTCATGAACCATGCCACTATGTACTGTTGCAAGGAGATGCTGCGTGCTTTTGGCGATCTCCGGCGAACATGACGCATTCCATGGATTCGAGACTTCCAAGTCCAAGTCTTTGCCACACTGGGGAGGACTTTATTCAGACTGGAATAAAGTGCAACACTCGGTTACATCGATTGAGTTAACCAATGGCTACCAGATTGTCTGCCGAATCTCATCTGCTTTGGTTTGATTGCGAATGGATGGGAAACAGCATACAGTGGCATATGTACACAGCTTAGACATGCTTCGTCGTCATTCTTCAACTAATTCCAATTCCAATGACTTGATCACTTTTCTAAGCCAAGGGGAACCAACAATGTATGTAGCTAACTTCTATACGGACCCCCCCTCTCTTTGTGTCTCTCACTACAAATTGGATTATTTATCAAACCAATCATTAATTAAGGACATCTCACTCCCTTATCGACCTTCAAATGACTTGTACCACAAAATCTCTCGTTAACCGCGCTGTTCCAACCGAACATACTCATGTCTTTGCCGGATACAAGCCCACAAATAATTAGTTCCCTCGATGCTGTTAAATGTGCCCCTCAACGAGACCTCCGACCGAACTTCATCCAAAATTACCACCAAACAAACTCCCTTCAAGGCTGGCCGCATGTAAATGCCGGCAATTCATAACGCAAGTAATGAACTTTCCAACGAAACGAACAGCCCAGCCGGCCCCCTCACCCTCAATTTGACCTAGTTTCAATAGTTAAACGTTTTCAAGAGCACAGTCGCTGTTGTGAGGGGGATAGAGCCCTACACAGTCCCCATACACGTCCAATGTCTGCTTCCCGTCAAAATCATTAAAACTTTGACAATATCTAGCTGTCATCAGCGTGAATTTGTGTGCCCCAACACATTGTACACGAGACAACCCCTTGCTACAAATTATGTTCCACACTATTTTTGTGCGGTGCGGATGGGGGAGGGCCGCGTCGGATTCACAGACATCTCATAAAAACGAACACTCAATCGGTTCATTAGAGTCAACTTCTGTGAGTCACTTCGACCGAGCTGTGACTGCATGAAGGGAGAATTTATTTAATGAGATGTCATCCCCGAATTGCTGCCATGTGGTCACGTTGTCACGGACCGGGAACAAGCCAGCACTGGCTTGTATGATTTGTTCTTTTGTTGACATCGGACTCGCTTACTTTGACATTCGAGTTGCGTCAGTAACTTGGGAGAATATTGTCTGCCTTCAGCGTTCAAGGCAGTGTTTTCGAAAGTTTCATTGTCATTATCGAGCTTATCAGGAAGAGCCGAGGAGGGGCTGAGAATAAACATTTCAATGCTTTTGAGTGCATCACAAAAATAAGATAATTTCTGAGAGACAAATGAGACTACATACAGAGCAGGGTCCAAAATCTGACACTAAAGGATTATGCTGCTTAAGATGATGGGCTTAAGATATTTCTACTCTTGGAAATGGAGCACTCGACGGACGTATCAGAGGGCAGAGCATGAAAACCTTGAAGCCATCTTCTGATGGACTGGGCTCTCTGACTATGGAGATACTCGAGGAACAATCATTGAGCACTAAATAGTGACTGTCTGCCGGCAAGCAGCAGTCTTAGGCCAAAGTATGCCCGTTATACATGTGTGCTGCTTAGTTCGGCCGGGTTGTGGAAGAAGTAAGCCCCTAAGTGGTATCTCCTTCAGCAGCAGAGGGCGCTACGATTGCGGAGAAGGTCCACAGTAGTTTTCTCTTCTTCCTCGTCTCTCTAGCTTTTGAAGAAGCTGTTATTGAGCGGTACCAATCTTGAGGCATGAGTTCAAATAGCGTGTATCCAGTGATGGCGCCACTAAAAGTTCTGATGTTCGACCTTCGGGTGATACTGGTCAGGTAGTGTGATCATCATGAAGTATTAATCTACGATTTGTGTAAGCAACTGTTTCGAACTTTAGTTCCGCAGTAGGCATGTCGTCTTCCGGAAAGAGTACTGAACTACTGCTCTGCCAAAGGAGCTCGTTCATTTCGGAATTGTCTGGAATGTCACAGTATCCCGTATCACAGTTCAGGGAAGTCATTTAGTTCAATATTATTTCAGCCAGAAATTTAATCACCGCCAGGTTAATAATAATAAAAAAAATGGTGGCGTTACAGCAAATAGAAGGCCAGAGGCTAGTTCAACCACTTGGGCCTCATCAACCACTTGTGTTGTCCGTGCCATTGTTCTCTGTGGAAGGCACCTACAGTTTTATGCTGACTCCGACCAATTTGAGAAGCTTTTTCTAGACAATTATACTCTTTGAGCATTGTCGGTGACTCGAAAGAGGTGGGGCCATGAAAAGTATTTTGTTTGAACTGGGAATCGAACCTAGGCTATGTAGGCTCAAGCGCGTAGGGGTCGACGCATCAACACAAAACACCACAGCCGCCACAACCGCATGGTTATCAACACATATCTGTCCTTGAGATCACATTGTTTACCTTCATCACTCTGAACAATCGAAGTGATAATTGAAAATTAAAAAATATCGCCCATCTTCGATCAAGGACAGTCGAATATAGAGAGAATGCTGGTTGAGAAGTTCTTCTCGAAGAGGAGCCGTCATGAGATTGATGTCTCCAGTTGTTTAATGTATATTTTTTTATGGGAAACAACAATTTGTACAGAAGTTGCAGAGTTTGAAGTCCTGTGTATAGATTCCACCAAATGGGCACAATCCTTTTCGCATTTGTGTAATCGGACATAGACACTCATTTTTTCACGTGCTCACGGTCCTGACTCTCTACGGCTCATCTTGATTCATCAGAGATCCACTTTTTAAAGGCTATGTATCGAAACGGCTAGTTCGACAACGTCTAGGTTCGATCCACGGAAAAATAAAAATAAGTTTCACAGCCCCAACTCTTTCGAGTCACTGACAAAGCAAAAATAGTACAACTGTCTAGAAAATGTTTCTGAAACTTGACTTTGTACAAAGAGCGAACGCACACTAGAGAGAACACACACCACGCTTTGGACCTTCTTGCCTTATAGTCTGACATAGATTTTTCAGTGATCATCGTAGATCAGTGGATGTGTGCGTCGAATAAAATCCGCAATCGAACCCGGATAATAGTACATCAACCGTGCAATGAAATATTGTGTCATTTAGCGGGTTGTGCCCTTAACCGATCTTACATACAAACAGTTATAACATCAAATGTCCGCGGGTATATAAACCCGAGTCACAAATTGATCGGGGAGCGATTGGTTGGAATAAAGGGGTCACACACAGTCTAAATCTGCAAAAAATACAATACAATGGTTGGTTTTTAATAAATTCCAGCAATCTCTCACACATCTACACAAAAAAAAAGAGTGGGACACTTCCAGGATAGGTGGGAAGTCAAAAGCAATGTAAAGTATATCCCATTCATATTAAATCAATTTCAGAAAAGAAACCTTCTCCCTTGAAAGTCACATGAATTATGGATTTGTGTAGGATGCACTGGGGTGGTATCCATACGAGTTACATTTTAAGATCCCGAAAGATGTCGGGTTATTTTGTGACTAGCTGTAAGCTGGTTAGAAGAAATTGGTTATCTTTCCTTGTTTTTTCTTTATCGTTGCTGTGCTTGTCTCCTCTCTGTGCAAAAAAAGAAATAACCCGGTTTTCATCGACTTATTTTATTTTATTTATTTCTGTTTGAAAATATCAATTATGAAGCAGATTGCAATGTAACTTAAAGTGATTTAGGAATCTATGAATATAAAAATGTAGCCTCAAATGTTTGTCGCCGATTCACCCCTTAACGCGTTTACCGATTTCAAACAAACACATCTTTGGAGTTGGTCTATGAAATTTGGGTAAGATCGGTAAACGTATGTGTGTGTTGTGCGTGCGTGAAAAAGAAGTACATTCAGTTTTTTCCACATATTAGCCGAGTTTTTTTTGCGATTTCGCAGTTGCTTTGATTTTTAGTGTGTCAAGATATATAAAATTACGTTTTTTTTTCCACTGCTTGCTGATCATAGCCTGGTGCTTTGGAGAACGCATCATCGTAGAAGCATCATCTGGATATCTATCATAAAATGACCTATAAACCATCCTATTGACTTCTGATATCATACACAAAAGGAAGTTTACCGAAAAAAGTAACAATTTTCAAGAACACTTACCGCCAGAAATGAAGTACGACAGAGATGCCTTTCTTGCTCCTTAAAATTGACATTTTTAGTGACAACCACTTTTTATATCGTCAGAGAAAGGCATTTGCGTTATTTTGTGAGTTACTGTCAAAAATTCATGAAAAACTGTTAAAAAAGCCTCTGAAGTTCGACGATGGACTAAGGGTCAAACAGTTGTGAAGCTGGGCATCTCTATAATACGTCATTTCTGCTTACCACATACAAAATGTCAAATATATTTAGATGTAAACAACGAATTTTATTCTGACCTCTGAAGTCTCAGCATTTCTTACGCCTGACCAATTAAAGAAATTTTACGCTTCTTAACTAAACTGCATTTTTTTAAAGACGTCTTGCATTTGCTATGCAAACATATCCAGGCTTCTCCAGGCTTCGGGCAATTATGTGTATCCTGTTCACTTGTAGTTAAGCTATTAGTTCTGTTTATTTATACCATTAAGATACAAGTTTTTTTTATCATTTTTATATTAATGTGGCAAAAATGCACATTGCCAGCTATTACACAATACAAATTCAGAAAGTGTTTGCAGGCGAATATTGTTACCCGCTTAACTTTTAAAATTTTCCATGCCACGCCATTCGAAGGTGTCAAGGATGTGACTATGAGCGGGCAAAATACGGTACGTGAACAGTTTATTTCTTCATAAATAGCGGGTTAGGCCATTAAGCTATTAAAGGGACTGCCGCCAGTACAAATTGTCCAAAAAAGACAACTGCCATCACGATAGCGTGACATTAAACTGTTTGTGCTATTATCCAGGTTCGACAGTACAATGAAATTTCTGTATAACGGACAGCAGCGGTACAATCATGATTGTCCATTGTGTAGGGGTGTCCGTTCTAAAAGGCTAGAAATACGCAAATATATTCATGCCACGGCAGTGACGAATTGTCCGTAAAGGTGTATGGTGGTGTCCCTTATAGAGGGGTGTCCGTAAAGAGAAGTTTGGCTGTACTTCCATAATTCTACAGTTGACTTCAGTCAAGTCACTGACATAATAGAAAAAAGCGTCTAACTTCGCCGTTCTAAGTCGGCATAGAATTCTAGCACTGAGTGCCTGCTGTAGAAGCTAGACCTCACAGTGTAGGACCCGACAGAAAAGTTATTGATTAATGAATATGTATAAAAGAGAATCCTCTCCCAATTGCTTTCTGATGATGGTCATTAGGTTTCAAACTGAAATTCCATGCTTCAGTGTGACAACGCAGTAGACGACGACCACGACAGCGATGACGCACACAAGTTTAGAAGAACCACAGCCTACTGTCAGCAGCTGGCTAAGTATTGTCTCAGCTGGAGAGAGCTGTTGGGTGAGGTCTAGGTCCGTTCCGTGTTTTGTGCCACCACCAGGAATTTGAAACAATAATAGGTTGCAAGTTCTTTCAATGCCTGAATGGACAAATAAGCCCTAAATACACTGACAAATATAACAGAAATCTTCCGAATTAATCTAAATGCCTCCTCTATTATCTGACACAATACAGAAGTGGTTACTGAAGAACATGAACTGAGTGCACTAGGCACTGGAAATGGCTAAATAAAAAAGCCCAATAAACAACACACATTTCTATATACCTATACATACCTACCTAGATATAAAAACACAGATTCACACAACAACAGTTCAATGTGCTTGTAAAAAAAAAAGTATGTATCACCCTGTAAACACCATCCCTGAAGTAACACAAACAACTAACCTTCCTGTTTATTTCTAAATGACATGACAGCGTAAACGTCAACAGAAACTAAAATGGATTTTCCGCGTTTCCGACTCCAGCAATCGATACAGACCACAAATAGAAAATAAGACTCCCGGCAGTTTCTTCGCAAAGCTGAAAAAATTTCTCACTTGGGACTTTCCGTTGGACTTTTTCAGAAAACACTCGATTAACGATGCAAAAATAAACAGAAATTGTATGCAAAAACCACTTTTAATTGTTCAACGGTAAAGCGATGAAACACCTTCACCAGCCAGCCAACAAGCCAACACTTTTTGTCAACTTTCGAAAAAATTATTGATTACTAAACAAAAAGAATTGTGCCTAAAGACGATACAAAATCACACGTACCTTCAGCGGAAACGGTTCCAATTCAGATGCAATGCGCAAGATTGTAATGTGACAGCAGCAGCACAGCACTAGGCTCGCTCGACTTGACCACTTGTCACTGCTCATGCATTCCACATCCACTCGGTGCAATTGGAAAATTAATTTTGCTTGTTTTTGTTCTTGAAGCCACCCTCACTGTGTTCAATTTTAAAACGCTTTTGTTGGGGAAAAGAAAAGACACTTCACTCTGAATTCGATTAAGAAACGACCGCGACCCACGAGAGGCAACTAGGCAGAGCCTTCTCCGTACAACACTGGCGTCTGGAGAAGATTTTTCCGCTTAAGAGTTTCGTTCCACACGATGTGGGGAGCCGTAGCCGCCATGCGTGAAGTGGAGTCGACTCAAGAGCTTGGAGTGGTTTGGGATTTATGCGCTTGGTGCAGGATTTTTCACTCGATTGGATGTGTTTGTTAAGAGAGCGTGTCTACAGTGAATGGGCTGGCAGCTGAGTGAGTGCTTTAATGGAAAAGCCGGTTGTTATTTGTGTGATAACATGGATTGTCAGGGACAGCGGATGTCAAGGAAATCACTATGGAAATCGGTGTTCTAATGTTCTTCTTCCCCTGTTCAGCGCGACAATGTATTCAGCCTCTTGCACCCCAATTTCAGATGGATTAATGTCATTTTGCTGAGCATTGTGTTGTCCGAATATAGCGCTAACCGACTTTAAACGTAAGAATTATGTTAACTCCCAATCAGGTGGAAAAATACTGGACAAGTAAACCAAACCCCATAGTGTTAGTTTAAAGCTGGCCATACACAACACACTTGTGCGCGCACTTTGGTGTGTACATCGGTGCAGTCTTTCGGCTCACATTTCACACTTCGCGGAACAGTGTCACTAAAAATGAAAACATTTTCATTCACCCAGAGTAGCAAATCAAAAATTGGTGCGCGGACTGATGTGTATGGGTGGCTTAAGACGTTTAGAATCCGGTAAGGAATTTTGCTACTTCGGAAAAATCAAGACAACCTTGATAAGCAGCGGCCAATACTTGGAAAAAATATTTGATTCAATTGAGGTGGCAATTCAAAGAAAAGTGCAAAACGATTACATTTGTTCTCAATTTCTTTATTAAGCCCGACGAATCGAGACGTTGTCCCCTCATGGAAGGTCCCGGATTATCAAAATCGCCTGTAACCAAACCGATTCATCGCCTCTCATAGAGCTTCTCAAAGCTAACAAAGCGAACGATTACAAGAAATACAAATCCAGCCCGAGGGGAAGGAATAATACGCGGTTTCAACTTATCGAAGGAGGAAGCACCTCCCACCGAGAAGGTAGAAATTGCGGGATGTGTATTTTTTCAGCTGGCACTTAGGAACCATACAATTACTTTTGTCCAACTCAACCGCTCTTTGAAGTTTGATCAATTATCTCGTCGGCACATCAGGTTTGCAAGAAACAAAACCTCGCCAAAAACACACACACACTTCCTTCCACTACCTGCAGGAACTAATCCTTGTCGATTTCCTTTTATTTCGTTCCTTTGTTCGGACTAACTTTTAGTATTATGAGTTAATCCTTGGAAGTAAGGCAAAGTAATTGCGAAGTAGGGAACCCAATTAAGATTATATTGGGAGAGATAAAACGGACTGTGTAGCTCATTTCAATTTCTTATTTTGTCCACATTAATCTTTCGTCTCCCTGCGGATTCCTAGATAATTCTTTCAAAATACGAACAGAGAGACAGAGAGTGGGTCTGGAATGGGGGAATTTTGAAAGTGGAACGAGTGCAGGAACTAAAAATAAATCCTTGCTCATTCGCAATTAATTTCCTCTCAGAATCCTGCAAAGTTTCTCGCTTTGGCGAGAACTCTCGTTACTCGAGGGGACTTGGCGGCGTGACCCCATTTGCTCTACACAACCATTTGATCGGTAGCCGTGATGGAATTGGGTCGGGAGCACTTGCATTGTTTCAGTTTTTGGGGGGTGGGCACAATAATAAGCATTTCCCTCGACTTTAAACTCGTTGGCATATTTTCTTGGACTCATTTTCGTCTCTGCTGTGCCATGATTGATGAGGTTGTTGAGTCCTGGGGTTATATATATCTACTTTGGTTGCAACAAAGGAATACGGGTTTGTACCGGGCGCCATTTCAAGTCTGCAGCATTATATCGGTTTTCACCCATCCTCAAAAATGTGATGCAGCTAAGTTTCAATGTTACACAATTCCGCACAATACACCACTACCTAACTCCCTCTTGTATTGTCCCTCCCTCCAAAAATGGGCCCTACGTACAAAAACAGTCTAAAACCCCGCGGGGATCAAGAACAAAAGAACAAAAAAATAAAGAATTTCCATCAGTGAGACAGCCAACTTACCCAAGTAATGATAGAGTCCAAGACACGACAAAGGCGGTCCATTGTTTGTTGTGTGTTGCAAGGGAATTGCTATGGTCGCTCATTAGTCCTTTTGTGTGTTCGTCGGCGAGTTTTGAAAGAAAATTAAAAAAAGTGTGCAGTCCCTAATTGGTGGCTAGACTATTGGATTGGGCCACAAGGGTAAGAGATACTCCCACGATTTGCTTAAACTTTTTCAAGTGTGTACGTGCATTGAAATTTGGTTTGATTTTTGTTTCCAGCTTTTAGAGTATTAAAGCGAATCGCACTTGCCCATCGCTATACTCTAGCTCCGAATCGATAAGTGACAACATACATCGTCTCCACTAAACGGCGGATGTGCCTTACGTTAATGTGGTTTAGAGCTCAAATATATTATGACCGAAATAATAAGCCAGCGAATACATGCTGCTGAGATGAGATTTTTCCTTGCTGTTGTGGGAATTACTCGGCGGATAGGGTGAGAAACACGTCAGAGCGCGAGAAACTCAACGTTGAGGAGCTGCTTCTTCGAACGGAGAGAGCTATGCTTCGGTGGATTAGTCACGTGGCACGAATGTCCCCTTTATCACGACCTCCGAGGCGGGCATTGAATGCGATTCCATCAGGCAGGCGACCGCTTGGCAGACAGGACGAGGTGGTTGGATCAAGAAAAAAACACGCCTGGTTACACTTGGGCATAACTCCTGATGAGTTAGAGTCTATGGCGGAGGATCGAGTTGTCTAGAGATGTTCCCCGAAAAATTAAAACGTGCCTCTGTCATACCAGTTTTCAAGAAGCGTTATAAAAAGACAATAACAAGTATAGGCCGGTTTCTTTGCTTTCGTCTATTTCAAAGATATTGGAGAAGCTCCTTTAAAAAAAAGATAATGTGTCATTATTTGAATAATATTAATTTTTTAGTTCAGGGTTTTGAGCTTAGAAGGGTCTTTCCACCGAACACGCTACTTTATAAAAAAGGACTAAGGACTAAGGACTCCATATAATTTAATGTTTGAAGATTATTTCATGCAAATGTTGACCTTGACTGCGCCTCAAATGGTCCATCCGCTTAGTCCAATTTTGGCATAATCTTTCCAACATTTCGGCCGGTATCTCACGAATAAATGTTTCAATGTTGTCTTCCAATGGGTCAGTTGAAGCGGGATTGTCTGTATAGACATGAGCTTTAACATAGCCCCACAAAAAATAGTCTAAAAGCGTTAAACCGCACGATCTAGGCGGCCAATTGACCGGTCCCGAACTTGAAATAAAATGTTCACCGAACTCGCCTCTCAATAAGTCCATTGTAGTGCGTGCTGTGTGGCATGTGGCATCGTCTTGTTGAAACCACATGTCATGCAAGTCAAGCTCCTGCATTTTGGGCAAAAAAAAGTTGGATATCATCTCACGCTAGCGCTCACCATTCACAGATACGTTACGATTCGCGTCGTCTTTGAAGAAGTACGGTCCAATGATGCCACCAGCCCATAAACCGCACCAAACTGTGACTTTTTCTGGATGCATTGGTAGCTCTTGCAATGATTCTGGCTGATACTCACTCCAAAATCGACAATTCTGCTTATTTACGTACCCATTGAGCCAAAAATGAGCTTCGTATCTGAACACATGTGATGTCGCGATGAACTTTCTTAACAGAGCACTCATTTTGATAATAAAATTCAATAATTTGCAAGCGTTGTTCGTTTGTAAGACGATTCACGGTTAAATTATATACCAAACTGAAGAAGTTTGAAAGTGAAACAAAATACGAAACATGCGTCAGCTGTTTAAACTAGTATTGCCAAAAAGATAATAGCTAAAAAATCACCCTTTGCTTTTTTTGTGGTTATTTAAAGTCAAAGTTCTACGTCAACAATCCCACAACCACCCGTTCAATAAAGGAGGGAATTGGATCGATATATTGCTGCCATCCGTTGTTGGCGGTCCTGGGCACGTTGCTTCCAGTCGTCAAGATCAAGTTGCCTTGAGTTCGCTATGTTTGATCTTTATTTCGGATATTCAGTCAAAGAATGCGGCCAATCCAGTACACGCGACGGATTTTTGTCTTCTGGAAATCCACATCCTGGCACAGCTCGTCGACTACGTGGGTATGTCTTCTCCACCATTCACCGTGATCGCAAACGAGTCCACATATTTTAAGCTGAATTTTTATTTCGAAGGTACCTGGCTTATAGATTTCGTCACCATATAGAAGGGCTTCGAGTCAGGGGTCTTGATCCGAGTTGTTCGACAAACCGAAATATCACCGATTGTCAAGATGATTGTATCATCGATTGTCAATGTTGATGATCAACATCAACACCATCAACAGATGGTCAACATCGCGTCGGACCTGGACTATGAGGACGTTTATGGAATCGCGTTAGCCCCTGGTAGACAAACTCGTAAACCTGAGTAAACGGAGCTTAAACCTCAGTTCTGCACCTCAGCTGCATTTTGTTTCGATATATTTTTCAAGTTTTCGCATTTTGTTAGTTTTTATATTAAAGTTGGTAATAAGAGTCAATTCCTTTTAGGATCCCCTTGTGAGTTTTCCGTGTTACGAATTTCCTTATTGATGTTGTCATTGATGTTCATGTCGACAAAAAAAAATATTGCATTGAATTTTTTTAATTCGGAAACTTCGTTTATTCTGGAAAAAATCCGAATAAATGAGAGTCGGTTTTAAATTGTTGTATGTAAAAATTAAATTAAATTAGCAGATTGATCTACAAAATATATATTAGACGGCTAAAATCATCAAAATACCCCAGCAAGGCACATTTAGTAGTTTTTTGCTTATTAAAATAATGTTGAATACAAAAAAATGCATTAATTCGAAAAATTCGTTTATTCGGACCGACCTTAACCCCAAACCATTCCGAATTAAGGAGCTTTTACTGTATTCATGTTTCGTAGGCTATTTTAAGAAAGAAAACAAAATGTTCCTTAGTATGCATAACGGAAAACCGGCCCGTGGTAAATGCAAATGCAAATCCTTTTCTGGTACATGTGGCCAGAAATGCCTAAATGGTCACACATTTTTTTACTATACCTTTTTACCCTTTACAATACCTTTACAATATTGACATTTTCGTTTGAGCACATTTTCATTGTGGCTAAATCAAATTATTTGCTTTGGTTTTTGAAACACTCAGCTGTACGCATAGAAAGGGCTCAGAAATCACTCACAAGATTTGAAATCGAACATTGATGGATCGTATCATCTGTGCCGATGTTCGTCAAAATGTTTTGTCATATACTCCAGAAAGAGGTGTTTGAACAAAACATATTTTATTCCAACCAAGGCAATGGCGCAAATTCATAGTCAGCTCATTAATAGTGCCTAAAGTCGACTTTAGTTGTATGCCTGTGCATATTTAGTATCTGCTTAAAAGCGTTATTGTAAAGTGATTTCATCGAACAACCCCAAATGTCAAAATATTTCACGAGAAATCTATTACTTTCAAGTGTTTTTATTTTGAATTTATAAGTTTTCCAAGAAAAAAGTAATTGAAATCAATAGAATGGATTCAAAAAATGAAATAAAGGTATTACATGTTTATTATTTAAGATTTATTATAAGTAAGACTGTATAATTGCAGACAGACCCAATAGAAAGGGAAATGCTGCGGCAATTTGTGGAACAGAATTTGGAGGTGGTTGAAAACAGAGGCAACGACATAAAAATTATACGGAGAAAAAAGCTGCGGGAGTCAATTCCTACAAGTATGCGTGCTGCTGGCTATCAGAGGAGCATGGATAAATTGAAGCAGCAATGGGTGCGAATGAAAATGGTCGCAAAAAAAGTCTGCTACCGCTGTTAAGAAAGCAGTAACGGCTACTGGAAACTGCGTTACCGTACCAGTTGTCGATGCTTCAGATGTCCTTGTACAAGCCATGATAGCTGGTGACTTGGAAGATGATAACATCCTCATCGACAGCAATACCATACTGGATATTTCCTGCACATATAGCGATACAATTAGCACTTTAAAATCTCTGTGCAAATCTGTGCGGAACTGCAACAGCAACAATCACGTTCTTTGCAGTGTTTAAATCTACGCGTAGTCTTTCTAAAATCGACCAAAATTTCGACTTCAATTGTCCCTTTAGGCATCCAATTTTACTCCTTGTTGCTGTATGGCCATTGTTGTACAGTTCTTCTTTCCGATTGGAAGGATTTCTGATTGGCGTTAGCAAAATATTTGAACAAGGGTAGCCTGCATCACCAAGCAAAATACCTTGATGACTATTTACAGTTGATTCCAGTTTATATTTTAAGATGCAACTATTCCATATGCTAGAGTCATGCTTTGAACCACGGGACCTTGCAACGATATCAATAATCTTGCATTGGGCGTCGCAAACGATTTGTACATTAAGAGAATAATAACCCTTCCGATTAATGTAATGGCCAGCCATTACAGGTCCCACAATCTTAGTTGGGCGTTTAATTTGCGTACAATCTATCGCTCCAATAACGTTTGTAAAGCGAGCAATCCTATAAAATGTCTGTTTTGTTTCATTTAACTCTGCCACTGTGAATGGAAATTTAATGAAAAGAGGAAGCAATAATGCGATCCGTTTTGAAATTTTTTTTATAATTCTGCCCACTGTTGTTTGGGAAATTCCATGCAAGGCTCCTGAAAGTACAAACGTGCAGTGGTACATGTCAATAAAAAGCTACCAGTTCACTTGTTAGTAATTCTTACCAACATCACACTGGTGAACTTTTCTTCCAAAAAAATGCAATGCTACCAGCAGCTGTAGATCTGTTGGAATCGGCAGTCCACGATTCGTTCGCGTTTCTTGCACATCCAGCACTTTATCGAACCTGTACCGCGAATAAAATTCTTCCTCCTCTAGTTCTTCAAATGGATTCGATCGCTGTTTGTATATTTTTGGCCGTGAAATTAATTCAAAATCTTCAAATTTGTCCAAATCTCGATCCTCCGAAAACATTTTGAAAAAAAAAACAGCAAACAACTTTAAGAAATCGAATCTGACAATCGATTTAGAGCCAACTTTATATTCTTAAAATCACATTCGACTCGTTTTAAATTTAGAGTCGGCTTTAAGTTTATAGCCTTCTACAAGATGACTATGAATAACAAAAAGTCTACTTTAAGTTATGTAGGTGAATAAATTCTTTTAAAGTCGACTTTAAATGACTATGAATTTGCGCCTATGGCTTTAATGAACCGATAACTAAATGTATACGTTTTTTTTTTTAATTCTGTTTGTACTGTAATAGATCTACGGGGGGCGTTCAATATATTCTCGGTATTGGGGTGAAGCTTGGTTGTATATATAAATTGACTTATTTATCAAGTCGCGCTGTAATTAAATTTCTCACTAAGCAAGGAAAAAGTCAAAAAACTATTCATGAAGAGATGGCTGTTTACCAGGGTTCCGTTCCTTCATTATCAACTGTGCAAAAGTGGTCAAGGGAGTTCAAGAGAGGCAGAGAGAGCATTGAAGACGAAGGTGAAAATGATGGCAGAGATCACCGAGCTTTCAATTGGTACCATTCACACCATTCTTCATGACCATCTTAACCTTTCAAAGGCCAGTGCAAGGTGGGTGCGAATGCTCACGAATGCTCACAGCACCTCAGAAAAAAGTGAGTATCGCATGCTGTAGAGAGCTTTTGGAGATATGTAGTGAGAACGCGGACGGTGTTATGGATGGAATTGTTACTGGTGACGAAACATGGGTCCACCACTATGACCCTGAAAGCAAACAAGAGTCCATGCAGTGGCATAAAAAAGGAACAGACCCCCCGAAGAAGTTCAAAGTCACTCCGTCTGCCGGGAAGCTCATGGCCACAGTTTTTTGGGACTCAAAGGGAATCTTGCTCATTGAGTACCAAAAAAAGGTGAAACCATCAACGCCACATCCTACGGTTCCACTTTGCATAATTTGCGGGAGGAAATTAAAAAGAAAAGACGGGTAAAGTCGCAGCGGGTGTGTTGCTTCTTCATGACAACGCTCCTGTTTACACGACGCGAGTTTCCAAGGCTGCTGCGCGAGATTGTGGTTTCGAAGAAATCCAACACCAGACCCAGCCCCTAGTGACTATTTCCTGTTTCCGGATTTGAAAAAATGTCTTCGTGGAAAAAGATTTTCTGATGATGAAGAACTCAAGTCGGCAATAAATGGATATTTTGCAGAGAAAGAGGAAATTTATTTTGTGAGGGTTTAAAAAAGCTTGTCTCAAGATGTAACAAATGCATTGATGTTAGGGGAGATTATGTTGAAAAATAAAAACAATTTAAATTGAATTCGCATTTTCCTTCATATCGACACCGAGAATATATTGAATATATTGCCCCTCGTATGTAATCATAGAATGGAATTTAAATTATCAGTTATTCACAGCCTGTGATAATTGTTCTTTTACTTATTTTATATTACTGCATATTATAATGATCATTATCTTCTGCTAATTTTTCATTTATTTATTTATTATTTATTATTGTTAATTTATTTTATTTATATGGGATTCATTCATGTACTAAATATATCCAACAAAATTATTTCGCAAATCTGTTAGAGTAAAGCTCGGTAGATGATACAAATAAATAAGTAAATAATAAAATGTGGCGTTGAATGTTGTTTCAAAATGCATCCATTTATTTAAAAAAAAATTGTTTAATGGATTTGCACATTCCCTTCGACTCTTCCGTAATGGTGGTCCTGTGAAAGCTGCTACTACTGACAACTCTCTTAGTCGGACACTCCCTTGAGCGGATAATTTTTCACGAACGTTTATCTTAAATTATTTGTTTGTATTATTAAATATTATGAAAAATAGAATTACATTTATTTTTTGTATTCCCTTTAGCGGGCCCTCCTTAACACGGGCGCGGACAGGGATATCAGTCGTAATTTGGTAAATTTAACTCTCGTAGGAGATTTGTTGCCGCGAAAATTTCCTGTAGCTTATTTTGCATGGTGCACACACTGTAAATACAAAGGAAATAACTTTACAAGGAAAACAACAAAATAGCAACTGCACTAGAGCTCTTGATACCCGCCTACCCGGGTATTACCGAAATTACGGGTATCCGTGTGGTTATGGGTACCTGAAATATGTCGAGTGTCCGTAAGTTTCGAATTAATGCGCTACTTACAATGAATTCAAGGCATTTTGTACGCAATGCATGCTAGAAAGACATTTTACTTTTATTACTTTTGAGGGGTAATCCCTTTCTTCGCTGTGGTGTAATATTCACAAATGAAGGTGTAATATTCACAAATGAAGGTGTGTATGTGTATCTCCCGGGTACCTGTTTACTCGGATAGTGCCGGAACGTGTATTATTTGGGTAAGGTCAAGAGCGCTAAGCAGTACAACGTGTGGTTGGTGCATGTATCAACAAATCATTGTCTCTACTCAAAAGGATAACGGATTGTATTTATGTTTTGTTGTTGTATTTTGTTTCTTCTGTCTTCGTGTTAATTTTAGTTTGTTTGCGAGTTTCTTTGTCTGCAGATGAAATGATTTTTCAGGAATTTTGCCCATGGACTGACAACCTCCGGACAAAAATGCTGCTATGGGAGCTGTCATCATAGTAAGAGTAATTTAAGAGAGATACAAATTAAATCGTACTGAAAAATAACTTGCAGACTTCAACGAATCTGCAAAAGAGAATTAAAAATTATTTCAGCAACATTGCATCGCCTATTGTGAATGGACCGCTTGTAAAATAGCGCATTTAAAGCCCATTGTATTAAGGCATACACCAACTATGCAAACATCTTCATTATCGAAACCCCCCTCGGCTTAAAGCACCCTCAAAGCAAACACAATTCATCTGACAGTGATATCCATACACTTTGCGGTTCAAATTTCATAATAGAAATAAACAAATCTAACGATGATTATGGGCTTCTCCATCCAGTCCTCCGCCACCGTTCAATCTCAAGAAACTGAACTCAACTTCAAAGTTAGTTATAGCCAAACCCAGCGAAGCAGTAATATTTGCATTGCGTGAATTCAATTTGCGGCTTCATCGGTCCCGCCAACATTTCAATTTGATGCCTCCACAAGCCGGCAGTTGCGTGGCGCATCGGATGCGAAAACTTTATTCCATATTCCCAATCAATCAGAGTGAAATCAATTATTTTTATTTACTCAGGCTCAAGAGGATGAAATTGGTCGTTCGTCGTGCAGACGTCTTTGTCGCTTTCTTTATTTCTTCTTGACTGTACATCAAACAGGCAACACTGCCAGGATTCGATGCGGAAATCGTTTTGATTTATGTGTTTCGTCTCCGTGCTTGGTTGTGTCGTTCAGTGATTCGGAAAATCCCATTGATGACTCTTTTAGTGCTCGGATTCATTGAAAGTCATCGCGAAAGGACAGGATATGCCAAATAGAAAATAGGATTAGTGAGGCCATTCCGGCGTGCTTGGGTTCGACATAAGTTTCCTGTTTCATTGGTTTTATGAGGGATTTTCTGTTTGCATTGAATTAATGGACCAAAATGACTTATGAAATGAGTTTGGCCTATTTTTTACAAGAAGCCAAGTTGAGAATGACTTGTAAATGGTGAGCTTGACCAGAGTAAGGAGCTGACAGTTGATGGATTCGTTTAGATCCACAATGAGCGGAGGTAATTTTTCTGGTGTTATCAGCGATGATGGGCAGTGAAGCCTTTTTATTAATAATAGTTTAAATTGGCGATTGGCTTGGCTTGTGATTTATCGAGGTGGCTGTTACGATGTGATGTAAGGTCTGTGGTAGGTTTAAAAGGAGGTCAAAAGTCGGACCGCAAATACAAGGAATGTTGTTGGGTGGATGTTCGGTCCGAATAAAACAATTTTCCGAATTAATGAGAGATTTTTGATGAATGTATGTAAAAAAGGATGTGGCTAACCAGTTCTTATTTCATCAATTCAATCAAAGGGTGATTTAAAAAAAAAATACATAAAATTCAGAAAAATGCATGAAATCTTTATTTGAATCGATAGTACGGTCCATATAATTTAATGTTTGAAGATTATTTCATGCAAATGTTGACCATGACTGCGCCTCAAATGGTCCATCCGCTTAGTCCAATTTTGGTATACTCTTTCCAATATTTCGGCCGGTATCTCACGAATAAATGCTTCAATGTTGTCTTCCAATGCGTCAACTGAAGCGGGCTTGTCTGTATAGACAGCTTTAACATAGCCCCACAAAAAATAGTCTAAAGGCGTTTAATCGCACGATCTAGGCGGCCAATTGACTGGTCCCGAACGTGAAATAAAATGTTCACCGAACTCGCCTCTCAATAAGCCCATTGTTGCGCGTGCTGTGTGGCATGTAGCACTGTCTTGTTGAAACCACATGTCATACTGGGTGGCATGTAGCACTGTCTTGTTGAAACCACATGTCATGCAAGTCAAGCTCTTTCATTTTGGGGCAAACAAAAGCTGGATATCATCTCATGGTAGCGCTCACCATCCACAGTTACGTTACGATTCGCATCATCTTTAAAGAAGTGCGGTCCAATGATGCCACCAGTCCAATTAAAGCCTATGTAAGCTGGCCACCATGGTGAGCTAGCGGGTCATTTAGAAAAGCCAGCGGCGGCGGAGACTGGTTTTGGCGTAAACACCAGTAAAATTGCCGTTCTTTGGCAGACTCGCTCTTCTATCTCGAGCAGAGATCGCTCTACTGAACCGGAGGAGATCCTCGTGACTGCGAGCGACATCCCGTTCATATTGAAGTCGCCTATCCACTACTAACCTACTGTTACCAACCACTTATTCAGATGTTGCCCTTTGCTTTCTTTCGACGCTTCCTACTACGCTTAGACCTATCTTACATGATTGAACTTTGTGCTTAATGGCTACTATTTACATTTATTTTTTTACAGCCAACTCAAAATGTACATGTGTTTTCTGAAACACCATCTAAATGTGAATTGCCGGAACATTTTGATGCTCTTTTCCGACTTAAACATATCTGAGATCTATTTGCTACGTATACGTGTTCAATCGTTATTTAATTTTTGCTAATTTAATTTAATTTTTTTTTTTAATTTGAACATTTATTAAAGAAAAACATGAACAATTGTATTATTCAAAGTATTGCCTATCTGAAGCTACGACTTTTTCCCATCTTTCTGGCAATTTGTGGATCACATCCCAAAAGAACTGCGCCAGCTTGGCGGCTAAGAATGAATAAAGCCAATTTTTGATATTCTGCTACAAATGGTAGTCAGAAGGGGCAATGCCTGGGATATAAGGCGGGTGGGGTAAAACTTCCCATCCACTGTTTTGCAAATAGTTCTTAACCGGAATAGCAACGTGGGGCCGAGCGTTGTCATGATGGATTGTCAAATTATTGCCTCGTGTCTGGTCGCATATTCCGGGCGTTTTTCGGCTACTGCTCTCTTCAAACGGATTAACTGTGTTCGGAGCGTTGTCCATTGATGGTTCCACCCGGTTTTAGCAGCTCATAATACAGCACACCATTCTAATCCCACCAAATACAGAGCATTACCTTCGCGCCATGGATATTCGGCTTTGCAGCTGATTTGGCTGGTTGGCCAAACCAAAAAAATATTTAAATCGTGCAAACCACTTTTGGCACGATCGCGATTATAAAAAAACGAATTATGTTATATACCCAATATATGTGAGGAGCTACAGTCCGAGGTGGACACGGGAATAGCTGCTACAGCAACCCCTTGTGTTATGTGTGATACTGTGTTCTAGACAGGAGCATTCTTTGACCATTGTTACTGACTCGAACGAGGTGGAGCCGTGAAATAAGAAAGTTGGTAAATTCAAACAAACCTGGCGTTCCTTGCGTAGGAGTCGACACACCAACTTGCTACGTCAAGGCGCACCCCGTCCCGCATCAAAATCATACAATTTTAGATCACTTTTTTGCTGACCATTTTTTCTTAACCAAGTTTCATTTGGTCAAATACGTATTATACTGATCTGAAAATGAATGCCAAATTTCATCGAGATCCGCTAATTAGTTCAGATGTTACAGACTTTTTTCCGCGTCCCATAGAAAACAACCCAATGTGATGGGCGGCGCGGCTTGGCGACCATGGATGTAAATGCAACATACCCCACAATGTGCCAGAAGACATGTCCAAATGCCAAGGTGCCGACGAAATCAAAGAATTATACGTTCACCTTCACGAAAAGCGGACGATGATGGACAGGTCTTAAGATTTTGGGTCTTACGGGTTTGCTAGGGTCAAGGTTGCTAGGCTAAGGTCAAAGATTGCATCGATCTTAATCTGTAGCAATGCGCGGAACATATTTACAATTACAGGCTCACAATGTTAGAACTTTCAGCGATTGTCATACGATCCCCATTGAAAAAGCACAATTGCTAACCCATCGTTTACAGCATCGGATAACAATTTGGCTTCACGTATATGAGCGAAACGGTAGTACTTAGTCCAGACCATGAAAAAAGGCGAACGATTTATTCGACTGAAGGCCAGAGTAGAGTACCCGCGAAAGGCCAGTAAGACAGAATTAAGAACTTGAATTGTTAGATGTTAAGATAGATTTTAGCCCCTTTTGTCTAGTTGTCCTGAAAAGAATTAAAGAAACATGAAATAAAAATAAAAATCCAGACCATGCATTGCTTACCTGCTCACTTCGACCCATGGATTGTCCAAGACTGAGCAATAACTGCCTTTCATCGTTAACGCACGCTCCTTCGAGTCATCAAGTCCAAGTTGTCTTGTGTTCGCGGTAACTTCGTCCTTATACCGGATATTCGATCTTCCTGTCCTTCTCGAATCTGAAGGCTCGTATTCGAAGACCTTCATAGTGGAAGCAATGAGGTCCATGAAAATGGATGACACCAAATCAACGACAGTTCATACATAGGCAAGGGTGCAGCCTCTAAAATTACCGAGTTATTCATAGTCTCTAGTCCAAACAATTTTACCGAAGGCAATAAGCTTCCATTCACTCTCATTAGTATGTGATGCGATCCGCGAACAACGCAACAGAGTGATGCGTTGTCTTAGGACTCGTCCGCGAGGCGCGAATGGGGCTCAGAGACCTTGAAAAACGGCGCCGGCGAAAGACGAGTGATAGACCCGTCATGAATGGTCTTTGCATGAGAGAATATGGCGGGAACTTTCTAGAAAGCAGATCAATTCGAAGAGACCCCACATTGGACGGCTAGAAAAGACTAGATGGCGCATTGGTTATGTAGGCACATAACCAATGCGCCATCTAGCCGTCCCGGATCGAGTCCCAGTCAAAGCAAAATTTAATATGCTTTTATCGGGTTTTCAAATCTGGTCCAGCCACTACTTGCTTTGAGATCAAATTAACGGCACTATCACTGGGCAGTCGATCAATGGTAGTAGTCTGACTATGGATCGCTGCCTGGCAGTACAATGGACTAGTTGTTGCGTTAGAGTGCTCCAGTGTGGTGTTTAATACTTTCCTCGTTGCTCCCTCGTTTAGGTGAAGTAAACCCAGTCAAAATGCATAATCAAACATTTTGACAGAAGCGTTCTAAAATGCCCACCCCCATGTTCCAAACATCATTCCAACTCCAATGCTCCAAGGAAGCAATAAAAAATAAAACTACGCAAATCATATTTTTCTCAAAAGCCCTTCCTTTTCGAGCCCTTTTTAATTTGAACAAACACACATGCAAACATACAATGAAACACAAAATGCAACATATACGTCAACAGCTGGAATGAAACAAAATAGAATGCAAGAGTATCTCTAAAAGGCGGCTATGGCTTGTGTCGTGCAGGGCCCTACGTTGTATCGCGCTGACGCCGCAAGTAGGCCTTGGATTCCTCTATAGGGAAGTCGACGGTTATCGTAGCCGAAGCAATAATTGGCGGCAGATCAATTGGCTCCCGACGCGGTAAGGCCACGGCATGCGGTGTCAAAGGTGGTCGAAAGTGTCGGACCAAACGTGTATGAGTTGGCGGCCTAACACGGGACGAAACCGCTGGCGACTCATCTGAATCGGAATCTAGCCCGGCGAACATTAAACTGAAGTCCCATATGTTGGATAATATCGAAGAAATCTTAGCGAAATCCGGGGCGTACGCCGCTGAGTACGCAGTGTTATTCAATCTGGGTTCGTGGGGTGTTCTTGAAGGCGGCGGCGGCGGTGGTGGTGGCGACGAATAGTGAAATTCATCACTAAACACTTGGTAGTAAATTTTCATCCTCGAACCGTACTTCAGTTCGATTGCCTCGAAGTACACGCGGAAACATCTTGGGCAGAGGAAATCCGTAGAAGCCTGGACAAAAGGAATGATATCAACTTATAACGAGAAAGTGCAGCTATATGACTTACATTGAAGTTGGGAATCGCTATTGGCATGAGAGGCGTCGTGAAGATCGCCGGCTTGGGGTAGTCTTCGCTTCTTGTGCCGCATAGACGACAGGGCATGTTGAATATTAATTTCTTTTCCCCTAAATGCCTTGGATTACCTGCTTTTTCAAAAAGTCTTTGAAATTGTCTTCAAGACTTGAAAATTGTTTTCATAAGAGACCGATTTACGGTTATTCAGAGAAGTGCTTGACTTTTTGACGAGGTTCACTTAGCTTCGAGGTCGAGGAAAGGCTTGAAACTTTATGGTTTGTGTCCGCGATATGCGGGGGATTTTGATGTGATCACATTGGGCGGCACTCAATAAGTTTGTGCATTCAGTCAATAGTTTGCAATGAATATGTGACTTGAATTAAGTGACTTGAGAAGTTATAGCCCTTCATGCTCTAGAGTACCCTTTTGCTTACATCTGCACAAGTCTCATTCCACGGGCATTTAATCTAGATTCTTTATATGATCCCATTCCCAAGCACGTCGATCATTGATTGACCGATTCAATGGTATGCTCATGGACGTTCCTCCACTGAACTATGGAGAAGATATTCCAATCATTTGTGTATCATTCAGCTAGCATCTGATCAACGACCGACTAAGTCCGGTTAGAATCGAATAATCGTTCGAGTAATTACAAAAAATGCAGCCGCACGCCATTCACGGAGTTCATTCAAAATCATTAGCGATTGCACATGACTGTCGTCGTTAATTAATCACTTGAGCTGTATTCAGACTGAGTTGCTACCGTTAGAATGTAACCTTACTTTCTGGAAAAGAGCATTTAAATTCTGCTTCTTGTTCATCATTTGAGTGTGAACGAGTGAAAGACGAGGACGTATGTAGATGTTGGATGGCGAAAGTATTTAGTCCAAGCACAAGTCTCAAATGACTTTCCTGGAGTGAGTGGAGGAGAAAAATGTAGAGAGAGTAAAGTTCTTAGGGAATGACTTGCTACAGCGAATTATGTACGCTGAATTATGAATATGAACAAGATGGTGTCACGAGTGTGTGGACTTATTGAAAACTCAGTTCGACAAAAGTATTAAATTGAGATATTGCGATTTTATTATATACACACTAGCAAATCCATGCCCGGTTCGCAGATCTCATTTCCAGAAAAAAAGTTTGTTAAGAAGAGTAAAATCCTTTCGTCATGCAAAGCTGGAACTTGAGAGGACAGAGAGAAGATCGTTTTCAGTTCAGTTTTTTTTATTTTAGTTTTTTTTATATGAAAACTTGACATATGGGCTCTGTGGTTCGAAAACGTTTCATTCTATAGGCAAAATTCTTTTTATGCGATGGTGGATGTCAATACGTGGTTTATAACATGTTTGTGTATGTTAGTTCTTTTTGTTGAAGCTCGTCGAGAGTTCGAAACGTGTACATTCTAATTTGGTTAGTTCACAAAATTACACCAGATAATATTACACCCGCCGAAATATCTGATCAAGTGAATGATCCAGAGCTATTTGAAGTAATTATAAAAAATACGATTCACTGAGGACTTGTATTTGATTTTATTGGTTGCCTTTTCCTTCGGTCAACAACTGACAATGGTGAATCAGCCATGATAAAGTTTGAAAAAGAGCAAATTGAAGAAGTTAACGGAGGAGGATTTAATGTAGGCAATTTGACTTTCCCATTTTCGATGAATTTCAATGAATTGCGATATTCACAGACTTGGTCTATTTTACCAATCGAAACTGCGAACTATAATCGACTGTACTGTTGTAATAAAATGTACCAAGCTCTAGATTTCCAATGGAACTTATTTCATGATTTGAACGCCTCGAGCGTAATCTTGCTTACGTTCATGTTCACTATTAAGCCGAACGGCATGCTCATGTAGCTTTTACAGCCGCGTGTAATTCTCTCCTTCCAAATTTTCTCTTCTTTTTCTTTTTTTGGTACATACCATGAAATAAAACTGAATTACCAAGTGAATTAAAACTTCGCTTCAAATAAAATTCAATATCTGTGCTTTAATTTATTCAAATGTAGAGCGGCAGTCTTGAACGATCGGATCAAATTTAAGAACGTTTTTCCGATTGGCCTGTTGATGCAATTACGATGTCGATGATTTTCTTCACACTGTGTTTTTACATACAGCTTCAAAAGAATACCTTTCGACCAAAAAAAGAATCATACAATTCGGATTTGCCAAACTCGAGATATGACCGGACAAACACGTATCAAACATTTTTATGTATTGGGTCTATAAATTAATTCGTGCGGTTTGCTAAAAGATGACGTTACTTGTATTATTCCATTGGAGCATGCGTTGGAAAGCTACTGTCATGTCACTGTACGTCATTCCAGTATATGTCATTCATTTGAAGCGTACATATGTCGAACTTAGTGCCTGAAAAAGTGTTTTTGCGGGGACACGACACACACGACGCCACAAAAGGAAGTCATTTTTGCATTGGATTGTTACTGGTGATGAAAAATGCATCCATTATGACAGTGCAAAAAATTATATGTGGCCAACCAGCCAAATCACGCGAAGGTAATGCTCTGTAGTTGGTGGGATCATAAGGGTGTACTGTATCATAACCATCAATGGACAACGCTTCCGAACACAATTAATCCGTTGGAAGAGAGCAGTACAAGAAAAACGCCCGGAATATGCGAACAGACGGAAAAAACCGCACGAATTAAGTTATAGATCCAATAGATAGATAATCGTGAATTATTCGAGCGATGTTAACTCACAAAAAAATTGGGGCTATGTTAATACAAATGCCACCATTTGCCGTTGTTTACTGTTTGCGATGCCACACAACGGTGAATACCCTTTCCAGAATGTTAATATCTCGGGTTATTCCTGTAGTTTGACACAAAACTTGTGGCATTCGGACTATTTTGATTTTTGCCCAGTGTGTGCGACGTATCCAACTGACATCATGATCCACAAAGTGTCGGTTGTAGTCCACAAATCCAGGATTAAAAACTTGTCACCCACTGAAATTTAAATGTCAGTATTTTGTTGAATGAAGTGTCACAGATTACAAAGGTCTCAAATCGTAAGTCGCGTTCATATTGAGCGATTAACAAATCAACGCAAATACAAGTATCAAATCTTAAATTACTCCTAGTCAACATCGTTTACTTTAAAACCTTGAACATCAACTACATAATAAATCTTATTGCAAATGTGTACTCTTGTGTATCTCAATTCGCCCTCTCTCCTTTGAATTCCCTAGTGTCCTTCCACACTCCTTGTCTGGTGTCTCCTTTCGACAAAACCCATTTGTTTGTGTTTAATTAGAAACCTGCAAACCAAGTGCCATTTCAATTTATTGACTTTGCCTAAAATTCCAGACTTGCCCTTACATGGGTACATCATGTCTGATGGCCTTTTTGCGGTTTTCTGGCAAACAGCTCTTAGGCCTGAAACACACGAGTATCTATGTATGATTAATTACAACATCTGAAATGATGTTCAGTTTGTGTTCTGTGGAAATAAACTTGTTTTTGGGAAGATTAATTGACAGGCGGCAACGGGTGTTGTTACGGTGGACATAGAAGGGGATTGTCAAACATTTCAAAACCAAAATGATCTTGCAACTGGAAATCATGTAAATTCACATCAAATTTGTTCAAGGTTTACCTTTTTAAGGCAGTTGGATTGTTTGTGATTCAGGAACACAACCCAGGCAGGTTCGACGTTCACTATGAATCAAGAAGAATAACAGCAAGGCGGGCGACTAATAGTCCACATGGGCCTAGATGATCAAAACCACGGATAAGAAATCTTAATCCACAGATTTATTACTGAGAGGTACACCAGAGGTACACCAGTGTGAATTTATGAACTGACTAATCCCCGCTCAGGTCGGCGGTTTGGTCGAAGTTATGGACTTGGTCCTAGTGAACGTTAGCAGACATTCGTCAACTTATTCAATCGATCGAAAATACAGAAATAGAAATAGTGTGACCATAACAGTTGCGTTGAGATGGCGACCTCTTCGAGTGTGACGTATGCGGCGTGAACAACGAAAGTAAACAAATGGGAATGGATGAAGCCTTCTTCCTAACCTCGGTGGATCTGTAAATTTCGGTGATTTTGTACATTTTGACGTTTGTGATTGGACATTTGTACATATGTTTTTACATTTTGTCTGTGTACATTGAGAAGTCTGTGTTGCTCCGCATGACGACGAAATTTTGGCGACTTCCAATTCAAGCAACAAAAATGAAGACGAAGCAGAACCAATTCCGCCCGGCACATCAGAGTGGACGACGCCGAATTATCGGCCCTGGCTGTCATAGACATTGTTGTTAACCAAGCACTCTTGAAGATATGAATACAATTTACAAAATAATGCGTGTGTATGAACTTATTTCGTTTTCGTCCTTCGGTCTCACTCGACAATTTGTCGATAATTAGAACTCTCGTAAGGTCTCTCTTTTTTGCAAGGTCTAAATTTAAGCTCCCTTCATGTGTGGCCAGTTTTTACACGGTCCAATTCCACTGGATTCCGTCGCATTCTCTGCGAGTTGTGTAAGGCAAGGGAAGCGATGGGTACAGAAATCGTACCATCATTGGAGTGAGTGTTCTCACTTTTTTTTCTCTGTTTTGTATTGTCATTAGGTGTGTGTGGTGCGCTTAAGTTTCCCGGGATATTTATTCGCGCTTGTCCATTATTTTCTGTGTGCGCTCTCATAAGTAGCCTACGTAAGTGGAAACGAAGAAAAGCCAGACGAAAAGGTCAAGTATCTTGGCATTAACTTCACGGACTGGCTAAAGTTCAACAGTCATTCGAAACTGACCCTTAAGAAGGCCAACATAGGCTTCCATCGCATCTATCCCTTGATGCGCAAACAAAATGAGGCCAAAACTGCTGATATACAAGCAGCTTATATGGCCGATCTTAACGTACGGCTTCCCAATACGGCCTACCGTCTCTAAGACCAGCATGACAAAGCTCGCAATTTTCGAAAGAAAAATACTACGAATATGTACCGGACTCACCTTCGACAGGGACCGTCAAAGGCGTCACAGCAACAATAGGCTTTAGGACCAAGCACGCATCATCCCCCGGCAACAGTATATGGTGACACTGTTCAGAAAAATCAACAACCATCCTAACCAGGAAATCAGAAACTTCAGAAACACAATCCCCGGACACCGCTACCTCAACGCGTTAGATCTGCTAAACGAGCAGAACTTTCCAACGACGTCGAATAATGAGGTGCATGTATTCTACCAGAGCAACGATAGCAATCACCACCGAGGCTAAGTCGGCTAACAGATCACCACCCCATCCCAAAGGGACCACCGCGGACACACGGACTTAAACAACCCGATGTAACCACCAGCCATCACCACATAAAAAATAAACAATAAACCGACAATAATAATAGACATTAAATCAAACAAAGTACATCAGTTGGGCCCCTATTGTTGAGCCAACACCTTAACCTGTAGTTTGTAAGTCTGGTTGTAATCTCAATTGTAAAAATAATTTTCCGTTCAAATAAATTTTTAAAATGTTTTTTATCAAAGAAAGCTTATAAACGTAAGTGAATAAGTGTAAGTCTCCAGACGCAATTATGATTACCTTGAAATTTTCCAATTTCAAAACTCAGAGAAGCTAATCGCAGCTTTTGGCCAAATTTGGGTGTTTTTAAGAAATTAACTATGAGCACTTTTCAATTAATAGAGGAAAAATGGAAATAGAGCGTACTCGATTGGAGCTTATCAAGAGTTTTCGATATCTGCTGTGCTGCTGTGACTCCGACACAACATTGGGTGGTGTGAATACAAACTGAGTGTGCGAAATTGCTCAGAATTTTGGAGGAAACACTGCATCTGGTGTGAATACAAATTTATTTCGTCAAATTTAACGAAACCCCTCCACTCACATTTTTGATATCTGAAAGTTATCTCCACTTTGGTGTGAATAAAGATGGAATCGAATGAAAGTTAAGAAGTTAAGAATTGCAGAAGTTAAGTGTGCATAGCAGGTGACTTCAGGAGAAAAAAAGGTAAAATATGAAGAATACTGTTCCGGAAGAGGAATACTTTCTCGGAATGGAAGAAGACGATTTTGCTGGAAAAAGACATGTTGCTCTGGAAAAAAAAATTCATCTTGCCAAAATGTGGATCTATCAATCCTAAATTCCTCACCAATTCCAACTTAGGATCCCGGGTCACCAATGTGTCGAAGGAATATTTCCATCTTCTCAATCTCACGGGTTAAGCCATTCGATGCTATGAAACTTGAATCTAAAACGATTTTGAAATGATCCCCTTTGTTCCCGAAACGTCGTTAATTATAGTTGTCTGATCTGAACATACTCGCCTTTATTTTGCACCCAACATTACCCACCTGTGCACCCACCCGCATTCCAGTTTTCCAACTTCAACTTGAGGGAAAGAACCTACTGTGTTTCTGTGAGGAAACTTTTTATTCAATCAAATTGAGTGTCTCTTTTAACGAAAGAACGAAAGACTCGTGGGTTTTTACTCGAAGTCTTCCCTTAGTTTTTATTCACACCACCCATTGTAACTCTACACTAGTCTTTGTATAATTGTCACTCGTCTTTTCGTCTTTTCATATTCCTATTCTTCCCTCCTTCAAATGGTTAAACAAGGAAATCCAGATGTAATTGACGAACATTTACATGTTTGAAACGAGGTGCTCGAATAGTTACAAGCCTAAATGAATCAAAGTCGTTAAGGCATGTTTTTTTCATATAAAAGCGGTTGTTTAAAGCTGACGAGGAACACTATTTTTGAAATTTATTAGGTTACTGTGTACGCACTTACACTTCATGGTATTAATTGTACTGCTCTCATTTCAGCGTATTATGGCCAAATCACAATGTCGTGGTCGCGCGGTCGCGCGTTGATAGGCCTTTTTTTTCAATGTAATTTCATTTTTATTGAAATGTATTTTTACTTACTTGCTAGACAAAATAACTTAAAACTAGCTTAACTAACTTAAGAATTCACAATTGTTCTTATTGATAACCTACTGACCCTATGCGGGTACTCTAAGCTTATCTTATCTACATTATACATGTGCCTTTCGGTTTAATCCATGTGTTTTTTTTAAGACTTTGACTACAAACTGTTATTCATTTTTTATGTACCAAGAAAACTGATAAAAAACTTGGCTAAACTTAACCTACCTTATCCTAACTTACCCTAACATAAAACTTAAGAGTATCTTAACTATGTCCGTAACAGTACGGACGCGTGCACCAGGGCGTATATGTTATGTATATGCTTAACATATATAGTTTATACACCGTGGTGCACCTTTTTTTTGGGTTTTTGTCTTACATGTATTTTTTTTTCTTAATTACTAGCTTAAAGCTATGTAAGCTGGCCACCATGGTCAGCTACCGGGTCATTTAGAAAAGCCAGCGGCGGCGGAGACTGGTTTTGGTGTAACCACCAGTAAAATTGCCGTTCTTTGGCAGACTCTCTCCTATCTCGAGCAGAGATCGCTCTACTGAACCGGAGGAGATCCTCGTGACTGCGAGCGACATCCCGTTCATATTGAAGTCGCCTATCCACTGTTCGGCGTACGACATGGAAGATTACAGGACATCCGTGTGGATTCTGTATTAGGCCAATTGTGTCGAGGTAGAGGAACGCCTCGGGAGGAATAAAGCCGGTAAGGCGCACTCTTTCGTGATACATTACGTTGGGGTAGTAAGCCCCAAAGATCAGACTGTTAGAAGAAGTCATAGCTCGTGCAATGTGTCTTCTGATCAGCTTAATAATAAAATTATCTATCCTGTTCACGTTTGCCTCGTTGTACAGGACCTCGTTAGGATAGTACTTCTTGTACTCAGACTCGGGTGTACGATACAACCGGAGACATGTCCGAAGACACTGTCTCTCGAACAGCCTCATCTGGGAAGGACTCACGTTGAACCACAATGGACAACCGTACGCCATGATTGGCCTGATAAGAGCCATGTAGCAGATTACCTTCACCCTGGAATCAAGTTGGCTGCTGTAAAACAACCCCCTTTTCGAACAACCTCATCTTTTCCATCTGAGAAGGACTCACGTTGAACCACAACGGACAACCGTACGCCATAATTGGCCGGATGAGGGCCATTTTACTTTCACCCTGGAATCAATTTGGCTGCTGTAAAACAACCCCCTTGCCATAGCAAAGGCCTTTTTAGCTTTCGTCAGAGCAATATCTGTATGTTTGTCAAAATACAGATATTGATCCAACCAAATGCCAAGATATCTGACTACACTTTTCACATCTTACAGCCGTCCCTGTGGGTCCAAAATGAAGAACTTGCGACAGTTTGTGCGCGTATCCCGCGACGCCATGTACAACGGGGTCCTCAAAAGGATAGTTTCACACTTCAGGAAGTTGATAATCAACTTCCATTCGTCGCAAAATCGCTGAATTTGTTCGAAGTTACGTTGCAACAAGATATTTATTACTTCGACCTTCGGACCTGATCTGTACGCCACTAAATCGTCGGCGTACGCAATTAAGTGCGGCATTGAACCTATAAGATCTGCAATGAATATTGAAAACAAGATCGGCGAACCAACCGCTCCCTGTTGCAGACTGTTGCTGATGTCAAATACCGTGGAAGAAGTTATCTTGCCACTTTTCACGACGAACTTTCTACCTGTTATCATGTCATAGATCATGTATAGCAATGGTTTACCTATGCCTAGCCTGACCAGCTTGAGGAAGAGACCCTCCAACCAAACGGTGTCGAACGCTATCTCCAAGTCAATCAGGCAAGCACCCGTGCATTGTTTTTTGTCTTTATTCCATTGAATGTCGGACACCAGTTTAGACGCGGCATGTATGGTTTCATGCCCCGCCCTGAATTGTTAAACAATGCTGTGAAAATCTGCACACCTTCGGGGGGAAGATGGCAAAGCACAGCGTTGATAGGCCTTATGAGAATGTTATGTCAAAGCGCAACTCCTTCACTTTTCCAAATTGCAAAATTAAGTTTACCAAAAAAAAATCACATAAAATTTCTACAAAAAATGAATTACGTAGTCAAGTAGTTGCCTCAGCCTGCCAGCAATGAAAAATTGTTTCACAACTGTCAAAAGCCCGAGTTTGTAAAAGTAGCTCTACCTAGAAATGTGTGCTCGCGCTTATGATATTACGGTCTGTGAACTATTAAAGCGTGACCGCTGCATTGTGACTTGTTTAATGCATTTATGTGTATTCTACTTAAAATGTAAGAGCACGACCGCGACTCTGTGGTATGGGTTTTAAAAAAGCGGAAAGTATGTAGATTTTTGACGTTGATGGATTCAAGCTAATTCTTTTTGAGGCAGTGACTTTGAGCTGCGACTGAGTTCATAGCACTTTTTTATTTGTATATTTGTGGGCGCAAATCTTGCGGCCAGTGTTGACCTTACAGTCCTAGAGTGTATTTTCTCGGTGTTGTAGTGGCTTAATTTGCGAAAATTGTTTATCTCGTCCAGCTATCTCTCATGGGACAAAAAATGTGTACTGTCCATTAAAATTAAATTCTCTTCAGACCGAGATCTGGATTCTTTTTCAAAGCAATAGTTTACATTGCTTAACATTCCGTACTCTCCCCGCTGCACATACTGGCGTGTGACATTTTCCTCTTCGGTTTTTCAAGTACGATGGCTGCATAGAAATACGGCATATAATAAATCAGTTCATCACGACATCATCGAAGATCGGGACTCGTTTCAACAATCCCTGGAAATCCATTACCGCAACATGTTAAGGACCTCGTCAAGGATGAACTCTCTTAATACATCAATGCAGGCGCATATTGTGTGTGCAATCTTTAAATCTACACAGAATCTTAACAAAATAATTAGATTTCAACGGCCTCTCTCGAGACCACACAATCGTTTGCGCAAATTTATAGCTCACGCCTGCTCCTGTGCCATCAGCAACAGAAAACACTCTACCTCTGCACAAGACCTCATGTGTGACAACATCATCCGGTAAGCTGTCACAGCGGCAGATGCTACCCGAACAGACAATGAAACTCATCATGCGTGCAGACCCTCCTCCTTTTTTATTTTCTATTCTGTTTTTTTTTTGGAGCGAGGAATGCGTTAAACCTTGTCAGTTTTTTTAAGGGTTGTTTTGACTGGACAAAAAGTTGTGACCACATTGACCTTGCTTATCCGGAGATTGCATGCAGATTATGACGCATTCTGCGCGGGCTGAGTGTCGTAAATGAATGATGGATGATGTTTTAATGAAGTTCGAGATCGTTGATCGTTGCAAATCGGAGGGGATCTTTTTGCTAAATCTACACAAGGGCGAAACATTTGATCTGTTTTTTTTTTTTTTCGTATGGTAAAATGAAATTTTGAGACTTGTTTTTGTCATATTTTGTGCGTGTTATTTGGAGGTAACATGTGTGTCTATATGGAAGGGGCGATTAGATGACTTCATTCACAGGCACGGAGGGCATGGACCAGAATGCTGGGACACATCCCTTCGAAAATAAAGGATACGATACAATCTGCTGACAAGACTTCAGCAGCTTTTGATGTTCTCAAATCCCAAGATGATTCCGGACTTTATATTGGCTTAAATGTCCGATGTTGTTCCAAAAATTACTTACTCGTCAGACTGGCTTCTTGAACATGCTCGCCTAATAAAGACTTCGAATCAGAAGCTGTCATGTCCAGTAGTCGCCCACTCAACACAAGCGACTTCGCTGCCCGAAAAATCAAACTCCATTCACTTCACCAAAACCGACAGAATGCCTTCTAACTTCCGCTGAAATTTGTCCAACGAATGGATCAAGCTCTTCAAATCTCACAAGGACCTTTACAGTTTGTTGCAATTGAATGCATTACAGTGCACTCGCTTGAGGCCATCATTCAGATCCAATGACACTCGAATAACAATGGTTAACCCTTTTATTTGGGTATTTTTATGCAAATCTTTCTGCTGCACTCAACTCAAATCTGGCAAAGTGTGTTCATGCAGGAGGGCACTTTTCGATGCTGGCAAGCGTGTGGTTCGATGCGGACAACCCTTTATCGTGCCCACGAAGCGTAACCATTTTGGAAACAAACATTTTAAATCGTCAAACGTTCAACGTTTTATTCCATGAAATGTGTCCTGAAGGAGTGGGTTATTGCGAGAGGGTGATGCTCTTCAAGCCGCTCACTTCGCTAGAGTGGTGCGACATCGTGGCACGCGCAATGATAGGGGATGCAACAATGATTTGTTAGGCAGCTGAATTATTTGTGTTTATTACGATTTATCGCAATGCAAACAGACAAACGATTGTTTCATCACTGGTTAGTGTGCGGCGTTTTTTTTTTTTTCTTAAGAACTTGTTTTCAAACACCGCCCAACCGACTTTAAAGTAAGAGTTATTTATGTTAATGAGCGCGTACAAAGCTGTAATAAAATACGCTGGGTAAAATCTCAAAAAAGAAGCTGTTCGAGTAAATAGTAGGGACGTGATGATGTCTTTGGTGTTATTCTCCGCATTCCGTGGATAGCTGGCTTCAATTCTTCAGTGAGTTGAACTTTATACAGGCCCCGGGCAAAATACGCCAAAATGTATCGTAAGACAAATTCTGCCCAGGGAAGAGTATTCGACCTGGAGTCGTTGGTTTACGCAGCGGCCCTACTAAAAATCTGAATGCTTTGAATGTCCCAAAAGCTCCGCGGACATATCGCCGATCGCAATACAAAGAGTCGTAAGTGATTTTTACCAATTTTTCAGGAGAGCAAAAAGAAAAAATATTGGTTTCCTTCTGTTACAGTATATTGACATTTTTGGGATGTTTTTGCTGACCAAATACTTTTATTGCTCTGCGAATTCAAAATATATCACTTACGCCTTACTTCGGAATGCCGGAGAGTCACTTGGGACCAATAATTGGCACTGATTTTTTTCCCATGAGTACGAAAATCTTTTTATTTGGTTCTATGAAAATTACACAGCTAAGGGAGTTGTCCTTTCATGGGAATGTATAGCATTTCAATTCCAGATCCAAGGTCGTGTGAAATTGTCCGCTTGAGGGGAGTGTCATTGTCATTGTCTTTTCTTACGTTTCGAATTCGTAAGTTTTTCGTGACTTCCTTGAAGTCGTAGACGTCGCTTGCCTCAAGTTGTTTGACGATGTATGGTTTTCTGCTTCTTGCCAGCCGGATTATAGTTCGCAAGTCTCCTTTTGTAAAATATTGCACTTTCATCAGACCTAGGTAACTTGCTGAAGGCCAAAAGCTACAACGACGTGTGTTTTGTTTTGGATTGCATCATTTTTAGGAATTTCCTCGATTTCTCTCGCTCTATTTTTCTCTGAAGTATGAACATGGCATTGTTCCTGTAGACCGTCTCTAACATCACTCACTCCATGCCTGTATGTCATACATAGACTGCACTGATCCTTCCTTGGCCAGTGAAAGCTTAGATTCATTGATTTGAATACATTGAGATAAGTACGTTGAGATGCCGTTTTATTTCGAGTATTTTCTTCCAAGAACGTCCGATGCATTTTGCTAACTTTTAGATCCGAAATTCTTTTGCTGTATTCGACCTATTGTAATGGGATTCAACCCTGTTATATATACCCTGTTAATACAGGGTATACCCTCTCAGCCTATTATCATTTTCAGGAGTTTGGTACCATCGACCTCCTTTGTCCTTGACAAGTGTTCATTGTATCAACAAAAGGCATGCACCTCGTCAAGCTTACAAGAACCCAAAAATGCCTCATCGGTCTTTGTTCGGCTGTGTCTTTATATTTGTTTATTCGTATTTATGATAGGTTTAAGTTACACCGTATTAATTAGGTTAACACATTTTTGTTATTTTTGCATTTCGTTGTAGCCATCACTTTTCGGTTATTTTTGTAAATTGCAAGTGAGCATAATTTGTAAATAAACACGAGCACAATAAAAATCTGATGGCACTACGAGACCTCAATCGATCCAAGCCTGCTTGATTGTCACCTAATGTGAGGCTGCATTAGGCGCTTGAATTCATAAAAAGTTCTAATTGGTAGAATTTTTCATTGGTCCTTCAAGCCGGATCTGAACCAGCGACCTATGGAAACCTGTTTCCTGCATTTTTTCTAAAGATGTTCCAAGCGTTTTAAAAACTTTGCAGACAGTTTCCTTTGTGCCGTTTAGAGGAAGAGTATAGGTAGTTGTCTGTCTGAGTCTGGATTAGCCGTCATTGCTCTCTTTTTTATTTCGCTATTTGCAAACCTTGTTAAATAATCTCGCTGATGGAATCTTAAGCCCCCAGTAGGCATCAGATATTTCCTTCTGAACATTTTCTATTTAATCTTTCACAGCCTGGTACATTGCAACGGACTACTTATTATATATGTCCATTCACTGTGCCCAATCTTTTGATAAAATGTGGCTCATTGAATGGACATATGTCTAAAGGGCCACTAGTCCTGCACCAACTCATCTGTAAAATATGGTCGGAGGAAAACATGCCCGATGAATGGAACCTCAGCATAGTCTGCCCGATCCATGAAAAAGGAGACCCTTTGAACTGCGCCAACTACAGAGGCATCAGTCTCCTAAGTATCGCATATAAAATCTTATCTGCCGTACTGTGTGAACGCCTAAAGCCATTCGCCAACAACCTGGTCGGTCCATACCAGTGTGGCTTTAGGCCAGGAAAATCCACCATCGACCAAATATTCACACTGCGGCAGATTTTGGAGAGAACCCAGGAGCAACAAATCGATACCCACCACCTTTTTATCGATTTTAAGGCCGCGTATGATAGCATTTATAGAGACGAGCTATACAGAGCAATGTCTAGTTTTGGCATCCCTACCAAACTCGTCCGTTTGTGTAGGATGACGATGGGGAATGCACGCTGCGCCATCAAGGTCGGTAAAGACCTAACCAAGACCTTTGATGTCAAAAAGGATTCAGACAAGGCGACGCGCTGTCATGCGACTTTTTCAACATCGTTCTTGAAAGAATTGTTCAAAACTCGAACGCCAACACCAGAGGAACAATCTTTCAGAAGTCCGTCCAACTACTCTCATATGCCGACGATATTGACATTATCGGAAGAACACAGCGTGATGTCAATGGCGCTTTTGTGGGTATTGCAACGGAGGCCGCGAAGATGGGTTTAGCGGTAAACGAGGGTAAGACCAAGTATATGCTGTCAATGAGAAAGGACACCCAACACCGACGTCTCGGTCAGAACGTCACAGCAGACAGATATAACTTGGAGGTAGTCAAAAACTTTGTCTACCTAGGCACCGCTATCAATTCAGACAACGACACCAGCGCTGAAATCAAACGAAGAATAACTCTTGCCAATCGCTGCTTCTTTGGGCTAAGAAAGCAATTGGTAAACAAAGCCCTCTCTCGAACAACCAAGCTAACGCTTTACAAGACCTTAATCGTCCCAGTCCTGCTATATGGCGCGGAGGCATGGACTTTATCAAAAGCGGATGAAGCTGCTTGAGGAAAATTCTTCGTGAGATTTTTGGTCCCGTCTGCATAGATGGTGAATGGAGGAGGAGATATAATGACGAACTGTACGGGCTGTTTAGCGACATCGACTTAGCCAGAAGAGTGAGGATCCAACGATTGAGGTGGCTAGGTCATGTAGAGCGGATGGAAAGCAATGCTCCGGCCCGAAAAGTCTTCGAATCCACCCCCGAGGGACGGCGCAGTAGAGGAAGACCGCGACTCAGGTGGCGCACGCAAGTGGAAAGGGACCTCAACCAACTATGCGTGCGAAACTGGAGACAGCTAGCTAAAGATCGAGCTGTCTGGAGACGGTTGTTGGTTGAGGCCCAGGTCCACCCCGGACTGTAGCGCCACCTTAAGTAAGTAAGTAAGTCCTGGACCACTCGGTGTATATTCAGCAATCACCTTGGTACGGTTTGAACCTTACGATTTGAGGCTGGGCCCCTTGTGGTACCGCCGTGGTGTAAACCCAAAGTCGCGGACTAACCCCAAAATCACGACTAGTGTAAGATAGTCGAGTGCGACTCTAAGAAGAGAGGACATATGCTCAAATCGGTTCGGATTTGTACCACAATTGGGTTCTGAAACCCACGAGGCTTTAGAAATGCCTCTCACTTTAAAAGAGCTTTCATGAGGGAATTAGTATGTATTTTGATTGAACTCCAACCCTTCGATACACTGGATCTCTTCTGGTCACGTTGTCGTTGCCTTTACGGCAAGGGTTGTACAAGAAGAAAAGAAAACATGCCTCTCACTTCACTAAAGTGGAAAAGACTGTCAAACTGGATAAGCAGGAACTCTCTCCCGATCCTGAATGGGAGTGGACCTCGTAGTCAAAAGTCAGAAGATCACATAAATCCAAACACTCGCTTGTGCAAAAATTGGTGACTACTGACTAAACCCCACTTTCTGTGAATGCATTGTCCATCTTGGCGTCCTGGTGAACGATGTTCCTGGCAGTCAACAGAGAGGTTGGAAACACGATTTCAATTGACATTCTTGGAACATTTGATGTAATTTCGAAAAATGGACTTAAGTCCAAGCTAGTCGCATTCAACCGTCTAGGTTCGCAGAACTCGAAAAGGAACTTCCATTAACCCATTCCAAGCTATGGGCAAAATCGTGGATAGCTGACCACCATTCGTAGACCACACGAAAAATGTGGACCACACTATTCTAGGGCCAGTCGACACAATATGGTGTTCTTAAGTCAGATGCTATTGCAGTGCTAAGACCAACAATCATTCAGTGCGACAACAAGTTGATAGCAATAGAAGTTGGAGTTGATCTAAAGCATTTTATCACGTTGCATCTGATAGTAAGCACTAGCTGCCTTCAATCGCTAACAGCCCTGGGCACGATACTTCCGGCCAGTCATCCAGCTCAAGATGTTGCTTCCAGACTCTGATTCGATGAACCTGTGAAGCCAGCGAACATTAGCCTTCCGGCTTACGTGCTTGTGTCTTCTGCTCCATTTACCTTCCTTGCTGGAAGGACCATAAAATTCCTCTTGAGAACTATTCTTCCGAAGGCACGCAATCAGCTCTGTTTTGCTTATCGTCCTGCTTCGCCACTATATCATGCACATAATGTTGCTCCTTAAAGGTTGTCAAGGGCGATTGTTTGTCGGATAGTGCAGATCCATTTGCCCTGAACAAACTCCTTTACTACCTCGAATTGTAACCGTCGATCGCAATGTTTTGACCCAGGGTGTGGCCAACTCTTGCTCGATAGTTGTCTGCTGGAATTTCTGTGCAGACGTGTGGCGTTGCATGGGCTTCTGTCGGTATTTCGACGATGATGAGTGGAACAGCGTTTGGGTGAACAAGAAAGGGAAACCCCTCTGGGTTTCCTTACCATCGCATTCAAGTTCGTCTGTCTCGTCTTCTGTAAATGCCTGAAACCAACTGTCAACAATCTCGGTATCACAATACATCCTCACCATTGAGGTTTGAGGCCGGGAAATTCCACAATAAACCAAAACTCCAAACCAAACCCAACAGGTGTAAGTCGATGTTGAGACTAAAAATCGATGTTGGGACTATCCACGCACAGTCACATTGGACATCGTGCATCTGTGCGGTATGCCCAGCGACATGAGTGCAGTGAGTTGTCTTCTATCCTGGCTCCATCGAAAATAGTCTTCGAATACGAGTGTGTGAGGCCCACACGATGAAGTCTAAAAAAAGCTGTTCAGCAATAAGGCATTGCTCCAATCCACCAATCCACTGTCTTTTTGTGGTCATGTGCAATTGATTAATTATCCACATGAACACCTAAACATCCGCCGAAGTGTCTGTCATGCACACGTCTCATCATGACATTCGTTTCACTTAGCCTGGCCATTGATAGATTCCACGAAAAAAGTTCGATTCCCATTTACCTTGATTATGCGTGGTCCTTAATTACAGAACGCACCATCAACTATGAATGGTCATGAATTACTAAGCAACCACCCCCATCTCCGCCAGTGTCAACACTAAAGCCATCCATTCGATTTGCCAATGAAACCGACAAACCACAGCTGACCCCAAAGATTAATCTACAGGATGTTTGTTAACTTCGTGCGCGATACGCATTTGGATGGAATGAGGTCAATAAATTCAAGACGAAGACTGGGCCGTTGAAAGGCAATCTACTTACCTTTCCACTCCCTCGCCGAGAAGTCGGCCAGTGAATGCCATCATCGGCTCATGGCAAAGTTTCAAGGCGTCCGTCCAGAGAAATAAGATGAACACTTTATTGATTTTCCCCAGCTTCAAGTTTCCTAGTTCTGGCGAAGTTTTTTCTTCATTCTTACCAAATGAATGCTAATGGGCCGCTTGTGGACTTCTGGTGCCCGTCAGTCTGGCGAAGTTCAATTGTCTATCGATCTGTTTGTTTCAAGTGAAATGCTATATGCATCCTAAGTACAGCGTGGGCGATGGAGCATGGGGACGGGATACCTTGGGTTAGCAATAATAGCAGAAGCTGTAGGAAAACAACTCTTTTTGTTCGCATTCGAACGGATTTACGATAATGGGACTGCTGGCTCCAGTTTGGGGAAGCAAACAATGAGTGTTTGAGGGAACAGTCAACAATAGTTGGGCTAAAGTGATTTTCAGAAATTCAAGAAATCACAATGCCCAGAATCTGTATTCTGATGTTCTGCAGAGGAGTTTCGGGCCTGAAGTTAAATCGAATTGATTACTTTTGAACGTGTCTGAGTGAGTCTTGTGAAGGAACCGTGTATTCACAAGCAATATGCACTTAAACCTGAGTTGTCCGATCTAAGAATTGTACCGCAGAACAGCCAACCAACGCAAGTGGAAGGACTCACGAGGAGAGTTGGACAGAACATCGTCCAACGATGGGAATACTACCTCAAGTGGGGACTGAGAATAAATAGCGAGAATACTGATGCGTTTGAGAACATCACTAGCAGACGTCCGAGGAAGAAGGGGCAGGACGTTGGTTGCAATAGTCTTAAGATAGCTCTTCGAGACCACACATCGATTACTCCAACGCAGAACACAAAATGTCTGGTGATTTTGTTCAATGAGAGGCTTGAATTTAAGAACCACATGGATGCTATCCTCAAGCCCTACATTTGGTACATCTACTGCTCCAGAGAAGGACTGCTCTTAGCTAGAAGACTAATGTGCTTATCTATAAGCGACTTATCAGTCCAGTAATAACCTACAGATGCCCGATATGGTACACATTAAGCCCCACAGCACTGGAGAGAATCTGTCTGTTCGAACGGAAGATCGGAACGGATGTCCATCCCGAACAGAAGGACCTTCGAAGGAGCCAAGATTTTGAAGATAGACATCTACCTGTATATCGGCAAAATCTTGGCTCTTTCGAAGGTCCTTCTGTTCGGGGCGGACTTCTTAAGACCTTCCGTTCGAACAGACAATTATCCAGAAACCTGTTAAGTACTATTAGCAGTTACCCGAACCAAGACATGCAAGAATTGCAATGACTTCCACTCACCACAGTCATCGACTAGATGGTTCTACAGAAAAAAAAAACAACACTGGACACTGGCTAGTTCCTTTTGAAAGTATTTTATATTTTTTTACATATTGGGTCTATAACTTAATTGGTGCGGTTTGCTAAGAGATGGCGTAACTTGTATTATTTCATTGGAACATGCGTTGGAAAGCTACTGTCATTTTACTTCATTTCAGTATATGTCATTCATTTGAAGCGTAAACAACTATATTTTTTTTCACTCAAATATGTCGAACTTTGTGCCTGAAAAGTGTTTTTGCGGGGAGTTTTTCTTCTTTACTTTAATATGATGAAAACCGCTGCCGAAAGTCATCGTATTTTGTTGGCAGTTTATGGTGAACATGTGCTAGCTGAGCGAACGTGCTACAAGTGGTGATTTTGGCTTGGCCAACCAGCCAAATCAACGGCAAAGCCGAATAATCATGGCGATCCAATGCTCTGTAGTTGGTAGGATTGGAAGGGTGTGCTGTATTATGAGCTGCTAAAGCTGGCTGAAACCATCAATGGACAACACTACCGAACACAATTAATCCATGTGAAGAGAGCAGTAGCCGAAAAACGCCCGGAATTTGCGACCAGACAGGAGGCAATCATTTTCCAACGTTGCTATTCCGATTAAGAACTATTTGGAAAACAGTGGATGGAAAGTTTTACCCCACCCACCTTGCCCCTTCTGACTCCCATTTGTTCCGGTCGATGCAGAACGCCTTCACTGAAATACGGTTCACATCAGAGCAGAATATCAAAAATTGGCTTCATTCATTCTTGGCTGCCAAGCCGGCGCTGTTCTTTTGGGACGGGATCCACAAATTGCCAGAAAGATGGGAAAAAGTCGCAGCTTCAGATGGGCAATACTTTGAATAATACTATTGTACGTGTTTTTCTTAAATAAATTTAGCATTGTTCGTTTAACTAGTTTTAAGCATTTTTGCCTAGTATTTAAGCATCTCATGCATTAAAGAATTAAAATGAATTAACAAAAAAAAGGCACATTATTCCTTTTTCACTTTTCCGCTGTCACTCAATGAAACCACCTTAATTTTCTTCCAGCCACGAAATTCAAATTATTAAATATAGAAGTCAGTAGATCAGAGTGGGTTGGGCCGTCCGTTCAGTTGTGGTTCAGTTCAGGTACAGCAACATTTGTATGTCCTATAGAAGGACGACATATTTGGAGTATTAACTTCAGTATCAGAATATATCTGAGTTCTCGTACTACTTAAAAATATCTTAGCTATCCTAGTTATCCTAGTTTACATTTGATGAAGTTTCTAAAGTTTAAGTTTCAGAAGTATGAAGTCTCGATACTTTCTTCAGTAAACTTGGCTCTTTTTTACTTTCTGCTGCTTTCTTTTTGCAGCTCTATGAATTTTTACATAACAGGAGGGGTCAAGGAAAGAACGCCAAATATTTTGACGTATGTTGCCGTTTTTTATTCCTTATTTTAAAGGTTTTTCAAACAACTGACAAACATTCTATACACGGAACGTTGCGTCGGCACAACACGAGATAACTGCTTATTTAACTATTCTTTAAAAAAGCGACCACATCATTTTTTATTTTATTTTTCTGCACTTTGTATTCAATATCTAGTTCAATCAAAAAAATAACACGAACTCAATCGAAAAAGTGTACCCACAAAATATAAACACTCAAGTGCTTTTAATCATCCACTCGGCGTCAAAGCACACAACAAGCAGTAAATGAATTCCAGTACCTTGGAAGTACTGCGTCAACTGGCTTAGCAATGTAATCAGCATCAACACCAAGCTGAAACTGCTCCCCGCCAATGCTTTATCCATAATCCTTTATGTATGCAGCCATGTAGAGTGACCATCACTATCACCAGAGGGTTACAAGCATTTGTCAATAGGCCTACGTAACATTTTGCAAATTTTCTGGCCCGAACTTATCTCTAGCGAACATATTTATGAGAGAACGCCCCAGGAACCAATAGACATCACTATTCAACGACGGAAGTGGAAGTGGATTAGTCAGGCCTTACGTATGGGTGACAGTTGAATGCTAACCAAACTATTCAATTGTACTCCATAACACAGGACGACAGACCTGGTGGTCCGAAGGAAACTTGGCGCAGAATGGTGGAGAGTGAGGTGCTGCAGTTGGGGAGACTTGAGGCTTATTGCCAGAAATAGAACGCGATGGCGCGTTGGCGTAGGTTAGGCCCTATACCACACATGTGGGTACAGTAACTAGAGAAGACAGAGTCTTTGCGTGGGTTTGGAGATATGGAATGTTCAAACGGATTTTTGTTGCATTTGCCTTCTACACAGCAATGTGTGAGGAGAGGCAGATAGTGGGTTCAAACCATACAAAGACGAGACCGGAAAAACCATCACAGCGTTCTCAAAGAGTCTGTTTGAGAGCACGAAGTAAAATTACGCCAGTGGGCTACAGAACGGAGCGGCATTCCACAAGGATTGCTTTTAAGGTCGACAAGCCGATAAATTGGAACATCTAAGGAGGGAGTATAAATTGGAGGTAAAAGCATTGATTCAAGGACTAATGCAAGACTCAACAGTCTGTTGAGACTCAGCTGCACAGCAACCACGTTCTATTCTTAGGAAAATAACCCCTCAAACTTACTTCCGCGGACGATGCGGCTACATTGACAATGTCCATGAATGTAAAGGTACAAATGGCTTTAGACAAGATATGCGATTGGACTAAACTACCAATGAAACCAAATCCACGCACATTCAGTTTCTTCTTCTGCTGGCGCTCTTGATTTGCCGCTACAGTTCGAGTGGACATAGGCCTCAACTAGAGATGGAAGTGTATTACTTTCCCTTACCATTACTCCTATCTGTGGCCTCATCCAAGAAAGCCTTTCCAACTAGGGCGATCTCTGTCTGTCTCCAGTTTTTCACTCCAAGTTGGTCGCGGTCCTTACCCACTTGGGTGCGTCACCTTAAATGGGGGCGTCCTCTGTTGCGTTATCCGAGAGGTTCGGAATCCAAGATTCTTCGGACCGGAACTGATTTGTCCATGTGCTCTAACTGGCGTAGAAGCCTGGGTAGGCTTAAGTCACTGTACAGGCCGTACAGTTCAAGGTTGAATCTGCTTCTCCAAACACCTTCAATGCACAAGAGCAAAGATGGCATACTAAACTTCTTTCTCGAAGAAACCATGGGCTTCTTTAACCGCTTTTGAGATTTTCCATGCCTCCCCGCCGTACAGTACTCTTGGGTTTTTCAGTGTTTTACACAAATTCAGCTTGGTTCTTAGACCGCTATATTACTCAATTGCCTCTTGAAGCCATAGAAACATCGGTTCGCAAGAGTTAATCTGCGTTTGATCTCGACACTCTTCCAACTGTTTACTGTGGATCAAAGGTAGACGAAGTTCTTAACAACTTCGAAGTTATAGGTGCCCATTATAACGCTCTGTCAAAGACGTCGATGTTGCTCGTCCTTTATGGAGGACAGCGTATAATTCGTTTTGCTCTCATTCACCGCCAGACCCTTTTTAATATTCAAACGCTTTCGCGCGAAACGGCGCAACACCAAGGTGTCTCCTGAGAGACTCCAGAAGGAACAGCTGAGTAAAGCGGTGGCCCGGCGACGTCCAAAGCCGCAGCAATCAAGGCAGAGGTACAAGGAGAAGGTCTGTCAACAGCAACTGCTTTAAATCGTTGGCCGCCGATACAGAACATGAAGTGGAGCAAGTAGCTACTTCGCTACAAAGAAAACGAAGCTCAAGACATGGAGGAGAAAATAAACCGTGCGTCGCCTCGAAGAAATTATAGCGCTGAGAGCCAGAAGTGCAACTGTATCAACAGCTCGCAACCCAGCATCCAACAGTTCGACAGCAACAGCAGCGGTCACAAAAGTAGGAAAAGGTGCCACCTTTGGACACGAGCCTCAAATGAATTCAGACAAGAGTGTATTGAGTTTATTTCGGAGAGAAATACTTCTAAGACCGCGCTGTTAATTGTAAACGATGGAAACTCTATCACCAATCTTATGTTCACGTCGGAAAACCCAATTATTTTTATTCATGAAACAGGAGAACATTGTTCCTTATGAGACTACACACACCAAAGAAAACGAAACAAAACAAACGTTTTTGTTTTGAAGTGTTTCAGTGGTGGTTGTCGAAAACATATGCCATGGCGAGCAACACACACCGAGTGCAACAAAACTATTTCCAACCAGAATCGTTGATGATAATTGCATGCTTACTAATGGCGCAACACACACACTTCACAGCTGATTGCCCCCTATTACGGATTGCGCACGCAATGATGTTTGATATCCTTGTTCGCTTCTATGTGCAGCCTTAAGAGCGGCATTGTCTCTGTGCTTTCCCCCAAAGGCACAATGAATTTTAAAAAGGCTAACCTACTTCGGGTCCGTATACACTTGTTCAACGTCATGGCACTGTTCGTGGGTGTTTGTAGTTGAATTCCGTTCTCAAATCGTTATCAGATTCTCGGTATAGTGTAGTCCAGTCCAAAGGACATTACACGGGCATGGGTGCTTGCATAATTACGCCTTGATCATCATCCCATCCTCCATGACATTAAAGTGGAATGTTTAAGATTCTCGCCACCTCCCGAAGTCAGCAGACTTCCTCTAAATGGAATGCGCCAAGTAACACAACGCAACCCCAGCTTCTGCTCCATGAACTTCAACATTATTCCGAGCGAATGTGAAAACGTATTCATTTCACTTCCAAATCCTGACTCGTCTCAATGCCAAGTCCGCAATCCTATTTGTGGACAGCCCGACAAGTCCGCATCCGAACCGACTTCAAAGGGAAACATTTGCTTGCGGTAGGCACACGCAACCCCCTAAGGTTGAGAGGGAGTCTTTAACCCTCTGATTACCTTAGTTAATGGTAATAATTAGGAAATTTGATATTCAGCATTGCTTAGCTGCACAGAACGAAGGCGGAAAGCCAACACAGTAGGTTGCATGCATGGTCCTGCTTTTGTGCGCAAATAACAGATGATGACCATATCGTCGACCACTATTATGGTTTCCATTAATGACGACGACCAGCAGTGTGGACAGCCCAGGAATGCAGTAAACTAACGAGGAATTCAATAGACTTAAGCTCTAGCACGATGGTCAGTTGCAGGAAGCCCAGAACTCCCCCTCCCGTTGATGCATGGTATTTAGAAGTCACCAACCCTGGGTTGGGAGTCAAATAATCACAGCCACCCCAGTTCGGCTATGAATAATTACCAAACCGTCCGGCGCTGTGGACTGGCAGTGTGTGCGTGTGCCCTGGTACCGAGGCAGATGTCTTTCGGAAGCGACGTGGTACTCAGATGCGGTCTACTGATTCGAGTCGAGTTGAAGGGATGAGAGGGTGAGAGTTGCCTCATTTTTTCGGGTGATTGTCAGATTGTTTTTTTTTTTTTTTATTTCCGATTCGATTGTGACCGACTGCCGAGGGCGAGTGATCGATTTCTGATGGAGGCAATCTTTCGATTCATCATCGTCGATAAAAAGAGACATCACTTGTGTCTCTGCGACTGTCGCTGCGTTGACACGGGGAAAGTTAAATCATCCCTTCGGTTTGGGTTTCTCCCATGCATATCTTTTATGTGGTCTCTGGTGATCGACGGCGTTTGTGGCAGTTTTAAAAGCGAACATTGGATGGACAGATTTTTTATGTTGTGTCGCGTTGATTTCATAGCCATACTGAAATTTTGAAACGAACAACACTCCTTTATACTCAATGACAGTATCAACGTCGTGGATCCTGGTCTCATTCGCCTGTGTTCCGAAGCTCATAACACTGTTCAACAAAAGCCTTAGTGCTGACATTTCCTGGATTTCATTTGCACCTTACTCACAACGCGTCTCGTATTTCGATACTCAGATTTCTTCACGAAAGGTAATGGTAAAGAGGGTTATGGTAAAAGAGTCCGAACACAGAAGACGTTTCGTAAAGTCCGATTCGCTTTCAACTGGGGATGAAGCCAACATGGTTTGTGAAATAAGCTTCAGCTTAAATTATCATTTGTCTTTGATTTGCTATACCTCAAGTGTGTGTTCCCGCAACGCCTTTGGCTTATATGTGGGATGGTGTTTAACAATATTTTTTGTTTTTAAGTCTTTGAAGAAATTTTTATGTAATTACAATTTTTATAATATTTAAGTTTGAAGTGAACTAATTATTGCACAAGCCATTCTGACTTACTTACTTACTTAAGGTGGCGCTACAGCCCGGGGTGGACCTGGGCCTCAACCAACAAGCGTCTCCAGCCAGCTCGATCTTTAGCTAGCTGTCTCCAGTTTCGCACGCATAGTTGGTTGAGGTCCCTTTCCACTTGCGTGCGCCACCTGAGTCGCGGTCTTCCTCTACTGCGCCGTCCCCCGGGGGTGGATTCGAAGACTTTTCGGGCCGGAGTATTGGTTTCCATCCGCTCTACATGACCTAGCCACCTCAATCGTTGGATCTTCACTCTTCTGGCTAAGTCGATGTCGCTAAACAGCCCGTATAGTTCGTCATTATATCTCCTCCTCCACTCACCATCTATGCAGACGGGACCGAAAATCACACGAAGAATTTTCCTCCCGAAGCAACCAAGAGCAGCTTCATCCGCTTTTGATAAAGTCCATGCCTCAGCGCCATATAGCCGGACTGGGACGATTAAGGTCTTGTAAAGCGTTAGCTTGGTTGTTCGAGAGAGGGCTTTGTTTACCAATTGCTTTCTTAGCCCAAAGAAGCAGCGATTGGCAAGAGTTATTCTTCGTTTGATTTCAGCGCTGGTGTCGTTGTCTGAATTGATAGCGGTGCCTAGGTAGACAAAGTTTTTGACTACCTCCAAGTTATATCTGTCTGCTGTGACGTTCTGACCGAGACGTCGGTGTTGGGTGTCCTTTCTCGTTGACAGCATATACTTGGTCTTACCCTCGTTTACCGCTAAACCCATCTTCGCGGCCTCCGTTGCAATACCCACAAAAGCGCCATTGACATCACGCTGTGTTCTTCCGATAATGTCAATATCGTCGGCATATGCGAGTAGTTGGACGGACTTCTGAAAGATTGTTCCTCTGGTGTTGGCGTTCGAGTTTTGAACAATTCTTTCAAGAACGATGTTGAAAAAGTCACATGACAGCGCGTCGCCTTGTCTGAATCCTTTTTTGACATCAAAGGTCTCGGTTAGGTCTTTACCGACCTTGATGGCGCAGCGTGCATTCCCCATCGTCATCCTACACAAACGGACGAGTTTGGTAGGGATGCCAAAACTAGACATTGCTCTGTATAGCTCGTCTCTATAAATGCTATCATACGCGGCCTTAAAATCAAGCCGTTCACGCCCATAAAATACACTTGGGCAGTCGTTTTGATTGAAATTTATTAAGCTTTGATGCCTCAATTTATCCCGTATCAAGATAAGATGCATATTTTCCTCTTCGTCTGAACTATCCCCTTCGCCTGCGGAAATGTGAGAAAAATATTGCGCCAAAATTGTTGTATGACGTCTGGTTTTTACTGACTCCACTAAGGAAACTGCGTCTTTTATTGTTAAAGACTTTAAGAAATCCAAAACAATTCTTTTCCAGCAGCCAATCATAACAGCTTGGTAATACGGATCGCGTTCTGATCCATTTGCTGAATCAATGGTGTCCCGTTTGGCGTGAAAATAGAACCATCATCTGTTTTTAATGATGGGCGGTGTTCTTAAACATGATGCGTTATCCAGGAGGAAGATATTGGCAAACCTTCTTTTCGTAAAAAATCTTGTACCTGAAACAAATGTATGAATCTACCATCACCAACAATTTCTTACTCGATTTTTACCTGTGGAACAAGCAGCTTGCGAAATCACTCCTTGAAAATACCTGCAGTCATCCAAGTGGTCTTCGAGGAATATCTAAGTTTTTGAAGGAACGAGTTTTACTTTGCTTTGCCAATAATCAGTGGGTATACCTTGTGAAGGAAGTAGCGTTAGTAGGTAGCGTTTGTACACGCTAAAAACGTAATCCTGGCCTTCTCTACTTTTTGGCCTGGAGCCTAAAATCTAGGAACATTACACGAACTTGATGGGTTTTTATTTAAGTTCTCATTTATGATGTTGGTAAATTCTTGATCTTTTATTTCGTTGAAAGCCATATTGATTCCGTTGTAGTCTGATTACCACAAAATGTTCCAAACATTTGTCTAGGATTGGAAGGATTGAAATTGACCTGTAGTTAACGACTTGACATGTTAGCAGACGAAGTTTTGGTTAAGTCTTCATGCATTATTTTTTAATGCATCCGCATATGGGGCAAAATCTTCATTGCTACTTTATCCAAGAGGTGTACAAACATAGTAATGGTTGATCTGTAATGTCTTCCAGGTAAGGGAACAGCAGGTCTGTTTCAGTGTGTATCGGGCTGTGGCAATGGCAGAAGTGCGGGGAATGAATTTGTTTTTTTTATCGTTACAGCCCCTGTTGACATGGACAGTCGCCTATAAGATCCTTTCCAGCGTATTGTGTGAACGTCTAAAGTCGTTGTCGGCACGTACTAGTGCTTCTGGACTGATGATCACACTAAGAATAATTCTAGAGAAGTTCAGATAGATACAAACCCTCTTTTGTAGATTTTAAAAATGCAGACAGCCTTCATCGCATACAACTGTTCGAAGCGATGGCCGAATTCGGGATCCTTGGAAAATTGATCCGGTTGTGTATCACCAAACTAGGTAGGTAGGTAGGTGGGTGGATCCTCTAGTGGATTCACCAGCACACTTAGACCACGTTGGTCCATTGCGATACCCACAGTCAGACTACTGCCACTGATTGACCACTCCAGGGATTGTGGCGTTAATTTGTTCCCATCAGCAAATGGTTACTGGACCAGATTTGAAAACCAGTTAAAAGCGCTTTCACTGGAATTCGAACAGGAAACTCCACTAACCAAGGGCCGGCACTTAAGAAACTGCGTCATCCAGTCGTGTTAGCACCACATACGCGATGCACCGCGCAGTTCGGTTTTATCACTTCTGACAGTTTAAAACACGCGCTGGATTTCGGCGCTGTCTTCTGAATTCTTCGATCTGGGACTGCAGTGCGTTGGGCTGATATATACACGGAAGGCACTATCTTCACAAGTCACCCCAACCGTAGGTGTACGCAGATGTTGATGGCCCTGATAAGAGGCAAACCGAGCTTCTACTATGGCCAATGAGGACAAAACGATCAAGAATCCCGTCACACACCTCCTGGGACAATATATTACGACCGACAACTACAATCTTGACCTATTTAAGGAGTTTGTCTGTGCGGAAGAGCGTTTTGGTAGCCGTGGGGTATTGGATTGGTACGTCAAATTTTACGCAGGGAATGTTAAGCCCAATTCCCCCTTCGTTAGAGTCGGTATAAATCTTTAGGTCCCATCCACTCGTGACAGGGCCTGGTCCATGTAGCACCACTCATATTTATTATTATAGAGGAGATCCGACGTAGAATGGACTTTGGCGAAACAAGTAGGCTCAAAGCGCTTAACACGAAGAACCAAAATCATGCTCTGAAAATTGTTCATCATACTAAAAGCCGAAATCTTGACCAAAGGAAAAAACATTCTACGTCTCTGGTGAATTAAAGAGAAGACATAATCGCGTACTCGCTGTACCAATGTGTGGATGTTACCTTGATGATTTACTTAAGACGGAATGGCCCTGGGCCTGAACCAACAAGCATCTGAAGCCAATTCGATCATAAGCTGGCAGTCCCCAGTTTCAGTTGGTTGAGGTACGTTTCGCATGCGTGCAGCAACTGAGTCGCGACCTAAGGATGGATTCAAAGATTTTCCGGGCCGGAGCATTGGTTTCCATTCTGTCTACATGAACTTCACTCTTCTGACTAAGTCGATGTCGGTGATCAGCTCGCCCAGTTTGCTGTTGTGTCATCTCCTCCACTTGAGAGGAAAATAATTCACCCGAAGAATTTTCTTCTCAAAGCAACGAAGAGCAACCTCATTCGCTTTTAATAAAGTCAACGGCTTTTGCGCCATGTAGCAGGACTGGTTACGGTCCATTGACTTGTTGCTTGTTGGTTCAGGCCCAGGGCCATTCCGAACTGCAGCGCCGTCTTAAGTAAATCAAATCGTTACGGTCTTATAGAGGGTCGAGTAGGGACTTTGTTTATCAATTGATTTCTTACAATAGTGTCATTGACAGCACACAGATGTGGTCGGTATCGATTTGTTGGTCTTGGGTTTATTTTTCAAAACTTTGCCGCAGAGTAAATACTTGGTCAATGGTGGATATTCCTGGCCTACAGTCCTACACTGGTATGACCCGACCACGTTGTTGACGAATGGACTTAGATAAGTTCTTGTGGATGTAGCCCGGAAGCCAAAACTTAGGACATGTACACATCGAATGCATTCACAGTCATGCAAGTTGAGTCATTAAAGGGGATTCTAATCCAAGCTCTTCTGTTCGAGAAGGAGAGGTAGACCGAATGTCCCTTACAGAGGCCAAGTCATCGCGGACGTACAACGTGTGGCTCGATAACTGAGACCAGCAGTATCCCTGCAAAGGTCCTCGGTCTGAGAAGTAAGAAAGTTTGGTTAATAAAGGTATTGACTCCAGATGTACAAATGTCGCCTGACGTAAGAAGTAAGATTATCTTGTACTCATCTGGTACACATATTGACGTTCCCGCCACATAGACTCTTGAATTATTTTCCAGTGTACAGTACAGTACTCTCATACTAATTGCCTTTCAGTTACAAAGAAACAATCTTAAGTTAGTTTCCCACCAGCACTCTCAGGCTTGTGCATGAATTTACGCATTCATTCATCTGCTCACTGTCTCCTACTCTTTGACATTTACGAACACAAAAACATTGGCTAGTAGTTATTAGTGCTTTACTTCACAGGCTCTTTAAATTCCTTTTACTAAGGCTGACACTTTACATCGTTTCCTCTGGCTACACACGGTCGTAATTAATGCAACCAGTTTAAAATGTGAATAAAGCCCATAAACATCCACACACATTCTCCAAGTCCCCACTCACATTCGCAGCACTTGAAACCCACACGACGTGACTGAAGATGCACATGCTGCTGTACATGCCAAATCAGTTCCCATCAACCCACCAATTCACAAAAAGCACTTCCATTCACACTCTCTCTCACATTGAGTCTCTTCCCCCGCCGCAGCAGAAATCCTTTTTTGGAAATTAATTTAAATTTAAACAATCTTTAAAGGCACAGCTTTCTGGAAAGAGGAGCCTCATTAAGGCCGATCCCTTCGCGCCTTAGTCTCATTATCACTTTGTTGGCAAACATGGGTGGTGCGCATTTGGACTCAACAAAAAAGGGACAGCAGTGCTTTCAATGAAATTAGCATTTTTGTATGTTTTGTTTGATTTTTGCAGTTCGTCCTTTTTTTTTTGAGACATCATCTTCTCGGCTGGTGGCTGCTGGTTGAGTGGGAACGTTATGTATTCTTCGAATATCCGCTTATCCTCTAAGGCAAGGATGTCCAAACCTTTTGTTTCTCTGGACCGCATTGGGAGAAGACATGGTAGCGTAAAAATATAAATAAATTATATAGTTTGCAACATTACATGTTAAAGTAATTTAAAATTTACTAGTTTATTTTTTGATACGATAGAGCAGTGTTAGACGGGGAGTTCTCCATGATTGAAGACCCCGAGGAGAAAGCGAGGGAGCTGTCTTTCAGAGAGTGTATACGGTCACCTAGGTTCGTAGTTCAAATTACGATCTGGAGAACAGAGCCTTGTTGAATCAGTTTCATCTCCGAAACGAGATCAGTCAATGGCGATCAGAGAGTCCTGGTTTTACTAGATTCAATGACGAAAACATGGCAAATAGTGCCGTCGCCAATGATGGAAGTCATATCCTGATGAAATTAACATATCTATCTATCTTTACACTTAGTATGTTTCATTCTTGAAAACAGTTGGTCACATATGACGTGCTTCCAAACGATGATGATATGGATAACGCATGACTGTGCAGTGCTTGATTTTGTCTCAGGGCAGGTATGATTTATAGAAGTCCAACGAAGAGACGTGATCAAATTACTCCTTAAGTAAGATGTCAGATTGCAACTCTATGTATTCCATTTGAAAATTTGTTGCCAGCATAACTAAAACACGAACATTTTGATTATTTGTCCAAAAATTCTGAAATGTATTTTCAAAATCTTGTATCAAATCTGAAAGCAGGCCCGCATATGTTTGTTCACATTTTTAAGAATATGTTTGGACAACGTGCCGAAATGCAAAAAGTGGTTTGTAGCATTTGTCCTCGACTGTGCCTACTTACTCCTGTAAAGTACACTAAACCGCCATAGTCAGCATCAACATTTTCGAGAAATTCTTTCAACTGGCGGTGATTCAATGATTGTCAACGTGGACAAATCGGAGGTTATGGTCATCTCCAGAACGCCCGTTCAATGCACTCTATAGTTTAGTGGAGTCCCATTGAAGCAGGTGGAGAAGTTTAAGTATCTCGGGGTCTTTCTCCGGAATGATGGAAGGAGTAATGCTGAGCTTTCCTGACGGATTGGTCAAGCTGGGTCAATTTTGAAACAACTTGGTAGATCTGTAATCAGAAAGGCCCAGCTTGGTGTCAAAGCCAAGTTAGCCGTTTTCACTTGAGTATTCGTTCCAAGTCTCACCTATGGTCATGAGATTTGGGTAATGACTGGAAGAATAAGATCGCGAGTACAAGGTGCTGCGATGGGATTTCTACGTGCTGTTGTGGGAATTACTCGCCGGGATAGGGTGAGAAACACGGCAGTGCGCGAGGAACTCAACATTGAGGAGTTGCTTCTTCGAACGGAGAGGGCTATGCTTTGGTCACGTTTTGGCACGAATGTCCCCTTCATCAGGACTTCCGAGGAGGGCGTTGAATGCAATTCCATCAGGTAGGCGACCGCTTGGCGATGGAGCATGAGGTGGTTGGACGCTTGGGCATAACTCCTGATGAGTTACGAGTCGATGGAGGAGGATCGAGTTGCCTGCAGATCTCTCAAGCGTGGTTTACCATCGCGACACCTTTCATCAGAATATGATGATGATGAGGCTTTACTTTTTAAATCGTTTTCGATATATTTCCCAAGTTAGTCAATTCTTCTGGAAATAGTTTGACAACTGCGACGAGTCACATGCTCAAAGAGCAATAACCAGAGATAGGATTTTCCTAACTTTGCCTCTTTTTTTTTTGGTTAAACGGACTGGTATCTGGTATAGACTTTATATAAATACGTTTCAAGTCCTCCTAATTCCAAATATATGTATTTCACCGTTATTGCCTTGTTGTTTCTCTGTTTGTATGGCATGTGGCACCGTTGTTTCAGCTAAAGTAGAAAGGTCATTTAGCTCAGAGCCAGAGAATTTCAAAAAACTCTTGGTAGTTCATGGCAGCTACAATTAAATGCGCACTTCCTTTTTTTTTAATTCGTTCGCTCGTATGATGAGTAACGTAATGTTCGTATAATGGTAGATCCGTTCACGGATGATTCGACACCTGAGCTTAATTACAGAAATAATTTATTATTTTTGAGTAGTCAAAAAGTGGATCGCTAGCTTCTGAAGGCTTCTTTAAAAATGTCTCCATCTGAAACTGGCTTCTTTTGTTTAGGCTTTTGTGAAGGCTCCACAAAGACATCCTCCCCAGATTTTCAAATGGTGCTTAGCCCTTAGTTTTTGTTTGACATGATTTCTAGTAAAATATCGTTCTACATTGCCTTTCTTGGACTATGCCTGAACCGACATATGAGACTATTCAATATTTCCATAGCAAATAAAAACTGTTCTTCAGGGTCATAGTGAAGTGTTTACTCTTTTTTGGATTCACTCATTTATTTGGTTAATTATTTAAGAAATTTAAACCACCAAAAAACAAACTGTTCGGACTGTATTGCGAAAATGTCAACAATCGCAACAAGTTTTTGCCGTAACGTTACAATTTGTAAACAGCAATTGGAAACTGAAATGAAGTATTATAGAGATGACTAACTTGACAGCTCATTGACCCCCGGCCCCTCGACGAATTTGACAGGCTTTTTGACAGTTATTCACGAAATGACGTGATAGCCGTTCTCTGATTCGCCATTTTGGCTTAAAATTATAAAAATCGGTCGTCGCAAGGTTAAGGCGCAAGAGAGGTAGAAGTTAGCTGTCGCTATAATGCTTCATTTCTGATTGGAAATTTGCAACTGTCACATCACAAAACAAGTTTAATGGTCGTAACCATGAATGTTTCTTCTACGCTTTATTAAAAGCACTAATTGGTTTGCGGAATAGGTATCCTTAGACCCGCGTGGTAGCACAACGGACCTATGCTTGGGCTTAGTGTGTCTGCTCTCTTTCTGCGCAGCAGTCAGCCACTTCTACCTAACCTAACCTAACGATGAATGCATATTTTATGTTTCAAAAATAAAAACTCTGCAAGATGAAGAAACTTAAAATCGAAGAATAAACTGATTCATAAAAAAATTAATAAACGGGGAAAAAAATGCTTTAATTTCTCGTTAGAGTTTTTGCGCAGCGGTCCCCTGAAAATTGCTTGGCGGTCGACCCTGCTCTAAGTGAACAGTCCTATAAATAAGCACGCACAGCAAGAAATAAGTAGTTCGTGGTAACACTTACGCCCATGAAATCTTCGTCTTGGCAGCGCGAATTCTCGGTCGTTTATTGCTTGCGGATTAGAGTGCCTGCCTGGGCGCTCGAGTGGTATGTTTTGTGACACTTTCTCTGCTTTTTGTTGGCTTTGGTATAATGCACGTATACACGTAATGTAATCCGAGGACAACTCTATTAAAAAGGGATCTTCCTGGATGTGGTTAGAGTTTCATTGTTTAATGGAATTCTACGCGGCGTGTCCACTTCTCCACTCCTGTTGAGAGTGATTTCGAATATCCACAGAGAGTATTTTTCTTGAATCTTGACATGCATCATGACGGCAACGCTTGCAATTCTCTGATCTTCCTTGAAAAATTGACCGACATTTTGGAAAGAAAAGAGACAGTTCTGTCTCACACATCGTTCTGAAGTTCCTTCTCCATCTGAACAATGTGTCGTTTTTAGCGATACTTCGGGCTGAAGCTATGTTCGCCATAAGCTCCTCACGACCTAGAAAACTAAGACGTTAACACAAACAACTCCAACAATGGCTTATGTAGAACAGTTCCCTACAAACATCAAAGAGTCTGCTTCCAGAAATTGCATCTGCAATCAGAGTCGCAGACCTGACCAAGTAAATGACATCGACCAGTCGTTTGTACAAGATTTCCACAATTATTAGGTTACAAAAAATACTAGGCCACCGTTTTGTCTTATGGTAGTTTTCAAATTGAACGTTTCCCTGAGTTCGATGCCAGCCTTGATGGCAAAACTGAACATGGCGGTGTATAGCCCGTCCTGTGCACGCTGTTATAAGTTCCGGTCATTCTCACAAAATAGCAAGGAAGGCCTTCAATATGATGTGCAGGATACATTTCCATCGTAAAGGGCACGAAGTATCCTTCCAATATCAAACGAAATTGAAATATGTACCACTCTGCCAGCATTCTTTCCTCAGACCATCAGATGAGCCACTCCATGCGCAGTTCTTCTCACCTCACCACACCTCACAACACTCCGTATTCTCAACTTTGTTTGAATACAGTCTCGATATGAACGAAGGCAATGCTTATTTTTGCAATAAGTTGAGTGGAACGCTTGGATAAAGTTCCACAGAAGTCCTCATCTCCCATTTTGTTTAACGTTTACCATCAGTTTTGACTGTGAAACGTGCACATCGGCGCATGTGGCAAAAAAGACCCAAATGGCCATTTTAATTTTAAACACCTTCTAGCAAAAAATTCTTTCATGACATGCTAGTAAGAGAAGTGAGACTGATTACAGAGGCGTTTGTGGCAACAGCATGTTCGACCTCTTTCACCGCGGTCACACTACGAAGACGAACCCACTCATCAAGACTCCGCATTCTGCAGTAAATAAAAATCCACTCAATGACTAGAGTACTCAAACCTATCACAAACATGGTGCTCAATTGTTTGTCAACCACATGTGATGTGGTTGGTGGCTTTGCTAGATTGGACAATCTGTATGTATTTTGATGACATTCCACTAGAGGGACGACCGAGGGACAACTGTCAATTTAAAAATCATTTGCAGTATTTTCGTTTTGAAAATTGCGAGCTCCGTCAAGCTGGTCTTAGAGATGGTGTGTCATATTGGGAAGTCGTACGTTAAGATTGGCCGTATAAGGTGCTTGTAGAGCAACAGTTTTGTCCTCTGGCTTAATCCATTTCGCTTGCGGATCAAGGGATAGATGCGATGGAAGCGTAGGTTGACCAACAACTGTCCATTGCTCTCAACGCGATTTTTTTTTAAATCTGTAAATAAGAATTCATCCAATTCACTCGATAGCTATCGTCAGATGTCATGATGTGTTAGAAACATTGTCTTCCAGAGTAGAGACTAAATCCTCACATTTTTCTTACCTTTCTTCCTGTCATATGAAACATATTCAAAAACCATGAAAATATTTACATTAAATTATACGACTAGCAGCAGATTTCAATCTAGACCGAGAAGGCTTCGTCATATTTAACCTTTGTGTCAATGGCACCACCCTTCAATACGTACATACTCGGATGTGCAAGAGAGCGTCACTGCATTCCTTGTATTTAAAATTTTTGAATCAGGATTATGATGATAATATAATAATAACATAGGTGGCGCTGTAGCCCGTAGAGGGCCAGAGCCTAGCTTCTCAGAAACAACTCGTGTTGTGAGTGCTACTGTCTTCTCGCGAATGGAAAGGAACGTTCAGACTCCAAACGGCCAATTTGAGATGATTTTTCTAGACAGTAATACACTTTGAGCATTGTCAGTGATTCGAAAAAGATAGGGCCGTGAAAAGCATTTCACCCGGGCGAACCTGGACTGCGTAGGCTCATGTGCGTAGGGGTCTAAGCACCAACCCACAAAGCCACGGCCGCACTTCATGATAATATAATTACCATTCAAATACAATTCAAATATTGTAATTAGTCCTTAAGTTTATTTAAAGTTAAAGCTAACATAAACAGTTTTAAGATCAACTGTGCTGAACACAGGCTGGCTTGTTGCAAACTTGGCATTCCTTCTCAGTTGAACCTATGGTGCCCAGTATGTAGGGAGTCCTCGAGACTTTTACATTTGAAAGTTGCTACAAGGTATTCGTAAGCTACATAACGATAACTGTGAAGACAGAAAGGCAGCACCACAACTAGCATGAACAAACAGTCTACACAGGTATGTAGGTACGGCTAGTGCGGTGTATTCATCTGTTCATGTTCAGTTTCTGTTTTTGAGAAGCTACTGGAAAAATCAGCTTCCACCTCCTGGTAGAGTTCTAATTCATATTTTACAACTTTAGTACTACAAAAGACACACATGTGACAAGCTCTCACTTGTCACATGTGTGTTCCTACTGTACTATATACAAGATGAGATGTCCACGTCTGACAAAATGTCCCTGCAAACTCTCTTCTCCTTCTTCTACTAAGGCTACAGTCCGGGATGGACGTGGGCCGCAGCTCTCAACTCTACCCAGTTGGCACGATCTTTAGCCAGACGAATCCGATTTCACACACCAAGTTGCTCGACGTTTTTCTTGTGTGCGCTATCGGTTTTGTAGGCGTTCTTTACTGCCTTGGCTCACTGGTTCGGAGTCGAAGACTCTTCAGTCTGGAGCAGTATTGCCCATGCGATCTACATGAACTAGTGATCATCAAACGATGAATCCGTAGACGACTGGCTAGACTCATGTCGCTGTGCAGTTCGCGGTTGAACCTTCTTCTCGAACCATCAACACAAACAGGACCAGAGATGGCAACTGTTTTCCCCATCTGCCTTAGATTGTCCATGCTTCCGCAATAGGGAGAAGGACAGGGATCATCAAGGTGTTACAAAATGTTAGAGGGCTCAGCTAGACTACTCAGTAGCCTCTTGAGCCAAAACAAAACAAAAAACAGCGATTGGCAAGAGTTATTGTGCGTTTAATCTCGGTACTGAAGGAATTCGTACTATTTACTTGGGAGTCGAGATAGACGAAGTACGAGTAATTAACTACCTCAGAACTTATATGGTGATGTCCTGGCCAAGTCGTCCATGGTGTGTGTCCTTCCTTTAAGACATGTTGTCCTCGTTTACCGCTGAACCCATTTTGGCGTCGATTCCCTTACAATACTAACAAACATTGCCAGCTAGCTGTATTCGACCAATCACGTCAATTTTATCCCCGTATGCTAGCTTGTACGGATTTTTGGAAGAAAGTACATCTTCTGTTGGCGAGTGAGTTCTGCTCGACCATCTAATGCTGTTGAAAAAGTCACATGTCAGGGTCACCTTTGAGACCTTCTCAAGTACTTCTGCTTTTTTTCATTCATCGCGACTGGTTTAGTCATGATCAGTGTTTATTGCAGAGAAGTTAGAATGCAGATGCTGATTTTTCATCGCCCGCACTTGCAACTACTGTCCGTACTGCCCACAGCTCTGATCCTGCAAATGTCCATGCTTACTTACCGACATTGTGCGTTAAACGAGAAACGATAAATCGCTGATCCTTAAACGGAAACTCCAAACAGAGCTCTCTCCTGCAAATCTTTCAAAATTGTCGAACTATTTGCGTGAGCGGATGCGGTCTTACTTCGCTCCCATTTTTCAAGGTCAAGAACGGTGCCACGACGCAGGAAGATGAAAGACGCAGCCTTGTGTTTCAGACACTAGTCATAAATGTGTTCCATTTCAATGACTGCACCTCAAGTATAGCCCCGTTCATCCTTCTCCCTTCGAATCCAAATAAAATCAAACATCACCTCGTCTAGTATGTAATTGATATATTTCTCAGTTAAAATCAAACATGTCTCTTGAACAATGAACTGTTTTATTGCATTCTTTTGTGTTAATCACTTAGGTACTAAGTTTAAATCTCTAGATATTACAGTCTAATAACAAATACATTTTATGTTGCTCTCGAAAATGATAAGTAGTACACGTAGTACGCTCGATAATACGAGTAACAGCAGTGGTGTTGGCTTATAGGCATCCCCCCTCCCCACGCCCGATAGGCTTTGTAACTCGTTTCGAAGAAGAAAAAAAAACACAAAAATATAATAAAAATTAAACAATCAACAACGATGCGAGTAGTTCTCCGCTATAATGTCTAGTCTAAGCTTTTGATGATCTACTTCTATTTGGAATAAATGTGTGTGCACTGCACTCATTTTGAATTGAACGTTGGCCATCGATGAATCGAAGAAGGGTGGGAGCAGGGAGTTTTAAAAACGAAAAAATATGGGAACACCGATTTACGGTTTGTGACTCTACTAATTCAACCTACATAATAATTGCTCTTTCAAATCGCCAGCAGAGGGCGTCTATTAGTTTGAATATTGGATAAGCAATTGGAAGACAGTGGCTGCGGCGGCCATATTATTCCTGTCGACACAGCAGCGACACAAACCGGAACAGCCGCATCCAGCTGAGCAGCTTCGACTCCACAAAGCTCTCCTCGAGTGTGGACGTTGTCATGCTGATGCGTGACGTCGACGACGATTTGCTCGCCCGCTTGTGGGATTTAACTGCTGGTGAACCCATTTTCATTTGAACTGGCTGCGGTGGTGCTTCTTGGAAATCTGCAAAAAAGAGAGAGAACAGATGACATTAAATTAGTAGAGGAATTCCTTGGCAATCGATGTGGACCTCGTTGTGGTCGTCAAATCAATTCAATTAAAGTCTGCCGGTGCCCCCGGCGTCACTGGGGTCACTGGCAATCTGGCAAAGTGGCGGCAGTGACTATTGGCTGGTGGCGCATTGCCCAAGAGCTTTGAAATAAACAAATTATCAACGGTTCGTTGGGTGCCCCAAAAATCTTGACCCAATTAAAGGGTTTCCCCACACCATAACTTATTCTCGGTAATTCATCACGCGCGGCCTTAGGCTAATTGAGATGGATCAGAAGGGGATGCGTCGTCATTTTTCACTCCCACTCGCAAGTAGCTTCTGATGGAGCATGGAGTAGGTGTTCCAGATCCTAATGTGAACATCTGCGTCCGTCACACAGATTGCTTATCAGAGTGAGATTAGGGCTGGAAAAGCGCTTGAATGAGTCGTTCAATGGAGGGCGCCTTTCACATTCAGCCTCATCCCCACGAGAAGGTAATTTATTGCACACTCATGTGACGGCGTCGAGTCGACTTGTTGGGGGGACACAAAGCCACTCGAAAACATCTTCGGATTAGGGTTGTAACACATTTTGAATGAATGAGAGGCGACTTGAGTGCCACCGTTGAAGTGCCGCCGCACAAAACTTTGCATAGCACTGAGAGGAGAAGGACGTCGTTTACGGCTTGTTCAGGAACGCACACGGTTGGGGAACGGGAAGTTGTGCCTCAACAACTCAACAACACCACTCGGCGTTCAGTGGCCGCAAATTGTGAAATGGGCAGGGGTGTCGGGTCGGTATTGATTTTGGATTAGCATTGGCATAGTTGGGTCCGACTGCACAGATGTGTTTGCTTTAAGCCATCACGGGAGATTTGATTTCATTTAAAAGCGGTGTGTGATGTGGGTTTGAGGGGGAATCAGTGGTTACTGGAAACACGTGTGATGGATGAGCGGACGAATGGGGGATATGCAGTGGCCGACTATCCGTTTCAGTGGGTGTAGTGTTTCTCAGTCAACGAAGTCCGGAAAGATGAGCCATGTTGTGAATTGTCTGGCCCACAGCCAAGTGCCAATATAGCTGCAGCTGTCCACATGTGTGCGTTGAAACGCGCCATGAGAATACATAAGTATTTAGGTCAGATTATACTGCTGTGAAAATGCAACATTTTGAGGTTCCAACTGTGACCAATGGCGTCAATATTTACGTCGAGTACCCACAAGAATGTATCTGACCAGGCCTGAATCACTCGTGGGCGAATATCACATAATTAGGACATGCACATACATACATTGGACATACATTGAATATGCAAGTCTGACAACGAGTGCATAAACAGTGGTGCACGGAGCAAGGTCTGGAAAGTGAGTTTAAACTGAAGAGTTTGTGTCTTCCCATCATGAATGGATTGTAATCACTTAAACATTCGAGTTGTTATTTGGTATTTTGGCACATATTGGGCCACATAATCAGCCATAGCGAATACAGTGCTACAGCCTAAGCTATACGGTTACGGAATCTCAACAAAAGTTATTAAAGTACTGAGAGCTTTGTACAAAAATAACTCAGCCTGTGTTTGGGATGGAAACAGTCTATCAGAGGAGTTTAGCACAACAATGGGGGTGCAGCAGGGATGCGTGCTGGGTACACTTTTATTCATCCTATTTATAAATGATATAGCAGACCACGTTAGAGGTGGAATCGAGATAAATCAAGCCAAAATACCAGCTCTCATGTTTGCTGATGACATTGTTCTCCTCGCAGACTCGGTGGCCAGAATGCAGTTAATGATAAACAGGCTCGACGAATACTGCAAAACTTCAAATCTGACAGTCAACCTATCAAAGTCTAAGCTGATGATATTCAGGGATGGTGGAGGTAGATACTCCCGCAATGAAAACTGGAAGTTTCTAGGCACCTGGAAACCAAACTAACTGAATGAACTGATCAACAATAAAAACATCAGCCACTTCTCGAAACAGAAAATATTTCGTGCCACTGCCGTGTACATGATATCGTTCATTTGAAGCAGTTGAACGATTTCTACGCTATTTCATCAAGCGAGTTTTTAAATTACCAAGTGGCTCACCCAACTAAAGGGTAATTTTTTAGCTATTATCTTTTTGGCAACATTGGTTTAAACAGCTGACGCACGTTTCGTGTTTTGTTCCACTGTCAAACATCTTCAGTTTGTCTATAATTCAACCATGAATCGTCTTACAAACGAACAACGCTTGCAAATTTTTGAATTTTATTATCAAAATGCGTGCTCTGTTAAGAAAGTTCATCGCGCGCTTTTTTACAGAAAAATTGTGTTCAGCGACGAAGCTCATTTTTGGCTCAATGGGTACGTAAATAAGCAGAATTGTCGATTTTGGTGTGAATATCAGCCAGAAGCATTGCAAGAGCTACCAATGCATTCAGCAAAAGTCACAGTTTGGTGCGGTTTTTGGGCTGGTGGCATCATTGGACCGTACTTCTTCAAAGATGATGCGAATCGTAAAGTAACTGTGAATGGTGAGCGCTACCGTGAGATGATATCCAACTTTTTTTTGCCCAAAATGCAAGAGCTTGACTTGCATGACATGTGGTTTCAACAAGACGATGCCACATGGCACACAGCACGCACTACAATGGACTTATTGAGAGGCGAGTTCGGTGAACATTTTATTTCACGTTCGGGACCGGTCAATTGGCCGCCTAGATCGTGCGATTTAACGCCTTTTTTTTGTGGGGCTTTGTCTATACAGACAAGCCCGCTTCAATTGACGCATTGGAAACCAACATTGAAGCATTTATTCGTGAGATACCGGCCGAAATGTTGGAAAGAGTATGCCGAAATTGGACTAAGCGGATGGACCATTTGAGGCGCAGTCAAGGTCAACATTTGCATGAAATAATCTTCAAACATTAAATTATATGGACCGTACTATCGATTCAAATAAAGATTTCATGCATTTTTCCGAATTTTATGTGTTTCTTTTTGAAAAACTTTCCTACAGCTTTTAAAAAATCCCCCTTTATATGCTTCACCTGGAAACTGGAGTAGCGCCCCTATTTGTGGAAACCCTCAAACTCCACTTCGACAATGTGGTAAGGGTCATGGGAATGAATCCAAAAAGGATTCCGAACATAGTGCATACTCAAATGCTGGTTAACGGTGGAAAATGTGTCCGAGAATGGGAAAACTTAGCCAGTTGCACCAGACGAGCAGCAAATCCACCTAAGGCATAATTTCTACACACTGTTGGAGAAAACAAGCCATAGAATCGTCAACCAATTTGTAGATGAAGCCAAGTCGTCGCAATACAGGACATATTACAGCAAATTGAACCATAATTTAGAAGACAGAACATATTTCATGGAAAGTTTCACAACGGATGTGATAAGTAACATCTTTAAAATTAGAGGTGAACTGATAAGTTTAAACTTTATACCGCACCGCCCAGAACTCCCTCTTTTGTGCAACCCTCAGGTACGAGAGGACGTATTCCACTTCATCGCTATATGTCCCATTCTTAAAGAATCCCGCTGCCACCTCTTTGGAGCACAGGTACTCTCGCTTGAACAGGCGACAAACATCTTAAACGGTGACAGAGGCTGGGATCTATTGTACAAGTATGCAATAAACGCAGTGCGCTATAGAAAATGTATTATGGAGGAGAACATTTAGAAACACATACTTTAAATGTTAATCTGGTAGACGGCACTAAGCCAAACCATATAGATTAAGAATTTTTTTTATTGTTAAAATCCATTATTTTTTGTGAAATAAATAGTCAACAAGACTAACTACAGTGTACTTTCGTTGGAGTGAGCATCGGTTCGAGCGTTGAGTGAACAATTGAGTAGAGTGAACCCACAAATTTGTATTCAGACTCTATGGCTCATGGCTCATGGCTTTAGTGTTCAGGCAATTTGTCGCATCGTGGAAAAGATTGAGCGTGAGTATTCGTTTTAGGAACGCCACCAACCAGTAAATGTGATGGCAGCCGCAGTATCGAAGAAGAAATGTCAATTCGGCTGAATTCCCATAGATAGCCACGCGGTTAAATTTAACTTAAGTTAAAAAAAAATACGTGTCTAAATGGACTGACTAATAGTGACTAATATTTACTCAGACCCACGAAACTGAAAGTGCCTGAACTAACCGAGATAGAAAAGGCCATTTATAAATGGTTTCCAGAACAGCGGAAGAATAGTTTCCCTATTAGTGGCTATTCTATGTTACCACAGAAACGAAATCGCGTGGTTTGAATGAAGTTTAACTGAAACCTTAATAGGCCGTTCCCACCGAGCTGAAGTGTTTTCAAATGTCATTAGCTGTCAATATTGAAGTGACGGGCAAAACAGCTGTCTATTGACAGAAAATAATAAAGTTGAGAATAAATGTGAAGAAGCAAAACGTGCAAATATTTTGACATTTAAAAATGAACACCAAAATAGACTCAAGTTCACACTGTGGGCTTGTCCAGTTTGACAACCTCTCACGGGCGGATGAACTCAAGAGGATTTCAGCTAGATTTTGCCGAAATCGAGAGGTTCCGAAACTCCGAAAATGAATGGCAGAACCTTGGAGGTTTGAAGAAATTTGATGAAACCTCGCGATTTCGTTTGGTGGGAAAATTGAATTAATCCTGAAGCGGCTCCGAGTCCACCTTTATAGCAAGTGACGGTTGGGTGCAACTCTGTAAAAAGAGCTTAAGACATTTCACAGAATATCAATAACTTCGACTTACAATTTGCAAGCTCTGAACAGGCTGCAGAGCCCCACAGAGAGGAGTTCAAACACGAGATAAACAGACGACTTTGACGTTATTTCGGCAATACCGTCGCGAATGTTGGCCATGAGATCATCAAAAATGGTTGACTTGTTAGCGTAGACTAGACTTGACGAAGTCTTATCAAGCTGCATCCAACTAAGTGGAAAGCTTTCCGGTTTCATAGACACAGGTGCCATTCATGGATAATGGCTGATTAGCAAGGATTCGCTTGAGTGACAGCAGACAGCATTGAGTTTTTAAAGCATTGAATTCCACTCGAGTGTCATTTCCCCAATATGAATTAAATGTGCTTAACATAAGCTGCCGTTCCAAATCTACGGCCGAAGGGCGGAGTCGTGAGTCTTGCAACGAATATGAAAAGCTGAGGGTGCTGTCATCAGCGAAGGAATGGATTGGATTAGAAGTAGCAGACAAAAGATTATTTATAAAAATGATAAAGAGTGTCGGAGGCAGAACAGAGCCTTGAGGAACATCAGCATTTATTTGGTGGATATCAGACTTGAACGGTTAGAAAGGTAATTTCCGATCCATTGAAGAAGAGATTCATCGACACCATAGGCACGACAAGAGAGCTTAATGCCAAACTCTGTACAATGCCTTAGAAATATCAAGCACATCGATCTTACTTTCGCCTGCATTGTGCAAAGATTGGTTCCACTTTTCAGTGAGCTATCCGATCACCAGTGGACCTGTTGCTGCGGAAACCATACCGCCGGTCATTAAGAAGCTTCCGCGATTCAAGATATTTCATAAGCTGACGATTTATCAGCGTTTCCATGACCTGAGAAAGAAGGGACGGTACGAAGTGGGTGACGAAGATTCGCCCTTTTTAGGGGCTGGACAAATGCTGTTTTCCATCTGCTCAGAAAGAGACCTAGGATAGATGAAAAAGCTTACACCAGCGCAGAAGAACACCTCTTCGGAAGTATTGGGGGAATACCATCCGGGCCATCTGGCCACGCTTTACAATCTGCTCGTGATACGCACAGCGTACAGTAACACAACTTTGGCTGTCAAACGGCAAACCACCAAACAAATACGTTCTCGTGGCACACTTCGGTTTAGGAAATATTTCAAGCGCAGAGCAGGGATCACTTGAATAGGACTGTGCATCCCGTCTTCTCCAAATTACGTCGGACGTTTGACATTATTTAAAAGCCATAAAATATAATGAACATCTATGGCTCCGCCCCAGGGTAACTCGAGATTCCATGTGCATGCACGACGATTACATGACAGCACACGCCTTCACTGAACTTAAAACGAATCCCCATCCATCCGATGAACCGATGTATTGCATGCTTACTTCAATCAGACGAAACTGCAATTACAGTCGCAAAACAGTGTCAGTGCCACAAAACTGTTCTCGACAGCGAAGATGTATTACCCAAGAACCATTGCGCCAGCATGCATACGCCATCAATTTGTCGCCTCGGCATGTGGCGGACACTTTAAAGCTCATTCGAGTGACATTTACAATCTCCAAAGCTGGACACACGTCCGCGGACATAATCATAAATTGATCTGTACTCAGCCCTGTCCCCATGTACTGAACAAAAATTAGTCCATTTCCGCTGGCAATATGAACAATTGCCATGCTACGTGTACGGACTGCGCTTTGCCCGCACAGCGGTCGACTGTCAAAATCACAAATTATGTCGCTTTTGGCTCCGATTTCACATATAATTGCCACCCACTCAAGGGATGCCGCTTGGGCCGGCACGACGTGCGTCCGTCGTCGTCGTCGTCGTCGTCATCGGCGCTTGGTTGCGCTCCGAGGGCTTTTCTTCAAAGACGCATGCTTCATTCAGACAGTAATGAGTAATTGTAATGAGAGTTTTTGTTTATGGCCTCGACGCCATAGACGGCGGCATTTGACAGGCAAACAGCCGTGGCATATAATCTCGACTGCATCCATCTCCTTCTCTCTCACATCAGTTTACCAAATCGGTAATTATAAGATGTAGACGCAACGCAAGATCATTGGCGCTTGAGTCAGTCAATTTCATGATCGATTTGGCATTGTGTCAACTGCTCCGAAACTAGAACGCTCGCTGTGCTCGGGAGTGTTCGCCAATACAGCTCTCGCGGCTTGTGGGTGCGTTCGTCAATACACAACACACAACCAGAGCGACAGGGAAACAATCCATGTGTGTTTGCGTAATTAACAAGCGCACGTGTTCGGAGTTGCCTCTACCACAGCTGCTGTTTCAGCGCACACATCAGAAACAAGTTCGACTTGAGCATCGAGTGCAGCCTGCCTGCCTTGGGGATGTTGCACGCGATGCCGCAATACCAATCAATTCATCGTTAAACGTCGGTTGTTGTATCACTTGTCGGAGAAGATGTAATCTTCCAGCTACGACGACACCCGCCTCACCGCAGCAAAGTTGGGGCAGATGTGAGACATCTGCTGCTCGCGCGCGTGAAGCACATTGATAAGGAAATTGCCCAGCACTCAAACAGAATATCTATGAAGTTGACGCGCCCACACTCGGTGTAGCTACAGCGGCATTTCTGTAATGGATACAAAGAGCTGGTGTCAGCGTTTTCCCAAAGTTTCCTATGCTCAAGCAAACAGTTGATGCAAACAGACCCGGATTGTGTGGAAACCCCAAACCCACCCACATGTGGCGCATGACATGGAACGGCGCGGCGGCGGAAACAGCGCTCGTATGTCGGCGGTCTTGTAGGGCGGCCGAGGTGTAGGTACTGTACAACTATGTAACATCATCCCCCTCTCCGCTGCCTCTCCCTGCCATTGAAGTGCTGGAGTGGCATTTAGGTCATAAGAACCGCAGTCAGCCACCGAGTGTAGGTGAAATTCTTTATGGAATGGAGCACGGAGAGACTCATCTTACAGATGTAACGTACACCTTCCATTGGCATTGTTGGACTTCACTTAGACGACAGCACGTTCGGGGAATAATTGTAGTTTTGTTTCATCCACTTTGCATTTCCGGTGATGGACGAATGGTACACCTGAGAGAGGTCTTAGAAGTGACTTCATGCGATGCACACACTAGACAGTGTACGAGTGTCTGTTTGTTTATGCAATCGATTCGCGCTACTGAAGGTGAGGTGCGTTGTTTATTCATCGCTGGGGATGGACGGCGGACTATGGCCGATGGACGGAGTGTTTTTGCAGAGAGCCCAATCGAAAGGAAATGCGAAACACTCACTGAAAGACCGTGGCTGTAAACACATCTAATCACACGCTGACCAACCACTCTCTGGCCTCTGTTTATCTCCGCCCGATGAGCTTCAGCTAACGGAATGGATGTGGGTCGACCGAAGTTGTTGAGATGTTGCGTATCTGTTGCGAGACTGAGTGCTGCTGGATCGCAATTAATTATTATTGAGATCGCACTCGCAGTTGGGTCTCATTTGCATGAAAGTGTGTCGGCCTTTTTCGACACCGATGACATGCTTGTTCGGCTCAGTTCAGTTGTTATCTGCTGGTTTTCAGTCGACATCACTCACATGTGACATGTGTGCTTTCACTTTACGCTTAAACATGTCAGCTGCACTGTCAACGCAATGCACCTTTCACGGGCGTCGACGAGCTGAGGGAACGAGTGCACTTAAGCTTTAAGGTCGGTCAAAGTGGGAGTACTCTCACTTTTAATGGACGTATTTTCTGTTCGCCTTTTTGTTGAAGGTTTTTTTCGAGGAGCTGAGTCGAGTGCTCCTGAGAGGGGGAGTGTTGGGGCACAGAAAAGGGACTAAAGCTTGCGGTGCATTGACCAAAGCACGAGTGTTCAGCAGGACTTTCAATTTCACAGACATCTGTTGACAGATGTTACTCTTAAAAAGTTTGTCGGGAGTCTCAACAATCACAGTTGGGCTGTTGTTTGGCAACTGGGGCACATGTGCATTCCATCGGACAATCACGCAGTCAAGGTATTTCGACGTGATTGTCGACGACATTATTTGAGGCAAACATCACATAATCAGGCAAGAAAAGGGACCACGCGCAGTACACGATATAACTTCGAACACCATTCCGGGATCGAGCCAAACCATCACTGCCGCCCATGGTGCGTTGTCTAAACACAGAGATGTTGAAATGAGTTCAGAAACACCCAGATAAACTATCCACGGTCTGTGCCAAACGGTATTAAGTTGTGTGTGTTGCTGTTGTTTACTTTTATATCCAAATTAGATCGAAGACACCTACGGTACGTACTAGAAATCGTACGACCAAGTCGGACGACTTTGTTTGATGATCGTATGGAAGTTCACCTTTTTCCTTGATCGGACGGCATGCATTTGTGTGAGAATGCTTGCCGAACGGCTTCAGAGAAGGTAGGGTTTCGGAAATGTTTTACATCGAGGGACTTGAGGATAAGTCATATATTTTTTGTATATAAGATCTTCACGATATGGTAGGTGTGATTCTGGCATGAGATGAAAGTTAACGTGGTCAAATCCGAGGTTATGGTCATCTCTAGAACGCCTGCTCGAAACATGTAGAGTGCATGTTAGAGCATGTTGAGCCCCAATGAAGCAGGTCGAGAAGTTTATGTATCCCCGTTGGGCTTACCAGTAAAATTTGGCGGTGGAAGGTCTGCAACAATAAAGATCCAGCTTTGGACTCAGCATTTGTTCTAACTCTATGGTCATGCAATTTGGGTAATGACCGAAACAATAAGATCGCGAATACAAGCTGGCGAGATGCGATTACTACAATACTTTTTCGAAGGGAAAGGTTCTTCGATGGATTGGTCACGTGGCCTGAATGACCCGCTAATTTTTTTTTTAATAATTTGCGCGCGCTCAAAGCCTTTCTTGTACCCTTAAGTGTCCGGTGTCAAAACACAGCACGGCCCGAAGGCATAGATAGAGAAAAGGAGAGGAGGTACCTATGCACATACCTATGAATGCATGGAGAGGAGGAATGCTATTGGCTAACTCACTTGGACATAGTTTGTAGAAATAGTAGGGACGAGGAAGACGCGGTACTTCAGTGTTCGAGCAAATCTAATGACTCTGCGATATCGGTGTCTCCTATAAGTTTCTTACAAATCCCCATAATCACGACTGGAATGGACTCCATCAGGTAGGCGGGAAATTGCCAGACTCAAGAGGCAACCACCTCCTCCCACTCCAAAAACACGGCTAGCTGCACTTAGGGACGTGTCCTGAAGACAATGGCGGAGGATCGAGTGGACTGGAGATCTCCTGTGGGTGTTTGACCACTTTTGTGGGCCATTTGGAGGTCACTAAAGATGTATGAAGGGAAGAGCGAAGTTAATTGTAACATGGGTAAGAAGTAACAGCCTGCTGTGGCAGCAGTATTCAGGCTGAGGCAGTGAGTACTGACTCCAATCAGAACTTCATTGTCTAGCTTCTTTTTTAATGGAGCTGAGTGGCGTATGGGCGTACGGAATTGTCAGGTATTCCAGCTCCGAGCCCTTCTTCGCCAGACTGTCCGCCCTTTCATTACATTGAATTCCAGTTTGTCCCGATTCCCAACAAAGGGTCACCGAATTCTCCAATGCTTCGGCTTTTATTGTCGCTCGGCTAATGTCGATCGCTGATAACGATCTGTTCTTTTTCCTTGCTTCGAGATTGCTCTCACGATTGAAGTCTGTCAAACATACTGTACAGTGTGAAAGTCGCTAGGCGATAGCACTTGTCAAGCAGACGATAAAATATGTAATCTTAGCGATCGTTTTCTTAGCCCAGTTGAGTAAAAACAAAGTTGTGGGTGACGTAACACAGGCAAACCGCTAATCTCTATTTTATTCCCTATTTTCCTGTTTTTACACTTTTTCACTTGACACCGTCAATCCTAATCAACACCAATTCCAAAACTTTGCCGTATAAATAGAAAGCCATCCGGCTGTCCCACTTCCCACGCCCACGAAACCCTCCCACTCGAATGACAATTGAAAAAGAATGACAATACTAACTGAATCCATCTATTGTTGAAGCAAAGGAAAAAACACACTCAACTTAACCCTTAGCCCTTCAACTAAAAATAGGACGTTCATTCAATGAAACGAAAAGGACCGAAGGAAAAATATTACCTTGCAAATCCATCTTCAATAACAGGCCAACGAAGCAAACGTCTTTCGATTTGACAGCTAACGGTGGGTACTTTGCAAACCCGCACATGTTCCCTTCAATGTCAACGATTGATTGATGTGCTCAGCAAACACGCCCGATTGAAGTGAAAACATCCAATACAAAGGGAAATGGTAAATAAGAGGAAATATCTTATTAATGAGAAGAAAACACGTTTTCCCCCGACGATGGGTCGGCAGAGGACGAAGAGGAGAATTTACGGTACAATTAGCCACCGTCATCTGTCAATTTACCCTTCAAAGTTAACATGTTGTTGCGTAATTTATTATTTACACTCCAAGCAAGCAATTTACTTTGTGCCATCTCATAGGTTCGACAATCTAGAATCGAATCTGAGAACAGTTGTGGCCAAATGTCAACCCGTAATCGAGTTGTCAAATGGGGGCGGATACAGTAAGTGTCTGCATGCGACGTCTGATGACACGAGCATCTCTGTGGTAACCCCATTTCCAAGGAGAATGTGTCACTTTGTTTTTCCTTGCGTATGAAGTGTGGACTGGGAACGTATCATAAAAGCCGTTCAAAAACACCACGCGCCAGAGAGGACGTCGATGCAATGTGCGGCTGCTGCAACTTATAAAACAAAGTCTTGAGAGGTTTCCTAAAATAGAATCTGTGGCGCGGTTGCTTTGTTGAATTGCAACACAAAATTCCTTCCCTCCCCCATCCACTTGCCGTGATGAGATAAAAACTTCACTCCATTTAGGACGAGCAGAGGCGTTTTGTCATTAAAACCAACCGGCAGCGGTGCTCCCAACTCCACTCCGCTGCGCTCGAATCAAGAAAGAACGAATCAAATATTCATTAGGATCCAACATGAGATTAGATCTTCCACTTGGAACAAAAAAACACGCGATCATCGTACGCCCTCTGAGCTTCCCTGTCCGCTGACTGCTGACTGCGCGCTTCAACAGCCGTGTTGCAGCGCTGAGCGTGTGTGCTGGTTAGGCAACAGGTGATGGCATTTATGAATCTGTGTGCAGCTATAAAACTGTAAATAAAAATCTGAGATAAGATTTCGTTCGTCTCCGCCTCGTTTTTGAACGATTCGAACACGAGTGCTGTTGACACTTTGAAAAATTGACAACACCCAAAGACCCGTAAGGGCCTGAGATATTGTTCAGATTGCACTCGGCGCGCACGCTAGCATTAATTATTCATTAAAAGAAAAATCCAAAACAGATTCCGTGCGAGCGACAAGCGAAGTAAAAAATAGAAACGACAACCACAGCCACAGCCAAATACAAAAGCGTCAACTTGTTTACAAGCGGACCCATGGAAAGTAGGGCAAGTGCAGACGCATACAAATGTCATCGGCGTGTCACTGCGACGATGAAACTATCGATAGCCAGCTGCTGATAACGCGTCACAATGAAACTAAATTGCGCCCATACCCTGATGAAGTGGTGTGAGAGAGTGGCCCAAATGAGCTCATACATCCCCAATATCGGTCAATTTGCTGACATTTACACAAACTATTGACAAAACAATTATAAATGCCTACTGAGCGTCGAACGATATTTGTAATCGCGTCAATGCCATCGTTTGAGGGACTCAGTGTGTGTCTGTCGCAGTTGAAGGCAATTATCAGATTGGAGAATTGGATGCGATAAATAATATCCAGAAGTCGTGAATGCCTACGTAGATACTTCGTGAGAGTCGTGTGGTCGAGTAGGCCCTCAATGTCGGTCAATTGCGTTTGTAAATTGATTGAAATGAGCGGCCTGATGGACATATGAGTTTCACTGGATTCTAAAAATGACTGAAATCATGTGAAGGTTGCACGACACATACATGGCCCTACTGAGAGCGCACGAAGTGCGTCATCATTTGACAGTGCTGTGTTCTGCCAAAGTCGCTCGCAGGGGTGTCGATGGTTTCGAGTCTTATCTTGTAATGTGACAGAAAAACTTTGGCAAACTTGGCCTAGGGTAGAGAATTAACAAAAAGATGTTGATAGTGTCAATGGCTGTCAAAAAGCTGTCAACCAAATCGTATCACACAAGAGGTATGTTCCATTGTTCAGCTGTTCAGCTAATTGACAAAAGCAATTAAATAACACAATTGAGCTACGTCCGTCTATTCTTGAGGGCAATAGATTGTCAAGAGCACTGACATTTTACAGTGGACCGCTGACAGGAGAACGAGGAAGACATGAGTAGAATTTGACAGTGCTCAAAAGGGAAATGTTACAAAAGAGGTTTCATGAAAGGAAATGAACTGTCCCTTGGTTGCCATATCGCTAAATTTTACAAACAAACTACGCATTTTATGTGAATCTATGCTAGTTACCTGTACTTTTGAGGTAATAGTACTGTTTACTATCAAGAGTACTAAGTACTGTCAAAGAGTAATAGACAATGTCTACAAATTATAGTCAGTTACCTTTCATAAGTAAACGCAAAGTTTGTCTGTGCTCTCAATAAAAACTTAATGGGGCTCTAAGAAGCCTTTTGTAGTAATCTGTAACATACTTAATACAAGAGAATACATGTAGGATGTAAACAGACCACAGGACTATACGAACGTACCGTTGCCATTAAGCATAGTTGAACGCACGAGCAATAAGAAGGAGGGAGTCGAGAATGACAAGTAAAGCGAAATACAGACAGTAGTTAGGCAGACGCAACCAAGCCAGATATAATGGTGGATAGAGATATCCAACTTCTACACCCTATATCCCCTTGATTTCATCAGACCGCTTTTTTATACGGTGCTGTGATGCGTGGCATAGCCGGGCACTTTTTCAAGAGGATGTGTGAAACGCAAAGGGAATTCCACTACACTCTTATTCTGTACGACTCAGTGCTGACAGGGAGAAGGGTAAAAATGGCCAAAGAACCAAGTCGAGTGGGAAAACAATGAAGTTTATGTAAAATCGTTTTCCAAAACTTCGAAAAAGTAATAAATTTAATTTTTCAACCATTAAATTAAATTCCTGCATACATAGGTAAGAATAACACGAAAACTATATGCACAGCGGATCATAAGCCAAACAAGATCGATCACCCCTTCCCTGACCATTGTGGCGTTTTGCAGGCAGAAATTGTTTTGATAAAAAACAACAGTGTCTCGTCTTTGATCAAGGACAATGTTTTATCCGGAAGGCATATCACCATCTGCTTCCGCAAGTAAGTCCCTGAACTATGGCATGTTCTAGTCTCTTAACGAGATGGCTGAGCATTTCAATACACACATCCTCATCGGATTCGTCGGCTGCCCTTCTAAAGATCCAATTTCCGATTGATTTTGTGCAGATTTTGGTAATAGCCCCGATCGGCGGTCAATTGTTGAACACTCGCAGTGAGATGAGCTAGTGCAAACGACAACCTGCACACTGAAGCAAAGGCGACGACCGACCCCACGATGAAATTCATAAGACAAATATATGAGCCGGAATTTCGAATTTGGTAAGCTTGAAGTACTGCATGATGAAATGGCAAACCTAACCTAATATTTTGACAGCTGGATGTCATTGCTAACTTTGAAATAATTGGTGACATCACTTCTAAACCATAGCGCCCTCTGGAAGAAAAGTAGAGAAAGCAATTTGACAGGAGGGACGCTTCAACTAGAAATGAAGATGCCCAACTTCACAGCTGATTGACCCCTAGTCTATCGACGAATTTGAGTTACTTTTTGACAGTTATTCACACACGAAATAACTTAAGTGTCGTTCTCGGATTGATCACTTTGGCTTTAGAAAACAATGTAAAAAATGGTTGTCGAAAATTTTAAGGGGCAAGAGAGGTATCATACTTCATTTCTGGCTTCAACGATTCATTCCATTTTTGAACACCAGAGCAAGGAGACTAATTTTGAAGCATCTTCCATTTTACTAGTTTTCTTTAACTTAAATAAATCGGTTTATGCAAATAATGTCAAAAAAGATTACGAATTAGGTATTATCGATTGTTTATATTCTTTTAATTTATGCTCAATCAACTCTAGGTACTGAGACCACTCCAAATACCTCTCAAAATAGAATTTTAGATCTTGCATTTATAAACTTAAATGAATTTGAAGCAAACGTTTTCGAAGCACATTCTCCACTTTTAAATATTGGGTCTATAACTTAATTCGTGTGGTTTGCTAAGAGATGGCGTAACTTGTATTATTCCATTGGAACATGCGTTGGAAAGCTACTGTCATTGTACGTCATTCCAGTATATGTCATTCATTTGAAGAGCAAACAAAAGTAATTTTTTTTTTCTCTCAAATATGTCTAACTTTGTGCCTGAAAAGGTTTTTTTGCGGGGAGTTCTTCCTCATTACTTTAATATGAAGAAAACTGCTGCCGAAAGTCATCGTATTTTGGTGGAAGTCTATGGTGAACATGCGATTTTGCGTGATTTTGGCTTGGCCAACTAGCGAAGTCAACGGCAAAGCTGAATATCCAACGTTGAAGATGGTTGGCAAGTTGATGCCATTAATACAGACTTCTAGCAAAGCTTGTGACTCTGTAAACCACAAGATAATGCTTATGAGGCTGAAAAGGTTTGGTTTTCATTCGAATGTCTTGAGTTGGATCTCAAGTTGGGTATAAAAAGTCCTCCTAAATAACCACTAGCCAAGGCCTATCTGCCTGCACGTCTGGAGTTCCATATCGGTCCCTTGCTTTTTACCATTTTTATAAATAATATCATTAAAGCTTTAAGTGTTTGTAACTGCTGAATGTATGCTGATGACCTTAGATAGTTTCTAAAAATACAATGCATAAATGATTGTAAGAAAATGCAATTGGAAGTCAGTTGTTGGGTTATTGACTCTTAGTGCAAGAAGATGCTCACATGAAATTTTCTTCATACGCCATATTTTGTGTCACCGTATGAATAGCCCTAAACTTTTGTCAATTCTCCCTATTTTCGTTCCGGAACGAACTCTAAGAGCTCACTATTTTTGTTTGTTCATTGGGAGCATAGAACAAACTGTGGTAAGAATGAACCCATGTCTAAGGCTTTGAAATCTTTTAATTTTAACATTTCGAGAGAGTGCTTCAAAAACATTATATTCGACTTGCAAAAGCTAAATTATAAAATATGTGGTTGAAATATAGTTATTTATAACTATTAATCTGTTAAGCGAATGCAGGTTGACAAAATGAAATAAATAAATACATTTGGAAACCTACACAAGTCTTATACGGAATGTGCAATACTATCATTGCTATCTGGCCACCATTTTTAATTAAATAATTTTTAAATAAAAAAAATCCGTATATTCTTGTATTATTAACTTCATTTCAATCAATGGATATTTACATCGTTTGTCACAATGTTGCGAATACTTATACATTAGAAGAGTTTAATAAATTCATAATTGTATTCTTAAGACTATCCCTGCTCATTGTAGATCGACTTCATAACAAAAGGAGTTGTATAGCATTAAGTCGCGAGTTATTGGATTGTTACACCCATAATTTGTTCTATGACTGGGAATGGAAAGCTCATTTCTATTTCTAAGGCATCTTTCTGGGACATACCAATAGAATAGACAAGTGCGAGCAGCTCTTCAGATTTAATACTGTTACAAACAATGTCTTCGAGAAAAATAACGCTTTGGGTTTTTCTGCGGTTCTAATTTGTCTAAAGTTTTTAAATTAAAAAAAAGCGCGCATCTTGAAGAATAACCAAGCATTTCATCGGACCATCTTATATTTCTTAAGGCAAACAGTGTAAACCTAGTTCTTCTAGTCAATTCTTTTGCTAGCGTTTTCATATAATGGGGACCAGACAACACAGTAATATTCTAATGTTGGCGGTATCAATGACATGAAAATTGCCTTTAATGTGTACACGAATTTAAAATCCCAAGAAGTTCGTCTGTGAAAACCTAAAAGTGAATTCGCTTTCGATATAATAAAATCTATGGGTTGAAAAAGTCAATTTCGAATCAAAGATAACACCAAGGACTTTCACTTGACTAACTATTGGGACTTGACTAACTATTATCATCTCCGAGCTTGTACACGAAATTAACGGGTAACATTGTTCTGTGGGCACGGAACATTTTACATTTTCATATATTTATCATAAGAAGGATTATGGACCGGAAGTTTGCCCATGGTTAATTTGAATATTTTACGATTTATTCAGAGTTGAGGTCAGAGTAAATTATGACAAAGTCTGGTTACGCATGTTCGCCCATGTCTACTACAGGTGGCCTTTTGTCCCTCTGGTTGCCCGAATAAGGTCGACAATGGTTACTTCAAGGTAGTGTCAAAAATTAAAGAACCGTCTTTAATGCAATTGTTTTAAGTGTGTATCACTGCTGATGGTAAATTCATTTGGTCTCAGGTGAAATAAAGGAATGAATCTGAGATATTGAACTCGAGCTAGAAATGCGCAATCTCCCATGTCATCTTTGAACATCGTGTGTGCATTTAATATTTAAAATCAGTGCTCAGTTCGAAATCAGAATGTTCAGCTTACTCTTCTGCGCCCTGAACCTGGACATCAACTAATGATCCCATCCAAGCAATGAATTCAGGCAACTTTTGCTTTGATCGAGTTCGATTTCATGTAGAGCTTTAAAAGGGAACACCACCTGCTCAGATCAAAGGAGGAATAATTTCTAACCTCCCAAGGGAATCCGCTCACACACCTCATTGATTTGCCCTTTTAACATCTCCTCCATTTCCCACGTCCGCCAGCAAAATCAACAAAAGAAAACCAATCGACCCGACGACAGCACAGTCCACTTAATTGTCTTCCCTGAACTGCTAAGACGCAATAAAAGAACCGCCGAAGGACACATTAAACATCGTTCCAATTTGCCTCAATCTATTGTATTTACTTCCCCATAAGATGTTTGAAATCAGCAGGAAGTTTATTCAGGCACAACAAGAAACACACAGAATTCCTGCATTTTGACAGCCACCAGATGTCGAATATCTCGCGCAATTCCAATCCAAATGCCCATCCCACGTAAGCAAATATGTTCTCTTTCCGTATCTGTATCCGCTCTGAACTGCGGTGGAGTCAATAAAAAAGTTCCGTCTTTCAAAACATTGAAAACACGATTAAGTACCTTCTATGTGGTGCTCAAGGTCACCGATTACAACGTCCATCTCAGCCGATTCGTCGTAACATGTTTATCATGCGCGAGGAACCCACCACCGTCTTGTTTATCATCCGCTGGGGCGTTTTGATTGATGAATGCGATGGATTTATAAATTCAATGGCAATCACGCCAAGTGTTTGACGAAAGGTCAGAGGCTTGCTGGATGCTAATCCGCTTAATGAGCATCGACCAGCTTGGAGTGGAAGCGTGAGCCCTTGGTGCGATGACTGAGCAGAAGCGATACCAGTTTCTGTTTACGAAACATCTAATGACTATGACTTTAGCATAATTCGATAAAAGTCTCGGAAGCATGTTGAGCTAAGGGCCACATAACGATTGAGAAGATGCAACGAATGAAGTGATACGACAACATCGAATACTTTGTTCAAATAATTGCTTTCCACTTCACGGGAATTTGGTCACTTACACATTCGTATCAGTTGGGAACATTTCACAACAGCGGTTGCGGAAGCACGAGCTTGACGCTCCGTCCCCCCGTGGGACGTTGCTGGTTTGTTTGTGTGGCAATCCCCAGAGTGACTTAAATTGTGCCAGCAGAATGTTGGAACTAAAAGTCAAATGCTTGTTTATAGGATCTAGCTAGTGGTGCTGAGGGACGACATCACTCATTTGCACTTCGCCTTGGGATTACCTTGCAGATTGTTGAACAAATGTTTGCCTTACATGCTTAAACGTAGCAGAAGTGTGAATTCATCCATTCAATAGCTTGTGTGTGTGTGTGCCATGTTCGCTGGCCGACGGCCTTGGATACTCGAAACTGTGTCGGTAAACATTTTTGCAGCTCTGACAGAACTCGCTCTTGACTGCATTTAGTTCAGTTCGGAGGCAGTGATGTGGTGTAAGTGGATTTTTTTTTACAAATCTGCCACTTTAATCAGGGAATGACGCATTTGCACGAGTTTGACGTCTTTCCGGTGATTAAAGACGTATCTTCTGTCCCCATCTTTGATGAAGAACGAAAGGAGGTTTGAAATAGAATGCAGAGTGTAAGCGTAGTCTATGCAGCAAAAATGCAGTTCTCACATAGCATTCTGATAAAAGTTTAGCGAACATTTTGGAAGTGAAACAAAAGGGACGGATCTTGGCCAATAATCTAGGTGCCTTAAAAACAGAGCTTGCTGTTCTGTCAAGATATGTGCTCATTTCGAGGACTAAACACGTTTTATTAATTTCTATTCCTGAGGTTCGTATAGCGCTGCAATCATTGTTGACCTGGACATCTACTAACAAGCTAGCGCGACCACTTGTTTGGTAGATCCCGCTTCTTTTAAATTACACCCAGAGAATATATAAACAAAAACACACACTTGACGGGTTCAAACTATTTATAAGGTGAGAATTTAATTATCGACTTGGCAGCACTGCTCCTTCTGACAGCCAATTTGACCATTGGAAGTTGATACGTTGTTAATGCTTGCGGATGTACTTCGGAATCAGCCCCCTTGAACAAGTGTACAGAGTCCCAAATTGCTCTAAATATTATTAAGTCTTCAAAACAGACAATTTATGGCCCTTCACAGGTCATACGAGTATTTCTTCCAATATTCTGAACTCGGCCAAAAATCCGTCGACAGCATTGGCTAGGCCACATCGAAGGCATGGACGACAACGCTCCAGCAAAGAGGGTCTTCGAATCAAAGCCTCCTGGTTCGAGAGGGAGTGGAAGACCGTATCAGTAAGACGACAGCTGGATCTTGACTACTGGAAGCAGCGTCCCCAGGATGTCATCAATGAAAGACAACTATTTCTCAGCGACCCATGGAGGCATTCCTAAGAAGTAGGTAAGAAACAACATTCTTTTACATTTTACTGGATAGTGCCTTTGTCAGCATTGCAATGAAATTGGTTTCAATGATTCCACCAGAAACAAAACTTCACAATTCCGAATTTCTTCAATTCCGGGCAAACGAGAATTCCACAAATTAAAGGCCCTCCGCAACGGTGGCTACTTCGGTTTGTCGACACAACTGACTCAACTCAACTTCTGACTCAAAAGAGGAAAAACATGATCTCTTATTTTGATAGTCCTGGTATTTCTAACTGAAAGCCGGACAATAAGCAAAACATCTTTTGCACATGACATTACTCTCAGTTTTTCATATTCGGCCGTAGAATTGGAACAGCGTACGTTAAGCACATTGAATCATTGCTCAAAAAGCATGTCTTATGTCAATGGAATAGGCGGATGATCAATGATCTCTGTGCTGTCCAGCGTGCAGACATGCAGTTTGAGTTTTTAATTCCGTTATTGTTGTGTTGTTGTTCCACGACGTGAAGTTTTCAATTCAATAAGAGCTTTTCTGAAAGTTTTTGACATTGACAACAAAATTGACGACAATGATGACATTTGACAACAATAACGATATAACTAACGGCGTTGACGGCATTATCGACGTATTGTCGACATCACAGTATCGACAATAAAAATCTACGCGTCGTGGAACAACACTGCTGATGTCTACTGTCACTTAAGAGCACTCTTATTGATCAGCCTTTACTTACAAACGGCGCGGCGATTGTGCTAGCACGCTCTAATTTGGCTTGTCAAACATGCGCTCTTAGCCTAAAGTATAACGCCCATATCTGGTTTGGTGCCACTAAGACCACTCTGCACTTACAACAAGGAATCCAAAAGCTTGCGATTAAACTCACAGATGGAAAAATTATGACAAAGTCAATAGATTCGCTTGAACACGTCTCTTGTTGCATAGCTATTTGAAGGAGCTACTGTAGCAGCTTCTAAACAACGAGCTTCTAAACAATACCGACGTAGATTGTAGAGAGACAGAGAGAGAGAGAGAGAGAGATAGAGAGAGAGAGAGACAGAGATTGAGAGAGAGAGAGAGAGAGATAGGAAAAAAGACTGATACACGGTAAATATCAGGAGCAGTTGATCATAAGGAGTGACATTTGACATACAAATTGGTGTTGTTACCAACCTGGCAGCACCAACAGTGTGTAGTTTGGCACCACAGCTCTGGAGCGAGAGACACGAATCGTTGCTGGACACGAATATTATGATGTTTCCAATTTCTATTCTCGAAAGAGCAGACGCGTGGATTTAAGAACGAATTTTCAAGATTTTCTTTTTTTTTGTACCAAAAATTACGTGTAATAAAATAATAATATTAGTAATAACATGGGTGGCACTACAGCCCGTAGAGGGCCAAGGCCAAGCTTCTCAGCAACCGATTGTGTTGAGCGTGCTATTGTTCTCGCACGAGTGGAAGGTGCCTACAGTTTTATACCGACTCCAAACGGCCAAGTTTGAGAAGCTTTTTTCTAGACTCTTTGAGCATTGTCAGTGACTCGAAAGAAGTGGAGCCGTGAAAATTATTTTTGGCGTAACGGCCGGGAATCGAACCCAGGCAACGAGCACATACCCATAACGCCACAGCCGCCACAAATTAAATATAAATAAATTCCTTATAACAAAGTTACAATACATTTTTGTTTAAAAACTCAAACAGTCGTCCACTTGCGGAACAAGTTCTTTTCAAAACTCAACAAGTAGCAAATAAAAATCATTCAAATTGTGTTGGTTTATGACTTCACTAATGAATCACATTTATTCTCGCCATGAATTCGATAGCAATTGTTACGCCAGGAATGCACATCAATTGACCTTTAAGTAAAATCCCCGACTAGAACCCACAAATTTAAGACCAATGTGCATAGATGCCGTCTCTCCCTTTCTGCCTTTATAATACCCTCGCATCGGTCTTTACTGTTCCTTGACTATGGACACTAAAGGGTATTTGTAATCAATTTTGCGTGGGCCCAACATAAAAAAATCGTGAATTAAATTCACGTGAAATTATATCACAGAGTACATTCATTTCACGTTACTGAAGAATATACATACGCACGTAAAATCACAGGCACTAGTCATATTGTGGTCAAGAACTGACTTCACCGAGACGGCCATGGCCCCACGGAGGTCTTGGATGAAGGTAGGTACGTCTAATTCGCGTCTGGTAATATTTGATACCATTTTTGGACTACCCTCTGTGAGAGTTTACAGATGTCAAGTCTATAGGAATTACCAAGAAACTCTGGACCACATACAATCCACTCTCTGATATCCTCACTAAAATGTAGCACCCACGCCACGGCGGGAACGTGTGTACAAATCGAATATGCAACATATAATGCCATAACATTGTTTTTATAAATTACATCACCTCTTGGTGCATGGCGTTTCAGCTGCGTGACACGTTTCTGCCAAGATCGTCTAATGCGATGCAAGATATCAGAACAAGTTTAAGCTTGACTGTAGATGCAGATTTATATTGCAAGAGACAATGCTTACGTAAAATTTACTGTCGCAACGTTACTTAATGATCGACTTAAATTTGTGGAATATGGTTGACGAACAAAACGAGATTCAAGCAAAGTGTGTGTGTGTGTAGTATGAATGGAAGGTAACACACTTGCGACGTCACTACACTTTGAAGATGAAGAAGAAGACTTAATAAAGATCGGCCAGACATCCGGAAATCCAACTACTAAGTTAGATTATAGACAACCAGTTTGACAATGCAGCTGAGACCGACATGTTTGATAATCGTACCGAAGAGCTGAACCTAAATAAGGATGAACTGGCTCAGAGCTCTGTTGATTGATGGACCATCTGCTTGGAGTTTGACAAACGCAAAATGGAAGAAGTCCAAACAACTGTTGGCGTACACGCATAACATAGACGTGATTTGTTTTCTGCCAATCACGTCAATGTCACACAATGAGGTTCTTGCTGGCATTGATACGAAAGCGGCGGATGCTGAGTCCGGCGGTAAATTAGGGTATCAGAAAAAGGACACTCAACAGTCAGAATGGGCATCTATGACTTCGAAGCCATTAAGACTTCGTCTACCTCGGCTCCGTAGAAAACAGTACGAACAACATCAGAATCGCGATCAAACGCAGAATTACTCTTGCCAACACTTGTTTCTTTGGGCTCAAGAGGCAGTTGAGAATAGAGCCTTCCCTCGAAGGATCGATCTGCCTTTATATAAGACATTGCCCTAAGCCTTAAGCGGATTAAGAAGTCTTTGCTCTCTTCGAGGGAAAAGTTCAGCGTGCGATCCCTGGTCCCTGGTTTGTGTTGACGGCATTTGGAGGAGAAGAATTCAACCACGGCCAAGCATCTACGGATCTAAGCCAAAGGTGACTGGGCCATAGACGACTCAGCTCCGGCCCGAAGCGGCTTCGACTTCGATCATGTGGAACAACGCAATAGAGTACGGCCGCGTCAAAGGTGGGGAAGGGCCTCATCTCACTTCGTGTGCCAAGCTTGAGGCTACTGGAGGCAGCTAGCCAGACATAGCGCTGGCTGCAAAGACTTCTTCGTGGAGGCAAGGTCCACCCCGGACTGTAGCGCGAGAAAGAAGATCTGTTTGCTGGTTAGTGTTGGCCTTGCAGAACCCTATAGTTCCAATTCAATCAAAAATTTGATTGCCAGAGCAAAGGGTTTGTCATCCGAAATTACTCGGAAAGGATTTCAAGGAAACGGAAAAAAATAACCATCAAAGTCGCAAAATAAAAATTAAAAATTGAATTGAATGACTTCCATCAAATCCGTTACAGCGCAGAATGTTTCAATTTCCACGACACCACTTTTTTCGAAGAACTCTTTCGGTCTCCTGACATAACCAGCTGAAGACATCGTGGTTCAAGTTGCATCACTACGGTATTCAAAAACGGTTTACGTTACCCTCGTTTCTTTTTCACGCACGAAATAACATCATTTCGGTCGAAAGGAGCATCCTTGCTCCTCTGCACACTCGCGTTTGAATATTAACCTATATGTACGTGTGTGTGTCTGTGCGTGGTACACCCATTCGCCCTCCTCGAGCAAGACACACACGCGTTCAAAGACGTTGCAGACGTACATACATGCGGACAGCAACGCTTCGCCCATCTTAAAGCCGTAAAACCAAGGAATATCTTTAATCAAAAAATGACAAACACTTAACTTTCGGATGAAAATGAACGAAAGAGCCTCTGTCACAGACACAGAAGCGGAAAACTGGCCAACGGACTTAGGATTTGCACCTTAACCTTCGCATTTAACCGAATGAGAGGAAACACAAGCATTTTTTCGCCTGCGGCTACAAGTTGATATTTATGAGAATATTTTTGTGCGTCCGTATGTACGTTGTCGTAAAACGAAAACTTAATCCCATTTACATAAGGACAAGCGTCAGTATTAAGTTCACTCTCCCATGTCCTCCCACTTGTCATCCACCACCCACGAACACGGCACAGACACACACGCAGCAGCAGCGCGAACGGATGAGAGGGATATTCAAGCAAAAATTCAAGGAATTTTCAACAGCCCCCTTTCACTTAAGGCCATCATCATTCCTAACAACAAAACACTTTAGGTATACTTAAAATAATTCGCGAATGGCAAAAAGTCACCATGGCCACCACTCCAGGAGCGTGTCTTGAGTGGAGTCCTTCGCTTCGAACAAACTTCGACAGTGTATCCTCTTCATATTTAATTTATTAAAGTGCCAAGTAAACAAAACTTTCAAGAATCGTCAAACAAATTACCTATCAAATGGTTTATTCAAACCCTAATCCGACACACAGAAGTTCTCGGTCTTCACGCCTGCTGGGCGCTGGTGGCTGGTGCTGCTACACGCCCCGTCCGTGGATGCTGAGGAAAATCCGTTCGAAGTCCTTGAGAACCTATTATGTCCGTAATGGGTGTTATCGCACCGACCACCCTGCCATAATTTTAAACTCAAAAAGCGAAGAATGACTTTGCCTCTCCACTCACTCGGGCAGCCGACGCGGAGGAGGACGCCTTCCACTCCTACTGCCCAGGTGTAGTGGCCTAATGTGCGTCTTCCTAACTCCAGGCTCATAAATTACATTTCAAGACGATGGGGGCTGGCGTGCTTTGCCTGCCCTACGTCGAGATTAAACTGCGTCTGGATGTGGCACACGCTCGGTTTCACTCGAGTACACATCACTTTCCAGAGGTGACCGAGGTGAGATCCTTAGTGCAGGCAGCCGCAGCCCAGGAAATTAGCTTGGATGCACGCGCTCTAAAAATCCAATTACACTCGACGGGATGCAATTACAGGGCATTCTTTTTCACTCCCACCACCACTCCCGCTGCCGCTAGATGTAATCCAGGACACTGTGTCACTGTTACGTAAAACAAAACCGCCAGCCTGCCCCCACATGAACAACACATACACAGCTGAGGAATGTTTGCCTTCAGTTCGTCGCTTGCACAAGCGAAAGGCGCCCGAATAGATACATCCCTGTCAATAGCAGCGACGCTGGTCGGGCCCCCCATCTCACTCAATCCCGAAAGGGAGAAAATCCGCAGTGGATGTGGAATTGAAATGGAGATTCTTATTCTTACCTGTTAGGTGAGGATGCGAGTAGCTAAGTGCTGGCAGGGGGATGCTGGAGCTGACGCTGGTGCTGGTGCTTGTGCCGAGGTCAAAGGAAATTGGTTTTCACTCGCGTTGGCCGTAATGTTACGTTTCCTTTTTCGATTGCGGTTTCACGGGTTGTTTTCTGGCGAAGGGAGCTTTCCGAAAATCAAAACACTTTTCACACTTGTACTCTTTTTTGCTTCGACTGATTCTCTGGGCGAAAATGAAGACGAGGAGGAGGGAACTTTCCTAGACAACCGTTCTGGTGCGCGTCAGCTGACTGAATAAAATGGATTTCTTACATTGGCTCCGACTCGGTTCGAGATACATTTCTGTTATCAGAGCAACGCACGGAACGAACAGTGGCGCGAGAGAGAGGGAGTGCTGCTGCGCAGTGGTGTTGGTGTGTGCTGTTGTTTGCTGTGCAGTTTGCAGAGCGCTTGTTGTGTTTGAGTTTGAGTATACCTACCGAACTAATGCGACCTAGGTGGCCGCTGTGTAGATGCATGGAGAGGGAACATCGGTTGAGTGTTGCTTGAGTGAGAAGCTTTCACTGCAAAGTTTACACGCTGTACCTGAGTGATGGAAGTGTTGCCACTTTAGAGAACGAAGATGAGAACATAAAACCTGTTAGGGAGTGTAGTGTTTCTTTTTCTTTTGCATATTTCATGAGTTGTGTTGATGTTCAGGTCTAAGAAACCATTCCTTAGACTAGTGCAAGTGTTCAGTCTGCTGAGTTTAATGTGGTTGCTGCATGCAACGTTGCATTGCCTCTTAAGAGAATCGCTGCCAATGATCTCAGCTAACTAATATATCTGGGCTAGCAACGAAGAGGATACATTCATAAACTGGTGGACAACAAGAATAGCTCACTTGGGCTTTTATCAATAACAAGGAAGTTTTTCAGCCTTATGTACCTACTTATTATTTTATTGGGTCTATAACTGAATTTGTGCGGATTTTTATCTCCAAAATTTGAACGTTTATTTAAGAAAAAAATACACAATAGTGGTATTCAAAGAATTGCCCATCTGAAGCTATGACTTTTTCCCATCTTTCTGGCAATTTGCGCCGGCTTGGCAGCCAAGAATGAATCACGCCACTTTTTGATATTCGGCTCTGATCGACCGGAACAAATGGTAGTCAGAAGGGGCGAAGCCTGGACTATAATGCGGGTGGGGTAAAACTTCCCATCCACTTTTTTCCAAATAGTTCTTAACCGAAATAGCAACGTGGCCGAGCGTTGTCATGATGGAAAATTACTGCCTCATGTCTGGTCGCATATTCCGGGCATTTTTCGGCTACTGCTCACTTCAAACGGATTAATTGTGTTCGGCAGCGTTGTCCACTGATGGTTTCAATCGGTTTTAGCAGCTCATAATACAGCACACCCTTCTGATCCCACCAAATACAGAGCATTAACTTCGCGCCATGGATATTCGACTTTGCCGTTGATTTAGCTGGTTCGCCAAGCCAAGTTCCAATGGAATAATACAAGTTATACCATCTCTTAGCAAACCGCACGAAGTTATAAGTGGTAGACCCAATATATAACAACATCCGAAACACTATAAACCTGTAGTGTACTTGCTTAAAAACGAATTTGGGTAGTTCCGATCATGTATAGTTCCTGGAACTATATCCACTGTCGGAACTAGTTCCAGTCATTCCGCACACTTTACGTAAACATGTCCGTTAGTGCCGACATGTCCTGGATCCTGGAGCGGGTGGTGACTGGCGACGAAAAGTCGATCATTTACCGCAACGTAGAGCGAGTCGGCGAAAGCGGTGACCGAGTCAGGATTCACGGCTAGGCAGGTCCTGATGTGTGTTTGATGTGATTGGCAGGGGATCATCTACTATCAGTTGATATTCTATGGCAAAACGCTTACTCCGGACCTGTTTTGTCAACAGCCTGAAGGAAGCAAAAGCTCAGAGGGATTATCCATAGGAGAAGAATTGTGTTCCAGGACAACCCCAAGCTGCACGCATCGACAACGATTCGCCAGAAGCTCCTGCAGCTTGGTTGGTAGATCCTTACATCCTAACACCAAGTGAATACCTCATGTTCATGCCCATGGGAAATGGTATTGCTGGTGAATAGTTTGCCTCGAGAGAGGCTAGTGAAACAAGACCGGATAAGAAAGTAGCTGCCTCGGCTTCACTTGAAGTGCGTCGGTCAAATTCCGACCAAAAGAGTCTCGCATTTGGCCTCGAGTTCGCCCAAAGTTGTTGTGTTGTCAGGACTTAATTTAGACCCAGAGAAAGTTATTGAGCGGTGTCCATTACTTTAGTTCGGCTGGCCGTGCGATGGCGAATGTGTGACCTTAGTTGACCCAAATTAGTCCAATTCAGTCTATCGAGCTTTGTGTCGTTTGTATGGGTTGTATCTCGAATAATGGCTATATCCATGTTATCAAGCTCTAGTCATAGAAAGTCGACTCACATCGCTCTATGCCTGGCACCTTTGACCGTCACGATGTCTCCTTCTTCATTTCGAAACAAACAAGGTCCGATGATGCGGCCATGCCATATACCGCACCACATCACCAATTTTTGTGGACGTATTGAGGCTTGGTCGCAATGTTGTGGATTGTGTTCCGATAAAGTCAAATTTGCTTGTCAGGGGCTATGTCACCCCTGAGTTAAAAATAAGACTAGACCGATTTTTTTACCAAAATCGGGTTCTCCGTCAAATATTTCCAAAGACCAATTAACGAATTCACGGCGTTGTCTACAGTCGCCCGGCTTCAATTCTTGCATTTTATAATGACTTATGCCCACATGGCCATGAGTCTCTCTGACGATGCCCAACTTTGCTGATCCGCACGAATCGACAGTTCTTCTTCGTTACTGGCGGTTACTCTGACAATGTTTCCTCATTTCACGCGACTCTCTGGTTGAAGTCTTCGGGTACCAATCAATGTATCCATGCTCAAACTTTTTCAGGTTGCGGCGAAGTGCCTGCACACTGAAGCCATGATGACGACCGACATTAACAACGAAATTCACGTTGCCCATTTCCAGCTAACCTGGAACTTCGATCAAATTTGTTTCGTTTGTACGTGTTTTGCCCGTTTGACAGGCTTACCGAATATTTTAACTGACGCATTTGTTTAGCGGATAAGCTCGCAACAAACGCCCTGTAGACTAGTGATGGTCATAGCAGAATGATTTTAAGAATCGAGACTTAAGTAATCGGGTTATTGTAATAATCGAATGATCACTCGAGGTGGGCACATTCGAATGATGACGCGAGTGATAATCGATTAGTACAACATCTCGATTCTCAAAATTATTCTTTCTTACAAAAATTATGCCTCCAACATTATCCTACAGTGTAAACCTCTGGGATTTGTGATGAGTGTGTGCATAAGTAGTGAAAATCGCACTCGCATCATCATCAAGTGGCATCACTGAACACCACTGTTCCTATTTTCCTAAAGCTTTAATAGATCTGCACTAACGGTAGTGAAGACATAGAAGAAAATTGAAAACGATTTTAAATTTAACAGTTGACTATTAAATATTCAGCAGAAGATACCCTTCAAATGTCGGCCAGACTCCCTTCCGGCCACTCTTCATCCTATCCCAGCACAAAGGCTTTCCACGAGTATCCTCAATATTCGATCCTAATGAAGGATAAAGGCCACTCCACGGTACCTTGTTATATTTTATGATTCCCGGTGATTGCTGCCCTACACCTGATGTGAGACGAAACGCCTGCCCGCCTAGCCATTATCCTCGCCATTCTAAAGTGCTTTACCCTCGTTTCGGGTTGACTTTTCTGTTCGAACGAAATGCAAAGAGACGATGGACGAAGAAGGAGCGAACTGTAATCTTCTTTTTGTTGAATAATAAAAGAAACAGCAGGAGCTGCTGCGCTGGGGTGGACTTTCTGGAGGACATCGACAATGCTCGGTACCTCAGTGCGTTGAGGTGGAAATAAAAAAAAAATGCACCGTTCACTTCAGTTACGAACCATGCCCTCGTGAGATGCCTCAGTATGTGTATACACGGCGAAGGGTGTACAAACAAAAGCGTGCTTATCGCCACCTGACATGAGCCCGGCACAAGAAGCATTCGCAAACTAGGGTACGGGTGGTTCTTTTATCGTGGGGTTTTCTCCAAAGCTGTCCCCTGCTGGGCCAAGGTTATGGGGCCATGCTCCAGAATCTGAATCCAGCGGAAAGTGGCTTAAAAGCTTAAAGACGAGTGTACGTGCCGCAGAGGAAGGAACACTGGCCAACAATGATAGAAAAGCTTATTTGTGATTTACAATCTGTGAGTCGGGCAACTCCGGCGGCTGGGTGCGGATGTTCGGGGGGTGTATCTGGTAATTGAACGGATGCGTGTGCGGAGGATATAATGTGGCGTTCGTTACAGACGAATCGGTCTAACCTAAGGAGCCCGAGGCACGATGGTTCATTGCGTTCGTTGAGGTTGTAATTCGGTTCGAATGTTTATTCACTCGGTTAGGATATTTATGATCGGGTGGAGGAAGGACATTTGTTTGGGTTCCTAAGTTCGATAAATTGCGATTTCTTCAACCAAATTATTTTTTTTTTTTTTTTCGTACGAGTGTGCTGAGTGGAAAGAAAAACGTACATAATGGGTGAAGCACACGTTGCCAAGGACGATGTTTCATCGTAGCTTCGTATGAGTTTGTGCTCGTTTGACCTTCATTACGGCGATGTACACAAATTTACAAGTGATTTGCCTCTTCTGGGGATGTGTTCGACGGAATATATGATATTTCTATAAATGCCTTGCTGTGGGGTCTAACTTAGACCGTCTAAGTTGGTGCGCCAATTGAAAAGGTAGTGCATTGGCGACTTCGTTTCGAGAACACTTCCATTCCTTCACTCAGAATCGGGTTGATTCACTTATGATTATGTTCGCCGAGGTGACGAGGTTTCCTGGACTCTTTTGATGTTGTAACTGATGTCTGTTCAAGTGCATATCAAGTCAAGTGGAAAATTAAATTGTTCAATTGACAAAACGAAGTCGAATACACTTTTGAATGATGTCTTCTTCTGCCTGGACTCTTACATCTGAACTTAAACATCTAGCCTACGCTGACGATGTACGCCTATCTCACAAAATAATCGACCTTCACCTCGGAATAAACTGTTGAGAGAGTGGAGAGTTGCCAATATCTTGGGAGTACTGTCTCAATTTGGGGCGGAACCGAATAGGCAAAGCAAAGTGTACGTTTGCGGTCCTACCCACAATTTCGCGAAGTAATAAAATGAGCTTAAAGACACTAAGCTACGACTGTTCCGCTCCAATGTTGAGTCCGTGACGCTTTATGGATGGAATTTGTTCTAGAGTGTTCTCTCGATGACAGTTTTCTTCAGGAATCTGAGGATGAGGGATGGTTCTAGTGACTTGAATTCTTCCTGTGCCCGGATATATTTGTTTTCTGTGGGATAGTGTCTCGCGAAATTCCAGTACGTGCTATCTTATTTCATTAGATTCCCCACGGAATCTGTAGAGACCTTCTTCTGATACCCACAGTTTCCTTAGGTGCTCCCTGAGTCTGCAGTGCCCAGTTGGGAAGCCTGTTAGGATACAGAGGTTTTCCTTGCTCATCTTGATACCTGAAACCAGAAATGAAGTATGATAGAGTTGCCCAACTTTACAGCTGATTAAGTCATTCGACGAATTTTAGAGGCTTTTTGACAGTTATTCATGAATTTTTGACACCGTTCTGTGATTGGTCAATTAGGCTTTAGAAAACGATATAAAAAAACGTTGTCGAAAATTTTAAGGGGCACGAGAGGTGGAAGTTGGGCTTCTCTATCATACTTCATTTCTGCCTCAAACCTCGTTCGGTTACATTGGGAAAAGAGCGCTGTTCCAAGTTTCTGTAGGCCTCAAACCTCTTTCGGTTTTATTGCCCCAATAGTTTCTTGCCATGAGCGTTGTTCCAAGTTTCTGTAGGTTGCCTTCACTCTAGCTCCCTGAATTCTTCTCTGCAGACATGGTCCCCTACAGCGCAGGCTGGTTCGCGGTTGGTTTCGATGCTCCTTTCCTTGCTTGGGAGTCAGCATCTGCATTGCCTATTCCTGTATGGTCAGGATAACAGCAGTGTTTAACGCTGTTTCTCGTGCTCATCTCTTTAAGAATGCCTACAGAAATTCCACACAAGCTTGGTAGATGAAGTAGGAGTCTAGTGCCAAGATAGCGGCACGACTGTTTGACATCACTGCTATGTCGCAGCTGGTGTGGTTCCTGTCAAGATTGATTTGAACGCATCTGTTGATGGTAATAAAAGTAGTTACCAGAAAATCATGCTTTCAGTATGATCTCTACTGGGAAATGAAAGTTAAAGTTGCATATTCTGGTGCGACAAATGGCAAGGAAATGTCCAACTCGGCAATGAGCAAGTCGAAGGTCTACAGTAAGACGCAATTAGAGTGCCATAGACTTTTGACCTTGGAAGACAACACCTAAAGCAGCAATTCTATTTAGGTTCCATTTACAACATTGATTTTTCAGTAAGTCCATGCATTTCGCACCGTATAACTGACGCTGAAAAATGAAATTAAAAAATTCCGACGAAATAAGGTCGATTTTCAAAGCTTTGTTTTCTTCTGAATCGGCGTTCCGCTTTAGGTATACACCTCGTCGGCCACCGTCACCTATCTGACAGTTTTTGAGGTGGTCTTAGCTGAATTGAACTTAGTCAAATGAGCGGTAAAACTACCCCGGAAGGTAAAGACTTGTGACACGAGTAGAATTTGTATTTCTACATTTCGCTTTAAGTAGGCCCAGCCTCTACAGCTCGTGGCGTGTGTGGGTTACGGTCGACGGTCGTTTCGTTTATTGCAAGGATGTACGCTTTCTAGTGGGAGTTCTTACTGGTCGCGGTACTTTACGTCTTGGCATCCCTTTGGTGTGCAGAGACGAAGAAGAAATATAATCCGTTCGACAATTGCTCTGCTGGACACTCTAGCCCTTGCAAGTAAGAAGATGCAGTTTCTGCCAAAATGCGACCTGGAAGATTTGAAGAAGATCTCCTGCAATTCCAATGTGAATCTGGTTTACTTAAGAATTATTTCAACATTAAGTACACAATAGATTCAACTCGTACATCACTCGCTTTCATCAAGAGATTTTAATTTTTCGATATTCTAATTTCTGTATTTCACTCAGAACCATATTTACGAGTATTTCCCTTGACGCCACTGATCCCAAAATACATTTGACAATAAAATAATTACCACTCAGGCCATGTTGATGTCCCAGTCCATGTTGTGGCATGTCCCTCTCAGTCACACGTACACTGACGCGATGCTTAATGGTCCACAAGTTTCGAAACCTCTTAACTCAGGGAGATTTGTCGTAGCACCTGCTCCCCTCGTCCTCGCATCCACACACATGGCTCTAGACAATTGTTAACGTGCACGAAACATGCGCAATCATCAAACAGACTTCACCCCGAAAACGCACCAAGACAGAAATAAAAACAAATGGAATGCCCTTCGTCAGTCAGTCGAGTCCATTGATTTACGGAACACCGAGTCCACGGAACTGTTCCACAGCAATTACTGATTGCAGACATTAATTAAAATTCCCATTTTATTGTATTTACTGAAAATTAATTGTCTCGCTTTGGCCCAATTTCGGACGAGCGCATAGAAGACGTTCTGGGCAACCAGAACGCATTGCCGTCGGTCGTCTAGCTATTCCCGTTGCGTAGTGTGGCGCTACCTTTTTATTTTTGGAAACAAGCCTAGAGAATTGAGAATAAATTTCAATTTTCAATTCCCCCCTCCCTCCCCCAGCACGCAGGGGACCACAGAGCACGACGGTTCTGGCAATAAATTACATCCAGCCACCGCCGCTCGGATCGGATGAATGCAAATGTGACCCAGTGGGCGTGTGGACTGTGAGAATCCACAGTGGGAGGTGGGGGGTGAGAGATGAATCTTGGTCATCGAACGGAAGGAATCTAAACAAGCGGAAAGTAGGTCAGTAAAATTCAATAAAGGCTTCCTGATCGAAAATTCCCTCTCACTCTGGCGCTGAGACTACTGGTGCTAGTGTTGATGCTGCTGCTGGTGGAAGTGCACTCGATGTGTCCTTCGACTTGGAAAATTGCCACCCGCCGTCGCGTCGTTGCACAGCTTCCATGGCATTATGCAAGACACAGCACCAGTGTTTCTGGGGAATAATTAATAACCTATTTCCTTGTTGAAAGCAACGGCCCGTTGTGGCTCCACCGTCTGGCTTGAAAGAGTGCATCCACTTATTGGCTACTAAGGCCGTTCGAGTCTGTGTGGCGCTCATTTGCGATGCCCGCCAGTCCATTGGGTGTAATTATGTATTAGCTGGTGCGTGTGAACACCGGTAACAATGGTCTTGAACCCTTGGCGATGGCACTTGCCTTGAATATTAATCTGACTGGTGGGTGAATCGTGTTGGCTGCTGTGTACTCTTCTGCAGCTGGTAAGTGATATGGTGCAAGTGCCGCTGGGTAATGTGAACCCTGGCGGCAGGTGATGTTACGGAAACCAAACATATTTATCTTCGCATTCCATCCGGGCATTGTTTCGAAGATAAATACGTCGTGTTCACGGAAGAGGATCAGATTCAAAATGAGGGCGTATTTGACACCATCTGACGGTCGGTCGCAATACGAGTGTGTTTTATCAATTTACTTTGAGTAGACTGACTTGGAATTTGAGCAGGCTCCGACTCATTGTTGGGTTAGATTTAGAAATGCATTAATAGCACCTGTCCGTGATGAGTGCAACTCCGGTGGTGATGCAGGTACTGAATGCGCACTGAAACAAGAAACAGCCAATGCGATTCTTATGATTTTAACATCGCTGTACAACTCGGTTGAAAGCCTTTATATTTCAGTACCTAGTGAATGAAGAATGCCTCCTTCATTGATTTATATCGCTGTACACTAAGAATATTATGTTATTTTAATTTCTTGTGAATAAGTTTGAAAAATGATATTCACGATCTGTAGCATCCTAGGAGAATACGACGTTGTTCCGAGGCAATATCAAATCTGCGAAGGTCAAAAACATACCGTGCAGCTGTGTGGATTGCTTTCAATTTTTGGGAAGAAGAGTAATCACAGTCAGCGAACAACTCAGATCCATACGTTCAGATTGCCACTGGCAAGTCTTAATTTTATTTACTTATTTACTAATGAATAATCTTTGCACAATATTTAGTTATAATCGACTTTTAATTTGCACAGGTCTCAAAGCAATAAACAATTATAATTATAAGTAACAATGCATACAATTTATATTTAAAATGTTATAAAAAAAATAGAGAAAAAAGTAGAAAAAGAGATGAGAAGAGAAAAATATGAAAGAAGAAAAAAATTACAGAAAAAGTGAAAAAGTGATGATGACATTGAGTCAATGTCAGGTTAAATGCTACTTCTTAAGAGTTCAAATAACTCCTTTCCAAAACGACTCTCTGTGTTCAGACTTTCTAAACTTGGAGGGAGTTGATTCCATATAGAATTGCACGAATAAAAAACTGGCGGGTACTAATTAAATGTCTGTCTCTTGGCGGTATTAAGTTTCGGAAATAGGTAACGTGGTATTTTTCTTCTTATAATCTTAAACAATGCGAGGACAGTACGAGTTTTTAACAACGTGGCTAAGACCAGTCTAGCAGCCAATGCTTCGTTTTACATAAGAAGAAATGTGATGACAGCAACGGACATTAGAGATATACCTGGCACAGTTGTTAAAGGCGACATTTAGCTTTCTGGCAGGCGCAGGTTCAGGTTTGAGAAAACTTCACATCCATAAAGGATAATAGGTAAATCCTATGCTGGAATACGCTTCATTTTAACATTGATAGTTAGATATTGCTTGGTGGGACTTAATCCCCGGAGGGTACCATAGATCTTGGAAACAATGTGGCTTACATGAGTATTCCAATTTAGGCACTCATTGAAGTAAATACCAAGATTTTTGAATTTTTTCACAAAGTCGAAAAGAAGAAGTGGAGAGTTAATATCTACAGACGTTCTATTGAAGGACATTGCTTTGGGTTTTGACGGATTTAAGTTTAAATCATTTTGTATGAACCAGGTGTAGACGCCATTGTTATCTCCGTTCAACTCATTCATTGCTGATTTCTTGAACGTTTTTAAAATCTGTACATCATCGGCATAAATATGATGCTCGCACCATTTGTTACACTTCAATATGTCCTTTATAAAATGTATGAATAAGAGCGGACCAAGAACGGAGCCCTGCGGCACACCTGATATGACATGTAGACTGGTTGAGACTTTACCTTCACAGAAAACAGTTTGAGTTCGGTTATGAAGGTAAGATGTAATGAGCTGACAGATGGAGTTCTCAAAAGCACAAATTGATTCCTGAGTTTAAATATCAAAATTTCGTGGTTTACTGAGTCAAATGCTTTCAACTACCGACATCAAGCCCATATCAACACCTGTAGTAGAATTTCAGTGTTCCAGAAGCTTAGAAATAAATTCAAGCACGCGAACAGTTTGAAGAATATAATTGGAGTGACAGGAAAATATTTTCTACAAATAATAATAAATGACATGGTTACTTAGATATGAATTGGTTAGAAAAGCAAAGTGTTTTTGAACAAAGTGTTTCAACAAAACCTGAACTTTGATCAGCACTCACCTTAAGTAGGGCTGTGATGCAGTTATGCTTTCTCCTTAACCCTGACAGAAAATCCATAATGAGTTAAATTTCTTTAACATACACCTTTACTTGGTTGCTTACAATTTTTTCGAAAGCTTTGCTCAGAAATGGACGAATTGCAATTGGCCTAAATTCAGTTTTATTTGGTTTAGGAATTGGTACTATGTTTCCATTTTCCCAACCGTTGTGAAATACCCTGGTATTGGTGGATTTGGTGTTATAAATATGTGTGATGTGCTTGCTTATGGCAGGTAAGAGCATTTTAATCATCGTCGGGTGCACATCATCCAGCCCACTGCTTTTGACCGGATGGAGAAAATAGCATCCACGACACAATTTTCATCAACACATTGTAATGAGAATGTCTGCGTTGACATTAACATTTCCTAATACAGACTCAATACAAGATTCCAGAATGCAGAGCTCGACTGGTTAGTACGAAATTTAGTTTCTCTTACATATTAAAGAGGTTACTGAATTACGCATTTCCTTTCATTCATTTCCCTAAATCATTTTTACGTTGGTAGGGAGAATATATTTGCTGATTGACAAGCCTCTTAGGTATGTATATACCTGGGACACTGCACTATCAATGTGCTCAGTTCACTATTGCACATTATTTCAAGGTTGTTTTTACACAGGTAACATTTTCAATTGTGGTGGAGTTGAGATCTATAGGCGAAAAATTGGATAAGAAAAGCGATGGTTTCGAGATGGGGTTGGCTTTGGTTTTGTCAGGATTGTGCATTAGGCCATTTAGTGAAGCTGAATTGGCAATAGAACATTTATTTTAGCAACTGAGTCTTCAACCATACCAAGAGGAAAACTTAAGTAGATTTGCACATCGTCTGCATAGATATGGAATTTAGAATAGGACAAAACCGACCATAGGACGATCATTTATAAACATTGAAAATAATAATGGACGGAGAATGGAACCTTGAGGAACACCACAGCGTATGTCACAAAAGATGACATGGTTGACGAGATGATCAATTGTAAGTGTGATTACAGAAGTGTTTGGAGTGAATTGGGTGGACAGTTTATGACAAAGATTCGTTGGGTCAACACAGTTAAACATTTAACATTTAACATTTCTTTTATCGTAGCATAAAATCTACAATACATACAATTTTAAAATTTTGAATTACAGAGATAAAAAAACTATAATATAAATACAATTGTTTAAAATAATATCACATTAAAACACAGTTAAATGCTTTAGAGAAATCGAGTAAAGTTAGTAATGTCACTTTGCATCTTCGTATATCGTGAGTTACTTTTAACAAAGCTGTGACACAGCTGTGTCGTTTGAGGAAACCTGATTGCAATGGCATTGCAATGAGATTATGTCGCTCAATGTAATCTTTGATGTTTCGACTTACAAAATATATTCAAAAACAATAGAAAATATTCAAATTCGATAGAAATACAGTAGAATTCGGTTATAACGAACACTCAATGGAAATGAACTTCCCGTGGCTACTAGCAGCTAAAGGAATGAAAATGACTTTATTCGTTATTGATTGTGAAACCAAACTTTAGCTTTTAACTTCGTCGTTATAGCCGGAATGCAGTTACACCCGAGGTCACTATAAGCGAATTTTACTGTATGTCGGTATTTAGGTGGTTTTTTGGATACTGGGATTATCTCAGTTCGCCGATGTCATAATTATTGTGCTAATAATGTGAGTTATGTGAGGAAGTATTGCTGGAAGCAACGCTTTAATGAAATTCGCGAGACCAATGGATTTTGATTTAATGGCGAATACTGCACAAACGACTGAAAGAATCGACTCTTGCTTGTTCAAACACATTTGCGCGAGTAACTTTTTGGACTGAAAACATTACAATTAATCACCACTTATGCTCAGAGTGAATCTCGTGCCTACACTAATGTACAGCATATCAGTATATTTCAAAACAGTTTAACCGTTGTAAAGGGTTGGCCAACGAAGTTCAACAGATGTTAAACACGTGCTGCAATTCTCAAATTTTTCAAAAACTAGAAAACATGAAAGCATTCGGTTTCGTGTTTGATTCAGAATTGATATAAGCATTGACCACAAAAAGCTAATATAGCAAATCATTTGCAAGATACGAAGAATTTGAATGTCTCTATTGGCATGTCTCTATTTACACTCGTCGAGCGGCATATCAACTGATGCTTTGCAATGACTGGTCTAGTTGCAGAGTTATTAAATGCAAACATATAGAGGAACGCGCGTGGAGTTGAGGCTTCAGTGTACAGTGTAGTATCAACTGGCCTACTCTTCATATACGCAGGTTGCGATTTGGAGAAAAAGCTGCTGCCTATTTCACTCTCTCTCTTAATGTCTTCGGCTCCGAACTAGTCCGGAACGCAGCAGATGACGCTCGAGTCTAAGGTGGCACATAGATACGCAGACCAAACTCAACCAATTTCGTGAAGCAGAGATCGTGCAAGACCACACCAGTCCTACAAAAAATAAGAACTTGGTGTGGTTCCTTTAATCGACTATACACTATCGGTAATTCCCCACGAATAAAGAATTTTTGAATTAGTCTAAGATATCATTTCCTCTGTGACAGCGTCAATTGACTAGGAGCAATATCTTAAATCAGACATCAAAGGGAAACTTTGAAAGAAATGCAATTCTTCTCATTCACTTTCCCCCGAGAAAAGCAAACCATTGACTTTGACAAACGACTGCACTCGTTGATAGTGGCTTAATGGGAAACATTGAAACCCATCTTTGGCTTAAATCTACACAAGAGATAATTTATTCCGGACTTGTTACATCGTCTAAGTAGTCCACCGACACAAAACTGACACAGATTTCCCTGTTCTTCCAAGAATTCACATTCCAACACAACATATGTGTCCTGCCCCAATGTCACGATCCGATTACATAATTCGCGCTCAAATCAACTTCTTCTGACTGCATTCCCAGCCACTGCTTCCCATTAAGCGCGAGCTTCGCTGCAGAGGCACGTAGCCGTGCGTGACGAAATTCAATTAATTGTGTAGTCCCGGGAAACCTTTTAACGCATCACAACATCACAATATTCATTCATTCTGGGTTAGTAGCTTTTCAACCGCCACTAGTCCTTGACTTTGTTCAAGGAGGAAAAAAGCACCTCTCTTATCACGTGGTTGATGCCCTCGATGAAATCGGTCGGTCCATTCAGCGGACGGATAAGTGACCATCTCACCACCTCCGCGAGGGCTCATGGATAGTTCGTCGGTCAAATATTCTCAGTGAACCCCAAAAGGCCCACTTTTACGAAAGAAGGAGAAATTAGCAGCCAGAGGCTGATGACAGTTCTATGGCATCTCTCAGACATTTCCAAGAACAATGTTCAAACAATCAAAGTCCATCGATCCAAGTCAAGAGACGCCGCGAAGAAAATGAATGAACACATTAATGAGATTTAGTGCCGACCGTGAGGCATTCGCGTGTCACACCTTAATCCATCAGCGCCATAATAATCACGAGATTCAGTAGGACCGGCACGTATGCGGTGCTTAATTGACAGCCGGTCTAGTGGTTGCATTTTGTGAGCAGCAAAGGGGGTTATTTCCGGCTAATTACCATTAAATGGAAACACTTTTGGAATGCACATGCCATCGAGTCGGCAAACGGCGGATACACGCTCTGCCAACCAGACAATTCGGAGTTTTTTGTTTGATTTGGAGAAGATGTCACAACGATAGGCGCGCGAGTAATCGGTATAAACGGCCTTAGTTGCAACGCAATTGGTGGCGTATACGACGCGCTTCAAAGGGGAATCCGCTCAACACAAAAATAGAGCGAGTTGGGCAATTATTTCCAGCGAGATGCTACGCAGAATGTGAGGGCTGATCGAATCGATCGTAAATCACTGGAATTGGTCGTAATCGAATGGTAACAAGGCGTTCATAAATCACCCAGCGTCGTCGATGAGCTTGTGAATTATTTCCAATTCTGGAGTGTTGCTGATTTTCCGATTCAAATGGGAATATGTTTGTTGGTTTTTCCCATCAATTAGTTACGTGATGACGACAGCTGGATGAAGACATAATTTAATTTGTGCTCGGAATGGGGGTCATTCGTCAATAACTCTTCCCTAAGGTTTTATAGATTAGTTCGTTACGTCTTGCTTCCAGGAGGTCTCTCTGGTTGACTGCCGTCAAGCATATCAACACTTAAAGTACTTCTGTGTATTTCCGTCCAGTACTGTAGAAGTATTTGCAAAATGAGTTGAGTTGAGTTCTGCGTTCTGCAAGAGCGAGAAATATGCTAAATCAGAAATGTGAGGCTAGGAACAATCCGCGGATGTTTTTTATACGAAATCTGGGGTTTTTTTTCTAGCAACTCGTTGTTTCAAGGAGGTTAATTCACTCAGTGAATATTGAATCCGTGGTAATTACTCGCAATTATGAGACCAAACCAGGCTTTTATCAACTTTTGCACTTTCACCAAACGAAAGAGTCCCTTGAAATATTCCGATATAATCAAAGGAAATCGAATTACATACGTGATCTTCTGCCGCATTTCACTTCACGGAATATTGCTTATTATTAGTATTCTAATTTTTATGTATTAAATATATGTATACAGAAACTTACACATTTGTCGTCGATGTTCTACTTGAAACCATCAATTAGACTGAACTGCCAACGAACTGTCAGAGTTGTTTGTATCATACAGTTAACTGTTATCCAATTGCCATATTTTCAGGCTGGGAAACAACAAGTGCAATATGTGTGTGTCTGAAATGAGTCGCATTATTTTAGCGCAAAGATGAGATCATGTCTGTCTGAAGTGTCTGATTTTTTTATAGGCAGAGAACTTTAAGTTGGCGACATTGCTTTTTGTGTTTTTTTTTATAGCTCTCCAGACGAAACTAAGTTTTATGGCCGTATGTGCTTATGCTGCAATCAAGCAAGAATGATGTGTACAAGATTACGCCTTTCGAAAATCCGCCATGTTTGCCACCAATCTGTCAATATTTTGGTGACGTAGGTAGAGACGAACGGATACTCACTTCTATAGATACGGATGTGAAAACTGAATATAAATTTATTATATAGAAGTTTGTAAGGAGGTAAATAAAAGGACTATTTTTACGAAATGAGGTGTGCAGTGTTTAATTGCAATGTAAACAATAGCAAAGGAAACCCGAATCTACTAAAAAACAACATCTTGCGGAATCAATGGATTCACTTTTGCAGAAGGAAAGAGAATTTAAATACGTCTCGGATTTGCTCTGCACATTTAACTGCATAATAAAGGGTGATTTTTTAAAAGCTATAGGAAAGTTTTTCAAAAAAAAAAAAACACATAAAATTCGGAAAAATGCATGAAATCTTTATTTGAATCGATAGTACGGTCCATATAATTTAATGTTTGAAGATTATTTCATGCAAATGTTGACCTTGACTGCCCCTCAAATGGTCCATCCGCTTAGCCCAATTTTGGCATACCCTTTCCAACATTTCGGCCGGTATCTCACGAATTAATGCTTCAATGTTGTCTTCCAATGCGTCAGTTGAAGCGGGCTTGTCTGTATAGACAAAGCCCCACAAAAAAGGCGTTAAATCGCAAGATCTAGGCGGCCAATTGACCGGTCCCGAACGTGAAATAAAATGTTCACCGAACTCGCCTCTCAATAAGTCCATTATTGCGCGTGCTGTGTGGCATGTGGAACCGTCTTGTTGAAACCACATGTCATGCAAGCCAAGCTCTTGCATTTTGGGCAAAAAAAAAGTTGCATATCATCTCACGGTAGCGCTCACCATTCACAGTTACATTACGATTCGCGTCGTCTTTGAAGAATTACGGTCCAATGATGCCACCAGCCCATAAACCGCACCAAACTGTGATTTTTTCTGGATGCATTGGTAGCTCTGCAATGCTTCGGGCTGATATTCACTCCAAAATCGACAATTCTGCTTATTTGCGTACCCATTGAGCCAAAAATGAGCTTCGTCGCTGAACACATGTGATGTCGCGATGAACTTTCTTGACAGAGCACGCATTTTGAAAATAAAATTCAATAATTTGCAAGCGTTGTTCGTTTGTAAGACGATTCATGGTTAAATTATAGACCAAACTGAAGAAGTTTGACAGTGAAACAAAACACGAAACGTGCGTCAGCTGCTTAAACCAGTGCTGCCAAAAAGATAATAGCTTAAAAATCACTCTTTATTTATTATCATTCAAAAGAATTAATGAATTTTCAGAAATTCAACTTTATTCAGTTAGGATGGCTGGGCTTTTGTGGCCCATTTTGACTTTATTTATGGATAAAAAGAAAACTCTTAACTTAACTATTCTGAGTCGAATGAAGACGATTCTATGCAACTTGTATCCAGGAAATTTATTTTGTTACCTGAAGCGCTAACCTATATGACTGGGCCTCAAAAAGGAGGACATAGTAAGAGCTATTGACGAAGACAAAACGACCATATTAACCTTACTTGAGTTTTCGAAAGCATTTGACTGCGTTGATCCAAGGATACTCTGTCATAAACTGTCCACCAAATTCAACTTCTGTAATCCCACTAATAAATTAAGAATTAATTACAATTATCTTACTAACCGAGTCCAAGCTGTTTTCCATAATTCAAAACTGTCATCTTTTTATGACGTAAGCTGTGGTGTTCCTCAAGCTTCAATTCTCGGTCCGTTATTATTTTCAATGTTGATCAATGAACTTCCAATGGTTTTGTCCCCAATTGAGCTGCAAAAAATGGTCTAGTGCTCAATCCAGACAAAACCAAATCCATCCCGTTCTCGAAACAACCGCCTTTCCTATCCAATTTCCCGCCAATTGAACTTAACTCGACCGCAATTGAATATCCTACATGTGTAAAAAACCTTGGAATAATGTGCAATAGTGAACTGACATGGACTGACCACATTGATAGCGTAGTGTGCAGGATATATACATCCCTAAGAGGCTTGTCAATCAGCAAATATATTCTCCCTATCAACGTTAAATTAAAACTTGCCAGAGCACTCATAGTGCCAATCTTGACATATGGATCAGAGTTGTTCGCTGATCGTGATTATTCTGCTTCGCAAAAGTTGACAAAAGCTGCACGGTACGTTTTAAATCTTCGCAGATTTGACTATGTCTCGGAACAACGTCGAAATCTCCTAGGATGCGAATTGGAAGCATTTCTAGATTACAGATCGTGCATTTTACTCTTCAAAATTATTCACAAGAAACAGCCAAATTATTTATATGTAAAGATCACCTTCTGTCGATCTAGTCGTAATTTTACCTTAAGACCCTCAATTCATACCTGTTCAATGTCACGCAGGCAGTTCTTTATTCATGCTGTTCATCTCTGGAACCACCTACCTTCACAGGTACGATCTATGACTGAGTACAGACAATTTTGTTGTTTCTCCTTTTTCTCATCGAACTGAAATAACTCCAACAATATTTTTATTTTTTACCTTTTTGGAATTTTAAAATTGCAAAATGTACGGTCTAAACTGAATTGAGTTTGAGTTGAAATTGAAATTAATAATTGCAATAATTCGATATCACTTAAATTCAACCATGTCACTTAAAATTGTATATTATTCTATATTCCTCGTGTACTAGTAAAATAACACAATGTTCTTAATGTACAGAAATAAATATCAATGAATGAAATGAAATGAAAAAGCCCAGGAATTTGGCGGAAATATTAGCAATAACCGAAAATGAAGAAGAAGATGCATCATCATTACCGGTTATGAGGATACTAACGAAGACCTAGAAGCGTCCGATGAGGAGGTCGATTTGTTCATCGAAGAGCATGGTGATTGTGAGGAAGATGAGGTGAAAATGCACCCACGACATAACGTTTCCATTGCTGCCAGACACGGGTCATCTACATCTTTTATAACAAGTCCCGCCTCGATTTTCAAGGCTTATATTGCACGTCCGTCGGTAGATATAATTTGTAGAGAAAAAAATCCAAAGGACATGGTTCAAGCAAAAGGGAAATATTTTTCTCTTCTTAAAAATTCGTTACCGATTATTCAAATATTATAGAATCGATATTATTTTCACTGAATATCAAAATAGAACGTGTATCCACGGAGGCAATGTGTTTTTGAAGGAAAAAAAGCTCTGTCAAACTTTTATTGCGTCAAAACCAAAACATTCGCGGGCTGAACTCTGTGTTAAATAAACGTTTTTTAGACTTGTGATAACAAAATTAGTGTGTTTCATGCAATAATAAAATGAACTGCAGAAAATTAGCACAAGTAACTAAAGATTACAAATTACCGAAAGGGAAATATTCTTCCCCATGGTCCATAACTGGTGCATTTATTGTAAGAGCCGATGTTGAATGTGAACCACACCTAAACGTCAAGTTTTTTCTGCATTTCATTTGACATTTCTCAATTTCAGACTAACTCAATTTAGCATGGAAAGATACACAATCGAGTAGCGTGTTAAAGTTATTCAGGCTTATTATGAAAATGGGCGTTCAAATCAAAATGCATATCGTGCATTTTCGAAGAAAATCATCTTCAGTGATGAGGCACATTTTCACCTCAGTGGATTCGTCAATCACCAGAATTGCCGCATTTGGGCGAATGACAATCCAAGAGTGATTGTCGAAAAACCAATGCACCCACAAAGAGTGACGGTTTATGGGCTGGCGGCATCATCGGGCCGTATTTTTTCCAAAATGAGGCCGGTCAGGCAGTTACTGTGAATGGTGTGAGCTATCGTGAAATGATAACGAACTTTTTATGGCCCGAATTGGAAGATTTGAATGTGGACGATATGTGGTTTCAACAGGACGGTGCCACTTGCCACACAGCTAACGAAATAATGGCTCTTTTGCGCGACAAATTCAATGGCCGGCCGTGTTATCTCACGTGGTGGCGATGTCAATTGGCCGCCAAGATCATGTGATTTGACACCGTTGGATTTTTTTCTTTGGGGCTATTTGAAAGAAAAGGTGTACGTCGATAAGCCAGCAACAATTCAAGAGCTAAAGGATGAGATAATTCGGCACATTAACGGCATAGAACCTCAATTATGCTTCAGCGTCATCGAAAATTTGGTCCATCGGATGGAGGTGGCCGATTGGCCATTTGGCCGATATTTTGTTCCATACATAATTGAACCATACCAGTTTTATCATAATAAAAAGAAATGACAGTAATTTCCTAATGAAGTGCTCCATAATAATGTATTGTTTTATTTTGTATTCTTATTTCATTTACCTTTATATTTTTTAAAGAAATGGCTAAAGAGGGTGCAGAGGATTTCATATTCGCGATGAAGAAATATTGCAGTTGCTGATGGCAGACAATAGCGATGGAGAAGATGACTTACAGTTAGATGAAGAAGACCAGCAGTTCATAGCTCAGGATGTGGAAAATGGAACCACTGTAGTTGAAATTGAAGAACGGTCAAATCAAAACTCATTACCTTCCTGTTCAGATACTTCAGAGACTTCTTACCCCATTTTTAACTGAAGTAAGAACTCATACGTACCTCACATATTCCACGAAAGTGAGTATGATTTTGGGCGTATAAATACATTGTCTGACCGGCATGATATGTTGTTACCAATGGATTCTTGGAGGTGACACAATTTGATCAGTTAGTATCTGATATTAGAGTAAATGAAAGTATCAAATACGCACAACAAAACGGAAGACCTTTTACTGTTAGCTTGGAGGAAATGAAGGCGTTTTTGGCAATGAATTCTGTTATGAGTTGCCATGTTTTGCCAACTATTAGAATTTACTGGTCTACTGATGAAGGCATGGGTGTCCCTTTCATCGCTAATGTTATGTCATGAACCAGATTTGAGCAAATTCGGCAAAATGTACACTTTCGAGAGTGACCGAGCATACAAAATTAGACCCGTTATGCAACATGTCAATTTGTGTTTTCAAGCAGCAATGAATAACGCACTAAAGCAATCCATTGATGAACATATGATCAAGCTCAAAGGACATAATAAACCAAATAAAATGGGGGTTCAAGATGTGGTGTAGAGCTGAGTCTTCAACGGGATACTTATACCAGTTTGATTTGTAATTACAGATTTGTAATACAGAAATTGGGTTAGGGGAATCAGTTGTACTCAGTCTGACGGAACAATTAAGGTGATGCAGAACACTACAGCCTGTGGTACTGTTCGCACGAAAAGAATTTTATATCCCCGGTGCGGACTAGCACGGTAAAGAGGAGGCAGGCAGGAACTGCAAAATGTGACCTGTCCGGAAGTGGTGAAGTGCTATAATAAATACATGGGCGGTGTGGACCTAATGGACCAGCGGAAAGACTTTTATGAAATTGATCGCAAAGCCAATATCAAATATTACTTGCGCCTCTTTTTTGACATACTGGATATAGCTATGAACAACTCGTATTTAGTGTACTCGTACGTAAAGTTGCACGAAGCACACCGCGTAGAAGGACCGCTTCTGACCGGCCTCGAGAAACCTGCGGAATATGGTCTGTGACTCAAAGACAAACTATTCAAATCTGCGTCAGCAAACTGGCAATTTTTTTTTTAATTTGCGCGCGAACAGGCGATTCTTAGTACTCTTAAGTGTCCGGGTCTTAAGCACGGGACGAAGGTGTAGATGGAGAAACGCACAGTGAACCAGGGAGAACAAGTCGTACTTCATTTCGTTCAAATGTACAAAAATTCAGGACGCAACATTTACTGTGATAATTTGTTCACGACATTTTCCCTGGCAGAAACATTGATAGAAAACAGACTATCTTCCGTGGGCACACTCTGCCACAACAAACGCCTTGTTTCAGATGAATTTCGGAACATAGCAAATGTCCGGTGTTTCAAACACAGTTCCATTTCCCTTGCCTACTCTTCATTCTCACATAACTATCTACTCACGGCTGCGTACACAAGTTGTTGAACCTTTTAAAGATAAATTTTTAAATTTTTCAGTCCACGCCTGGGTACACCACCACCTATGTGCACCCAAATTTACTCGTGCACAATATTTAAACTCATATAAAACTTCCCCTCTTTGATTGCACGCCTGGCTTGGCCATTCCCGCAATTGTCACAATCTGTCGCGAGGACCAGTCATTTAGTTTATCGCCTTCGGATCATCCATCATCCATCCTAGGGCTAAAAAGTAATCCGCTAATTCGAAGCACATGCTACGGCAAAACACAACTCATTCATCATTAAAATGTGCTATTCTCACTCCATGTGCTCCGCATGCACACTCCTCATCGTATCTGATCTATTCCCTCATAGAGGGAGCCCACAATCATTCGCACTGAATTCAATTAACAGCGAATTCGCCGTCTACAGTCCACCCTGCTACTTGCAGATTTTTTGCTACCCACAAGTTTTTTCAAAACCATTCGCCACAGTCGAGTTGTATCGTTTGTGTTCAGTGTAAGTACTTGACCTCTGCAGTATCTTAAGCTTCTATTCTATTTCATCAAGTTCTGTGTAAATTTCGTAACATCTATTTTCAATCGAATTCTGTTTGTATATCAACTTTCAAGAATTTCATTCAACTCTTAAGCATAAATCCTTTTACGGCAAGTGTCTTCCTTTGTTCAGTGATTCGAATGACCTGCGTTCATATTTCGCTATAAATTACATAATTTCACCCAATAGAACGAAGTTCAATCTAGAGTGATATTTGTTATATAAACAATCTGCACCTGCCCTTGGCCGACATTGCATTGTACATATGAATTCTAATTTCGCATGCAGCTAAATCGTGTATCAAATCTTGGCTAAATTCATGAAATTCCCCTTCAATCGTCACTTGTTCAAGAGGAGCGGGGTGTCCGCTGCAAAGTGGGAACGACTGGTTCAAGAACAACCACGTGTTCAGCTGTGGAGCAGGGAATTTTCCATTCAACAAATAAAGAAATGGGGTTTCTTGAAAATATGGGTCTCCACAAACATGTTTGCGAGGCGAAAGGACCCTGTGCATCAGTGAAGTTAGAATGTTGTAATTTTCATCATCTTGAGCAAGTTACGTAACGATGAAGAGTGTAGGTGTGTGCTCGAAAGAGGGAGAAGAATGAGGTGAAATATTTTCCTTGAATGAAAATCGGGCAAGGACCAGAGCGCATTGGCGTACAGCCAGTTCGCGCTCGTGCACCACATATTTGCACACTTTTCCCCTCAACGACGGCGCAGATGGGAAAAATCGATGACGCTTCTAACTGATGTTCCTTCTCTTTTCCACTTCCAGTAGTGTCACTTAGTACGGAAGTGAACTTCGTAAGCCGATTGCTTGTGAAGGTCTAGTGTAGAACTGCTTTGAACGGTGTATGGGTTGTGTGCGTGTGTGGCATTTGGTAACCATTCAAGAACCTTGCATGATCTCGTGATGGGCACACGCGCTAGATATTCAGATGATGACGTCGACGCATGTCTGGCTTGACGTAATCAGTTTTTTTTTCCTTACTCTATGAGTGGTATGAACTGAACCTTAGACATTCATGTTTCGCTGGTAATTAAAAATTCGAGCCGAATTAAGTAAATCTGCAATAAATGCTTCTTTTACGGTGGATGGGAGATTGTGTTGGTTATAACATGCTCACTCTGAATGCAGTGGAAAGATGTTAAATTACTTGGCAGACGTGTATTCGGGTCAACAGACTCTTATCTAACTCTAGTGCAAAGAAAATAGCCCAATTCGCATGCATGATCTGGTGGGGATTTCACTGAAGGAAATATAATCTTTGCGACTAGATGTCTGACTGTTCATTTTATTCGGTTGATGCTGTGAAATATAATCCGTCTTTGCCCTAACGATGAGTTTGATTTCAGATCAATCCACTTTGGGAAATGGACACATTTGTAGACTTTGTACGTCGGTCCCAGACTCTTCAAGAACTTTCACTCGAAATGAACAAAGTTCGTTTGGCTTTATTTCATGCGGTATTTTACGCCCCGTGACAGCTCGGGTTCTACGAACTGTGAGCAGAATTAAATGTTTGATTATACAGAAGGGTTAACATACTCGCAACTCGAAGGCGAATAAATACACCGTCAAGGCCTGCTATTTTTGGATGCAAAAAATTATATTTTGAAAAACTCGATCGACTGGAAATTGAATTAACTGCAAAAGACGGACCATTTTTAATTTAGGGTATCTTCAAATGTAAGAGCTCTTCACATTTTCCTAAGTGACGTTGGTAGAAACTTTTGGAGAGCCGCTTGCGCTTTGATATTACCTCCTTGAGGGAGTGAATTTGCAATTTTTTCATTCAGCAACAATTGATTCAATTAGGGTCGAAAATGAGGTAAATTTACCCCAAGTTCTGTAACTTTCAATACACCATGTCACTAGAACCTAACCTAATTTAAGGGATGTGCATACTTCCACTTGGGTGCATTTGTTCCACAGTGACCAACATTTTTTCCTTCTGCAGTTGATGATTGAGGTGACCAGTTGTCTTGTCAATCTCCTGTTACCAGAACAAGAATGGCTGCAGTCAGGGAAAAGGTGTTCAGAGAAGTGAGGCCTCCACATCTAGAAAAGAAATCTTCTGTTCTGTAGGAGAAAACATTTTATTTTTTTTTTTTTAAATAAGGACCAAATCCGAAAATTATTTCTAGGAACGATTAGTACAAGTTTCAGAGGCGAAAGGGGTCTGAAATAACCCCACACAATTTAAGAGGTTATTTTCTGTTTGTTGCGGCATCAATGTAAATGCTGAGCAGGCAATTGGAACATTATTGCAAACTTTAGATTTTCGCTGTTTATTCAAGTTTGATTGTTTGCAATCGAATTCATTGATGGACAACTTGTGTGTATGGTCCAAAAAATAACATTCAGCAGAAGCGTATTATTACCTTTCAACTACAGTTATCTACGATCGGCGGCATTACATGAATAATAGATTCAATATAATTGTCGATAGTTCTTATCTACGAGTGAACTTTGTAATCTCGCAAATATGTGCTAGTGTTCCATGTCCTAATTCCAGTGGGTTTCCCACTCGATGATATAATTTCAGAAAGACATTGCCTTGGTAAATCACATAAACAATAAGTACTTCATCTAATTGGCACACACCAAATAGCTTTTATCTATCATTCAATTAGTACGACAGACAAGGCATAATGGAATGGGAATACTATTGCAAATAATCTTCGCCATCATATCTGTCAATGAATCACATGGTTTCCAGAAATACAGTCTTTTGTGTCTTCATTCTTAAGTTTCTAATGTTTATGTAAACACCACGTCCCATGAGTTCGTGTCGAATATTTGGTGTATTCTGTTTGATGTTTGCGATGTTTATGTTTCCCGACTAAGAATCCGAGAATGTCCATAAACATGGTCTAGTTTGTATATTTGTCTGGTTATTACCTAATTTTATGTGTTAATGCGTCACAAAACATGAGATTTTTTATCTCACTCGCGACTCGCGCTCTTTAACATTGACAACTTAACCTTTCTTGAACCACGAGTAGAACTGGAACCTATGTGCGTACAAGAACTAGCGTGAATTTTAGTTCAATAAGCATCACCTAATCAGGCGATTAGTCACACCGTTCGATAGAACAAATAAAAGTTGTTAAATAATCAACATTATGCAAGATGTCTGGTTTGACTTTATTAGATAACTGAGTTTAGAATATTCCACATCCGACGTTCACCTCAGTGACCCCTTTATTGATGCAAACCATTCAATCACATCGCAACAATGGCTATTGATTTTTATGAATTGAGAGTTTGAGTCTATGGCTTCATGTCTGGTAGAAGACTTTCATTTAATTGCCTTTTTTCTCTCCAGTGCGTGCAGGAGCATAAGTGATTGTGTTGACAGTACTGCGTGCACTTACGTAATTGCAAACGTGATTCAAAGCCTACATTACGCAACATTCGTATGCACAATTCCCTGCATTGTTCTTGGAAATCGACAACCAAAAAGCTTGTGACTAAATCAAATAAAATTTGCTATACATACGTCGGTCACAAGTTTTCGCTGTGTAAATAATTGCCTTCCGGTACTTACTCAGTATTCTTAGAACAGAAGACGTCTTGTGCATTCGATTCGGTGCCAGGTATCATAAAACGATCAAGGTGCGCTATTTGTTCGCATCTAGCTTTCCACATTCTCGTGCATCTTCTTTTTCTTCTTCCCACGTGCTTATAAACCGTCTGGGATGTCTGGGTAAACAGAGCACGCATTTGAATGTCTGTTTAATCGGGTTTGACTCACCTCGGCAAGAGTGATTACGCTGTACTATTTCATTCACGCTATCAACACGATAAGCGTGACATTCAGTCTTCCGACAAATTGGCGAAACGTGTGATTGCATAATAATAGATTAGAACGCACGTTATCTGCTCCCTTAGCTACAAGAACTTCCATTAAACCAGAGCAAACGAAACTTTAATATACCACACGCACACAAATCAAACTAACATTCAAACTTTTCTTATCACTTTCAGAGCTTTGCTTCACTCAAAAACCTAATCAAACGAAAAAATGGGCGTGCCAGCTGGTGATGTTGAAAAGGGCAAGAAAATCTTCGTCCAACGTTGCGCTCAATGTCACACCGTTGAAGCCGGTGGCAAGCACAAGGTCGGCCCCAATCTCCACGGCTTGTTCGGCCGCAAGACCGGTCAAGCACCCGGATTCGCCTACACAGATGCCAACAAGGCTAAGGGTATCACCTGGAACGAGGACACCCTCTTCGAATACTTGGAGAACCCAAAGAAATACATCCCCGGCACAAAGATGATCTTCGCTGGCTTGAAGAAACCAAATGAACGTGGAGATCTCATCGCATACCTCAAGGATGCTACTAAGTAAATCATAAAAACACAACACCAACTGCAACTAACACCGCCAGTATAAAACATAAAAGAGGGTTACACGAAAAAACAAACAACATTTACCTACAATCTATTCGAATGGCAACAGGAAGTGGACGTGGACCGATAAATGACTCTCTTTTATGTGTGCCTATGATAAACAGAATTAAAATAAACAAATACCCAACATCCCCATCGTCGTTAATGTCAAGAAAATAAATGAATTCTTAGGACAATTTTAATATTTAAAACAATAAGAATAAAGTAAAATAAAATGAAACAAACAAAACGAAAACAATAATTTTCGATGCATCGCCGATGGTCGTCTACGTGCTGTAGTCCTATGATAATTATTTATTTTTATTTTACTTTTATTTTGAATCGCAACACATGTAAAGAGAAACATAAATTTACATAATATTTGTCACTTATATTAATTATAAGTTAAATACTTTATTTCACGAGAGAGCTGAGTCGTTTGAGAGGTGGATTACCACTATATTGTAAAAAAAGTAATAAAACCATGGACAAAATGAAATTATTTGACTTATATTTTCACACGTTAATTTGCTGTGGATGTGGTATACAAGTGCTCTTGAGGGTGGTTCTCTTCGTTGGCTGGTCTTTCCTTTCCAGACAGAAATTGGCTGAGAGTGAATAAATAAATGGGTGGCAGATGGTTCGATTTCGGACATTGAAACTTTAATTTTTACAACATAACCCGTCGAGTTACTGATAGAGAGTATCAACGGATAAAGGTGAGCCTGAAAAATTGGTAGCACGGTAGCCGAATTGAGAATCTTTGGTTCGACATACGTAAACGTGAAAAATTGTTCGAAATGTGAGCGATTACTCGAATTCTAAGTTTCGCCAAAATCATTATCATGCCCCCCACATCATTTCTTAAATAAGTCAACATACATCATTAAAACGGGGTGGGGAAAGTGACACTAATCCAACTGACAGCTGTAACTTTCCTGGTAAACGCACTGACGAAAGCGAAACCATTATCTGCTGTATTTTTCCATTCACGTTCGTTATATATGTACACTAACCACCGTAGCCTCGTCTCTCTCCCTCTCCCAGGCTCATTAGCACAATGTCGATACACTACTTCCTTAACAGCACCCGTTAAGTAGGCTGTCTTCCCGATATACTGCGATCGATGCTGAGTTTATTTGGAGGAAGCGGAATTAATGTATGGTAATGCATTTGATGCGAAATTGGTGTCTTAGAGCAGTTATAAAACGCTTGTAGTAGTATACAGAAGCAAATTGTTTTTTCAGGAGGGACATACATATTTCCAAATTGTAGCAAATTCTGGAACAATGATGCGTGTCAGACCGTTGTCGACTGAATTGAACTTGAATTTGAACAAGAGTGAGATGATTAAGTTTTCCAATTCCTTCTTCTAGTGGCGCTACAGTCCGGGGTGGACCTAGATCTCACCAACAAGCCTCTCCAGCTGGTAAGATATTTAGCCGGCTGCTTCCAATTTCGTACGCCAAATTGGTTGTGGTCCTTCTCCCCTTGTGTGCGATATTGGTTCCGTGGGCTCTTCTGGCAGGTGCTGTTCGTAGACATTGAATTAGAACTTTTCTCTCGAAAATACATTGGGCGTCTTCATCTGCATTTGAGATTGTTCAGGCTCTTGCCTCTTGAGCTCAAAGAAGCAGCGATTTAGTTAGACTTTTACGTTTAATCAGCTTGACGTTAGTAGACGTCACGAACCGCGCGCATCTTTTTGTGTAGCGTCGTCTTTTGTGCGGCTTGCGTCGCTGAATTCGCCTGTTTGCACACGTTGTCAAACCAGGGATTTCTGCTGGGTGGAGTTTTAAAGCCCAACACAACAGAGGCAGCTCCTCTGATGGCGTTTTGACAACTGTTCTATTCTTCATCGGTTATTTCGCCTAACAGGTTTGGACTCTCAGAGCTTCGGGGCAACTCAATCGGCAACGTTTCTAGCGGTCGATTGCGAATGTAACTTTTCGACATTAAACTGTTGTTGGACTCTCTCAGAACTTCAGGACAACTCAATCGGCAAAGTTTCTAGCGTTTGATTGCGATGGCAACTTTCCGACATCAAACTGTTGTGATCTCGCTCTGCTCCGTTATCCTATCGATACTCGTGTTCTTACCTTGGCTACAACAAGACAATGATCCGAGTCGATGTTAGTTTCTCGGAATGTTCGAACTTCGAGAATACTGGAGGATCGCAATGTGATCAATCTGGTTGATTCTAGTTTCTGGTCCCTTTGTGAATGTTGAGGTGAAGCCCAACAGCCTCAGTCCGTTCTCGGACGTGTTGTCATGCTTATAGGCTATGATGTCTACCTTATAGGTTTCTAGGGCCTCCGTAAGTTCATCGGCTGCACGTGGTTTGACCTCACATTCCACATGCAGAACGGGAAATCATTGTAAACGGTCGTCAGCAGTAGAGTCATCCGTATTCGATTTCTCCACAGTGAGCACGTTGGAAACCCCTGGTCACCCTCCCCCGCTGCATACACTGTCTCACCTCTAAGCGGTTGTTGTAAAGGCTATCCAGAGGCCACCACAAGGAGGCTGTATGAGTGACCTGTACATTTACAGGCATCCTTGCTGGCGTCTCGCCAAGTTGAGAGCCACAACTTTTCCCTGAATGCACATGCATGTGCCCTCTGAGTCAATTGCTGAATAAGTTATTTTAATTTTATTTATTTCAAACTACTGCTCCAAGAACGAAGGAGTTTGTTCACCTCAACAGTGTCCCTCCAAATCACCACAGTTACTGAGTCAGACGACTTACTGATATCACTGATTTGAAAATCCAGTTTAGAGACAAAACATCCTCTTGTTGTAGAAACTGAGAGGTATCCAAGCTGAGTTTTGAATTTTCTTTTGAATCATACGATTCTTCTGGAAATCGAATTCGATCTTTGATTCTATTTCTTTTACCCGTGCTCTGAGTGCCAACTTGATTTAATGTCGTGTAGCATACGTACACAGGTCCATATGAATTTTCATATATACACACATACATCCATACTTTAAGTGAAATGTAAGCTAGTATTGTAGGCAGGCATGAACTTGTGTTGTCTCAGCAACGCGCTAATCAGTGCTAAACACTTTACTTTTTGAAACGCCATCCTAGATGCTTCCGAACAGAAAATTATTACGAAATCGAACGTTAATGACACAATTGCCTGCAGGGGCATGAGCATGCCAATTTCATCACCGAAACAAGAACTAAACTCACCCTGACTCAAAATGATCACGTTATCAAACGTCTGCAAATAATCGCATACCACTCGGCACTGTAGCCTTGTTTTTCGTGGTCATTCAATCTGCGTAAATTGGGGAGTCACAGTTATGTAGGTAGGCATGGAACTTGTCTATATCTATTCTATACAAGAGGTAACAACGTGTGTGAAGGTATCATTCGCAGGTTCATGGAATTCACTTGCCGACGCTTTTACTTCGGATTACCATCAAGAAAAAAAATCGCGTTACGTAGTGCAATTCTCAAAATGGCTGAGTCAGTGTAGTCGACAGCACTGTTCGTGCATATCACGCCTTCACTTAACTTTCTCGCAGACAAGTCTGAATATCCGACGCCTCATTTTCCTATTGAGAGACGTCAGCTTCTCAGTTTCAGTTTTCTGCGGACATAAACAGAAGTTGCATTCATAGACGAGATGGTGTGTGGAAAGAGTCTGATTGGAACAGCAGAGGTGGCATTTTGGGGGGCTACTCCTGGTGATCAGGTGTCCATGTGTGAGCAACGTACACCCAAGTCGAAGCCGAATAAAAGTCTAGATAATTTTTTTTGGGCGGCTGAGGCGTCAGGATTTAAGGTTATCATACCAATAGCGAAGAATATGTTTTTTCAGGTTCTCCTTTTTGAAGATGTAGTTAGTAAACTGTGGTTCTTGAATGGCGACGTTTGGCGTAGCATCGGCCATTTCGTTACCTATTATACCCACGTGCCCTGGAATCTATAAGATCTTTAGTTTTAATTGGTTCTTCATCAATTTGTCCCTGATGGCTTGAATAATTGTGAGAGTGGAGAGGCCGTGGTAACAACCCTTGGAGAGTATGTCACTGTTTTCATCACCCACGGCATAAGCCGTGCCGGAATTAGTCCAAGAAATGTCAGGGAAAACAAATTTCCAATTCGGTTCTTTCTGCGATTCCTTCAATTCTTTGCAGTCCCATTTAAGATCAGGGGCAAATTTATCCTATGTACTAACTTTTGTGAGTGTATAAAGTCAATGATAATTTGTTTCTTTCTTTAAATTTCATGTACACACTACACAGACTTTTGTGTGCGTTTTTGTTGTGCTTTTAAACATATTGTTTTATTGTATAAATTAAAACTTTATGGATTTATTGAGTATGTTTATTTCATTTTGTTTATTTCACTGCCGTTGTGCTCGGTGGGAGCTTTAATTAAGGGTGATTTTTTAGCTATTATCTTTTTGGCAGCACTGGTTTAAACAGCTGACGCACGTTACGTGTTTTGTTTCACTGTCAAACTTCTTCAGTTTGGTCTATAATTTAACCATGAATAGTCTTACAAACGAACAACGCTTGCAAATTATTGAATTTTAATTTCAAAATGCGTGCTCTGTTAAGAAAGTTCATCGCGACATCACATGTGTTCAGCGACGAAGCTCATTTTTGGCTCAATGCGTACGTAAATAAGCAGAATTGTCGGTTTTGGAGTGAATATCAGCCCGAAGCATTGCAAGAGCTACCAATGCATCCAGCACAAGTCACAGTTTGGTGCGGTTTATGGGCTGGTGGCATCATTGGACCGTACTTCTTCAAAGATAATGCGAATCGTAACGTAACTGTGAATTGTGAGAGCTACCGTGAGATGATATCCAACTTTTTTTTTCCCCAAAATGAAAGAGCTTGACTTGCATGACATGTGGTTTCAACAAGACGGTGCCACATGCCACACAGCACGCGCAACAATGGACTTATTGAGAGGCGAGTTCGGTGAACATTTTATTTCACGTTCCCGGTCAATTGGCCGCCTAGATCCTGCGATTTAATGCCTTTAGACTATTTTTTGGGGGGCTATGTTAAAGCTCATGTCTATACAGACAAGCCCGCTTCAATTGATGCATTGGAAGACACCATTGAAGCATTTATTCGTGAGATACCGGCCGAAATGTTGGAAAGAGTATGCCAAAATTGGACTAAGCGGATGGACCATTTGAGGCGCAGTCAAAGTCAACATTTGCATTTCTAATCTTCAAACATTAAATTATATGGACCGTACTATCGATTCAAATTAAGATTTCATGCATTTTTATGAATTTTGTGTTTTTTTTTAAGACTTTCCTATAGCTTTTAAAAAATCACCCTTTATTTCCTAACCATACCATGCCACTCTACCACGTTCTTATCTTGCCACTTGTGTAAGACCTCGCGACGATTTGCAGAATGCTGGATCAGCGGTATGTGGCTGTTGCGGATCCATCGGTTGACTTGAATGACAATTGCATGGGTGACGGAGATGCAGACGGCATATGGATGCTGCGAGCCCATTGTGTTAACTTATATACTGCGTTCCAAGTGAATAGGCACACCTTTTTTCAAATGTATTTTTGTTAATTTGTCTCATTGATGTGTATGAATGCATCATGTTATGCCTTTAACTTCTTCCCGATGATGTTGAGAAAGCGCAAAGAAATCGAATTCGGACCGGAGCAATGCATACCAAGCACAGCCTCTTTTACTCGTGTCAACTGAATACCTACTCACCTGTCACTGCAGCCCGTAGAGGGCCAAGGCCTAGCGTCTCAACAACCACTCGTGTTGTTCGTGTTATTGTTCTTTCACGAGTGGAAGGGACCTACAGTTTTATGGCGATTACGAAGTTCGGAGTCCGAACGCCCGATTTGAGAAGCTGTTTTCTAGACAGTTATACTATTTGAGCATTGTCAGTGACTCCTAAGAGGTGGGTCCGTGAAAATTGTTTTCCTCGTACCAAGGATCGAACCTAGGCTCAAGTGGGTATTGGTCGACGCATCAACCCACAACGCCACGGTCGCCACACCAAGTCCCTTAGCGCTGTGAAAAAAGGTAAAATTGATATGTTAAAGGACCAATAACAAGATAAGAAAAATAAGGAAGGGCGGTAAAGGGTGCTAAGAGAACGACCACAACAACAGTTGATAGAAGATCAATTTTAAGAAATTCGTCTCTTGCGATCCAGATGGGAAAATGAACCAAAAGATGCTGCCGGTGCTAGTATTTCCGCAGTAGGAAGGGAGATAAATAGTGCTAAACATCCTTAAAGTCCAAAACAAAAAAAGAAAGCCACCATCAAACCTTAGTTGAATAGCATGCGCTTGGAGTGGCGTTATGCGCTAATTTTGACGGGTCTATTCGTGATGGTTGGGTGTTGCGGGAATCGGGTAGGCACTGACTGGCGTCAACCTGGCGATGCCCAGTGTTGTAACTTTTTCTACACACCAATTGTGCTTATTTTACCTCCAAGTGGTAGCCATCGGGTACTGGTTGTAGTTCACCCGAGCTCAACTTGCCAAACTTATAAGTGCGACCTCTTGTCCTAGGGGTGACAAAAAAGGAACTGGCCCTCCAGGTTGGGGGTTGTGCCGTCGGGGTAACTGCCCGGCCACATAAAGAAAATATATAGTTACGAAGCAACAACAAGCCTCGGAAACGGAGGATTTTACTGATGACAACCCCAGCAAACGATATACGGACAACGATCTTCGGATCTGTACGTGGAATGTAAGGTCCCTTTATAGGCCACGTGCAGCCGAACAATTAGCGGAAGCCCTAGACTGCTGCAAAGCAGATATAACCGCCATCCAAGAAGTGCGATGGGATGGACCGGGCAAAAGAAGGCTGAAAAACTGTGATATATATTACGGTAACTGCTACAAACAGCAAAAACAGCGCCTATTTGGATGTGGATTTGTCGTTAGAGGCAGACTTAGGCAAGAAGTCTTATCGTTCAGATCCGTGAACGAGCGCCTCACGACAATTCGCATCCAGGCTAAATTTGCCAACATAAGCCTTATATGCGCACATGCCCCCACAGAGGAGAAAGATGACGACACCAAAGACAAGTTCTATGAGCTCCTGGACAAAACTTATGAGCAATGCCCTAGCTACGACATTAAAATTGTCCTTGGCGATTTTAACGCAAAGCTTGGAAAAGAGAACATCTTTGGTAGTACGGTCGGAAAGCACAGTCTACACGACACCACATCCGATAACGGATTTAGGCTGATCGACTTTGCTGCGGGGCGAAATGTTGTAGTAGCCAGTACAAGATTCCCACATCTCGATATCCACAAAGGAACATGGCGATCTCCTGATCAATCAACCGTCAATCAGATTGATCATATTGCGATCGACGCAAGGCACTCCTCCAGTATTATAGATGTTCGAACGTTCCGAGGCGCCAACATTGACTCGGACCACCACCTTGTTGTAGCCAAGATAAGGTTGCGGATATCCCGAACACCGCCAAGACAAAGAAATACTGTGAGGAAGTTTAACGTCAGCCGGCTACAATCGCAAGAGATTGCCAAATCCTTTTCCGATCGTGTCTCCCTTAACCTCTTAAGAAATCCTACGCCGCCAACATCAAGTATTGAAGATCAGTGGCAGCATTGCCAAAAAGCCATCAGAGATGCCGCCTCTGATGTGCTGGGTTTCAATCCGCCACCACAACGAAACCCCTGGTTTGACAACGAGTGTCGGCAGGCGAATGCAGCCAAGCAAGAAGCATACAAAGCGGCACTGCAAAGAAGGACAAGAGCTGCTCGGGAGCTCTACGAGCAGAAGAGGAGAGACGAACACCGGCTTCTCAGGAGAAAAAAGAAGGAGCATGAGAAGCGCGCGATCGGCAAACTAGAGGGATATTACTGCAGGAATGAGGTAAGGAAATTTTACCAAAGGGTAAAGTTAACCAGTCAAGGTTATAAAGTCCGAACCGAAGCCTGTAAGGATGATCAAGGGAACATCTTAGTAGAGTCACAGTCGATGCTGAGGATATGGAGAAACCATTTCTGCAGACTGTATAACGGCGACGAAGAACCAAATTCCGCTGTCAGGCAGAACGAACCATTCAACCCCAATGAAAGGGACGATGAAGATCAACAATTCCGTCCACCCGACCCAGATGAAGTGAGGATTGCCATATCCAAACTAAAATCCAACAAGGCTGCGGGAGCTGACGGCCTACCCGCCGAGCTTTTTAAGGCCGCAGGCGATGATTTGGTAAGGAGCATGCACCAACTCATCTGTAAAATATGGTCGGAGGAAAACATGCCCGATGAATGGAACCTCAGCATAGTCTGCCCGATCCATAAAAAAGGAGACCCTCTGAACTGCGCCAACTACAGAGGCATCAGTCTCCTAAGTATTGCATATAAAATCTTATCTGCCGTACTGTGTGAACGCCTAAAGCCATTCGTCAACAACCTGGTCGGTCCATACCAGTGTGGCTTTAGGCCAGGAAAATCCACCATCGACCAAATATTCACACTGCGGCAGATTTTGGAGAAAACCCAGGAGCAACAAATCGATACCCACCACCTTTTTATCGATTTTAAGGCCGCGTATGATAGCATTTATAGAGACGAGCTATACAGAGCAATGTCTAGTTTTGGCATCCCTACCAAACTCGTCCGTTTGTGTAGGATGACGATGGAGAATGCACGCTGCTCCATCAAGGTCGGTAAAGACCTAACCGAGACCTTTGATGTCAAAAAAGGATTCAGACAAGGCGACGCGCTGTCATGCGACTTTTTCAACATCGTTCTTGAAAGAATTGTTCAAAACTCGAACGCCAACACCAGAGGAACAATCTTTCAGAAGTCCGTCCAACTACTCGCATATGCCGACGATATTGACATTATCGGAAGAACGCAGCGTGATGTCAATGGCGCTTTTGTGGGTATTGCAACGGAGGCCGCGAAGATGGGTTTAGCGGTAAACGAGGGTAAGACCAAGTATATGCTGTCAACGAGAAAGGACACCCAACACCGACGTCTCGGTCAGAACGTCACAGCAGACAGATATAACTTTGAGGTAGTCAAAAACTTTGTCTACCTAGGCACCGCTATCAATTCAGACAACGACACCAGCGCTGAAATCAAACGAAGAATAACTCTTGCCAATCGCTGCTTCTTTGGGCTAAGAAAGCAATTGGTAAACAAAGCCCTCTCTCGAACAACTAAACTAACGCTTTACAAGACCTTAATCGTCCCAGTCCTGCTATATGGCGCGGAGGCATGGACATTATCAAAAGCGGATGAAGCTGCTCTTGGTTGCTTCGAGAGGAAAATTCTTCGTGTGATTTTCGGTCCCGTCTGCATAGATGGTGAGTGGAGGAGGAGATTTAATGACGAACTATACGGGCTGTTTAGCGACATCGACTTAGCCAGAAGAGTGAAGATCCAACGATTGAGGTGGCTAGGTCATGTAGAGCGGATGGAAACCAATGCTCCGGCCCGAAAAGTCTTCGAATCCACCCCCGAGGGACGGCGCAGTAGAGGAAGACCGCGACTCAGGTGGCGCACGCAAGTGGAAAGGGACCTCAACCAACTATGCGTGCGAAACTGGAGACAGCTAGCTAAAGATCGAGCTGGCTGGAGACGCTTGTTGGTTGAGGCCCAGGTCCACCCCGGACTGTAGCGCCACCTTAAGTAAGTAAGTAAGTATTCGTGCGGTCTTTTTTTTTCAAAATTTGAACCTTTATTTAATTTTTTAATTTAATTAAACCCATTTTCCTTGCTTTTGAATAAATCCAGCTGCTTTTAAACGTTTCGAAATGGCTGCTTGAATGACACTCAAAGATTCTGCGACCTCTTCTTGTGTTTGGCAACAATCGTCATGGAGTAATGCTTCCAGTTCTTCATCTTCAAACTTGTTTGGCTGCCCAGGACGTTCATCGTCTTCCAAGCCAAAATCACCACTTTTAAATCGTGCAATCCACTCTTGGCCACTTTTGAAAGGAGACCCTTTTGACTGCGCCAACTATCGAGGGATCAGCCTCCTTAACATAGCGTACAAGATCCTCTCTGCCGTCTTGTGTGAACGCCTGAAACCATTCGTCAATAACCTGATAGGTCCTTATCAGTGCGGTTTCAGGCCAGGAAAGTCCACCATCGACCAAATTTTCACACTGCGGCAGAGCCTGGAAAAAACCCACGAGATGCAGATGGACACCCACCACCTATTCGTCGATTTCAAGGCCGCATATGACAACGTGCATAGAGACGAGCTATACAATGCCATGTCTAGTTTTGACATTCCAGCCAAACTCGTCAGGTTGTGCAGGATGACGATGAAGAACTCTCGCTGCTCCATCAAGGTCGGTAACGAACTCACCGAGACCTTCAATGTCAAAAAAGGTTTTAGACAAGTCGACACGCTGTCATGTTATTTCTTCAATATCATACTTGAGAAGATCGTGCAAAACTCAAATGTCAACACCAGAGGCACGATCTTCCAAAAGTCCGTTCAACTGCTTGCCTACGCGGACGACATTGACTTGATTGGACGAACACAGCGAGCTGTCAATGAGGCTTTTGCTAGCATTGAAGCGGAAGCGACTAAACAAAGTACATGCTGTCATCACGAAAGGACGCACAACATCGACGCCTCGGACAGAGCGTCATAATGGGCAGCAGAAACTTTGAGGTAGTCAAGGACTTCGTCTACCTTGGCTCTGCAGTAAACAGGGACAATAACACCAGTACCGAGATCAAGCTTACTCTTGCCAATTGCTGTTTCTTTGGGCTCAAGAGGCAATTGAGTAACAGAGCCATCTCTCGAAACAATCTAATCAACCTAATCATCCCCGTCCTGCTCTATGGCGCAGAGACATGGACGCTTTTGAAAGCAGATGAAGAAGCTCTTGGTCGTTTTGAGAGAAAAGTTCTGCGTGCGATCTTTGGTCCTGTTTGTATTGATGGCGTCTGGAGAAGGAGATTCAACCACGAACTGTACGGGCTGTTCAGCGGCATGCACCTAGTTAAGCGTCTTCGGATCCAACGCTTAAGATGGCTAGGTCACGTAGAGCGGATTGACACCACAGCTCCGGCCCGAAGAGTCTTCAATTCCGAGCCTTTGGGACAACGCATAAGAGGGCGTCCTAGAACGAGATGGCGCACACAAGTGGAGAAGGACATCAACCAACTTGGGGTGCACAACTGGAGGCAGCTGGCGAAAGATCGTGCTGGCTGGAGAGGCTTGTTGGTTGAGGCCCAGGTCCACCCCGGACTGTAGCGCCAAACAAAGAAGAAGAATCCACTTTTGGCGCGTTCGCTCAGCTAGTGCATGATCACCATAAACTTCCACCAAAATGCGATGACTTTCGGCAGCAGTTTCCTTCATATTAAAGTAATGAGGAAGAACTCCCCGCAAAAGCACTTTTTCAGGCACAAAGTTCGACATATTTGAGTGAAAAAAAAAATGATTGTTGTTTACGCTTCAAATGAATGACATATACTGAAGTGACGTACAATGACAGTAGCTTTCCAACGCATGTTCCAATGGAATAATACAATTTCTTAGCAAACCGTATGGAGGAAGAGATATTCCTCTTTCCAGTGGAAAACCCCCAGTCCATCGCAGTTGTGCGCTCAAGCCACGCATACTACTTTATTTTCACACACACTTATTAAAATGTAGAGCAACGCAATGGTGTTAGGCGGGAGTAATCAGCTTCGCTTAGCTGACACATATTCACAGACGCCTGTCTGTGAAGAGGTTTTAAAAAACGCTGTCAGATGAATCTGTGGGGCAAGAAACGTAGAAGTGTCACATCTCTTCCTCCATCATCTCTGTTATAGACCCAATATTATTTTCACGATTTGAGAAAAGACGTATTCTAAACCGGCATCATTGCCGAGTTGGTGGTGTTGTGGTTTGGGGAGCGCTAAGCTACTATGTCCCTGTCCAATGCTATGTGAACTTGTTGAGATCTAAAATGACCACAACAATCAACCTCCTGACATTCTGTGATAATGATGGACCAATAAATTGGATTTTCAAACACGACAAAGCTCACCTGGATCATAAAATTGCTAAATTTGCTTATTTGAATGTATGCTAGACTAAAATTGCTCTTCTATCAGCTGCTGTTTCTTTAATACGAACAGATGACATTAAACTTTAGTTTAATTCATGTTGTTACAGTCACATTATCATGTTCTTGATCCTTCAACATACCGATTATAAGGGATTACGGTGTGGCGGCCGAGGCGTTGTGGGTTAATGCGTCGACCCCTATGATTCCCGGTAAGAGCAAAATAATTTTCACTTCTTACGAGTCACTAACAATGCTCAAAGAGTATATCTGTCTAGAAAAAGCTTCTCAAATCGGGCGTTCGAACTCCGAATTTCAGAGTCGAGACTGTAGCTCCCTTCCACTCGTGAAAGAACGACATGAGTGGTTGCTGAGAAGCAAGGCAATGGCTCTCTACGCGCTGTAGGTGAAAAGGTATTCAGTTGACGCAAGTAAAAACGACGCAAGTAACGGTCCGATTTCGATAAATTTTGTTCACATTATTTTCTTAACATCATGGACAAGACTTTAAAGGCATAACATGATAAATCCATACTCGTCAATGGCGAATATTGAACCACGGAAAGGTGTTTGGAACGGAATGTATTTTTCAAGTGATTTTCTTGATTGCAAGTGTACAGAATGGCTCAAATTGTGTAAACAGAAAGGTAAATATTGTCTTAAGATAAGTTAAGTTAGTTTTATTTCCGCTATACGCACACAAATGCGTCGAAGCGTAGATCATGGGAAAATTATGAACGCAGGTACAGAGGTGTGTGTTATATTTCCTGGACCCCACAAAGACTGTTAAAGCTCTTTGAATACGATTATCACCGAAATCTAAAGTCCGACCACCTTGAGCTGGACTTATGTTCGAACCAGAAATCAACTATTTCGAACGAAGTAGCCCTGTGACAATTTATGAGGATGTCAGTCACATCAGTTTCAATGTTTTGAAGCTTGTCGTTCTAGTTTCTATTTGCAAATTCAAAAAGTCACGATAGTGATGGTATCCGGCAACGCAGAGAACGGCAAGAAAATATTTGTCCAAAAGTGTGCACAGTGTCACACCGTGGAGAGTGGTGGCAGGCACAAAGTCGGTCCAAATTTACACGGTTTGATGGGACGTAGAAGCGGCCATGCACCTGGTTATGCTTACAGTGAGGCAAACAAAGCCAAGGGTATTACGTGGAATGAGACTACGCTATTCGAATATCTGGAGAACCCAAAGAAGTACATCCCTGGAACGAAGATGGTGTTCGCTGGTTTAAAGAAGGCCGGCGAACGTGAGGACCTAATTGCTTACCTTAAGAGCGTCTGCTAAACTGGAGAGAGGATCTAATTGAGGTAACAGCTGTTAACAAGAGAAACCATTGGTAAATTAGATTTCCATCCGATGTTTGACTTAAGGGAGATTCATGCAAATAAACTATTGAAAATAAGTTGCTTTTCTTTATAAAGGCTTTTGTTTTATTTAAAAATTGTTTTTAAAGGGATTCAGAGGTGCTTGAGAGGTTATTGATATTGAGCTCAAGATAGCAATATCAAAACTGAAGTCTAACAAAGCTGCCGGTGGGGCCTGCTGGAATCTTTAAGGCAGCTGGAGATGATCTGCCCCAGTTCATCTGTAAGATATGATCAGAGGGAAGCCTTCCCGACGAGTGGAATGTCAGTATCGTTTGTCTGATCCACAAGAAAGGAGGCCATTTTGACCTCGCCAAGTACAGAGGGATGAGTCTCCTTAACAGCGTACAACATACTTTCCGCCATTCTGTGTGCCCGCCTGAAACCATTCCGATAAGTCTGCATCCTGGAAAGCCCACTATTGACCAAATCTTCACACTACGGTAGATCCTGGAAAATACTCAACAAATTCAAATCAACACCCATCTCCGTGAACTCTGCCAAACGCATCGGGTTGTACAGGCTGCCGATGGAGAGTTCTCTCTACTCCATCAAGGTCGGTAACGAACTCACCGAGACCTTCAGTGTCAAGAATTGATTTAGACAAGGCGACCCGCTGTCGTGATTTCTTTACAATCATCCTGGAGATCGTGCAAGACTCACACGCCAACACTAGAGGCACGATCTTCCAGAAGTCAGTACAACAATTAGCATACACGGATGACTTTGACCCGATTGGCAGAACACAGCGGGCCGTCTTTAAGGCGTTTGCTGCCATTGAGACGGAAGGGGCTAAAATGGGTCTAGCGGTGAATGAGCGCAAAACAAAGTAAATACTGTCCTCAAGGATATACAACATCGGCTTCTTGGACAGACCGTCGCGGTGGGCAGCTATAGGGTTGAGGCAGGGACAATCTCACAAGTGGATGAGGATGAGGTCTCTTCGAGAGACAGATTCTGCGTCGGATCTTTGGTGCTGTTTGCATTGACGATTTTTGGAGGAGAAAATTCAATCAAGCCTAGTCAGGGGTCTACGGATCCAACGCCTAACGTGGCTGGGCCATGTATGTAGAGCACGTGGGCAGAGCCCGAAGGGTCCTCGACTCCGAACCTGTGGGACAACACAACAGAGTACGCGGAACTGGAGACAGCTAGCCAGAAAGCATGGTGGCGGTAAAGGCTTGTTTGTTGAGGCCCAGGTCCACCCTGAACTGTAGTGCCAACGAAGAAGTCAGTTGAGTATGAACGGAAAACGATCGGTTGTTCCCACATGCAGGCCTGATGTGGCAGCTATCACTTCTTGTTATCCTTCACGATGTTGGAAGTATAGTTCAAAAATAACAAATGAAAACTCAATTAATCGTACGTAATATATTTTAATATACAACAACGCATAATAGTCAGGATCGACATTGCAAGCAGGTAAACGAATGTGTCCTGACACAATTTTTTAAGATTTAAATATGTATATTTATTCATTAATAATTCTCTAAAACAAAACAATACTTTTTTTCCTTATATACACACAGGACGAGTGGGAGACACATTTTCAAAACAAAAACAACAATAAGAAATACATTTTCCCTTGGCAGATAGCCATGCATGAATCGGAGGAGGGTTTGATGTCTGAACAATTGATAAACTACTGACTTTGTTTCATTGAATTCGAATTGGAATGGTTTATATTTTTGTGGGGGTACGAAGTATGCGGTTGGCATCAGCAGCAGATAGTAGTATTGCGTATGTATTAATAACAAAACTTTGTGTGATGAGGAGTGTGCGGGCTTATGCCTTTCCACTGATTGCAGCACCACCGGGTGCCTGTGTCTTCTCGTTGTCCTTCTCGAGCTGCTTGCCGAGGTATTCCCTGTTTTGAAATTGAAATGTATATTTTTGAATATGGTACACTTTCTTGAAAGAGCGCTTGAGAGAAACTTGATGTTCTGGTTTGATGGTAATGAGGAACATGAGGATGACATCACTGAACGTTGTTGGGCACTTACCAGTTGTGAACCATCAGCTTTTGGACAGCGAGCAGAGCTTCATAACGAACATTGGGGTCCTCATGACCGAGCAGTTGCATAACTATCTGCTTGCCACCCAGTTGCTCAAGGACACTTGAATTAGATTAAAGTTACTTCACATTGCAGAGTGAATCGAATATTTGCAATACTTACTGCTTTCCTCTGGGATAGTGACGCACATACTCGCCAATATCGAAGCAAGCAACCGAGAGAATCACGGCGTCCTTGGATGTCTCCAGCAAATGAACCAAAATTCTCAACAATTCGTAGTTCTTCTCGTTGAGGCGTTGTGCATTCTCGCGCCAGAATTTAGCCGACTTGTGCACTGGAGACCATTCCAAACGGGCACTCTTCAACTCGGTGGCATACTCATCGAACGAGCTCAAGTCCTGTACAGAATTCTGCAGCTTATCGGTGAGGAATTCAACATCGGCAGTTATGTCCTCATCGTCAAAGCGGCGTTGTTCCAGGATGGACAACTGTTTCAGAACCTTGCACTGGACCATTGCAATGCAGTGCTCCTTAGCGACTTGCGACTCCTCGGGTTTTTCAATTAAATTACGGAACACTGCCAGGATGATACGGGTTACCTTTGAGAAGTAAAATGGAAATTTTAATGATGACAGCAATGGAGGAACGTATGAGATTATGACGTTAGGTTTCACGAATTTGATTCCCTCACCTTTTCCTTAGCACAGTCGTTCAAAATGTCAGCCAAGATGGGGATGACACTGAACTTGTTCATCTTTCCAGCTAACAATGGATTGAATGTCAGCACCCACAGGCAGAACACGAGTTGGTATTGCACCTAAATCAAGACAAATCGACGCATGAGAGCACCATTTAATCGCACAATGTGAACCACTTACCTGGAAATTAACCCTTGATGACAGAATACTAATCAAAGTACTGATTCCATCAACAGACACAAAGGCAAAGCGATATTCATCGATGCGCAGCATCATCTGCAAGCAACGTCCTACCGACTGGATGTACTCATTGTTCTAAATGCCCACCAGGAAACAAAAAGTATACCAAAAGAAATCATTAAAGCATTGAACAGCACAAAGGTATCTCGCTCTGTTAGTGGAATTAGTAACATCTAACGGACAGATTACAATTGTTTACTAAAACGACACCGATAGCGAATTTTTCAAATTCAAAATATAAATTAATTTGTTTTGTTTTCAATTTTGATAGACAGCAACGAACATAGAGAAGACTAGGAAATATAAAATTTAGAACGTTTGTCATGTACTTTACCAACACCTTTGTAAATCGTTTGTATGTGTATATATATATATTTTTTTTTAACTCGTTTTGAGGTTAATGTAATACTTTATTTTTTTCTTTTCTTGTGAATGTTCGCTTTTTACAAAGTGTTCCTCTTGGAGAGTGTTGAGTGAGTTAGTGGGTTAGTAAGAACAAGGTACATCTTTCAGAGCAGACATCACATTCGGGTAAAATCGTCGATCTTTGCGTCTCATTTGGCAAACTTAAGGCTTGGCTCCTTACGAGCGACACACAATTATCATTTTTGGTCATTTTGGAGGACCTCATGTTCTAGATGGCGCGCGCATCATGATACTGGCCGTAATCAATTGAATTCGAATTAAACAAAAAAGAAAACAAAATAGACGTACAAATTAGAGGATAGAGGGCGAAGAGGAGAGTAAATAAAGAATACAATTCATTTAAATCGTTTTTTTTTTTTTGTAGTGATAAAAAAAAGTAACTAAAACCACACAGACACTCTACCGGAATCACAGTCGGAACGTTTGCCCCTTCTCTGGCTGCTGTTGTCGGGTTCGAGCTCGACAAATCACTTGGCACCTCGCGATATGTCTCATGTGACTGATGCTGATCGGCGGCATTGTAGCTGCTCTGCGGACTGTAGTGATGATTGCCGTTGTGATGATCTTTCTGATGATGATGCCCGTGGTGACCGTGCTGGTGGGTGACTACTGTTTGGACACGTTTCGCCAGAATTGCCATTTCTTTAATGTAGGATTTAGCCTGGCGACAATTTTCGGTGTTTTGTTTGGTATTGTTTGATTTTTTTTTTCTTTATTTAATTGAATGGAGTTTACTTGCTGGTTTTCGTTTGTTCTGTTATTTACACTTGCGACCAATGCACATTCACATACAAATTACACACACAATTGAGATGCAAACAACAATCCTTGCGAACCAACAACAACAACCACATTTAAAAGCGGACATACAATGCTTCGTTTTTTTTTTGTTTTCTCATGTCGTATGTGGTTTATTTTTATTCTTTCCCTTTTTCTGTTTTGTTAACATTTTTTGAGAACAGAGTGTGGTTAGGTAAAGTAGGTGAGGGTGAACAAATTAATTAAAGATACTCGAAAAAATAGGAAGAAATAAACGAAAGAATTTTGTGCCATTGTGTGTATGAATTAAAAAATTGTGTAATTCAAATCAATTAATCTACTAATCAACTAAAACAAATTTAAGAACTTACTGCATGTCTACACCATTTACAAACAAGAACATTTGACGTGCTGTTGGCCCAATTTTTGTGGAACAGTTTTGTTCAGGGTGGCTCAGTTTATTATCCCTTTGTCACACTGTTTAGCCAACTCTACAAAGTGTGACTCAATGAATGAACAATGAAACAACATGATCATCTCTTATGAGTTCTCAACATTCAATAAATAATATAAAAAAATATATAAATAATTAAATAAACAACGTAACTCATCGTTACTCGAATGGCCGTCGCACACCCCTGTATTCTCCATATTCACGAGATTCGATGAGAGTTTGCTAGGCAATAATTATAATGCTCAAAATTGAACTTAAGAGCTGAGAGATTATCACGCATAATCCATATTCCTACACGGTTCACACCTTTTTCGCAACAATAAGTGGGACCGTTATTTGCATAGCTGCATTGCCTTTTGTGTCCCTGCATTTAATGTCGGCATTCATGTAACTGGTACAAGTAGTGCAAAGTATAATTACAGTGTTTCTAGGTTTCATTAAGCAGTATAAACACATGGTTGGTGTTTTGTTGTATATGTAAAAACTTTACGTAATTTTACGAATACCTCTATAGATTCTGTGTTATTAGCCAAAAAATAATCCTTTTGTGCCATCAGAAGCAATGTCAACGGAAGTCAACCGGAACCCTTTCGAAAAGATTTTTTTTCGTAACATTTCATCAGTTTCTTTGGTTGCAACAGTAACAGAAACGCCAGGGATAAGAGTTACACTTCCGGTACACAAAAAAAACAGTAAACAGTGGCAAAGTTTACTGTGGGTCTGGTTTACTGGGTTGGATGGTGGACCCATTATTCATATAAAGGACATCATAACTGAAGAAGTTTATAGTAACCGCTGAGGACAACATGCAGTTAAAATGGCTATCCAACATGACAATGACTCACTCCCAATCGTTCATTAATTCATTGTCAGAGTCCATTGGGACCAGTTGAGGGACCATCAAGTGTTGGAATTACCATGGGCTTCTCATCAATCCCATCGAGAATTTGTGGACGGAACTGAAAAAATCGTTGGCTACACAACACATTTCACAATAAAACTCATCTGTGAACCGAAACTTAGAAGCAGTTGGTAGACCATTGCTTTAATTAAGTGTCTGAAACTTAAGCAGTCCATGTCAGGTCTGATAGAAATAAGTGCTGTGCTAAAGTACAAGGGCGGTCATACAAGTCATTGACATATTATAAAATCGAACGTTTATTCTGAATATGCTTATTATTTGGAACACGTCTGTATATCACACCATTTGTTTGGGAAGCAATGGTTAGCATCATGACTCAACTCAAAAAACCACGTCCAATGACGTGGACAAAATATGCCGAGGCATGAAATCACTGAGACAAATGTAATAGCATTTCTATTAGGAGGATATTTGAATCATATCTCAATGCGCATGAAAATTACATAAGACGAACTAGTATGTAATGTGCCCACCCTCTTCAAACTGCCCAGAGAAAACTGAACTGAGCAGAAGTGATTCTACCAGGAGGTTATTATGAACTCACCTCAAAAGTCCACATATGCATTCATGCAGCAGTAGAGGAGAGTTCCTCTAAGGCAACTATTTCTATTCATTTCGAAACACCGACGCAATGTCAACCAAAGATACTCGTCTACGTAGTACGAGCGTAGAACGCAGTGACTGATTTTTATCTTGAACTACTTAACATTATCAAACTATTTGAATATGCTAAATCAGCACGGAGATCACTCAAAGAAAAGAAAGAAATTGGTTGATAGAATGATCACATTTTCGACTCCACCCACCTCCGCTTCAATAATTTCACTCCTATTTTTCTTCTTTCTCCACACAGACACCCCTCAGCGTGTCACATTCAATTGAATTAAATACAATAAGTCCCCCTCTACGTATTCATTGCTTTCATTAATAATGTCTTGTTTGCAAATGATGAAACATACAATCAAATGCATGATCAGGAATAAATGCATAACAAAACCAAAAACCTCGTATCATGTGACAAACCATCATGCTTGAATGTTTATCTTTGAACCTCATGATTGGCATTCAATGGGATACAACAACAAAACCGACTACGAAAATGTTACTGAATGCAATACAAATATATAGATGAATATAGAATAACATTAACCATTCAATTTGTACATATTTACATGAATGTAACCAAATGCACTGAACATCCCCAGAAATACTCACGTTTACGGTCAATTGATCCTTAAGGAATTGAAGATAGAAGTTCAAGTCGGATTTTGGCATCAATTCCTTGCCCCAGCAGGCGAGTTTAGCCAAAATCCTGGACGACATGTTAACAATGAAACCATCCTGACGATTGAGAAGATTCAAAAATGGTCCCCACACGCATTCCTTCTTTTTTGTGGCGTAATCGTGGAAGTAATCGACACGAGCGCGGTCTTCTTGCAGAATATCGTCGATCATAACGAGGATATATTGGATGGTGGAGTCCTTGGAGACATGCGACAATAGATTGAGGAAAGTCTTTACAGCTTGATTGGGATTCGACTGCAGGTAGGCTGCCTTGGAGGTATCCAGACTGTTGATGCATTGATAATCTTCTGAGGATATCATCTGCGACTGCATGTAGGAGGCCCAGTTGATTGTCTTCTGACGGATGTCGGAGGCTTGTTGTTGCAGGACACTAGTCGCAGCAATCATGTCTGTGGGTATACCAGGATTCCCAGTTAGAAACAGAAATAATTGCATTGATTTTTTTTCCTTCTTATATTTTCTTACCGATGTTCTCGTCTGGAAGATTGATTAATCCCTTTACGTCCGCCATGGTGTATGAATCTTTGAGGATAATGGAATTTTCTACTAGAAATTATATTATATCTGCAATAAAGAAATTGATTTGGAAAGACGAAGAAATTGCTGCTGAAAATTTTTCTTTTGCGACGATTCTATTCAGCTGACAGGTCTTGTGACTTTATCGAATTAGAAAAAAGTGGTTGGAGACTTTTCGAATAAGATTCGAAGATGGCTGACAGTTGGCTAAGAATGTGTGTCAAATTAAACGTCATTCATAGGGTGCAGCAAAAACTTGCCGCGAATTGTATTTATTTTTTTTTTTGTTAAAAACGAAGAGAATAGTCTCATTTAACTGCAAACAAATAGCCATAGACAAATATTGTACCTAGCTATGTACGCACATCTGGTAGAGATCCCAATTAGAAGAAGCATCGTAATCAGATCTTGAATTCCTTAAATCAATGAGATATCGGCCCTACCCACTGAATGCGGCCATTTGTCAAAAGTTAATCCAATCTTTGACAGATCACAGCCAATTCAATATTTTTTATTTATTTTGAGCAAACAAATGGAATAAAAATCAAATTTATTTACTTAATTATGATCTTCACTCCAACTCTGAAGCGAAAAAGGGGAGCACAAATTAAATGGTCATCAAATCCTCTACCCGAGTTTGCAGCCGATGATCCCTGTGTTGGAGTATTCAGCGGATTTTGTGTGCAAGTCCGGAACCCTGAACACATTCGACAATTGTACGACTGTGGTGGCTTTGGAAAGGGATCCAAGTCTCGCAGTTGCCCAGAATTTATAAAACAAAAAGCGACTGATGATGATTTGGATGAGAATCTAGTTCTAGACCTAGAAGAAGCGTTTTTCCTTGTGCATTTCTTAAAAGTCCTTAAAGTAGAAGACGGTGATGGAATCGTTTTAAGCGCCGAGAGACTTTTTGATGAGTTTAAAGAGATTAAACCAAATTTTGTCGACAGTATAGTGGCGTACATCTATCTCAGGTCAAAGAATTGGGTGGTGAAGAGTGGCACCAAGTTCGGTGGTAACTTCTGTACGCGATGAGAAACAAAAATTCTCGAACAGACATTCACTTACATCCATCCATTTGTTCACAGTGGTTTACAAGAGAGGACTGCGCTTCTACCACGCCAGCTTTATAGTAGTCATCAGCAAGGGAGAAACACAGATGCCCAGGGACATCAAGGGGCTTCAGCGAATAGCGGAAACTTCAAACAAAGATCTGCTCTTCCTCGAGATCAGCACACCAGGCGACTGCGAAAATATTCTCGATAACATGCACAAGTATTCGATCTCGGAAAATATTATTAAACGCTTTAATTACAGTGCATTTGTTCAGCAAAAATAAAACACATCAAAAACACAATCCTCACAGCTTTTGTACTCTATGCTTCTTAGGTATGCCAGTTGCGCGGTATTCTGATCGTTCCTTGAGGTAGATCTCTTTGCACTCCTCTTTGAATGTTTCATTTGTGTACCATTTGCTTAAGCAGGCCTTAAGTTCATCGTTTTCTTTTCTACATTTTATGACCATCAAAATGCCGTTTTCCTTGCAGCATCCTTCGAAAGTCTGTACTACACTCAGGCATTGTTCGGCTTTTGCTCTGTCCCGCATAATCTTCGGAATCAGAACCTCAGTCTCGACTCTTCGCAGAGATCTGTCATTTGGATCACCTGAATGGAGCAAAGTTGAAAGTTGATTGCACTTAAAAGAATGTTGTGTTACCTAGCCCATGGGGATTTTTGGGGTCAATGGCAGTGCCACCAACAGATGATAGGGGATCAGTCCTTAATTCCATGTCTTCTTGTGAAATGTTTTATAACTGCGGCAAGGAAATGAAATCTGACAGCTTGACAGCTGTTTTTTGACAAGCACAGATACATTTGACAGCAGTTGAAGAACTTAATTCGTGTGAAAAGCTGTAGGGTGTATCAATCATGTTGTCTAAAGTATTTTTATGCATTTTTTTATTTTGAAGCGTTACAATGGGAATGTAAGAGAGCTGTTGTATGAACTGGAACTGGATACAATTTTGTGTTTTGAGACAGCTTACGATTTTCGTCTTCAATTGGAATAATACCTATCCAAGGAAATACTAAACTGTTCGTAATCCAATCGTCCCATTCACGGATAGTTTGAAGGAACCAGCAGTAACTATTCACGGACGGACTTAAGGGATAATCAGACAACGATAGTTTTTTTCAATTGTTATGTTTCAGCAGCTGTCAAAGTTTTCAACGGCATTGTCAAAATATTCAGTAAGGTATACAATCGAGTTTCCGGCTCTGTTGTAAATACGCAAGCAACTTAAAACTGAAATTGATGTGAAATGAAGATATCGTAGACGTTATAAGGGCAAGGAAAAGACTTTTTTTTTTTTGACGACAGACGCCGTACTGACCGATATCGAAGGAGAAGCAATAATGTCGTTTCGACAATTGGATTGGGAATCGGCCACTGCAAAGTCGCCGCTATTGGAGTGAAATTAAGCCATAAGTGTTCGAACAAGTATCAACGAACTCACAGAGATCAACTTCCTTTTGATTCAAAGCGTGGCGGTTTAATCGCACCTTATATCATACGAGATGAATAAGGATACACCTAGTCGCAGATATAGAGCGATGTGAAGAATGTCTGTAACTAGAGCGAAGACAGGAACGTAACCGAGCTGTGCTTTCAACAAGACGGCACCACATTCCATACAACCATCGCAAAGCTTGAAGTTTTAAAATTAAGCGTTGAATCGATCATGCGACACATCATTATCATGACAGCACTCGATATTTTCTCTGCAAGCTACATCAAGTCCACGCTAACAAGCTAGAGAGTGAGAAGTGAGATATCATTGCTGGAATAACTCCGCTGGATTTTTATTGGAGTTTCTTGGTCTTCTCCACAGATTTCTTGTGTGTTTTTTTTTTTTGGCGAAGGTGTAGTAACCCGTCTACAGTCTTTACAGTCAAGAGATATCAAAAATGCCTCGGATTTCTTACAGACGTTAGGGAGCTTGCGCTCGGTCTGTCTGCATCCTGGAGATCTATGTCATCTCCGGTTGTATTCTCGAAAGACCCAACTTTTGATGGAATCCCTAACCGAGGACGCAGACAGTCCCAGGCCAAGTACATTTTTAGTTCCTAAGAGAGTCTCCTCTGATTCTTGTCCAGCAAAATCATCGGCAATCTCATTTCCCGCGGACCGGTTCTGTGGTGACTCGGGATCCACATGCCTGCAGATCAAATGCAGAGAAGACTGCAATTGGGTTTAACAAGGCTATAGTTTTTTCACAATATTGTTCGTGGCAATTATGAATGCATAGGTTTCCGATTGGAAACCCGACGCAAATTTTGCCTAATGAGGTGTGGAGTCTAATGTTGTCGCTCTTCACTAAGGCGCCAGATCCAGTCACTTCATTTTTCTTGGAGCCATTCGTGAAGAGTCGTCTACATTCATTTACTGCATCTGATTGTGGCCGGAGCTAATCCTAAGAGCCAGGAATGTCGAAGTTCCAGTGCGAGTTGTACGAAAAACCACTTCCTTTCAAACCTGGAGGGGATTCAGCAGTGCAGCAAGAGCAGAGCCAGGAGATCTACGGAAAGCACTTATGCAGCCGAGACAGACCATTTTTTGAAGCTTATTCCACCAAAAGACCGATGCATAGGAGAGAAGGAGAACTCAAACGAATCCTTTTGATGATCGACCCCATGGCTTGCCAAAAATTATCTTACACTGGCAGGACCGTGGCAATTTTCGACTCGAATCGAGAATATGACCCAGACATTTATCTTCATCGGAAAAGCGAATGTTGACACCTTTTAGTATTAGTTGAGTCAGAACAGGCAATTTCCTCCTTCTTGTGAAGACCGACAACCGTGTTTTGAGATTTAACTGAAATCCCATCACAGGTAGACAGTGCCTTGTGAAAAGGTAACTAGGACCAATGAGCATATTCTGGGGTAAGTGTGACTACTTTGGCACCGAGACAAAGACCTACAATCAGACACTTTAACCATTAAAATGGCCTAAGCGGCTGCAGGCATCGTTGGATGATGACGAACCCAATACACCATGAAAATCAGATGGTACATGTAGTGGAGTTATCAAACTAGGAACCGTTTCCATCGTCAACCCTCAATTCATCTAATTGCAATCAAATGCATACAGTTGAAAGTAGAACACTTAATTAAATCATTTATTCATAAAACATATAAAAAGCTTGTTTAATTGTTACACCTTCTCAACCATTCACTCGGCACGCCATTAAAAACAAGAAGTTACACTGAATAAGCCGCAGCTAGAATAATAAACACGATGCAGTAGAAGAAGAAGAATAGGCGATCGATGGCTGTGGCTAAGATGATCCAGTCAAATTGAATTGACCTGGTAGTAGATGCCGTAAGCAGATGGTCGTCAAATGCTTCCAGGTTCTGATCGGTTAGCTCCTTGTGCGAGGAGCTCTGTGGATCTGTTTCCGAACTCAGATGCGACAAGCAAAGGACACAGCCAATGGGCCCGTTTAAGACATTCTTCAACCAAGTCGGCACTCGCCGTTGATGCTTCGCACTCGACAGGTAGAGTACAGTGACGGACACGATTGTGGACAGACTAACCAGCATCAGACTGCTACTGTAAAATAGTACTGAGAACAAAAACAAGCATTAGGAAATGAACATTGCGTCTCTGTCAAGGACTTACCAACTAGAGGTGTGTTCTGAGACAGAATCGGCAGCAACTGGGCAAAGTACATGAGAAACATCGCGATGACCACGACAACGATTCCGTTCAGCAGAAGCTTTTCACCCATTTGAGGAGGCAGCCAGAAACTGGAGAGCACCAGCAGGATAATGCACGACGCTGGCGTGAATATCAGAGACTTGTAGGTGCTGGGTTGCCGTGCCAAGTGATATTCAAGCGCAACGTACTTGTAAGACCTATCATTTGGATAGTTGAACGTGAACGATTTGACTTCCCACTCGTTGATATTCAGATCTCTGGTCAATACCCAATCGTACTCCTTTTTCTCGCTGTAGGACGGCTCGTACTCAACATCCAGTGCCCAGGAACCAATTTTCAAGCGGCACCGTTGTGAATCGAACGGCCACAGTCGCAGGTTCAGACTGCAGAACGCCGTAAAGACTGACTGGGTCAACCACTCGATGTGGCCAGTGTTGTTTACAAATATGACACCATAACCCATGTTATCAGCGCGGTCCGTGGCGCTGTTGAAGAGCGTTACTTCGGGTCGCCAAATATCATCTTCGGACAGCTGCAGTTTCGTTAGGTTTTCATATTCCGAAGGAGACCACTTCAACTTGTCGTCAGACCATATCTGGAAAATTGACATGAGAATAATAATGAGTGGTGGGCTTGAAATAATCGATTCGAGTGCTTTACCTGTCGCATGTAGCCCTGAGTGGTGATTTTTCCTTTGCGCTGATCAATGTCCAAGTGAACCAGTAAAAATTCAATGTACACCTTCGACAAATTACCATCTTTCAGAGGGTGAGTGAATTTGTTGTAACCGACGAAAAGGTCACGTTTCAATAGCTCGGCTGCAGTAGAGTTATCCAGTTTCTTTTTCGTCGCATCGTCTGGAATAAAAGTCGGTGATTAATGGCGAGAGAGACACAGATGTGTCGGACATGGACTAATGCTAGTTAATCAACCTTATTCTCTTAGTCTTGTCACATGCCACTCTGGCACACTGACCTACGGTTCTCTGGTCTGGCGGAAAGCTACAAGGTGTCTTAGAAAAACACCGACGGTAGCACTCCCTTCCATCTATTCTGCAAAGGCTCAGAGAGGCGGGGCTCTGGAGGAATAGTTCATACGGTCAGGTTTCCATACTCAAGGGAACGGACTTGTGCAACCAACAGTAGTCGCGGAGAAGACATTTCACTTACGTTCCCAGAACGGAAATGACGACAAGAGCAACTGGTAGCAGCAGAAGGATAATTTTGATCCTGTACACTGCTCAAAACGAGTGCGGTTGCGGGCGCAGGGATGATCTGTGACCTATCTGGGAAATCCCCGACACTAAGAGATGACTGCAGCGTTTTCTAAGCTGAAGTGGCTGTGATACAGGAGGCAGCACCTGCGCGGAGAGAACACAACATAACCAACCGAAATTAAAAACCTAACCGATATTAATCCGGTAGTTTTGATAGCAAAAGAAGGTCTCATCGTAGTAAAAGATCATCCATCAAGGATCGAATGGACCCAACATTTTGGTCTAAGTGAACTACGGCTTGCCTTACATAAGGGCACCCATTCATCTACGTACCTAGTGACTCTAATTTGCAATTTGGTGCGCATCGCTTGCAAGTGAGGACTTCAAAGATCGAACAGATTGAGAAAATACTCGGTGGTTCCTCGTGTCTGCCTGCTTATCTCTAAAACGACACTTAAACCAATTTTCGTGCAGCTTCGAATTCCATTTATACGTAAGATTAGCAACTTGTTTAGGTGATTTTACACAATACCAAGACGACCCTGACAGACTAAGCTGAATCCAAAAGCCGGTGAGTAAATATAAAGAAGACAGCAATATCGTGAAATCAATCGACTTGAATACCGATTTGTTGTGTTTCATTTGTCGCTGTTTTGTGAATACTTGAACAAATAATACTCAAGTAAACTAGGCAATTGTTCTCCTCTCCTCTACGAATTCCTAGTAAGGGATGGCACTATCTTCCACAAGTCAGTCCACCTGTTGGGTTATGCAGATGACGACGACATCGTCGCACGTTCCCATCGTGCCGTTGTGGAAGCTTTCAGATCGATTGAAGAACAGCCGAAGCGAACTTAGGTCAAAACGAAATATATTCTGTCGAGTATGAATCGTTCCAGCGCACACCCCTTTGGACGAAACATCGCGATCGACAGCTACAATTTTGAGGTTGTTAAGGACTTCGTCTACCTCCGCTCAGCAGTAAACATTACGCACAACATCAGTAGCGAGATCAAGTGCTGAGTAACTCTTGCCAGCCACTGTTTCCAGACAATTGAGTAATAGAGCCCTCTCTTGAAGGACCGAGCTGACTTTATTAAGGCACTGATCATACCAGTCCTGTCCTGCGAGGAGGCATGGGCAACCTCAAAATCGGATTAAGAACTCCATGGTTTCTTGGAAACTGCTGTTGTGTTTGAGTTTACTGCACTCCCTTTGGAGGATCAGATTGAACTACGAATTGCACGGGCTGTACATCGACATGAGCTTAGCCGGGTGTTTACAGATCCATGGTCTAGGGTGTGTAAACAACTCAGCTCCGGCCCGAAGAGTATTCGACTGTGGAACAACCGACATGCATATCGATGTCATTGTCTTGAATCCCAGCATCCTGGAGGACAGGAAGACCAATTCTCTGGCTTAAAGACCAACTCATCGGGGACTTATGACAGCTCGGTGCTGATGACGGGAAGCAAAGTGCCAAGCTTTTGCCAAGACTCAGGCCTAAGAAGTAAGTAAGTAAGAGTGGATTGAATACATCATGCATTGCTCTGCACAGTAACATTCAGCGGATTAAGATTGTTATCTACCCCCATTTCCGTAAAGGAGACAAGAAGCGTGTAGTGCACGAAGGTGGTTAAGGTCTACTAATATACGATTTGTCAGCTGTCTGTTCAGTTGTAATAAAAGGAAACCATTTTCAAGGCCACACCTTCCCGGTTTCCGTACGGAAACCACTCTTTCTCAACGTCTAGATTCGAGAATGTGGCTGCTGACCCATTCCGCCCGTGACTAGGAATTGAAATACAATCACTTCCACTTTTCTTTCGCAGAAGTTCGCAGTGCAATCAAAGACTGTGATCATAAATGAATTGAATGCATGAATGTGATTACAGCATGTTCATGTAAGTCTAAGGTCAATATCATACTTGGGGCCTTAAAAATCAAACTTTTATCTCAGAAACCAGAGGAAACAGACGTCTGCCCATGAGACTCTGATACTTGAAGTGCATGCTCATATCATACATGTGTGTACTTATATCGCACCCTGAGTACAATAGAGCGATAATTCAATTAATTACAATCCATGATAAAAAATCGAAAAAGAAACAGAAACAGTACGAAATATATCTTTTCAGAAAAATTCTCTTGTATTCTCAAGCAACAGACTGTTCATTTTTTTGCTGTAACAGGGCGATACTTTTTTATTTGACTTGAAAATAAATAAAACAGATTCGGTGAATTAAATGCTTTTAATAAAAAAAAATTTAGGATCTATCGCCCATTGCACCCGGAGCAACTGGAAAAAAACTGAACATTGATGCGAATTTTTAACTAGTTTGCCTTGAGTCATACCCGGTGTCATCAAATGAGAGCACGACGATACTGGTTGAAAACTCGTCTGCGATTCACAAAAGACAGTTTGTAACTTATCGTCTATTAATTTGTATATCAGGTTGCCTATTGATTTTAGTTTCTATTTTTATTTTATTTTTTTAACTTGAATATTTACGTTTACGTTATTGTTGGGTTAAACAGTAATTGGTCATAAAAAATTCCATTTTACAAAATATTTCCATTCTACTGTGTCATGTACAATATTTCCGCTGCAAGTACACTTTGAGAAACTTGTGCGGTAAGGAAATAGTTGGCTAAATAGCCTCTAAATATTCTATTCACATTATCCAATATGCTCGACGGATAGGCTCTCGTCAGATATCGTGACAGTGAACGCTGCATTACTAACGAAGTAAATTGGAAAAGGATTACCACTTGCGTCGTATTTTAGTGGCGGTGGAGGAGGAATCTCAAGTTCATCGTGTTCAATCCAATGTTTGTTTTTGCCATATCAAACCCCCCAATAGTGGTTCAGGTACAAAGGAGAAGAAGGTTACGGACGCATTGCAGTTTACTGTTCCTTACATCAAGGCAATCGGCAATCTGTAGCAGCCACAACTGGAGGAGGAAAAAGGACTTTCCGTAGGGGTTTCCAAGACATGGGTGTACCCAAAACATTCTTTCTATTCTTCTCCTCCTCCTGAGATAGTAATACAACATGATGGTTTAATCATCGCTCGAGTCTTCCGCTGAGTTCGTAACTAGTCAGTTACCGAGTTGCCAATCGGTTCACTTTTTTTTTAGGTGTTATGTGTGCATTGGGCCTAAGTGTTTTCTTTGTAAAATTCAGTTTTAACATCATAATTTAGTATTTCTTAAATTCGAAGATGCGTTTTTTTTTTTTCGAAATATCATGTTTTGACTTATCACTCTGGTATACTGAAGGTACGATATCTACATTCATATATTGGGTCTATAACTTATTCGTGTGGATTGCGAAGAGATGCCGTAACTTGTATTATTCCATTGGAACATGCGTTGGAAAGCTACTGTCATTGTACGTCATTTCAGTATATGTCATTCATTTGAAGCGTAAACAACAATAATTTTTTTTCACTCAAATATGTCGAACTGTGTGCTTGAAAAGGTGTTTTTGCGGGGACACGACACACACGACACACGACGCCACAAAAGGAAGTCATTTTTGCATCGGATTGTTACTGGTGATGAAAAATGGATCCATTACGTCAGCCCCAAGCGCAAAAAATCATATGTGAAACCCGGCCAACCAGCCAAATCAACGGCAAAGCCGCATATCCATGGCGCGAAGGTAATGCTCTGTATTTGGTGCGATCAGAAGGGTGTGTTGTATTATGAGCTGCTAAAATCGGGTGAAACCATCAATGGACAACGCTACCGAACACAATAAATCCGTTTGAAGAGAGCAGTACCCGAAATACGCCCGGAATATGCGACCAGACGAAAAAAAACGCACGAATTAAGTTAAAAATTCCCAATTACGTCAGTTTTTGATAAACTGTGAATGTACTGAATATGCGAATTATTCTGTCAATACGTGACACAGTTTATTATCATGATTGCTGGATTTTCCTTCTTTTTTTCATTACATTCTTTAAATAAACACATTGAATTACTAAAGAGCGATGTTATCAACAGAGAGAACAGATAGCTTAGCTCAGTAACTGTAGCAAGCAAAGGATTTAAGTTGGACCAAGGCATGCACAATATTGAAATCTTACTGAAGAGTCAAGATTTTTGTGAAAAATAAAGTCCAACAATTGATAACCGAGCTCACATGACGAACACTACTCGTGTAAACTTTATGCGAAAAATATTTTGATTGCCTTTTCGAAAGAACAAACATTCCCAATATTGGTGGTCTAGAACCAATTACCATTTGAATATGATGCCACATGCATATGTAGGTGTACACCTTCATACAGACAGACTGATCGCTAGACGGACTTGAAATGCAGACAGAATCATAATCGAGACCCCAGCCCATAGAATCCGTTGCGTGCAGAAATTCCTCTTCACACGATGCTAATAGACGACCTAATGAGTACGTTGCGTATGCAATCCACTTTTGCATAAATCTATAAAAGCAGAAAATTTAAAGGTCCCTAATTATTTGAATGTTTTCAAAAACAATCAAACAGAACAAAACATATTAATTCATTCATAAAATATCGAAAATGTCCATGGAAACATTCCGTCAAACGCGCAATAAGTTGAAAGTTACCAATTTCATCCGTGTCGTGATGCAATCAACTTGTGGTCTCTCTGCCTCTCTTAGGGCTTAATTTTTTGACGCAAAGCAACGGATTCTATGTGCTGTGGCCTTCAATGGACATTCATATGAGCTCACCACGAATTGAGATCTTCCCAAACTCTGACACTTCATTCATGTGGAGATGTCTCATTCGCAGACGCTTCATTGCGAATCTTTTGGTGATGAATTTGTGGATCGCGTTTGCCTCTCCTGTGTCTTGCGAACTCCGCTTGACAGTTCGTAAAGAGAATGAGTGATTCGTGGAGAAACAATTAAAAAATTTTAATAAGGATACTTAAACTAATTATTGTTGAGATTTTAGTAGATACAAAACTCGATAATTCAAAGTACATATTTTTGCATACCAATACGTATAACATTTTGTTTGTGTGCTGGAAATTGGTGGTTTCTGAATGTTCCGGTACGCAGTTAACGGCTCGTATGGATGGCACTTTAGACAGACATCCGACCTCACTGCTGACCAGAAATGAAGTATGATAGAGATGCCCAACTTCACAGCTGATTTCCCCTAGTCCATCGACGAATTTCAGAGGCTTTTTGACGGTTATTCATGAATTTTTGACAGTTATTCACAAAATAACGTATATGCCGTTCTCTAATGGGTCAATTTAGAAAACGATGTAAAAAATGGTTGTCAAAAATGTTAAGCGGCAAGAGAGGTAGAAGTTGGGCGTCTCTTTCTGCTGCTGACTATCTCCTTGTCAACTGACGATTTTGAGGGACTAATTATTTGACTTCCACTTGTGATCCGGGTTGCGTAGATATCTTATTTTTCGACTTTTATACATTTACCGTATAAAAGAGTAAAAAAAGTGTATAAAAGTGTGTGTATATATATACCAGCAATATTTTCACGTGTATAATACACGTACAAATGTGTGTATAATGCGTTGAGTATTCATTCGTCACCAACCCTGCTTGTGATAGAACAATAGCACGCGCAACACGAGTGGTTGCTGAGAAGCTAGGTCCTGGCGCCCTACGGGCTGTAGCACCATCCACATATTATTATTATTATAATTATTTGACATTCAATTTTACAGTCGAATTTGAATTTTTTGAAAGGTGTTTACGAAATCATGTGAATGGCGTTCTTTAATAGGGCAGGTTAGCCCGCGAAGACATTATAAAAATCGATGGGGCATCGAATTGTGTGTACTCGCAGATAGCAAAGAGTAGAATTTGCAAACTTGTTTGGCACTTGTGGATTGCGTCTATGTCTTTGTGGATCGCGTTCTCAGTTTTGACAGTGATTGATTCTCAAAGAAAAAACTTAAAATCGTTAACTATGTATTTAAACTAACTTTTTTTTAATTTTCTTGATAAAAAGTTCGATAAGTAAATGCGCACATTTTGCGTACCACGGATATTTCTAAATTCGCCTTCGCTGCTCGTGGCTCAAGTGTTGTGTCCACAGTTTAGTTCGTTGTAAGCATTACGAATTGATTTTTAAACCAAGCTCATTCTTCCGGTGAAATAAAAAATGCAAAACTTCTTATCTTATCGTAAGAAACAACCGTTTTTCTTTCCTGCGGTTAGTTAGTCTTTTCTTAATCTGAAAGAACTGAAAAACAATTTCGTTGTTGCATATACGTTTTCACTACACTTGTGTTTCTGCAAAACCCAGACTTTGTTATGGGGTAGAGAGCCAAAAGGCGGAGGTCTACACATTTAAACACGATCCCAAAAGAAATCGATAATGTTATCTTATTGAGGCATCGTATTAAAATCCACACTTCGTTGCATACTCCAGAGCATTTAAGATATCCTAGACGAGCACTGATTTAAGTTCACGGTCACAAGAGATGGATTGTAGTGAAAATATTGATAAATAAAATACTTTACCTTCCGTGGATTTTTGTTTGCTTGCCTCTTGCCCATGGACCGCGCCATTGTTGAATATCTGAAGCAGTAAGCAACCGGAAGCCAGTATTATCGCAAGTCGCATTTTTTTATCCCAGTTCGGTTGCACAAACACACCCTTCAAGTAGCACCAGAATCGAATAAGACCAAACAGAGGAGTTCTATAATCGCGAGCTATTCCGACGGCAGTTCAAGAAGTACTAAATTTACTGTGAGACTGTTTATTTCGAGAACATATTCAAATTAAGGGTATCGCAAGCGCATATTGAAGGCTTTCTTTTTATATCGCTCGCACTCATATCCACCAACACATGCATGCATGCATACGTAGACGTTGTGTACACATTTAATGGCGCCGCGATACTGCGATACCATGGAGCCGCGAAATCTTGGCTTCTGGCTCAATGACGAACTGTGCATGTGTGTCAAAAGTGAAATCTTTTGTCTGCTGATTAGGACTAAATGTCTTCGTTCTACATTTATTCAATTTAATAACGTATCACCTAGATGCAGCGTCGTTGTTCGCCAATCAGTGTTCCAGCATCAATTAGAAGACTATGCGATGAGGTAGTGCGTCCAAAAATAAACTACTTATGTGTCTTCAGGATAATGCTGCTCGAGACGATCCAGTTGCTGTTCAATCGTGAAAGTGAACATTTGCCTTGGTTTAGCTATGATAAGCCGTGTGTTGTCTTCGCCTTCGATCTGTCTACTTTGGATAATTTTCAGTAATATTGGAGGATCACTTCAGTGTAAGCCATCTGAAAAGTGTGTCTCTATAATCTTACGAATCTAATCTCTGCATCCGGTATGCAAAAGATTAAGAATATTTTTGAAATTGTTTGCTGTCCCCAACGCAATCAGCTCACAATAACACGTTCTTGAGTGATTTACATATTGTGCCGATTTAAAACTTTACACATGCCACTTGAATTGAAAATCTCTGTTCTTACTGTACCCGCGACAATCTTTCATTTTATCCGTTTCCGATTTTTGTGTTTTCAAATTTAAATTAAATTGTAACGGGAAACGCTTGAGTGGGTTATGTGAATATCAGAAACATAAACTTATTTCGATTAATTTGAATACATTTTTACTAAAGTTATCTTGTCTCGACTCGATGTATTTTCTGTTTGATAATTACCCTCACCAATGCTAAAATAATGTTTTTGTGGATTTCTGTTCGATAGTGATCGAAGTTGTGAAAGTTGCCCAGCTCCTCATCCACTTCTCTTATGAGACACTATGTACCTTAGTTCGGCATTGTCGCTATCACAACGTATAACTTTTCTGGCTACAGAGCGCGGAATACTCCCCAGAACCGCACTAGTAAACGATCGTACGGCCTGATTAATCATACATCGATTGGTAGCACTGGCTACATCATAAATTGCCGCATAAAATGCTTAAATTTGTTCCTATTGGCGTGTTTAAACCTAAAGACAGGATTCCTTGTTTGCTCAACACTAGCAAATGCTCTGAACTAAGATCATTAATAACTACTGGGTTGTGTAAAGGCCCGGCAAAATGCTCTAAGTAGAGCTACTCTCTATTCATTCGGGCGTTTTGACAATTGTGGAAACATTTTTCTTAATTTATTTCTCAGTTTGAATTTTCGGCAAATTGGGACGATTATTTGTGCAAATAATTAATTTATTCGAGTCGTCAAAAGCGCGCATTCTATTTCGATATGGACAACTGAGGGTTACGTGTTCCGACATAACTGTTGAATTCCGGAGGCGGACCCAAAGCAAAATAAAGAAACAACTAAACAACTTTAAATGTGAAGAAAACAGAAACAAGGAAAAAATATAACTTGCGTTTAATCTTTTGCTACGCTTTAAAAAAAAAAGGTCTAACCGCCTCGATCTTTCCAATTCACCTCCCCAATTTGAACTCCAAGAAATATCCGTTATATTTTCTGGCCAATTGGAGTGTATCTTTAAAATTTGTAGTTTCATCGCAGCGCCATCTACCCGCTCGACGTGATGTCACGCTCATTGAGGTTTTCATTTTCAACAACAACATTCTCGTAAAGTCGATAAAACTAGTACCAAGGCTTGTCAAAGAAAGACGCCCTGTAGACCTTTAAAAAAATATTTAAAAATATATTTAAATTTCAGTTTTAATTTGTCTTACTTGCATGTGGATACATGTATGTGGAAGAATATTCGAAATTTGGCAACTGATTCATCGTTCAGTGGATGCAATTCAAAAAGAGTGAAGTAAAGTTTCTACTCTACCTACATAGTACCCTACCCGTCGACGAATTTGAGAGGCTTTTTGACACTTTTTCATGAATTTCTGACAGTTATTCACGAAATAACGTAAATGCCGTTCTCTGATTGGTCACAAAAATGGTTGTCAAACATTTTAAGGAAGCAGAATTTTTGCTTCTCTATCATACTTCATTTCTGGTTTCTACTTTAGTTTGACATCTGAGTTCCTTCCTTCCTTTTATTTTTATATACTTCCCTCACAGCGTTACCACATGAGCTTGCTATTAGAAGTTGTAAATGATGACAATTTAGGAACGCGGTGATATTCCGGGGCCAGTCTAAAGCTGTATGCTCAGCTCAAAATCAATTACAGCGAGCCTTCCAACTGACTTCTTTAGTATTACAGCTCATTTGACACACGTACACCAACAACACGGCAGGATAAACGCTCGTAATTCCGCCCTAATCCATGTTAATTCCCTTATGTCAGCATTACCAGGGGATGGAATTTGGAGTACTGAATGAAAAACGAACTTTTAGCATTCTGCGCTCTTGCAACTAGTCCGATGTATTATCGTAATTGATAAACGATGGGAGATTTAGTAACAAATTTGTGGGATTTAAGTCGTGCTTCGATTGTACAAAAACGATGCCAATCGTATATGCCTCTTGTTGCATTCCAATTACCAGTCCTCATCTCGAAAAATTTAAACAAAAGGAGTAGAAAACTATTCTCTGTTATTTGGTTTTCCTCATAAACTCCTCCTTAAATAATGTACTTCAAAAGAAACGCCAGAACTCTTTAAGCATCTTCCGCGAAACCTCTCTTTGAACTCATCCAAAGAAAGTCACAAAGCAGCGGTCGTGCTTTGATATTTCACAGACACTAATATTGTAGGCGCGAGCAAAAATTTCTAGATAGAGCTATTTCTACAAACTCGGGCTTTTGAAAGTTGTGATACAACTTTCTCTTATTTACTCGTGATTTTTAATTTTTGGCAGGCTGAGGCGTATTTGTGTACGTAATTAAGTTTTTGTAGAGATTTTATATGAAATAATTGCATTTTTTCTGGTAAAATGAATTTCAGACCATTTTACTTGTGAAACGCACGCCTTTCAATGTGATTTGGAAAAGTGAAGGAGCCACGTTTTGACATAACATTCTCGCGTACGTAAGATAAGCCTATCAACGCCCGACAGCGCAAACACGACATTATCACTTCTGCTAATTCCTCGAGTCCTGAGCATATAGTAGTCTAAGCGAAGAACTTATTAGATAATCCCCCTTATTCTCTTAGTTGTGTCATTCAAAAATGTGTGTCACTTTAACACACATTCGTCACCGATGATCGTGTCACCGATGATCACATTTCATGAAAAAGGGAGATATTTTGTCGCAAGCATTTTTGTGGGCGACGAAAATCGGCGAGGAAGAAATATGCAAGTTTTAGCTCAAATTGTGTAATGATAGAAACAAAAGTTTCTTAATGAGTTCACGTGTAGTGTTAAAATAACACCAAGTCAACAATTTGAGTGTCTGGTCTATGAAGATACATGTTCACATACGCGCACCAGTATTTCCGAGTTCTAAACCAAAGGCATCCTAAAATTACAAAAATTATCAAATGCAACTACCGAATGGAAATTGATCCTCCTTGAATACGCAACCTGCAACATGCGCTGCCAACTTTTTTGAATTTGTTTGGAGTTGTTACTACAAATGGAAAGGTTTTTTTTTCATCTCACTTGAATTCAAGAATTCAAATTTTGATATAAGGTGACAGTAAAATGTGAGGCGACAATTTGTGACTTCGTCTAAGAAAATAAGGGGGAATGAAATCTGATCAGCGCTGTTTTTTTGATAAATTCATAATTTGAATATGGCTGGTTATGAAATTGTTTTAAATGTTTAATTGTTCTCTGAAGAAAGAATGTCTGTTGGACACTGCCGACTGCCATTGCATCTTGTTCTGTTTCCCTGGTCTTTTAATGAGGCCACTTGTTCATTTCTTGTGCCCGTTGTTTTATAAATGTTGGAAGAAGCAGCATTTTTCTTACAAACTATTATTAGACTTTAAGAAGAATTTAAATCCCATTTTCTCTAGCGGTTGAAATTATATTTTTTTCCTTTTTTAATTAAATTGTCAAAATTGAAGGCGGGCAACACTTTCCAATAAAGGTTCAGCAAGGTCTTGCAAAATGCAGTCATTTGGGGCGTTTGCTCTTCCATCTCATCGTCAGTGACATTCCGGACTATTTGTGGTTTTCTAACTGTATAATGTACACTGACGTGTTGAAGCTTTGCTCAGCTATCTCTGCAACAACCGACTGCGTACATTTTAACAAAGACATAAATTAGTTTTGTTAATGGTGCTAGATGACCACCTGAAATTAAATAACTCGGTCTTTGCCGAATGCTATATTTAATTATGGTGTTGGTAATGATACTCTCGCTCACTGGTCACTAACAGTGACATTAGGAATCTTGTCGTTTATTTCATTTCAGGTTGTGTTGCTAAGCACATTGTAAAAATAAATATTGTAAAATTTTAAGTCATTAATTTTTTGTAGGTATTGTATGTGCAGTAATTGCATTCTTTCTGGTAAAATGGATTTTGAAAAATTCAACTCACGTATTGTGATTTGGAAGACTGAGTTTGCAGTGCTTTGACAACACATTCTCGTAAACGCTTACCAACGCCTGTTAAAGATGGACCGCGCCTATGTGATTTGGCCTTTATTCCGTCTGGCAGTTTTTGTTTTGATTTTTCGTCTGACAGCTGTCAATTTACTTAAATGAGTTTAGTTTCACTTGAGAAGTCTATGAAAATATTAAGATCCACAACGGAAATGGGGGATCTAAATTTCACCAAAAGAATCTGCAGCTATCAGTGTGCTCGCGTTAGAAAACTGATTATAAAATTCCATTCACAGTGTGTCTCTAATTTGCGTTTGAAATAGAAATTCGAACTTGAAAGACTCGATTCATCTAAATGGGCTTTTTGATCTTAAATCCTTAAAATAACAGCATACAAACCCAGTGTCTTATTTCTGTAAGAGGCGTAGTCAATGGTACGATTATGTCTCAGGAATTACTTACTGTTATACTCCTTTATGAACCTGGAAGAATCCGATGAAATAGGAACGTTTTCTTATCGCTTCCTTGTCATGGAACGAATTAAGAACTAAATGAACATATAAAACTACTCCAACTTCAACTACCCCGCCAACTTTACAACCCTAACCCAGTTTATCATGAAGTCGACAGTCAAATGAATAGAAGAATCTTTAAACAAATTGTACTGAATATTTTGTACAAAGAAATTATAACAAATGAACAAGTGAAACAAATCAATAAAAACAGAAGTTCAAAAAAACACGATTTTTTTCTTTCACAGCGGAGTTGGATCTAAAAAGGGAGCTATTTCACAACTACGACAGACACCTGCGTCCAGCTAAGCCAAGTGAACTAATGACGGTTAGCTTCTACATCGAAGCAAATCATCTCGAGTTCGATGAGAAGAAGGGAGTTCTCACACTCTCCGCTTTCATTTTTGCGGTAATTAATCTTCATTCTTGCTATGAACGTTCGCCTAATGTGAATTTATTTTGCTCCATAGAAATGGGAAGATCCAAAACTAAAATGGACACCGAAGCAGTTTAACAACATAACAGAACTTCATCCAAGTGATAAAGAGATATGGCTGCCCGATCTGTGCATGTACAATATCGGAAACCAAGGACTCGGCATATCGAACCGTGGGCACATCACAGTAAACAGCACCGGCTCCGTACTCTGGGTCTTGGAGTCCCGTTTGAACAGCCTCTGTGAGATGGATTTGTTCTATTGGCCCTACGACACACACGCGTGCGACTTGCAAATCGGTTCGTATAGCCACACGGCCTTAGAGATTGACACGGTCCTGGAAGCACATCCGTTGGTTCAACATGTCACTGACTACCCCGAGTTCGAGGTGGCAGTGTTTTCCGGCCAGAGGGAAGACAAGAGGTACAATTGCTGCGCGGAACCGTACACACACATCTCTTTCAGGCTTGAGTTTCGCCGACGTTCGTCAGCATTCGGTGCTGTGTTCCTGGTGCCCTCCTTTTGCGTGGTAATGCTGACCTTAGCTGCCTTCTGGATTCCACCGCAGAAGGGCGAAAAGATTCTCCTGAATGGTATCAACATTGTGCTGATCACTCTGTACATTGTTTACTTCATCGAGACTCTGCCGACATTCTCCATAAGGATCCCACTGATTGGTGAGTGTGCAAACAAAAGCTAGCCAACGATGAATTTAACCAAGTCTCCCTGCAGCGATGTTTTACTTGATAAGCTTTGTCCTGGCGACGGTGTCCATGATCATCTCAGTTCTAGTCCTGGCCTTGTCCAGGTCTCCCATGCGACGAGCTGCTATGCGACGGAGCCTTCTTTTGAGCAAAATCGTGCGAAGTCGGCTCGGGGAGGTGCTCGGCGCTGCCGACGGCTTCACCAAACTGGAGCACACAGAACTCCATCAGAACCTTGACGAGGGGAAGTCAAACGACTTGAACATCTTGATCCGATCCAGCAGCTTCTACGACGACTGGATAGGGTTCGGTGTTATTGTGGACCGACTGTCCTTCCTCGCATACGGCATTGTCTTCGCCATCATAGGCATCGTGGCCCTAGCCAAATGAAACGCAAACACAATCCTTTGAATAGCTTCTATATTTTCTATGTCTCTATACACAAGGATCTAGATTAAGGACCTGCTATTTACATCAAATATAAATTAATTAAGTACAATCACTGGTAATCCTATGCCTAACTTAATCGTGACACTGATAAGTAAGAGAAAATTGTATAACAATTACAATTAGTATTTATTAACACACACATAACCTCAACGGCGCGGTGCGGCGACCTTTCTGTAATCCCCTTGCGGACAAACTTTTATCACATGTACGTAAGGTTTATAGCGTCTAATTAGAATTATGAGTGCAGCACAAAGGACTTGGGATCCTCCACCTTCGCCGCCACAGGGGTCGTTGGTTATTACTCTGGCCGGAGCCCTTAATGACCATCCAACTGAGCGATTGAGGATATATGACGACGACGACGACAACTGTGATAAGGAACAAATGCAAGGAATGAACAAGGGTTTGTGTAGAAACGAACGAGTTACTGGCCTCTGGCCGCCACGGGTTAGTTAAATGCATTTGTTGGTGGACGAGGCTCGAAGCCGGGCGGTGAGTAGGGCCAGTAGTGTCTTGGTGGAAACATTGGCGCTGCTGTTGTGGTCGGCGGTGGTGGAAGGAGATTTGTACTTGTGGTGGCAACATTGCTCGGTGAGTGGGCCGCTGTGTTGGCAGCGGCTATTGGTGATGGCATCGATGTCGATGGTGATGGATAGCCGAGGCTGGATGATGACGATGGCGAGAGATCTGGCTGCAAACCGGGATGATGGTGATGATGATGATGTTTGTAGGAACTTAACATGGACGCCGTTGGATCACAACCTTGAGCTTGAGCCTGACATGCCGCCATTAAGCCGTGAAAATCGAATTTGTAGGCGTACCGCTTGCCATGAACTTTTGTCATGATATTCTTGTCGTAGTAGTATCTGCAAGCAAAAAAACAAGGAATTAATGGAGGAAACAATTATATAGAGGTTCTTTAAAATGTCAGTTATTTGATAGGAAAAAGAACTAAAATGATTATTTTAATAAGCAAGTACCAAAGTAAGTGAAACCGACATTCAAGGAGTCTGTTAGAACAAAAATTTGTGTTGACGCATTGAGTTGGAAACTAAGCTTAGATTAGGTTCTAGTGGTTGACACTGACAGGCGCATAAATATAGCTCGTTGTGAAAACAGGTGGATTGAAGGCAGAAATCAAGACAGCCGACTTCTACTTCTCTTGACACATACACATTTTGTACAGGGTTTTTATATCGTTTTCTGAAACGAATAGCCATAAGAATAACCAGAAATGAAGTATGATAGAGACGCCTAAATTCTACCTCTCTTGTCCCTTAAAATGTTTGACAACCATTTTTTATATCGTGTTCTAAAACCAAATTGACCAAGAGAACGGCATTTACGTTGTTTCGTGAATAACCGTCAAAAATGCATGAATAACTGTCAAAAAGCCCCTGAAATTCGTCGATAGACTAGGCGTCAATCAGCTCCGAAGTTCAGCATCTCATCTCATACTTCATTTTTGCGAATAACTATCAAAAAGTTGCGTCGATGGGCAGTCAGCTATGATTGCTGATTGAAGACCTCCTACTCCTAAAACAAATTAATACTTGATCCGAGGTGATTTAGCTGGCTCACGCTGATATAGTCCAGCTATGTTCAGAAGTAGAGAAGGGACTGCACGTGTAGAGGAGGTGATACGCCCTCATTGTCATACCCACAGCTTCTGCGTTGCCATTAGTTTCTGGTCCATGGGCATGGAGATGTACCGACTAGCTCTGCCAGAGTTCAAGAATGATCTTATTTTTAAGATTGTTTCCAAGATTTTTGAGCTAAAAAATCAAAAAATTCCAAGATTTCGAATTTCCAAATTGTTGTATATAAATTCATTTGCAATATTCCAAATATCCAAATATTCCAAAAGGAATGTGAAGGGAAGTAAAGCCTGTTTATCTGTAGCTCTGCTTAATTTGTATGCATACTGATTTTTGACTTGTATTATAAACAAGCTGTCATTGTGTTGTTAATGATGAATTCCGCTTGAATTCGATTACTGTTCCTCTTGACAAATTGTATCTCGGTGTATAGGTTCAAGCCCAATTGGATTCTTTGAGTCTAAGCAGCAATGATGCTGAAGCATTCAAACAGACTTGCTTAGACTTCTACATTGAACTGGTCCATCAAATCTTAAAAAGATTTGACTTTAAAAACCAAGCATTTGGAAGGTTTAACTCTTCTAAATCCACTAAGCATAACTGTACCGATATTTAAAATGTTTCCAAATTTAATTGTACTTAATGGTATTCACGACGCCGATGCCGAATTTCGTAAGATAAGAAAAATGTGTTGAAAATCTCTTTTCTGAACCTCGATCTTCAAAGTTTTTTGAAAAGTGTTTTACAAGCGAAGCGTGGTCGTGAGAGCTTAGCATTTCCGTTTGAAACTGCTTCCGCATTAATCTGCTACTGTTGAACGCATATTTTCGGAAGTTAGCCTAAATAAAACCAAAACAAGAAATTCGTTGTCCACTGAATCCTTGCAATTTATTCAAGTATGTATACCTATGAGGCAGCAGGCTGTATTCAGAATGTAAACATATAAGATATTTTTCTTCTTAAATGTATTAAAAATGTTATGTTTTCCAAAAAATTAAAGTAATATCAGTTTTAATTTTTTTTATTTCCCAGATTTTGAAAGCTAGAAATTAAGATTTCTGGTGAAAATGGTCTGGCAGCACTGGTACCGGCGGATGCATATAAGGTCCATTTCTAGTTAATTCAAGAGTACAAAGCGCTGTTGACTTTTCGAAGAAATTCATCTTCCGATATGGGACTTATTTTTCCAATTGGGAATTGGGGAAATACACAAGTGATCATTGAAAAACAGAAACATTCACAGTGTACCTTTGTTTGATGTGCTTTATATTTACGAGTCGCAGTCCAAGAAATAATTCCAGTACTGCATGAATCATTTCGTGGTAGAGTATTTCCCAGTTTTTGTGATCACAATTAGTCGTTTACATTAAGTGATTTTTTGCCGTACTTTGGGAGGTTCTGAAAGCGTGTACCAAAAACTTTAGGTGGTGTCAACGAAATGCTCACCGAAAAATCACTTAATAGTATGTTTACACCGCACCCAAACCCAACATTTCGGGGTAAACATTTTGAAATACCATTTTGCACTCGCAACTTCAGCATTTCGAGTGACATCTAGTGTCAGAATTGATTACATACATTTTCTTTTGATTGGAAATCAGAGGTGGTTGAACCATTTTAGCTAGCTATATTAAGTTAAAGATGTATTTACATAAGTGCTATTTCAGACATATTATATAGTCGGTACGAAATTCAACATTTCGCTGAAATGCAACACTCCAGAATACAGGAAATGTATGGCGAAATGAAAAGTATTTGGGATGGAATGCAGAAACTAGGCGAAATACAGAATTTGGGTGCGGTGCAAGCGTACTATAAGTTTCGAAGGACATAAAACTATAGGTCCCTTCACTCGTGAGAGAACAATGGCGAGCACAAGAGGAGCAGTTGCTATAGAAGCTAAGCCTAGGTCCATTTCGGACTGTACTGTCACCCATATTATGGTTATATTATCAACCAAATTTCAGAGTGACAAGTGACATTTAAAGTGAATAGTGACGGATGGTTTCAATAAGCGTGTGCGTACGTTCGTTCTGTACTTTGAAGGGGAACATCGCATTATTTACAATAAGTTTTTTAATAGCAAGTTAACACCGCACCCAAATTTAACATTTCGGCTAGTTTCTGCATACCAGCCCAAATTTTTTGCATTTCGCCATACTTGAAATATTGAAATCATCGCAATCATAAGTTCGTCAAATCTAACAATCCTATTTACAGATTCAGCACATCATTTAATGACTTTGCAGCCTGCTGACATATACCAAAAACAGCTCCCAATATATCCCAATATATTTAATATGTCTGAATTAGCACTTAAATACATCTTTAAATTAATATAGTTAGCTAAAAAGGTTCAAACACTTCTGATTTCCGGTCAAAAGAAAATATCTGTAATCAATTCTCATTTGTCATTTTGGACAAATTTGGATTTCGAAATTTGTTCCCCGAAATATTGGATTTGGGTGCGGTATAATCGTATAAGAACAAATGAAACACATACAAAAGTTTAAAGCATGTAAGACTAGCAAACAAAATATTCTACGCAAATGTGGAATTCCACGTTGAACTATTACATTGTTAAGTGAGGTTAAAAGCGACAGCAATGTCAGTGTTCGCAATCTACTAGGCTATAACACCCCAAATACGATTAGCGAATCGAATGATAAAGTGGTTAAATACAACGAGGGTTGGTATTACCTCGTACCAGCAAACGTTGTGGTACACGAAATTAACTTATTGGAATGGAACGTTGCTAAGCTGCACCAGTGTTCCAAAAACGGTCACAGAAAGTAGTTTTTACTGATGACAAAATATTCATATTTTATGCTCAAACATCACGTCATGCGTGTATATTCAGTCCGAGTGTTCATCAATGTGGACACCACCTAACCTGATGATTTGGTGAGAATGAGCTTATAATGGGGTTAGATTACGTTTAAACCCTACCTATTGTGGGCTCAATAAGCTTAATTTTTGTCGAAACCTGAGCGAATGGTTACCAAACGCTTGTTTTGGAGAACGTTTTCAAGATTCACAACACAAGACTCCGCTCCCGCTCATAAGGCAAAAAGTAACTTTCAAGACTTCATTTCCACGGAAGAAGGGCTATCTGGAAACCCACACCTCAAACCTTTGGGACCTCAAATTATAGTCCGTTTAGACAACGATTTGTGTTAATGTGGTGGGATTCAAATACTGGACCTTGTAAGCGCGTTTTTCTCCTAGTGGATCATTTTTCGATTGATGCGCTGAGTACTGTAACTGGATTTCAAAATGGAAGGACATTCCGAATAATTTGTTTTACAATTTGTAGCCATTTGGTGAACTAATAAAAAGGAACAAATAGTCTGGAAAAATATTCAAGCCGTTTGATTTCATTGGGTAAAAACTGGAAAGGAAACATACAGGTTTTGAAAACAAACATGGTGTTACATGTTTTTTAGTCATGCCATTAGCCTATTTGCCAAAGGCGTTGTGGTTAAGCCAGCTCTAAAACTAAAAGAGTATTCTAATTTTACATCATCGCAGAGAGAATGCATTGGTACCTGTGAGTTCCCCGTCCAGAAACGGAGGAACGAGTCCAGGAAAATGAAACAGATGACAAACAAGTTATCAGGCATCGCTGTTCCAATAAAATGTTTCTTCAAGGCATTCAGTGATTAACTGCAAATAAAGGCAAGCAATGCATGGACGGGAACTAATTCATGCATCAAAACTAAGATTTCTTGGTCCGAATATAAGATTGCCAAAACTAAACTACAAACCTCTCTAACAAGGGTTAACTGAACACAGGCCTGGTAGGTCACCACGCTCATAGACTACAGCCGATTCCGACTGATGAGAATGTAGAAACTGAAAAAAAAAACAGCGGTGGTTGAAACTCTGATCCCCTTTTTTTCTGCCTGGTCTTAAGTTAGCCCTCGAACTTGTTCACTGTTTCGATTCTTTCGTGTTCGTTTGCTTCGATGTTCGTTACGTTCGCGAGCAAACCTCATTTTTGCTGTGAACGTCGCCGAGTTCATATCGCAAATGAAATACGTACGTTATGACAACCATTACAAAAAACTTTTTCAAATCTTCTGGAGATTTGCTCTCCAACTCTTTTAATAATGTGACATGTCAAGGACTATTGCGTTTATATAGCATTTCATCATAAATTACCATCAGCGCAACCACTAGCGCTTCTTTATCGCACGTGTTTACACCAAGAAAGAATCAACACGAAATGAATGTAGGGGATAACGCAAGCGAACAAATTCGCCGTGAAGCCAAAACACGATTAACTCCTGCATTTAGATAAAGAAGAGAAGAACATTCAGTAACATACATAGTAACATTTAACCTACATCACGACATTCAATAATTTGTTGTTATTATTATCTGAACATTTTTAGAATGAACTCATCGAAAGACATCCTCCGGAAGTGCATCTTATCTAGACGCCACTGTCAGCCAGCGGCATAGACATGTATAAATAATAACTTGCTCAGGTGTGACGCATAACTCTAAACAGTGTATCACCCTGTCAAAATCGTTATCTCAATCCAGGGTATGTGTCATGCAATCATGCGAATAAACTGTTATCAGGGGTTGCCCGAGATTTCAGGTGTTTGAACCTCAACGTGCTTAGATCCTCTGAGTCAGACGTTATAATTCTAAGTAGCTCGACCTATCTGTCAAATCGATTTGGTTTCTATTACAATCACGGGATCGTCAAATGTGATCATATCTCAATATTAGCAACGAAGGTAATTCCCCTCCAATATGCGAAAATGGGGATTGGAACAAATTGTTTGTAAGTAAACACCAGTCAATGACGTCTTTCCGTATGGGGTCTTATCGCAAATAAAGTTGTTCGCGCAAAGCTTTTCGTGGAAAAATTTGTATTTATACATACAGTATTTCTGTTCATTAACGTCAGACATCTGACGACAAGTTTCAGATAGTCTCAGGCACACGTACAGTTTTTGAACAGTGAGACCCTGTTAATACTTGGCAAAGGAAGTGCATGAACGTCATGGAGATTTTAGTGAACAACCATTATTTGAAATGATGTGAATTGGACATCCCCAATCCACAGAAAATGGAACGTGTCTTCTTCACCAGGATATATAAAATCGCTGACTTCGACCCTCCCTCAATATGTGGGACCTCTCGAAAGATGAATAACAGGGCAGGTAACTAGGTCTTATATTGAGCAGGATGTTAATGTCATGGCTCATTACTGCTGCAAAAAGTCTATATCTTGCTGTATATCCTGGACTACCTACAGCCCTGCATGGTCCACTGGCTGTTCATGTCAGTAGTCAGACCATATTCTGAATGAAGTCGAAATTCGGTGGACTGCGCTAGAAAAGAACTTTAATACTAATACCATGACAATAACTAGTTGTATTCCATACAGTGATTGTACTGAAGGCCGGTACAAAAATGTTCTGAAAAAGACCAAATTTTACTGGGCTCTTTTAAATGGATCCAAACATACAAATTCAAAAATGGTATCTTAGCATTAACCAACCAATATTGTCAAATGTGTACTACAACCTTGTTGTAAAAACATCTCCTTGACAGGTGCCCATTTAGCCAAAGAGGAGAAGATTTTGATATTAAATAATTAAGCAAAGGGTATGTTCGCATAGCACATCGATTTTATCGGATCGGATATAATTCACTTCTACAATCGAACTGAAGGCGGATGCTTTGTTTTATTATTTGTTGAATACAGCAGCGCATGCGGGTTTCATAATTACACTAGAAGTAATCTACAACGCACGGCAGCTGTGAAACAAAGTCGGAGACGTAAGTTCTTGGAGCGATAATGGGAGAACTTGTGCATCCCTCTTATCAAAAAGTAACCCTTCTTTAACAAATTCTGCTAAACAACGGAAATCTTAATGAAATGTTATCTACCTGGGTAGATACTGTTCGTATAAAAAGTCAAAAGTTGAATAAAGATATAGGGAAACAATCCCTAAATAATTTCTTGTGACATATCAACAAAGGTAATCACTGTATCGGGGCGGTATTGACAGATAATCAAAAGACGCGGAGTTATTGGAAAAAGAAAATTAAAATGTCTACTTGGGGTGGATACTGTTCATGGAAGGTCAAACGTATGTGTGTGTATCAGCAGGGCACTAATTGCAACCTCACCGCAGCTCTGAACATATTCCTCGATCTCCCACCGGTAGACTTAGTCCATAGACGGACAGCAGCTGGTAAGGCAATCAGGCCGAAATAACTGCATATGTGGAATGACCTTCGCTATGGGCACTAAACGATCCTCGGCAGGTATAGCTCCTGGACACTGAACTTATGATACCTAAACTTCTCTTCGAAAAGAACTTCACAACCAGCATTTTCCTCCAGATCTTAGTGGGAGTCTGAACTCCAGACGCTGGATGGTCCTGTAATCTCTTCGATTACCGAATCACTGTAGCGTCTTTCAGGCAGAAACTATAGCGATTATCAATTCGAATATCACCTCTTCTGACAGGCGATCAAATCAACCAAAAACAAAACCTTTAACACTAAGCCATCCATTAATTGCCGCCTATCTCTGAACGAGATGTATTTTAACATCCAACTTATGTGGGTGCCGGGACAGTGTGACATTGCATGTGAATTAAGAACAATCCTCAGCCAGATCAGAATGACTAGGCCTACTCTCATATCGAGACGTAGACTCGCATGTAAACGGCTGTCGCAAACGTCAGTTTTGGGCGGACCGCAAAGGAGTTCGGAGTTACCTTAGCTGTGACTGCTGGCGATGCCGACAATACGTAATCCTTCGAGTCAGAGAGATCTTACAATTCACTAAAGAAGAAGACTGGCAAAGGATGCAGCCGAAAATCAACGTCACTGGCGGGGCTACGAAATGGCAAAAACATCACTTGACATTAAAGAGCTGTACACAAGCCCCGCCAACTGCGAACTCGAATTTTCAAACACAACCGACGTTCAGAATATGTTTATCAGAAATGAAGTATGATAGAGACGCCGAACCTCCACCTTTCTTGCTCCTTAAAATTTGCATATAATTTTTTAATGCCAAATTGACCAATCCGATAACGTCATTTAAGCTATTTCGCGAATAACTGTCAAAAAGCCTTAAAAATTCGTTGTTGGACTAAGGGTCAATCAGCTGTGAAGTTGGGCATCTCTATAATACATCATTTCTGATGTATATACACAAACAGTTATATCTACTTCTCAAAACAAATTTCTCTGCGAGTCTGTACTTCTTTTGGCAGACGTGATTCACGACTAAAAATTTACAAATTCTATCAGTAGCTATTTGCGAATAGAGAAATTTTCATGTGAATCAAAGTGTCGGCGAAGTTCTCAGTTCGCAGTGTTCCAGGGGCAGTTCTTTCTACGAGCAAACTAGTGTACAGGGATAAAGGATAGAGATATCAAACTTCTACCTCACTTCCCCCTTGATTTTATCCGACAGCGTTTTCATACGGTGTTGCGATGCGTGGTGACGCCGGGAATTTTGTAAGTGGATATGTGAAATGTAGACGGAATTCCACTACACTCTTATTCTTTACGGCTCAATGTCGACCTGGACAAGGGAAAAAATGGCCGAAGTTGTAAAAAGTGATTTTTTAAAAGCTATAGGAAATAAAAACATAAAATTCAGAAAAATGCATGAAATCAATTTTATTTGAATCGATCGTACGGTCCATATAATTTAATGTTTGAAGATTATTTCATGCAAATGTTGACCTTGACCGCCTCAAATGGTCCATCCGCTTAGTCCAATTTTGGCATACTCTTTCCAACATTTCGACCGGTATCTCACGAATAAATGCTTCAATGTTGTCTTCCAACGCGTCAATTGAACAATTGAAGCGGGCTTGTCTGTATAGACATGAGCTTTAACAAAGCCCCACAAAAAATAGTCTAAAGGCGTTAAATCGCACGATCTAGGCGGCCAATTGACCGGTCCCGAACGTGAAATAAAATGTTCACCGAACTCGCCTCTCAATAAGTCCATTGCTGCGCGTGCTGTGTGGCATGTGGCACCGTCTTGTTGAAACCACATGTCATGCAAGTCAAGCTTTTGCATTTTGGGCAAACAAAAGTTGGATATCATCTCACGGTAGCGCTCACCATTCACAGTTACGTTACGATTCGCATCATCTTTGAAGAAGTACGGTCCAATGATGCCACCAGCCCATAAACCGCACCAAACTGTGACTTTTTCTGGATGCATTGGTAGCTCTTGCAATGCTTCTGGCTGATATTCACTCCAAAATCGAAAATTCTGCTTGTTAACGTACCCATTGAGCCAAAAATGAGCTTCGATTAAACTGACCACAAGAAGCGCGCGATGAACTTTCTTAACAGAGCACGCATTTTGAAAATAAAATTCAATAATTTGCAAGCGTTGTTCGTTTGTAAGACGATTCATGGTTAAATTATAGACCAAACTGAAGAAGTTTGACAGTGAAACAAAACACGAAACGTGCGTCAGCTGCTTAAACCAATGTTGCCAAAAAGATAATAGCTAAAAAATCACCCTTTATCTCTATCCTCCATTATCTCTGCTGGTGTACACAGCGAATTTATGATTAGGGACCATTCATCAATCCTTTGAAAGTCGTCTAAAAAAATCTCGACTTTGATGAGAGAAGAGTCAATCGGTGTCTTCCCGAAAAGCGATCCGCCAAATTATTCTATCTGAGTCATTTTGATAAAGTTGATAAAGTTGTCACACTACAAACTTTATTGTTCGCAAACAATAACTGTCACAACATGTCTAAGATAGGTCACATTAGTCTGGGAATACTAAAAATGATAAGCATTATCTAGAAATCGATACACCGACTAACCGGTTTTAAGAGGTTTTTGAAGCTCGTGTCTGTGAATCGCGAAAAATGTTATTAGAGCACTTCATTGATCGATCGTAAAAGTAAGTAAAACCAACCAATGTAAAGTATAATGGAGTACAGAACACAGCAACGACAAAATAATGTTCACGGCCCTATCTTTTTGAGTCACTGACAATCCTCGAAGGGTATTTCTGTCTATCTTCTCAAGCTTGGCCGTTCGGAGTCGGTATATAACTGTAGATCCTTCCATTGGAATATCACGCTGTATGAGCTAACACCTGACGGGCTATAGCTAAGACCTGAACATACACCTTAGTGTACATCGTTGGTCAGAAGAACAGAAAGTTCGATTGCAATTCGCCCACAACTACGCAATCAAACCTACATTTCTCAGCCGCTGGCAGATGCCTTTTTTTTTTGACATTTCTTATTTTTTTCTAATTTTGGTTTATATTTGGTGAAGAATTTTTGTTTCTGAAAGTTCGTATTAGCAGTTCGTAGCTCACATTTGAGATGGAATACGGAGCTTAAAACCAGAAATATAGCGTGGTGTAAGGGAAAACGTACCGGTGTCTGTATCGACCAAAAAGACGGTTTTTTGTCTCATGTCATATTTCATGAATGCATAAAAATGTCCATAAAATGTATTCAATATTGTTTAATATGCACGACACTGAGCATTTTCCCTTTTGTTCTCAAATTTAAGCTCGTCCTCATAAAACGAGTAGTTTTGCTCTAATTCATTAAGTTCATCATCGTTAAGAAAAAAAAAAAAAACTTGCAGATAAATCAAAAAGTATATTTATTTGCAAAATTCATAGAGGGGTCTTTCAAGCTTCCTCCAGTTGATTCACATTGCATACGTGACCTATTCCGGGTCGCCATGAGCAGTTCATTGCCGCCGGCAAGCTGCGGACTCAGTTTCATACAGCAACTGGCAAGCGTTACGAAGTCGCAATCAATACCTACATCGTAAAAGATCAGACCGTGAGAACCAAATTCAAATATGCGTGTAAACACCGTCACCTTGCTGCACTGAAACATCCCAATGTCATGACTCACATTCCTGCTCCACGCAGCACAAGAAGAGCCACCTCCAAGGTGCTAACCGATGCCCATTCATGGATTGTCCACAGAACACATACTGGTGTCGTGTCCACGACCGAGTGCATAGCTGTGTGTCGTCAGTGATTGCGCGAATTCAAGTTCATGGAAATTTCTAACGTCCGCAAGAACCACCGCGATTAAAGCGACGAAAAAGAAATTCAACAAATTCCTCCGTCACTACACTTTGGCACTGGGAGCGTCCCGTAGCCGTTCGTCTGTGTGGGTTGAATCAACCAGAGAAAGCGCCAAGTTCGCTCTTGAGATGCAACAAATATCTCATGAGAATTCTATTCAGAGTTCTGTTCAAAGTTTTCCATTATTAGCTTACCTCAAAGCTCTGCTGAGCTTGTCGTAGTTCATATTTGGTTTGGCCTTGCGCTCTCCCCAGCGCTTTGCAACTTCGTCTGGGTCGATGAGCTTAAACTCGCCGTTGGTGCCCTCCCATGTAATACAGCTGGCGTTCGACGAATCGGCTAACAGCTCCAGCAGGAATTGCCACAATTGGATCTGCCCTGAACCTTGTGCCACCAATCGGTGAGAAGCGGCATTCAGCAGTTGATATGGATCTGAAAGAATCACCAAAGAAACAGATACAGATTTTCATCAGAGATACATTTTTCGGGGAAGCAAATGGGGTTCGTAACCTCCTGTGCTTATTTTTTGGGGCAATTTAATGGCAACAAAATTCAAAATGGAGAAGGTCATGTGGTGGTTGTGCTCGGCTGTGGTTGTGTTTGATGATGGTGGTGCAATGAGAACAGAATATGTCACTGTTTAGCTTTATTTTTTCAATGTTTTTTGGATTGATGGGCATGGGGTTTTCTTGATATCTTGTGGTCGAGAGAGAGGTCTGAAGTCTGAATGATTCATTTGAAAACAACTAGCGTACAGACTCGACGTATTGCTTAATTTAATACGTAAATATAAATGCGCAAATTTGTGCAAACTGGTCGCGAACAATGAGTTATGAGTGGGATAACATATTTTCTAAGAATTCAACGCGATATGTGAGGTATTTGCCAATTAATTGTTGGAGGTCGTGAAGTGTATAAGTCGACATTTGTTTGAAATGTTTTATTAGGATTATGCCTGATTCTCTTTATTTACTAGAAGAACATATATCCATTTTCCAAAATGGTTTGCACTGAACTCAGTTTAAAATTATAATAGACAGGTTTTTAATCTTGATTTCCTCAAAAACTACACAAACACACAGAAATAGGTGACAATTATTTTTGTCACCCTGTACGATTCACACAGAAATCAAATACCATATAGTTTAGAAACAACCGTCTTTGACCTATCTTCAACCTAAAACATTTTTTGATAATAGTAATAACATGGGAGGCGCTAGAGCCCGTAGAGGGCCAGGATTTAGCTTCTCAGCAATCACTCGTGTTATGAGTGGAAGCGACCTATGACGACTCCGAACGGCCAAGTTGAGAAGCTTTTCTTAGACATTGAGCATTATCAATGATTCGAAAGAGGTGCGACGATGAAAAGTATTCTGCTAGTACCGGAAAATGGATCATAGGCTGCGTAGGCTCAAGTGGGTATGGGTCAACGCACCAATCCACAACGTCACATGATTGCACATTTTTTTTTATAATGCTTAATATAAAAATGAAGTCCAACTTCTACCTCTGTTACCCCTTAAAATTGTTGACAGCTAATATTTATATATTTTCTGAAGTGAATTGACCAATCAGAGAACGGCATTTACATTATTTCGTGGATAACCATCAAAAATGCATGAATAACTCTCAAAAAGTCACTGAAATTCGTCGATAGAAGGGGGTCAATCAGCTGTGAAGTTGGACATCTCTATAATACCTCATTCCTCGCTTAATATTTGAGAAAATCAAAAAATTCGTGAATAACTGTCAAAATGTGGCTCAAATTCGACAATACGCTGCGAAGTCGGCTATCTTTTTGTACATTGATTACATTTTTGAGAGTGGTGGTGTTCAAATGGAATGACCCAGTGAAAACTTATATTTTCTTAGGCGGACAATTTCTCACGACAGTATATCTTGAAGTTAAATAAATTCTTATGGACGGACAACTCCCTTAGCCGGACAAAAGTGCTGCGACCGTCGCTGTCCGCCTATGAAAGCTTTCACTATATTTATCTAGCAACCTTGCTCGATAGACCACTCAGTGTTAAACACATGCTACAAGCCGGGGGGATTTGATAGTTCAAATTTTTAAAATTCGTTCCTTGCTTTAACGATTTTTATTATTTAAGCGTGAACACTAGTTCAAAATTCCAATCCCTTTTCGCTTGTGAGTGACCATAAGCCAACATCAATGTAGAACAAACAAAATGATGACGTCTAACGTTGACGAAGATTTTTTGAACTAAAAGACATCGAGGAAAACTAAGAGTAAGGAATAAGAAAATAAAACGTATCAGTTGCATTAGAAAAATAGAAAGAGATGACTACCGAAAGCAGGAAATTATGAAATGAAGTACTGTACAGATGCCCAACTTCACAGCTGATTGACCTCTAGTCCAAGAATTTGAGAGGATTTTGACAAATTTGTGTCAACATGGCTTTAGAAACCGATATAAAAATGGTTGTCAAAAATTTTAAGGGGCTAGAGAGGTGCAGGAGATTATAAAATAATCTCTAATAATTCTTTGTACATATTCCTTAATTTGTTCATGTTTTAGTTCACATTTTCCTGTCTGCTTTGTTTTCCCTGAGTTTCCTCAAGTTTTGGTATAAAAAAATACCACACATCAAGGTTTCCAATATTTGATCGTCAAAACAATCTACCAGCAATTCGCTAAGTGCTAGAAGACTGCTTGCCCTTGTTAAAACAATAAGTTCAAGTGCTAAATTATACACTCATAAGTCCGGTTTTGAAAAACCGTGCGCCCTTTCATATTTGTAAAAGTAAACCTATCTTGCGCATAAAACTATTTTAGAATAGGCGAGTGCGTCAAAGCGTTGCTCAGGATGCGTCTAATTTCGATCTCCAATTTGTTGTATTCTTGTAAAAATTACGCTAAAGTTCGGGGTGACCTCCTGCCGGGGTGACCTCCTGCCTGACCCAACCTGCTGCTGCTCTACTCAATACCTTTAGTATTCCTGATCGAACGCGGACTTATGTAAGCGAAGGAAAGAACGACTTTTGTAAAAATATGTTACAAGACTACTGGAAAATTAATGCAAATTGATGCATTGTTGAAGCGTGAGCTTAAGTTTTGAATTTCTTGTTTAAGGCTTTAATAACAGGAAGAGAACATTGTAAGCAATTGTGCAAAATTTCAAAAAAACAGCATTTTAATCATAGAGATATGGAGCTAATTATTAAGAGGCAGGCATTCGGAATTCTCCCATACCTCTAATTTTTTGCATTTTAAATTTCTAAGTACGATCACAACAAGTTCTTTTCACAACAAAGCCTAGGCTGTGCGATTTGATGGGCACAATAAACGCAATATACATGCAATATACAGTCGAACTTCCTTGAGTCGAATTTCAAAGGACCAGAAAATAAGTTATATAATTTATAGAAACTTCGAGTTATAGAAAATACACAAAATGTACGGGAGTAAAATCAATCGTTCCTTAAAGAATTCTCTAATTATGATTTCTGTATTTCCCTGAGAAAAGTAGAAATATTTTTCTACAATGAATTGCAACTACATACATGATACGTATGAATATGGAATTACCGAATTCCCCTCTTACACTTTTGAGAAAACGTAGTTCGGAGAGCAAATTCCTAGAATAATTCGAGTCGCGCGGTCGGGCTCTGACATTTTAAGTAGGATACACGTAGGAGTAAATCTATTGAACAAGTCACAATGCAGCGGTCAAGCTTTGATAGTTCACAGCCCGTAATATTGTAAGCGCGAGCACAAATTATTTCTAGGTAGATCTACTTTTACAAACTCGGACTTTTGACAGTTGTGAAACAATTTTCTTTTATTTACTCGTGATTTTTCATTGTTGGCAGCCTGAGGCAACTATTTGTGTACTTCATTAATTTTTTGTAGAGATTTTATGCGAAATAATTGCATTTTTTCTAGATGTAAGAAAAATAGATTTTAGACTATTTTACTTGGGAAACGCCCGCATTTCATTGTGATTTGGAAAAGTGAGGTTGCCGCGCTTTGACACAACATTCTCGTATAGATAACAAAAACGCATATCGATGCCTATCAACGCCCGAACGCGCGAATGCGACTTTGTGGTTTGGCCTTTTTGGTTGAAATATCTCTTCGAGTAGTTCGCGTTATAGAAATATTCGAGTTATAAAAATTAAGTTAAGGAGCAAAAACTATATGAAAAATACAACTAAAAATCAGAGTTCACAATAAAAGTTCGAGTAACAGAAAGTCGACTGTAGTTGCTATAAGAACACATATCTCAATAAAGGCGCACCGAAAGGGCATAGCAATTATCAAAATCTATTAATTAAAAAATATTAAGTTCTACTAGGAATTGTAACCATGAATCATCTTCAACTTGTTATTCCCCATACATAAGCAGACAGAACAGAACTCAAATTCATTTCTACCGATAATAATATATATATATCCAAACGAGATGGGCAAGTATTTTAGCATCCAACTTATGTGGGCGCCGGGATACTGCAACATTCCAGAGATCTGTGAAACGGACGAACTCGGCTAGAAAGGGCACAGACTCTGTACTCTTTTCGAAGATCTGCTATACATGCCAATCACCAGCACAAAACATCTAGTGGGGCTTGAAACGCTTGTATGTACAAGCAAGTCATACATAGTCCCTAAATTTGTATGTACATGTAAATCGTACATAGCCCACTGGCACAAGATGGCTCATCAATAAACAACTATGATCTACTCTCGATCACACACGCTCACTCAGTCTCAGCCGAATCTTAGAATACCCATTGACGTTATTGGAACATCACTGGAACATCACACCCCTCTAGAATAGGTCTTCTTCAAAGAGACATTCACTCCTCCCGAGGAAGAAGTCACCTAGTAGCCCACTACATAACACCCTGTCTCAACCAAGCAGCAATACAGTCATTCATCTTCAACGCTTTATCAAAACCACTAACTGGTTTGCGGGATGATCAAAACTGATCCGCGCGATAACCCTAACGGCCTATACAGGCGTAAGTGTGGCCGCTTTCCAATCCATTGCAGCCTAACCTATATAAGAATGAAACGAAGTAAAAGCTTTGGCTGAGATCGTACAACCTAACCTATATAAGAATGAAACGAAGTAAAAGCTTTGGCTCAGATTCTTGTATCTAACAATCCTCACAAATACTAAGATCAAATGCAGTTAGCGTCAAAATCGAAAATATTTACGCGTTATCCATTGAGGCCACCCTGCTGGCCGGAAATTGTTTTGCAGAAAGTTGTTGACTCATGGAAAAATATGCTGGTGAAAGGAAAATACCCATAGTACAAACATGTCGATCTGAAATTTAACATGACATTAATACCGTCAGCATCAATGGATCACTAATTATTCATCAAATTAGGAAATAATCAGCGTCCTTTTTAGGAAGAGCTACGTAATGAGGAATATCATAAACTATCGATTTATTTATTGGGTGATGTCTAGTGCTAGAAACAGATGTGCAGAATTTCCGCTGGCAACACTGCATACATATCTGCACACGAAACACGCGCGCAGTATTGAATGTCATTTCTTCACATCAGTTGCTGTCAAAATTCGAGTAATTGTTTTTAAAAATGTACTTGTGCGTACAAAATTTATTAATATTTCTTCCATTGTCCTGCATTCGTTGCTTAGGAGAAATAATAAACAAATGCCTAACAACAGATGGCAAAATTCAAATATATATTTTTTTTTGTTTGTGTTGTGGTATTATGTTCTCTGCGCAGCGAAATTAGAAATAGAGACTGACTGCAGCGGAAATTTGATGAAATCTCGCGGTTGTGTTCGGCGGGGCATACATTCTCTCATTTCTTCTTTTATTCAATTTAAAATTACAAATATTTATATTTTGTAAGTTATCTGCCAGAACGTGACATAAAAAGAGAGAGAGAGTGCAAGCCAACTTCTACACCTTTAACATTTTTCACAACCATTCTTACATTGTTTTGTCAAACGGCATTCAGATGATTTCGTAAATAACCGTCAAAAATTCAAGAGTTTTTACAGTTATTCATGAATTTTTGACGGTTATTCACGAAATAATGTCTCTAAAGCCTCTAAAAATTCATCGATAGGCTAGGGGAAAATCAAACTTCATTTCTGATGGAAAATTATTACTTATCCCATTTCACTCTCTGCAGATGAAAACATTTTTATTGCATTGCTGCTGACATAAGTAAGTAGGTAGGTAGTGTAGGGAAGAGTGCTGCTAGTGGATTCACCAGCGCAGACACACAGATCATGTTGGTCCATTGTGATACCCATAGTCAGACTACTATCAGTGATCCACCACACCAGTGATAGTGTCGTTACTTCAAACCGGGACACCACTAACCAAGGGCAAGCACTTAACCAACTGCGCCATACAATCATCTGCAGCTGACATAAGTTGCCTAAAATTCACTTTGCAGGTCTCGGCTGAATTTCAAGGGCGTTTATTTGCGGATAGCATCAAATTTGGCTAAAATTCTCCATTCTATCCTTTAAATCATCAGGGTGATACTTATTTTTGTGTGCTTGATCTAAACTCTAGTCTGGATTAGAAATTGACTGGACATCCAGGCAATCTGTTGTCCCGGGAAAATTTAATGTCATAAACGATCCACTAGCGCTAATGAAACAATTTGCCAATGCTCTGAACAAGAATGGTGGTTGTTTCAAAAACATCTCTAATAAGTTGCGTAATTTGAGTACAGAGAAAACGAAAGCCGGAATTCCACATATAAAGAGGTTGATAAAGCATTTACTGAATTTACTACTAAAATAGAACAGTATTATTAGTAGCCGAGTTATTCGTATTTCAATTTATTTCATCCTTGACTTCAGATTCACAAAATGATTGCCTGCCCCGTACTATACAAGAAGTTTATGCAATTGGTGCTAGTAAGTAATATTCACGACCCCACAAGCTATATGGAGCATATTGAAGAGATGTTGTGGCATTTTGTTTGCGATATGAGCATCAAGGTATACTTCCTCCACGATTTTGGACGATTTCCCTGAACATCTTGATCTGAGTGAAGAACAAGGGGAACGGTTCCCTCAAGATCGTGCCAGGGTCACTGAAATGTCCACATAATATCGGACTGCTGTTGGAGCATTAAAAACAACCCAGAGCAAAATGTGCGCTTAAAATCACTTTCTCATTATTTCGCAAGAACAAAAGTACAGAGAAACCTCCAAAATTTGGAAAACCTTCGAATTGAATCACACTTCATACATACACTCTGTTTTTTCATATAAGTGAACCTCTGCAAACGGGCACCTCTGAATTGGACAATGGACTGAATTTCTACAATGGTAGAAAAAAGTCGTTTCGTTGCCTGAAAAACAACCTCTAAATTGGGACACAAAGCTAAGAGAGGTAGAAATCAGAAGTGTGCACATCAGCTTATACACATGCTATTATGTTGTTGCCACCAATCACTCATTCGTTTTAGTAGTGTTTCTTACATTTAACATTTCAAGAACATTTTATTTCAGAGCTATGTACAATTGGGACAGAATGATAATTGGCCCAATTTTGAGATCCTCTCAAATCGGGGTGCCTCCAAATTGGTTCGCATTTTCTTAGTCCCTTGGAGTGCCCCATTTAGGAGGTTTCACTGTAGTTCTCCAGAAACGACTCATACAAGTCGTCTAAGAAAGCCTCATCCAAATTAATTTTGTAATGTTGTAATGCCCCTCCTTCGTGATATTAAAATCCCTTTCTTTCAGCCCTTATTTATCACAACTTAATTCTAAAAAAAAACACCCTTTACATAGCTTTATGCTGCGTCTCTGCAATGCATTTGAACTTCAGCCCTTAGGCACTTTAAAGCGAAAAAAAATGCTGACATACGAGCTCAAGTAGAATGCTCCTGAAAGCATGCTGCAGAAACTGCATATATTCAGCCGAAATTAGAATGATGCACAGAAAATGGAAAATCAAATATGTTACTGATCATGGCTGAGATCCTCTGATGTTGTGGCTAAAAGCGACTCACTTTAGTCTCCTCTCGAAGGTCAATGATGAACGAGGAGAATTTCTACTGACATGAGAGGACACTTTAGCTCTGAAGCAAGTTCAAAAGAATTCATTCAAAGGAACGAAATGTTGAGTCCTGTGGAATGTATGTTTGTTGTGTCTTTAATAAATGAAGGATTCTAACTTGAAATGAGAAAATAATCATAACATTTCAAACAGGAAAATGTCCATTTCTGAACTCATTTATATAAAAGTCGCTCTGTTTGTTGCCAACAACGAAGGAAAAACCCTCAATTGAACACATTCATAGATGCCTGTGGTTGAAAACGGAAGTCAGTTCTAAGAAGAAGCCCTATCATTTGATAGAGCAGCTCCCCCAGCGATTACCGATCGCATTATGTAAAATGATTCAGAATGATTTTCCTTCAAGTTCACTCGCACCGAAAATACACACAGACGCCAGTCTACCTCCCATAGATTGACATACTGATCAAGTAGCATCACCAAAATCGAAAACAAATTCCCTCATAACTCGTAGACACTCATAGGCAGGAACCGAGACCGAAAGTGTCGTTATGAATCACAAACTGCTTTTTTAAATTCTACATTCAAACACAATCGCTAATGGCCCGAGCGTCTCACTCGCTCGCTCTCTTAAGCCACATGTTATCCCGAAGGCAGTTCCGAGAACTCATTACCACACTGACATCGAAAAACACTGTATGACTAACGCAAATGCCATTCAAAGCCCACTGTCGGCCTGGCGACATTGCCCAAAAGTTGGATTGTATTGCAAGGAATGTTTTTTGTTTTTCTTAATTCAACAATCGATAGACAGACAATACACAAACCATTATAAATCATCGGTCTGGCAACAGCAGCCGCGGCAGCTGCGGATGGATGGTGGTAGGGGTGGTGATGGTGATGCGGCTGCATCCGGACGCCAAAACGCCGATTAAAATCCTCTGAAAGGCGCCACATTACGCCTACATCAACACTCACACTCATCGCAAAAACCGCAAGCAAATTTTATAAATAGTCGATGTCTCGTGAAAGAGTTTAATTTTAATTTGTAGAAATTGTTTTTGCACGATATTGTCACCGAAAACGACGCGGACGTCAAGGAAACCGAATGATACACAGGAGCCCAGGCCGAGGCAGGAAACAGTGGAAGCGACCGCGGCGATGTTGGAATGTTGCAGGCGAACGTCCATACGCCAAGAGTTCACGGATGAAACTGAAATTGAAAACGATCTCAAAAGCGCACAAAGTTTTGTCTAAGCAACCCCTAAAAAGGAAGCCCACCCACAATCACGCACGCACCACCATTCGTCTCCGTGGGTGAGGGTGGTGGTTTTCACTCTCCGCACCATTCCATTCGGCACATCGTCATCACCTGGTGGGTGGCCGTGAAACATATGTCTTACTCGGCGATTAACGCAAATCTAACCAATGATCCCTGTTTGAATAAAAAACAAATCAATTAAGTGACACCCTCGTCAATGTTGATGAGGAGGGCAAAAGAGCAACAGAGCTACAGAGCAACGGAGCAACTAACCCTCAAGCCATCATTCCCATTCCACCACTGTGACTCTGACAACTACACCGATGGATAGAGAGAAAGACAGGAAGGATGCCACTGACACCCGGCAAGGAAACGGAAAGCGGCCCTATTGTACGCGTTCGCAGGAGATGTTACACCGCACCAGCACGCCCGCTGTGCACGGTCTTCACTTGCTCACCGTTCCAACAGAGTTGCCCTGCATATTTTTCGGCAAGAGGATTATTGTGATTTTATTATTAGATGCCACACTCTGTGCGAAATTATCATATTTACGTCGTTTATTAACTTTCACTTGAACTTTTTATTAACTCCCGTCCTCGCAGGACCTTGCCGCGGTTGTGTGCTTAAGCCGCGGCAGGTTATGATGATGTTGACTTGGTTGACTTGGTGATTGTTATGAATAATTACCGTTGAATGAGTGCCCCCGGATTACACACCTAAAGTGTGTTTCATCACAAAGAGGTCGGGCTGGGGTGTGGTGGATGGGGATTGAAAAATCACATCCCTTAGTTCGAGTGCGGTGCAATTACCGTTTCCCCGTTTATCTGATATCGCATAAATCTCAATCCACATCGAGGAGAGCAACGATATCGCCGCAACCGCCACCGCCATCGCCACTGACCAGAGGATTTCGTTTATTTCATTCACCCTTGATGTGTGAGAATTCCCATGACCATTTACTTAATCAGTGCAATTTCAATTGAATCCTTTATGAGGAGACGTGGCTTGGCTATGCCCCCAGCCCCTTGGCCCCTTTAGATCGGTCAATAATGGGTTAACGCGCTGAGAGATCCTCGCCACGGATAAGATGCAGTGTGATGTGATACGTGATACATATGAGAATCACCCACCCGCCGCCCTCCACTTCCTTCCCATGGCTTAGTAATACCTTCCTTCCTGGCTTTTATTGACTCCTCTGTGTGTGGGGGTCTTGTTTGTGCTGAATTCTTTGTTGAAGATTTGGTAGAAAAACTTTTACTGTTATCTGTTCACTGAAATATCTCTTTTTTTTCCGAATGGTCGGACGCGGGCGTCGGGGAAATGACATCTTCATCCTCGCCAACGACTTGGGATGAAGGATATATGGGGGGATGTGAGTTCGCTTTAGTGTCACGCTGAGTGAAGGATCTTATTAATATTTGATTGCATAAAAGTAGAAATTCACTTGACCTTTCCACCCTTCATGGTGAACTCCTTCCTTGCGGCCGTTAATCAGAGGGGAAGTCAGCTTTGCCGAGGAATCATTTATTTTCTCTTCGAACTCGGATTCTGAGAATCGGTTTCTCTATCACTCGTTGCGGGTGCAGTACCTGTCCATCTGGTTGTGGCAGCGTAGGAAATTTCTGCAGAATTGGTACCTGAAACTGTGCCGCTTTTGGAAAGGAAGCAATGCAATGAGTCATCTGCCAGCAGCAGCAAGGTGGCTGCAATGGCTTTCTAAATACAAGCACAACCAGTTTGCGGCAATGCCTCCGAGAATTCGATGAGTGGCGTACATTCGTTTCAGGACTAGTTTTTTGTTTCGCAATCAAAGTGTGCATTTTTTAGCGTGAATTTTCCGAGAAAAATACACGGAAATCGATGAGATGTCTAATAGGATGGGATTGTGGTCCACCGTTTGATTTGATATTCAGAAATTCATTGAAAATTTACACCTGCTTTGGTGATTTTTTTTCTCTCTTAAATGTCGAACCTCAAAGCTACTGATATTCCGCTTGTTCATGATGAATTCAATCAGCTATAAATCTTCCTTATTTATTCGGAAGATATCTGAAGACATGTGTCATCATGGAGTCCTGATGCTGATGCCTTTGATAGAAACCCGATTTTGTTTACTGTCACACGAGAATAGTATTTTTTGTATTCAAGAACTCTAGGAAGTGCATTCGCAAAAAGTTCCACATTCAGGAGTGCCCTTTTTTGAAATCCTCTCTTATTTAGAACTGAGAGCGGTTGCAAAACCTTTGCCTATGCGGGTTGCCATAGCCCGCTCGTCAAAATATCACCAAGTCTTGGAGGATTTAATGCAACATGATCTCAATCTACTTAACAACTTGGCGTCTGATGATGGTCTGGGTGTTAATGCCCAAAAAACCCAAATCGTACTTATCAGTAGGAAATATAAAATCCCTCTGATCGACCACCTCACTCTTTTTTCGAGAAATACCTGAACAGTACAATCTTGAAAGACATTTTACACAATTCGGGTATTCATGATGATATTTCCCAGTAGCTCTATACAGCTGTCATCAGACCCATCCTCTTATACAGCGTAGTAGAATCCTGGCCCATACTCAACACTTTTTGTTAAGCAAACAGTAAACAAATGCGCGTCTTATGTTTTTATGCTCTTAATGGCGTGATTACACCTATGGACACGCGGGAATTCTACACGAACGAAACCTTCTCACTTAGACACTTCCCAGAGAACATCTTCGAAACCCTGATTCCGGACAGACACCTGTGGTGCGGCAGAACCTTTACACAGGATCTAAAACATATATAAAACATATGATAAATTTAAAGTAAAATTTGTAAAAAAACGAATACCGCATGTATTTAAGTGTGAGGACGAACAGTTTACAGCAGAAATGAAGTATGGTAGAGATGACCAACTCTACCTTTCTTGCCCCTTCAAATTTTTGACAACCAGTTTTATATCGAGATCGGTATTTACTATATTTCGTAACTAACTGTCAAAAATGCATGAATAACTGTCAAAAAGCATCGGAAATTCGTCGATGGACTAAGGGTCAATCAGCGGTGAATTTGGGCATCTCCATAATACTTCATTTCTCGTTTACACTTTACATTTAGAGTGGAACAATCCAACAATCTCTCTCACCTTATTGAGGAATACACACAATCCAATAATTTCTCGCCGAACTCAAGAATCGACGAATACACATATCCTATGCTGATTAGAATTGTACAAGAATCAACTCTGCTCGATTTTAATTCGAATAATTTAAGACTGGCTCATCGTCTGAGTCCGACCACATGTTGAGCAACACTAAAAGCAAGTCGCAAATTTCATTTTGGTTTATTTCAACGCATACCATATGAAACAAGAAAACAAAGGGCTTCGTTTTGTTACATTCTTTTTCGCTCGGTGGGTGTTCAAATAAAAAACGATTTTTTTGACTATCGAATCGAAATTGGTTTTCAACCTAAGCTCACTAAGGCATTGTACGTAGGAGCCGCGAACTGCGATTGCACTTATTTTTATCTTCGTTTATTAAGAATTTGTTTAAATGTCCTAATTAAATATATTTTATCACTCTTTTCAATGAGGAATCAAGTCCTCAAAAAAGCAGATGCAAATTCTATCCGTAGCTACAGTCAGTCGCAAAATTGTGGACCTCTGTAGACTCAACAAAAATGTAATTCAAACGGGACTCCCAAGCACGCAATTCTGAAGCAAATGGTAATGTACTAAAAACAAAAAATATATATGAAGAAATATAAAGAATTTATCTCCAGGTTGTCTTTGACACCATGCTCGGCCTTCCTGATCAAAGATCTTGTTCCAAAATAAAACCAGCTTGTCCAATCCTAAACAATAATTGTGAACGTAAAAATGGCGCAAATTATGGCTCAATGATTTCAGTCTAATCTGCACAAGATGTTTGCAGATTGATTGCTGTCCATTTTCAGCAGAAACAAAATGTTTTGTTTACGCATTAATATTTATACGGACGGTATTATCATCCATTGACCAAAACAGGTCGACATCTGCACGGTCAATAAAATATAACCATTTTCTTTGATATTGAGTAATAATTATTTCATCCAGAAGGAAAATCTAGTACAATACAAAACATCAAATACAAATTCGCGATCATTTTAGAAAAGCTAAATATTATTACATGGAAGACCCCCTTTATTTTGTCATAAAACTGCCAATAGGGAATAATCGTCGCATCGTCAGCATAGTATCTGAAGCAAAATCTCTTTCAGACATAACACTCTGCTACCCTGGTGACAATTACTCATGTTCAGAATTTAGATAAATGGTGAGTATTCATGCGCCTATGGCGGGACGACCACAAATTGGGGTTCTGCAAGGTGAATGATAAGTCACAACAAGAAATCGCTGACAAGATTGTTTATAGGCTTATCTTTGTTGCATAAGGCCGAAAATTAACCTCTCAATCAGTGGTAGAAAAATAGAAGAGTGGTACGAAAGTACAACCTCGACAGATGAACACACTTTCTACGATCATCTTTCAGGATCATTTAGGCTTACCTTGATGTTATAAAAAATGGAATAAAAGAAGGTTTTTATTGTAAGTCTGAGGGGCACACTCAACAAGACAAGCAGGACAGGCAATAAAGAGATGGCCGGAGATGGCCGGATATGGCCGGAGATGGCCACCTGTCTAGTTGGGCTGAATATCTCCAACAGGAAAAGTTCATAAAAAATACCTGTTCATGTTGGAAACCTGCGTATCTTCGATCGTGGACTGTTCTACGTAAGTCGATCAAAGAAAATGCTAACCCACACATTTAGATACACATGCATATTCGTGGAACAGCAATTCGAGTGAGTACCGGATCAATAACGAAGATGTATTTCAGCATTTACAACAATATGATACATTTTCAGGTTTATGTTCGGCTTCAAAGGTTGGTGTGTTACGTATTGAAGGAAATGGTTTTTGTTCGATCAACTTTACTTTTTTTTACATCAAAAAACGTACAATCAAATCTCAAATCTTCACGACATAAAAATCGGACAAGCAAACGACCAAACCATTTATCCAGAGGCTGTGGTGACGTAGTGGAAACAAAGTTACTGCCCCAGTCTCTCTAGACGCACAATGCTTGGAGGAAATTTCTTCCAACGCATTTCCAAGGATTTAACAAAAATATTTCCAATGCGTCTTTAAAGATTATAATAATAATATATAATATGGGTGGCGCTACAGTCCGTTGAGGGCCAGGGGCTAGCTTCTCAGCAACCACTCGTGTTGTGCGATTGTTCTATCACAAGTGGAAGGGACCAACAGTTTTATGACGACTCCTAACGGCCACTCCTAAAGGCCAATGTTTGAGAACCTTGTTTCTAAACAGTTATTTCTTTTATAGCATTGCCTTTGACTCGAAAGAGGTGGTTCACGGTTCCAATTATTTTGTTTTTAGTCGTACCTGCCGGGAATTGAACCCAGGCAGCGAGTTTCAGTTGCATTGGGGTAGACGCACATACCCACAACACCCAGGCCGGCACTTTACAGATTCGTTAAGACATAAAGATGGTCCACCTTCTAAATTCGGAACGGAGAATGATGTTAAGAGGGTATTGCAACGAGTCTTCGATTCTCTACTGTAATATTAAATAAAACTGAGTGACAAAAGGATCCTTAAAAAATTAGTCAGTTAGATGTTTCTAGCAAAAATTCAGTACTAGAGAGATGGACAACTTCACAGCTGATTGACCCCTAGCCCATCGACGAGGCTGTTTGACAGTCATTCATGCATTTTGATGGTTATTCATGAAATGACGTGAATGCCGTTCTCTGATTGGTCGATTTGGTTTGATATATAAAAAATGGTTGTCAAAAATTGTAAGGGGAAAGAGAGGTCGAAGTAGAATATCTCTACAGTACGTAATTTCTTATTCCTAAAGCAATGATTCAATTCAATTCACTACAGGAGCTGGCTCCATTTTAAAAATGCTTAAGTATTTTGGCGGCCATGGCGTTCGGGGTTGGTCGTCGACCCCTACGCAATTGAGCCTGCGCAGATTCGATTTCCGGTGCGAACACTTTTCACGGCCCATCTCTTTCAAGTCACTGACGATGCTCAAGGAGTACAGCCAATTTGAAAAGCTTTTTGTAGACAGGTTTTTCAAATTGGCCATTCGGAGTCGGCATAAAACTGCAGGTCCCTTCCACTAGTGAGAGAACAATATCACGCACAACACGAGTAGTTGTGAGAAGCTAGGACCTGGCCCTCTACGGGCTGTAGCACTACCCATGTTAATATTATTATAAGTATTTAAAACTCAGCCCATGTCAATATTTACCAAGAAAAAGTGCCAAATAATTCAAATTAATCAATTCTTGTTTAAGGAAAGAAACCGTCCTTAAATTACTTCTATATTTCCATACTTCATAGAAGCACAAAAAATAATTAAAGATTAAGTTGCAAGTCCGAAGATCTCATGGGGAAAACGAAAAAAATGTGTTTATAATCGAGAACATCATATTTTAAAATGCCGACGGAAAGTTTTCTTTAAAATGAGCTCATTTCTTTGAATGATATCGAGTGGAGATCTCTCGAGCGTGATTTGCCTCGACTCCTTTCAGTAAATCATGCGGCTCAGAATATGATGATGGTGATTTTCACTGTATGGCAATTCTACAACGCAGTCCATGACTCTTTCAAAAGAAATACTTAAGTTCAAAGCAGGGCTTGTAGGATGGATGAAGTTAACAATGAGATTATGGTTAAGTATGTCGTGAAACGTGTTCATCCCTTTATTGCATCAATATGCAGGACCAATGTGATTGAAACTTTTCAATAGTATAAAGAGTGTTGCTGGGGATATTACGACTTACTACTTTCATATTTTGAAAACGCAGTTTAGTAGATCTCGATGATATAAGAACAAAATATAAAGTAAGAAAATACTCGTTTTAGGCTACTTTAGGAGACATAGATGTTTAATCTCCAGGTGCCTGCTAGATAGTTGTTGACGGGTTAAGCCCTGCGGGAAAAAGGGTTAGAAGCCACCTCAAACTTTATATAGGGCAGCATGCTCACCATTTCCAAAGTGGACTTAGATCCCTGCACCGGAATTTACATAGGAAAAAATTAGTACATATTTAAGCCTCAATATCTCCTAATCCAAGCGATATATCAATTTTTTTTCTTTGCATTTTGTGCATATTTCATCGAGAAAAAAATAATTGCGTCTTCAAAACGCGTTTCCACGGAAATCGTTATCGTGCCCTGTTACTGCTGCTTAGATCAGGAAGTGATAGATGAAGTTACAGGCAACATCATTGGACATTCAAATATTTGTATTTATGTACAGTTTATGTAATAGAGTGTAGGTTATACAAAAATATTTGACCGGCACAAATACAACCGAATGTTTGCAGCAGGACAACATTGTCAAATCAATGTTCTTAAAGGCAACATTAGTAGAAGAAATTTCCGGATGATAGTTTTAGGAACAATTTTAGCTTGAAAAAGTCCCCTATTCAGGATCCTACAATCTTGCTTGGTTGCATGGTAATGAAGCTAATTCACATTTATGAACGCACATTTAGCAGGCAAAAGTTTTTGCATTTGTGAACTCGGCCGTAAGCATCAAAGAAAAACGAAATTAATTCAATGCCTACATAGAAGAAGGACTAAACCGCTGAAGGCTACACAGTCTACTCAACAGTTTCACTAATTCTCAAACCAATCCTCAAATGAACAAAATTGTGCGTACAGTCCCACGAAGACGAATAAATCCTTAAAGTCGATTATGTCACAAGAATTGTGAGAATAAAATATATACTTAAGTCCACCAGAAGATTAAATCGGATTTTTTTTTTCTCAAAAAATATCTCTAGTCCGATCGCATACATCGGCTTGACCATGAAGATTCTTGTTCTTCTCCATGTCAAACAGGAAAACAGTAGATGTGTCGTTCTTTTTTTCTAACCACACATAAAAGATGGCCACCGGAAATAGCTCACACACCACCGCACACCTGTCAGCTTTGAGCTTTTCATTCAAAATGCGAAGCACACAAAAAAGCAAAAATCGGATAAAATGAAAATAGAAATAATATGGATTGCTCACTTGGATCATCGTCATTTAGTATTGGGCTGGTCTCCCTGCCGGTTGCATAATACAACGTATGTGCAAAATGCTTGGATACGACAATCCCGGCTTCCTTGGAACCGGCGCAGACCCAAAAGTCCGCCTTTGACAGTGCGCACAAATCATTGCCGTTCGTTGGAAATCTGGCAAGATCCGGCTTGGGATCGATGTTGAATTTCCTGGTAATCCAATTAATCCAGCTGCGTATGTGCCCCGAGTCCCACACGCGAGGATCAGCTGGCAACAGGGGATCGCCTTCGTCCTCCTCATCCTCCTTCTCAGTCCTCGATTCCTTCACATCATGTTTGTCACTTAACCTACTCTTGCTTTCACTACTATCTAAACTTTCACTACTATCACTTAGCCTAGCATCCTTCTGGCTCTCTGGCCGAAGCCGCCGTCTGCCTTTTTTCGCCTCTTCCAAGTGGGCTTCATCACTTTGCCATGGCGTCCTTTCAACACTCTCATGTAGATCATTCTCGTGCATGTTAATAACAATTTTTAAATTTTTAATTTTTGCTTTAACTTAAATTCGTCACAAAAAAAAAACGATTAAACAATGGAAGCACACGCGCACTAAATGCAAGTCACCCTCTTGGCACGATTAATTGCATTTTTATTATTTATACCTTGAAGAAGTTTATTTTCTTGACTTGTGATTCATCGTGGATTCCTGGAAAACCCAAGGAGGCGCCGCTGACGATTGGCACTGGTACACATCGGCAGGCTAGAGCGACGGAGGTCTGAAAATCAAAGAACGACCTTAGGACTCGACACAGCCTAGCGCTCTGATTTACGTTTTATATTTCGAATCAAGTAACCGGCGGCGCACACTCAAACTCGATACACGCAATGATTCAGAACGAAGGAAAGGAAAACAACACAAATTTAAAAGATTCGTACTTTCAATTCCGAGAAATGCCTACGAAACCATCCGAATGATTCACTTGGCCAACCTAGAGCTCCTCCAATAGCGACTTCTCTGCAAGTCAACAGCCCAACAGAGAAGGAGAGAGCTTACTAATCACTTGGCAAATTATTTTATTTATTTCCACTGATAACTTTTCCGACACCGATTGCAGTGTGGCGCCACTGTTTACAATCGCGAAAACGTTCAACACTTCAGTGTGTACTAACTACAGCTCCGATAGACGACACTTTCGCGACGGCAAAGATGGTGGCGTTCTAACTCGCGGATCGTGTCCTGTCCGTCCTCGAGAGGGTGCAGTTTGAAAATGAAAAGCAATTCGCGCTCCACTGATACACTCTTGTGAAATTCAAACTTTGATCACTGCGAGAAATCTCTCAGAGCGATCACGGAGTGGGGCAAAAGCTTTCGCTTGTTTGCTTGCTTTTCGCCTTCGGAACGATCAATGATCGCCATCACATGAGTAAAGCTCTTGTGTCGTGGGAGAGAAATATTTATGAATGAATTCTTTGAATCGTCAATGACGGAAATTTTTCCATGCCCTCACCCCAGTGCCCGCAGAGGTCGTTGCAAATGATGACGTCCGACATCAATTAATAGTGCGATGATTCACTGTGGCTCGCAAGAAAACGTGGTGCGGCTTGCGGAATCTTGTTCGTGTTCAAGAAATCACAAACGAGAAATATAAGATAGAGAGGGAGAGAAAGAGAGAGTGCGATCGAGGCGTTTAATCGAATATATATGCGATGGAGATTCCCATGTGGAATTTATTTCTATTGCCATGTGATGTGTGCTTCGTCACTGTTCCTCGAAATTACGTTACATTTACCGGAATTTGAATGTTCGGGGGATCAGACTGGGAACGGTTGCACCCAAGACACGTTCGTACTTTGATTACTATTTGTCGGTTCCAGGAAGTTGATACTTTAGTACAGAGCAGATGTCATCGTCGAGAAATGAGTCTATATATTTTGTCAGTCAGTGATTCACTCTTACTACGGATGCTACGGGTATTCATTCATAAACTGCTTATCGCAGGCGGCCAATGAAGTAATTTTGCTCAATTTTAATCGCCAGGTAAACAACATTCTGTTTGCTCTGGCGCTATCAGACGGAGGTTGTCTTAATTAAATACATCATCAGTGATATTAAATTATTTACTAGTTCTAATGCAGGGGAAAGCCGGAAAGAACCGCGCAGAGATTGAATTGTGATGAGATTAAAAAACAACATGTTCTATGACGCAGGTAATGTTGACAGTGGTCTTTAACCTAACGTCGTTTATGGTGAATAATTAGGTTTCAGTACACGATCTTTACAGTTGGGGGATTTTTATTTACTTTGCAGAAGCCGTAGACGGATAAGTGGATGCTTAATTGAAAGTCATTGTTAGTTTGTAGTTTCACGACGTAATCTAATGTATCGCGAGTCTTGTAACTTCGGTGATTCTTATGAATTTGTGCTCCTGTGCAGAGATTAAGTTTCCTCGGTGGAGTGCGAGAGAATTGTTTGAAATTTCGGTTTTGTTTGTCATTTGGTAAGTGAATTTAAATGTTTTATATTTTCTCCTTTTGTTGTCAAATTGGCGTAGTTGCTAATGTATGAAAGTATACTTTCATTACACCCCTCAACCTCTCAACACATCGAGAGAAGGTATAACTGCAGTGAAAAAGTTTCACCAAATCGCCATTCAGCTTTGTAGACAGGTGTAGACGATTGATACACACTGCTTTACAATTTGACGTGACACTTGCTGAGTCACACGGAGATGCTGATTAACTTGTTGGTCAAGGTCCAAATGGCAAATAGTTGCAAAAAACTACACAGTTACTGTGAATAGCGATTTTATTGAGAAATGTTTATCTTGTTTTGGTTTTTAAAATGTTGGTCAATTAACAATCAAAGTCTATTCGTCAGCTGGTGTTGTGTTGAGAGTGAATACGTGAAGTGTGCGGGATCGGCATCATGATGACTGGCAAGGCAATTGAGAGCGTTTCCGGGGGGAATTTATACATCCGTGGTGCATAAAAGAACATTATTGTTGCGTATTGACCTTGGTAATATTCTTTAGAAGATGTTTTGTTGGTTTTAAGTGGCGAATTGTAGATAGTATGTGATGCGTACTAAGTAAGTAGATACACATTAATGAGTATAATTATATTGTTGTACATTTATAACCCATTACACTCAACGGCCAGTGTTACGAATGACATGTTTGTGGTCGTTCACTAAAACCAAAGTGTGCGATATATCGAAAGATTATTTGTCCTTTTTTATATACAGTCCAGACTCGAAAAAGTTAAGTAGTTTGTTTTTGGGTGAATTTTAGTGAATTCTTAACATTTCCAAGACACTGATCCAACTGTTAAGTTGGATCTGCCTTAAGTTTTATTAATTGCGTAAATTGAGTTTGGGAATTGTTATTTGTGCATTTGTAAAATATGGAATATCCATTAGCTAAAATGACATTTCTAATTTTTTTAAATTCTGAATTTTTCGGTGATTGATGACTTTTTTTGCTGATGTCCTCCTGAAATTAGGTGTTTTTCTTTCAATTATGCTCGCGATCCCAAATTAGCTCATGTAGACTGTAGAAATGTATAATAGTGAGCGAAAATGGAAAAAAAAACCAAAAAAAAACTGACTTAAAAAAGTTAAGACAAAAACAAAACTTTTTAGAGATACCCATGGAGACAGAAACCTACTTAACTTTTCCGTACACTTAACTTTTTCGAGGCTTTACTTTAATATAAATTAAAAAATGGACGAAACATTAACAGTGCCTTTCCGTGTTCTTTGGGTTAACCTTGTAGACACAAAAATGATGCTTACAATAACAATATTACATGAAAAGGAATATACGAGAAAGAAATCAGTTATAAATAAGTTCGTTATATCGGATAGCAAGTTTGGGCGAACGTAGGCATGAAGAAAGTTAGTTGCGTACCCGAAAGGCGGCGATGCCTCGCGAAACCGGCGCGGTTTGATCTCATATTATGACAGCACTGGTTGTCAGAGATTTCAGCTAGTTTTAGGATTCTAGGTAATTGGCTCGCGGTAGTTTGTATAGATCGTTGTTATCTTCTTTTTTTTTTGGGTCAGGCAGATTTTTACACATTTATTTCTAGTAAACTGTTATTGAAAGTTCATGAGAAAATGCGACTGAGGAATTTGGTCACCATGGCGGAGGTGGCAAAGAGTGATGCTGGTTTGCCACATAGGTCTGATATAAATAATTAATTTCTTCAACGGCTTACAATCTGGACACAGTTGTGTCCGCTTTTCGTTTACGAATCACTTCACCCTGTCCAATCAATGTCCCATAAGAAGTATGGATATAAATATACCGAAGTAGCTTAAAGCGAACTTTCACTCATAACGATCCCTTTTTGAGCGTTAAAAAAATTCCGAGAACTTCTCCGAGAACTGTAGGTATAGCTAAACTTATGTGCTACCAACATTCAACAACAAAATGTTGTCAAGCCGCATTATCGTAGCGGACAATTCATAAACGATAGAGATAAGCCAGTCGCCAAATGGTAAATAATGCCGTCTTGTTGTTTGGATTTATCGATGCTGTCAAGGTCTGACTATAGAAAGTAGCTTTATATGAAGCAAAATGAAGTATGATAGAGATGCCCAACTTCTACCTCTCTTGCCCCTTAAAATGTTTGACAATCATTTTCTAAAGCCAAATTAACCAATCAGAAAACGGCATTCACGTTATTTCGTTAAATATTGTCAAAAGTTTGTGAATAACTGTCAAAAAGCCTCTCAAATTCGTCGATGGACTAAGTGTCAATCAGCTGTGAAGTTGGACATACATATCATACTTCATTTTTGATATGACGCTGCTCGATAAGGTGAAATGAAAGTCGCTCTACATCATACCATTGACTGTAACAGTGTTTCCATCCTCAATGCACTTCGAAATAAATAAAGTCGGACGATGCCGCCATGTCATAAACCGCACCTAAAGAGTCAAGCCTTGTGGATGCATTCATGACGATGTTTGAAAACTTTCGGGTGGTATTTGCTACTATTTCCGTGGAAACTCGTTTTAAAGACGTATTTTTTTTTTATGAAATATTCACTAAATATAAAGAAAAACAAATTGAAACTTCTTAATATAAAATGTACAATATATAATAAATAGTTCTAATGTTGTCATAAATTATTAAAGATAAAGTGACTTAATTAAGTACTTTTAAATAGATGTCTTGAAGAGACAAATCCAAATATTGTGAATGTTCATTTTTTTTTTCAAAAATTCATTATAAGCTTAATTACTAGACAAGTGAATGTTCCCTGAAAACTCGATTATTCTCGTTAGTGGTTCGGCTTGACCGTAGTCTTTACTGTGGAACATTTCGAATAAAGTATCCCAATTACGTAGTGACCTAGATGGCATATGAAAATGAATCATTGATGAGACAAGACCATTTTATATGACTGCAAAGTATATTTCTAAAAAACATTACATCATAAATGGTGCGTCTAGTTGATAAAGATTTTGAACCAAGTAGTTGATACATTCCTTTATAGCAGGGGGAAAACACCCAATGCATTTTAAAGAAAAATGGAATTTTTCTAGAGGTTATGGCAACAACTGTCAGGCTGTCTATAGATAAAGTTTAATTTCCAGATTTAAAACGAAATAAAGCCGAATTTTGAGGCCTCTTTGCAACGGAATTCTCATAAGAAAAAATATTAATATTTAAATCATAGTACTTAAAAATGTTGTTCTTACACCATCGAGATCTACAAAACTGCATTTTCAAAAAATGAGACCAAGGAAACCGTAATATCCCCTTTGGTCTAATAACAGCTACTGAGCCTAGCCTAGTTCAATTATAGAACTAACAGCGGTGTTGTCTATGCAGCCATGAAGCTTTAATTCTTGCGCCTGCGCAATCATATAACACGACTTTGTTTTCTTCATTTCCCACCAATCTCTGTCTGGTTGGGGAAGGTCCAAACTCGAGGATGGTGCAACGAATTGGCCGCACACTGAAGCAAGATGACGAGCGACTTCGCGACGAAATTAAAGTTATGTGTTTCTAATAGTGGAACGATGAAAGACAAAGTCGTATAACTTACTGAATATTTAGACTGGCTGGATGTTAGCTATCTGGTCACCCGTTATTATGTTTTCGAAAACAGTAGCAATATTTGGGAGTTGATATAGCTAGCATATAATCTTGCCTCTACTCTACGTTTAACAATGAGTAGCTGAAGGCTTCTGAAGTTTTAGAGCGATAACACGATTTTTGCAGAGGTTGAAAAGCTGCATTGTGCAAGCGGTTGGTTTTTAAGTGGGGTGCTTAAATCTATGCGAATCCATCTATTAATTCTGCAATTTTCAACAAAACAACATGGATAATGTTCAATTCAGTAGACAAAAGACATATTGCAAAAGAAATGATTTGTTGGCATCACTTCGTGCTGGACATAGTATTGTTCTCTCATGAGGACCGTTTTATTTCCTCCAAAACGACAAAGTTTGAGAGGCTTTTTCTAAACCAAATCTCAAATCGGTCTGAAGTTTTAAACGTTTGAAGAACAGAATTTTCAGAATGGAGATAATCCTGCAGAACCCCCATTCATTTTTAATTTTCTAAGATATATTCTGATTTCTTATCCATTTCCTCAGATCTATACCCTTAAATAATACGCTTAGAATAAACGTTCCTTTTCATCACTGGCCCAACTATATTGATCTTCCCTTATTGATTATTTAATAAGAATCTGTAGAAGTACCTAAATCCAATCAACTTATTTGATTGAAATCGGAAAACAAGGAATCAAACAGTCATATTATATTTGTTTCATCTCATGAAGTGTGCGGATAAGGGAGCAGTGTTTCTAATATTACATATTCAAAGTGCGGACTCACAAGGAATGTTAATGGCTTTTGCAGACTCATACACATAAACCACGATTCGCAGCTTTGATGACGCAGAGCTGATTAAGACCCCGACTATTGCCATGGAATTTGGCTTAAAATGTTGTTGTTATGCGTGTTATGATCGGTGAACATTTTTTCAACGGCAAAGCTATTATTAACTGGGTCAGGGTATTTACAAACCTATGAAGATTGTTTTATTTCTCAAGACACTGCTATTGTATCAAAATTCTCGCTTTAAATATTTAATTTATATTCGAAAAGAAACCTAACAGACATAACCATGGCATGCACGACAGTCACATTGATTGAATTAAATCGTCGAAAACCCACTTCATAAGAAATAAACCGTATTTTGTATTTACTTCTAAAGAAACTGCAACCAAACAAACACGCCTGTTCACTGTTAAACCGATGAATAATGCAAATATCACAAGAGGACATTGCATTTTGTATTTAAAAATTTCCATTCAATCGGTTCTTTGTTTAGTCCTAATCTCTAAGAATTTTACTGGATGATTCCATTTTGATGGCGAAAAAAATATCCCCAGTGGCAGAGCATAATAAAAATCCCACAACACATCCGTATCGTGAATGAGTCATATGCCGATGAAAGTGTGATGTCAACAAGACAGTTGTGCGAAGTGAAGTGAACTTATTTCTCTCCGGGTGCGATAGTTCCTCGTGTCGTAATGCAAATTTTTTTTCGAAATAAAAAATAGTTTTTGTCTTTCGTAATATGTTGCCTAGAATTCGCAAACCAGGATTTTGGAAATTTGTCAAAGGCAGTGCCAAAACATTATTCGTCATCGAAGCTGTGTGCTTTGCAGTATCATATGGTGTTTACTATCGCATGAACACCAACCGAGGTAAGCAACCATTGCTCTTTCCCCACTAATCTGCATACGTTTTTGTCGAGACAAACAACTTTCATCGTCACTTTCGAATCCTGTTGTTTTCCTGTTTTGCAGGCGATAACTTCTGATATTTCCTTTGGGCTTTATGTAATACGTTTCTAATTTTCCACGGTTTTAGATTAAAGTCCGAACAGCGGGGCATACATAGAACAGATGTTATGTGTGGAAAGTTCCTTTGATGTCAACTGACAGATGTCAAGTGATTTGCTGATGGTGAATGCGGCTCAGTTCTCCGAACTTTTGATTAGTGTAGTTTCCCCAGGAAAACAAAATTTTTATTTTTCTTGGAAAAACTGGCGAAATTATCTTAAATTCAGTTTATAGTTTATGAGTGAATAATCGTGAGTCTTATAAGTTTCCAAGGTCGGCATTTTGTTTGTTTTGTGTACGTTTATTTTCATGTGTTCGAAAGGTGCAACGCCCATGGTATTGTCTGTAGACAAAGAAGTGCAATGGAATAAGCATGCAATGATCCTATTTTCGGATGAAGTTATTTTTAAAAATGAGAAACTTATAGTTCTTCTGCGTATATGGGCTAAATGTTATCAAAGTTTTATGAAGGCATTTTTTCAAATCAACCAATTGCACATGGAACCGGAAAAGAAATATTGATTTCAATCCTTGATGCGGTCTATTGAATTATCACAATTCCTCGGCAAACCCATGCACGTTGCGCGTGAGCGATATGCAGGCGGTTGCATTTGTTTTTGTTATTTGTATTGATTACAAGTACGTCCAGATTCTTCGTCTCAGAACAGACATAGTTTTTTTTTTTTTTTTTTGTCATGGTTGGATCCATCACAGCAGCCAACCAGGGGAGGGGTGCTCATTTATTGAGATACAACTGCGAGATATAGACGAGCGATTGTTATTTGTTGGTTTTCTTGCTCTAGTTTTTAAATAAAGTATTTTTGAGTGTTATCTGGGATCAGAGGCGTAAACATAGCGGTTTCATTTTGAAAATCGAAAGACCTATTCAATATTCAGGTAATAAGTGTTTTGAAGAATGTTATGAGAAAGTTCTTGTTTCAAGGAAACATTCATCCAAAACAGGAGACAACCTCGAAACAGGGGTGGTAACAGCATGTCGTCAATGTGTTATTCCTTTGCAGTAGGACTTCAATTTTATGTGGTCGCACTCTGAAGAGAAGTTAGGCACCATTTTCTGATTCTTATTTATTCCACAGAAATGTGGTCATGAATTATTATTCCAGGAGAGGTCCATCAGGTCCTAATCCCTCGCAATCCATTGATTATACAGAAGGAATGTATGTAAATCACAATCTAACTAAACAATCTTAATCAATGTAGAATTGTTACATAACACACAATTTGCTCTGCCGCATGGAGGCTACCTATTTTTGCTCGGCTTTATAACTACTTTTAAATGCTAATGTTGGACAAAAATGGTTTGCATACCGGTCTAATTACTTACGTCATCGTCACTAAAGTACATGTTGAGTCAGTGTGTTTAAAATCATTCAATTGAATAAATTGTCTACTGCGTTCACAAGCGGATTGTCAGTGACTCGAAAGAGGTGAACTTTTTTTGTTAGTATCGGGAATCGAACCTAGGCAATGTAGGCTCAACGGGGTGGAGGTACGCGGCCACGGTCGCGTGTTTATCTTGTTTTATTCTGCCAACAAATTCACAAATTAAACTAAACACAATTCATTTTTTTCATATACATTTTGCTTTTTTTTTCTTTTTACAGAATTTCGTCATTACATGAACGACAAGTATCCATTTGTCCTAGACTACTACTATAAAATCGGAGAAATAGTTGGAGACAGCAACTTACGACAAGTCGATTCTGTTGTTTGGAAAGCAGAGGAAAAGAAATCAGAATAAACAATCGTCTCGAATAGAACGTTTTCGTTTACGTGTGACCTCTGTCGTTAAACGGAAATATCGCGAAGTAAATAATAATTTTTATTTCACACTTCTAATATCCGATAACTATTTCCACTCCTATTATCTTCAATTTAAATTCTAATCTAAACAAAAAATAAAACAAAACAGTTAATGGCTACTAATGTATATGTTAAATCTTTAATGTGGTTGGTATCACTAGGAGGCCTTGGATATACCCTTCTGAAACTGACTGAACCATCCAACGCCAAGATAGAAGAAATCCGAAAGTCATCACCGTCGACAGCCCTTACCGAAACAGAACGGAAGAAACTGCTGTTCTTGAAAAAACTCAAAGCAGCCACAAACGAAACGCCAATATATTTGGAGAAGAAAGATAAGTAAAGCACACACAAGACAAATAAATTACACATCAAAATGGACGTTGAAAACAATTTGGACGGAAATGCAAAGAAAGACTCAGTTTTGGAGCGTCTCAACAAACGCAACAAGGACCGACAGAACTACCTAGATGTGAAGCTTGAGCAGAGAAATAAGGAAAACCTCGACCTAGAGGGAACCGATTACTTCTCCCAAACATTCGGCGATCGCTCGAAGACTATTATGGCTAACATAAATAACGTACACATTTCCAAGCCAGAAGGTGCTGAGCTCATTCGAGTTCTGTCAGCTATCACCGTTGAAATCCAGGAGCTTCAGAGGTACTTATCAAACTCAACAATCTTTTTGCCTGATTACAAGATCAAAGCCAGCCAAAATGTCCTGAACGATCTGACATCGCTTGCAGAGGAGACTCGGCAAAAACTGATGCCGAAAAAGAAGTTTGGATTTAACAGCAAAAAAGTGGCCCCAAAGGTGGTGGTTAATCCAAAAGTGAACACCATCGACAAGGTGGATTTCAGTGAAAAGAGCACAATATCGTCAAACGTTTTCACCTGGACTTTGGCCAACAAAACCTACGAATATGTCATCCTTTTGCCCGATGAAACCAACGGCCAAGATGTCACAATTTCAAATCTTAACAACTGCTTCGTGGAGATCCAGGGCCACCCCGGATCAGTGCAGATATCCAATGCGGAGAACTGTGTCTTCCTTTGTGGCCCAATATCCAGATCTCTTTTCGCTGAAAACTGCAAACATTCACAAATCGCGGCCGCATGCCAACAACTGAGACTACATTCATCAGCCGCTTGCCAACTGTTTCTACATGTAACGTGCCGCGCCATCATTGAAGACTGCAGCAAGATCGAAATCGGAAGCTACAACTATGATTACCCGGATCTCGATACCGATTTCACAAAGGCTGGCCTGGATAAGTCGCTGAACAACTACACGGACATCGCCGATTTCAACTGGCTATCGCCCGATATTCCATCACCCAACTGGAAGCTTTCTGATATTAAACTGAACTGGAGTGATGCACGCAGAAAGTTCAACGACAAACCGAAGCAATTATAGTTAGAAGCTCCTAGGCGGCTGACATGGTTCACGCTTGCCCTCTGTCTGATCATAATCGTATCAGTTTTAGTCTTGTTGTCACCACGTAACCTCCTAGAGATGTCCTTCTTAAATTTATGGTATTTATTCGAGAGCCTTCTGTACACCTAGAAAAACTGTAGAGCTTCATAATCTTTCTTTTGAACTAACTTTATTGTAGAATTAAAAATTCAACTTCAAGAAGACATTTATTTTTATGCAATGTAATAAAAGAAGATAATAATCAAAGATGTGTGAGAAATTGTGTTTTCATATCAAATATTGATGGCGTTGTATTCTATGGTTGATCATCGAACTGCAAACCAATGATGAATCCCACTCATTCAAGTACATAACTTTCTATAGTCCCTCTGTCAAATCCAACGATTACTATCGCGGAAAGGTTAAAAGTGGCATCAATGTGTCGAGAATAAATGATAGGATGACCAGCATTTTGTCTTTGTTTTCTGAGACATTTTTGTGCTGAGCTGAGCAAGCAAACCAAGCCTAACCTATGTCCGACTAGAGGAATTTACCAAGACAGAGATCCAGAACAATTTACAATCTTAGATTGATCCTCCAATAAGGAAGCTGTCAATCTCTTGAAAAAAGATATCGGATTTGCTACAAAGAACTCGTGGAGGCAATTAAACATCTGGACTAAGGCATCGACACCATCTCAGTTATCCTCAATCCAGGAAATAGATGGCAATTGGACAAACTCATGAAGAGGTACAATCTTCTCAGCACCCACTTCCCAGGCTGCATAGAATGATCCTCAGACTCTGACGTAGAGAGTCAGGTGATGGAGTAAGAGAAGGTCAACAAATTGATCAGCAGCAGTAGGATATCTTGGGCAATTATATCCTTTTCCCCGTTAAAACCTCCGGGATCGGACAGTATAAGTCCAATCATGTTGTAAATGTCAGGAAGCTACATTTTTAAGGGATGCCTAACGTTAGGAAATCTTCCAAAGAGGTGACGAGAGGGTAACTTTCATTTATAAGGCAGGCAAGGCAAGCCATACCACTGCTAATAAATGCAGACTTCCATATCAGCCCCTCTTCCTTCTTACTTAAAACATTGGAAAGGCTAATCGATATGCACATCAGAAATCAGATAGGCCACAGCTTTTTCTCCAAATCGCAAACAGCACTACGCAAAGTTGTATCCACAGGTGAAAAAAACACTGTCAGAAGGAATGCAATGCGATTCAGGCAAGTCTCATCGGAGCAGTAGCCTATGCAAGACTCTGTGATTGGATAGGATTTATGCTGCATTCACGGTTGATCAAGTTATCACAGCGTGATCAGGCGGAGTACTGATGAGGCATAACAGGTTCTCTTAGAACTACCCCAACGACACTCTAGGCCTTCCTCTCTCTTCTCTTATTCTGCAGAACCTCGGCCCTGAGGCTCAGAGAGGCGGGATTCTGGAAGGAGGAAACATACGGATTTGGTGATCGGCGTTGTTTTAGTTCATCGATAAAGGGCTTTATCACATTTTTTATCAGCATTTTGAGCTAGTAGGAGGGGCTAACATTGGCTGTCATACTAAAAAGTTGGAAAGCAGCGCAGAACATAGGGCAAACCAATTACCTTTCATCAATCTTGGCTCCGGAAAATAGTTTCTATCATCGATGGAAGGGTCGAGTGGCAACAGCAGAGAGGGAGATAGCTGGAACAGGGGCAGGGATCTTCTGTGACCCCTTTGAAAAATTCCTGACACTAAGGTACTACTGCAGTGTTTTCCAAGCTGAAGTGGCTGCAATACATAAGGCGGCGCTCGCGCTGACACGCCGAAGCGTTACCGCCGAATCGGTCAGCATCTTTTTTGATAGAGAAGCGGCAATAAAAGCCATGTCATCAGACATTCTGACATCGAAGCTGTTTGGACTTTGCAGACAAAGCTCAACGAGATATCCTTGGCGAATTCGGTGATCCTCTGGTGATTTACTGGAATCCAAGGTAATGAAAGGGCGGAGATAAGGAAGAAACAGAGTCTTTACCACATCTGCCTCCAATTCCACACAGCAAATAACCTGATCTTCTCATCCACTTCTGAGCACGCGTATTGGAGAAAAGTCGAAGTTTCTTTGAGCCATCTATAGCGTTGTATTAGTAGATAACTGACTCGACTCACGTCGCTCGACATTTCGTTCGTGCCTCTGCTCCGTGGAATATGTGCCGTGATCGGCGTTGTTTTAGTTCATCGATAAAGGGCTTTATAGGGGGAGGGGAAAACAATGGTTGGCAAGTGTTATTCTACGTTTGAACTTGGTACTGATAGCAGCACTATTCATCGTGGTCGAGGTTAAGGAAGTCTCTGACTACGTTCAAGCTGCCCATTGTGGTACAACCTCCTTTCTTGGGGGACAACACAATTTCTTTTTCCCTCGTTCACCACCAGAATCATTTTAGCCGCCTCCATCTCAATGTAAAATGGGAAGATTGTGACCTATCACAATCGATGTTGAAGAAGTATGACACCATGTCATCTTGTCTAAATTCTTTTTGACATTGAAGGTATCGGTGAGTTTGCCACCGGCCTTGATTGAAAGACGAAGCTCTGGATGAAGCCAGAACTCGTTGGTTCAGTCTGAAAATTGGAGGACCTATGGCCGACGGTGAGCAACAAGGGATCAATATCACTCAGTTGTAGTCATGCCTAGTGATTGAATACAACTTCCACACAGCGGCTTTTACAGCAGCTGCAGAGATGAGTTAGAAATACAATCTATCCAACATCTGCATTGCGAAAGCAAAGGAAAATGAAAGAGTTCCTGGGAAACCACTTCTTCGCAGGGCTTGAGAACTTGTGCGGAAAAGAAACTTTTTAAATGATGATGGTTTTATTAGCTCAAGAAGGTCTCACGGTAGTCATATATCATTCATCTAGGGCACAATGGATCCAACATGTTGGTCCAAGTCAGCCACGGCCGTAAGGGTACAAATTTGGACCTTGATAGAACAGGAAGAATTCTTCATCGTTATTCTGCAAAAAATGGCCAATCTAGACTCGCCTGCTTGAAATCGACGAATGGGGTGTTGTGGGTGTCGATTTGAACTTCTTGGCCTTTTCCAGGATTTGCCCAAGTGTAAAGATCTGGTCGATGTCGGACTTTCCTGGCCTAAAGTCACACTCAAATGGATTTATAAGTTCCTTCATACCATACCGTTTACCAGTCTACAGAAGTGATCTCTTCGGTTTCTCTGAATCGACTGCGCTGCGACTCTAATTCAATTTGTCCCGGCAGGCTTCTGTCTTTACCTTATATCCATTGGATAGCTGTTTTATCCTTTGGTAAATCTATGGGACATTATTCCAGTCAAAACACCTCTCCATTTCCTCGATCACCTTGTTATGCTCTTTCCTTTTTCCTCCTAAAAAGTCGTGTCTCTCCCATTTGTCTTTGATCGCAGAGCTCACGTGCAGCACTCGTTGTTCGTTGCAGCATTGCTTTGTAGGCTCGTCTGGCGACACTTGTTGTCAAACCATGGGCTTTTCTTGGGTGGTGTTCTAAAGCCTAACCCCTTAGTAGCGGATTTATGATGAATTTAAGATTCTTTTATTGAATTGAGTTATAGATGCAGGTCAACAATCAACAACAAAAAGGATTGTCTGTTCGATGTGTCTTAGCGTCAACCCCGGCGTCAACTGATCGTATGTTTATGGACAACATAAGTTATGTAAGTCTGCATTTATATGCTCTCAGGCACCATAGGCACTCTGAAACGTCTTCTTTCCCAGGCATTAAGATTTGTCGTCATCTGAGGCCATTGAATAAGCTTAATAAAAGTCAGTTTTACAGTTACAAAATAAAAACAACCAAATTTTATACGCGATTATTCTACAATAACTACTTTCATTTCTTGTTTACATACATAGATACAATCATTGCAATGATATAAGATATTAAAAGAATACTCCATTTAATGTTTAATGCTTACAAACTATAATTGAAGAACACAACAATTAAGTAATTCCAATTACAAAATGTTTTGCTGAGAAATTGTACGCAGCCAGCTTAAGCACCACGGGTATTAATGTTTGGAAAGTTCTGAAACACAGTTCTCACGTGTTGAGTTAGTCAGCATGTCACAAAACGCACGACGCACGCTCTGAGTTGTGTAGTTTCAACTTCATAAACATGCCCCCATAAGTGACTGATGAAACTCGATCGAGACTGCACAAGTGATATTCTGGACGTGCACATCTTCTGAATGTGGCTCTTATAAAGTTGCTGGGTCTTTCATGACGGCAGTTAACAGTTTGAATGATATTATCTTGCGGATAAAGGCGTTTCACAGCCTTGTCTCAGGAGGAGAATGTTCTATTAATGCCCGTTTCAAATTGTGTGTATCTACATGTTCTAATACAATAGTTAAAAATTCAGTACATCTAAATATGTATACGTATGATGTGTGTGTGTAAATTAAGGAGGACGAGTTTGACAGTAGGATTGTGTTGTATTTTGTTTTTTTTTTCTTTTTTTTTCTGTGTAATGAATGTGATTTACACTAAAATGGGCAGACTTGGAACTTTTAGTGAAGCGCATATTCATGTCTTTGTGCCAAATTATTTTTGATTAAATCGCTCTAGCAGTGAAACTACTAGCCAGCGTGATTAATTGGCCTGCTAATTGAATTCGGCAATGTCATCGCACGAATTTCCCATCTGAAAATATCAGGAAATCAATGAATTTGTATGTTAAAGGGGATTTTTTCGTATTTACCTCAGTTCTTTGGGAAGCCACGATGTATCGATACGGTGTTCAATTACTTTTAATAATGCTAAGGTCTTCAGACTAGGATCGAAATCCAGTACGTGTGTGTCGTTGTTATCTATAAGAGGAGGAAGGTCCAAACAAAAGTTGTACGGACTGCAAGTAGATGGAAGGATGATTAGTAAAATAGAAAAATCAGTTCTTGCTTAGACGAGAATCTATTAATATGCGCGACGTGGCTAGATCCGTGTGAAAACTGAGCCTAGATTCTACAGCAGCCACTCGTGTTGTGACTGCCATTCATCTCAAAGGAGTATAGACAATCTTTTTTCGAACGCCGTCATCACTGGACTTGATCATGATGTGGAAAAATAGAGTGAAGGTCCCAAAGAAATCAGATTAACTGAAGCAATTCCGGGGCATCGAAATAAAACACAATATTATATTCCAGAAGGTTGAAGGCACAGATTCAAGTATATAAGCCAGTTCGCTGAAAAATCCCGCCAACCCTCCGTCTCCCGCACCACTGCAGTGTATTCCAGCCAGAACAGCTTTTTAGGAGGCATCCCTTCGGCTATCAATGAGTCCGACAGAAGGTAGATCCATTGTTTTATAAGTAGATAGCCAGGCGTCTACGGATCCAAAGCCTAAGATGGCAGGAAGCATATTAGGACAGTGCCTCATTGGAAACCAAGCTAGAAGACTCGGAGGGCCCGACAATGATTTCTGTAGAATGTAAGAGGTAAGAGGTGTCCCACAGTACAGCACTAACTCAGAACGTGCCCCGGCTTTGGCGAAATTAGAAGACTGTGATTTGACAAATTCAAATGTAAACGAAGAAGCCACCAAATTGTTGTGAAATGGTCTAAACAGGCAGTTTAGAATGACAAAACGTTTCACAACTGGGAAGTGCAGTAAGTTCAATGATGGAGTCAGGTTGCTAAGCCGAAAAATACCAGCCCACTGGACCATAAATATCTAAGTGAAGCTGGGTTCTTACACAATAAGCATACAGCTACCCTATGATTCTCAGCATAGTCAATTGCTCAAAAGAGATGGAATCTCGAATTATGAAAGTTATTCGTGTATGGAATTGGATCTATATATCCAAGTTAGGAGTCAACGCACCTCTACCCACTACGCCACTGACGCCAAATCAAAGAACTATGGCTTGCATATAAACTCGTGAACATATGTAGATTCGCGTCCCAAACACAAGTAATAAAGTATCCCTTTTAACACCAAGTAAAATGTTCTGTTGTGTTGTGAGTTTACACAAAAAATATAATTTTATGAGGAAGTTTTATCAGTCAAGCACAAGCTATTAATAACATGTCTAACAATGACCAGACGTTGATTACACTCTGGAGTAGGTTAATGACGCGGTTGAAAATAAACCAACAGACAACTTATACATATTAAGTACTTAGAATGTGCATAGCGTCAGTGTCACACTTGTTAAAATTAATTATCTCGCACTTCAAGTTGTAGTCAATGCACCAGCAACACTTAAAATCATTTATATTCCCTGAAGTCGTAAAAACTGATATAAAATGCAGTGATAAATCAAAATTAGCTACATCTCGTGTAATTACTAATTGACCTAACAGTTAATGTAGATAGTGTGAAGGAATATGCGTTAAAAATGATACTGACCTTGTCCCTCCAAATAGAAACATGCGAGTTCCTTTGACTAGACAGACTTGCCGCCGCCGAGCTGACGGTGCTTTACCCCTTGGCTTAACTAAATTCCATCGATTCGTTTTCGGATCGAACGTATACAAGTCATTGAAATGCTTGTCCAAGAGTCCATTGTAACCACCAAATACATAAATCAGTCCATTGTAAATAACTGTGAAAGAAGTAAGACATGTACAATCTGCACTGAGTCTGTGACCAGAATCCAAAAATTAAACTTACACATGGAATGGCTTCTCCGGCCAACTGGAACTTTTCCAGTTGTTGAGGGTCGATGCCAGACTTTAGTTTTCAAGTCTAAATAAACAATCTCTGGGCAGTACATCTCCTCGAGACTGTGATATGGACTATGCTTATCACCGCGTCCACCAAAAATATACATTCGATCGTGAATAGCAGCTGTCGAATGGAAGTCTCGAAATGATGGTGCAACTCCGAATGTCTGATTGTATTTCCACTCCATTGTGTCGAAATTTAAACTGTGCACATCACACGAGAACTCATTGATCTCATCCTCGAACCCTCCAAAGATGTACATGGAGTTATCCACAACACATGCCGAATGACCATCACGGGCGCCAGGTATGACTCCTGTGACCGGTGGTCGTGACCAGGAAAGATTCTTGGGGTCAAAACAATAAAGTACATTGCACAGATCTTCGTCATTTCGACCACCCCAGAGGTAGATTTTGTCGTTGTGGGCTACTGCTGTGTGACCATATCTGAAAGATGTAAATAAAAAATCATTGAAGCAATTAATATAGAATTTTGACATGATTTACTTGGGGTCAGGGACATTGTAGAAAAAATTCCGAAAGGACATAAAGAATGTGCATTTGATAATGCAGTCCATCTTCATATCTTGACAAAGGCACTTGGTAGACAAAACACTGGCCCTAAAATTGTAAAGTGGATATCATCATGCTACAAGAAAGGCATATAACAGCCAAATTATGCGCTTTAGGGCATAGTATCAGCACTATTAGAGGATGCTTTCAAGAGGGTGCTTTATTACCACTTCTTGGTTATGAATGATATTGCACACTGAAAGCAAAAGTGTCACTAAACAAAAAAAAGCTAGTTTTCGAATAAAAAGTGCAGGAATGTCAAAATACTAAATACTCTGGCAGGAAATAACAGCTGATTTGGGTGCCAGAACATGAAAACCATGAATGTACTGAAAAGGCTCAAATATAAGCTAAGGCAGATACTTTTTAACCTTCATTGAGCTGGACCCTATTCCCTTTATGGATTCAAATACAACTTTCAGCACAAATGGATCATTAAATAAATTGACTAGTTGTTCAAAAACCAAGATGGTAGTACAGCATTAATGCTAAGAGAACACATAGCATGTAATTACCACCATTAAATGGGTCTATGGACTATGTGAACTATTGAATCGGATATCATGGGCATGATAATGATGGTCTTACTCGAGACAAGTTTTTCTTTCATTATTTTAAGAGAGAGAGAGAGAGAGAAGGGCGAGAGAGAATGGGAGAGAGAGAGGGAGGGAGGGAGGGAGAGAGGGGGATGGTGAGAGAGAGGGGAGAGAGAGAGGGGAGAGAGAGAGGGGAGAGAGAGAGAGGGGAGAGAGAGAGAGAGGGGAGAGAGAGAGAGAGGGCGAGAGAGAGAGAGAGAGGGTGGGAGAGAGAGAGAGAGAGGGTGAGAGAGAGAGAGAGGGCGAGAGAGAGAGAGAGAGGGCGAGAGAGAGAGAGAGAGGGCGAGAGAGAGAGAGAGACAGAGAGAGAGAGAGGGCGAGAGCGAGAGACAGAGAGAGAGACAGAGAGAGAGAGAGGGCGAGAAAGAGAGCAGTTATGCTTCGCTTTTCTTTTAAATCTATTTCGAAAATATCATCATCATCAACATCTTCTGACCCGCATGTGTGTGACGGGTGTAAACCACGCACGAGAGATCTCCAGGCAACTCGATCCTCCGCCATCGACTTTAACTCATCAGTAATTATGCCCAAGCGTAACCAGGCGAGTTTTTCAACTTGGACCAACCATCTCGTCCTGGGTATGCCAAGCGGTCGCCCACCTTCTGTAATCGCATTCAACGCCCGCCTCGGAAGTCGTGATGAAGGGCACATTCGTGCCACTTCGAAAATATGTCAACTAAAAATAAGTATTAGCTCCTTTCCACTTGAAATAGTGCACGACTTATGTTATTTTGACATTTCGGTTTAATCGAAAAAATGTGGACAATGCCTATCATTTATTATGTGGAGAAAAATGAGAAAGCAATAGGCCACATGCAAATAGCAAGCGGCAATCCTCTCACCCAAACAGAGCCACCATAACACAGTACGCAACAATTGTAATCATAACTACTATTTTTACTATTTTTTGTAAAAAGTGGTTCTTTTAGTTAAAACTGATTATCTGCTGAAATGTTGGTTTCGCTTCGCTTTTTCTTCCCATCTAGTTCGAAATGCGATTTTTGAAGTCCGACCACTGGGCAGGAACTGATGCATAGCTATGTGTAGGACGTATACTTGCTTTCGTTGCATTCTATCAAATAATGCTAATAATATACAATTGATAAGCTTAATGGCCGAAACGTAGCAGCACGTCGAACAAGCTAAGTACGTAGTATGGGATCGATAACATTTTAATCTCCATGGTATTATGAGAGAACGCAACATTCCAGACACATCATAGATAAAGAGACGCCGAATCATAAAGCTCATAATAACAGAACGTAACTCGAGGCACAATGGGATGAGTTAATTTTGTACACACCCTTCGCATCTATCAACCAAAATAAACTTATGGTCGATGTAAACAAACTTGTCGCCGATGCTTCTTTTTTGGTAAATTTTGAAAGATTATATTAATGGTGATTCTGATTGACAATAGAATCTATAGAAATGGGAAACTTGAAAGAAAAACATATCCGAAACCGAACTCAACATAATTTAAATAAATCGATTTATTGCAATTCATAGCGAGAACTCTGAATTGCTAATTCTAGGAAATCGATCACTTATCAGCTCATCAGGTTAACTACTAGTGATTCAATCACGTTTGAAAAGAACTAATGAACATGACCTTGAACTGAAAGCGTTGTTACAAGTCATCTTACAAACGGATGTGAGTTAACAATATGCATGAAATCAGTTAGGTTACAGTTATACAAGAGGAATACAAAGTACATTACACCAACAGTGGGAAATGTAAATTTTAAGAAATAAGGTCTTTGTTATGCATCTTGGTGTGCACAGAGAATTTCAAATGAAATACATTACAAAACGTTAACCGTAAAATGAAGAGAAAAAAAACAACAATTTCCAAGTTAACTCATTAAGAAACAATATGATACATCGTATACGGAGTAATCAAACCACATCATAAGATAAAAACCGCAAACCTAATCGATGTATGCATATATGTACATTCTAAACTAGAATTGCCGTTACGCTAATTAATTGAAACCTTTATCTGACCTTTGAAATGGTACCTCAGGATATTTGAGAGGTAGTCCGTTTTCGTCTTTTTTGGTGGGCACCAGTGTCCAGCGTAGGGTGTTCGTATTCAATATATGCACATCGATTGATTCGTAGATCTTGTAGTTTCCACCAGTGCAGTAACCACCGAATGAATATATAAATTCTCCAACACTAACGGCCGCATGATTCACCCGTCGTGGTCCCCCATCCAATCTTACCGTCCAGTGCATTTTGTATCACTTCGTTTTATCACCTTTTGTTAACAAAAATAACACTGCAAAAAAAAAAATAATAGAAATTTTAACAATGGACTAGATGAAAGCACTGCATCACACTCTGGTTACCTTTAAAGACCAGTCAATTGATCTAATCATGAAGACTTTCATGGCCAATCATTTTTATTGGAGCACATCTGCAATTAATTGATATGGTTGACAGACAGTAGGCCTCCGTTTGTAAGACGTGCGTAAATGTATGGAAATGATGAAATGTTACTCCCACTCGAAGTGAATAATTCGTGACCGATAAACCACAGATAACAGGAAGGAAATATTTTTTGAACTTATGTATATATTTTTTACACTAGCCAGTTGAGTACTGAATGTCCACTTTATATTTAATTCCTTTTCGAGGCAGATATCAAAAATACCCAAATCTCCTCGGAATTTGGCAAATAGCTAGCAAAAAGAAATGAAAATTATGTGTGGTATCGAATGAAAACAAGGGAGAGACGAAATAAATACAAAAAATTGATTAGTGTCATTAAGACAACAGGGATGGCATTGTGTAAAAGTCACAACTATGTGATTACCACCAGTGTTTGTAAATTTCTGGATCAGATGAAACATGAATTTTGTTTAAGAAGAAATTATCTTAGTATCAGTTAAATTATTATATATTTTCTGGGTGAAGCAATTATTTTCAAAAAAATCAACACAATATTTCCCCCAGGGAAATTATTTACATTGAAACTGCAGCTAAGGACAATCCTGTATTTCGAACAGCTGTCAAGACCAAAACTGTCAGCTGTCAAAACATCAAAGTGTGCGGACTGAGTTTGGTTTTTTAACACCTAGAAAATGATATTGAATTCACTAAAAAATGGTAATACTAATGATATTTGTTTATGAAAAATCAACATTTATTTGAATTCTTTACATATTGTTAGTGGGTAAACTATGTGGTCTTCGACCGACACAGTCCCTGGTGCGTTGGCAGCAAACTTTAGTTCAACCCACCGAAAGCACCGAACCTGAGGACATTTCGGAATTCGGTAGTTTTACATAATTCAGTGATTGCCTACTTTGCGCTAATATTAAAATTCTTTTAGAAAAACGTGCTCTACAGAGCCCCGACTATTTTGAAGTACACAATTTATTCACTGTTCGTGACCTTTTTAATGCACGAGTTCACTATGGTCATAAAGAAGGATCGCTTGATGATAGGATGTTACCTTACGTGTATGGCAGTCGTTTGGGGCACATCATATTCGACTTAGATAAAACTGCTCAACATCTAAGAGACGCACTGAATATAGCAGCACACATTGCTTTCCGAGATGGTATTATTTTATTCCTTAACCGCAATGCCATGAATGCACATTTAGTGGAGAAGAAAGCAATGGAAACCGGTGAGTTCTCCCACACTCGATTCTGGAGAGGAGGTATATTTACCAATGCCAATGTTCAATTTGGTGCTGTAACCAGACTACCAGATCTTTGCATATTCTTAAATACACAGAACAATGTGTTGAATCAACACGTCGCTGTGAGAGATTCCGCAAAGATGGGTATACCGACCATAGGTATTGTGGACTCAAATTGTAATCCAAATTTGATCACGTATCCGGTACCGGGAAATGATGATTCTCCAGTGGCAATTGAGTTATATTGTAATTTATTCAAAGAGGCTATTCTGCGTGGCAAACAGAAGAGGAAAGAATTGCTTGGAGAGATTACACCAACCAAAAAAGCGTAAAAAATGTTTTCCAAATAAAGTAAATATTTAGATTTAAAGATGTTTTTTTTTTGTTTTCTGTGAACACTGTAATAGGCTTCGTTCACCGAACCAACTGTTGTTCGTAGTCGGCATTAAACTGTAGGTTCCCCAAGAATAGCCTGCTCAATGCATGCCCTGTTTCTGGAGACGATAGGACCATGGTGGAAATTCACTACTTTTTCACGAAACATTAAACCAGTATCAATCAATGAATTCACTAGTCATTGTGGTAGTAAAGGATTTGTGTCTACATCGCAGCAAACGTAGACGTAGTAAAATATATCTGAATGGAGACCCGACGGAGAATCGCCAATATCAACCGATGTTGCTTCGGTTTGTCGAAGCTGCTAGGTTCAAAACTTGACGCGAACAACCACAATCATGATCTACAAAACTCTTATTTTGGCAATATGGAGCCGAAAGTTGGACGACAAGCAAAACAACAGAGCTGATTCGTGCTTGTCTGCGGAAGAAATTCTACTTCGGATACAGAGTCCTGTTGTGAATAAATTATAATACGCACAGCCGCGATATCTGCGATCCGTGGATATAGTCCGGAAGGCACAAGCCCGTAGACTGCACTGGCTCGGCCACATCGAGCGCATACACACAAATACTACAGCTTAGAGGGTCCTTAAATCCGAGCCCCCTGGTTCGAAAAAGAGAGGAATACCTCCGGTACCTCAGCCTCTCCATGGGTAGCAGACCTGACAAGTAAATAAACTCTTGAACCATCCGGTCATTGAAACCAAGAAAGAAAATACGTGAAATACACGAGGCATTATTCACGAATTCATTTCAAGCAAAAAGTAAACCTCTGTTATAAAGACAGGATCAGACACAGCACAGGCCGAATGTTTAGAGGGAGAAATATTGGGCTGGGAAGAGCATTCTCTAAGTTCAACTGTGCATCCCAAAACAGGCTTAAGGGTAAACTGATGAGATGAACATTTCTGGAAAGACGGTATTGCGGGTGAATTCATGGAGGATGAAAACAAGCTTAATGGCTGCAATATTGTTGTCTACTATAAGTTTAATTGGTCGATTTTAGATTCCATTTAGTAGGTGCATTGTAGTCTTAGAGCACCAGATCAGATATGAGCGTTGTACTCAAGCTTAGGGCGGATAAGCCTTATAAATTAAAGCCGAATCAGAGGGGTGAAATATTTCAGGCATGAAATAAGGAAATTTATTTTTATTATTATTTATTTACGCTTCAACTAAGTGTTATGTTGATACACCAAGGATGGGACGTTTTCAGGTTTCATCAACACTGGCGCTATGTATGGATAGTGGCTGGATAATGTCAAGGGTTCCCTTAAGTGCTAATAGACAGCATTGAATTCCACTATTTTGTTCTTATTTCAGTTAATTATGTTTTCAAGATCGGAATTCTATATGCTTAACATACACTTTCGGAGCCTTGGAGAAGATCAGCATTTATTTTGTGGATACATAGCCTTGGATGTTATTTCGATCAGTGCCGTGACTAGGGCGGTGCCAGCGGTGACCGGGTACAGGACTTAGGCTCAGGAGATTGCAAAAATGTTCAATTGCACTATACGAAGGAGCAAAAATAGAAGCTAACACCATAGCCTAGTTACGGCATTGTTTTCGACTTCATGGGGAAGCAGTTCCGGGGAACTTGTACAAATTATGAGGAGAGCGAAGAGGCATATAACTGGATTAAACATTTTTGCCACATCAACAGGCTACAGAATTTGTGACAGCATTCGAGTAAAATAGGAACCAAAACAAGTTTATTTTAAGTGTATCAAAAAATTATTTTTATTATTATCTTGCAAAATTTCAATTGTAGCTACCTTCCGAATGCATACATTTACGACTTTAAGGCACTCAAACTGGACCTAATCACTTAACTCATTTCTTTTTAAACAGAGGTAGCTTAATGTATATGCGTTTTAATACACTAGTAAAAAATAAAGAGCAAAATAAATTTTTTTACTGGAAAGTATTCAATTTTGTTTGTCGGTTTTTTCATGTTTCTTATACACAATATAAGAACTTATATTGTTATAATATATATAAATTAAACCTTCGTTAGATATTAATAAAAAATAATAAAATTTTAATTACTTGTTTTTTTGTTTTTCATTTCAAAAGACTAGACATTTCTTCGCTATATGCATGCTTTGTTGTTTTTAATAAATTAAATAAATTATAAAATGAAAAAAAGAAAACAATATATATGCATTTGTTTATTAATCTCTGATGAGGCAGTTAAAAAATAATAATTTTTAGAAAATGAAAAAATAATAATCGAAAGTAAAAAAGAAAATCAAATAAACAATACTAGAAAATCAAAGGACAAACCCAATAAAGCAGTTGAAAAATAAAATATGTCTGAATATATAATACATTGCTTTTATATTCATTTAATATATCTTATTATTGTCGAGAAAAGAGAGATCACTAATTTATCTATTTTCGTAGACGTCACACCTCTAACATGGAATAGTTGAATGAATCAGTTTTTCGTTGAGATTCGATTAACATGTCACAGAATTTAAGTAAGATTCAAAAGACAAACATCGAGGCGATAAGTGGGTGCTATTGTTCTGTCACGTGTGGATTGTACCTGCAGTTTTATGCCGACTCCATTTGAGAATCATTTTCTGCACACTATGATCATTGTCAGTGTCTCGCAAAAGGCGCCACCATGGACATTGTTTAGTCGTATCGGGAATCGAACCTAGATACTACAGGTTCAAGTGCGTATTAATCACAACTACGTCATAGCTACCACCGACCAGTTCTTCCAGAAACGATGCGGTCGTATCACGACACGAAAGACGAAATAATGTATGCAATGTTTTGGATACATTTTTAGCCCACTTTGTGTTGGCAACAGAAGGAGACCAAGAGAATCACCGATGATGGTTTTTTGACGTTTCTGAACTCCAAAACTCAGAAAAGAAGGAAGGTTGAGTATTGAATCCACCAAAAATTGTAATAATTTTAAGCAAATTGAATTGTGCTGCCGGAGAGGCTAAACTGAAGGCAAGGACATTCGAGAAAATGACACAGTTAACGACGGTTCAGGAATATAATGTGGCAGTTTCCTTGAATGCGTTTCTGCCACAACAATCAAGGACAGACCAGTATGAAAATACTTCGTTTTGTCTTCAAGATACATGTATACATTTATTTTTTAAAACAATCATTCTTTAGATGCTGTGTCCAATGACAGAAGTTTCACGAAATGATGTCCTTTATTTCATTTCTTCAGAGAAGATGCGTAAAATGGGTGCTTTCATAAATGAAAAGAAATTAAATGCCTTCCGGCGATTTCAGAAACGCATCACTGCGGCATCGATGGCGCATTACATTCATTAAAGCATATTTGAGCATTCCCTGCAAACGCCAATCGTTAATTTAAGCATCGCCCATCATTTATTTCTTGATGGTTGATAGGAAATGCGGAAATTGTTGAATAAGATAAATGAACAAAAATTATGTTGGAAGACATCATCTAAATGTTTATAAATTGTGAATTTTCGGAATTTCTTTTCGTTTAATTTTCATTACCATAGTGGGCAATCGCTTTAAGCAATTTCTTCGGGTTTCATACATGTTTAACGACATCGTATGATTCCCCCTCATTCACGGTGTCGTGGCACAAGTATATGTGACAAATTTGTATTGAATTAGTCACTTAAATGTTACATAAAGTGACTAAGGCGTTACAAATTTGGCACAGTGACATGTGACACGACTAAGAGAATAAGAGGGAATATTGTACATTAATAATTTTATTAGAAGAACTTTCATATTGACGCCAGCCAAATATGTTTAATGCGTTCCAAAAACATCGACGTAAAGCTCAATCGGCTTCGCAACAAAGCAGTTATGCCGCATCACTGCACAAACGTTTCGGATTCCAGCCTTCTTCACATCCACTTCTAGGTCTGTATAGACTCATTTAAAGACACAACATGTTTATTCATTTGTAATTAGCTGCAATGAAGAATGCCTTTCCTACTTTGCATCGACATGTCATTTTTCAAGTTTGAATAGAGAACACGTCGTTCTTTGAAACGTACAGACTACATTAAAGACTATGTTGCCGGTACTTAGAAGATTAAAAATCTTGAAGCAATGTTTTTTTCAAACGCTTTTGTTGTCTACAAGCTGATATTAATTCAATATTTGAATACGTGTATTTCACTAAGAGTTGTTTTTATATTTCATGTTAGGAAATATGCTTGGGCCAACTTAAAATGCGACAGCGGTTGCCATCAAGAAGTATATACTGAGACCAAGGAACTTGTGTCTGAATGTTTATTTAGCCTATCTGCGGCCTGTGAAACATATTTTGGATTGCTATTGAATTTATAACGCACAACTCTCAACGAGACTTCATCACCCTGTCCCACTTCAAAAGAGAAATACAAACGAATGTTAAATCGAACACAATAAAGTTCTGCAGGACTCTTTCATCAAATCTCTCAACTTCCAATGTTTCCGTATTAGAGGTGATTGCATGTAGTTAGCTTGTTTTTCATAAGCACTGCTTATTTCATATTGGGAATTTCTACCTTTGCATTTCTTTTTATTTGGTTTAGAGTAAAATCACGTTAGTAAGTGTATGTATGTATTACCTAAAGTTGCTATAAAAATACACATTTATGTAAATTTTGTCATTGAGTTGCCTAAAATGATATATAATAATGAAGTGGTAAAAAAAGGAACAACTTTCACCGAATATCAATTAAATCAAAAAAGACGAAAGTCGTGCTGATAAAATAAAGAGTAAACAAAAACAAAAGGAAGCAAAACAAAACTTCGTTTACCAATATATGTGATACAAAACTAAGTCTATCATTTTTGCTTTACAGTTTCATTTCATTTTAAAAAAATCCTTTAGGGATATGCTTCTCCTTTTCTTTTTTCTTTGTTTGATTTGAAGGTTGCAAGCTCTGTGGCTTGCTCTTCAAAAACAAACGTTTCCAAAATAAATGTGGGCTGGTAAAAGGGGGTTGCTTGGTTTTCTAAATAATAATTGGTATTCAAGAGTAATTTTAGATAAGAAAATGAAATGAAAAAGGGATAAATGAAAATAAATAATTCTTCATTCATTCGTTATCTTGGGGGTCTGTATCATTTGTCGTATCATCAGCTGCCGCTATATTTCGTTTGCTGGCAGATCTTACCAGCTGCAAGTATTTTTCACCGTCAAAACGATTGGTCTCATCGTTGATGTTCTGTGGAAAAAGAAACAATTGCACGTTTATTTGTTGAATAAGGTAGATGAATGATAGTTATGTTCATGTATGATGAGCATTTTTTTATATGAGGACAAACGGATAAAAGTTAGTTTTTTTGTAAATAAAAACACACATGGATAAGAAAATTGAAATGAGCTTACCTGGATAGTAAAATTTCAAAGCACGAGCGTCAATAAGCTTACCAGGTTACCATGAAGAGCTGACACAATGAGGCACAAGCGTTTTAGTATGATTTGATGATGATTGGTGAGACATACGAACTCTGACGAGGTTAACAGGTGATGATGATGATGGTGCAAGCGAAAACCATGGCACATTAATTTGAACTAATGCGCGCTTATGTGTATTTTTAGTTGCGTTATTTCGTTCAACAATTATTCGCCGATTTTTCTGATGATATTCTACACAGCCATTTTAAATGAAGTACATTTGAGTTATTGAGAACCTTAAAATTTTAAAGAACCGCTCGAACTAAGGATTGAGCTATACAAAGATTTCAGAACAGTCGGGTGGTGTCACTTAAGTCACCCTCGACCCGGAATGTGGTCAGTGATGAAACTTGGTGTTTATCTGTTAAAATGACTTAACCAAATTTCTAGACCTTAAGCACATATTTGGCACTCAATGTTCACAAAGTGGGACATGTGTCCCAACTGGTGAAAAAGGGTTAACTGTATCGATCATGATTCTGGGACTTGCTTCAGTTAATTGGGGAACACTTTTTGTAAACAAGTTAGAGTTGTGCTCAACAGTTCTGATGATGGAACGATTTTCTTCGCAGATACCACTTGTTTCTGAACTAATCAGTTTAATGCGTTAAACATGTCAGCGGTACTACGTAGGTCCATAGATATGCCTGCGTTAAATATGTGCGAGGGACTGTGTAGGTCCACCGATATGTTCGGATCGAAAGAGAGACACGACATGTTTGCGTGTTTATGTTTGTATGCGTGGATAATCCTCACATGAAAACTTGTTGATAAAAGAACTACCAGCATACCTACACATATGGACGTAGTTCGAGGAACATGTTTAAGTAATTTGAACTAGTTCCGACAGTGAAGGTAGTCACAGGAACTAGACAGGTCCGAAATACCCAACTCGGTTAAAAGTACTTTCAAAATAGCACCGTTTTGCAGATCAACATCTTCTTAAAGACTTGTTATTGTCCAAGGTGGACATTGACTACAGAAATCATTTTTTTGTATGAGCTATTCGTTTAATCTTCTCTCAGACATAAGGTCGTCCCATTGTTGACATAAGCTTACGTCAAAACCGAAGCTAGAAGCATCGTTAAAAACACCCACAATTGCTTATGGGAGTATGTAAAATTTCAACATCAACTGTCGTTTACGTAAGTAAACAGCGACTAATATCGTTCCCATTTAGGTAAGCAAGTTAAAACGATACTTAACGAAGAGTTTTTCATGATTACAGGGTGTTATTTATATGAATTCGCTCAATTATTTACGGCTGGCAAAATAACTAACGACTTGTTCAAGTTAAAATTAAGATTGAAAAGACTGCTATAAACAACGGGATATATAACAAGACTTGTAATCACTCTAGAATAAACAAAATAAAACACTGACAAGTGTGGTGCATGTTTCAGATTCATTACTAACGCGCACTCACAACGGTTTGTAGTAACGCAAACACTCTATAGACATTGCAGAAAAGACACTCTAAATTGCATAGTTTAAATAAAAATTAAGCTTTCATCAGAAAAATGGCATATGTACAAAAATTAATTGTATGAATTTTCAAAAATAAAAAAAAAATCTTTCTCGTTTTACCTTGCAACAGCTGTATTGATTCGATGTAAGCATGCGATTAATAAACGCAGATATAGTTCATATGTGAATTTAATTAAATACTTTATTAATATTTATAAAAAAAAAAAAAACTTTTACGGGGGAATGCCTTCAGTTAATTCAAAAACCACTTAAGGTAAAAAAATAGTATAACTTAAATAAAATTCAGTAAATACATTAATACAACCCCGAGTATAAAACAGATTGAATTAAATAGACATCATATATATATGTGTGTATATATATATTATATTAAACGTTTCGTCTCGTCATTAAAATTATATTTTAACTCTCTTCTGCGGTGTGTGTATATTAAATACAAAAATATATAATATTTCAATTGTATATTGAGTTTTCTTATTGCTTTTTTTTTTAAATTTATGTTTCTTCTCTTTTTATTTTTACTCTGTTTTACAGAGCCTCTATTATTTTCAATATATTGCTCAGTTAATTTTATCTTTATTTTATTCCTCTGTTTCACAGCCAAAACACAGATTCATTCGAAAAAATTTTGAATTTTTAAGTTTGGTATTTATTATTACGCTTCTTTCTTTCACATACTTGGGTTAGTTTTCAACTAATACTTATTTTTCAATACCCAGGCGATTAATTCTAAATGTTTCCTTTAATACTGATTCAATTACATGAAGATAAAAAACGGAAAAAAAGGAAATAATAACTCCAACGGAGGTAAGATCTTTCTGAATGACATTTGAAACATGAAAGTTCTTCATAAGGTTTTCCACATGATCAAAATTTTACAGAAAGGTAGAAAAAGAAGCAAAAGCCGACGCAAAATGTAGGATTTAATATCCATTGATCATCGCGAATGAAAAATGTCAACAACATTTCACGGCCTGCTTGCATTCACAGATTGGAAATAAATCGAGTAATATTTCAAGTGAATTGATTGCACTAAAACATTTTACTTCTTCATGTTTAGAGTGAGTAAATCAGATGTTTGAAGTGTTGCAAATGTCGGGTTCGATTTGAGATTTCATTTTATACAAGGTTTATGCTTCTTCATTTAACAACAATAACTCTTCATTTTAACAACCATGTTGGATACATAAATAACTAAAGAATTATAGCGAAAATCTAATATTAAACAAAATACAAACGTTCAATGGCATTGTTGCAAATGGAAATTCGAAGTTCTTAACATCGAGTTTCTGCTCTAGAATGTGCACAAAACATCTCAATTCAAACTCAAGTGTGTGTCTATGGTCACAAAACGGTGTGACTACAAAATTCAACAACGTGAACTGTTAATATCTGATAATAAATGTAAGAAAAGACAACCCACTAATGATTTCAAGATTTGAATGCCTTGCATATGAACGGTAGGTCACACAGATTTGTGCTTTCTTTAAGTACCAAGTGCCTGGATGGTCACTATGAGATTATGGGTGAGATTTTTTCTATCCAAATCAATACGAAGACAAGAACTGCAACTGGATTGATTTAAATCGATCTTTAACTGAATGTTCTATTGGCGCAAACTACCAGGAGAATGAACGACATCATATTTTAAGCAAGTTGTTCCATACTCTTTGAAACCTAACAAAATATGTAAATCCTGTAAAGCACTTTAAACTTGAACTGTAAGCTGATAGTTTATAATTCTAGACTATTTAGTAAATACTAAACCCTACATAATACACGCTAAAAAAAGAATGCAAATCTAGCACTGCTTATTGCAATTGCACAAGTGAAGTGATAAATTAACACTACATAGTACGACATAGCAAATAAAGACCTCAATTCAGTGTGCGTGTGTTGCTGGTAGGAAACGCTTTAGGGTTATCTCTTATTACGCAACGTATCCTTCTTTGAAATTAAATCAAAAATATCTCGAAGAATAAACGACAAAAAAATAGATTACCTGCCTCTTCCCTAAAAATAATAAACAAATAAAATAGAAAGATAAAATAAATTAGTCACACAAGTACAGCTATAGTTAGTCACAAGTGGAATTTGAACGGAAATCCATAGTTATTTTTGAGCGAATCGACGAGGAGTCAGAATTCTCCTCAAACCTATGCCTACCACCACTGCCTGCAGTGTTGTTAGTGAATTTTTCGTTTTTTTGATTATCTTTGGAATTCTCATTGTTATTATTGCTAATAATACTGTTATTGCTATTGTTGTTGTTATTGTTATTATTATTAAATTCATTATATGAGCCTTCATCAATGCTATATGTGCTGCGACTAAAGAAGCCTTTGCGTTTGATACTCGGTGGCAATGTGCATATGATTTCATCGTAATTCCTATCAGTAGTAGTGGAAGTGGAAGGATAATTGGCATGCGTTACCTTATTCCTTATGATCGCTGGAAATTTCTCACAGATTTTCTGCCAATCACCGGGCAATGCCCACGAATGTGGACTTTTTGAGTAGAACAATAGGTGTTCGTACTCGTGGACAATTCGCACTGAAAATGGGTTATTTTTTGTAAATATAAACAAAGTTACCATACAACCGGAATTCAGAGTATTATTTACCAGCGTCAGCGTTTGATCCATCACTCTTGGTACGATTTGCTTCTGGCGTAGAGTCTTTACGTGAGAAATGACTTCTGCGGGAGCGAGCTAGGCCATTGCTTAGCTGCGACGATGTGGCTAAACATTTGAAGGGAAAATCAACTTTAAGCCGATAAAGAGTGAAACCGGAGAACTTACCATCTACAAAGACATCATCATCACCTTCTGTCATCGTGTTCGATATTTGTCCCGCCATATAGTTGAGTCCGATACCGCTGTCTCCCAATGGGGGTGCCATTTGTAGGGGAGTGCCCATCATGAACTGTGGTGGGCCCATTGGGGTGTTTGGAGTGGATATTGGACTTACCATTGATCCATCAAAAGCAGCACCGGCTTCAACGGACGCCAGAAACTCATTGCTGCTAAAATAGTCGTCCAGAACCAATTTGGCTACCTATGAAAGAGTTGTGAATGTTTGAGCAGTGGATTTCATCATTTAAGCCAATGTTTAAACATTGCTATCCAACAACAAATGACTGACGTTTCAGCAGCTGTTTGCAGACTTAAAGAAATAACAGTCATACTTTACACTTACCCTGACTAAATCACAGCAGTCTCCTGTAATTTTAATTAAATGCTGACCCACATTTACTGTATATTTATATTCTCCAAGCGAAGCATCATTTGTTGAGAATGAATGGAGCAACGCCTGTTGATTATTGCGCATCATTTTGCTTGTTGGTGTTGATGACAGTAAATTTTGATTATTGGCTGAACTATTAATGAAATTTCCTGCCGATGTTGAATTAAGACTCAATCGATTCGATAGATTATGACTACCGCCACCACCACCACCAGTTCTCGGTTGTGCTTCATCTGATGCGGATGAAGCAAGAGAACTGCACGAACCTCCAGCACCACCACCACTATGTCCGCCACCCATTGATGGATCTAAACGGACAGGTGAAGCATTCCGACGAATCGTATCTTCGATAAGTTGTTTTGCGTAGCTAGTGGAAGTAAAAATTCAGAATCAGAAACATTCCCAATTCGGTAGCAAACAATGCGTTCTTACTTGATCTTCTCCTCGCAGGGTCCGGTTATTTGCACCAACCGCTCTTTGGCTCCAGGATTTACTAGATTCATTGTTACGAAAATATAAAAATTCAAGTTAAATGTGAACGACTCAATTTATCGCGGGGATACGTGCACACATCAACACAACAATGATTAAAGCTTGCGAGTAATAGTGTTAACAAATCGATAAAATATGTGTTTTCTTTTGAGGATGGTTTTGTCTATGAGTTATGGAAGATGCAGATTACGGGATGAATGGTGTGTGCGGTTTGTGTGTGTTCTTGTTTTGCGATGGCTATTATACATGCTGTTTGTTATCAAGACATATACATGCTGGATCACAATTTGTTAAAAAATAAATAATAAGAGGCAATATATAGTTTTGTACGCTCATTTTATTCGCTTCCTAATATAGTTATCTTGGAACATTAAACCCGAACGAATTCGCATGACTGTTCCCTATAGCACAGCCCTTTCCGTTCGAAGAAGCAATTCCTCAATGTTGAGTTCCTCGCGCACTCATCTCAGCTGGTTGTATTCGCGATCTTATTTTTTCGGTCATTACCCAAATTTCATGACCATAGGTAAGTGTTGGAACAAATACAGAGTTGAAAGCCGCTAACTTGGCTTTGACACCAAGCTCGGCTTTCCTGATTACAGGTCTACCTTTCAAAATTGGCCCAGCTTGATCAATCCTACAGGAAAGCTCAGCACTACTCCTTCCATCACTCGTGAAAAAGAACCCGAAATACTTATACTTCTCCACCTACTTCAATGGGGCTCCACTAAACTGTAGAGTGGAGATGACCAATACCTCCAGTTTGCCCACGTTAACATTCATTCCAACATCAGCACATACGGCCACAAACCTTTCGAGTGCGTGCTGGAGTTGCGTCTGAGAAGATGTGAGGATAACTAAGTCATCTGCAAACAGAAGATGACTTATCCTTAACTCTCCCAATGTTAAACATACACATACATAAACACGTGTATTGCTGAAATGAATCATAGATGGTCAACTGCCACAGGATGACTCATAATCAAATACCTCTGGCCTACTCTGGACAATCGCTTAGCCTGGGTAGATTGAGCAAGCCGAATCTTAGAATTCTCATCGGCGTTATAACAAGGCATTGCGCCATGGGAAATCACGCCTCCCCTACAACGACTTCGGCAGAGGCTGCAGGGACGAGGATGAGGAAGAAACCATTGTATACTTGCTATGCAACTGCAGTGCTCTCTCATCCCGTACATTTAGACTTCTGACTGACTTAGAGTCAGCCATCTTACTTCCAATATTCTCAAATCTGCGTTGTAGCACCATGGGCCTATTCTGGCATAAGGGTGGCTGACGTCTTTCTGAACCGCAGTCAGTCACTTCAACCTAACCTAACCTAAATATGCGTGGGTATAACTCGTTGAAACCGTAGACAACGGTTTTTTAGTGTGTGAACATATTACCAGGTGCGACGGGCGGCCCCAACCTATGCCTCTGTGTCAAAGACGGACCCTGACTCACATCACGTAGCAATGAGGTGGCGGTTTTGGCAAGATGTTCAGCGCACCTTCTTATCCTTACGCCATGATTTCCAGCACTTTGTTACAAATACACAATTGAATTTACAGATACTACATTTTATACATTTAAGAGATTCTGATTTCAGTGTCAAATCCGTTAAATATGTGTCTTAGGTGAATTTTTGTGTTCAAAGTGTTCGTCTACTTTTGAACTATTTTCGAATTTCTGATAAATTTGGATCCCTCCATTGAAATTCGAGGAAAATGGTGGGAAACATACTTATTTGTAGTTCTATCAATATTGTTTAATGAATCAAAAGGAGACTTCCTATTCTACAATTAAGGAAAATCCTGTATGATCCCATACAAGGAGATGCATCAATCCAATCCAATACCCCCTGATGTCCTTTTAAGAAATTAAATCGGATAAAGTTGCGGTAACATATTTGCAACTTCCTTGAAACCGCAGTTAAATATTGGGGTTTGGTTAAGTGTGGCTGCAGCAAGCCACACTTTCATGCGATTTCAAGCATGGTTAGAATTGTAATGTTTGTATTTATTGAGAAATCGCGTATTGCAGCAAATTAAGCCGGCTTACACGCAATGAATCTGAAGAGCTTAAGCGGGCAGTCTCAGTTGGCACGTCAAAAATAACCGCTTTTTCGTAGTCACAAAATGTATACCAAATGTTTTTGAACCTGAAGAGTATGCCATCGCGCATGTTCCACTAAAGGGGTCGCAGGGGTAAACCACGCATGAGAGATCTCCAGGCAACTCGATCCTCCACCATCCACTCTAACTCATCAGGAGTTATGCCCAAGCGCAACCAGGCGAGTTTTTGGACTTCGTCCAAACATCTCGTCCTGGGTCGCCTACCTGATGGAATCGCATTCAACGCCCGCCTGGGAAGTCGTGATGAAGGGGAAATTCATGCCACGTGACCAAACCACCGAATCATAGATCTCTCCGCCCGTCTCGGAAGTCGTGATGAAGGAGACATTCATGCGACGTGGCCAAACCACCGAATCATAGATCTCTCCGTTCGAAGAAGCAGTTCCTCAATGTTGAGTTTCTCGCGCACTGCTGTGTTTCTCACCCTATCCCGGCGAGTTATTCCCACAACAGCACGGATAAATCTCGCGATCTTAGTCTTTCGGTCATTACCCAAATTTCATGACTATAGGTGAGAGTTGGAACAAATACTGAGTTGAAAACCGCTAACTTGGCTTTGACACCAAGCTCGGCCTTCCTGACGAAGGTAAGATTAAGAGTCTTAATTCCAACTGGGCACTCCAGTTATTCGGTATGTTTATAATCGCATAAATCTAAAAATTCTCGATTTTCATGACAAGTAGTGTTTACATACGCATTGTGTACTTCCAGAAAATTTTGAATGGAAAGGAGCACTTCCATGTCCAAATATGCCTATTTACCCCACGACTACACCAACAAATGGATAGTGAACCTTTACGTTATGATGTTATCATATCTGTTGTCGTACCTCAGTACACAATAGCTTGTTATCTTATTAAGTCCAGAGATTAATTCTACAATCTCCATTCTTTAGATTACAGGCGCCGTATTTTCTTTCACAATTTTGTCTAGCAATGTGTCAATGGTGTTTATTTGGAAGATAATAAGGTGATCTATCGGTATCATCGAGGTATGCTTTAGGAATGGAGATGTTATGGTGTGGAGGCATAGTATGGTGTTATTGTTAAAATGAACAACCTCTATCTTAGATAGTAGAGAAGATTGTATAAAAGTTTGTGAAAGATGATGCACATTCTGAAAAGAGTTGTAATAGGCCTCCGTTTGTATAGTGTACAGGGAAACACTGTACACACACAGGAACACACACTAATTTTCACATAATAATAAACCAGGCCACGGTAAAAGAGTGTACATCAATCACTCCTTTTCTGTGTGGTATTGGACAGGAGTGGATGGAAGCTATAGTTTTACGCAGACTCCGGACAGCGAGCTGTGAGATTCATTTCTCTAAAGATCTCAAAGGCAATGATTGCGGAACGCTCTGTACACTGTATTGACCAAACTAGAGCAAATCAGGATTCTACTACTATTTTTTATTGAATTTCTTTGCTTCCCCTTCGCTTTTTATTATTCTGTACATAGAATACGTACAGAAAACAAATGGATTTACTTCAATGAAAACCACAAAAATAATAATGTGATCAGGGCTACTTCAAAACTCAAGTAACTTTACCTACTCATCCAAGTTGAAAGATCAAAAATAACAACTTACTAAGACGATAAATTGCTTCCAAGGACTATAAAAATGATACCCTTGCTTCTGCCATGCTCGTTTTTGCTTGTTCTCTTCATGCCGATGCTCTAGCCTTCACTGCACACTCGACTATCGTTAGTGTGCACAACGGATAGTGTAAAGACTGGATGACGCGAACAGATATTTTTTGCTTGATCTCTAAAACGTGAACAAATGAAACAATTTTTCCTTCAAGTTAACAGTAAACTGTTTGAGCCAGGCGTATTTAAGCGTTGTTCCTTTGTGTAATTGTTTTTGATTCTCTTGTCTTCTCGATTTTTGCGGTTTCTTTGTTTTTCGGCATCATCAGTTCTATTATTTGCGTCAAAATCTCCTCTTAAGCTCTTCACGGGGTAATGATTCCCACGCCATGTAGAGCGCATGGGCAGCACTGTTCCAGACCGAAGAGTCTTCCACACCGAACCAGTGGGACAACGCAATAGAGGGCGCCCACAGAACTGATGGGGCACATAAGAATGGAATGCTCTTCCCGGCTTAATATTTCCCACGCCATGTAGAGCGCATGGGCAACACTGTTCCAGACCGAAGAGTCTTCGTCACCGAACCAGTGGGACAACAGAATAGAGGACGCCCACGGAACTGATGGGGCACACAAGTGGAGAAGGAGTCAACCAAAATGGCGTGCGTAATTGGAGGCTGGTTGAGTAGCACCATTAAAAGAAGAAACGTAGCATAGAAGGATTTTTTTTTTCGGTTTTAAGAGATTTGCATTTGTGATCAATATTAAAAGTCCTGAAGTTCACAGAACATGGATTTTGTTAATTGATTAATGGTGTATTAAAATGAAATATGCTGTATTTATCTCGATTAGGACTTTATGCTAAGTACAGACATAAAAGCAATCCTCCAGTAAAGAGCCTGCAATAATTTCATGAATCATTGCGATACTATCTTCCTGTGCCTACAGTCTCAAAGTCACACATTTGGTAATTAAATATATTCCGCCATGCGACTCCCAATCAAGAAAAAACTGTCTAACCTAACCCCTAACCGACCCACAATGCCCTTCAAAGCTAGTCATCACAAGAGAAAATAACTCCCCGAATTACATTTCAATCTAACTTGGTCTGTTTCTTCACAGATCTATTTTTCTCTAAAGCGTAATGATTACGTAACGCGTGTATATTGCGTCCAAACCATTTTGTGTAACTAAACAAAAAATGGCCACAAACAATTAACATTCATTGCAAATGAGTAACAGTCACATTAATCTTCTTAGCTGTTGATGATTGAGGGTTAAATATAATGCTTTATGGGTTGCAAACAAATATAAAATGCTCACACACGCTTACTTTACATATGAATGTGTTATATAGATATATAAAGTTTTTTGGATTTCTGTTAGCGACTATTTTTTATGTTGTCTTTTTTCTTTACCTCTTTGGAAAGATATAATCGTTTCACTTAACTCCTCAATCATATGGACTCGTCTTCCCTTAATGCCCATAACTTAATACACGAGAGAAAATTAAATCGGAATCATAATTCACTTGATCTCTTCTGTGATGGCGTTCAACGAACGCCCAACGAATTCATAGAGACGACACTCACCTTTGCCAGAGTCAGCATTGCGTATGACAACCTCGTCTTTGCAATACGTTTTTCCAGGTATTTTTGTTGGCTTAGGAAATTTGCCAGAGTTGCGGATGATATCACCGGGACCAAGGAGCTGTGTCTGCTGAAGTCGAGCTGTATTAACTCCCATTGTGGGGGAGGTGCTTAAATACTCCGATGATTGATCAACAGATGTGTGATTATTTGCACTATCAGGCTGGAAATACAGTTTTTGTTTTACACTTGAGACGGAGAAAATCTATCAATGCACTTACCTCAACATTTGTTGCTTTGCTTTTGTAATATGAATTGAAGCCATTGTCCTCCCAACTTTTTGCTCTCAATTCGATCAGTTCGAGTAGATTCAGTCTAGTCATTATGTTTAAACGCTCATCCTGTGAGGCATTCCGAAACACTACAAATGCTCTATCGAGCGTATCCTTGGACACGTTTTCTAACTGCGGTCCGTGCACCCTTAAATTCTGCACAAGAGACACCATCGGCTCTGGATTATTTATGCCCGATGCTAGATTGAGTGCGACATTCTCAATGAGCTGAATGAGTTCCTCGATGAGCATGAAATTGTTTTTCAAATTTGATCTCGATTGAGACTTGAGTGGACGTGGTGCCTCAAGATTTTTCACTGTACGTCCAACGTGAGCCATTTCTGATTATTTTGCTTTTATTTAATCTGTAGCTTTGAGTATATGGATGTGTATGTGTGTGTGTGTGTTTACGAAGGTAAAGAGAAGTTTACTTTCAAGCAAAACCAGATGAAGATGATGCGAGTTTGGTTTTGCAAAGTTACGTAGATTTTTCTTTTTTATTTGATTGAAAAATAAAAAAAATTATAGAAGCGAAGATCTCTTCGATAAAAGACAAATCACTTTCGTTCGCACCTCCCCCTGTAAGCAAAATATAAATATTTAATAAAATAGTTCAATTTCGGTATCGTTAAAGTTAAAATATATCACTACGTGGTCGTCGTTGTTTCGATTCGAATGGTTTGCACAAAAGAAGAACAATTTACTTGGGCAATATCGAATGCATGGGAAGCCATACCGGGACGAAGAATGTGTGCAAGTGGAACAAGATGCAATTTGCTCCCACCTTCGCACATGCAAAAATCAATAGTGCATAATAAGGGTCGGTATCGTCGCGTCGTGTGTCCACGACGCATTACGTGGGTACCCATTTATCGCGATGTGCAGTTTGCAAACTTGTCGAGAGCGAAAGGCATTTCTCTGTGGCGAACATGTGTTCGCTTTATTTTCTAAATTATATTTGAATAGACGATAACAGTGCTAGAATAGATAGCTTTGGGAATGTTTATCTAAGGTTAGAAGCAAACGAAGATAGGTGACACAACGAGCGTTTTTTGCGACACGAGATTGGAAGGGATTATCGCAGCTAAAGCTAAGTCCTCAAACAGGCACGTCAACACGAAAACGCTGAATTATTTCAAGGTTACAACCTACTTGCTGATACATGCATTTGTTTATTTTTGTGAAATAAATTTGGTCACGCTATGGTCCGAATGGTGGCCGAAAGTCTGTAGAATGAGATTCACATTCGCAACGTTTATTGCTTAGAATCCTACCAGCATTTTTTGCATGAACAGCACAAGATTATTTGCCCTGATATTCGTACTAATTAGGATGATTGATTGATTAACTTAAAATGGAGGTAGAGGGACCCTATTAAAGAGTGCTTTCGATGCGCGTGGTTTTTATGATTGAAGGCTTGGCAAAAGGCAGATTAAGATATGGAAACTAATTTCTTAAAAATAGAAGAAAATCACGAGAAGGTGATGATCCAATTGGAGTTATATTGCAAAGGTCACGAACATAAATTGTATGGTATATGTGTGGCGTTCATGTGTCCCACCGAACGTGTCTAGAAAATCGCAAGCGGGGAGCAAATAAAATCTTTGTAGGGTGTCGGAAATAACTTTCCTTATTGTGACGTTGACTTTATTGCTACATCAGACTGATGGAACTGAAAGTGTGTTTACTAAGAAGATAATTCAAATAGTTGTAAAATCTCTAGCAAAACACGCAGAGCGCCAAAAATATGATATACAACAAAATGGAAGCAAACTGGGGTGTTTTAAGATAAACGCAACGCGGACGCTTCAGCACATAAACTGAACAACTAATCAGACATGGAAAATGATCCCACCTCAAGGTAAGGTTTACCACACGAAAATAGGACAAATTAATTTGGGTCATTAAAAGCAGAAACACGTTCTCATATTTAGAAAGTGGAAAGTCAACAATGGGCACGGCTGTGAAACAGGAGAGTCTAACCTTCGGCATACACCTTGTAAAACAGGGAGGCTTTCTACAGGGAAGAGGAAAGGTCAACGGATTGGAAATTATTCCTATTCAGAGCATGAGTCATTATTAGATAGGAGTTGTATTCGAGATAGAATATGAATACAGCAAGAGTGCAAACATGATAAGAATTTGAGGGGAATGGAAAAACTCGCTTTTGTGCATTGTCGTACTGCACAGAGAGAAACAAGAGTAGAACAAGACTGTAAAACAATTCCCTTGAAGGTTCATGTGATCTACAAGTGAAAACTAGTTATGAACAGACACATCGAAGAAGCAAAACATACTCGTAATGCTCGTAGAAATGGAAGACAAGTGGATGGCTGTAGAATGCGGCATAAGACAGTTGTGATAATCGAACATGGTCACCTTACGGCGAAAATAAACCGATTGATTGTGCCTTAAGGACACACTACTCCGATTGTCAGTGAATTTTATACGGGCCTAGATAACGTTATTTTTTCCTCTTACTGTTGTGTTGTATGACATCTCTTTGTTTCCATATTTAGAAACAACACTAATTACCCCACGCTGTGCGCATACAATGGGTGATTTCAAGAATCCAGGCAGCTGCACTGAAGACAGCAGTCCGTCTGGTATTTGAACGGTACGTAGGCATTTAACGTGTGGATGCAGTTGATATTGAAAAAACACTTGTTCAATTTGGTACTTATGCATGCACGTATTTAATGTTCTGTACAGTAATCATTTATCTACTGACGATTGTGCCCTTGTCCACCGACGAGTTTGAGCAGCTTTTCGACAGTTGATGAGTTTTTGAGTTATTCACGAAATCATGTACACGACATTCTCTGATTGATACGTTTGATCCCAGAGAGCGATATAAAAACGCTGTCAATAAATCTTCAGGACAAGAGAGGTAGAAGTCTGCAGTAACAGTACTCGATCTCGATCGACGAGCAGCGCAAGTACACCAGGAATCAATAATGTGAGAAAAATCCACCTGATTGTCCCACTGTCCACCGATCGCCTTGTCGATCGCATTGTTATATCAAATGTTTTAGGATGCCGCTCAAATCGTAGTTTCAAAGTACACATATTTACTAAAAAAAAGTTACGAAATCAAACCTATGCAACCTCGCTTTACGCAATGTTGTGGAACATATTCATATAAGACATCTCCGTTCATATATTCCATGAAAGCATTCACTTTCACTTCTTCCTTTCTAATTTACTCGACACGAGCTACTGCTAAGTCTGCCTAATAAACAGAGAGAAGATTACTAATTACAAGCAATTGAAATTTGATACGAATGATGATGTAACCCCATGCCATTGAAGTTATAAAGTTGTGACCGGGGGGCACATGCATGAATTTGGAAGTATTAAAAAAAACTTTATTTCGAGACAACGCCTTTAGCGAGCAGACAATTTGTCATACAAGTTTTCGCTTTGTACCTCTGAATTGAGTAATAGACTCATTGTAGGTTCTTCCATTCATGCGTGAAAAATAATAAACTGAAAATGAGTTATTCCAGAAAAGTTGAATAAAGTTGATACAACAAATTGATTCGACTGATTTTACAAAAAGCACAAATCACGTGCGAACGCTAAGTTTATCAAGAATTCCCGCAAAAACAACAAACATAAAATGCGGATACCAATAAAAAAATGCAGTCCACCACTTCATAGCAATACGGTGCAACCTTATCAAATGAAAAAAAAAAAATAAATAAAAACATCAAACCGGCATATGGGAACATGCCGAACCTGTTCTGGACAAGGTCAAATGTGTGTAGGCACACAAAAACGCCAGTTACATATTCGTATTGATAAACACTTGTAAACAGTCGAATTTGATTGTTTACACAAGATAGTAAGCAAGAGAGCACGATCGCCCAGTCGTGGTCGGAATCTAAAATACTGTTACCATCAAACGGAATGTTATAAAAAAATTAGAAGAGCAAACTAGATCAATTGAATGCTTAAAGTTGAATGAATCTACATACGTATGTCCGCGATAACTCACCGCAATGGAATCTATACCATGTACATGGTTTTACTTCAATTAATTAAAACTTCCTTGTGCCACACTAATGCCTCTGCACACACTTACTTAGCTCTGGATTTAATGTATCATATATGATTGAAATTTCTGTGCGTATTAGTCCGTATGCAATATGTCGTTTTTTTTTTATTCATTCCAGACGGCTACTTTAATCACCAATATGATTTTACTTTAACTGAGGACTACTTATTGTTTGCGATTCATTATCACCCCGAAGCAGAGAGAATACAAATTAGCCCCATATGCCAAATACGTCCATCCACTGTCGTTTCGTAAATTTGAAAGCAATGACTCTTTCGCCCCAAATTCATAGACTTGCCATGAAGGCATTCTGTAGGAAACTGAAATGATCCGCTGACTGTGACTGAACTGCCTACACATGTGTGCGCACATGCAGATGGTGGATTTGACCAAATGTTTAAAACAAGAAATGCACTTGAGAGTAAATACAAATCTAATTCCAATTAAATAACCCTGAGGAGTATGACCATGTTGGTTGACAGATAAAACCGCCCACAAGCATCTCACTGAAAAAAAAAAAACAAAACACGCAACAATGAATAACCTTCGAGACTATAGATAAATATACAGGAACCAAGATATTGAATGTTGTCCCACTAGCGCACAAGTAAATCATAACCAAACTCAAAATGTGTCAAAAATCAAAATCAAAACTTCCAAAATTGATGGTGGGCCTTCTTCATCCAAGTGTGCTTCCATACCACCACCACCCACCCATTCGTAGGTTTGTCTCTTTCGCAACAATTTGAATCATATGGACGAGAATAGAAACAAAAGACCAACTGATTCACAGCATACAATAGGAAAATTCTGTCAAAGGTTTGCAACTTCGTCACACCACAAAAAAGCTATTTTCCACTGATTACGCTTAACTTTTGATAAAACATTTTTAACGCATCGAAAGAACCCACGTTTAATTGCAAAAGTTTACACTCTTTATAAAATTTAAAAGATTTTGGAAAGTGTACTCACCTAAAATTCTCACAGTCCGTCAGCAAGAAAACTTTTTACTTTTCGTATGGATGGGACATCCAATCAAAGCAGAGATGGGAAAACTACAGGGTGAGTCGGAAAAGAAGTGTCATCCTTTGATAGATGAATCTAACAACAGCCATACCTGTTGAATGCACATCTACAGTTTGCTTACACGTTACGGGCGTATATTGAGGAACTTTGTGTGGAATTTGATTTGCTTTATATGCATCACACTTATTATGTTCGATTTTCCACAAACTGCAATTTAATAGACCAGGTTAATAGATGAAAATGAACAAGATTGCTGACATATTGTGCTGGCTCAGAGTTTCTTTTGTGTTAGCAGCTTTCGTCCACACGAGGTCGCTGGCGGTGACTAAGGGGATTTGCATGTTCCAAGTTTTTGTTTACATCTGATTTCACTTTATATTTACGAGAAGTTGACCCAGAGATACTTCTTGTGCTAAAAATTTGATTTAGTGGACAACATTTTACATATTAATGTTGTGGAAAATATCATAAAGGATTGTTCGTTCTTATATATGACATGCCTCTTTAAATCTGCATTGATCAAGCCGTATTTTAAACAATTTACAAAGTGTTTTAATGAGAAAATTGCGATAGCGCCGAGATCAAGCGCGGGAGCTCTTGCCAATCGGTGTTTCTTTGAACATTTTTAAAGCTGGATGAAGGTCTACGCGCTGTATTTGGATGACAATTATAGGACAAGATTCAAGCATGAACTGACCACGTGTACAGCGAAAGGAGTCTTCGACTCAATGGGACAATACAGTAGAGGGCTCCTGCTTTTAATATTGCAGTACACAAGTGGGAAATTACTTCATGCCGGCAATTGGAAGCAGCTTGTTAGAGACCGCCCCAGTTGAAAAGACTTGTTGGTTGAGGCCAAGGTCCACCCTAGGCTGTAGCAATCTTTTAGCAGACTTGTACGATTCGGCTATAAACTTAAACTTAAAAACCGCTTGACTTGGGTATTCGAAAGACAGCGGACTTGGTCAGAAGTCGGGCAACGCTTGATCTTATCCGAGATGTTAGGTCTTTCAACACACCTACACCGAGTCGACCGGCAAACGAGGTGTTTAATTTAGTGGTTCGTGATGCCTGGAAGGCATTTGCAGTTCACCGCGTTAATCGTGTATTCCAATCTCTAAACATGAAGTAAAAAAACATTAATATGTTGTAAATACCTGTCTGCACACGCTTTACCCACAGTAGTATAACGCTACCAAATTGTTACTCGACAAAATTTATCAAGTAAGCATATTTCTGTACGAAAAATATTTTGCATCATGTTCATAAAGCATTCTCGATTGAACCATGAAAAGCAACACAATGTAACAAATTGTACACTTGTTGGACTAAATAAAGTAGTTAATACGTCCTTACTTACTTACCCATGGAGTATCAGAGCCTGAACAATCGCTGCCATCCATACGGTACAAATTTGAAGAAATCGCCCTATAGCGCATCTCCTTACTGAAATCCGATGCAGGTTTAAAACGGCTCGGAAGTACTTGATCCGAACCGCACTCTGCATCGCGTCTATTTTCCCGGTATCCCGAATTCGACCATCGCTTCGAATAGTTTCGTTCGATGAATGCTGTCATATGCGGCTTTAAAATCGATGAAAATGCAGTGTGCATCGATTTGAAACTCTCTAGTCTTCTTCAGGATTTGCCTTAGTGTGAAAATATGACGATTTTCCGGGCAGTGCGGTTGCGGTGGGAAACGGCTTTAGACGTTTACAGAGTCGCCTGGGCAGGGATATACCTTTATACTTGTTTTAATGTACATTGAGCATATGCAGCTGGTATTCAGTTGTCGGGTATTCTTTTTCTTTCCGATTCAACTACCATATCACACTCGGTCTTTCTATTTCTTTGCACTGCTTGGAACGCTTTGTTATAATAGAGTAGTAAACCTAGTAACAGCTTCCTCTTCATCTCTATATAGGCAAGATATTTCAAGCATGAGAGTCAGTGAGAATTCTGTCCACCGATGAGAGATTTAATTACTGTTGAACCTTACTGCACATCAGAAGCTCTGTGTGTTATTTATTTTGCCAATACAAGTCACCAAGTTAGATACAAAGAGTAATCCAGAAACCATACTCATTTCTTCTGAATACTTGCGAGGCCAATGAACGCAATTTGAGGAAAAATAAAATAAAATTAGTATGTGAATTGAATGATGTTGGTACAGTAGAGACTCGAACAAGTTAAGCAGTTTGTTTGTGGTGTGCTTTAGCGAATTCTTAACGAAAACTTAACGTAAAAAAACCTACTTAACTTTTGCGCACGTCAACTTTTTATATTCTTTACTGTTTTATTATTGGTAGATACGTTATAAATGTGCGGTTGTTCAGATAATAAAAAATTAACATTATCAAGCTGATTTCGTCACATTAAACGTAGCACTTGGGGTTGAATATTTTAGATTAAATTTTTAACGCTTCTAAACGACGAATCGTTTCCTAATATGGAATTGCCACCAGTAATCATAGGAATGCAAACATATGAGAAATTATTTGGATTTATCCCCTTTCGTCATATTTCCAGACTGAAATTGGCAGCATTCAAACCAGAAATGAATGAGTAAAGTTAATGAAAGAGTTAGTCATTAATTTCTGATTCAAACCAATTCCGAATGTGATCCACAATACGACTCGATTTCTGGATCGGAATTTATTTCTGAAGTTTAAGTATGTTAGGTAATGTGGCTACCATCATGATCGATGGACTCACTTAGATCCAGTCGCCCGATCTCTCGCCAGCTGTATACAGTTTCGGCTGAGGTCACTCTCGATTTGTGTGGTCCACCCTACGTTGTCCCACAGGCTCAGAGTCGAAGATATTTCGGGCCGGAGCTAAATTGACCATATGCTCTACATGATCGAACCATCTTAGGCGTCGGACACGTAAACGCCTGGCTAGACTCATGTCGCTGAACGACTCATACTATTCGTAGTTAAACCTTCTTCTCTAAATGCCTTTAATGCAACGGAACCAAAAATCACATTTTCACTTTTCTCTCAAAAATACAAAGTGTTTTGGGTAAAGTCCATGCCTTTGTGCCGTAGAGCAGGGCGAGGGTGATCAAGGTCTTATACAGAGTCCTTATAGCCTTCTGAAAGATTGCTCTGTTACCCAACTGCCTTTTGATCCCAAAACATCGATTAGCAGGAGTTATTTTGCGAGGAGCACAGGAAGACGAAGTTATAGCTGTCTATGGTCTACGTTCTGCCAGTGTCTTCGATTTCCCCTCGTTCACCGCTAAATCCATTTTGGCCGCCTCCGATTCAATGCCAGCAAACGTGTAATTGACCGCTGGCTGTGTTGGACCAATCACTTCACTGTCGTCCGCGTATGCTAGCAATTGTACGGACTTTTGAAAGATCGTGCCTCTTCTGTTGTCACATGACAACGCGTCGCCTTGTCTAAGACCTATTTTGGCATGAATGGTATCGGTCGGGAAAATTCTCCATCGTCATCATGCACAACCTGACGAGTTTGGCAGGAATGTCAAAACTAGACATGGCTCATCTCTGTGGATGTCTGTCTCTTATCACATGCGACCTTGAAATCGAGGAATAGGTGGTGGGTGCGATCTGCATATCTTGGGTTTTTTTTTCTAGGATCTGCCGTAGTGTGAAGATTTGTTCGAGAGCGGACTTCCCCGGCCTGAAACCGCATTGATAAGGACCTATCAGGTTATTAATGAATGCCGCTCGCACAAAACGGCAGAGAAAAGCTTATAAGCGATGTTAAGGAGACTTATCCCTCTGCAGTTGGAGCAGTCAAAGGGGTCTACTTTCTTGTGGATCGCGAAGACGATAATGAAAGAAAAAAATAGTGTGGTTAAGCAAGGATTTGAAGTTAGAAGATGCTGTGGTTACACATTTAAACGGCTCACTAGAACCAAGCGAAATGTAGATACATATACAATAAGTATGGATTCTCTACACATAATTAAATTCCAAGTTTCGTGTTATTGTATATTCGAGAATATTGGCAAGTACGAGAAGAGAGTATTAAGTATTTTTGATAAACATTTGTATGGGCTCGCGACGCACATTGGTTTAGAAGCGAGAAAAATTACCAAACATTAAATATGCAGTGTTGTACTTATGTCCTTTATAGCTGTGTAGCAGGCCTATATTTTCCCAAAATTTGGGCAAGAGACCTCTAAATTACACTTTCTTTTAGTTTTGAAATCCATGTATTTCCTCGTAATAACTCGTTGGTAAGAAAAGTGGCATTTTTTAAATGTTTGTTCAAAAATGGTACACGCCCTCGGTTTCTAAAAACATGGTTTTTGCTTTAGTCAGCTTATTTTTAAACGAAAATAAAATATAAATCTCTCGTTTAAAAAAAAATTATGTGCATTCATTGACGGAGCTCCGAGATATTTAATTTCTTTCAAGCTTTTCCAGGAAGTGTGTATTAATGTTTATTTTACTGTAAAAAAAGGCTCTAAGGAGCTCCAAGGGGAGGCCTGGTGTTTATGAAAGCCTGAAACGTAACCTATTCATGTTGCCAAAAACATATCCGCCTACCGGTCAGAGATAATGGAGGGAGAGAGATATCCATCTTCGGCCATTTTTGCCCCTTGTCCACACCGGATATGAAATGGTGTTCCCTTGTATTTCACACATACTTTTACACAAGCCATGAATCCACCACGCAATGGCGCCCGATTCGTGGATTTTAGTGGGAATATCGCAGATTCGTGGATTTTAGTGGGAAAAAATGGCGACAGATTGCCGAATTTGCCTATGATCCATGTATTGTTGTGCGGAGGGTGTTCAAAAATTGACTTGTATTCTTAAGAGCATATACTTATATGTATTATTATATGGAATTTCGTGGGTAAAAATGTAATGCAATGCCCAGTGAACTGGAAGTAGTTGAACTCAATTTAATTCTTAGATTATATACCTACAGACTATCTGACAACCTGTCCCAAAAGTTAGCTCCATTACCTCTGCTACCGAGTACTTTGGCGGCAATAGCCTTTTAGTAGCAATGCGTTGAACGAAGCTGCAAAAAATGGCAATAGGGTTGTAGCATTGTACATGAAACCTTAGTTAGGGTGGGCAGATGTTGAATATGAACCACACCTAAACGTCAAGTTTTTTTCTGCATTTCATTTGACATTTCTCAATTTCCGACTAACTCAATTTGAACCATGGAAAGATACACAATCGAGCAGCGCGTTAAAGTTATTCAGGCTTATTATGAAAATGGGCGTTCAAATCAAAAAAAAAACTTCGTGATTTTTTCGGTCAATTTAATCGTCCAAATATACGTACAATCGGAAAAATCGTGCAAAAATTTGAGCAAACCGGGTCTGTAGGAGATGTGAAAGCACCAGTGCATGCTCGTACTGCAGAAAATATTGCTGCTGTTCACGATAGTGTGGCTGAAGAGCCGTCCACCTCAACTCGTCGTCGTGCCCAACAATTGCACCTCTCACGCTCGTCGTTGATGAACATTATGCATAAAGACTTGCATTTACACGCTTACAAGCTGCAATTGACTCAAGAACTAAAGCCTCTTTACCATTTCAAGCGTCGTCAATGGTCAGTATGGTGGCAAGAAATGGCAACAGTGGATGATCAATTTTCGAAGAAAATCATCCTCAGTGATGAGGCACATTTGTACCTCAGTGGATTCGTCAATAAGCAGTATTGCCGCGAATGATAATTCAAGAGTGATTGTCGATAAACCAATGCACCCACAAAGAGTGACTGTCTGGTGCGGTTTATGGGCTGGCGGCATCATCGGGCCGTATTTTTTCCAAAATGAGGCCGGTCAGGCAGTTACTGTGAATGGTGTTCGCTATCTTGAAATGATAACGAACCTTTTATGGCCCGAACGGGAAGATATGAATGTGGACGATATGTGGTTTCAACAGGACCGTGCCACTTGCCACACAGCTAACGAAAAAATGGCTCTTTTGCGCGACATATTCAATGGCCGTGTTATCTCACGTGGTGGCGATGTCAATTGGCCGTCAAGATCATGTGACTTGACACCGTTGGATTTTTTTCTTTGGGGCTATTTGAAAGAAAAGTTGTACGTCGATAGGCCAGCAACAATTCAAGAGCTAAAGGATGAGATAATTCGGCACATTAACGGCATATAACCTCAATTATGCTTCAGCGTCATCGAAAATTTGGACCCACGGATGGAGGTGGCCGATTGGCCATTTAGCCGATATTTTGTTCCATACATAATTGAACCATACCAATATTATCATAATAAAAGGAAGTGACAGTAATTTCCTAAATAATTTGTGTTTTATTCAAAATCAACATCGGCCCTTAAAATTTAACCACCCATTAGTTACCAAGTTGTGACGAATACTAGTTCTGCAAAATAGTAAATCTGTAACTTTAGAACCCCTGGACCGATCTTAATAAAAGTTGAAACATAGTACAAGTGCTAAGGAATCTTTTCGTGGCTTTAAAGTGTTATTTATTCCGTTAAAGCTACATCAACCATTTTTGAACCAAGAAAAGAGCCCGCACGTGTGCGGATTCCAAAGTAAATTCCGCGTTGTGCGAGGGGGCAACTCCTCTCCTGAAGAGTTAGAGAGGAACACGCGTGATTCATTTCCGAATCCGAATCCCTTAATGCCGCTGTAAAAGAAACAAACCCACAACAGAAACCAACTCTTGCATCACATATGTAGATATTTATTAGACCTTGCGAAAAAATGTTTAGCTTTTTTAATAATGTATAGTAAATATTTATTTATCATTTGATTTAAAAACATTATAACATTATTATCATCATCCTCTTTAATATTTGACAAATAAAAACCTCTTAGCGTACTATACAATAGTTTTCGTTTTCCTATTCAATTTGTAAAAAAAATCATAGAAAATATTCATTCAGTGTATAGAAGGTGTGTATATGTATAAAAATATTGTAACAGCAACATCTGTAGTCTTCGCAAAAATAAGTGACAAATAGTGTAAATCTTTTGCACAATCGCTAAAGAAAAAAAATGTAAAACTTTCTTACGAAACAATAAGTGAGTGGGTACTTAGAAAATATATAAAAACAAAATACTATTAATTTAGTTCCCGCCTACCTAATATCAACAAAAGAAGCATTTGAAGTCGTCGCACGACAAAACAAAATAAAACGTAAAATATTTGCAACAACTAACGTACCTATACAAGATTTGATATGATTTGATTTGATCATTAACGGACGATATATGATGTTTGTTTTCATTAAATTTTTCTAGTTCATAGTTACTCTATTTGGTAAAATATTCAGTAAATATATGCACTTGCATTGTTATAGTTTTCATTTAGGTGGCAAACAGGTGGATAGGAGACTCAGAGAGACGTATATATAATTTTATCTAATTGGAACGGTTGTTAATTATTATCCAGGAGCGGTTCCTGGTCACTACTATAGAGATCGTCTCCATGTCGTGCGCGATTTCCTTCGTGAAAGATTTTACTAAAAGAACAAATTCTATAAGGTGGCAAGCACTTACGGGTGACGCAAAAAATCTTAATTTAACCTATTGTATTCGATCCTTTGAACCGGTGACATGTTGAGATTTCCCTTCGTTTTCTTATCGTAACCCCAGATAACGCAGGCTGCTATGAGGGCAACTGCAATTGAAGGTTTCAAAATCAGAACCCTGAACTTTTGGTGAGGGTAGTGCATATCACTTACTTGTTAGCCATCCAATGAAGAACATTTGCAGCCAAAGGTATGTGCCATTGCTATTGTCCACAATGATGCCAGAGAGAATTGAGATCACAGCCAGGCCGAGATTTTGAACTGATTGACAGCTAAATAATAAATAATGAAGAAATATATTAGTTCGGTAAGCAAGAAGTTATTGATTTGGAGGTTATGTACGTTTAATGAACAAAAACTGAAACAAGGCGAGGGAAATTGAAATGAAAATTGCATTATTTCGTGCTTGCAAGCAGAGCAAACAGATGATGAATCAAGACATGAACACTCAAAAACATGCTGTACAAATATGGAATACACTTTAGACACATATTTAAGTTTATAGGTTAGGTAAGGTTGAAGTGGCCGACTGCGAATTATGCCAGCATGGGCTCATTGTGCTACCACGCGTATCTCTGAGTACCTATTCCACAAACCAGTTAGTGCTTCTTCAAAGATGGCCGACTCTTATGCTACTTAGTTCAGCCAGGCTATCAAAATAATACGCTCCCGGAAGCCTAAAACTACGGGATGAGAGGGCACGGCAGTTGCATAGCAAGTATACAATGGTGACTTCCTCATTCTCGTCTCTGCAGCTTTTGCAGAAGACGCTGTAGGGGAGGCCTACTTGGCAGTGATTCCACCTCTTTGGAGACACTGCCAAAGCTCAAAGAGTATTCTCCTGTCTAGAAAAAGCTTCTCAAAATTCTTTGCGGAGAGTATTGGCAAACTTGACGTTTCGCGAAATTGAACGCGTAGCAACAAAGCATTCTGGGTTGCGTTACATTTTGTCGGAAAAATGTTCCGATCAATTGGCATGTTACTTGGCAAAATTCAAAATTCCTTTAATTCGTATGAAATATTTGGAAAAGACAGAGAAATAAAGAGAAAGAGGGATAAGCCAACATTTTTAATGAGGAAGGCACACTACACTACATTGAGACAACTCGATGCACTAGTAAAAAAACCACCACTCTTGGTAATCCCGAAGGATGACGTGATTAGGAAAATCATTTTCCAAAAGTAGTTTACAGTCGGATAATGTATTGCGAACCCAATGGCAAACGCATCAGTATCTTCCTAAATCTATGCCATAAACAGATGCGCTCAAACCAATTTTCAAAGAAACTATACAAGCTGCGACACAGCAAATAAGTCGAGTACAGAATCTCAAAAAATTTAATAGGAGAAGCGTGGTAAAACTCTGCTGGATACCTGGTCATATGGGAACAGAAGGCATTGAAATGGCCGAGACCTAGCTAGGAGAGGAGCATCGGAAACTTTCAAAGGCCACGAACCTTTCTGCTCTGTAGGAATCACGTCCTCAGAGAGTTCCACACAACAGGGGCCCTCAATACAACCCTGAAAAGAACTGTATGTGAGAGGAACTCGGAAAAGAGCAAAGGTATCAAAAGGGGACACAAAAGACGTAAGGTCGCTGTGGAATATATAAATATATATAATTAAGGTTCTTAAATCATTCACAGCTAAATTTATGACTAACGTGAGGAAGACATCAGCTTTTCCTAATTTGGCATTGGAAAGCGCTTTGGTACGCACGAAGCATTGTTTGCAATTAACATGCTAGTCCAACGTGGCATTTAGAGTCTGAGGACGGTAGTGTTTTTATATCTATACAGTGCAAAACAAAAGCAATGGTAGAAAACAGCAAGATATTTAAATGATATAAAATTGATCGAAAACATTCATTGGAATCAAATAGTGATTCAAGGAGGAGTGAGACTAGATTGAATTTTATCGCTCGCTCTGTGTAAAGTCCAGAATTAAAATAAACAATAAATAACAAAGATCAATTCATAGGAACTCTACAAGGCCGATTCTTACAAAGGGACCCCTCTCCGTGGGTCACATTTCTCGTATTGAAGACGTCCAGAGTATGCGACAGAATAACAAACGAAGAAATATTACGGCGATGGGGGCGAAAAAAACAATTAAAACTCGAGAACATTGAACTCAGAAACGATGAAATGAAAGAAAAGAAGATCCACTAAGTGCTAGGTAAATCATGAAAGCAAACTCCACCACACCTTCGCAATTTGACCACATCTGCATTCAGACAAGAACACAAGAGTAAAGCATGATAAAGCAGCAGAAGAGACACAGGCAGCATGCAACGAATAATTATTTGCCGAGTAGCCAAACAAGCATTGCATATGCCAATTCACATGAACCGACTTCTACTCCAACCAAGTGCTCATGCAAAAACGACTCAATTGAAACTTATTGTTAGTTATTTTGCATAGTGTTTTGTATAGCAAACCCCGTGATATATGATTAGTTTGGATCAGTCTTCAAGGCAAAATATGTCGTATCATTCATAACTTACAATCCATAGGCTGTGCCAAGTTGATATTCAGGAATGATGAGTGCAATAAGTGGCCATAAACTGGCCGCCAGCATAGAGTATGACAATCCCATTAAAACCATACCATAGTAAGGGTTTAGGTAAGTAAACGCTAGCAAGGAATGCGCGCCAATAGTCGAGACTGTAGCGAAAAACACCCAGCCGACATTACGTCCAGTTTTATCAATGATGAATCCAAACAGGGGACTGGCAATTGCTGAAATCAAGTAGACAATGGAGTCGACGCTGTTGGCATCTGAGGGGGTGAATCCGAACTTCTTGATAAAGAAATCTCTGAAAGTAGAATGCATGTGAAACATTCTGTTTAGACATGAGAGCAGCTGCTGACTTACTTGCCCAAGGCAATGAATGGGAATATTGCCACATAGTAGGCCACACAAACCACTGATACCATCCAGAAAGTCACCTTAAATGTGAACACATCGGTCAGTTTTGGTATTTCACCCGTCGGATTGTTGTTTCGTTGAAGAATCCTCTCAGCTCTCTTGTCCATCCATCCTGAGGAAGACGAAAGATGTTCTATTGCTTATCACGTTCGTGGAAGGGAAAGAACGAGGGATACAAACCTAATATGAGGGCGCATATGAAGGACATCACACATGTTAGACCCGCTAGAAGCAGAACCACACCAACTGCTGTATGCCCCTGGTAGAACTCCGACACGTACTTGTAGATCGGATCCATGACCCAGAAGTTGACGGTGCTTCCAACACGCGCAAACGAAAGTTGCAAGCCGAAGACCATGTTCAACTCTTTTCCCTTGAACCAGAGAACCGCGTAGTTGTTCTGCGCAACGGCCAACGATTCAGCACCGATTCCAAAGATGAATCGTCCCACAATCATCAACCAGAATGTGTCTGACAGACCACCAAAGGAGAACACCAGTTGTCCGATCATCAGAATCACCAGATAGATGATCGTTCCCAAGCGAATGCCAAATACACGATCGATGAGGAAACCTCCGATGAAGCACAAGACAACGTTTGGCCAGGAATATATTGAGTACAACATGGTGAACTCTGTTGTTGTAATGTTCAGTTCTTTCTTGAAGACATCTTGCAGCGCACCCGGATTGTCGTAACAGAAGTATGATCCTAAAAATATGGAAGATGTTTAATTACTAGATGGATAGGTAAGTAAAGGCAGCAAATATGTCTGGTTTTGACTGATTAACGCATTTATTGTCAGGCAAAGTAGACAACCATGCAAACGGAAATAAAAAGGAGGCCTCTTGGCAACAGCAAGCCTTTCCGTGCTATTTCTGCGCCTGCTAGAAGAAAGAAATATGTTCGTCGATTTGGGATGTGGGATAAGGTATCACAAGATGGACTCGAGAGCAAGAGGAACACATAAGACCTTGGCAGACTGATACTATATCCTAACCTCTATGTTCGTTAATTGGCCACGTGATACTGTAATCATAAGTGCTTTTGGAAGAGAGGATATGGGAGCACACCAAGACATCTGAAGACAGTCGCTTGCAGGAGGCTAAGTGTGGCAGCGTCAGTGTTATTGAAGAGGAACTTGCACGCATAGCCTCTTGCTGTTGCAATTGGTGCCAATGGAGTTGAGTCGCGTTAGGTCCGAGTTACCTAACGATTTGAGATAGGCCCGGCAAGAATTGTCGTAGTTACAGATGCTTTCGTCCTTCTTTCATTGTTTAATATAAAGTTTTCCATCCGAAGTCTTTGAGGGCTTCCATCTATTTTTATTTTTTGTCCGATCGTGACGTGTAATCGCAAACATCCCGCCGCCATCTTCATCTACACTCAAGCTGCCATTTGCACTTTTCAACAACTCAACATTCTCCAATAGCCGATTTCAGTTGCAGTCCTAAATCGGGATAACTTTGCTTAGTATTTGTATTAAGCTGCTAATGAGAGAGCTCTAAAAACGTCCATTCATCAAACAACTAAATGCATTAATGAGCTAGCTTCATTGATAAAGCATTATGGTAAAAATAGACGCTGTTGTCATCTCTGGTACCCACTTTCTCGGTGTTAATATCTCTTATTAGCACAGCCGAAATTCTCCGTTTATTCATACCGTCTACATGCATAACACCTCAGCTAGCAACACACTACTTGTCATGAAGGAAATAATTCCTGCCTAAGCAACGGCTCTTGATAATCAGAGAGCTTCATTGCATTCACCAGCTTAAGCATGCAATATGACCCTGTCCAAATGACTGAGTCACATATGAGGGATGAGTCATGGATCCAAATGAATCTAATAGATGGCTGAAAACCAGTGTGCGAGACACACACTTTTTTTTTGATATTTCATTATCAACAGCCGAAGAAGACGGAGAAGAATCAACTCAATTATCATCAGCAAAAGAAATGATGCCGCTATCGTCAGCCTTGTGCATCGCGCAGCTTCCTGATAAAAGATGCAGCGAGCGGCAGGCACACGATAAGGGGCAAGTTCACAGGAAACATGCGATAAAGTGTCGTTTCCAATTAATCTCATCAAATTAATTGCTTAATTTATATGATTTATGTACAATTAATTAGCTCTACTCACCGAAACCAAGAAGGCACATGAATATCAGGGCGATAAATCGATGTGTACCGCTGCTTGGGTTACAGCACATAGATGCCCCACATCCCGTGGGTGCAGGGTCCAATTCATTGTCGTGCTGCGGGCGTGAAGGACTCTCTGCGATTGCCTCGGTTTGTTCCGCAAGTTCATCGTTCGCCACAATTGGCTCGAGATCACTATTCCGCGGCATATTTGTGATGCTTATGTACTGCTTTTGTTATAACCTTCCAGTATGATGAATTTTGTTTGGCGACGTCTCTTATCTGCTCGAAGAGAACTCTGCTTATCGAGGACGTTTTTATTGGGTGCGTGTGTGTGTGGATGAAAACAATTAATAAACTAATGCGACCCGCATTTGAAATTATATATATTACGCCAATCTGTAATAGAAAGCAAAATGTTAAAGTAATTGAACACGATCATGTAACGTGATGATGGTCAGAACAATGGAATGCTAAAGTGTGTCGTTTGCCGATGAAAAATAAAAATATCGAATGGATCGAATATATGGCATTTAACACCTCAAGCTAAGGGAAAGGTTATCGTCGTAAATTACAGATCATCTGTTTTTGCGGGCCTTGACAAATGGGGGAGGGGGGCCTGACAAATTTCAGCGCACCCATATAGTAGGTTGATAGAGTGAAAGCGTTATCTGTGTTTACCACAATTCTTCAATTTCCTTATTTGCTGAGCGAATCAAAAAATCCCCACTACCGTTGTTCTGAATATCGTTTCCATCGACATGGCAAATTAACTTAAATAATTACTATTTAGTAAATAGTTGTTTTTTTTTGTATTTTTGACACCCAAGTATATGCAAACAAAGAAAATGCTAATAAATACAAATAACACTTGTGCACACAGCACGCAAACGAAAAATATGAAAAACAAAGACAATGACAACAGAAAACTTGTTAGCATAGGGAAATGTTTTGCTTGATGAACGAGAAGAAAACAAAAATTAATCGATGAACTTTACCAGAACAGCACGTCAATTGTTTAAAACCTCTTCTAGTATCAAAATATGAACTATACGCCTCGAAATAAAGAGGATAATTATCAAGTAACTCCCCCGAGGAATAAAATATAAAACCAAAAGTGTCTTCAGAAAATACGCAACACACAAAACGTACCAATAGATGACAAGAAATGTAGCCAGAAAATGAGTGGGTACACTGGAACGTCTGACAGCTGCGATTTGGAAGAAAGGGTGCGGTACAGTAATGAGGAAAATTATTTGAGAAAATATTACGATATAGCGAATAAACACATAATAAAATTCAGTTCATATAAGACAGGGTTATTTTATGTGCGTTAAGATAACTCGAAGTAAAACCATTATTAGGGCTTGGTCATCGCTACAAAATTCGGAGTTTCATAGGTGTTAGAAGTCACGATTCATGGTGTTCCGAATAATTTGCTCAGATCGATGAATATGTCGATCGTAAAGTGGATAAGTTCCGCCAACAACAGAAACATTTTGCACATTTTGTACGCGTTGTTCTGGCGTTAATCTTTTCATCGCACAATGACGACACACAGTAAGAACCAGAAATGATAGAGATACCCAACTTCACAGCTGATTGACCCCTAGTCCATCGACGAATTTGACGGATAATCATGAAAGTTTTGACGGTTATTCATGAAATTTTGACAGTTATTCACAAAATAAAGTAAATGCGGTTCTTTTATTTGTCAATTTGGCTTTAGAAAACAACATAAAAAATGGTTGCCAGCAATTTTAAGCGGCAAGAGAGGAAGAAGAGTTGATGAAGAGTAGAAGTTGATCATCTCTATCATACTTCATTTCTGGTAAAAACCAAACCTCTAAAAAAACACCCTATGCAAAGGCATAAAGCTAATTATTTTCCCCTGAATGTACCCAATATGACCAGACTGGAATCGGACTGGAAGAATGTTTTGTCATCAAAAATCAGCTGAAATTAATTCTGTCAGCTGTCAACCTTGTGCTATATGTACCTATATACGCTTATTTTTATTTTTCATTTACCCAGGAACAAGGCAAAGTTCATTTGTTTTTTTGTCACTTATTCGCAGTTGTAGTCCCAGGGCGGGCTATCAATTACCTAAATGAGTATATTACACAAAAATCTATAACATTATCTGCACCGATTAAGTATAACTGCATAAGAGCCTAGTTTAGGACCTAGAAAACCAGACCTGCAAATGGACACGATAAAGGTAAACAAAGGATCTAGGCACTGCGTAGTCTCGGAAATGTTTCTGCGTTACAAATTGAAATTCTCATCATTTTCATTTTTGTGGTTCCAGAATATTTTACACGGTGTAGTTCATGGCATCTACGACAGCATCAAAGGCATTGCTCTTGTTTTTTACATAGATAGTCAGATCAATCGCCTGAACGAGCTTAAGAATGCCGAGAAAGTGTCTCCGTTGATGGGAGATTTGTCACTGAATCCGGAATTGTTGACGCCGAGGGCTGACGAACGAAGGATTGGATCGAAAGCATTGCCTGGAGATGCTAAAGTGAAAAAGGGGTAAGTAATCATCTGGCCTACGACGGAACTATGTCTAAACCTGGTTTCTTTGCAGTGAACTGAAGATAGCCAAGCAGGTCTTCAAGTGTTGTGCTCTCAATGGCGGCTTCACATGGCTGAGTATAATCTTGTTCGAGTCAATCATTCTCCCCGGACTCAAGTTCATCCTTACTTGGTGCTATGGCGATAAAGCCGACGAACTGCAATACGTCTGGAGCTGGCTGCAGTCGCTGCTATCGATCCTCTTCGGCATGATGTGGGTACTGCCGATATTCCTGCTCAGCAAAGTGGTCAGCAGCTTGTGGTTTCAAGATATAGCAAATGCAGCGTACAGGTTTCGCAAGGGACGTCCACAATTCATGACAAGTGTCAGCAAGTTAATCGCTGACTTCCTCTTCAGCTTGCTGGTACAGGCATTGTTTCTCGTACAAAGTATGCTCGTAGATTTGCTTCCATTCAACTATGTCGGCAAGATCCTTTGCTTCGTTCACCTATGCCTGCTGTATTCACTTTACTCGTTTGAGTACAAGTGGTTTAACATGGGATGGGAGCTACACAAGCGTCTCAGCTACATCGAATGCAATTGGCCGTATTTCTTGGGATTCGGCATCCCATTGACTGTTCTAACGAGTTTACCAAAATCTGTGATTGTAAGGTAAGTTGACATGGCTCAGGTATGGGAGCGTTGAATGTTCTACGTTAACTTTTGTTTTTTTCTTTTTTTCGAGCAGTAGCTGCATATTTTCGATATTCTTTCCGCTTTTCATATTGAGCGGAAACGAGGCTCAGCCTGTTGTTGGAGCTAGGTAAGTCTAATAGATTAATAAATTAAGCAGGTATAATTGGTGTTCTGTAATAAGACCAAACGCGGAACGCGTCTGGGTAGGGTCGCTGGGAATTCCCCGAGCAAATGTCGAATGTAACCAGATGAGAGGATACTTTACTGCTTCTCGGAATTTCAGTTCTCTGAAAAAAAAAGTCTCGTCTGGTCATACAGTGATCGCATCACTTGACGGTGCCAAAGTTCACCGACACTTTGTCATGACATCATCACGAAGACGTAAACTTCAGTCACAGTTGGCAAGATCGGCTTGTTCGATTCATGTTAGCAGCCAGAAAATACGTCATGCTGTACCAAGGCAGTGTTGCTTCTATCAATTTCTTTTTTGTAATTTTTGATTGATAATGTCAGCCTCACATCTGATTCCTCTCTTCTTCTTGCAAGATTCAACTAAACGAAAAAACTGCTTTGCATTCACATTCTGCAATGCTTCCCCTCATGTTCAAGACAAATCAAAAAGATTGTGACAGAATTGTTCTTTATTCAAACTCCACAGTGTGGAGCTAATCCGGAACCAACTGGCCCCTCCAACTAACGTGAATTCTGACTAGCTGCTTCCGATTGCGCATCCCATGTTTGTTGAGGTCTATCTCCACTTGTGTGCTTCGCACTAGACTGTTCTCTCGGAGTGCATTTACCACTCCGAATTTGTAACCACTGACAATTGTTTTGGACTCCATGAGCTAACAAATTATTTTATTAAACCTTTTTTCAGCGACTTCCCCCTACGACTGTTCTCCCCTGTTGTTGCAGTATCCAATCTGCTCTTTAATCGTTCAGTGCGAGTCAAGAAACCAAACACTGCCACAACATCGCACAGGTCTCGAGACGTGATACACCAGGGTACGCCAGAGCGTCGAATGTCGGTTCTGACAAGTAGGCGCAGCAGCAGCAGACAATCATCAACGAGAAGTGCGAGCAACTTCTGAATACGGCAGCAAGCTGAACAAAAATAACGCATCCCACTGGCCATACATATTCACGCCTCGCCGATTTATCCTGCTTCTCTTCTGTTCGCCTGACACAGTGTTGCTTAGTGTAAATACCGACATAAGTGCTAGACACTTATCAATTTATCCACACGCTGAATAAATAGCCTACCGCTTCAATTTCCAAAAAAAGATGAAAGAAAGAAAATTCACGAGAGAAGACGTATCATTTTTTTTTTAAGTTATAAGAGTTTTTCGTCATAGAGTTAATCAAGGTGTTTTTTACTTCAAGAAATATACGAAACATAAAAAGAAAAGATTTCTGTTTTACTCGAGCAGCTCATCTGGCGGTTCCTCCTTTACCTCGGGGACCGTGTGATAGGCCGAGATGGTGATCAGAGTCTGCAGAGCATCGTAACTGAGGGTGGGATCTTTGTCTTCGATTGCGTAGCCTCCATCCACGATGAATCCCTTGAAGTTTTGCAGTTTTTTGAAGTTCTGCTGGGCCTGAAGAAGGGACATGACGGTGGGATTTCCTAATCCGAAGAAACGCTCTCCCTGTGCACGCAATGGTAAATTGGCGACATCTGACACGCGAATTATCGTATCTAAAAGGCCCAAATGACAGATATTCGCTGATTCTCCGAAGAAAACATGATCGAATTCAGCATCGGGGATGATCTGGAACTGCGGCACTCCGGAATTATTGAGAATTTTGCACGTGAAGACGCATTTCCTTTCGGGCTCCTTGGGATGCGAGTAAACACGGGTGGCGACATAGCCTACGGGATAGATCCAGTTTTCGGTGTGGAAGTTTGTGTTCTCTGACATTATATCTCCGAGAGAATGCAACACAAAACCGCCCAGATTGATTGGGAAGATCGGTTTCCCATGAGAGTCGTATGGGACTTTCTGAATCACGTTCGATTTCTTGGGTCCAGGTGTTTTACCATTTGTCGTCGTCTTCTGCTTTGGCGTGGCTGCCCCATCTTCGGTCTTGATGCGTTTTTTCGGCCCTCTTTTTCCCGGCACATGGGGCACTGTAGGGGTTGCATCTCCATTTGATGTGGTGTTGCTGTTTGGCGCTGGAACCAGTTCGAAATCCTTTTCATATTTAAGAAGACGTTTGAGCAGATATCGACGTTCCTCCTTACTCACTACTATATCGTCTTGGATTTGAGCGATTTGATCACATAATGCAGCGTTCTCCTGCAAGAAAAATAACAAACAATTGAATATGGGGAGACTGCTGGCACAGCGGAGTGCTTACAAAGACATAATTTTTTATGATTCGTTTGATTTTTTTGTACTTCGATTTGTATTTGAGATTCATAACACGAGCATATTGATTGTTTTGATAATACATGGTTTTCGACATGATTTAAATGAATACTTTCCTCGAATTTGTAAAATGCTTTGGGAAGGAAAAATCGTGAAGTAAACACTTATGTTTGACAAGTCATATTGGTGTACAGCGGCTTCATCAGCTGTCAATGTAAAAACGTTTCCCTCAAAAGTGCTGACACTTGTTTGTACACAATTTCAGGTGAGTGTGGGAATTTATTTTAAGGATGACTTAACTTGTAGCCGTGTGTTGGATTGGTAAACATATTAAAAGCATATTTAAATTACTTTATTTTTGGTAAACAGAACAAGGGATATTCAATCGAATCAGTCCCACGAAGAAGTAGTTTAATTGGACCTTTGCAAATACACGGATTAACCACACAAATCGAACACTCCCAGGAGTTGTCATTTTGTTGACATTGAATAATTATTCGCATTTCGTGGGGACATTAACAAAACATTTCTTTCTTCTGGTTCTGTAGTCTATATTGAATTAGAGAAAAGTAGAAAAAAAAATCTGAATTACGACACACAATGCAATAATCCAGTCACTTCAACAAATCGCTTTTCCCAACAACTCAGTGAATGACCATGGATTTGGAGGTGGAAGTGCCGTCGAACATAACAGTTGACGAATTTGCTGACGCTGAGGGGGCAGACTACTTCCAGGAGGAGGAAGACAACAAATACAGCATTATACAGGATATTCAAGCAGAGCTTACATCCGAAAATCAGACGCTAAAACCAAATGGCAACGTGAAGAAATCAGATTCATTCTCAAGTGATAAAAGCAAAGAGCTCGATGGTTCTCAGGATAATCTTAGTGCAGTGGCGTCGTCACATTCCACGTCTGATGATGAGATAGACTATCTGCACGACAGTGAGTGGCTGCTACACAAGAAACACATCTTCATACTGAGCGAAGCAGGCAAACCGATCTACTCGCTGCACGGCACCGAAGACAAGTTGGCGACGTTATTTGGTGTAATTCAGGCACTGGTCAGCTTTGTTCAGCATGGACAAGATGCGATTACGTCAATACACGCAGAGGGAATCAAATTTGTGTTCCTTGTTCGGAACTCATTGATTCTGGTAGCTGCGTCAAGGAGCAATATGAGTGTGCAGCAACTTCAAATGCAGCTAAGGTTTGTTCCTCGGAGAATTTGCTTTTTTACCGAGTTCAACTTTCTTTGTCTTCCAGTGATGTGTACAACCAAATATTGTCCACACTGACGTACTCTCACATGACGAAGATCTTTGAGAAGAGAAAAAATTTCGACCTGCGACGATTGCTTGCTGGAAGCGAACGACTGATATTTCACCTACTGGCCAATGACAGCAGCAACAAGAAGAGTAAGTGCGATGGTTGAAATGAGATGTTCGATGCTTACTCTTCTGTTTTTCAGTAACGAACAATGTATTTACTTTTCTAACGAATACAATCCGTGTGCTGCCACTTTCGACGACGATCAGGTCCAACATAACAAATGCCATTCAGAGTAACTGCTCAAAAATAAAGAACTTGGTATTCGCTGTACTGATTGCCAACAACAAACTGATCGCTTTGGTGCGAATGAAAAAGTACTCAATACATCCGGCAGACTTGAGGTAAGGGCTCGATGAATGCAGGGTATAGATGTTTGCAAGTTTATGACAGAGTCTTAACTCACAAGTCAGTAACAGAATGTATATGAGCGCTTCCAGAGTTACGTGGAATTGTATGAGTCATTTACTCACATCTGACATAGCAACGTAAACGGAATGGCAGCAACTCTAGACAATAGTCGTATTTGGTCTTTCCGATTAGGCGGATTCTAAAAGGCGTTATTTTGCTAACGCGTGTATTCCTTTACGTAACTGTAGACACATTATCTGACCTCTACCAATTAGCGGTTATCGAACCTGAAAGTTAATCGAATTAGATAGTGAAGAATTTTTGGAAGATATTCATGTCTAGATCCCAACCGTTGAGTGAATCTGTTACAGAGGATACACAAATAGGGATCCCAGGCGGACCTCGGACCTAGCTTACACAGCAAGATGTTGTTCTCTCAAGAGATGAAGGTAGCCTGAAGATGTCTGGCGACAGTAAACGCGAAGAAGGCTACCGTGGCGTTGTGGGTTGGTAAGCTGACCCATAAGCACTTGAGAGTACGTTGCCCAAGGTCAATTCCTGGTACGACCACATAGCCACACCTCTTTCGAGTCACTGACAATGGCCTAAGATTATAACTGCTTTCTAGACAGTTTCTCAAATTGGCGCTTCGGGGTCGCTATAAAACTGTCCCTTGTGCACTCGGGCGAACAGTAGCCAGCACAACACGAGTGGTTGCTAAGAAGCTAGTCGCTATCAATTGAAGCTAAACATCTACTACGTTTCGCCGGCCCTTGGTTACATAGTTTTCTTACAAATAATTCTAATCTCAACAACTTGCACATCTTTCCATTTCATTCCCCACTTAGTTCTAAAATCAAGTTTCTTACAAAACTCTTTCAGGTTAATTTTCAATCTAATCGAATGCTCGGAGAGTTTCAAAACCGTGGAGAACTGGATGCCCATATGTTTACCAAAGTTCGATATGAACGGGTACCTGCATGCCCATGTGTCGTATTTATCGGACGACTGTCAAGCATGTCTGCTGCTGCTTTCCGTAGACCGTGATGTATTCTTCACCCTATCAGATGCAAAGAAGAAAATCACAGAGAAACTTCGTCGCACTCATTGTCTAGAAGCCATCAGTGAACAGATTAACAAAAGTCCGCAGCAAGACACAAGGCTCAATCTAGCAGCAATCGGTATTCCAGAGTTGCGACACTTCCTCTACAAGCCCAAGTCATCGTCCCATCAATTACTGTGCTCCGAAATCAATCCTCCCTACACGACTCTGGCTGAATTCGAACGTTTGGAGGCTATTTACTGCGATCTGCATCATCGAATTCACAACAGCAGTCGGCCATTGAAGCTGATATACGAGGTCAAGGCGAAGGAAGTGGTTCTGGCATGGGTGACGGCAGCCTCGGAATTGTACGCTGTATTTGAGCCAATGGTCGACAAGGGGTTGGTCATAAAGTATGTGGACAAATTGATCAAGTGGATAGACAAGGAACACGATGTGTTCTTCATAAGAAATCATCCGACATTCTGATCGTCAATGGTTTGGTGATGCCAACGAGGCCAGCGAAACACATGTGATTATGCTCCTCCCAGCATCCCAACATAATATTATTTATCACTTATATAGGCAATTCAAAGTAATACAAAAACTTGTTATTTTTTTACTTCACTGTGTAGTCGAATTACATGCAAGTATCTGAGAGGTTAACAAATTTGACGTACATACATATATTTTCTGTTCTTCATACACTTACACAAAGTAAACTACTGATTAAGTCCGATTGCGATTAGGTAAAGATTAAAGATGTTCCAGACTCATGTCGGTTATTAATGAAAATAATAATACAAAAAATTAGAATGATAAGAATCGAGTTTTTGTTCCCCGTCGTCAATCAAATGGGTAAAGCTCAGTATTTGTTTGCTTACTCACCGTCGAACGGAGCAACGATAAAACAGAACGGACTGATTTGGCATTACATCGAACGAAATACGTGTTTTAAGAGTCATCACCAGCAGAACCCCACACTACAGTGGTTTCCAAGCAGAAATTCTTAGCCAACGGGAACCTTGCGGTCAACCCCGATTATAGCTAAACGCAGACCCAAGGGTGGATTACGCTGTTTTTACGGCCGATCAAGCCATCATTATCTTACTTTAATCTGGATGAGAAAATTCGTTTGAATTGCACAGTGGTATGAGTCTAGCCAGGTGTCTACTGATCCCAAGCATAAGGTGGCTGAGTCATGTTGGGCGTCTTGACAACTCTGCCCCGAGAGGGACAAGGCAATAGACGACACCAGCAGCTAATGTATCGCACATTAAGTGGAACATGCACTCAACCAAATTGCAATTGGCAACAGCTTGTTTGTTGGTTATTGCCCAGTTCGTCTCTGCCAACCGCCACACAAAGTTAGAGGAGATGACCTTGATTAAGGGAAGAGAAGCGGATGCAGCACAACAATCTTGACACTCGCTCATATTGGATGAGTATGATCAATGGGGATTTACTAAAATAGTTGAGAAGTGAGTACTAGTTCTAGCGCCAGCTAGGAAATCTAGGAAGGTACAAGCCAATACATCGGATCGAAAAAATTGACATGTGTGCAAAAACAGAGCATAGAAAATGAAGACGGAAACTCTCGTGCTCGTGCTTAAGCATGAAACATCCTAGTAATCGTTTGAATGGATTAGTTATAAAGAGATCAGCTCTTGTTAAACAACGACAGATCATCTCTCTTATAAAGTCAGAAGGAGTTATAGACGGCACTATATCGGTTTAGACTACCTGCCTGTTGATGTGTGTTCTACAGGGGATCTTTGGTTCTTTTGCGTCGACAAGGAGGAGCAGATTCAACAGCGAATTGCGCGGAATGTATAGCGACTCAAGTTTAACCAGGCGACTACGAACTGGTCAATGGACAACGATTCTCATTGAAGTCCCAATGGATTGAGCTTCTGAAGTGCCATGACCATGTGCATACTCAGTTTGGAAACACAATGCAAGGACAGAGCAATGACAAATCTTAGATTACATTCTCTTAGGAGCAAAAGTCGAGGCAAAAAATCAATGTCACGGGGCTAGCAACAGCTGGAAAACTTGGAGGGAAAACTTTATATTGAACAAAGAAAGAAGGACGAAAGCGTCTGTAACTACGACTATTCTTGCCTGGCCTATCTCAAATCTACCTAGCTCAGACCTAACGCGACACAACTCCATTGGCGCCATTTGCAACAGCAGCTATGCGTGCGAGTTCCTCTTCCTTAACATCAACTCTGCTTGTGCGACGTTGTACAAGCAAACATCCCTGCTGGAGGACACCTTTCATCTCATTAGACAAAAGCAAATCTACCTACTTGTTTGCATTTAGCTGACAGAGTGTCGCTTTACTCTGCTGCTCATTTGGTCGCAGCACCCAGTTATATTTGCAACTCCACACCGATTTGAATCATATTCCACTCACGTCTCGGAGTCGCATTCCTATTTAGTCTTGTTTTACTCGAAGACCTTCACCTCTTCCCGTGACTTTGGGTTTTAAGCCACGGTCACCACTACGCTTCCACCAGGGGGATAATCCCAACCAATCATACCGAAACAAGGAGCTTTCCTGATGACACGTGGCACTCATGTATTCAAAAACATTATTTTGAAAACTGTACCGTTAGGTCTTATGGTCATTTACTGCTTCTCTAATGTTTGCTCGTTGGAATGTTCAGCTTGTAAGGATTATTACAAGTTCAGTCATTTCGATAAATAAATGGGTTTTCGTACTGTGTGCTTGCATTGGATCACACTACAAGAGGTTGTTTGTTTTGTGCCTCTTCGCCCTGTGTTATGTCTTACCTCCATACTACGGTTGGTGAGTCGAACAAATAAACATGTGAGTGTACGAAATTGGAGTGGATCTTCTCTTTAAGGACACCCCTTAATAAGGGACACCTCTCAGACAATGATAATTCGTCATGGTGCCGGCATGAAGATTTTCGTGTATTTCAACTCCTTCATAGCTGGCAATTGTAATGGTCCCGCTGCTGTCCGTTTTAGAGAAGTTTCACTGTATTACGGGTGGCGAATTGGGAACATTTAATTAGACTTAAATGTCAAACATTTGTACACGTGTAAGAAATTACTCGAATTGCAAAGTTTGCCAACCGCTGTATGTCGAATGGGTTCACCAATGAGAACATCTCACACGAACTTTGGGCTCGCCCACCGTAATAGAGGGGTTAACTCCAGAAAGGGTTTTCGCCCGGATCCGGGCGAATAGCCTTTTGCAGACGTAAATTATCAGTGACAAAACTATGAGGTTAACATGTGATTCGTGCTTGAGAAGCGAACTTTCACTGGAATGAAATTTAAACTCTTGTCAATGTCAAGTCCAATAAAACTATCTTCATTGACACTATCTTCATTCCCACGCTCATTTACAATGACGTCCCAGCTGTCAGCTCTTTAGACAAAGCGAATCTGCTTGCATTTTGCAGCCAGCTCAACACTGCCAGATTCCAATATGTCGCCACCTGTACTTGAGAGCGTTGATTTCACCATTGGACAAATCCAATTCCGCACTCGTACAGTTGCAAGAGTACTTAAAGATCTCGACGGGCACAAATCCGCTGGCCCGGATGGTATTCCCCCTTTTCTTCTGATGAGGTGTTCTTCTACTCTGGCTAAACTTAAACCACTGCGTAAGCTTTTTCATCTATCCTGCTCTTTAGGTCTCTTTCCGAGCAGATGGAAAACAGCATTTGTCCAGACCGTCCCTAAAACGGGCGAATCTTCATCTTCGTCACCCACCTCGTACCGACGCATAGCACTTACGTCCCTTCTTCCTAAGGTCATGGACACGCTGATAAATCGTCAGCTTATGAAATATCTGGTATCGCGGAAGCTTCTTAATGACCGGCAGTATGTATAATGACCGCAGCAACAGGCCCACTGGTGATCTGATAGCTTATCTCACCGAAAAGTGGAACCAATCTTTGCACAATGCAGGCGAAAGCAAGATCGTTGCGCTTGATATTTCTAGATTGGCATCAAGCTCTCTTGTCGAAAATGCGTGCCTATGGTGTCGATGAATCTCTTCTTCAATGGATTAGAAATTACCTTTCGAACTGTTCAATTCAAGTTGTTTTGGATGGGTTCAAGTCTGATATCCATCAAATAAATGCTGGAGTTCCTCAAGGCTCTGTTCTGTCTCCGACACTCTTTCTCCTTTTTTTTAAATGATCTCTTGTCTGCTACTTCTAATCCAATCCATTCCTTCGCTGATGACAGCTCATTCTCAGCTGTTCATATTCATTCCAAGACTCACGATCCCGCCCTTCGGCCAAAGAAATGGAACGGCCGCTTATAGCACATTAAATTCCGATCTTGACAGCATAACCAATTGGGGAAAGAACATCCGTGTGGAATTCAATGCTTCAAAAACTCAATGCTGCCTACTGTCACTCAAGCGAACCCTTGTTAATCAGTCATTATCCGTGGATGACACCTGTGTCGATGAAGCCGGAAAGCTTTTTATCCTTGGTATGTACACAACACTTTGTTGCAACGATCACATATTTGAGGTGGCCAAAAATGCTGCAAAATATTCAGGTTTCCTCAATCGATGCAAGAAATACTTCACCCCTTCTCATTTGGCTTTAATTTATAAGGCGAATATACGCCCCAAGCTTGAGTACAACGCTCATATCTGGTCTGGTGCCCCAAAACCACACTCCACCTACTAGAAAGGATCCAAAAGCAAGCGATACGACTTATAGGAGACAACAATATTGCAGAGTCATTAGACTCGCTTGAACATCGAAGTACCGTCTCGTCTCTATCCGTATTTGATCGCTATTTTAAAAAACGATGCTCAAGTGAGCTTGTCAACTGCATTCCTCCTCTCCATGAATTCACCCGCACTACCCGTCTCGCCAGGAGTGCTCATCAGTTTACCCTTAAGCCTACTTTCAGACGCACAGTTAAATTTAGAGACTCGTTCTTCAGGCGCACAATCCGTGCACAGGTACCTCCTTTCCCTTTCTCCCTCTACACCTTCGGACCGTGCTGTGTCTTGAACCCGGACACTTAAGGGTATTAACAAACGCCTGTGCTAAAACGTTAGTCTTCTTAGAAGTTCATTTGTTCGTTGTGGACTAGTAGCAAGAAATGATGTGCCCTGTGGTGTGATCGGACCCCATTTAATTGATGAGACGTCTAGGTAATGATATCATTTTCATTTGGTCTTTTACAATCTTTATAGTTCCAGTAACATTTTTGGTGAAATAAGACTGTAAATGCTCTCAAAAATCTTGGAATATTCTTCACAATGAACACAGTAACGGATTGACTGCTCACGTTTGCAGGGGCTTCAAGTCATGGTGTTTTCATAAACGTCAGAAATCAGCGATGAAGAATGTCTGCAGACCTGCTTAAGTACGATTGTCAGCGACACTTGATCATTCATAAACGTCAGAAATTCCTGTGCAACAAATGGTTCGGAATTGCAATAAAATGGGAAAAATAAAACTGTTTTTTTTTTTTCAATAGCCCCCTTTTTGCAGCCAAAAAACAATGAATCAATCTGTCCGAAATCGATGACATATCGACGTTTAGGAACAAGAAATGAAGTATGATCGAGATGCCAAACTTCTGCCTCTCTTGCCATTTGACATTTTGACAACCAAAGCCAAATTGACCAAATTCGTGAATAACTGTCAAAAATTCGTAAACGACTGTGAGAAAGCCTCTGAAATCGTCGATGGACTAGGGGTCAATCAGCTGTGAAGTTGGGCGTGTCTATCATACTTAATTTCTTTTTAGGAACAGTAGATACTTCAATTCACCTAAGTCAGTACGGTCGCCTGTTGTAAGTCAGACGTCAACAGTCAACACTTCTTGCAGCTCAATATTACAGGAGCAGTTTGAATTCTGACTAACTGAGAACTGTGTTCTGTTAATTTTGCAATATCTGGCACGTAGCTTCATGTCTAGAAAACATAACTGACAAACAGAGACATTCCAGGTAACCATCTAGTGGACGCAGTACCACGTCCACTACCACAACAACTCGAATTTAACTCACGTGAGTGATCGAACTAAGCAACACGAGATGACTGGCAAGCATTGCATGCTAAACCTCCAACTTGGGCCGAGTTCATAATTGCAACATTGTTGCCCCTGCACTGCACAAAATATTCTGTAAATACATTTATGAAGACGAATTCTGCCGCAAGATTGCATCATGTCTTTCTTCTTCTTTGTTTGGCGCTACAGTCCGGGGTGGACCTGGGCCTCAACCAACAAGCCTCTCCAGCCAGCACGATCTTTCGCCAGCTGCCTCCAGTTGTGCACACCAAGTTGGTTGAGGTCCTTCTCCACTTGTGTGCGCCATCTTGTTCTAGGACGACCTCTTATGCGTTGTCCCAAAGGCTCGGAATCGAAGACTCTTCGGGCCGGAGCTGTGGTGTCAATCCGATCTAGGTGACCTAGCCATCTTAAGCGTTGGATACGAAGACGCTTAACTAGGTGCATGCCTCTGTACAGCCCGTACAGTTCGTGGTTGAATCTCCTTCTCCAGACGCCATCAATACCAACAGGACCAAAGATCGCACGCAGAACTTTTCTCTCAAAAAGACCAAGAGCTTCTTCATCCGCTTTCAATAGCATCCATGTCTCTGCGCCATAGAGCAGGACGGGGATGATTAGGGTGTTATATAATGTCAACTTGGTGTTTCGAGAGATGGCTCTGTTACTCAATTGCCTCTTGAGCCCAAAGAAACAGCGATTGGCAAGAGTAATTCTGCGCTTGATCTCGGTACTGGTGTTATTGTCCCTGTTTACTGCAGAGAAAAGGTAGACGAAGTCCTTGACTACCTCAAAGTTTCTGCTGCCCATTATGACGCTCTGTCCGAGGCGTCGATGTTGTGCGTCCTTTCGTGATGACAGCATGTACTTTGTTTTGCCCTGATTAACTGCCAAACCCATTTTAGCCGCTTCCGCTTCAATGCTAGCAAAAGCCTCATTGACAGCTCGCTGTGTTCGTCCAATCACGTCAATGTCGTCCGCGTAGGCAAGCAGTTGAACGGACTTTTGGAAGATCGTGCCTCTGGTGTTGACATTTGAGTTTCGCATGATCTTCTCAAGTATGATGTTGAACAAATCACATGGATCATGTTCACATTTGTCAAAAAATAATAATATAATAAGTATATATAATAAGCAGAAATGAAGTATGATAGAGATACCCAACTTCACAGCTGATTGACCCGTAGTCTATCGAAGAATTTGACGGGTAATGAACATTTTGACGGATTTAAATTAATTATACGTCAGGCGTAATAAAAGGTTTCGTGTTCGATACATACAATAAACTGACCACTTTTCAAAAATATTAAAGAAAGAAACAGTAGCAAAATACTCAGCAAAAGGGCAATGGCTTTAAGTGAAAAGGTTTGGAAGTCAAAACATGTTCCAAATAACAGAAATTTCTTTACAACAATAATAGAATGTCCGGATTATGTTCTTAGGAACAATTTTTGCACGAAAAAGTCCACTTGTCGGTTTCCCAGCAATCCGGCAACAAGACAAAAATCACTGCCAATTTGTTCGCAGCTTGACTGTCACATTGCTTTTACGGACGCAGTTGCCGACTGCTCTCATGCACAGTCGCTGCAGTTTATTTACATTAATGAACACAAATCTTGCCGGGCTGCTACAGTGTGACGTTTATGAACTCGGTCTTGGTCTGGCGCAGACTAGATTTCGATCGCTGTGAACAGCTGAACAGTTTATCATCACAGCAGATCATCACAAACGAAGTCGCGAGGATGTGGATGATAGAAGAGATGGAAAGCGTACATTGCCTCTTCTGCCGCTGCCTAGCTCACTTTTTCGAGTCTTTCGGTGTGGACCTGGACCTCATCCAATGTACCCTATCTCTCGCCAGCTGTTTCCAGTTTCGCACATCAAGCCGGCTAAGGTCCCCCTCGACCTTGTACGTGGGCGTCCTCTGTTGCGTTGTCCCACAGGCTCAGAGTCGAAGACTCAATTTATATAAATTGGTTACTTATCGCAATCATCTTTTGCTTCATAGTGAGCTTTGCGTGATTCCCCAGCAGAAAATAGATCATAGCTAAGTGACCTAAATGAGTGTCTTCTTAGGTCTGAGTCAAAAGTCACTTCAACACTCAGTACACACATTGATGGTGGGTAGAGCCGTGTAGCCAGCGAATGAAAACAATAAGACTTTACAGAATATTCGTTTAAGTACATCTCCCATACGTTCCACCATCTCAAATCTGTTTGTGCGACTTTTCACAAGCAAACATCCCTGCTGGAGGACACATTTCATGGCGCATGACCAACATGTGGCGGATAAAAGTCACTCCAAAACTACAGAGTCAACTCCTGCCAAACATCGCAACATGTAACGCTCGAATAAATGCGATTCTCCTTTCAAATCACTCAAAAGTCGTGCGGGGGGAAATACAAAATTTGAACTCAAAAAGTTCCTTCAACCCCTTCCCAGAGCCATTACACCACAGAAGAGAATGGGGGTGCATTGCTCTCAATCGGGAAGCAATCTTACGACGTTGTTGGCGAGCATGAAAATCAGAGAAACTCTGAAAACTCATTCATGTGCAAATAAATCGGCAACACACACACCTTCAACCTGATTAACGCTCTCACCACGCCATCCCCAATGCTCGGACTATTTTCTAGCACAGAAGGATGTTCGCAGCTCTTTTCCAACTGGGGGGATGGCTGGCTGGCTAACTAGTTCGAAGCACTCGCTCTCACGCAACCGTGTCAGTTGAGCTAAGAATCTTAGAGCGTGCGGTACCGTGTGCGGCCGATTTTTGTTGAAACTTTAGCAGGATAAAAGATTTCATTATCCTTTTCTTCCCCATTTTCGGTTTGTAATCAGTGAGAGAGAGGGAATTGAAAAAAAAAAAAAGAATTTAAAGAAAATGTACATATATTCTCGTGCGGATTAAACGAATGGTTAAAACGGAACGTACAAATCAAGTGAATGTAATCTGAAGAAGAAAAGTGAGTGTCTAGTGAAAAGGAAACCCCAAAAGTGGATAAGGATATATTCACTCTCTGTCCCAGGCTTCTTATCTCTTCACTATCAGCAGTGGCAGCGGAAAAGAACAGCCAGCAGCAGCATCCCCATTCGTGCATGATATGATGTTCATCGCTAAAATAAGAAAAACCATCCGGATACATGCTTAAAGGATATACACAAAAGGAATTTCATTCGACGGCATAAATTGTGTCATCCTTAAAGTTAGGTCAGTCTAGTCGATATATAACTATATTATACACAGCTCTTGCATATATTTTTGTTTTTAATTGTGTCCCTGTGCGGATGGGCATGTGTGCTACGGCGGCGCTGCCGAGGAATGCGTTAAGCCATTACGAACGGAGAGGCAGGTCCTCCGACTATTTGGGTGCGGCGGCGGTGGCAATGAACAAAAAAAAACCTGCTTTCAGCATTTTGGCACGGCACAGAAGTCCTAGTTTGAGCATTAGTCCTGGGAAGCAGTGCGCCTGGTCTCGGATGCCCCACATTCCCTCTTGGGAAGGTGGTGTATTCTGTGATGGGCTTGGTGCTGGTGGTAAGGAGAAACGTGAAACCCGCTTCTTCAACACGGGTCGGGAGCCTACAGCCGCGCCGCTGCCACCCTCAACTCGTGAGAAAGCAACAAAAAGGACATTTGCATGGACATTGGCATCGCAAATGAGGGTGGTGACCTTTACCGCCACCTTTCTTATACACAATCGCATACATTCCAAAACACACACGAATACAGACGAACTCGCATACGCCTCCATCGTCCTGATGTCCTGGTTTATTTTTAGCCCATCGAATAGTTCTTATTTTACACGCAGTAAAAGTTGATGGATGTGCTCTCTCGCACTCGGTCTCTCTCTTACTCTCTCGACATTTGGTCGTGCCCGAGACGGTCTCTTGGTTTGTAAATGAGCGGCTTTGCAAGCAAACCAACCCCGAAACTCCCCCAAGAGAGACGCAACGCAATGTGCCAAAGAGAGCGAAAAAATGTTTTATTTTATTTGTTGAGTCGTTTAGCAATCTTTCTCTTCTGATGTCCTTCGTATGTTTTTGTGCGCAAAACACAAACAAAAGAAAAAGGACCCGACAAAAAATAACGGAAAACCACTCATAGTGTGTGTTGGTGATAAATGACAGGTCGTGGGTGGTAATGGTAATTCTCTCTAAATTACAGCAAATCGTGAGCTCGAGTGTGTGCGCTGGAGACGTTGGATAACTCACACAATTGCATTGTTTAAGGATATTCTTAAGAAGTTTATTTTTTCTGTTCGATTTTTTCTTCGTTATTTTGCCAAAAATTTCGTGTTTGTCATTTGTCACTGAGTTAAAGGGCGAGAGCGAGTGGCTGGAAGTCTGGCCACGATGACGGTAGCCGTAGCTAAGGGGTGCCACTTTCATGACAAAGACGACTGCTATCGAAGGGGTTGCCCTTAAAAACATTTCCATCAAAGTGTTTGACAACTGGACGAGTGATTGCCTGTCGATTGGATTTCAGGAATTCTGGCGGAATTAGATGCGATTGTGGGACATTACATAGTCTGAGAGATTTTGTTTTAAAGAATACAAAGTCAAAATTCTTCACTGATGTAGAGTAAGGAGAGAATGGTATAAATAAGTCACTTATCTGAGCAATTACTTCGTTAATCTTCGTTAATCTGCCCTCTTCCGAGTTTGAAACGCATTTAAAATTGATCATATCGCACGACAAGTTGATGATGATTTATTAATGAATTTACAATTAATGCCTCTAATCATCAAGCTGTCATGGTGACAGCATTAATTAAAAGGTCAAAGTCCTGCAAGTGCTTTAGTTGCAGATGGGAGAATTCGGAAATTCGTTTGATCTTAAAGGTTACCGGCGACACGCGATGACAAATGCAAAGTTCACATTTTCTCTGCATGTATATAAAATCTTCTTGCAACAGGATGGTAAGTTTGACGTTGCTGTTGTCAGAAGTGACAAATGATGAACTGCTGGTCTGGTCTGGTCTGAACTACTGGTCTACTTGATCTTCTCCGGCTTCTTGACTGTCGCTGCAGTCAAGACTAAACATGGTCCGTTTTAAGCAGTAGTCCTTCTGGAGGCGGTGGCTTTGTTGGTTGGGTGGCGTCGACCCCTACTCACATGAGCCTACGTTTGCCTGGGTTCGAGTCCCAGTACGAGCACCTCTTTCAAGTCACTGACAATGCTCAGAGAGTATAAGGGTCGTTTTGTTCACAATTGCTCGACTTCCCGGAAAACTGTGAGTTGATCAACTTCGGGGCTAGTCTCAACTCGATATTTAATCGGCGAGTTGAAAATTGAATTTGTTCATCATTTCAACTCACAGTCTAAAATTTAAAGTTCCGAAGTTTTCATATTTCCCTTTGGGATATTTTTGACAATTCACACATGCAACGTCATTTTCTTCTTGGAATTTACGGTTGTTCGTGTGGGCGAAGGAGAATTGAGAGCGAACGTTTTCAGCAGACATAATGGTTGCATATCTAATCTCTGTCCTCCATTATTTCTGGTGTTCAGTTGCTGCCGGTATGTTATAGAACAATACAAGCGACTAACAAATGTGTTTACACAACAAAGTCTGCATTCGCCTATTGAATTGATCCGCCTGAATGAAACAATACAGAAGATGAAGAGAAAAATCGCAAAGTTGTGTTTAACTTTTAGTGAACAACACGACCCTTAGTGTCTAGAAAAGCGTCTCGCCGTTCCGCGTTAGCATAAAACTGTAGATCCCATCTACGCGTGAAAGAACAATAGCAAGCATAACATGAGTGGTTGTTGAGGAGCTAGGCTCGGCCCCCTCTCACATTACGTAGTACTCGTGGAGTTACTTTTATCGCAGGTTAGGTTAAAGTGGCCAGCAAGCAGCAGTCACACTTAGGCCAGAGCGATGCTGCTTAGTTACGGCAGATGCGAGGAGAGGGCACTGCAATTGGAGAGATGGTTCACAATAGTTTTTATCATCTTGATCTTATCTGCAGCTTCATTATCAGGAGACTCAATTTAAAGACGTCAGCCAATGCCTAAAGATGACGTCGATAAGAGTCCCGTAAGTCGCCCTGGTCATTCTGTATGATCGTATCGGATTGAGAGTGGGCCATAATTCTTTCGAAGTGAGCCACTCTGTGCCATTCTATCCATCTGCGATTGGTGTGAACAACTGTTTTAATGTTGTGTAGTCATATGCATTGATGGCAAAATTTCCACCGGGAAAGAGCACTGACCTTTTTAGCGATTTCATTAGCAGTGTCCCGGCACCCGAAAAAGATACTTGGTAATATACTCGTAATATTGTGTGACGGATGTTCAGAGAAGTCTTTGAGTTAAATGTGAATGCATCAGGGCACTCAATCGCCAACGTGGCTTTCCTTTATCGGTATACCTTCTGTCTGAAAAACGCTACAGTAATTCAGTAATCGAAAAGATAATTGGATAATTAGATCTTTAGAGCAAACGCCCGGACCCACGCATTCCGCCATCGATCCATCAGTGAAGATACGTAGAAAACAACCAAGGGGCGCCTTGGCGTCAGACTTCCAGGAAGGGATGAGGGTGAGGGGTCCCAATTAACGACTCCATTCGAGGTTTTGGTGTAATGGATAGTTCACATTATTGATATTTATTTCCGTGAAAATCGCGTTGCTCATTTTCAACCAAGCTAAACAGTTCTACAGGGACCCTGAGTAACATCATTGAGGCAATTTGTAAAGGGTGATTTTTTAAAAGTTATAGGCAATTTTTTCAAAAAAAAAAAAAAAAGCACATAAAATTCAGAAAAATGCATGCAATCTTTATTTGAATCGATAGTACGGTCCATATAATTTAATGTTTGCAGATTATTTCATGCAAATGTTGACCTTGACTGCGCCTCAAACGGTCCATCCGCTTAGTCCAATTTTGGCATACTCTTTCTCACATTTCGGCCGGTATCTCACGAATAAATGCTTCAATGTTGTCTTCCAATGCGTCAATTGAAGCGGGCTTATCTGCATAGACATGAGCTTTAACATGGCCCCACAAAAAATAGTCTAAAGGCGTTAAATCGCACGATCTAGGCGGCCAATTGACCGGTCCCGAACGTGAAATAAAATGTTCACCGAACTCGCCTCTCAATAAGTCCATTGTTGCGCGTGCTGTGTGGCATGTGGCACCGTCTTGTTGAAACCACATGTCATGCAAGTCAAGCTCTTGCATTTTGGGCAAAAAAAATTTGGATATCATCTCACGGTAGCGCTCACCATTCACAGTTACGTTACGATTCGCATCATCTTTGAAGAAGTACGGTCCAGTGATTCCACCAGCCCATAAACCGCACCAAACTGTGACTTTTTCTGGATGCATTGGTAGCTCTTGCAATGCTTCTGGCTGATATTCACTCCAAAATCAACAATTCTGCTTATTCACGTACCCATTGAGCCAAAAATGAGCTTCGTCTAAACTGACCATAAAATGGAAGAAGCGCGCGATGGACTAACTTCTTAACAGAGCACGCATTTTGATAATAAAATTCAATAACTTGCAAGCGTTGTTCGTTTGTAAGACGATTCATGGCTAAATTATAGACCAAACTGAAGATGTTCGACAGTGAAACAAAACACGAAACGTTCGTCAGCTGTTTAAACCAGTGTTGCCAAAAAGATAATAGCTAAAAAATCACCCTTTATATCAACTTAAAAACGAAAACGGATTATGACTGAAACAAAATAGTGCGTTTGCGCTGGCGTTGTCTTTCAACGCACAAAGTTCAATGCCCATGCACTAAATACTGTGTCAACCTGCCTTAGTGAAAATAAGGGAGATGAGGGGATCGTAACAAACCGTAAAGCGTGAGCCCATTGCACGTCATTATCGAACATGTCGGAATATTTTTGAAAGAGGGGTGCGCTGTGACTTTTTTGCAACAAAATTATTTGAAATCTGTGTATGCAGAATGAAATGAAAACAGCTGCCAAATATCTTTAATTTTTATTGGGTATAAGTCTTAATTCGTGCTTTTTTTTAAATTTGAACGTTTATTTGAGAAAAACATGTGCAATAGTATTATTCAAAGTATTGCTCATCTGAAGCTATGACTTTTTCCCGGCAGCAGTTTTCTTCATATTAAAGTAATGAAGAAGAACACCCCGCAAAAACATTTTTTCAGGCACAACGTTCGACATATTTGAGTGAAAAAAATGGTTATTTACGCTTCAAATGAATGACATATACTAAATTGACGTACAATGACAGTAGCTTCCAACACATGTTCCAATGGAATAATACAAGTTACGCCATTTCTTTGCAATCCGCGCGAATTTAGAAAGTCATAGACCCAATAACTTGAGAGAAAGGGAGTACAGCTGATTAAAGCAATGCGTCATCGAACTCTCTCCGTACCATGATGTCGGCTGTTTCAGGCTAAAAGTGGTGGCCGGCAACTGCGCAACTGAAACTCCCTGACTGGGTTCGATTCCCGGCCGGTACGACGAAAAACAATTCTGACGACTCCACCTCTTTAGAGTCACTGGCAATACTCAAAGAGTGTGATTGTCTGGATAAAAGCTTCTCAAACTTAGCCGTTCGTAGTAGGCAAAGAACTGTAAGGTACCTTCCACTCGTGAAGTTGGAGAAATATTTTGCGTTTTCTCCTCATTGTAAGCATTGGACACAGAGAAAGTCATTTGCCTCAAAAAATTCAAATTATCGATATTATGTTCTTGATACCAACCTATCTTTATAATATTGTCAACGTTTTGGTCACTCGAGAAGGTGCCTGTAATTATCATTTCACCATTTTTGAATTTACATTTTGACTTTACTCTACGTCCCATGGCAATGAGTTTGTGGGTGACCCGGTGTCAGTAATAAGCCTAGTTTTAAATAAAAGTAGTAATAAGCCTAGTTTAGAATAAAAGAAAGAGGGGTTTTGTTACGACGTAAAAAAGAGCCCACGAAAAATGTATTTATTATGAAAAACCAAATAGGCGATCTTTATATATATGCAACTTCCTATTTCTGAAACTTTAACCTCGTCCCCCCATCAAATGTAAAATCTCCGACATAAAAAAGGAAAATTCCCAGATTCTGTGACTATTGACAATTCGGATTCTAAAATAGTACGAGAACTCAACAAAGACATGCTGCCCTGAACTAATACTCTACATATGTCACCTTCAGCTTCACGTCCGGAAATACAAAAGCTTCTGTACCTGAACAGACCAACAAGTTTATTGACACACATACATATGTGTATTGCTGAAATGAATCATAGATGGTCAACTGGCACAGGATGACTCATAAGCAAACAACTCTGACCTACTCTCGACAATCGCTTAGTCTGGTTAAATTGAGCAAGCCGAATCTTAGAACTCTCATTGGCGTTGTAACAGGGCATTGCGCCATAGGATCTCACGCCTCCCCTACAACGATTTCAGCAGAGACTGCAGGGACAAGGATGACGGACAAACCATTGTATAATTGCTATGCAACTGCAGTGCTCTCTCATCCCGACTCCTGACTGCCTTAGAGTCACCCATCTTACTTCCAATATTCTTACACCTCCGTTGTAGCACTATGGGCCTATTCTGGCATAAGGGTGGCTGATGTCTTTCCGAACCGCAGTCAGTCACTTCAACCTAACCTAACGTAAATATGCGTGGGTATAACTCGTTGAAACCGTAGACAACGGTTTTTTAGTGTGTGAACAAATTATTAGGTGCGGCCCCAACCTATGCATCTGTGTCAAAGACTCACATCACGTAGCAATGAGGTGGCGGTTTTGGCAAGATGTCCAGCGCACCTTCTTATCCTTACACCATGATTTCCAGCATTTTGTTACAAATACACAATTGAATTTACAGATAATACATTTTATACATTTAAGAGATTCTGATTTCAGTGTCAAATCCGTTAAATATGTGTTTTAGGGGAATTTTTGTGTTCAAAGTGTTCGTCTACTTTTGAACTATTTTCGAATTTCTGATAAATTTGGATACCTCCTTTGAAATTCGAGGAAAATGGTGGGAAACAAACTTATTTTTAGTTCTCTCAATATTGTTCAATGAATCAAAAGGAGACTTCCTATTCTATAATTAGAGACAATCCTGCATCACCACGTACGAGGAGATGCATCAATCCAATCCAATAGCCCATGATGTCCTTTTAAGAAATTAAATCGGATAAAGTTGCGGTAACATATTTGCAACTTCCTTGAAACCGCGGTTAAATATTGGGGTATGGTTAAGTGTGGCTGCAGCAAGCCACACTTTTATGCGATTTCAAAAATGGTTAGAATTGTAATGTTTGTATTTATTGATAGATCGTATACTGCAGCAAATGAATCTGAAGAGCTTAAGGGGGTAGTCTCAGTTGGAACGCTTAAAAATAGCCGCTTTTTCGTGGTCACAAAGTGTCTACCAAATGTTTTTGAACATGAAGAGTATGTCATCATCATCATCATCATCATCTTCTGACCCGCGTGCAGCACTAAAGGGGTCGCGGGGGCAAACCACACACGACAGATCTCCAGGCAACTCGATCCTTCGCCATCGACTCGAACTCATCAGGAGTTATGTCGAAGCGTAACCAGGCGAGTTTTTGGACTTGGTCCAACCATCTCGTCCTGGGTCTGCCAAGCGGTCGCCAACCTGATGGAATTGCATTCAACGCGCGCCTCAGAAGTCATGATGAAGGGGACATTCGTGCCACGTGACCAAACCACCGAATCAGTAGCTTCTCAATGTTGAGCTCTTCGCCCACTGTTTCTCACCCTATCCCGGTGACTAATTCCCACAACAGCACGAAGAAATCTCATCTCAGTAGCTTGTATTCTTGATCTTAGTCTTTCGGTCATTACCCAAATTTCATGACCATTGGTGAGAGTTGGAACAATTACTGAGTTGAAAGCCGCAAACTTGGTTTTGGCACCAAGCTCGGCCTTCCTGATTACAGATCTAACAAGCTGTTTCAAAATTGACCCAGCTTGACCAAACCTACAGGAGAGCTCAGCATTACTCCTTCCATCGCTCGTGAAAAATACCCCGAAATACTTAAACTTCTCCACCTACTTCAATGAGGCTCCACTAACCTGTAGAGTGCATTCAACAGGCGTTCTGGAGATGACCATAACCTCCGATTTGTCCACGTTGACCTTCATTCCAGCATCAGCACCAACGACCACAAACCCGTCTGGGAAGATGTGAGGATGACTAAGTCATCAGCAAAAAGAAGATGACTTACCGTCAACTCTCCCAAAGTGAAACATTCCTCGCCTCGGATGCACTGCAACATCCAGTCCATACATACAATGAAAAGGAGAGATGACAAGACGCACCTTTGGCGAAGTCCAAAGCCAACACAGTGCTTTAGCACCACGTTAACCCGAACACAGCTGCTACAGTTTGTGTATAGAGACTGAATGACCCTCAGAAGATGACCATCAATCCCATACTCCTGCAGAACAACCCAGAGTTTACCTCGAGGAACTCGGTCGTATACCTTTTACAAATACACAAAACAACTGTAGATGCCCTTGACATACTTCCAAGCCTTCATACTTCCAAGCCGCTTGACATACTTCCAAGTCTTCAAAAGCTGGTCGGTTGTACTTCTACCGGGACCAAAACCGCACTGTTCATCCCCCATCCTGAGCTCGACCATCGCCCTAGAAAGCGCTTCCAACACCTTAGCATAGACTTTCCCCGGGATACTTAAAAGAGAAATGTCCCTGTAGTTGGAGCAATCTCTTTTGTCCCCCTTTTTGAAAAGTGGGACACACCAGTTTGCCAATCGCCAGGTGTCTCACCACGTTCCCAGACCACTTTAACGACACGAGAGAGCCCTAAAACTCCCTCTTTGCCTTAAGCATTCTGGCCGGATTTCATCCACACCGTTGGATTTGTCAACTTTTAGCCAAAATGACTTCTTCCACCGTTGGACTATTCTCCGCCCCACTCACAACTACAGTCCTGCCATCAGCAGTGCCCTGTCCGGGATTGAGCAGCTCAGAAAAGTGCTCGCTCCATCTGCTTAAGATGTCCACCGCATTGGATAGCAATAGAAAATGCTGGTGAGAAAAGAACTGCGTGGTTTAAAACGCCCGGAGATCAAGAAGCCACCAGAGAGAAGAAGAAGACCTACAGAGACTGGATTCTCAACATTGAGCAGGTGCTTCTTCGAACGGGGGGAGGAACCTCCGAGACTATGCTCCGGTGGTTTGATCACGTGGCACGAATGTCATCTTCATCACGACTTCCGAGGCGTGCGTTGAATTCATCAGGTAGGCGACCACTTGACAGACCCAGGACGAGGTGGTTAGACCAAATTGAAATCTCGCCTGGTTACGCTTGGTCATAGCTCCTGATGAGTTAGAGTCGATGGCGGAGGATCGAGTTACATGGAACTATAGTATCCAAGATCAAGAGTGGCATGAACAAGTAAGTAATCACGTCTATTACTCGCGGTTGACTGTTACCAGTTTTACGTGTGAAGACACATGGAGTAATAACTCCACCGACCCATAAAGTGCAATCAACAGGGACTCCTTGTGGATGTGGATATAAGAGCTTTTGTTCACGTTGCCCCACTGTGAATCTATTCATGACGATTTGTGTAAAACCAGACTAACGTCAAAATAAGCGAGAGCTGTCAAATTAACTGTCACTATAAACCATTTTTAAATTCTTTTGGTACAATTATCGACTTATGTTGTATAGTAAGTAGTCATTTGAATGATTTCGAGAAAAGAGACGCTTTACTAATCGAATATCACTCTAATAATCATTCGAATGCGGCCATGTCGAGTGATCATTCGATTATTTAAATACCCCTATTACTAAACTCTCGATGCCTATCACTAGTCTCACTCAAACAACTTATGGTCACCGCCGCGAAACAAAATACGGTTATTTTGTTAAATGTCAACTATCTAATTTAGATATCAATGCTGCCGCATCATATCTCTATCTAAAGCGTGGTAGATAGATTGATTTAATTGGCTCTTCATGCGAGAACGCTATATTAACAAATTAATTGCTAGACGCGTTACAGCAGACAACGATCAAACGTGTTTATTGAATTGCATTTCCGTAGACACACCACGATGGGGACGTATATTTATAGCCATGACAACTCATATCGATGGACAGTGCCGTTTATAGACAATCTTTTCTAATTGGAGCAAATTAATGACGACGTTCAGTAGTGTAGTAGGATAGGTAGATACTTGCGTGTGGGCGTCTGAAGTCCTTACTGCCGTGGCTCATTTAGACCTATGTACATGTTGTGCCCTTAATAGAAAGGAGATGATTTATTACCGTTGGACATTCCGTATCGCTATAGCCACCCAGATTCAGATATGCATCTCCGGTTTCAATTCGGTCCTATTTTAGTCATCCAGCTCTGGAAAGAAGTATCATATCTCTTGAGATGATCGGATTTTGTCTACGTCCTGTTGGAGCGAGCGAGAGTGGAGATCCGACTTACAATCACACTTGGAAACCACTGCTATTACGAATTTTCGAAACATCTGGAAATAAAACTGCTGACTCAAATGATCACTGTCAAATGATCATTCTCTGTTAATTCTTATTTTACTAGGCGTGGGGTCGAAAGCTGGACGAAGCGGCAAAAGAAAGAAGAAAAATTCTACGTCTGGATGTAGTCCTGAAGGAAATGTCCGCCGACTGCATTGGCTAAGCCACGAGCGCATGGAAACCGATGCTGCAGCTAAGAGTATCTTCGAATTGGAACTTCTTGGTTCGACAAGGTGGGGAGGACCGAAACTCCGGTTATAAGACAAATTCATGGCGGCCTGCAAAGTTTAATCCCCTTCAGGGGTCGCTAGCGTAGTTAGTAATTAAGTATTCCAAGTCGTTGAATCAACAGGCGCTGCTTCTACGGTCTGTAGTTCCACTCACATTTTTATTATTGACCAATGTAGACACGTGGAGGTCGCTGCGTTGTGGGTTGGTGTGTCGACTCCTACGCACTTAAGCCTACGTTTGCCTAGGCTCGATTCCTGACAGGAGCAAAATAATGTGTACAGCCCACCTCTTTCGAGCCATTGACAATGCTCAAAGACTATAACTAACTAGAACAAGATTCCCAAAATAGCCGTTCGGAGTCGTCATAAAACTTTAGGTTTCTTCCACTCCCGCCTACATTTCGACTGCCAAAACAAATTACAAAAATATCTAACTCACAACAAAAAGTTACGATTAAACTGACTAAACACACCCTCCTTTGATTGTCCCCAAGAGGTTATACTGCATAAATGCAAATGGCAGCTGACGTTCCCAGAAGCGATACGTGTGTGCAGTTTTCAATTTAACGATGCTTCTAACTACTTTTCACTCCTGACGCTTCGAAAAGACTAATATAGACACCATGCCAACATTTAACTTAACTTAACGAAACATTTTCGTTCTGACATCAGCTTCCCTTTACTTCAGCCCATTGCCTATGAATCTATTCTAGTTTCGAAAAGACTAATATAGACAACATGTCAACATTTAACGTAACTTAACGAAACATTTTCGTTCTGACATCAGCTTCCGTTTGCTTCCGCCCACTGTACATGAATGCATTTAAGTTTCGAAAAGACTAATATAGACAACATGTCAACATTTAACGTAACTTAACGAAACATTTTCGTTCTGACATCAGCTTCCGTTTGCTTCCGCCTATTGTCCATGAATGCATTTAAGTTTCGAAAAGACTAATATAGACAACATGTCAACATTTAACGTAACTTAACGAAACATTTTCGTTCTGACATCAGCTTCCGTTTGCTTCCGCCTATTGTCCATGAATGCATTTAAGTTTCGAAAAGACTAATATAGACAACATGTCAACATTTAACGTAACTTAACGAAACATTTTCGTTCTGACATCAGCTTCCCTTTACTTCAGCCCATTGTCTATGAATCTATTTTAGTTTCGAAAAGACTAATATAGACAACATGTCAACATTTAACGTAACTTAACGAAACATTTTCGTTCTGACATCAGCTTCCGTTTGCTTCCGCCCACTGTACATGAATGCATTTAAGTTTCGAAAAGACTAATATAGACAACATGTCAACATTTAACGTAACTTAACGAAACATTTTCGTTCTGACATCAGCTTCCGTTTGCTTCCGCCTATTGTCCATGAATGCATTTAAGTTTCGAAAAGACTAATATAGACAACATGTCAACATTTAACGTAACTTAACGAAACATTTTCGTTCTGACATCAGCTTCCCTTTACTTCAGCCCATTGTCTATGAATCTATTTTAGTTTCGAAAAGACTAATATAGACAACATGTCAACATTTAACGTAACTTAACGAAACATTTTCGTTCTGACATCAACTTCCGTTTGCTTCCGCCCACTGTACATGAATGCATTTAAGTTTCGAAAAGACTAATATAGACAACATGTCAACATTAAACGTAACTTAACGAAACATTTTCGTTCTAGCATCAACTTCCGTTTACTTCAGCCCATTGTCGAGTGTCTACGGGAATTATTCCATTCAAAAAATTCCACACTCCAGTCGAGTTAGCTGAAGACAGAATAGAAACAAAAACAGAATGAGAAGACAAAAGGAATTCCATTATACGCATGTGACTCCTCGCATGTACCCCCGTTCGCATTGTATTTGTTGCGGAACATGAATAAATCACTTACCCTTCCGATTCGACGTCCGCGCGTTTGTGTGTGTGAATGCGCAACGTAACGAATGTTCAACATGAGATACGAGTGCGATACACAATTTTATGGTGAATTGGCAATTGCGAAGCTTTTTATTTGATTGAGGTGACATTACATCCTTTTGATTTACGCGTCTCGCGTCTTTCTGTACAAGTTCCAGTTCGAGTTCCAGTTCCACTTTCAAACCATCTCCATCTCCATAACCACGTCAACATCCCCATCCATCCGTAGCACGTGTGTTCGTCCTCGTTACATAGACATTGGCGACAGTTGGAGGTTGCTTTTACCCAAGCCGTGCATTATTTAATTTGACACAGTGGTTGCGAGTACTTTCTGCCAGATTGCAGGAAAGAAAGGGGAAATGGATTCGAGTACAAGGACCATCCTCGAGCTGAAGGTGAAGTGATTTTTGCTGATTGTATTTTTTTCGCCTCTTAAGGGAGATTTAGGCTTTGGGGTGTCGCTGCTGTTGCTGGTTTTGTAAGGGACCTCATGGGCGAGTGTTATGGACTGTAATGCAATTATCTCATTGAGGCGATTGTTCGTGAAACTGTTGCTGTAAACGTGTTGCATTTGAGATTAGTGAAGGATTGGTGGGATGATGGTGTGCTGTTATTATGGTTTCAGCTTGCCACGCCATGCTAAGCGTCCATTCGGTTGGCTGCGTCCGAATTGGGGACGCATGCTAATTCGATGGCACTTTGGGGTAAAGTTTTTGATTAAAAATCGACCCTGCGATTAACAATGACAACAGAACTGCGATGGGGTGGGGAATGCAGCGAAGAAAAGCAGAAACTTGCCTGACTGAATAGTAACATGCACTTGACTGAGGTATAGGGTGTTATGTTTCAGCAGCTGTCAAAGTTAGCAATGACATTCATCTGTATAAATATTTAGTAAGGTGTCGCATTTCATCATGCATCGTGTCAAGATTGCTGAATGTGCAGAAATTAATAAAAAATTTCAAAATGCTGAATTTCGTCTTGAGACGTTCTTCGTGACCTAATTTCGTCGCATCGTGCAGGCAATTCGTCGCACTGTGCAAAAGCTTTCGCATAGATACCCCCTTTTGGACCTTAAGTCAAGACAGAGATTGGTGCGAAATGAAGAACATATCGTCGTCGTGTCGCACAGTGATTTGAGGGGCGAACAAAAAATCAACATTTTTACATTGTGTAACATCGAGCGCATGGACACCAATGCTGCAGCTAAGAGTATCTCCGAATGGGAAGTTCTTGGTTCGACAAGGTGGGGAAGACCAAGTCATTGCGGCCGCAAGCCAACTTGGACTTGAAATAGACTGGCTGGAAACAGACGAGCACATTAACAACAGCTACTGCAAAGTTTCTTACCCTTCAGGCGTCGCTAGCGTGGTAAGTAATTAATTATTCCAAGTCGTTGAATCAACAGGCGCTGCTTCTACGGTCTGTAGCTCCGGTCATATGTTTATTATTGACCAACATAGACGCGTGGCGGCCGTTGCGTTATGGGTTGGTGTGTCGTCCACTGCGCACTTGAGCCTACGTTTGCGTAGGTTCGATTCCCGATAGGAGTAAAATGCCCAAAGAGTATAACTAACTAGAAAAAGATTCTTACTGAAGCAACTGTATAAGTTTCAGCTGTTTCAACAGCCAGCAGGAGCCTTTTTAGTTTAACAATAGTTTGAACTCAGCTGCACTTTAAATTGATCTAATGAATGCGTTATTCATCAAATGCTGATATTATCAGATCTCTAGAATTCAAATTTAAGGCCTGCACCAAAAATAAAAGAATTACGAACTAAGCAGGGCGTGCGATTGTAATAATATAAAATAGAAGTATTGTGGTTTGCCAGGAGATGGCGTAACTTGTATTATTCCATTGGAACATGCGTTGGAAAGCTGCTGTCATTGCACGTCATTTCAGTATATGTCATTTATTTAAAGTGTAAACAACAATAATTTTTATTCACTCAAATGTGTCGAACTTTGTGCCTGAAAAAGTGTTTTTGCGGGGTGTTCTTCTTCATTACTTTAATATGAAGAAAACTGCTGCCGGGAAAAAGTCATAGCTTCAGATGAGCAATACTTTGAATAATACTATTGCACATGTTTTTCTCAAATAAACGTTCAAATTTAAAAAAAAGCACGAATTAAGACTTATACCCAATAAAAATTAAAGATATTTGGCAGCTGTTTTCATTTCATTCTGCATACACAGATTTCAAATAATTTTGTTGCAAAAAAGTCACAGCGCACCCCTCTTTCAAAAATATTCCGACATGTTCGATAATGACGTGCAATGGGCTCACGCTTTACGGTTTGTTACGATCCCCTCATCTCCCTTATTTTCACTAAGGCAGGTTGACACAGTATTTAGTGCATGGGCATTGAACTTTGTGCGTTGAAAGACAACGCCAGCGCAAACGCACTATTTTGTTTCAGTCATAATCCGTTTTCGTTTTTAAGTTGATATAAAGGGTGATTTTTTAGCTATTATCTTTTTGGCAACACTGGTTTAAACAGCTGACGAACGTTTCGTGTTTTGTTTCACTGTCGAACATCTTCAGTTTGGTCTATAATTTAGCCATGAATCGTCTTACAAACGAACAACGCTTGCAAGTTATTGAATTTTATTATCAAAATGCGTGCTCTGTTAAGAAGTTAGTCCATCGCGCGCTTCTTCCATTTTATGGTCAGTTTAGACGAAGCTCATTTTTGGCTCAATGGGTACGTGAATAAGCAGAATTGTTGATTTTGGAGTGAATATCAGCCAGAAGCATTGCAAGAGCTACCAATACATACAGAAAAAGTCACAGTTTGGTGCGGTTTATGGGCTGGTGGCATCATTGGACCGTACGTCTTCAAAGATGATGCGAATCGTAACGTAACTGTGAATGGTGAGCGCTACCGTGAGATGATATCCAAATTTTTTTTGCCCAAAATGCAAGAGCTTGACTTGCATGACATGTGGTTGCAACAAGACGGTGCCACATGCCACACAGCACGCGCAACTATGGACTTATTGAGAGGCGAGTTTAGTGAACATTTTATTTCACGTTCGGGACCGGTCAATTAGCCGCCTAGATCGTGCGATTTAACGCCTGTAGACTATTTCTTGTGGGGCTATGTTAAATTTATTTTTTTTTATTTAATTTAGACACCCAATACAAATTTAAGGCCTACACCAAAAATAAAAGAATTACGCATTAAGCAGCGACTTGGCACCACTCGATTATTTTCCCTGGCACAACGTCTAGTCTTAACATGCACACAGCTTTGGACGAGCTCGAGGCTAATATTCTGAATAATGCCACCCACATTGGATCGAGTCGTCGAAAATTGGACGGATCACCTGAAGAACTCATAAGCTATTCCACATGAATTCAAATTAATCAACTTTGTGTCTTACACCTTTTCTGTCGTTCTTGTCTGGCCATCCCGTACTTCACATTTCCTTTCAAATCAGCTTCCTGACAGAAGTTCCCAGACGTATTGATTTTTACAGAATGGCGGTCAGTAACTTCACTAATTTATTTTCGTCTCGGAATCCTTGCACGTGTTGAAGCGGTGTGTCGTGTACTCGTATGCCTCTTCGGTTTGAATCTTCCAATTCAAGTCGGCCCGACGACTTTGTCTGGAAGAATAGAAAATTCGAAAATCAAATTATTCGTTTAATTAATTTAGTCAAAATATCGAAACGCCATTTGCAACCATTTACAGCCACCCCTGCTCGCATACACACGTTCTTTTCGAACCACTTTATTTTATGATTAAACGAATTTCCATTATTAAATTGCCCAGAAATCGTATTGATTTTCAATTTCCAATCAACCGCTCTCTCATAACTCTCACAGATCACGCACCACCGTCAGCATTTCATTTCCACTTGAGTTGACAATTTCCCCCCAAATGAAAGTCGGTCTGCAACAGCCCTTGGATTACATAATATCACTTACCCCGAACACACCCAGACCTCCTGCTGGAGTTGTAAAACAAATATGACTTCGCCAAGTGTGGCCCGAATCAACAGAGGGAGACAGAGACACATGGAGTGCGGCTATATACATGCATACTGGTGGGCATGTCAAAAACAAGGGAAGCACTTAAATCCTGTTGAATTACATCCGTTCCCATCCGTGGATTCCTTGTAATCAACATAATTTTCCGGTCTCCATTTCCTGATGTTGTCCTTCCATTCAAGAAAACCCACATGCTCAAGGATCGCACACCCGTCCAAGTCCCTGGAAGTCCGTCCATTGGACGGCTGACTGAGTGAATTCAAAGTTACACCGTAATGGAGATGCTTCGTCCTTTCATTTGAGTTCATTTTGTCGTTGTTGTTGGGTTTTCTTTTTATTTTTGCGGAAGTCAGAAGATGGGGACAAGTGCAAGTTTAATCCTCGTGTTTAGTTGGCATTCAGACGAAACAATACCCCGCGCCGGTCGGTGGAAGCGAAGTTTATGGATTAAATTTTAAACAAAAGATACGCTGACTAGGGCGTGCATTCCCTTGCTCGGGAGCAACTGCGGGTAAAGGTCAGCTCGAGAATCTGTCTGCTTCAGAGACTGGTTGGCAGGAAAGTGGGCATGTGGGCATGGCAATGACATGTGTGCATGTGTTTTTTTTTTTTTTTTGTTGGACGGCCACCGCAGTCGGGTTAGTTCGGGAGTTGCGTGACTGATATGAATCTGTGCCTATAGTCATAAAATAATTCAACGTAACCTCATTCAAGAGCTGCGTTTGACCTTTCAGCGTGTAATGATGTAATGATGATGAAAGGAGCAACTCTCGAGCTTAGTCAATTTTCCTTATTTTTGTAAAGAAAACGGCGTGTGGTTTTACGGAAGTTTCAATGAATTCAAGATCTTTTCTTCAATTCGAGGCCGAGCATAGTGTGGGAATGGGTGGGATGATAATGTCATCAGTCATGCCAATTGTTTCGAAATCGGGCTGGATCTTAGGGCAATCGAGAAGGTTATTTACTTAAGTATCAGGCCGGCGACCCATGGAGCTTCAGAGCCTGAGCAATCTATGCCTTCCTCTCCTCCTCGAACCAGAAGCCTCGTATTCGATTAACTGCAGCATTCTCGCCCATGCGCGTGATGTGGCCGAACCAGTCCAGTCGACGATGTTGTGTCGAGGCCTCCCCGAGTTACTTATTTACGTATCAGGCCGGCAGTATGTGGCCGAAGTAGTGCCGTCGACTGATTTTTACCTTCTGAATTCGGTACAGCTCGTAGAGTTCGCTGTTGTGTCTTCTCCTCCATTCACCTTCTTCACAGACGGGAGCATATATCCGGCGTAGAATTTTCTTTCAAAGACACCAAGAATCAGCTCCTCAGTTTTGCTTATCGTACAGCTTTCAGTTCCATATATAGCAGGCTAAGAGTCAGGATTTTGTAACCCCGTTGTTTTGACAAACCAAAGTAACAGCGGTTACCAAGAGCGATTCCAAGCCGAATCCCCACTCTGTCGGGGATGTCGTTTTTGGAGTTGACGTTTGCACCGAGGCGACGATGTCGATGTCATCTGCGTATCCCAACTGTTGGACTGGCTTGCAGATTGCGCCTTCCGTGTGTACATCTGCCTGCCGCACTATATTTCTCAGTAAAAAAATGAGAAATCACACAAAAGTGTAGGTGTATGAGTGGTGCAACACAACCAGATCCCGAATTCAGCCATATTCCTAGCGTCGAATGCTGCCGTATACCAAATCAATGAAAAGGTGGTGTGCATCGATTTAAAACCGGCTGGTCTAGCACATGCTCCCTACCAGAACATCGCCGCCGGCCTTGAAGATTGTGGCCTAAAATCTGAGCCTGCAGATTTCTATTATTCTCTGCGGGTCAGTAACTAGCCTTCCTAAAAATGTGTGGTATTTCCACTGGTTTTCTACGTTATTTTACAAAACACAAGTACCAGTGCATACATGTAGGAACTGTACTATTTTATTTATGTACTTTTATACTAATTTACAATAATGAATGATATATTTATGCGCCGGGAGTTCCTCCTAAGCTTAGCCACTGTTGACAAGCTATGACGAATTGTCTCTTCCAGTGTTAGGTCTAGAGGTCCTAATCCGATATCCGCAGTGTATGTAGCAGTCGATACCACCCACATAACTTCCAAGCGAAGGCAGAAGCTGCTATGATCATCGTCAGCAACATTTTTCGCTTACTGCTCGAATTCCATTAATTTTATAGCGTCGGGCGATCGCATCAAATAATCACCCGATACTCGAGCAGTAAACAAATCCGATCGACCGCCCCAGTGACGATGCATTGCTCCCAGTGGCAGCGCACGACTTAAACGAACAAATAAAAAAACAAACGGCGACGACGACGACACCGTGTTGATGACTCCTCATACTGACCTGTATCAGTGCAAGGCGAGCTGACCCACTCTGGTGTCAATATCAGCTCGTTCGTCGTGTCTGATGATCGCTGTCGTTGACTCATGGCACAACCCCACATACATATTTGACATTTTACCAACTATCGATGTTCCAAAAAAAAAAAATCATCGATGTGAATGCTTTAACATAGCCCCACAAAAAATAGTCTAAAGGCGTTAAATCGCACGATCTAGGCGGCCAATTGACCGGTCCCGAAGGTGAAATAAAATGTTCACTAAACTCGCCTCTCAATAAGTCCATAGTTGCGCGTACTGTGTGGCATGTGGCACCGTCTTGTTGAAACCACATGTCATGCAAGTCAAGCATGCGCATCTCACGAAGCGCTCACCATTCACAGTTACGTTACGATTCGCATCATCTTTGAAGAAGTACGGTCCAATGATGCCACCAGCCCATAAACCGCATCAAACTGTGACTTTTTCTGGATGCATTGGTAGCTCTTGCAATGCTTCTGGCTGATATTCACTCCAAAATCGACAATTCTGCTTATTTACGTATCCATTGAGCCAAAAATGAGCTTTGATTAAACTGACCACAAGAAGCGCGCGATGAACTTTCTTAACAGAGCACGCATTTTGAAAATAAAATTCAATAACTTGCAAGCGTTGAACTGAAGATGTTTGACAGTGAAACAAAACACGAAACGTGTGTCAGCTGTTTAAACCAGTCTTGCCAAAAAGATAACAGCTAAAAAATCACCCTTTAGTATGAATTTTTGACAGTTATTCACGAAATAACGTAAGTGCGGTTCTCAGATTGGTCAATTTGTGTTTAGAAAACGATACATACATATTTGAAGGGGCCAGAGAGGTAGAAGTTGGGCATTTCTGCTCTAAATGAAGAACATGCACAAGATATCAGTGTCGCGTCCATATAAAAAGATTCCTACCGAGTTACCTTTTAAAATTCGGCTTTTGAACAAAGTTCCAACAAGAATGTGCATATAATCATATTTGTGAGTCTTCTACATCTGCACACGCAAGCACTCGCAAGTTGTGCCACATGTGACATGTCTCTGTGAATAAGGGTGGATTTCAGAATGCGTTTGCAGGTGCATCTTTTCTGCGACTTACCATTAAAAATGTGCCAAGCCACGCCACTGCGAGATATTTATGTTTACTCTGTTTAAGATTCTTTTAGAATGGAACTTGTTATTCATGAAGCCTTCGTTTTCTTCTGAAATATCACTGTCCTCGGCCTGTCAGGCCCCGGGTGTGCATCGGTGTGATTTTTTGGGTTGTGTGCACTGTAGGGTTAAATTCCTTTGCAGTGATATTCCTCGTAAAGTTTCGCCATCTGCTAGGTTTTGGTTTAGGAAAGTTTATCTTTGACCTCATTTTTACGCAGCGACAGGTCTTAATAAAATTGTGCTCGTCAACACAGCCCAATTCCTTCGTGTGCAACTGTGCCAAACTTGACGATTCCTATAAAAGAGCGGTTTCCTTATTTTTTCTATGAAATTCATACTTATAGCCTTCTTCTCAAGGATATTTCGAAAAACTTTAAAAGGGAAGTTTTATTTCATGACATGCCACTCGCAGTTGTCGACATTGCAATGTCAACAGAAGCGCACTAACGTGTTCTCAAATCCAGCGCAAAGTAAACAGAAACGGCGGCATGTCACTTTTGTTTTCCAACTGAGTTGAGTGCGCCCTAGTTCGAGACCAATACAGCATTTCATCCCCTCATTACGGTTAAGTGAACGCAAACATGCCATAATTCGTTGTTGACTCGTCCAGCAAATGTATTCAGCGCCCCCAGGACCTCCAAGACCCCGTACTCAAATCACCAAAATAGTTGAAGATTACATTACCCCAGCATACACCAACCCAGCTGCACTGCTAAGCAGAAAGGCAAGCATTTTAATGATTGCATAATACCCACATATTAGCCTAATTTGCATTTCCAAGGATATTCATAAACAACGTTCATCCGAATGCAAACAGAGATGTTGTTCCGCTCCGGGTACACACGGAGAGGCATCGCAGAGTCGACACCCACAGAATTCAACTGCATTCCTGCTCATCTCCGCCGCCACACCACATTCATCACCATCTCATTATGGAAGTCATTTCCTCGTAGTTTCCACGTACTCGAGTTCGGTGTGATTTTTTCCTCAGCGCTCCCGCATCCATTGTTTCGTCCTGCCAGAGGAAATGAAATTAAATTCGCTCCTCGTGGCAGCAGGAACAAACACCGAAATCACGTTACTCGTACCTACCTCCACTCCGTGTTAATTTGTCAGCACCGACAATGTCCTTTCAATTAGGCTAATTCAACCAAACGAGCCGCACTCTCCGGCATGCCAACGATGCAGATGAGCCTTAATGGGGGCCAGGATTTTAATTCCTTGCAAATCGAAAATAATATGGAACCTGGCGCCATTGTCAAGTGGTTGCTGCTGATGGTCTAGAATGAATTGCCAAACCAGACGGAGGGGCGGGAGAGGTGTGAATATCATTGCAGCTGCCAAGGAAGCTTGTGCTTTTTTTTCTCGGTCCCCCCAACCGCCTCGACCATCCCCGGCTTATATTGGCGCCATGCAATTGAAGTCGAGAAAGGAGCAAGTGCTCACTCACCCTCCCACACGCACCCACGGGGCTGGAGAGAGATATACGATTTAGGGATTCTCGGCGCTGATTGTACATTTATCACAGAGCGGAGCGGTTCGGGGTATCCCTTTTTTTATTGCTTGACGCTGGTCTGGCTCTTCTGGATAGTGGTGGCTTTGCTGTAAGGCTCGAGGGGTGCTGAAACAAGAGAGAGTGAGAGAGAGAGGGGGAAAAAATAAAACACAGAATTTCGAAATTCTCTGTCATCAACATAGCATCCAATTTATTCTCAACTGGAATATACACTCGCATCCTTGCTGGGATGATGATATCTCTTGCGGGTGTTTGCTGTGGGTTGCTCTGGGATGCTCTGGGATTCGCAGTGTGCTCGGGTCCTTATTATTATTACTTCTCGTCGCCTTTTTGCGCGTTCCTTTTGTTTGTTTCCCTTCCATTGTGTTGTGCTGCATAGTGCTGCGTTGTGTGTCAGTGGCGAAGGACGACACACTGCGAACGAGTCCTTTTTGGTCGTTAGTTTAGTGAAAACGAGAATGAAATCGCTCCGAGCTTTCATTTATACATCCATACTGGCTGCCAGAGGAAGGGATTTGATCATCACAGATCCAGCTCTCGTGCAGAGCCAAACGATAATTTACTTCTGCGAAATTCCAGCCGACCCATGCGCGCGCAAAATGAAAAAAAAAAGTACAAGTATAAATTCAACTCACCCACACCCATCATCCAGTGCGTCTGATGGGGAGTTGAAACGGGAGTTGGAAGGTGGTGTGGCGTGGCGGCAGATGCAATATTGAAAAAGCACAAAAGGTTATCGACTGCTGAACGAGGCGGTGGTGGAAGCGTGATAAATATGAATTTTTAAAATCCCTCAACAGACCTGGGCGTGAAATTCAATCTCCAGGCTCAGGGTAATGAGGATTCGCCCTCATAATTGATGAAATGTGCCGGGATTAAGTTGCGAACTTAAAGTCCTTCGGAGGGAAGTTTCTTTTTACCGACCATGTAGTGTGTGAACAAGTGCTGGTGGATTACAGTTGTGGTCTGAGCGTATTCAAAAGAGCTTGCAGTCTGAAGGAATAAGGTGCGAATCGGTATTCAAGTTGCAGTTTAAAATATTTACTAATGGTAGGAATTAAAATCTTCTTCCTTTATAGATTCAGACAAGGAATGTATGGACGAGGATATAGTAAACAGTTCTTAACCATAAGCAAACTCAGGACGGCATTAGCATGTGCTTGGGTACAGATTCATTGTAACATCTTGTTGTTCAGAGGTGTTCTATGGAATTTTGCACACAGTGGTCGTTCAGCTTGGATAACGAATGATACCGACTGGTCAGATAAGAAAGATATGAAGCGAAATTTAAATAAACCAACGGCGTGAGATACAAAACTTATATCAGCTTTGTATTGAGGCTACCTTAATTTTAGTACGTAGGAATAGCACATCATTTATATGAACGCCTCGGCTTCGAAAGGACGGTCCAATTTTTGGTGCGCACAAAGCATTTGTTTCTGGCTTAAAATGGCCTACATAACATAAATACAGCGAAACCTCTGAAATGGGCACTCCAAGGGACTAAGAAAGGAGGTGCCCCCATTTGCCTGGTCACCGTGTACAGTTTCGTTGAGTGATGAGAATTGCTCTGTATGTACATAAATGGCAGGCGTATACAGTAAAAGCAACATATAAAGTTTCGTTAAGTTTCGTCAATTTTTACTTACTGAAATTTAAGAGCGAAATTGCTCTCTATGTGCGTAAATAAGAAGGTATACATTAAAATCACTCTATACGGTTTCGTTGAGTTTCGTTAAATCTTACTTGTGTAAGTTCGACGGAAGTGAATTGCTCTTTGGAATATCTAAATGACAGGCGTCTACAAAAAAAGCAACACATTAGGTTTCGTTAAGTTTCGTTCACTTTATCGTGTCCTAATTAGAGTTATACCAATCGTTAAGGCAGTTGATGAAATTTTGTGTAAGTTCGCAACCATTATGTACAATATTTTCGTTGAATTTTACATTTTCTTGTTGAGCTCTTCTACTAGTTTCGCGCACGATGATAACGACCATGTGTTCTAATGATATTGTCTTGAAGATACCAAGATGGCTACGAGGCGTTCCTCGTCTTGCGTAGCCACCAACGTCTCAAATGACGTTGTGTGCACTTAGACGACCTATTGCTGTGGGTTGTTTGTACCATTTTGTTCATAACGTGCCAAGTAGTATTCCTCGGAGAATAGTCCTTCTTGGACTTGGGGAACTTGATCGTTTTCTGCTTGTAGCTTTTCTAGCATTTCGTCATCAGCAATGTTTTCTATATTCGATATTCCCCCACTTTCGGTCCGCATCGGAATCATCTCCATCGGGAACATCATCTCCATAAAATCTTCTACTTCAGATCCTCTCACTTGTACTTCTTCTGCAAGCCTGCTAACATATTGCTCCCTTTCTTCTTCGCTCATGCGACTTCAGTTGAATGCGTTTATTTCGTGAGCATAATTATTACTGACTGACAATAATGATACTTTCACTCTCATGAGATACGAGTGAGAAAGTATTGTACAGTCGAACTTGCCAAGGAATTCTTCCCAGTTCATTGTCAAAAATTCTAAAAAACAAGTCGGTGATTCTAAAAAGTGCAGAAGACGGACAATTAGGTGCTAAACGCAAAAGACTTCGAACATGTCTTTTTGAGGATATTGATGAAGCAATGCTGATGTGGATAACCGCTGCACGTGGAAGGAATCCTCCTGTATCTGGAACAATAATAAAGGAAAAAGCCAACGAGTTTGCGGATGCCCTGGGACACAAAGAATTTGAAGCGAGTACTGGTTGGATGGATAAGTTCAAAAAAACGGCACGGAATTGTTCAGAAAAGCTTATGTGGAGAAAGTGCTGACGCCAACTTACAAGATCGGAATGATTGGGTACTGGACGTTTTGCCGAAACTGATGCAAAAATATAAACAAGACGACATTTTCAACGCCGATGAGAATGGCTTATTTTTAAAAAAATGCTTGCCAAATAAAACACTGGCATTTAAAAATGAGAAGTGAGAAGCGAATAACCGTTCTGATAGCAAGCAACATGACCGGGTTAGAAAAGCTTAAATTGCTTGTTATTGAAAAGGCTAAAAATCCACGATGCTTTAAAGGTATTAGAACATTAGATGTGCATTTTGAGTCTAACAAAAAGATGACCGGTGAAATGTTTACGAAATAGATTTCGACAAAAAATTTGCTTCTCAAAAGAGGAATGTATTGCTGTTTGTTGATAATTGTACTGCGCACCCCAGGAGTAACATGGCTTGCTATCGGCATTCGGTGCAGACTGTACTTGGCAGTGTTTCTACTACTATCCAAACACGCGTCCAAGCCACTCGCGTGATAATGGTGTGCATCGATGGAGAGCGGTAAAACCAAGCCTAAGCTCTCGCGTGATGTTACTATGCATTGGATGAAAAGCGGTACAACCAAGCCAAGCCGAAGCCATGTGCTTGTGATTGTCCAAGCACGCGCCAAGCCAAATAACTCACGTGATGCTGCTATGCACAAAATGAAGGACGCCACAGCCAAGTTTCAACCGAAGCCATCGATAACGATGTATATCGTGCTCTCTCTTTCCTTCCAATACGTACAATTTATAACTTCTGTTTTGTTCTCTTTTTGTTATTTTGTTTAAGTTAAGTACTGTTTGTTATCTGTGTAAAAGGTTAGTTAATAGATGTAGTCTCACTCGTTATTTGGACACAATTCAATAAAGACGTATACAAATTTATTTGAGCGTTTTCTTTTTTGGGACCACGATTGGCTCCCATACATATAACTCAGGGATGTAAGGGATAAATCGAAAAGTATTGAGCTAGTCTATTTTCCTCCAAACATGACTTCATTTCTTCAACCAATGGACCAAAGCGTTATCCACAACATAAAACAACTTTACAGAAAACTGTTTTAGAAAGGCAGGATTTTTTAAGGATGACAATCAAAAACGATCTTTGGAGTGGAATGAAGAGGGCTTTTTACCATTATTCCATTTGACAGCTTTAAAGAAGTAGCAAATATCGATGCATCATCTGAAGACTACGTTAATATAGATACTGAGGTGCAGACCAGAGAAAACCCATCCGATGAAGATATCGGAAAAAATAGATATTTGGAAAATCGTGGAGTTCAGGATTCCCAAGGTTTTTCTTGCAAAATAAATGTTTGACAAAAATTACATTAATATTACATTACATTAACAGATTCAGAAATTGATGAAGATTTGGCCAGTGAAGAAGATTTGGTAGAGGCGGTGTTACCTACAAAAGGTCGAGTTTCTTCATCTCTTAATGAACTTCGAACCTTCGTCGAGATGAAAAGCAATATACCGGATAATGTGTTTACGTCTTTAAATATATTAGAAAACTTTGTTGAGGAAGAAAAATGGAAAAGTGTGCTCCAAACTAAAATACCTCATTATTTCAAATAAAACTATATATGTATATAATTTCTGTATAATGAAATTTCTATATAGTGAAGTTTTTTTTCGGTCCCGTGCGATTTTTTTTTTTTTTGTTTTTGCGAGAGTGGGTGAAAATCTTCAAAAGACACTATGGGGACCGTTCCCTAATAGCGAAAGGGATTTTTACCCAGTAAAAACACCTCCCTTCAAATAAAATATATTTCCACTACAACTAAGTCTTACACTTATCCAGCAGTTTTACTTTCTTGGTTTAGGCGCATTTGGCAAGAAATTCTCCATTGAGAGTTCTTGCAGGTCAAGGGGTTTAGTCCTTTGAAGACGGCGTTGAAAGCGTTGGTTTCGTCGAGAATTGGAAGGACAGCAGAGCTTATGTGCTCTTCCAGACGACGCTTATGCTTACGAGCAACATTCGTAATTTCATCATGGACTGATGGAATTCCAAGATCTCTGTGGATGTCGCTGTTTCGTATATACCAGGCTGCGTTGACGATGGCCCTAAGTACTTTATTTTGAAATGTTTGTAGTATGTTTCTATTACTTTCTTTGGTACAACCCCATAGTGTTATACCATACGTCCAGACGGGTTTTAGCTTGTATATAAGCAATTTGTTGTCAATACTTAGCTGGGAATATTTTCCAATAAGCCAGTACATGTCTTTGTATCTTAATTGGAGCTCTTCACGTTTCTTTTTGACATGCTCCTTCCACTTAAGCTTTACATCGAGAGTCATTCCGAGGTATTTCGCTTCATTACCGAAGGGTATTTGAACATTATTTATAAAAACGGGCAAGTTATTCACGTTCTTATACGTAAAATTTATACGAACGGATATAGCTTCGTTAAGCTCAATTCGCTGAGTGTTCGTCCATTCGTGTATCCGGTCTAGAGCACATTGTAATTTTCTGGTTAATTCTTCGACCGTTTTGGCAGTTACTAAAATGGCGGTGTCGCCAGCAAAAGTGCCTAGCACGTGCCGTGCGTGCGAATTCATTATAGGGAAGTTTGACTGTATTTTATATTTCACCCATAAACTGAACAAAAACTTAAAAAATGCACAATACAGTAATGATCAAATTTTCTGGAAGTTGTTGGTTGTAAACGATTTACAATCAGATAAGATTGCATTTTGAACTTTGCTTCGACGAGAACCAACTCCCAGACTTTAAATAAAAATTCAAATTCCAATGAAATGTCACAATGTGACGAGTGTCGACGCTGAAGGAGAAAGAAAAGTTAAAAGCTGAGCAACTACACCCGTCGCGTCGGCGTTAGTGTTGGCTTGCGTGTCACCTCCCATAAGAACACGTGTATTTTATGTAACTGTCAAAGTATCGCTGACGCAAGTAAGGTATTATGTGCCTTTATTCGTTATATTCATCGTCGCCATCGAAGCTGGTCAAATTGAATTCTTTTCCTGGAATTTGGTATCAATCCGCCGGCATTATTTTTGCTGCTATGTAAATTCTTTTTTCATGGTTGAGTATTTTGTTTTTTTTAAACTCATTTCTTTGTTCAATCTAATTCGGAGAATTATCAAATGTTGTTTTTGTTTAACACCAGAGATAATGGTTCACCACGGATTTTGACGGTTATGCTCTCAAGTCACGCATACTACTTTATTTTCACGCACACTTGTTGGGAGGATAGAGCAACGCAATGATGTTAGGCGGGAGTAATCAGCTTCGCTTAGTTCACACGTATTCACAGACGCCTGGCTGTGAAAAGGTAATAAAAAAAAAGCTGTCAGATGAGTCTGAGCGGCAAGAGAAACATAGAAGTGCTTCTCTTTCCCCATTATCTCTGTTTAACACTCGTACCCATGCCACCATGTCGAGTTCTCGCGGTCGAGCTTTGACATTTTAAGTAATTCCATTAAAGAAGACACAATGCAGTGGTCGCGCTTTGATACGCTTTGACAGTTGCGAAACAATGTTAGGCTCATATATAATGCGCATGAGAGAACATGAGGTAACAAGCATTAACGAAATTTTTCGTAATATACTCTAAGGGAGATAGCGGATACATGCCAAACTTTAACGAAATGTTGACAAAAAACACATGGCTAGCCATAATGAGCATATGTTATATTCCAGATGCCAAATTCACATATTCTTATCGGTGGTGACCGACATTTTATGCGCGTTTGACACTAGCTTATGCTCCTTCATGCGCATTATAGTTGGGCCTTTACCATGTGCTGAGTACCCGAGCACATGGGTACTCCGGGCAACGAAAGAGCCGATTATTTAGCAAGAAGGGGGGCGAGTCTACCACTGGCATGAGATCAAGTTACATCTACAATGACATCTGACAATGAGAGACATCGTAATCAAAACCTGAAGTTCATCGAAAACGATGTGGCCTACAGTAGATCTATCAAAAAATAAAGCTCTCCTAGAATTGGACAGGAGGAACATTAGTGAAGTGGTTGCTTTCTATTGCCTAATTGGCAATCAAGCCAGAAGGCTTGGAGCATCATACAATACTTTTGCAGGGGCTGCATGGATGAGGAGGAAGAGGAAACTGTGGTACAATACCTCGGAACCAGCCCGTCCCTTGCAGAGACAAGCAGAAAACGTATGGGCAGTTAACAACATAATCGACATCCTCAAGCTCATAAAAACCACCGACGGGTTATAGGTATCAGTACACATCCAAACAGAGGGAAAGTACGAACGAGTCTAGTAGGCCAACGAAGCGGTGGGAAAGCAATAGTGACAGCACAGCGGACCTTAAAGGTCTAAGTGAAGCAAATCCCCGAGGGAATTTTGCCAGTCACATCTACCTGCCTACTAGGGAAGGAAGGGAAGGGGCTGCTAGCGAAAACCTGCACACTTAGACCATGTTGGCCCACAGTCACTACCACCGATCGACCACTCCAGAGTTAGTACCGTTTATTTGATTCCAACCGCAAATGGTGACTGGACCAGATTTGAAAACCAGATAAAAGCGTATTTACTTTGCTTTCACTGGGATTCGAACCAAGGACAGGCCCTTGACCAACTGCCATCCATCCGTCGTTTGCAAACACGAACTATAATTCAATGTCAGCTGTTCGTTTATCCATTTTCCATGTTTTCCCTTTCAATTGTCAAATTCGCATATAAGGCGATTTAAAAATTAGTTTTACAATTGAGGTTACAACTAGACTTACAAACTAAAGGTTAGGGTGTCGGCTCAACAATAGAAGGGCTGATGAACTGATGCACTTTGCTTAATTTAATGCTTATTATTATTGTCGGTTTATTGTGTATTTTGTATTCGCTGAGGCAGCACATTTGGATTGGGCAGGTGTAAACATGTTCTCACGCCACAGGTTGCGTTTTTTTAAGAATGGCCTTCAGGGATTCGTTAACTTCCTAGAATGGCTGGTGCTTACATCGGGTTGTTCCAGTCCGTGTGTCCATGGTGGTCTTTTTGGGATGAGGTGGTGGTGTGGTAGCCTATTTTCCCTTGATGGTGATTGCTATCGCTGCTCTGGTAGAATCCATGCAGCTCGTTGTTGGACGTCAATGGAAAGTTATACTCATTTAGCAGATTTAACGCGTTAAGGTAGCGTTGTCCGGGGAGGATATAGAGCGTACTAGGTCATGTTTAACGAAACTACGCCACCGAGAGAAGCTTTTTCTAGACCGTTATTATTCTCTGAGCATTGTCAGTTACTCGAAGAGGTGGGGTTGCTGAAATTATGTTTATTTAGTTTTGCTTTGTCGTACCGTTCGTAGGCTGCAATATAGGTTGCTCGTACAGCTGCCCGTTAGACACTAGACTCGTGCTCCCTCATGCGCAGACTCGTGCTCCCTTTTTCATTCCATTTTAAGTTAGAAAGAAAAGAAAATAAATTCGCTTAATGCGCACAATGAAAACCGACCCCATTTTTGATGGCATGGTCCAGTATGTGCGACGCTATTCTGGTAATCGTCCGGCGTCTTGTATGTTGACCTCGAAACTAGTCTAAAGTGGTTGCCTTGTTAGCGGAAACGAAAGACTTGAAGGACCTCAGAGGAAATAATAGAGCGTTACATCGCTTTTTGGCACCGCTTGTTGTAGGAACCGCAGCTCGGATATGCCAATGTTCTCAAGCTGTGGTCTCAAAAAATCTGCTAACATCGCTCTATGCAATACATAAGGACATTGACGGTAACACGGTAACGGTGTCCCTACTTCATTTCGAAGCAAATGAGGTCCAAAGATCCCGCCATGTCATTGTGGCTGCATAGTCGAATACTTCGTGGATTTTGTTCGCTACAACAATGGCAATTGGATGTGTTGACATAACCGTTGAGTGCTTCGTCCGAGAAGACGATATTTTTCCTCCCCCATTTTTCCCGCTACCGATTGGGTAACTCTCGGCGTTGTCTATGGTCGCCCGGCTTCATTTTTCACGTCTGCTCGACATTAACCCTTTAATGCTGTTTTCTTTTGTTTGGAAAACACATTATATCCTGTAGAGCAGTCAATTCTGAACAACTTTTGTCCTACTTCTCATATAACTCAATTGGGTATCTGATAGGTACGCTGGTCGTAACTCACAACAAATTTTTTGTTCAAAGAGTGCGTGCCCATAATTTGCATGTGGGCATTTTTGGGTTAATTTGATGGATGCAGACGAAGCTGGTGATGCCCAATTCTCGATTCTGGGGTTTTGTGGCTTAAGGTCCAAAAGAGTGTACACCCGCTCAAACGTCTCCACCGGGCGACGAATTGCCTGTCCACAGAAGTCAAGACTGTCAACGATGGAAGGCAGCTACAGCTCACTGTCGGCGTGAATATATACATCATTCCGACAGCTTCTCTCGAAGTGAGATGAGTCTCTTAATTCTAACAATAAGTTCCAGTTCTTAACTTAAAACCACTTCAAAATCAATTCCCATGTGACACAATGCCACCTCAGGTTCATGTCTGCCAAAAGCTGTTCTGTCGCAGGAACTACATTTATAACATTTACTGTTACAAACGGTTCCTGTCCAACTGCTGACGCGAAATCAATAAACCATTTTTCATACTTGAATTACAGCCACAAACACAAAGTCCCTTCAAATCTCACTTGAATGGGGAAAAAATCGTTATTCTTTTTTATCGCAACAAACCGAATGTTCTCGGCAATCGCCATTGATGTCCTTGCAAAGGGGACCTTATCCAACATGCACTCCTGACAAAGTGATTTACGATATCATTCAAGTAGCCACATCTCACCCTGCAGACCCAGCGCCACTACACGGAGGAGCATCTTCAAAATGAAGTTATTATCCGAATGGAAATTGGAAAATTGTCTCTACACACACAGACACACACGCACACAGTCGCACATCAATTTCGGCACTTCGGATTTGATTTGGTGCTCAAGAGCTAAAGAAGATGGTGCAGTCCTTCAAAACAGTTTCGGCGACATTCAAATCACGCACGTAGGGGGGTCCATCCACAGGGGAACTGAAAATTTGCTGAAGAACTATTTAATACGAATTCAATTGAGAGATTAGTAAAGAGCTCATTTTGAAATGCTCACTCGACAGTCGACGACAGAACTGACGGTGGGGTTTGATTGAACGGCTGAGAGCAGCAATTACTGGGCAACTGAAGGAGGGCTGAGAACTGCACTTAACCTGAACACTTAGGTAAGACCCTACCCACTCGGTGGCTGCTTTGTCGTTGAGTGATTTGGGCAATTGACTACAAAATTACTGACTTAAACTAAAATGAGTACGGGAACGGGAATTACGCTCTCGTAAGTGTTTGTCTTCCAAATGTGAGCTAAGTTAAAAATTGGAGAGGCATGGTGCAGAAGAGCATTTTGGCTTCTGTGTTGTGCGAAGAAATGTCACATACGTAGTGCGCAGCGCTGCCAGATTCCAAGACTTATTTTATTTTTAAGATTTTTTGACATAAAATTGTTTCCAAGATTCATCATCATCATTGTCTTCTGACCGTAAACCACGCACGAGGAGTCTCCAGGCAACTCGATCCTCCGCTATCGCCTCGAACTCATCAGGAGTTATACCCAAGCGTGACCAGGCGAGTTTTTGGACTTGGTCCAACCATCTCGTCCTGGGTCTGCCAAGCGGTCGCCTACCTGATGGAATTCCATTTAACGCCCGCATCGGAAGTCGTGATGAAGGGGACATTCGTGCCACGTGACCTAACCAACGAAGCATATCCCTCTCCGTTTGAAGAAGCAGCTCCTCAATGTTGAGGTCCTCGCGCACTGCCGTGATTCTCACTATATCCCGGCGAGGAGTTCCCACAACAGCAAGGAGAAATCTCATCTCAGCAGCTTGTATTTGCGATCTTATTCTTTGGGTCATTACCAAAATTCCAAGATTTTCGAGCTAAAAAATCATAAAATTCCAAAATACCGAATTTCCATTTTTTTTTGGATTTGCGGATTTGTCCGCCGGATTATCCGCGACACATGTTTTTTTTTTAAATGCGAGACGTCGCAAGTTGTTCACTATCATCACTGCTACACGCACTCTACTCCTCCACACTCTGGTGTCATTACTTTCCATCCCAACTGTTGCCCATTAAAACCAACAGATTCTCGATTTAATTACATGTCGTCTCCAGACTTCAGAAGGACATTACTTGATTTATAAAACGAAAACATTGTGAAATCAAGCAAAAAAAAAAGCAACCACCACCACTTACAGCACGATGTTGTTCCAAATACTACATGACACATCACACCCCGCGCCATTTCCATTCATTTCGCTGGCACATGGGCGCTCTCTGTGTCATTAGAAACTTTCAGTGTAATCCTTTCAGAAGAAATAAAAATTAAACAACACGAAACAGTAAAGCACAAAAAGCAGAATCGTCGACACCATTGTAAAAACGACGGACGATGGAGCTTTATGCTTGACGGGTGATGGCATCCATCTGCCACAAGGCGTCAGCCACACAAAGCCATGATAAGTATCCCAATTTTTTCCCTTTTCATTTCGTATATTTTTTCCCGTTGTTCTCCCTCTCATCACATCACCTTGGCGTCGGTGCGCCCCCCAGAGCTTGTGCCTCAGAAGGCTTAGCAACGTGGTAGAAATGCCTCTCCCAGGTCGATGCAAATCCCCTTAATAACAGATTTTAATTAAAATATAATGGAAATTATGAAGCACAACCCTTTTTTCTGAGAGTTCAAAACAACGGCCTTGGGTATTCGCCAAGCAACCTGCCGGGATGGCAATAAAAGCTTCCAAATTTGTATGCTCCATCACTTATCCAGTGTGAACATTTGGAGTGTAATGACAGGCGGTTGCTGGGATCGTTGCAGGGAGCGGAGTCTGCAAGGGGACAGGCTAGTGAACATCGTCGCGATGACGCCCAGAGCAGGGTGGAAGCCGTAATTAATGTTTCATTCCATTGGAGTAATTATCCTCGAAAGCGTTCACCCAGCATGCTGCGCGTGATGTTGTTGGACAGCCAACCAAACGAGATCATCATGAACGGATGTGGAAGCGTTTTATTCAAATTCCGAGGATACGACTGCGGCTAGTGGAAAACCCTGTTCTCTGTTGTAACTTCTTTACGACCCCCAGGGGGTCATCCACCTGTGGCGAAATGTGAGAATGTAGTGCGGCGGAGCTTACGAGCTGTAAAAATGTTGTAAAAGAATTAATTATGCAAATGCCATCTAACATGCCTCATGGTTTGATGGCAGTCGACTAACTGATTCATGGTTTGGCTGCTTTTTCCGCAGATTACTGCCGTTTCTGAACAGAGTCACGGCCCTCGCTATGGGTGACGATGCCGACCGACGGGAGATAATCAGGACATTTATAATGGTCCTGCAGACCAGTGCAGCGGCATATTCAGACACTTCGTTTCACTTGAGTGAACTGAGGCTGGTTGGAGGAACTGAGAAAAGAAGGAACTGAGAAAAATTACAGCATTTTGCCAGGCATCAGCAGAAAAACATCCCGGGGAAAATTAACAGCTCATAAAATGTGTAGAGCATGCACATTTTTGCAGCAAGAGTTACACTTACACAGTAATTTATGATGTCAGAGTTTAATCACTTTCTGTCAGCGGGCTGGGGGGGAAGCACTCAGTGTCTTCGAAATTATAAGGGGATTCCTTGGCAAATATAAATGCCATTTACAGCTGCTGCATAAAAGGGCGTAAACAAAAGGAAAATATGAAATCTCGGTACAGATTGCAATGTCTGGAGCCACAGTGTCTGAAGTGCTCTGCAATTCAACTTAAGAAGACACATCCCAGCCCAACAACTGGATATGGGATTTATTTCAACCACACCACCTTCAACCTTTTTCATCGGAACTTGGAGGGAGATTCTGGGAGACTGGTATGAATGTCCCTTCTGGGAGATCGTAGAATTCTTTGCTGTTGTCGAGCCTTATTTTTTGTTGGGGCGTCGGTGCCAGACAGTGAGTTTTCGTGAATTTAGCCCTGGCGAGGGGTGTTAGTACGGCTACAAGCCTTAAAATTGGCTTGTAACAGCGAGCACTTCAGACATTGTGGCTTCAGACATTGCAATCTGTTTCGGGATTTTTGCCTAAGTCTGCCCGAACAACAAATCAGACTTTCAAAAAAGCGCCTTCACTTTTGCAATAGCCGTAGTAGTTGCCGCAGTTTTTCATCTTCGCGCTGGCCGTCCCATTCCACTGCACTTCCAGAGCTTCCCTTGTTAAGTGACCTCACATTCCACGCACAGAACCGAAAATCGTTGTCCTTGTTTCGTTCGCTGGGGTTGTCAACAGTGTGTCTATCCGTATCCCAGGCTGGACATAATGTTTTACGTGATGAGTGAGTTGACAACTCCCAACACAGAGACCGGGCTCCTATCTTTATTATTATAATTATTATTATAAGTTCTTTATTTCCTATTTTCGGGTTTACAAGCAACTTACAAGAATTATGGCATGGCAAGAGAAGACATTGAAAAATAATAAATAAAAATTAAAAGCTTGGCTGGTGGATTAAGTGTTTGTAAAAATGTCTAGATGTAGACGAATTTGCTCTGGTGAGATTTTGAATATATAGCTTTTCGTCAAACCTTGCTATCAAATCTGAGAACATGTCTTGCCATAGATCAACATTAGACTCCAGCAAAGAGAGAACTCTGTAGTGGGATGCTGCACCCTGGTTCCATTCTTTGAATGGCGTGGCATTAGTATGAACAAGTTTCAGCATGATGGATTTGTGAAGGTCATTATTGTTCTTATTCATTACCCTTGTTATAAAGTTCGCGTTAGCTTTCAAACTTTGTATATAAATGGGCCTAATACCTGACTCCACATAGATACAATATGGCAATTATAAATCTAGAATTATTGAGGCATTATCTGGTGTTCCTCAAGGTAGCCATATAGGTCCACTATTGTTCATTATTTTTATTAAAGAGATTCCTTCAATCCCGACTCATGTTAAATGTTTAATGCATGCAGACGACCATAAAATGCTCCTCCGTGTTAAAAATCGTCAAGATTGTATGAAAGTTCAAACTGACTTAGATATGTTATGTATTGTAATTGGTGTGATCTCAGTGGAGTAAGCTTGAATATTAGCAAATGTCAATCGTTTTCTGTTTACCATGGATTGTTACCTGTAATATATGAGTATTCGATATGTGGGACATGTCTTTCTGGGAAAACGGAAATAAAAGACCGTGGTGTAATATTTGACACGAAACTTTCTTTATCGCTTCATATTGACTACGAGTATATAGTTGCTATAGCTAATTGAATGCTAGGATTTCTGAAAAGGACATGTGCTGAATTTTCAAATATAATAAAATCTGCCTGTATGTCCATTGTACGTCCGTATCTTGAATAATGTTCAGTAATATGGTGTCCTTGATATATGAAATCTGTAGTACGTCTAGAAAGAGTTCAGAAGTCATTTACTAGATTCCTTATAAAAATAATGGATTGTAATCTTAACACCATGCCCCCATATCTAACAAGATGTGCATTAATATGTTTAGATACCTTTTTTTACAACAAAGACGAAGTGTTGCATAATGTTCACTCAGGCCCTGAGATCCTCAAAATGAGTTGGATGTTATGATTTATGCACCCGAAAGAATTCTTCGAACCCGGAAATTCCTACTACAACCAAAGGACTTATATTAAAGGACTATAATTAAGGCCTTAATGAACCGCCAACTAAATGTATTAGTAAGAAAGACAACAATTTAAACAGTATATTACAAAGCTCTGACAATTTTGTTTAATTTAATTTACCGTCTATCTACAGTGGCGAGCATAAATGTTTGAATGCTTACTGTTTTCGTACTTATCCATAAAATCTTCATTATTAAAGGAAATACGACCATTTTTTTAGGATCTGTTCTTCATGTATTTGTTTAACATTTTGCGTATTCCAAATAAAAAAAAAATCAAAAGAAGTAAAACACACTTCACTCTATTCGAACACTTTTGCACGAATTGTTTTACTTGCCCAAACCGCTATAAATTTCCCGCTATCCGCTGTTGAGAAATTGCAAAAATATTGAACATCAGTAATTCAATTGTATATTGCGTCCAAAAAACACGAAATGTAACCAACAGTGCAATTTCTAAAGGACGTCGAAGGTTGCTGCCAGACGGAGATTCACGTGCTGTGGAGCATTTGATGAGGCGCAAGGATTCATTAAGCTGCTGCAGATATCAATAAGGATGCACTCACTTGGTGGACTGCGCGCCGAGCCCTTCGAAGAATTGGACTTGTTTCAGCAGTGAAACAAAAAAAAAAAAACCGCTTTGTTGGACAAAAACATAAAGGCGAGGTTAAAGTTCTGCAAAGACCATAAACATTGGAATGTTGAGGACTGGAAAAGAGTGATCTGATCGGACGAAACCAAAATAAACCATTCCAGTCAGATGGAAAAGAATATTTTTGGCACCGACCAAAAGAAACCATCAAGAAGCACTTTGCTTTACTTGTTGGCACGTTGGCCCAATAGTGAAAATTAAAGGGATTATGAAGAAGGGGGATTATCTTCACATCCTCCAAGCAAATTTACCAGAATTTGTTGAAAGGAGTGCATATCCTGAGGAAGAGGTCCTTTTCCAACAAGACGGTGGTCCCAAGCACACTGCAAAACTCGTTCAAAATTGGTTCTCCTTTCAACGCTTTCAGATGTTGAAGTAGCCTGATTTAAATTCGATTGCAAATTTGTGGGCTTTGCTCAAAAGAGGGCTGGCAATCTATGAAAGGGCCCCGAAGAATATAAATGAGCTTTGGCAAAGGGTGGGGAAATAATGGGAAAACATAACAAGTAATTTAATCAAAAAACTAGTGGAGAGCATGCCAAAACGAAATAAAGGGATGTGGACTAAATATTGAATTTTTAATAGAGTGGAGTTTGGTTTTTTCGTTTATTATTTTCTTTGTTTTTTTTTTTTATTAATTTGAACCTAAAAAAATGTCTGTATTCCCTTTACTATAAACATTTTATGGATAGGTAAGTACGAAAACAGTAAACATTCAAACCACAGTAATTATTTATTACAAAACCTAATTATTTAATTTAACTTACTGCTTATATAATTATTTATTACGATATCTAGAATATAAGAAGATTATTAAGTTTCTGAAATCTGTGAGAGTTCAACTCGGTAGATGGCATAAATAAATAGCGTAATTCGGTGTAGAGTTAGGGAGCTGAAAAACTGCCTGTGGACTACTTCGAAAACTTGGACTCCATAACACATGCAGGCATTGACAGTCGCATTGAATACTCGATATTTAGAAGCCAGATCAATATTTTGACTTAGGCCACATCATGTTCATTTACTTTTATTAACGGTATGCTGGATAAAGTTAAGGCGTGCGTCAATATGACACTTAGATACTTAAACTCGTGCACAACCTCAATGCGAGCGTCATTAAGAAACCACGTTTCTTCTGGTAGTCTTCTACTTTTACGCGCTTCAAAAGTATGCACCTTCGTCTTTTGGGCGTAGATATGAAGGCCCCAAGTCTGATGATTTGCAGTTGCAGCGTAAATGGGATGTCAGCGAGCAAAACCAAATCATCAGCATATAGCAAGACTTTCACAGTAGGTGACTGATGAACAAGGCAAAGATGAGGGGACTTAGGACACACCCTTGAGGAACACCTGCTATTGTTACATTCCAATCAGAGAAATCGGAACCACCTCAAACAGTTGCAGTCGATAAGGAGAGAAAATTGACATACATTCGTAAAAATGTCCGTGACAAACCTAAGCATGATAGTTTGTAGATTACAGCCAGTCAATACAAGTTTATAATTTGCCTTTTTTCTCTACATATTTTCTGGCAATGCTTGTAAGAGCAAAAATGGGATTCATGGTCGAAAAGCCGGGACGAAAACCGACTTGAAAACTGCTAAGATGATGGTTCGCTTCAACCCATTTAGAAGGTCTATCGTACATAATAGAGGTCTACATGTTTCGTAATGGATTCAAAATAGAAATACCTCTAAAGATCGATGAGAGGTTAGCATCGCCTTTATTAAAAATAGCAAGAATAACTGCTTTGTTAAATCTACTGGGGTTACAAGTTAAATACAATTGCTGTTTTCTTTTATTTCCCCTCCTGACCAAACTATGAATTCTGTGTATCTTTGGTCATGTTTGCGTGTGTGTATTAATCGATTCTGATACGTTCTCCTGGATTACCGGACATCGGAATTTTCACGAATTTTATTTTCCCTTTTTTTTAAATTTTAATGCGATCTTGCTTCGATCACTGATTTCTTAAAAAAAAAACTTACTTTAACTTATCCTAATTGCTCCTTGATGCAGTTCCGTCCCACGGTGGATGATCGGCGACGCTCACGCGGTGGTGTCGGTTTGCTTGGCTGTGCCTGGTCCCATGGGTTGCTCGGCTTGAAACGCTGACCTAGCGTCTAGCAGCTTGCACACCTTTTGTTGTGTGACAGCGTGTTAACTTACATGCCTCACTATAAAGTCTAGTAAAAAAAGAAGAAGATAATTTTTCATATCCGGAGTGCAGGTTTTGTAAAATTCAACCGGTACACCGTCAATGCCAGGTGCCTTGTTATTTTAAAATTCTTTGAAGAGTTGCTTCAAGCCCAGCGAGAGAAATTGGGGCATCAAGCTCACTGACAGAAGCATTAGGCAGTGCGCAGTCAAAGGTAGAGAAGGAGTTTCAAAATGAGCTGCTTGTGTTTCAGCATCGAGAGACTCCTTCGTCCTTTGACAGCGTGGGTGTAAGCCGAGCATGCATCAGAAATGATTTAGAATTTGTGCAGTTACCTAATTTGGTTTTCAAGGTATTTAGTTATTTTTCCACAAGCGTATGCGTTTATAATCTTATTCATACAAAGACATTTGTTTCTGAAGAATTGAGAGTCAGTAGGTCTAAAGAGTTTCATATAAACGAAAGAAAGTGCTAAAGGTTAAGTACTTGTTCTTTCATCTCTCCATTATGTGTTTGCTTATAACACCATTTCATTTCATTTATTGATATTTATCTCTGTACATTAAGAAAAGTATGTTCTTTTACTAGTACAGGAGCAATATAAAATAATATACAATTTTAGGTGACATGCTTGAGTTTAAGTGATATCGAATTATTGCAATTATTTATTTCAATTTCAACGCAAATTCAATTCGGTTTAGAGCGTACGTTTTGCAATTTTAAAATTCAATCAAATAAAAAAATAAAAAAATATTGTAGGACTTAGAAACAAGCGATACAAAATTGTCTGTACTCGGTAGACCGTACCTTTGAAGGAAGGTGGTTCCAAAGATGAACAGCATGAATGAAAAAGTGCCTGCGTGACATTAAACTGGTATGAATTGAGGATCTTAAGGTAATATTACGACTCAATCGACAGAAGGTGATCTTTTCATATTCTTTTTTTTTATGATTTGCGCGCCCACAAGGGATTGTTAGTACTCTTAAGTGTCCGGGTTCAAGACACAGCACGGGCCGAAGGTGTAGAGGGAGAAAGGGTGAGGAGGTACCTGTGCACATTGGTTTTAAATATCTGCGGATTGTATTCTGCGGGAAACATTAAGCGAGTCTCCAAATTTAACTGTGTGTCCGAAAGTAGGCTTAAGGGCAAACTGATAAGCACTCCTGGCGAGACGGGTATTGCAGGTGAATTCATGGAGAGGAGGGCAGTTGGCAAGCTCACTTGAGCATCGTTTGTTAAGATAGCGATAAGATACGGATAGAGACGAGTCGGTACGTCGATGTTCGAGCGAGTCTTTTGATGCATGTTCTTGGGTGAACCTTACCTAAATTTGGGCAAATTATAACCACGAGAAAACTAAGAAATTCGCGATCCAAAGACTATTCCCGTAATCTGTTTCTCTGATTCACCCGATCATTGCCCACTTTCTCCTTCGCTCCGTACTGTAGGTAGTTTCTGTTGCCGTTTGAATCGATTGAGAAAAGCCAAAATCGCTAAACACGAGATTAAAATTAGACCCCGGCATTGTAAGTCAAACATAATGTCTCACTCTTATGTCTGAAACCCAATGCTGCGTTGCTTCTATCGTCGTCCGAGAGACAGATGTTCGTAAACTTGATATAACCTCGTAAGCGGGAGGCAGATGTTCAGAATCTTCTGCCAAGCTGACAGTTTTTTGTGTTAGTTGACATTTGAATTTTTTGAGAAAGGTCCAGTCTTCTTCTTAGGGTGCTACAGTCCGGGGTGGACCTGTGCCATTATGTGCCCGATCTAGGTCCTCCTCCAGTGCACGTGGGTATCCTCTGTTGCGTTGTCCCACAGGCTCAGAGTCGAAGATTCTTCGGCCCGGAGCTAAGCTATCCATACGCTCTACATGGCCTAACCGTCTTAGGCGTCCGTAGACGCCTGGCTAGACCCATGTCCCTGTACAGCCTTCTTCTCCAAGTGCCATCGACGCAAACAGGACCATGGATCGCCTTTTTTCTGGAAAATTCCAAAAGGACCCTTATGCGCTTTGGATATAGATCTTGCCTCTGCGTCGTAGAGAAGGACGGGTATGATCAAGGTCTCAAGCAGAGTTATCTTAGTCTGCCGAGGGTCGCAGGAGTTATTCTATGTCTGATCTCGGTACTTCTAAAACGGAGCCGAATTAGACGAAGTCCTTTGCCATCTCGAACCACCTAGCTGCCTACAGAGACGTTCTGGCAGGGCCGTCGTTATATCTACTTCGTTTTACCCTCGTTTACCGCCAGACCCACGGAAGAGGGTAACCATTTCTTTTGCCGCCCAGGGATGAAGGTATCGTCAGAGGACTGATTACGTGTGTATTTCTCCGAGAACATATTTCTACGCAGCCACAAAGTTCCTCTAAATGAGTGCACTCAGTCTCTGAATTCATGGAGAGGAGGGCAGTTGTCAAGCTCACTTGAGCATCGTTTGTTAAAATAGCGATCAAATACGGATAGAGACGAGACGGCACGTCGTTGTTCGAGCAAGTCAAGTGACTCGGCAATATTGTTGTCTCCTAAAAGTTTTATCGCTCGCTTTTGGATCCTATCTAGTAGGTGGAGGGTGGTTTTGGGGCACCAGACCAGATATGAGCGTTGTACTCAAGTTTGGGGCGTATATACGCCTTATAAATTGAAGCCAAATCAGAAGGGGTGAGGAAACCTGAATATTTTGCAGCATTTTTAGCCACCTCAAATATGTGATCTTTGCAACAAAGTGTTGTGTACATACCAAGGATGAAAAGCTTTCCGGTTTCATCGACACAGGTGCCATTCACGGATAATGGCTGATTAACAAGGGTTCGCTTGAGTGACAGTAGGCAGCATTGAGTTTCTGAAGCATTGAATTCCACACGGATGTTCTTTCCCCAATTGGTTATGCTGTCAAGATCGGAATTTAATGTGGGCGGGATCGTGAGTCTTGGAATGAATATGAACAGCTGAGAATGAGCTGTCATCAGCGAAGGAATGGATTGGATTAGAAGTAGCAGACAAGAGATCATTTAAAAAAAGGAGAAAGAGTGTCGGAGACAGAACAGAACCTTGAGGAATACCAGCATTTATTTGATGGATATCAGACTTGAACCCATCCAAAACAACTTGAATTGAACGGTTCGAAAGGTAATTTCTAATCCATTGAAGAAGAGATTCATCGACATCATAGGCACGCATTTTCTACAAGAGATCTTGATGCCAATCTCTGTCAAATGCCTTGGAAGTATCAAGCGCAACGATCTTGCTTTCGCCTGCATTGTGCAAAGATTGGTTCCACTTTTCGGTGAGACAAGCTATCAGATCACCAGTGGGCCTGTTGCTGCGGAAACCATACTGCCGGTCATTAAGAAGCTTCCGCGATTCCAGATATTTCATAAGCTGACGATTTATCAGCGTGTCCATGACCTTAGAAAGAAGGGACGTAAGTGCTATGGGTCGGTACGAGGTGGGTGACGAAGATGAAGATTCGCCATTTTTAGGAACGTTCTGGACAAATGCTGTTTTCCATCTGCTCGGAAAGAGACCTAAAGAGCAGGATAGATGAAAAAGCTTACGCAGTGGTTTAAGTTTAGCCAGAGTAGAAGAACACCTCATCAGAAGAAAAGGGGGAATATCATCCGGGCCAGCGGATTTGTGCCCGTCGAGATCTTTAAGTACACTTGCAACTGTAGGAGTGCCGAATTGGATTTGTCCCATGGTGAAATCAACGCTCTCAAGTACAGGTGGCGACATATTGGAATCTGGCAGTGTTGAGCTGGCTGCAAAATGCTCCGCAATTTGGCACGGTCTGTAACCTAGAAATGCTTCCAATTCGCGTCCTAGGAGATTCCGACGTTGTTCCGGCACATTGTCAAATCTGCGAAGATTAAAAACGTACCGTGCAGCCGCGTTGATTGCTTTTGTTAACTTTTGCGAACAAGAATAATCACAGTCGCCCAACAATTCTGATCATATGTCGAGATTGGCACTATGAGTGCTTTGGCAAGCTTTAATTTAACGTCGACAGGGAGAATATATTTGCTGATTGACAAGCCTCTTAGTGATGTATGTATCTTGGACACTACGCTATCAACGTGGTCAGTCCATGTCAGTTCACTATTGCACATTATTCCAAGGTTTTTTTTTACACATGTTGCATATGCAATTGCGGTCGAGTTAAGGTCAATTGGCGGGAAATTGAGTAGGGAAAGCGGTTGTTTCGAGAACGCGGTGGATTTGGTTTTGTCTGGGTTGAGCATTAGGCCATTTTTTGTAGCCTAATTGGCGATAGAGCCTAAATCCTTTTAGCAACTGTGTCTTCAACCGTACCAAGAGGGGAACTTAAGTAGATTTGAACATCGTCTGCATAGATATGGAATTTACAGTAGGACAAAACCATTGGAAGGTCATTGATAGACATTGAAAATAATAACGGACCGAGAATTGAACCTTAAGGAACACCACAGCTTACGTCACAAAAAGATGACTGTTTTGAATTATGGAAAACAGCCATGTGCATGTGCAATTTCAATTACCTGGCAACGCCGCCCGATAGCAGATGATGGACACCTGTTGTCTGTTATGACAAGCATTTGAAACGACTAAGCATCGCAAAAGTTGCAACCACCATTTCACCAGCCACCCCTCGCAATGTTTCAAAACTTTTAAATTCACCATAATACCTTTAAGAGGCTGAATACTCTTCACCCACTAAAGCATCATCGAAATACAAAAAACATTCAAACGCCTTTTAAATAACAATTGACCCAATTTTTCTTGAATATATGTATGACTTGCGCATTCCCCCTCGGGTCCCGTGCATGCACGAACGAATATACATTAGTGCGTACGAATGCGGAGAGGTGTGTGCGTGTGTGTGTGTGTGCACTTGAGAAGGGCAAATCCTTCACCACACATCCCCCGACTCCAGACCAAAGTCATTAAATTTAATTTAATAGCCTCACAAAGAACAACCACAAAAATTTAAGGTTATCCCCACAATTGATTCCATGACGCCTCAAAAGTAAAACACCAACGGCTGCCCACCCACCGCTTCGGGCCAAAGGTGCCCCGAATAATAACCAAACGAGAGGAGAAAGGGACGAGGCAAAACAAAATCCACACTCAGATCCTTTCACTCCACGGCACTCCACTCGTTGCTAGCGCTCCCAATGTTCTCACTGTTTGTCACATGTAAAATCGATTTCATTTCCTGGCAGATTTGCAAATGTTCAACATTCGTGAGATACAGATTGGGGCTGTGTGTATCCCGCATCAGCATCAATTCAATCGATGAATACATTTTCGGATTACTTAGCCACCCCTGCAATCTGGCACCGCGTACGCGTACGCGAGCCTCCATCTGCTATCCCGGCCACCCTTCACTTCGCAGACTCTCTCATACATGAAATAATAATTTTTTATACCAGCGAAAATGTCTGCGCCAATTTCACGGCGTGGCTGGTGGATGTTGGCTGGTAGCAGGCCCGCAGCACGAGGGTTGAGGAAACTCTCTGGATGTATCCGCAGCAGAAATGCCTCGGATTCTAGGTCAACGATCTTTGGCGTTTTTTTCGAATGTGAATGGCGTTCGGTGGCTGGATGGTGGGCGCCTTTTCTCCCCCTCCCTCCACACCTTTACCGTCCCGCTGTGTGCCATACCGTGCTGGAATGTAGTTCATATCAGAATTTATTATCGAAGAAAATATCGAACCCGTCCCGAGAAGGGATGGTGGCTTCTGCTTCAAGGGTAGGCTTCGCTGCTCCATGTGCGTGAATGATTTCAACAAGTCGAATTGTGTGCGCGCCAAGCGGAACTGAGGAATTGTGATCGATTTTGTCATTACAACGGGGCAGGACGAGGGGATTCAGCGGCGGGGCCTTTCATAAAATTTCCATTCAACTCGAAGAAGCACTTTGACAGAGGAGCTGCGAAGAGATCGTGGAGAGTGAGCCACAGATTCTTCGGTCTGTGCATTGTTATTCCAACGAGGTTACCTCTTGTGTGTCTTGCTAACACAGGCCACAGTCGTGGAACATCGCAAATAGTTTCTTGGTCCTGGGATTGTTTTCATTCGGTTGTCGAAAACATCTAATAGTCCTCCATCTATATGAGAGGTGATTGTGTGTCTGGCGCGACGGCAGGGAGCTGAGTATTTTTAGATGAAATCTCTTCTTCCCGTATTTCTGGAGATGGTGGCTTCATGTGGATCTCATCTCGAGTGGAAATTGAATTTTTATTTCTATACCATTAATTTGGCCTTTTACTCAGGGCACACGGGGGGACAGCGGACGAACGTTGGCTGGTGGCGGATTTAAATAGTCTACTTCGAGTTAAATTCGGAATTCGCTGGATCACGACCGGTCCGTTGGAGCACCCAGACGGAATGGTTACGTTAGTTTTTATGGAAATGTTTACAGAAAGGATGTCGTTCGCTGAGAATTGCTGTATCCTTGGTCACGTCGAATGTGATTTGGAAATAAAAATGGTCGGAGAATCATGTGTGGAGACGATTCGAAGAGGGATGTTCGGATGTCCGGATTTCACGAGGGGAAGGAAGAAATTTATAGCCGGTCAGTCGTAGGTGGTTGAGTGGGTTGTGATGTATGAGCGCGTGGGTGTAGACTGTGTCTTTCAATCGTTAAGCCATTTCCTGTGATTGATGATGTGCTCTAATTTCTTTGATTGCTGGCATTAACCCACTGCTTCATTGCGTACATGGTTCTTATCTGTTTTTGTTTATGCTCGCAGCGGATGTGGATTTGTCCAACAAATGAACTCCGTTGTGAGCTGGTTAAGCCTTTCAGTCTAGAATGTCTTCCGATTCTGAAACGCTTCTTCAGCTTATTCAATAATCCAAAAGTCCATTCATTCAGCTCACATGTATGGAAACGCATGTATAACCTCCATAGTTTCCACAACGTTATTTTTAGAGTCCTAGGAATGCACAAGGAATGCTTTTTCCATTTTTCAAGAAAATTTCCTCTGAAAGAGAGCGTTGGAAAAAAGGATGCAATAGAGGATTGAGAGGGAGTCTGCACCAACAATTTAGACAGAAATGTAGTATGATAGTGACGCCCAACTTTTACCTCTCTTGCCCCTTAAAAATTGTTGACAACCATTTTTTATATCGTTTTCTAAAGGGAATTGCCCAATCACAGAACGGCATTTACGTTATTTCCTGAATAACTGTCAAAAAGTCACGAATAACTGTGAAAAAGACTCCAAAATTCGTCGATAGACTCAGCTGTCAAGTTGGGCATCTCTAACATACTTCATTTCTGACAATAGAGATACTCACCTTCTCAGCTGATCGTCTCCTTGTCCATTGAGTTTGAGTAACTTTTTGACGGTTAAAAAAGCGACTCCAAAACGCTGCTAATATTCCATTGTTCAAACATGTGCAATAGTATTATTGAAAGTATTGCCCATCTGAAGCTATGACTTTTTCCCATCTCTCTGGCAATTTGTGGATCCCATCTCAAAAGAACTGCGCCGGCTTGGAAGCCAAGAATGGTCTGATGTGAACCGTATTTCTGTGAGGGCGTTCTTCATCCACCGGAACAAATGGTAGTGAGAAGGGGCAAGGTCTGGGCTATAAGGCGGGTGGGGTAAAACTTCCCATCCATTTTTTCCAAATTGTCCTTAACCGGAATAGGAACGTGGAGCCGAGCGTTGTCATGATGGAAAATTAGTGCCTCGTGTCTGGTCGCATATTCCGGGCGTTTTTCGGCTACTGCTCTGTTCGAACGGATTAATTGTGTTCGGTAGCGTTGTTCATTGATGGTTTCACCTTGCTTTTGAATATATTCAGCTGTTTTTAAAAGTTTTGAAATGGCTGCTTGAGTGGCACCCAACGATTCTGCGAGCTCTTCAAACCTTTTTGGCTGCCCAGGACGTTCATCCTCTTCCAAGCCAAAATCACCTTTTAAATCGTGCAATCCACTTTTGGCACGTTCGCTCAGCAAGCGCATGTTCACCATAAACTTCCACCAAACTACAATGGCTTTCGGCGGCAGTTTTCTTCATATTAAAGTAAAGAAGAAGAACTCGCCGCAAAATGACATATACTGAAATGACGTACAATGACAGTAGCTTTCCAACGCATGTTCCAATGGAATAATACAAGTTACGCCATCTCTTAGCAAACCGCACGAATAAGTTATAATTTATTTATAATTTATATGTATAGGGTTATATGTATAGGGGCTATTGAACGCCCCTCGTATATACCCTATACATATAAATTATAACTTATTCGTGCGGTTTGCTAAGAGATGGCGTAACTTGTATTATTCCATTGGAACATGCGTTGGAAAGCTACTGTCATTGTACGTCATTTCAGTATATGTCATTTTGCGGCGAGTTCTTCTTCTTTACTTTAATATGAAGAAAACTGCCGTGTGTCTTCGGTATCGGGGTGAAGCTGTGGTTGTTTATATAAATTGACTTATTTGTCACTAATACTATTATCTAAGTGCATTCGTTTAAAATTTCATATAAAATGATTATTAATTCGCGTTTTATCTCTAGTTAAACAGAATCATATGGCAACTGAGAAGATGATGGTGAAAATTGAGCATCGCGCTGTAATTAAATTTCTCACTAAGCAAGGAAAAAGTCAAAAAACTATTCATGAAGAGATGGTGGCTGCTTACCTTCATTATCAACTGTGCAAAAGTGGTCAAGTGAGTTCAAGAGAGGCAGAGAGAGCAATGAAGACGACCCCCGCTCCGGCGTCCCGGCTACTGCTTGTACGGGAGAAAGCATCAAAGAAGTCGAAAAACTTGTTCTTGAGGATGCCCGAATAAAGGTGAAAATGATGGCAGAGATCACCAAGCTTTCAATTGGTACCATTCACACCATTCTTCATGCCCATCTTAACCTTATAAAGGTCAGTGCAAGGTGGGTGCCACGAATGCTCACAGCGCCTCAGAAAAAAGTGAGAATCGCATGCTGTAGAGAGCTTTTGGAGATGTGTAGTGAGAACGCAGACTGTGTTATGGCTCGAATTGTTACTGGTGACGAAACATGGGTCCACCACTATGACCCTGAAAGCAAACAAGAGTCCATGCAGTGGCATAAAAAAGGAACAGACCTTCCGAAGAATTTTAAAGTCACTCCGTCTGCCGGGAAGCTCATGGCCACAGTTTTTTGGGACTCAAAGGGAATCTTGCTCATTGAGTACAAAAAAAAAGGTGAAACCATCAACGCCACATCCTACGCTTCCACTTTGCATAATTTGCGGGAGGAAATTAAAAAGAAAAGGCGGGGTAAACTCGCAGCGGGTGTGTTGCTTCTTCATGACAACGCACCTGTTCACACGGCGCGAGTTTCCAAGGCTGCTGCGCGAGATTGTGGTTTCGAAGAAATCCAACACCCACCCTATAGTCCAGACAAGGCCTAGTGATTATTTCCTGTCTCCGGATTTAAAAAAATGTCTTCGGATGATGAAGAATTCGAGTCGGCAATTAATAGGTATTTTGCAGAAAAAGAGGTACATGGTTGGCTCGACAGTCCGTAGAGTGCCAGGACCTAGTTTCTCAGCAACCACTCCTGTTGTGCGTGCGGGTTCTCTCACATGGTTTTATTTCGACGCCGAACGGCCAATTAGAGAAGGTTTTTTTTTTTTTTGAGACAGTTACACTCTTTAAGCATTATCAGTGATTCGAAAGAGGTGGGGCCGTGGAAAGTATATTGCTCGTACCAGGAATCTGGGACGAAAAGAAAGGTTTAGGTCAAACCCTTGATAAAGCGAAGAAAATATTTCTCTTTCCCAAAATTGTTAAGAGAATAGGAAAAAGTTTCTCAGATTTAGCACCAGTATTGCTAAATCTGCAAAATCCACAAGATTCATTCCATTAGCACTTTATTTTTAAATTATTCACATTTTATTTTCCCTAGCTATGGAAATTGTCTATAAAATTTTAAGGAAAAAAATCAGACAACATTATTTTTCCACATCTGGTGTGTGTCATTTTTCATTCCGCCGATGTGCAGTCAATAAAGTCCGAAATCAGAACTGGAAAATGTACTGAAGTTGTACAACACGTATTCACACCTAACTACAAGTGGATCAATCAAGCTTAAACGTCCGAATGTATTGTCTACCGTACTTGAAGCCTGAGGTTTGTTTGCTGTCAAATGAATCGTCGCGACAAATTGGTGAGTGTGAACGCCGCGATTATTTTGAACGTTTGATTTTCTTAAAGCCCTTGTATGGGTCTTAACGCTGAATAATTGCCTATTACACCACGTTGGCTAGTCGATTCGCGTTTTTGTGCCGCAGGAACGAATTGGTCAGTATCCATCAAGCAACTCTGTGATGTACCCTGTTCCGATTTGACAATCGCACACAAAACCTCTGTCACCACATTCTTCAATATGTCAGTGTGCAGTTCATAATTTTCTCCGTTGTCAACAATCTGAGGACCAACAAGTTTCATGAGTCTCAAGAAAGTCCTTAAAATTATCCCCCACCCCCACTCAAGGTCGCACACTCATCTTAACCTCAATCAAAATTATGCCATCTAGTCTCTCTCATATCTGATGAACGTGCCCACAACAATAAATTAGATTGGGTCATACAAAATTTACTACCTTGAAATAGTTCCGAGCAGCAAACACCGCCCCTCTCGGATCAAGGTCGGCCCCCCTCGAGGACTTTCAAAAGAGATTACTCTTATCTGGATGAGATTTATAGATAGGCATTACCATCCACTGAAGAACGCCTTAATTCTAAGGAGACACTCATAAAGGCACTTAATCAACTTACCCAGAAGATGTCATGAATATATGAAACCATTACCCATGTTTACCCAACGCCACACCACGGAGCGTCTGCCCGTGACTCTTGGTGGGCAGGCACGAGTATGTGTGCATGTAGGTGGAGCACAGCATCCATTGTCTGCAGCATCGCTGATTCTTGGGGTGCTCAAGTTGCTTCGGCTTTTAACCATCACAACCCTTATCCGGACGTCCAGAGTAATTACATTCTTAGGAATGTGACGCCTACGACCCTGTGTCGGCCCGCCTACCCACCTATCCAGCAGCAACTCAACGACACCGGGTCGGAACCTGCAGGGCGATGCGATGTGTGTACTTCGTATTAAGTAAAATATTCAGTGCCAGCCGGCGGCGGTGGCGCTGCCGGCAGCTGAGGGGCGGGCGGATGGCAAGCAGACGGTATTGTCCTTGTCATTATGTTTACTTTAGCTGAAAGTTATTGAGCCATTGTACAAGTATGAGCTGGTGCCGGGCCGGGAGGGGGCGATAGAATGAATCGATAAGTCGATTATAGAAGAATTCGCCATGCACATAATGCCGGGAATGCAATGCAAATGGGAATGGCAATGGGAGAAGGAATGGCATCGGGAATGACAATGGTGTTCAAACGACGCATCAAGTGGCGCTTCGTCCCCGGTACGACCAAGACCAAGGGGATGCCAGTGTTATTGGTATTAATTTCAAATTGCACCGTCTGCGAGAACAAATTTTAATGAGAAATTATCGATCGTTACCACGGCATGCCTGCACATTAGGTTGCCCTGCGGCCGGGCAGTGGAGTGGCCTGCTGAAGCAGACCTGGAAGCACGTTGGATTTAATTAAAAACTATGCGGGGAATATAAATGTGTGAATGCTAGGGTTATTGTCGGTTTTATCTGTTCTGCAACAGATGGCATGGTCACGTCGAGCGCCTTATCGATGCCGTCGATGCCATGCTTGATGCGGTGAATTTAATCGGTTCCTTCGTGTGTTAACGTGGGTTCCCGGTGAATGGCTCATGCTCTGAGCACCTGGTTTAGTTTTTACGACAGAGTCTGTGAATAGATTTACGATCGACTATTTATGAGGGGCTATAAGCCGCTGGGAGGCAATATGCGGAAAAGAATCGCTGCTAATGCCATGATCCGATGGGTCAATAAATCTGGGACAATATTGCTTATTTTTTGGTTTTAAATGGGCCAGCATTGAATATTCATGAGACACTCAGTACACTAGGATTTCGCTGGCTACACATTTTAAAAAATCGCGTAGAGTCTTTGTTGGCTTGTGCGTCGTTGTATATGAGCGTTGTACTCCAGCTTGTGGCAGATCAACGTGCTATAAATTAAAGCCAAATAAGAGACGGGTGAAATATTTCTTGCATCGATTAAGGAAACCTAAACATTTCGTAGCATTTTTGGCCACCTCATCTAAGTGTTGCGCTGATGCACATGCCAAGGATGGCTGTAATCTGCAACAGAATGAATTGGTATAGAAGTAGCAGACAGGAGATCATTTATAAAAATGCGAAAAAGTATCGGAGACGGAACAGAGCCTTGGGGGACACCAGTATTTATTTGGTGGATATCCGACTTGGATTCACCCAAAGCAACTTGAATTGAACTGTTCGAAAGGTAGCTTCTAATCCATAGAAGAAGAGGTTCATCGTCAGTGATTCATCATCATTTATCGGCACTAATTTTCGCCAAACTCTGTCAAATGCCTTAGAAACATCAAGAGCAACAATATTGCTTCCGCCTGCATTGTGAAAGAAAGAAAGATTGGTTCCCTTCTAGAGCTACTCCCACGTATTCGCAGCTAAGGTCTAGACGGTTCTTCAAAGGATTTGCGCCACGCCCCGACAGAGGACAAAGATGACAACAGCAAGGGTGGCTTCTACGATCTCCTAAAAGTGACAGCTTTGAACCAAGATCGCTCTAGGAGATTTCAACGCAAAGTTGGGTAAGGAATATCTTTGCTAGAGTCATTGGAAAACACAGGCTGCACGACACCACATCCGATAATGGAATCAAGGGACGCAACTTCTCTGTGGCAAGCATGAGGTTCCCACACCCTTAACTTCCATAAAGGGACTTGGCGGTCCCCAGACCAATCAATCGTCAACCAGATTGATCACATTGCGATTGCGACCTCAGACACTCCTCCAGTATTCTCCATACTCAAACATTTCGAGGACCCAGCATCGACTCGGATCATTTCGTTGATGGAGCCAAGGTAAGAACACGGATATCGATAGGAGAACGGAGTAGAGCAAGACCACAACAGTTTGACGTCGGCGACAGTTTTGCCGATCGAGTCTCCCAGAAGCTCTCAGAGAGTCCAACCAATCGACGAACAATAGAACCGTTGTCAAAACGCCATCAGAGAAGTTGTAGGGGTTGAAAACTCCACCCAGAAAAATCCCCTTGTTTGACAACGAGTGCAGACAGACACATTCAGCGAAGCAAGCAGCATATAAGGCGACGCTGGACAGAAGGACGAGAGCGGTTCGGAGCTCTACGAAGTTCAAAAGGCTAAGCCGTCACCCAACCTTACACAAATTAACCACAGTAACATGTGACACGACTTTATCAAGGATTTATTACTTTACGATGGTTTCATCATTGTGAAAAACACAACGTGAGTTCTGAAGAATTCAATTAATTGATATTGTTTGAAAATTGTGTTTACAACAAATTTAACACAAGCTATTGCACATAAACTTCACTTTCCTACTCGACAGCTTGGTTGCCTGTGCGTAACCGCTCTCTGTATTTCTCTCGGTGTCTCTGTATTTTTTTTGTTCGTTCGTCTGTGCTTAAGGGCAACGCGGCGTGCGTATAGTCCTGTGGTCTGTTTACGTCCTACAGATATCTTCAACTGCATCCTACAACATCATCCTACAACACTGCCTTCTTCAACCTCGTGTCGAAAATGGATTCCTCAAAAGAGTTGTTACGGGACACAAAGAATGTGTGGTTTACACAAGCATTCATCGTAAGAAGTCCTGGAACGTTACGGGAGACGCAATATTGGGCTGGCGTTAGCCTCAAAGAGGTCTTGGAGCGCTCCTGATGATACAGCGCCTCGGTAAACTAAATGTTCATCCTAAAAAAGGATTGGCGAAGTGTTCATTGCTTCTAGTTGCTTCCATGCAATCAGACAATAAATGCCATTAAATATTGCTTCCAACTTGGTAGTTTGAACGAAAAACGGAACAGTAGGACGTTTCCCAAGATGACAACGCATCCTATACCTACGATCCATGCCAGCCGGGGATAACGAAGGTCCGACCCGAAAAGTCGACTCGAAACCTGTGGGACAAGGCAACAGAGGGCGTACTGCGTTACGGGTCGCATGGTCAAGAAATTTGCTGCTTCTTAAGCAACGCAGTTTGGATTTGGCTAAATCAATTGTGAGAGTAGGGGAAATGTGGTTCAGGCACATTTTGCTGATCCCTGTCAATAGCAGGACTCAAAAAGCTGCATTCCAAATCCGTTCGTCTCTACAACGGAGAGAAGGGGATACCTCGAGATAGAATGGGTTCAGAGCTCACAGCTCGGCTAGCTTACTTCACACTCCTCAAGCAAGTGACTCTGAAGGGTCTAAGCGTGAGCAACCTTGCGCTTTTAAAGGTCCTGGGCACGCTGGATATCTTCCGTCAGCGATCATTTGGTCTTAAGCAGTGTGTGGCTCGAAGTAGATGACCTCGTAGATGAGATCGTAAAGTTATTCAGTCTTTGCCTTTCGGACTCTTGAATTCTTGGCAGAAGGATCAAGTGGCGGACGTAGAAATTGACTTCCAATGGGAAACAAAATAAACTGGTCCTTCGAGTCAGGCGCTTGGATCAAATTAAATTAGGCAGCAACAATTGATGAAACCAGCTTAATAATAATATTAAGGGTGGCGCGACAGCGGTGCGATGCGAACCTGAAGTTACATACATGTTCGTACGACGTCATATGACGATGCTAAACAAAATCAGCGCAGAATGAACAACATATCACAACAAAACCGCCGCCAACATCATCACCATTGCCACGGTCATCGTCTCCATCATCGCCCTTGCCACCAGCATCGTCTGCTGCTACACCAGAAAATGCATTGAGTTCTCCATAACCCAATACAACATCGGATGTACATTCGTTATCCAACTTGATAGTACAAATATAACATCAGAGATGATTGATGCCAAAGTTGTTGCGACAGAAGAAAATCAAAAACAACAATCTATGCATTTCAGGCCGAAAGTCTAGAATGCGAAAAAAGAATTAACTCGCTTGAAGCTAAGGTCAACAACTTGGAAATACGATTGCGATTTTCGTTCGTGCCATCGAATCAGACATGTTGCACTTAAAGTATCTCGTGAAGGTTTGAGCGTAAAATATTCTGCAATTAAGACTCGAGATACTCAAAGCAAAGGAAAAAAAGGAGAGAAGGTTAGTTTCTTCGGTATCACGAACCTAGTCAATACTGACGGAAGAGAAGAGAAGATGTACGTTAATGAGTGTTAACTTGTGAAACAAGGTGAAACAAGGAAACTATTAAAAACTGCAAAAACAATGGAGACAAAGAAAGGGTACAAATATGTATTCGCGAGAAATGGGACCGTTTTCATTCGAAACGAAGAGAGTGACAATTATGTAAGAATGAATTGTGTTGCTGATCTTCTTAGATTATGAATATTAATAGTTCTATCCCACTCGCTCATTCAAATGTATGAACATTCCTATTTCACTCCGATCGTACTGGAGAACAGTTTTTGTTTGCATCGGCATTTTTCAATTTTCTTAGCTTATCTTGAGTCTATGTCGCTCTGCCAATGTTTTTCAGGCAAATTTGGATTATAAAGTAGATTTTTGTAAAATAGAAGGTTACACTTTTTTCTCAAATTGTAATGAGTCGTACTCTGCTGGAGGTGTTGCCGTTTATCTGAGAAATGGATCAATGTGTGATTGTTCGTGTATTAATTTTGTCAAGTGCTGACTAACTAAAGTCATCGCTTACGCTTGAAGGCATTGATTACACTTGTGCATTTATCGATTACACGGTTTTGCAAAGAGCGCCTTCGTTGATGATCTCAGCAATATTCTCAGCTCAACTTCGTCTACTTCTTTATTAGATCTCTCAAAAATAATAAAAAACATTTTTGATCTTTTAATCTGGTGTACCCCGATCTTTTACTAAGTAAACTCTTCAATATTGGTTTTCGTGGCAATATTTTCAATTGGCTTCGTTCTTACTGAGTAGATAGAACAAAAAAAGTAAATATACATGGGGTCTCAAGTGCATCAAGGTTGTTAGAGAACGGTGTTCCGCAGGGTTCTGTTTTTGGGCCATTGTTTTTCCTAATTTATTATATTCCATTAAAAAAACAGGTTTTGCGGACGATATAGTTTTTACATATGGGTATGGAACCATTTTAGAAGGTATTGAAGCGATAAATGAAGATCTTACAGCGTTACGGTTGTAGTTTAACTACCATAAATTAATTATAGGGTCTATAACTGAATTCGTGCGGTTTTTTTTCGTTTTTCGGCTACTGCTTTCTTTAAACGGATTATTTGCTTTCGATAGCGTTGTCCATGGATGGTTTAACCCGGCTTTAGCAACTCATAATACAGCACACTCTTCTGATCCCAGATACCAAATACAGAGCATTACCTTCGCGCCATGCATATTCGGCTTTGCCGTTGATTTGGCTCGTTGGCCAAGCCAAAATAACCACTTTTAAATCGTGCCAGCGATGACTTTCGGCAGCAGTTTTTTTCAAAAACACTTTTTCAGGCACAAAGTTCGACATATTTGAGTGTAAAAAAATATTATTGTTGTTTACGCTTCAAATGAATGACATATAATGAAATGACGTACAATGACAGTAACCTTCCAACGCATGTTCCAATGGAATAATACAAGTTACGCCATCTCTTAGCAAACCGCACGAATTATTATTTTAAGTTAATGTAATAATTGATCTTAACTTAAACTGGAAGGACCACATTAAAATGTTTAAAAATGATTTGCTGATGGCCACAATCAAAATTAAAACCCCTTTGTGCTAGAAAAGTTTTGTCATTGATCTATTATGCTCTTGCACAATCAACGTTACAATACAACACAAGTTCGGGTGGCTCGTATGCCAATACTGTGAGTCCTCTCTTTACCGCTCCAAGACATTTAATACCGACTTTACTGACATAAGCAATTACTGGAGTGGTTAGAGTAGTTCTCTGGTTTTTATTGCTGGAAGATAATCAAGAAATTGGCCTATCTCATCACACAAGCCCTCATTCAGGCCACAATTCATAAAAAAATTTACCAACTGCTGTCCAAATAAAAGAAATGCCAGATGTCCGTCGCGTGATTCCCAACCAATCGTTGCTGAAGCCAATAAATTATAGGTTCAGTCGTGTTGACAACCCTATGATAGATCACGCAAATTTTGAATAGCGTCGCTCGAACACTTTTCGTGACTGTCTCTTTTGTGTGATTACTTGGAACAAACATGGAGAACTTCAAGCAAAAAGTCGACACTTCAAGCAGCTGCATCTCAACGAGGCAGCCGTTTGAGTCACTCACACTCGCAGAAGACGACGGTGCTTTGTTATAATCAAGACCTGACCACAGATTAATGCGTTTGTTCACAAACACTCGTTCCAGCAAGAATGGTCTGCCAGTTGACGCCAATAAGTAGGGACCCTGCAGTAAAAACTAAGCTCCGTCGTGGAGTTTCATACAACCCTCTCCAGCACACACACACCTACACCCAACCAAGCCGGAGCAAGAGGAAATCCTTTTAGAACTCTTCCTCCAATTAATTACCCCTAATGACGCACTTAATTGCCACAAGACACGACATGCTGCTCTCCCAACTTCTGGAATGCTTAAAAGTCAGAATTCTCCAACGCCAGCAGTGAGATTTTGAGCCTCTGCCAATTCAGAAGACCTCCATTTCTGCGGCGAACGAACGCAAACAAGAACAAAAACGGAAGAGAATTGAAGGAAGCACAAATTTAATGCCGCCCCACATGAAGAAATCCGAGTAGAAGGGATAAATAATAAAAAGGACGTCAGGGCACAGAGAAGCACATAAATATCGTTTGGCCGCGGCTATGCATGTGTGCGTGGTCTAGCCGTAAAGCCATTCTTCCTCAGAAGCCATTATTCAGCGCTTAGCATGGTTAATATTTCCGGTGACGGGGAATTCATGCAATCCTGGCACGCTATCCGCAAACTCCATATAGTCTGCCGTATCCAGTGGTTAGCTCACCTTTCAGCTGCGAGGGCTTAGGGGTGCCCTTCGCCTTCCGTCCGCTGCTCCTCCGTCGCTCTCGTATCCGTAAACAAACACTCAGATCGGAGGGGTTGACACGGCAGCCTCCGAGTCATGGGTCGGGATGCAGCAGCGTAGCTCTGGAAATGCACGCCTCGAGCTGTATGCCTGTCCTCCGTGTAAATTCCCTCCTCTCGTAGGGCCACCTGTCACACGATAAATAGATAATGAGCTCAAGTGTGTGCATGATTCAGGACCAACCGAGACCAGCGATGAATGGCCATCCCCTGCTGCCAATGAATGCTGGGGACACAAATTGCCCATTTCGCTGGTGGGCCCGCTCTATCTCGCACTCTGTGCACATCCTGGAGGCGGCTGGAGCTTCTTGTAATTGTCAGCTATACAAATGTAAGCGTAAATACTTTATGAAGCCGGCAGTGGTGAACTGCTAACACCAACAGCTAAATGCATACAATTGCTCCAACCAGGGATGAGTAATGACGCGCCGGCCGAGGGCGGGCTTGCATTATTGATTTTATGTCCGTCTCTGCCTCACTGAGCACTCGAACACTCTGCCGGACGGGTGCGAGGAGCGAAGAGCGAAGAGGGGCATGCATTAGTGATGGAACTGCAAATTAAAGTGTTTTCACAGCAAGATAAGGTTAAATAGAATTTTAATAATTCAGCCGCTGGGCATGTCTACAAAATTATGAACATGCGATTGTGTGACAGAGCGAATTATGAGTAAATTGGGGAAGGCGGTAGGGCGGAGAGGTAGTGTGTCGTGTGAGGGAGGAGAAGTGGCTGCATGAATATGTCAAAGGGTCACACATGTGACATGCATTTCAAGCACTCAAAGTTGGTGAAAAGCTCAGCTATTATTCAGAGTTTGCCTTGCCAGACAATCAGAATGGCATTTGCTAGGCGTTGCTAGAAATGTGAATGAAATTACTCGCAAGATTGCTGGTGTGTGGTGAGTGACAAAAATGGCGAGTGGGAGAACGCTTCTCCTTCTGTGGTTGGTGCTACAGTTCGGGGTGGACCTGGGCAACAATCAAGAAGCCCCTGCAGCCAGCGCGATCTTTTGCCAGCTTCCTCCGGTTGCGCGCACAAAGTTGGTTGAGGTCCTTCTTCACTTGTGTGCGCCATCTCGTTCGAGGACGTTGTCCAATGGCTCAGAATCAACGAAACGAGACGCCGAACTTCTACCTCTCTTACTTACTTACTTAAGGTGGCGCTACAGTCCGAGGTGGACCTGGGCCTCAACCAACAAGCTGTGACGTTCTGACCGAGACGTCGGTGCTGGGTGTCCTTTCTCGTTGACAGCATATACTTGGTCTTGTCCTCGTTTACCGCTAAACCCATCTTCGCGGCCTCCGTTGCAATACCCACAAAAGCGCCATTGACATCACGCTGTGTTCTTCCGATAATGTCAATATCGTCGGCATATGCGAGTAGTTGGACGGACTTTTGAAAGATTGTTCCTCTCGTGTTGGCGTTCGAGTTTTGAACAATTCTTTCAAGAACGATGTTGAAAAAGTCGCATGACAGCGCGTCGCCTTGTCTGAATCCTTTTTTGACATCAAAGGTCTCGGTTAGGTCTTTACCGACCTTGATGGAGCAGCGTGCATTCTCCATCGTCATCCTACACAAACGGACGAGTTTGGTAGGGATGCCGAAACTAGACATTGCTCTGTATAGCTCGTCTCTATAAATGCTATCATACGCGGCCTTAAAATCGATGAAAAGGTGGTGGGTATCGATTTGTTGCTCCTGGGTTTTCTCCAAAATCTGCCGCAGTGTGAATATTTGGTCGATGGTGGATTTTCCTGGCCTAAAGCCACACTGGTTGTTGACCAGGTTGTTGACGAATGACTTTAGGCGTTCACACAGCACGGCAGATAAGATTTTATATGCGATACTTAGGAGACTGATGCCTCTGTAGTTGGCGCAGTTCAAAGGGTCTCCTTTTTTATGGATCTTGCAGACTATGCTGAGGTTCCATTCATCGGGCATGTTTTCCTCCGACCATATTTTACAGATGAGTTGGTGCATGCTCCTAACCAAATCATCGCCTGCGGCATTAAAAAGCTCGGCGGGTAGGCCGTCAGCTCCCGCAGGCTTGTTGGATTTTAGTTTAGATATGGCAATCCTCACTTTATCTGGGTCGGGTGGACGGAATTGTTGATCTTCATCGTCCCTTTCATTGGGGTTGAATGGTTCGTTCTGCCTGACAGCGGGATTTGGTTCTTCGTCGCCGTTATACAGTCTGCAGAAATGGTTTCTCCATATCCTCAGCATCGACTGTGACTCTACTACGATGTTCCCTTGATCATCCTTACAGGCTTCGGTTCGGACTTTATAACCTTGACTGGTTAACTTTACCCTTTGGTAAAACTTCCTTACCACATTCCTGCAGTAATATCCCTCTAGTTTGCCGATCGCGCGCTTCTCATGCTCCTTCTTTTTTCTCCTGAGGATCCGGTGTTCGTCTTTCCTCTTCTGCTCGTAGAGCTCCCGAGCAGCTCTTGTCCTTCTTTGCAGTGCCGCTTTGTATGCTTCTTGCTTGGCTGTATTCGCCTGCCGACACTCGTTGTCAAACCAGGGGTTTCGTTGTGGTGGCGGATTGAAACCCAGCACATCAGAGGCGGCATCTCTGATGGCTTTTTGGCAATGCTGCCACTGATCTTCAATACTTGATGTTGGCGGCGTAGGATTTCTTAAGAGGTTAAGGGAGACACGATCGGAAAAGGATTTGGCAATCTCTTGCGATTGTAGCCGGCTGACGTTGAACATCCTCACAGTATTTCTTTGTCTTGGCGGTGTTCGGGATATCCGCAACCTTATCTTGGCTACAACAAGGTGGTGGTCCGAGTCAATGTTGGCACCTCGGAGCGTTCGAACATCTATAATACTGGAGGAGTGCCTTGCGTCGATCGCAATATGATCAATCTGATTGACGGTTGATTGATCAGGAGATCGCCTTGTTCCTTTGTGGATATCGAGATGTGGGAATCTTGTACTGGCTACTACAACATTTCGCCCCGCAGCGAAGTCGATCTGCCTAAATCCGTTATCGGATGTGGTGTCGTGTAGGCTGTGCTTCCCGACCGTACTACCAAAGATGTTCTCTTTTCCTAGCTTTGCGTTAAAATCGCCAAGGAAAATTTTAATGTCGTAGCAAGGGCATTGCTCATAAGTTTTGTCCAGGAGCTCATAGAACTTGTCTTTGGTGTCGTCATCTTTCTCCTCTGTGGGGGCATGTGCGCATATAAGGCTTATGTTGGCAAATTTAGCCTGATGCGAATTGTCGTGAGGCGCTCGTTCACGGATCTGAACGATAAGACTTCTTGCCTAAGTCTGCCTCTAACGACAAATCCACCTTCTACCTCTCTTGCCCCTTAAAATGTTTGACAACCATTTTTTATATCGTTTTAAAATAACTGTCAAAAATTCATGAATAACTGTCAAAAAGACTCTGAAATTCGTCGATGGACTAAGGGTCAACCAGCTGTGAAGTTTGGCACCTCTATCATACTTTATTTCTGCATTGGAGCATTGTCTCTCAAATGGATGCCAGTAGGTGAGATAATTTTTTCAGGATGAATATTTTCCCATGGACGGACAACTCCCTTGGCCGGACAAAAGTGCTGTCTCCCTGTCCGCCTATGGGAGTTTTCACTGTACCAGCAAACAGCCCTAAGACGATGGATTTCTAGTGATGTGGGTCAAACCTATCAACTGCGGGCTTAAGGTGATTTCATAAATGACAACGCAGTGGTGATCCGAAGGACAAACGTCACGGCATCATGCCATCACGACTTCTCCAAGCACAGTCAAAACCCTCATGCACAAGGATGTGTATATATCCGAAAGGCAAGCAGACAAGCGTGGATATCGGTACTTCGACTAAGACAACCCATTCGACTAGTTCGAGGAGGAGGGTGAACTCTAGTTGAAGGACAGCTATTCCTGGTACCAGTTGGTCCATAACCACGGCTACATGATGAGTAAGACCAGAAGTAATTTGTGCACTTTTTTTTTGTAAATATCACCCATCAGTCAAAGCTAGCAATGAAATGTGCAAGTCACGTTCTAAGCAAAAATTCCCAGAAATTACCACAGGCAAGGTCTGTGTGGTTGACCCCTGACTGTCATGTCAGCAACGTTTTCCGAGTATTTTGAAATTATTTTCAATAACTCCCCCATGCCCTTGGCTGGAAAACCATGAGAAGCAGCACGTTTTTTCTTCTTCTCATTAAGAACACGTTTGGCTCTACAGTCATTTTTAAATTGCTTCTCAGAAAATCCCCCCCCCAGGGTTGAATATTTGTTTTCAGTGGAAATCGAAATCGACTCAATTATCGCTGATGCTGCTCTTCATGATTTACCCTCAACATGTTCACGTCCGTCCGTATATCAGACTGTCATGAGCAATGCAATCTCTATCCCAGGCCATGCACGCTCCCACACATCCATTTCTCGGGAACTGCCCGACACGGGTGATGTAGCATCATCGAGTGCATCATAAGGTGCAGAAGACAAACCAAGGAGACCGCAGGAAAAACTCCTTTAATTGAATTCGCTGCGCACTCTGCTCGGGCAACTCATAAATGGCACAATCGTATTTTGGTTCGATTCCTTCGGGTCTGACAGGGTGAAGAAAAGCAGCGGTTGTAATAAATAAAAATCATTTGTTCACGTACACCGACCGCATCACATTCACTTCAGCCTCAGCTTCAGCTTCGACTCTCTTCCTCGAACGATACTCCAATATTCGCCTTATAAATATTGGATCAGCAGTTGGAGCGCAGTGCGGTGAGGCTTCTGGGAGCCCGATTTTAAATCATAGCATTTAAAGTTTATTCCAGTTGAGTGGAGGAGTTGCTCGCTTCGCCCTTCAAATGAGCTGGGGATGTAAGCGTGTGCAACATGAGCAGGACACCGAGGACGACGACGACGTAGGGAAACAACAGAACAAAAAAAAAAAACGACTAAGTTGCCGCAGGATACGGGGGATCTGGTGAAACTTCTTGCTGGGCGTGCTGGCACAATGTTAGCCTGAAAGTGATATTTTGCCGAAACGAAAACGAGCCACAGTTTCTCGCATGATTCCACGTCGAGTTAACATCGTCATTTTAGTCGTTTTCATCGTCATCGTCGTCATCGAGACCCAGGGCGGCCCATGGAAGGGGAAGATCAATAGGGGAGGCGCACAGTGGTGGGCTGAAGTGTCTGCTGGAATGTGTGAATTGAATAGAGGCGGAGCCCATTCACCCTTCATCGCTCCCAATTGTCAGAGTATGAAATTCCTCCAGGTCTTGTGATATGATTTACGAATCGGAAATCCTCTTACAGCATCTTGCCCGTTCCCAGCCCCTTCTCCTGTTCTGCCTGGTTGATGACGGTCGTTTGCTTGCGATGAAGATGAGGGGAATGCTGGGGGGAAAGGGGCTCCTTCTGATATTCAAATATGGCATCGGTCGAGCAATTATGTCGTCCTCAGGTAAAGGAGCACGACTCACTCCCTCCAAACAATGCCAGCACGTTCACACGGAACAAATTAGGATGGAGTAGTGTTCCTGTCAAGAGGACACTCTCCCTCTCGGTCTGCATTCAAGGCGCTAAGGGCACACTCGAGGATTTAAAATTGTATTGAGGGATGAAAGGAAAGGAAAGTAGGTCCTTGTCAGCCAGTTTATGACTCTTTTCCGTTATCAAGTGAAGGAAGCAAAAGAGAAGAAAAATGTAGAAAATTCAGAAGTGCCTACCAAGCCCACCTCCACTCGTCCTCCTCCTCACCATCCTCGTCCGCAGCCAGCTCATAGCCAAGGAGACGCTTGTTGAGCGCGTTAACCGTTTTGCACTTGTAACCCATTTTCATCTTCTTAGTCAAGCTGTCAAGCATCCTGCAGTGAATCAGATGAGATGGCGACCTAGTGGGTGGTGGGCGAACGGAGAAGAGGATGTCGCATTGTGTCCCTGTGTGTGAGTTCCGGCCGGCCGGGTGGTGAGGTCTGCCTGGGCGGAGAGTGCTTCGATTAAATTCATTGTTGGGTGTTTTTACACTTTTCTTCACATGAAAGGAATACTCTGGCCTGGAGTCCATCTTGTCTTCTTGCGGGTGAGCAGGGCGTATGCGGAACATTACATCAGATAACACACTTCCCCGTCCTGGCCCCGTGTTCAAATGATTCACCCTCGTGGGTGAGAGGGCTGGGGAGATGCGAAACACAAGGAAATCGATATTAAGGAGAGCTTGTTATTATCGTATACACAGCGTCGTCGTCGGCCTGGATGAGAGTGAGGCCAACAAAATGTTTACCGACTAAAAACGTCAGATAATGACGGATCAAGGCAGTTAGTTAGGGTAGCTGAACGGAACGAGGATAGACCGAGAACATGGAGGCCTCCGTCCCGGCGGGGACGTGCCGAATACAGGATACATTTCGATTTTGTTTCGGTTCGTTTTTTTTTTCTCCGCTCTATTCTGTCTTTTTGTCGGGAGAGTGCACAAAGTGAAAGTTAATCAGCTAGATTACTCAGGAGCTGTCTTTGAGATGAAATGATTCCTTTGCTTCTTCTCTGTGTGCGCCAATGCGTTTGTGTGTTCGTTGTCATTCACGGCTATTATGGGTGAAATTTTCGTAATTTTCTTGGACACAAGGGATTCGAGTCCTTCCACAAATGTTCAAGTACACGCATACACTGTGCTCTGGGTAATTACGAGGCTTGTAATCTATCGGCAGAATATTACCAAGGGTTGTTTGTGGAATCCGTTGTGATGTGAGAGGATGACTCAGGCAACCAGACACAGATTGTCATCATCTGAAAGGGAAGTCAGTCAAGTGGAGCGACGCATTTGCCAATGCAAATTTTGGGAAAACCTTTTACTGCCCCTTCTCGTAAAACTGCGGGCCTATCTGCTTCGTCCAATCAATCTCAGAATATAGCGTTACCCCACATATTCAAAAATTAACGATACAACAATTTCAATCAGAACGTAACACTTAGCTCAATCGGAGAGGTTTCGATGTTGCAGTCAATATTTTTACAAAAAAATTCGGAACAGTGTGAACTCAAAGATTGTGAACGGCAATGTATAATCAACAAACCACAGACACGCTAAAAGACAACCCGCGAAACATCGACCAAAGAATGAAAAATAATTTTACCGTCCAAACTTCTTCGGGAGAACAAAGAGCTTTCCGAAAGATTTTAAGTATTTAAAACTCAGGAATGACATGATTCCGTGGCACGTCGTAAGCAGCATTTTTTCTGACGAATGAATGTACTTAGATAAACGGAAGGAAAAGAGTTTCGCGGTGCGGATCCTGATTTCGTCAATAGTAATAAAAAACTTCCAGGCAACAACCGAATAACGCTCGTTAAAAACTTTGTGAAAACCACGTAAACGTTTTATGTCACAGTAAATTTAAATGCAAGATTACTTGAGGTTTGGAAGAAAAAGACAAACAAGGGGGTAGGTTGTTGCATGGTAAAAGGAAAACAAGGTGTGTCAAATCGCCATCGTTCTCTTTTGTGAACTCACCTTCGACACTGGACAGATGTGTTTCTTAGGCTGACAGCAAGATTAAATTGCGTATAGAAAAAATCAGTCACTGACAATACTCGAAGAGTGTAACTGGCTAGAAAAAGCTTCTCAAATTGGCCGTTCGGAGACGGTATGAGACTGTAAAACAATAGCACATACAACAGTAGTGGTTGATGAGATACAGTGAGCAAAATAGGTTTAGTTCTAGATGCTCATCAAAATGCTTGAAAATAGTGATATTGTCTAATAAAATGTCATACTTTTTTTTATGTATGTCTGTATTTAATTATTTTTTTATGTATATTATTATTTAAATTCAAGCCTCAAATGTTTGTCGCCGATTCACGCCTTAACGCAATTATCGATTTCAACCAAACTTTCACACATCTTTGGTACTGGCCTATGTAAGGTTTGTGTGAAGTTTGGCGAAAATCGGTAAACGTATGTGTGTGTTGTGCGTGCGTGACAAATCATATGAATTTCAGTACATTTAGGGTTTAGTCCACACATTTGCCGTGTTTTTTGCGTCGGTGTATGTGTAGATATGTCACTTTTATTTTAAAAAAGCGATTCGCTGTTGCTTCTGTTTTTAGTGTGTCAAGATATATGAAAATAAGTTTGTTTTTACACTGTTTTGCTGATCATAGATCTACAATCAACTATCCCCATGTCCAAATTTCCATGATTTGTTCGCGTTAGAAAAAGAGAGATTTGAAAAAAATGCAATACATAAACAAGGCGCAATGACAACCGTTGGGAATTGACTTTAAATATCACTGCTTCTCCCACTGACAATTATGTGTATCATGTGTACGTGTAGTTTCAGCTATTAGTTCTGAGGGCCAACTATGTAACTCGATTCTAATAGTCTCATCAACTCGTATCCTATTCAAAAGTTGTTTCCGATTCCACACTACATTGGTACCATGTATGAAAGTAGAATCGAATGCCGGTAAAGCCAAGTATTTTGTGCAGAATTTGCTATTTTCTATCAAGTATCGTTTTAAATTTTGTCAGAATACATGTCAAACTAAAAAATTAAAAAAGAAGTTTATTAAGTGTAAATACAAATTTGCTAGTGATTGGAATTAGTAGTGATTTGTGCTCAAATGGATAGTGTTGCATTGCGGAAAGAGAAAATTTAAAGGATACGAATCAGTGGAAAAGGTTTCGCAACAAATTTTTTTATATACAAATTTTTTATATAAAATATATACTTTATTTATATCACAACTCCGGGCAAAACTAGGTAATGATCCGTCACGGGTAATTTATAACAATAGCCCTGTTCGTATTGGGAGAGAAAGATGTTGTGGAATCCAAATATTCCAGACTATAATGCTAGGTGTCTGCTTATTGATCTAAAGCAACTGCATGTAAGAAAGGACATGCAGTTATCTATATATAGTCTATAACTTAATTCTTGCGGTTTGCTAATAGATGGCGTAGCTTGTATTATTCCATTGGAACATGCGTTGGAAAGCTACTGTCATTGTACGTCATTTCAGTATATGTCATTCATTTGAAGCGCAAACAACAATCATTTTTTCACTCAAATATGTCGAACTTTGTGCCTAAGAAAGTGTTTTTGTGGGGAGTCGTCGTATTTTGGTGGTTTGCACGATTTAAACGTGGCAAACCAGCCAAATCAACGGCAAAGCCGAATATCCATGGCGCGAAGGTAATGCTCTGTATTTGGTGGGATCAGAAGGGTGTCCAGTATTATGAGCTGCTAAAACGGGGTGAAACCATTAATGGACAACGCTACCGAACACAATTAATCCGTTTGAAGAGATCAGTAGCCGAAAAACGCCCGGAATATGCGACCAGACACGAGGCAGTACTTTTCCATACTCACAACGCTCGGCCCCACGTTGCTATTCCGGTTAATAACTATTTCGAAAACAGTGGATAGTTTACCTAGTTTTACCCCATCCAAATTGGCTTGATTCATTCTTGACTGCCAAGCCGGCACAGTTCTTTTGTGATGAGATCCACAAATTGCCAAAAAGATGTGAAAATGTCAGCTTCAGATGAGAAATACTTTGAATAATACTATTGTACATGTTTTTCTTAAATAAACGTTAAAATTTTGAAAAATTTAATTTTTTTTTCAATTTCGTTTGATATTAAGTTACCCAATATATTTATTATTTTTCTTTAAAATTTAAATCAAATAGCTTTTTATAACCGTGCTAAATCGAATGAAAACGGGAAAAAAATGACTTCTTTTTTCTAAATCGAGTTATTTCAAAACCGTGTAAAAACAGAGTTGTATTTCAAATATTTCATATGAATTTTTAGGCAATACCAAAGATTTTGGTGGGATATTTGTTAAGTCCTGGAGGTGTTGGTAGCAAAGTTCTCCCGGTGTTCTGTCTCAACTAGCCACAACTAGGTCAGTGACAGATAGGCTTGTGCATTTTAGTTCAGTCCAGAGAGCGCTCAGTTTAGTTCAATGCTGTTTATTGAACTAGCTTGATCGTCTAGTTCATTTAGTTAAATGTAGTTCACTAAGAAAAATATAATAAAGTCCGTATGACACAAAGTTGTATCCATATTTTTCTCCCTCATGAAATTGTCATCAAGTCTGAGTCCTAGCCTAGCCCTAGCCTTATAAATTGGAAAAAAATCAACACAATTGATTAAAGTGTAACCCATCTACATTATTCAGTCGCTGGCAGCTTGTTTCTCCGCTTGCATTTCTTCCGTTTTCTCTGCTTGTTCAATTCAGTTCCATTTAGTTCAGTTGATCCTCCTATGCAGAGGTATACCTGAGTTTGATGAACTACTGAGCTAAATGAACTAAAATAAAGTGACATTGCGAACTAGTTCACATAGTTCACTTGACGGAGCTGTTTTCTTTCTGAACTAGTTCGTTCGGGAACTACATAAGCCTAGTGACAGGGGGAGGTCTTCCACGGAGGGGTGTCCTCTCCGTACTTCAGACGATTTGTGTCAATCAGTGGTCCAAATACCATCTCTAGCCATCTCTCAACTTTTTAACGCATTGAAGGAGTGCGTTCGTTTTAACTTGGGACATAGCCAAAGTGTGGTCTCACAAGTGGTTAGAGAGTTCCACCTTTTATTAGTTTCCCCTTCCACTTTCACCCTCACTCTGTGTGTCTTTATTTAATTGATTTCTTCTAGAATTCGTAACAAGGATGCCATAGAAGCACTACCCCCTGACCACAGCATTGTACCGCATAAATTGTGGTCGAACCATGCAAAAAGAGACGAGGAAACCCCTTTCGAAGACTTGAAGCATCTGGCTAGCAGTCTCTCGTTATTCAATTTTTCAGTGAATTTCTGATATCTTTTGTCTTTCTTTCGCTGCATCTGCCGGATGATCCTTAGTCGGACTACGTTTGGAAACAAATTACAGGGTCTCCACCCACCAGTGAATCCACGAATATGAAATGCAATGATTTTGATGGATTCTCTGGAGTCTTTCTCTGTTCCATCCAACCAACTGCCCGAGTCAAACTTTTGTCTGTAAAAATCCTTGTGAATCGTTTCATCATTCTAAGTGCTTTCCACTTACTTTCTTCCGGGGAAACCCACAATAGATTTCATCCACTTTTCTCCCCGCCGATTTGTCAATGATCCAACCTCGCACAGTGCTCGGATCAGCGTTGCAGTGTATCGAGAGGAGTTTACACTTCAATTTCGCTGCTTTGAAAGTTGGGAAACAGATAAAATCCCCAGTATTGACTTGAGATTCACACAGATAATCCCCACAGCAGATAACACAGCCATCGCAAATTAGAGCAAAATCTACGAGGTAGCAGACCGATAAAGATCCACTTGACACTGACTGACCCCTTCCATGTGCCGTCCCTCGGCTGCGTATCAATTTTGTTTGTCTTTCGAACAATGAACATGAACTCAACCCCCACCTCGGTCTAATGGGGGTCAGATTGTACTGTAATCCAGATAAAAGTGGGGTCACCATGGAACGCTCTAATGTTTCCTTTTATTCTTCGCCGCGATGACTGGGGCGTTGTGAGGGACTGGATGTGCAACGTTTTGGCGAGGTAACGATTCAAGATAACTTCTTTATTTTCCAATGACACCATGCGAAATGTGTTCCCCCGCGCCCTCTCCACCGAGGCAAACGAACAAGGAGCATTCTTATTGTTTTTTATTTTGTGGCGGGGGGCGGGGGTTATTGTTGAAATCGTAACACACTCCAATGGCATCTCTCCGAGGAGAACAAAGAGCCATTCCGTGTTCTCAGCAATTAGCACATAAAACAACACAATGAAACTTTAAATTAAAAAACAGACCCAACTTCCCTCTCACTCCACCCCCGTGTACGGTCTCATTTTTTGCCCAAATTCTGGGACACACACCCGCTCATGTTCGAGTCTAGTCCCTCTGTCGACGATGAACAGCATAAATGCGAAAGAAAACGAAGAAAGTACTCTCGGATCGATAACACCTTTGTGTGTCGCCTCGCCCCATGCTCCGTGGGTCCTGTGGAATCAGGATACAGCAATGAGCGCGAGGGATTGTCGAGTTACGACCGGTTGGAGGGGGAGGGAAAACTCCAACTTGTTAGGGAAACGCGCACGCCTCATTATTATTCCGCCATTCATAACATTTATGCGATGAGTAATTATTTGCTTTTCGGCAAGGACTACGTGTCCCTGTTGTGTATATCCGACGATGTGTACGTTTGCCAGTGGCTCGGGTAAATACACAGGCAAACACAAACCCTTACAGCCGCTACCCCATTCCTTATCGGCCGAGCAGCAGTTCCAACTGAGACAAAATTGTTGTTTTATGGCCGCCCTTCCGCCCTTTGTGCGAAAGGGAACGTCCACCGTGCAAACTGAAGTTAGTCAGTGAAAGAGTAAAACGCCGCGTGAAAGGCTGATGCTTAACCTCAATTGTTGGTTGAATAACGTTGAGTAACCTCGCCACGCCACAGCCGCGCCGCCTCACCGCCACACCACCACGTCGTCCATTCTGACGGAAAGTGTGGAAACTTTTGAATTTCGCAGAACAATGACCAGCTGCGGCTGACTGGTTGATGCCATAAAAACGCTCGTCGACGTCCTCGTGGTCCCCATTTTCATGTGGTGACCCACGACAAGCCGAAACTAAAGTCCTTTTGAATTGGTCACGTGCACTCTGTAACCAGACTGCAAAGAGTTTATAACTTCTCTTGTTTTACACTCAAATTCTTGTCTTCTCTTCTCTCCACTTTCAGATGTTTCCTGAAACTTTGAAGATAAATCTCCAGCCGAAGCAGAAGACTGGGCACTATTACCGGTGATATGGACGAAAGTTGTTCCACCGATCACCATCAAAATACGAGTAACTATCGACCACACTCTCGTCGAAAAGGGAATCCACCCCATCCGCAGTCAACATCCACCACTTCACCGCAATCTTCAGCATCAACTGCAGCAGCAGCAGCGGCAGCATCATCAGCTGAGGCTGGAGAAGCTCCAGAATCGCTGTCATTTTCAATATGCTGCACCAACGTCAACAACCACCGCCGAACCGGGTTACATAACGTCGGCCCAAAACATCAGACTGCAAGGAGACCGAAGGCAAACTTCATCACCACCGCCTCAACAGCAAGCACTTCCGTAGCTTTGACGTTTTTTGTGATTCTCCTCGTCCTCATCACCGACCTGACGACAACGACTGCAGCAGCCAAATTAAGAGCGTTAACGGCCACAGCCACAGCCACAGCAACAACAATAATAGAGCCACCCTTAGAGTTAGACATAAGCAATGGAATATTTTTCGAATACTACCGACAGCAGGAGCAGCCGCACCATCGTCATCGCCAGAGGGACATCCCAGAAGCGGCGGCCACCGCTACACCAAAATCGACATCGTCCGTCGCGGCGGAAGCTGTCACTGTCACTGGTGCAACAACGACGACGAAACGGACGGCGACGTCGACAGCTTCAACAACGTCAGCGCCAAGTAAATGCGAACCGAAAATTCTGGAAGAGATTCCGCCCGACCCTGTGAGTATTGCCCATTTTGCTTGGATGTGCGAGTGTTTGGCTGTGTGCATGTGTCAAAGAGGCGGGCGTGTGTCTTTTTCGAGAAGAAGAAACCTGCTGACTGAATCGGGGTAAGCGAATTCTCGATAAGGTTCCTCTCCCTTGTCCTTTGAAGTGACATCCTTTCACTCGATGTGATGCCCGAGCTCGTGTCAGGGGTGTGCGCGTGTACATGTTCGATTGTGGATACCCATCGCCGTCTTGTCTGTCCTCCATGTTCTCCTCCTGCTGGTTTCTTGAAGTTTTCTAATCATTTTAGTTCTCAAGGATTAATTAAAAGCCTTTGACAGCGGCAACGGGTCGTTGGGAGTGAGCATGTAGGACGCAGTTTAGGAGTGCTGGGCGCGTATGAATATTTATGACATGGATGAAAGTTTGCTGCATGTGAAAACCTTCGGTTTCAGTCTTCATCTGCCTGCATCATTGCGCGACTAGAGCGTGTGGGTGGTTAAAGGGCTTGGTGGAGGTGAGTTGCAAAAGTTGCTGAGCGTGCACTATACCACGGAAGACGTTTGACATGGAAATGCATTGAATGAGTTCATGAGAGTGTATTTGTTTGCCTGCGTCCGGGGTTGCTGAACATTTGAAGATGATTAGAGAATTTGACTTTGGTGCTTGCCTTCGCGGCGGAAATCATTCTTTTAGCAGACTGTTGATGAGTGAAATTCGACACTAAAACACCAGTGCCACCGTCATTAGAAGTTGTTCAACTTGAATTTTCCCTTTTTAGTCAATGACAATGACAGATTTTCTGCTTGTCATGTTTCAACTGCTGTCAAAGTGACATTCAGCTGTCAAAATACTTAGAAAGCCTTGCCATTTCACGTATCGTTTCACGCTTGTCGAAAGAGTGAAAACTACTCCAAAATAATATCAAATCGTCTCAGTTACGTAAACATTACGGAACGTGCATTTCGTCGCAATATCGGAAGTTGTCGCAGCTTGAGTGTGCAATTCGCCGCAACGTGGAAAAGTTTTAGCGTAAAGTGAAGGAGAACTCTGTCTGGGCCTGACCCTCTGTCATCTCGATGTCTGGATGGAACAGTTGGTTAAGTGCCTGCCCCGGTTCGAATCCCAGTGAGAGCTATGTAAGTTTATACGTTTTTACCTGGTTTTCAAATCTGGTCCAGTCACCATTTGTCGTTGGGATCAAATTAACGGCACTATTAGTGGGCTGGTCGATTAGTGGTAACAGTCAGACTGTGGTTACCGCAATGCACCAACATGGTCTAAGTGTGCTGGTGAATTCACAAGCAGGCCCTTCCCTGCCCAGAGCCTTCATCGATTGGCCGCTACAATCATGCGACTTGGCACCACTCGCTTATTTCTATGTGTACGTCAAATCCTTGGATTTCAATAAGCAAACCCAGTATTTGAGCGAATGGTCGCGATCTCTGAGAGCACAGCCAGTGAAGCAAAGGCAGGCATTTGAATGATTTGCTACCTCTGTCAAATTATTCAGTATGAAAAAGTGCCCGTGCGACTTTTTGCTGGTTTCGTTATAAGAACCGGAAACCGAAGACTTAAGTGACCGTGTATCTCATTTTGGAACATATATGGTCACGACCACGGCCTGCCCGAGCCAAATGAACGCCGTGTTTAAGTCCATTTGGGGCCCGATTCTAGTCTTTTCTAGCACAAGTCGCTTCCAGATTACACAAGAGTTAGTCTTTCAGTGCGGGTCACATTTGTGTCATATTAGCAAATGTCCATCATCTCAAGATATCTCCGTTCATATGGAATCATATGAGCGCAACGCACATGATCTATTTCTTCACGTATGAAATTCATTTTACAAATACGGAATATCCTACCAAGGCTACTACAGAAATAAATTCTGCGCGAGTTACATGCCGCAACATATCGCTGCACCTTCCACCTTGGCAACAATATATCTAAGCACTTGTTGTTTATTTATTGCACATACACATCACCTAATTCTGTCTAGTAAGCGCTTTTTCGTGTTCCTTCATTATCTAAGTTTTTACAATTCAATTAATTGTAGACCTTTGAATAAATCGGCAAAATTATACTTGGAATATTGGAAATGTTGCTAAAGCTTGAATACTTTGTTTCAATTGTGTCCATCCCTTCCTGAGCATAATTCGCGCTTCGCTCAAATGAACAGAGAACTGAGTTTACTATTTTGAGATGTTTTTCTATGGAAATTCGAGCAGATCATTTTTCTGCACGCTTCGCTCAACTTTGTAGGATTTTTTTAATCGTGGCTCTTTTCGAACTAGTTACTTGTGTGTGATTGGTTTCTTGTGTGAACAGATGAAATCAGGAAAGCGTTTATTTACTTAGGCGCCCATAAGAGCTTGGCGCCCTGCACAATAAATATGTGCATGTCTTTTTTTTTTTTTTTTGTAATTTTGTTTTTATTGTATGAAATGTAACTTACATGCTAGACAAAATAACTTAAAACTAGCTTAACTAACTTCACAATTCATAAATTGTTCTTAATACTAACCTACTGACCCTATGCGGGTACTCTAAGCTAATCTAATCTACTTTATAATGTGCCTTTCGGCTTAATCTACTTGTTTTTTTAGTCTTTAGTGACAAACTTCATTTATTTATTTATTTATTTGAAAAGAAAACTTATAAAAAAACTTGGCTAAACTTACTTACCTACTTAACCTACCTTATACTAACTTACCCTAACATAAAACTTAGGACTATCATAACTATGTCCATAACAGTACGGACGCGTGCACCAGGGCGTATATGTTATGTATATGCTTAACATATATAATTTATACGCCGTGGTGCACCTTTTTTTTAGGTTTTTTTTTTTTTTTTTTTGTTTTTGTTTATATACATATTTTTTTTTTCTTATCAACTACCTTAAAACCTATGTAAGCTGGCCACCATGGTCAGCTACCGGGTCGTTTAAAAAGCCCAGCGGTGGCGGAGACTGGTTTTGGTATAACCACCAGTAAAATTGCCGATCTTTGGCAGACTGCTTTCTATCTCGAGCGGGGATCGCTCGACTGAACCGAAGAAGATCCTCGTGGGTGCGAGCGACATCCGGTTCGTATTGGAGTCGCCTGTCCACTGTTCGGCGTACGACATGGAAGATTATAGGGCATCCGTCTGTATCCTGTATTAGGCCAAGCGTGTCTAAATAGAGGAATGCTTCGGGAGGAATAAAGCCGTTAAGGCGCACCCTTTCATGGTACATAATATTGGGGTAGTAAGCCCCGAAGATCAGACTGTTGGAAGAAGTCATAGCTCGTGCAATGTGCCTTCTGATCAGCTTAATAATAAAATTATCTATCCTGTTCACGTTTGCCTCGTTGTACAGGACTTGGTTAGGATAGTACTTCTTGTACTCAGACTCGGGTGTACGATACAACCGGAGACAGGTCCGAAGACACTGTCTCTCGAACAGCCTCATCTTTTCCATCTGGGAAGGACTCACGTTGAACCACAATGGACAACCGTACGCCATGATTGGCCTGATAAGAGCCATGTAGCAGATTACCTCCATCCTGGTATCAAGTTGGCTACTGAAAAATAACCTCCTTGCCGCAGCAAAGGCCTTTCTGGCTTTCGTCAGAGCAATATCTATATGTTTGTCAAAATACAGATATTGATCCAGCCAAATGCCAAGATATCTTACTACACTTTTCACAGCTAACGGCTGTCCTTGCGGGTCAACTATGCCGAACTTGCGCCAGTTTAGGCGAGTATCCCGCGAAGCCGTGTACAGCGGGGTCCTGAAAAGGATAGTTTCACACTTCAAGAAGTTGATAACCAACTTCCAGTCGTCGCAAAATCGCTGAATTTTTTCGAAGTCACGCTGCAACAGGCTATTTATTACTTCGACCTTCGTACCTGATCTTTACGCTACTAGGTCGTCGGCGTACGCAATTAAGTGCGGCATGGAACCTATAAGTTCTGCAGTGAATATTGAGAACAAGATCGGCGAACCAATAGCCCCCTGTTGCAGACCATTTTTAATGTCAAAGACCGTGGTAGAAGTTACGTCGCCACTTTTCACGACGAACTTTCTACCTATTATCATGTCATAGATTATTTATAGCAATGGTTTACTTATACCAAGCCTGACCAGCTTGAGGAAGAGGCCCTCCAACCAAACGGTGTCGAACGCTTTCTCCAAGTCAATCAGGCAGGCACCCGTGCATTGTTTTTTGCCTTTATTCCATTGAATGTCGGACACCAGTTTGGACGCGGCATGTGTGGTTTCATGCCCCGCCCTGAATCCGAATTGGTTGTCCGGTAATATGTGCATGTCTTGTTTTTACGTTATGCAGGAATACCTCGATTTAAGTCGCTAATTAGCTCGACGTAAGTCGAAAATGACTGAAACACTGAAAATTAGAAATTCAGACAACAAAGATTTTAGGTGAATTCATTCATTTTACGTTTTTCTTTTTTTAATTATACATGTAAAGCCGCCTAAATCAGTTGAGACTTTTTCCATGGCCTCCTGATTGTGGTCCCTTTACGCAGATATCACTTGCCTGGATCCCTTCTCTCACTGACTGCTGGCATCCAACTCCATGGAACCCCTGTTCCAATATCTCAGCTCTCCTTGTGATGTAAAGATGTCCTCCATCCTTGATCCCTTGTGATTTCCCTCTACACTCTCATGTACACTCTTCCCTGGGATCCCCATCAAGTTTCCTGTTGCGTCGCTCTCTTCGCTTTCCCAGCCCATGAAACGGCTCAGCTCCTCAGCCCAGCATGCCTTGGCGACAGCGCTTTCCCTTACCATTTCCTCTTGTGTCGGTTTGGCTCCATGTTCTATGCTCTCGAAAGTTGTCGATAGATCCGGATCGTTCTCCTGCTCCTTTCGGATCCGTTCCAGCAAGCACTGCTGCTCCATTAGTGACTCTCCTTCATCGGCTTCTATGAAGGTTCTTCCGACGACTATGTTCGTAGCTGGTGCTTCAGTACCCATAATGTGTGCCTCCGGAAGTTTCGGTTCCAAGCGTTTTTGCTGTTTTTCTGAATTCAGCTTGTTGTCGAGCTTCTGGGCCTCAAGCAAAGCCGGGTACTAAACCTAGTTGACATATAAATTCTTGTGACTTGTGATACTCTGTCCAAGGCGTCGATGTTGTACGTCCTTTCATGAGGACAGTTTCGTGTTCCCCTCGTTGACCGCAGTCATTTTAAACACCGTAAAGTGGTCCCTAGACGCTCGTTTAGTCCCTAGACTGTTCATCTGTCTTCAGAGCTGTGCAATTTATTGTGAAAAACTAAAAGGCTTTTGTCTGCAGGTACAATATTTCTTTATTGATTTTTCAAGTGTCGACCAGTAAACACCTCAGCGAGGTTGTCTAAACAAATATTAGAGGTCAATTAAATGATTGGAAAAAATATTGCAACGTCTGGGGCACTGTTTTGTAATTTTGCACAAAAATGAATTGAGCATCTAGGGACAGCTTAAAGCCATCATTCTGCCAATCACGTCAACGTCATGCTGTGCCTCTTGTGCTGGCATGTGAGCTTTGCAGGGTCTGTCGTTGAAGAAATGACATGAAAGCGCGTTGACTAACAGTGAATTCGACAACGACTTTGACGGTGCAGCGAGGATTTCTCTATTCAATAAGTCGAATAATGCTTCCTACAGCCACACATCGACTTAATCTAAACGTAGGTCCTTCAGTCTTCACCTTAGAACGAACCTAAGTAAGGTGAAGATCGCAACATTTAAAGATAAGAGGCCACAGGAAAAAGTGGTCCAAGTCAGATTTATTTCTTAAACTTACATATGTGGCCTCAAACCTAACAGTTCATGTTATCCACTTAGGAGAGTAATAATGTCACATGAGAGCCCAATTCAACCGGGAAAATTTATAAATACGGCGGAAGTCGTGTAAGCACTACATCCATTCGTGTGCAAGGTACCCAGTCGTTGAGGTATTTTTAGAGGAAAGTACTCAGCATCAGGCTTTCGCCGATTGATGGGAATTGCTTCTAGGAAATAAAACAGTTGCGCCTCAGATTTCGGAAAGTCGTCACAAACAGATGAACAACCCGTTTTTATACACAACGAGTGACAAATTAAGTGCAGCTTCTGGACTGGCGGTGTCCTTGGATAGTATTAGTATTATTTTTGATGCTGAAACATTTTGACTGGCTTTTTTGCCTGCAATAGATGCTATTTAAGTGGTCGGCCACATGCCGGACAGTTAGTGAGATATTGGCGGAAGTGCGTGACAAATTTCTTGAACGTGCGATTTCTGGATGCGAAGGCTTAAAATTGAACGCTGTGATTGGCAGCACTAGATTTCACGTGAAAGTATGTCAAGGATAAAATTTGTTGTTTGCAAAAACAAAACGTGATGAAAAAGATGGTCTAAGGTGTGGCATTTTGAATGCAAATGTGTGGAGAAGGCGTAGAGTGCAGGAGGCGAACATTCAATTTTTAATGAAACTCAGAAAAATGATTTGAATGCGCATGAAATTGAATTTATTTGACTGATCATATTATGGCATTAAATCCGCGGGTGTCGCGTACTTGGCGGATGAAGGTTCAATTTCCACGCACTCTTCTTCCAGGAAACTTTTTTAAAATCATGTTTCTGTAACGCTCGCCGTTGACTATGACTGACCATCCTTGTATACAATTACATACCTATCCTAGGTCTCCAATAATAATCCTTTAAACAACCTCCTTAATAAATCAAAATAGGAATAGTGGAGAAACCCATTATACATGGATGAGTTTCGAGGCTTCTCGAAATGGCCCTCCGTGTCGGCATAAAGCTGTAGATCCCATCCACTCGTGAACACATCACGAGTGGTTGCTGCGAACCTAGGCCCTTGGCCTCTACGGACCGTAGCGCCACCCATATTACTACGTTTTCCCAACGCGATGAGTAGTCTGCCTCACCAAAAGAGAGGGATCGCTGTTCCGACGATTCTTTGGTCTTCCCGCAGAAGTGTCTTCCACGGTGCCCCTTCCATTTTCCGAAGTCCAGTTTTATATGATTTTAGGGATTCCTTATATGAGTCCCAGTCAAGAGTCTCTCTTGTGCTCTATGCCTTGCGGATTTCTTAGCAAACGAATGCTAAAGTTAAAACTTTTCAAATCTCAACCCCACCGGATAAGCCGCAATGGTTTTCTTTCGAAAAAGCCAGCTCCATAGAACAATTCGGAGCAAGGCGGCCCATCCCATCTCGGCCTTGACACATTCACTTTGTCACCGCCACCTCCAACATACGACAATATGTTGAACTCGAAAGTACACCATTTTCCACTAACAGCAACCGAGGGCAAGAGGGTCCCTCTTAATCAAGATAAACCACTCCTATCCACCCATCCACCCACAAGCGTACCACAACCCAGGACATAAACTAAATTAAATATTTACAAAAATAGTTAGGTAAATCACCTCATTATCCCGTGTAGCCCCTTGCGGCACCACAAGCTGGCTCGTAGGTGCTGCTGAAGATGGTAGAAAATTGCTAATGGCAGCTCCGGAATTTCCTTGTCGCACACATCTGCCACCCGAGGCCCGTTGGCACGCACCTAAAAATTAATCACACCCCTATGAGAGATTAATGCCTTAGCATCTTCCCCCGCCCCTCTCTCACCGCCCACCCGGAGGTGCTTCTGAGTGCTGGGTGCTAGGTGCCGCTGATGGAAGCTAACTTCGCTCGGTTCAATGCCAGCCCCACGCCCCCGACCAGTCAAATCCAATTAATTACATTCTCATAATTAAGTTGTCCTATTATCCGAGCACACTTCGCATGTCATATGTACCAGCGCCGGCTAGAGGCGCAGGCGACTGTGCCACCTCCGAATAGGACAGATTACAAAAATCCACAAATTAACAAGTTAATTACTTTTTTTCCGGGCGACGACGCACGTCGGCACGTTGGCACGTCTCCGTGCGACGGAATGCGATGCAAAGTTTACGCTTTAATAAATAAATGATTAAACTTAATGAAAGGCGCCATTATTAGCATTCTAATTGGAGGCTTTCGGTGTGGAGCAGCGCGGCGGCAGCAGCGTTACGAGTGTGTGAACACAAGCCAGCCCTGGGTCGGGTGCGAACTCCGCAGCAGTGCCGTGCGTGTGGAGTGCATTTCGCACTTATTCGGGGAATGCCTCGTTTGCATCCATGGAATTCAATTTAAAACTTTTCCCTCCACATACCCCCATCCACGTCGGAATCGGCGCTCTCGACGTGGTAGGCACCTCGGAGTTATGTCGTGAATTCTCGTTTTTTGCCCACGTGCTTTCGAGGCTGTACTCGGCGGTGTGAGCAAAGAGGACATCCATTAGGACTGATGGAAGATTGGCTTGGGACCGGAGCCGACGCAGAGCTAATTTATGCAAGATTAGGGAAGTTTCTACATCTAAACTGGTAATAGTTTGATGTTCTTTGAATCGAATCAGTGGGGATGTTAATTTGTGCGTAGAAAGTGGAATTTATCAATCATCTGCCTTCTCAGTTTCTCTTTCGGTGAATTGACTTCGTTTCGTAGGTGGACTGAAATGATGTTTATTGTTTCGGTCTTGGACGTACGAGTGCGAAATGCCAGATCCTTAGTCTGATGGCTTTGGTACAGGTCCAAAGCCCCGATGAAAGGGTTTCGGTTCAAAGGCGTCTTGGTCGAAAAAACGTTGCGAAGTTTGATTTTATCACATTTAGGTTTTTCTAAACCCAGTTCCCAGTAGATCAGTGGCCAGATTAGGTCCATTGGTCTCACACGAGAAATCTGCATTTTCTGGAGGTGCCCTTACGACCTTGCGGCCGTGATTTAATTAGACTAACAAGTCCATTGTGCAGTGTACATGAATTGCAATTACATTTACTACATTAGACCTTTTGCTGCCAAAACCATCCGGACTGCTTTAGAAACTTCATGAGGTTTTTCAGTTCTATGTCACACACGTTCTCCAGCTCTGTAAAGAAGTAATTTCCACAGGCATTGTGCCTTATCCTTGTTAAAGCTGGGTATTCGCAAAATAGATAAATTCTCTTCCCTGCAGCTTCTGCAAAAGTCGCTGTATGGCATGGTAAGTGGCTACCCGTGAGTGCCGGGTAAGGGCTCCTACTAGCGTTCTCAGTTCCCTGTGATTGATGTCGATCTTTTTTTGCTAAGCATCGTCATTTGCATTTCTCCTATTTCCAGATTGAGCCAACATGCTCTGGCTGTATCCAGGGCTTCGTCCGCCAGTTTTCAGAAGCGCCGTGATTACGTGGAGAGTGGATTGCCCCAGATTCCCTTTTTCCCTAGGCTGTCCGCTTTTTCGTTCCCCTGAATGCCAGTGTGCCCTGGTTCCCAGCATACGGTCACCACGCTAGTCGAGGATATTTCACTGACGTTCTGTCTGCATAGCCTGACTAGTTTCGATGTCAAGATGTCTGACGTTATGGCTTTTACTGTGTGTGTCTGTGTTTAATCCATCTGTTGGTTATGTTGAGTTACTTCACGTGATTGTGACGAACACACACAAGTGCACTGGTTGGCTCTCAAGCCTTATTACACTTTAAGAATCACTATTATTTACTACAAAACTCTTTGCTGCCTTTCAGGCTGAACTGATTCACAATTTGAAGACTATAAAATCCCAAATAGAACTTTACTAATTCTTCAACTGAACTGAAGCCATCGTCCCGATATTTATACCCCCCGTCTAGATCACACTGTCGCCACAAGTCTATGGAATTTCCCCGCTGACTCATATATACAGAATTCCTTGCAAGCTGTCAGTGTATAGGTGGCGACATCTATGATTTGATCGTCGATGCTGATGAGTTGATCGTTCTTCTAACTGCGTATAGATGGCGTTTTTGTTTTTGTGGTGGTTGGTGTCCTGATTATCTCGTCTTATACTATTCACGTCACAATGTTAGTAAGAAGAATTAAACGCCTTTCACCTCCACTTGTAATAAAAACGCAAGGGTCCATTGTGTTTGGTTTTAGAAAGGACATCTTCAACATGCTTGTGAACTTCCTATTCCAGCATCTGGATACTTGTTCAATCCGCGAAGTCACTCTTCTTCATCCGTCATCAAATCCTTGAGGTTGCTGCATAATAATCCAAATCACCGTTTAGAACTACTGTCTTCACATCAAATTCCGTCAGAGTTAGTCCTGCATTCGCCGTTAGAACATGTATTGAACGGACGTAAACTTTGCTACAGGGCTGAATGTCTTCACGTAGTCTACTCCATCTTAAAAACACCTGGCTTTAAATTTTCGTTCTCCACTTGTGCCTTAGGCTCCATACTGCGCAAATTGATTTGAACAAAAATCAAAAGAGTTTTGATTTTTCCTCAGCCAACTGCACAAACTGTGCAAACGCCCCCATGCACATGCACTGCACAAACGTCTATTTGCACAGTTCTTTTGTGTAATGAATGAACGGCCTAAGTTCTTCAGCTTATAGGCCCACATGTTGTTGGCGATACCTTTCCAATCGGATGGACGCTTAGCTCAATATAGCATGTTCGGTTTTTTAATAAACTGTTCACCTACTCGTCCATCGCCGCATCCAATGTGTTGCATCGTTGCCTGCTACAGCAACCCTATAGTTGTACGGCTCAACCTGTACGAAGAAGGCATGTGTTTCAATTAAGTTGCACACACTTGAACTACCTATATTTTCTTTAGGGAACTTGTTCGTCTTTATCACTGACGTCCTCATCACTGGAACAGCATCAATATCGTCGTCATCAGCATCAGCAGTTGCTCCTCTTTGATTGGAATCGCTTGCAGAGTTAAAGTCATTTTATTCTAAAACTGCTCCTAAATCTTAAACGGGGTGAGATGGACCCCCCTAAAAAAAACTCCTCTAAAAAATATCATTATCAATTCTTGGCCCCAAAGTTATCGTACTCGTGGGCTCCGCTTAGCGTTGATGGAAATTTACCTGAGCCTCGAATGGCCACATCGTCGGTGTACGCAGCAACTGTGAATCCTTCGGCTTGTTGGTTCAAGCTCAGGTCCAGGTCAACATGTCTAACTTATTTCGATGGAAATGAGTACTCCTTTACTTTCAGTTCAGTTGCGTGTCCCTAGTCTTTATGTATCCTATTTCCAGCGCGCCCATAAAATGAGATAGGAGAGGTCTATCCTTACTTGAGAAACAGCCACAGGCGTCCTATTATTTGCCAAGCAAACCCCTCGTACCATCAAATTACCTTAAATCGAAAGGTCCTCCTTTTCGTGGTTTGAACATCAATGCCTACTCGTGCACACATACTTCCTGTATTACGCGCACATCCAAGTGTGGTAAGCGTCTCGTGGGAATTAGGCACATTACCCACATTAACGGAGACACCCCAGAGTCACGAATTGTTGCGGTGAGATTTAACATTGTTACTCAAGAGCCACAATCGATTCCGGGGAATATTGGTAACGGGGAGCACAACAGCATCTGCAAAGCGAGAGAAACAAACACAACACAATCTATGACTGGCGGTGTTGTCAGTTGATATATGGATGATATTTTCGCAGGAGCCCTGGGGACATCCCGGCAGCACCGGCATGAGAAATAGCAGCGAATGCCAAAAGTTGCTCTGAGTCAGACTCTTTGATTTCTGCTCCAGGAGAGTACTGGTATGACGCAAAGCGAAACCCTGTCCCGAGACAGGATTGTGTGGATAAGAAATTCAAAGCTCAACATGCTTACAAAGGCGGATAAAAAACGGAGGCGTAAGCAAATATTTGGTGCCATTCATATGAGCCGTGAACTCCTAACGCCGCGAAGTATGCAAAAAGTTTTCTCATCGACTAAAATGTCAACAATAATTAGTTTAAGTATCATTATTTCATTTTATTTATAATTTTTTTAATTACCCTGAACATTATAATATACTATTCTTGCTAAAGTACAGGGCTTATAATATTATTGCTTATATAACTTAATTCGTGCGGTTTTTTCGTCTGATCGCATATTCCGGGCGTTTTTCGGCTACTGCTCTCTTCAAACGGATTAATTGTGTTCGGTAGCGTTGTCCATTGATGGTTTCACCCGGTTTTAGTAGCTCACAAAACAGCACACCCTTCTGATCCCACCAAATACAGAGCATTACCCTCGCGCCATGGGTATTCCGCTTTGCCGTTGATTTGGATTTTGGTTGGCCGGGTTGGCCGGGTTTCACATATGATTTTTTGCGCTTGGGGTTGTCCTAATGGATCCATTTTTCATCACCGCGTCGTTTGTCATGCGTGTCGTGTCCCCGCAAAAATACTGTTTCAGGCACAAAGATCGACATATTTGAGTGACGCTTCAAATGAATGACATATACTGAAATGACGTACAATGACAGTAGCTTTCCAACGCATGTTCCAATGGAATAATTACAATGGAATAATAAAGGGTGATTTTTTAAAAGCTATAGGAAAGTTTTTCAAAAAAAAAAACACATAAAATTCAGAAAAATGCATGAAATCTTTATTTGACTCGATAGTACGGTCCATATAATTTAATGTTTGAGGATTATTTCATGCAAATGTTGACCTTGACTGCGCCGCAAATGGTCCATCCGCTTAGTCCAATTTTGGCATACTCTTTGAAACATTTCGGCCGGTATCTCACGAATAAATGCTTCAATGTTGCCTTCCAATGCGTCAATTGAAGCGGGCTTGTCTGTATGGACATGAGCTTTAACATAGCCCCACAAAAAATAGTCTAAAGGCGTTAAATTGCACGATCTAGGCGGCCAATTGACCGGTCCCGAACGTGAAATAAAATGTTCACCGAACTCGCCTCTCATGCGGCACCGTCTTGTTGAAACCACATGTCATGCAAGTCAAGCTCTTGCATTTTGGGCAAAAAAAAGTTGGATATCATCTCACGGTAGCGCTCACCATTCACAGTTACGTTACGATTCGCATCATCTTTGAAGAAGTACGGTCCAATGATGCCACCAGCCCATAAACCGCACCAAACTGTGACTTTTTCTGGATGCATTGGTAGCTCTTGCAATGCTTCTGGCTGATATGCACTCCAAAATCGACAATTCTGCTTATTTACGTACCCATTGAGCCAAAAATGAGCTTCGTCTTAAACTGACCATAAAATGGAAGAAGCGCGCGATGAACTTAGTTCTTAACAGAGCACGCATTTTGATAATAAAATTCAGTAATTTGCAAGCGTTGTTCGTTTGTAAGACGATTCATGGTTAAATTATAGACCAAACTGAAGACGTTTGACAGTGAATCAAAACACGAAACGTGCGTCAGTTGTTTAAACTAGTATTGCAGATAATAGTTTTTTTGTGGTGGTTGGTGTCCTGATCTCTCACACGTCATACTATTCACGTCACAATATGAACCGCAAATTTTTGGTACTGTAATTCAGTTGTATGAGCTGATACTCTAATAAACGTACTGCACGGTCATAAAAATGCATTTTTGCTGCAAATTTTTCTGAAGTTAAAACAGTCAATTTGTGTGGACGGATTCTTGTTGCGTTTTATTTAGCTTTAGTTGTATTTGGAAGTCAAAGTCAGTTCGTAGTCATTATCGAAGAGGTGCCTTTGTCTCGTCACTTTCAAGCAATTCAGTCCGAACTAGATGCTCATATTTTCACTTAGCGAAGAAAGAAGTCGACCGAAAATGTTGCCAATCAAGCTTAGAGAGAGTTGGCAGAGTGCCAAATGCCTATCACAGAAATACAACTCTAGATGGCGCAGTTGGTTAAGGGCCTGCCCTTGGCTAGTGGGATCCCCGGTTAGAGTCCCAGTGAAAAGTTAGTACGCCTTTATCTCTCCAATTGCACCAACCTCTTATCACTAATCGTACATTTTGATTAATTTCTGTTGCACCAAAAATAAATTTGAAAAGAATTTAATTGAGTTCTAAAAAGTGAATAGCGCTCAACTTTGCAAATTGTGTGCGAGTGAGATTATTTTCAATTGAGTGATAACTTTAGCAATTTATCATTAAACAGTTTGATTGTTGAAGCGGAAATAAGCTAAGAAAAAAATTGCTTTGCAAATTGGGATTCACATTCGTTGGTCGTGTTGTTTTGGTGAAGAAATAATGAAAAATGTTTCGTTTCGAGAGATTATTTGAAGAACATTCTGAAGAATCAGGTAATGAATCGCGCGGAAGGCGTGTGATAAATCCTGGTATTTATTTCTCCTTAAATTTGGAGTCGTATAAATATAACCGCACAAATTTGCCCTTTGCAAATTGGAAGAGAGTTACAGCATAGCAGCAGACCAAACAGTGACCTAACTGCCTTGCAGCAGCTTTTAACAACCATTCACTGGCTCGGAAATGGAGCACAATAGCCCGGAATAGGCACAATGCACGGAATCCACAAATCAAGTGTATGTACAGTTGTTCACCGGGTGGAAACCGAAATTTTAAATAAGATGATGTACACTGCAATTCGATGCCCAGAAAATAGTCATAATATAGTATAGTCGGATATCATAGTCGAATGAAAATATTCTACGCCGAGTGTATGCCTCCATCTGCGAGGAAGGCGAATGGAGGAGCGGACTCAACCGCGAACTCTACGAGCTGTAACACGATGCGGATGTAGTCCGAAAGGCAAAAATCCATCCACTGCAATGGCTTGGCCACATCGAGTGCATGGACACCAACGCTGCAGCTAAGAGGGTCTTCGGAAGGCATTAGTTGCTCAGGCTCGGATCCACCATGGGTCGCCGGCCTGATAAGTAAAAAAAAAAACCAAAATTACATTTTACGTGAATTATGGGACACCCTTTGCATTCTAGCGACCCGCACCGGCAAGGTAGATAATAATGTGATGTCAGTGTGGAGTGATCAATTATACAGTGAAACTTCTCCATAACGGACATCCACCCGTTCTAAGGGGTAGCGTAAGTGATGTCACGTTCTACCTTCGCTCTTGGTGGTATGGCCAAGCTGAATCCTGCCTCTGCTGCCGTACTCTCCTGCATATTCTAAAAAAGCCACCGAATAACTTGAAATTTTGATGCAACATTTCCCAGAGCCATGCAAGTTTTGTTTAGTCAGGTGTCCGATTGCATGTGCGGATCGAATCGAGTACACAAACCAAAACAGAACTGATATCCAGTCGACTCTCTATAACTCGAAATTGTCGATAAAAGTACGTTTACCCCGCACCCAAATCCGACATTTCAGGGGAATAATTTCGAAATCCAATTTTGCGTTCGCACTGCAACTTCAGCATTTCAAATGACAGCTAGTGTCAGAATTTATTACGCATATTTTTTTCTGATTGGAAATCAGAAGTGGTTAGCTAGCTACATTAATTTAATGATGAAATGAAGAAATGCCCTGAATGGACAATGAACCAAGAACTGTTGCGTAGAGCTTGACAGCAACTCTTGGCAGCAGAGATCCAACATCGAAGGAATAGGCCCTGGGAAACGGACATTGCAAGGATGGTCCTTATTTGGACACCGCAAGGAGTGCGCAGACGATGTCGACCAAGCTTTATTTGGAGACGGACCATTGAGAAGGAGCGTAGAATAGGCTCTGGGAAACGGAAATTGCAAGGCTGGCCCTTATTTGGACACCACAAGGAGTGCGCAGAGCAAAACGACCACGCTTACTTAGAGACGGACGGTTGCGAAAGAGAAGGATCATCGACAGGCCGCCAGTCTGTGTCATGCTACTGGTATTTCTTGGTGATATTCACCACCCAACAAAAGTAATTGTACTAAAACCGGAACAAATTCAGCACTTTCCCTCAGTAATCCTCGCGGAATATAAGCAAAGATAAGTACATAGTGCACATTTCATATTCCAACCTCATTTCGTCGGAGGATATTTCCCCATTCTAGTACCATCCTACCAAACTGATAAAGTGACACTTGGAATTGACCTCGAAGAAGGTAAAGTTACCACTAAATGTCAATGTTGTCATGTGTTTCAAACATTTAACGCTGTTGAAGGCGTTCTAAAATGACGACTCTTTTCATTTGTCCAACAATTCGTTTTGGAACAATCTGGGTTTCCTAACAAGCAATTCTGGAGAGTTCACAAAATATCCGATTTCACATTGCAGAATGTCTTGGAAGAGACAAAAAAAAAATCTCACATGTCCTATTTGCAGATTTCAGCCACCAGCTTGCCATATTTAGTCTTGACATTTCCACAAGCCTGTCAATTTGTGCAGTTTAACGCTAATGAATTCTGTCTCCTCTATCATGAGAGATATGCAATATTGGGTTGAAGTTACCATTTTAACGATGTTCACCTTAACGGAGGTGTTCTAGAAAATGGCAATCCAAAGTCATCAGATGTTTCCTTTTCTAAACATTTTTTCAACCCACTTTTTGAAAGTGAAGTGTCAACAGAAAGCACTCTCTCAAGCAAATCTTGCAACATATTCGTCACGTTACTCTTATTTCACTCATTTCTTAACAAACGGCAGAACAGTAGGACAAGGCAGTATTTAGGACCTTGGTTGGACATTTGCATTGCTTTTCTTTGAAGTTAGCGTCGTGTTTGATGCATCAAGGTCTATGAAGAACTCATCGCTACCTTCACGTCAACTTTCACTTCATCAACATTATTCTTAAGCAACTGCATACAGTTCATCGTTCTTCCTTTTCCATTTGCTCCAGCGCTACAGGCCGGGAGGATGTTGGTTGAACACTAGGCCAAGCCTTTCCAACAAACGCGATCTTTCGCTAAATGCCTCCAGTTTCTCACGCCGAGTTGGTTGAAGCCCTTCTCCACCTGGCTTAGACGCGGGTGTTCTCTCTACCCGAGTCCCAAGGCGAAGACTCGGCGGCAGCTGAGTTTTTCATACTCTCCATATGGCCCAATCATCTTAGCCGTTGTCCGTAGACGCTTGACCACGCTCATGTCGGTGCATCGTACAGTTCTTGGTAGAATCTCTGCAACATGGCCAAAGAACTTTCTTCTCGAAGAGACCAAGGATCCTAATAAAAAACCCCATAGATCCACCATCTATTCGTAGTTTTCAAGACCGCATATCACAGCGTCCATAGGGACGAGCTGTACAACGCCATGCCTAGTTCTGACATTTCTGCCAAACTCGTCAGGAAAACTAGGTTGTGCAGAAGACGATGGAGAATTTTGGCTGCTACATCAAGGTCGGAAACTTCCACGTCGAAAAAGGTTTTTGGCAAGGCGCTCTTGAAGCAGTGACATTGTCAACATCATTCTTAAGACGGTCGTGTAGAACTCACTCGCCAGCACAAGAGACATGATCTTCCAAATGTCAGCAAAATTAAATTCCACATGTGGCGTGAGCTGTGTGACATATAGCACCGTCTTGGTCGTTTCCCTTTAGATGCTGGGTCTGTTGATTTTTTAAGACTAAATGCCCATGTCTGCGGGACACCGAGTTCTTTTGAAAGAATTTCACACTCTCACGGTCATCGTCTATGTTTTTTGCAGATCTTGCATATCATCGACGTACTGGTCTGGGTTTGTTGTTTACTGAACCAGTGGAACAAATAGTCTTCTTGATGAGACGATTATGGGGACCGTAAAATGGACGCGTAACCTTGCCCGAACAGAACACCAATTTTGATCCATGGTTACTTGGCAAAACCAGACTGAATAAATGACAGCCAATTTGACAGATGTAGCTTCCACAATATGGCCGCTGTCAACGGTTAAAGTCCGGAAATCCGCTTTAAATGTCAAAAGGTAACTGCATTCGCAGGCGCAGTTTTCGCATAAGCATGCTTCAAGGCTGAATGACAAACTTCAACAGCTTGCTCGATCACCATCGAAGTGTACCTGTTCAGGGCTGCAACAGTTGGGTGAAGTTGATTGATTTCTCATCTCGCCTGCCTCAGGAGAATAAACAAATAATCCCTTCCACAAGCACAATGAAGTGACAGTACAAATCAGTGCATCACTCTTGACAGGAGTCATAAGCACGTGGCAGTTCAACTCGTGACACACGTTCACTATGCACATACATTTCCCCTGTCACTGCTTTAATCAATTCTGCAAAGTCCCTCTTTCAATCTTTTCCAATTAATGATTGTCCTCTTATTGCCTGTCACGATACACGACACGATGCACATTGCACACACAATCCAGACTCATTACATCCCCGACCATGCCGCGTGCCACTTTAAAGTGATTCCACAATACATCACAGCTTCTGCTCCTCCACCCAACCACCACTCCTCGTTCATTCGTCCTTTTGTCCTCTCGTCCACCCACGGAGACTGTGAGGGCCACTTTTAGCTGTGCTATTCTCTGCTGTGATGCTATTTTTAAGTAAACACAACTATAAATTACTATGTCCTTTGCGCTCCTTCGTCGTTCTCCGACGTCCCCCATGACGGTTCACAGCCCACTCCCGCTAGCGACGAGCGACGCTTGGAGGCAAATCGAACAAAAAAAGGAAAAAATAAACAGGCCAGTTGGCTGCAATGATGTATGGAGACGTGAGCACAATGGACTGATGTGTGCCTTCCAAGGATCCACGTCATAGATGTAATTATATTACCCACGCGTGGGAACATTCTATTTCGTGCTGTGCACCTCATTTTTTTCGAAAGTCAGCCCGGAGATGGGGTTGGAATGAGTGGCGTGACTCAACTCAACCATAACTAGGCACAATCGACTTCACGGATCTCTAGACGAATGCCAGCGGTCAGTCACCACGAATGGATTGACGGCGTTCTGTGCACTCAGGTGACTTCCTTACAACACCCCTGGCCAGTCCAAAGCGCACCGGACCCCTGCTGCCGTCAAAACATCCACCCTCCTGCGGAGCGGGGTCTGCGCCAGGCCAAGAAGGAAATTCCTCGATTAATTCGAATTAGGTCACGAAGTTACAACCATTTACCATCTGAACTGGGGGTGGCTGATGGGACTCCCCGTCTCCTTGCAAATAAATACGATTAAATACGAGTAGTTTTTGATTATTTAGCCTGTTCATTGTTTGTCATCACTGTTTGCTTGGGGGACACTACAGTTTGACTAATTCAATGATCCCCCTCTCTTCCAGTTCTATGATGTCACAGACATCGTTGAGGACGCTGCCCACGAGTTTGGTGAGTTTTTATCGGGGAAATTCCCAACGCCCACGGAGCTGAGCATCACGGAACAGGTGCGGGACGAGGTGAGGAGACGTGCCAACAAGCTGGCCAGTGACGCTCTGCAGCAGGACGATAATCTATTGGCGTTCGCCATTGCCGCACCCAGCATTCATACGGTTGTGGTGAAGTTTCGTGATAATGTAACGGTAGGTGCCTTGCTGTAAATCGTTCGTTCGTGTGTTTTTTTATTTTTGTTTCATGTCGTGCCTGTTTCTGTGTACTTGATTTTGCAGATACCACCGCATGAAGTTCACAATAAGTCATTCCTGGGGAACTACTGGCGGGAGCTTGGTTTGGCGTGGAACAGCACGGACGGCACGCAGGAGTGGAGTGCACCGTTTAGGGACTGCAACCTACTGAAGGGGCGTTGGCTGTGGCCATTCCGGATATCGTTTGCAGACTTTCGAATCAAGTGAGTAGTGGAATCCTTAATGACAACGATGTTCAGCAGGGACAGTGGGTCATGGGAATGGATTTGTTGCATGCGATGGTTCGGTAGCATGCGATAAGCGGTTCAGCTGACAGGGATGGTGATCCTAGATAGTTGAGATTGACTGGATTTTGAGGCGGGCGAAGGGGGATTGAGAGGACTTTTAAATCCCATGACCAAACTGTCAAGACATTCAGTTCACGAAAGAAGGACTTTTACAAATAACAATAGATCCTACCCAATGGAATAAAGTGAATGATAAGATTATCTTTGGAGTGCCACAAGGATCGAAGCTGGGGACAATTGTATTCATTCTGTTCACAATGAGCTACTTCGTGCCTTTAAAAACAGCATCAATTGTCACCCAAATGTTCCTGGATACCGCAACACGAATAATACAAAGCGAGTTCAAAGCGTTTAAAAACCAAGGTGTCAAGAATATCACTCGTCAGGGCAGAAACTTAGGTAGAATACTTATTCGTGCGGTATTTTTTTCAAAATTTTAACGTTTATTTAAAAAATAAGTAGTATTCAAAGTATTGCCCATCTGGAGCTATGACTTTTTCCCATCTTTCTGGCAATTTGTAGATCCCATCCCAAAATAACTGCGCCGGCTAAGCAGCCGAGAATGAATCAAGCCAATTTTTGATATTCTGGTCTGATGTGAACCGTATTTCAGTGAGGGCGTTCTGCATCGACCGGAACAAATGGTAGTCAGAAGGGCCAAGGTCTATAAGGCGGGTGGGGTAAGACTTCCCATCCACTATTTTCCAAGTAGTTCTTAACCGGAATAGCAACGTGGGGCCGAGCGTTGACGTGATGGAAAATAATTGGCTCGTGTCTGGTAGCATATTCCGGGCGTTTTTCGGCTACTGCTCTCTTCAAACGGATGAATTGTGTTCGATAGCGTTGTCCATTGATGGTTTCACCCGGTTTTAGCAGCTCATAATACAGCACACCCTTCTGATCCCACCAAATATAGAGCATTACCCTCGCGCCATGGATATTCGGCTTTGGCGTTGATTCGGCTGGCTTGCCGGGTTTCACATATGATTTTTTGCGCTTAGGGTTGTCGTAATGGATCCATTTTTCATCACCAGCAACAATCCGATGCAAAAATGACTCCCTTTTGTGGCGTTCCAGCTGTATTTCGGACATGCAAAACCGCCTTTCGACGCACCTCGGCTTGAGTTTATGTGGAACCCAATTTCCTTGCTTTTGAACTGAAATGGCTGCTTGAGTGACACCCAAAGATTCTGCGAGCTCTTCTTGTGTTTGGCAACAATCTTCATAGAGTAATGCTTCCAGTTTTTCATCTTCAAACTTTTTTTGGCTGCCCAGGACGTTCATCGTCTTCCAAGCCAAATTCACCACTTTTAAATCGTGCAAACCACTTTTGGCTCGTTAGCTCAGCTAGCGCATGTTCAACATAAACTTCCACCAAAATACGATGACTTTCGGCAGCAGTTTTCTTCATATTAAAGTAATGAAGAAAAACTCCCCGCAAAAAGACTTTTTTGGCACAAAGTTCGGCAGATTTGAGTTGAAAAAAAAAATACGTTGTTACGCTTCAAATGAATGACTTATACTGAAATGACGTACAATGCCAGTAGCTTTCCAACGCATGTTCCAATGGAATAATAACACGACGAATTAAGTTATGGACCCAATACTTCTTGAAGCGAATCTTCCGTTTGCCAAACTACACTCCAAATTACATGCTCCATTTGGAAACAAAAGTGCCTCCTCTGTATCTAGACACTCTTAAATTACGCTTCGAATATTTACTAAAAGTGTTAGGAATGGACGATGAGAGAGAGACTGCCTAAGAAAGCTACAAGAGGACAGCTCGTTGAAACCTGGGAAGAGCTGGGAAATGATTTAGGTGTTGCTGTGCGTATATCCGAAGATATAACCATAATAACTCTAAGAAATTATGTTAAAAACATATTGGAAAGAGTGGGTGTCCAATCTATGAAAGATGTATAGATGAAGCACAATCATCCCAATTGAGAACAGTATACAAGGAGTCCAGAACCGATTTTCTTGCATTTTTTGGAATTAAATTTCATCCTGCATCGTTCAGACTTACTGTAATCTGAACGAGAGAGAGAGGACGTATACCATTTCATCGCAAGGTGCCCCATCTTAAAGGAACTCCGACTAAAGTACTTTGGTATAAGCAACACTTTGGCTGAAGTGCTTAATGTTTTAAATGGCAACACTGGCTGGGATAATTTGCACAAATATTTAGCATCTGCGTTAGGATATAAGCGACGTATAATTGAGGGGGTCTTTTAGTAAATAAATAAGTTACACAAATATTTAGTATTATAATAAGTCAATCAGGTAGACGGCTTTTAGCCACACTGTATGAAACTTAGGAAAAAAAATGAATTGTTAATTGTAAAATAAAAGAAGTAAGTAAGGTTTCTGTAAACTTACTAACTAACCATTCTGCCTTCCAATGTTGCCTATGGTACTCTAAGATGGATGCTAGTGCTGACTGACCACAGTCTGCTCGTGGTGCGCAAATAGTACCTACTTCAAAATCTCTATTTTTGCAGTAAGCCTTCACAAATTTATCGCAATCAGTGATTGTTAAACGATTGATATGTGTCAATGCCGGACCTTCAACTTAGCCTACACAGTCTTGGTTGACAGTATGTATTTGAAGGAGGGCTGTCCACGGATCCGGACCACGGCTTGGACGAGACTTTATATTTATATTGCCCGTATTATTCGCGGTCAATATCATTGACAAGCAATTCATTGAATTATCTTGACTCACTGGTGCTCCATGGAGTCTCATTCAAAGTCACATCATCACATATCCATTAGAGCCAGTCAATCAATACCCATCGGAAGAGGTCTCCTCAAAAGACTCTCTTGTGGCTTCCGCACTTGTCATCAACTGCCTGCAGGACATCCTTTAGGAGAGCAACTCGAAAGCATTCCCCCATGCATCTTGCAAGAACACACAAATACCACTTCCCCAAGCACTATGATTCCCAAACTCTCAAGCGGGAGCATTTTCTTTCAATTAACAAAGTTGCTGTGGAATGGCCACTCGGCCCCTGGCCCACAGTAATAAACTCGAGAGCAAAACTATTTGAGTGCCAGCGACAGATTCGGCCAGCATGAGGACAATGATTGATGAGGCGATGCTAGTTTCGGACTCCGATGTTCATCAAATATGTATCCCTCCGTAAATATCCTTTGTCCCTCCGAACACACATCGCCTCGAAACCAGTTCGGGCGCCATCCCACGCCTCACCCGATTGGCTAATTTGAACTTGAGTAACCCCACCGCAAACGCTAATGCCAGTGTCCCAATCGATTACTCTATCTCCCACTCTGTCTCCTTTCAGAATTGTGGCAGCTGCGTTTATTGCCGCCGACGTGGACCTCTGTAATGATGCGTTGGAAGAGATTTTCGGGCGCCGACACGGGTGAGTATGAGTGGCCAGTGCACACCCACCCACAGACAGCAGACTTGCTCAATTCATAATGGACTCCCCATAAATATACCACACAGCTGTGACCGCAACACAACCTTCTGTTTGCTCACGGAAACGAAACCATCGACAACACGTGACGGCTACACATGCATATGCAAGGACTCGTACTATCTGCCCAATTCGACCCTGCAAGGCTTTCCCGGCGACAAGGTGGAAACAAGCGTAGACTATGACAATTTCTCGTGCATTCCATGCCCCGGAGGGTGCACGACGTGCGACCAGAGTGGTGTCTGTCTGTTTGGCGAGCCCCAGGAGGCTGTATCCATGGAGAATCTGTTGCGTGTCTCTGTGGGGTCAATGCTGGGCTCCTGCATCCTCTGCTGTTTGGCACTGGCGGTGGCGGTTTTCCAGCATAGGAAATGCAAGGTATGTGTGCCTCTGGTTGTTGTGTGCGATGTAGCCACATGGTGGCAATGCAGGAAATGTCTCATTCCGTTCTCCCCTTATTACTTTCAGGCAATCGCATCGGGAATGTGGACCGTGCTGGAGACCATACTTCTTGGGATCATCCTCCTCTATGCATCGGTAAGTTCGGCATCTGCGTTGCAGGCGCGTGCAAGGGGCGCGGGCGGGCCAATTCAATTGGGGATGGAAATAAAATCTCCGATTCGTGCCCATATGCTGGTAAATTAGATTCCTTTATGATCTGCAAATGAAATCGGAATCTGGTTGGATTCCTGAAATGAGAATCGACATGTGCCACCGTTATGTTGGAGGCAACGGATTTGACGATGGGAAGCTGTTTGATTAGTTGTATGCCCTGCATAAGCGGCTTAAATGTCACAGTCGCTCAAATGTGTGCCGACACGATTGGGTGCACTTCTTAAATAGTCTCGTCGCCGATAACCCCAATCCCCGTTTGTACAAGATGCTGAAATCATATAAAGAGTGTTCGATTTAAGGCTTGGATCCTATCCATCGTGCTCAAGAAACGAACAGTCTTATCTTCGGACGATCGATTCTGGACGTAAGGAGACTTAAGCCAACTGAAAAAATTGAGGGCATACACAAAAATAATGCACAATGACCGCAGTAACCACATCGCTCAGTTTCGTTAAGTTTCTTTCAATTTTACACGCTTCTTTGGGAGCGAAATGGATCACTTTCTGCGGATGGAAATGAAACCTAGTGTTAGAATTTTGAGTAATTTCCGAGAATCTTTTTCTGTATACACTGACATGAGCTGCAAATCTGCTTATTTCTGGCTAAAGGCCTTAGCCACAGATTAGAGCAACAGATTTGACTGAACCCCTCACAACTTTCATTCCAGGTTGCCCTTCATTTCTTTCAAGCGTCAACCGAACGCTGTCTCCTAGAGCCGTGGCTGCGTGAATTGGGTTTCATTACCTGCTACGGTGCCATCATTCTTAAACTCTACCGCCATCTGGTGGACTTTCGCACCCGCAAAGCTCATCGTTGGGTATTGCGCGACGTCGATTTGTTGAAGTATCTAGGCACAATGGTGTTCGCTGTGACTTGTTATATGGCCGCATTTACGGCCTCATCTTTGGACCTCATCGAAACCGCTAATTTGACCGGGCTGCGTGAGGTGCAGACGAATACATGCCATCCACTCAAATGGGAATATGTAACACAAATTAGTGAGATTTTAATTTTATGCTTTGGATTAAACCTAGCGGTAGCCAGTCGGAATGCCAACACACAGTTTAGGGTAAGTTCGAATTTACCTCCTCCACAGTCTCGCAAAAAAGTGACCCAACACATGTGTTTTTATTTTTTACGATGATTTGCAGGAAAGGCAGTTCCTTGTTGCATCACTACTTATAGAGTTTATTGTATCGTCTACTTTTTATATAGCAAGGGTAATTTATCTACCCCAATTGAGTCCAGGAGCAATACTTTTAGCGCTCTTTCTACGGTCCCAGCTGACGAATACGGTCACGCTGGGGTTGGTATTTGTGCCAAAATTATGGTATCAGCATAAACAGGTATGACTGGTTTGAGATGTGTTCGTGAAGTGTATTGATTTTTTTTGTTTATTTTAAATTTAAGTTTTATTATTTTGTGAAAGGTCCTCACCAAGGACATGAGAACTTTGAATTAAGGTTCTGGATGTTGACGATTTAGTCATTGTTGCACTGTAGGTCAAAAATGCACACTATCCTGTGTCATCATTAGTCTCTCATTAGGTGTTCACTCACTTGTCATATTCTGGGAATGACTATCGATAAAGTCCCAATTTCGGGGGTTTTTTTTTAGACTCAACAGCAAAAAAATAGACTAGAAATTCATGTGAGTACTACTTTAGATCTACATTCATTTTTAATGGCGAATTACAAAGCAGTTCATTTGGATTACACTGCACTCTGGCGAGGGTTTAAAACTAACAAGCGTCCTAGCTCATGGCGCTTAGTACACCGTATAGTTGCTTTGTGTATTTACGCCCCCCTAAAATTACTATTATTTCCTAGTTATTAGCGACGCAACGGGGATATGGCATTCAGGCTCATAATATGAGACTATCCTTAAGCTCAGGTCGAATCGCAGCTCCTCAACTCCACTCCACCAATTTCTCTTGGACTGATGTTTTCTTCATCTTTCCTTTTCTTCATCTTCCCTGATGAAATTGTCTTGCAAGCGAGGATTGTTCAAGTGGCTTTAGCTCCGATTGCGAGTGTCGATTGAAGCGATAGTCGACAAATCTATCGATTGACATATGATTTTTTGTGTCTCAATCGACTGACAGTCGTACAATTGTGAATTAAAAGCGTTTATACACCTCTGACAGTAAAGGATGTCAATGCTCTTGATTCGTGATGATAGATGTGAGAAGCACACGAATATTAGATAGAGGCTCTCTCTATAGAGGTTCCATGAGATAGGGAGACATGAGAGCTTTGCATGCATCATGTGTGCAAATACTTGGATAAGTTTTTACATTCTGGACATATTTTATTCGTCGTTTCCGCTTTTTATTCTTCGCTTGAAACAGCATAACATAATAAGTGAAATTATATTTCATGAAACCAATGTTCATTTGATGATTTTTTGTAGCACGTTTCATCGATTTGTGAGCGACAAAATTTGACGGGAAAATCGACTAATATCGATCACAATCGACAGTCGAAAAACCAAAATCAATCGACAAATGTCGGTTCTTGATCGATAATCGACACTCGCAAATTGGGAGTTGCGGGCCCTTGTCTCATATGAACGGACAACAGTGTTCCCCTGTGCTGTAGTTGGTTCAGATCCCTCTCGTTTTTTGTGACACCATGGGCTCTCCCTATCAAAATTAAGCAACGTCTGGCTAGAATCGAAGTCTTAACACAAACAGGACCAAAATCATTCTTGCCCGAGGTTGAACAAGGTCTTAACTTGATCGTGTACAAATTCAAAAAATGCTGTACAAATGTTTATTGATCCCAAGCAGGCATTGATTGTGTTCGACTCTATGCTGATAGTTTTAAATAATTCTGACATCAACGAGTTGGGAAACTCGTGGGGGAACTTCTTCGATTCCCTCCAATTTGTACGTTGTCACATCATAGCATACTACCCCGTCAAGCTAAAACCAGATTGAAGCTATAAATATCTTGCTTATCATCTACGTACTCCTGTCTGGTTTTACGTGCAAGTATGACGTACACATCTCGACTACATTAGCTTCGATTCTTTGGTTCAATTTACTCACGCATTGAAGAGTCTTTGCGGCATTATTGAACATACAATACCAGACTACTTCATTTTTCTACCGTTAGATTTAGATTTGTTCCAATCTCGAGTTTAAAAAAACAACGAAGTTTTAAACATTTCAAAGCACATTTTTGAGTTTGGTGTATTATTTAATTATAAATTATATTTAGTACTATTTGCTGTTGTGGGAATTTCTCGCCGGGACAGGGTGAGAAACACGGCAGTTCTCGAGGAACTTAACATTGAGGAGCTGCTTCCTCGAACGGAGAGGGCTTTGTTTCGGTGGTTTGGTCAAGAGACACGAATATCTCCTTCATAACGACTTCCGGGGCGTGCGTTGGATGCGAGATTCCATCAGGTAGGCGACCGCTTGGCAGGCTCAGGACTAGATGGTTGGACCAAGTCCAAAAACTCGCCTGGTTACGCTCGATGAGTTAGAGTCGATGGCGGAGGATCGAGTTGCCTGGAGATCTCTCGTGCGTGGTTTGCCCCTCCGACCGTTTTAGTGGAGCATGTGGGTCAGAAGATGATGACGATGATGATTTAGTATAATTTATAATAACCTGCGCCACCAAACTTCATTCACAAAAATAAAGGATAAACTAATGCCTATTAAAAAAGCATGTTACACGAAAATGCGCCGCTCCGTGAATAATGCCTGAACACTGTCGTTGTCTTTCAACGCAAATACTGCGTCGACCTGCGAAATGAGAAAGATAAGTGGATCATAATAAAATGAAAAACGTAATGTCGGAAATGTAGGATATTTTTTGACAGAAAGGTGCATTGTAAGAGCGAAATTCGAGATTTTCTTCCAAATTGAGAGTATTTTGTGTCATCTATTGGGGATATAATTTAATTCGCGCGGTTTTTTTTTTTCAAAGTCTGAACGTTTATTTAAGAGAAACATGTATTTACATGGTATTATTCAAAGTATTGCCCATCTGAAGCTATGACTTTTTCCCATCTTTCTGGCAATTTGTGGATCTCATCCCAAAAGAAATGGCAGCCAAGAATGAATCAAGTCAATTTTTTGATATTCTGCTCTGATGTGATGAATACGGTTCGTATTTCAGAGGCGGCGTTCTGCATCGACCGGAACAAATGGTAGTCAGAAGGGGCAAGGTCTGGGCTATAAGGCGGGTGGGGTATAACTTCCCACCTACTGTTTTCCAAAAAGTTCTTAACCGGAATAGCAACGTGGGGCCGAGCGTTGTCATGATGGAAAATTATTGGCTCGTGTCTGGTCGCATATTCCGGGCGTTTTTCGGCTACTGCTCTCTTCAAACGGATTAAGTGTTCGGTAGCGTTGTCCATTGATGGTTTCACCCGGTTTTAGCAGCTCATAATACATCACACGCTTCTTATCCCAACAAATACAGAGCATTACCCTCCCGCCATGGATATTCGGCTTTGCCGTTGATTCGGCTGGTTGGCCGGGTTTCACATATGATTTTTTGCGCTTGGGGTTGTCGTAATGGATCCATTTTTCATCACCAGCAACAATCCGATGCAAAAATGACTTTCTTTTGTGTCGTTCCAGCAGCATTTCGGACATGTAAAATCGCCTTTCGACGCACCTCGGCTTGAGTTCATGTGGAACCCAATTTCCTTGCTTTTGAATTGAAATGGCTGCTTGAGTGACACCCAAAGATTCTGCGAGCTCTTCTTGAGTTTGGCAATACTCTTCATAGAGTAATGCTTCCAGTTTTTCATCTTCAAACTTGTTTGGTTGCCCCGGACGTTTTTTGTCTTCCAAGGCAAATTCACCACTTTTAAATCGTGCAAACCACTTTTGGCACGTTCGCTCAGCTAGCGCATGTTCAACATAAACTTTCACCAAAATATGATGACTTTCGGCAGCAGTTTTCTTCATATTAAAGTAATGAAGAAGAACTCCCCGAAAAACCACTTTTTCTAGCGTTACGTTGTTACGCTTCAAATGAATGACTTATACTGAAATGACGTACAATGCCAGTAGCTTTCAAACGCATGTTCCAATGGAATAGTACAAGTTACGCCATCTCTTAGCAAACCTCACGAATATGTTAGAGACCCAATACAAAACGAACACTTTAATACTACAGAGAGGAAGTTATTTGTGATTCGGACCAAATAGTTACCACTACTTTCAGCAACAAGTGCCCTTATTTGATCGCTTCCCTTTCAATGATCAACCATTGACGAGACTCTTTTCCACGGAACACCCCCTCTCAGTGGAAACTTACTACTAAGCAATGACTAAATGGTCAAAACCGAACAAAAAACGTAACATTTTGCATAAATTACACCGAGTATTTAGTATTGAAATGAATATAAAATGTATATTTAAATTCAATTAATTTGAAATGGAAACGATTTTTGTAGCAAATCATCATTTTGTTTTGGTTTTTGTTTTGTCTTTTTCTGTTCTTATTTTCTTTAAATTACGATACATAATTATTATTAAGTATTTAAGAAAAATTCTAACAAAATTTGCCGAGCTATGAAGTTGCTGCAAGTAAATGAAAATGTCTTGTTATGACTCCTTGTCTGCACTTGGTTGGGGTTTATCTTCTTTTCCTCGTTTTCATCCTCAATTCAGTTGTGTCCCTTTGTATATAAAACTCAACAAATTTGTTATTTCTCATTTTCTGTTGTGTTCTCTTTGATTTTTAATTAAAGGATTACTACATTTTAAGTCGGCTTTCTGCAAATGCATGCTAAGTTGGTTTTTTTTTTCTTAGGTTAAGAGCATTTGTAAATATACTCATGTGTCATTTCTATTTACATATGAAGTTTTTTTTTGTTCCTATTAGTGAATTTGAAAGCCCTATTAGGTGACTGATTGCCTGTATATTTCCTTTTTTTTTAATTGTTTGCTTCTTCTTGAAATACTTTTGTGCTTACCTAAGTCTTGAGTCAAGTTTGTTCATGAGGCGAGCATGCTGGGTTTCCTTTTTGCGTCGAGCACATCGGGTCACAATTTGAATATCAAGTTTTAGTTTGAACCTTGTCTTGGCTAGAAAGCAGTTACTCATATCGTAATTTGTCACTACAGCCCGCGGGCGAATAAGCCTCTGGATGCAATTAAATTCAACTCCATGACTTCCTTTATTTTACGTTTCCACCGAACGCATTCAAGAGATTTCATTAAATTGCTACTAGATTCCGCCATTGTCGGTGTTTTAAAGTTAATAGATTACTTCTAACGCCCGTGAGAGGTTGTCAAACCGAACAAGCCAACAGCGTGAACTTCTGTTTGTCTCTCTTCATTTTCTGGTTTGCTCACATTACTTTTCCTGTCAACAGTAAGCTGTTTTAAAAATTGAGACATTATGACTTGAAAATTGAGGGGGAACAACAACTCGGTGGAAACTGGCTTTTGAAATTTTAGTAAGAATTTAGTTCGGTGAAAACGTATTAATGAGATGGCCGATTGTTTTAGCATCCAACTTATGTGGGTGCCGGGACACTGTGGCTCACGAACTCTCTAGAGACGAAACTATGTCACCTCTCTTTCCGGATTGAGATCTCCCCTTTACACCTCTGAATCTTGAAACGCTTGCTCACACGAATCAGAGACGGTCTTCTGCCACACGAGGCCTCTCTAGCCTGATCATAATCAACAGGTCTATCACTGTGAATTGCGCAATTTCAACTCACGCTTTTAGATTGGGCCAGCCCTACAACGACTCCCGCAGACACGAGGAAGAGGAGGATACCATGATTGCAGTGCTCTCTTCCCCCGAAGGAAATAACCTGAGAGGTTACTTGTCCAATAACTTGCCCGAGCTAAGCAGTCATCTTCATCGCACCGACTGGCTTACAGAATATTATCGAATAGATCCACGTGGCAACACAAAAGCCATACACTGGCCTAAGTGTGAATGCTGCTATCAATCGGTCACTTTAATGAACCGAAGTCTTAAGCCATGTATTTTTCAAACAAATGGTGACTGAAACAGATTCCTCAATACAATGTCCGTAAGAATTTTCTTGGCTAATGCTGGACGTCGGTCAATTCGACCTTGAGAATCCACTGTAATGGGCACACGTACCAAATTTAACGTAGACTTACTTATTTGATTATCAGGCCCGCGATTCTGAGCCTGAGCAATATACACATGCCTTCCATCGCAGATTGTCTTCGGCCTTGCGTATATCTTCCTCTCCTTCTCAAACCAGGCCTAAATCAACTTAAGCAATCGCACGAATACACAGAAATGGCACAGACCTCAAAGCAGAAACGAAGTATTATAGAGAGAGCCAACTTCCACCTCTCGTGCGCCCTAACAGTTTTGACAACCATTTCTTATATCGTTTCCTAAAACCAAATTGATCAGTCAGAGGACGGCATTCACGTTATTTCGTGAATAAGTCTCTCAAATTCGTCGATGGGCTAAAGCATGATCAGCTTGTGAAGTTGGCCACCTCTATAGGAATTAATTTCTGGTTCAAACTAACACGTGGAGTAGTTTCGTTAAGTTTCGTTAATTGTTGCGAAGTTAAGCAGGAGGGAAATTATTTGTAGTCGAGTTTGACTTTACATCTACCCAATTTTCCCTCAGTACCTCCTGACAAAATTTCCAGTCCAGCATTACGATTATAACAATAGTTGAATCCAGTGAGTAATGGATTGCCAACACTATACACTACAGTGGACCGTGATAGCATGGTAGGTGCTCTCCGATGTGTTATAATCAGAAATTAAGTATTAATAGAGATGCCCTACAATCGACGAATTTGTTAAAAAATGGTGGAAGGTGGCCGTCTCCTCCTAACACCTCATTTCTGATCATAGCTCTTATCTGTGTCGTTTTGTGTGCAAGTCCAATCTTGTCTCAGGCAGTTGTGATCTGACCACCTGGCAAGTGCCGATGCTGGTGAGTCGATACTACGCTATGTTCCCACCAAACGAAATCGCGAAGTTTCATCAAATTTCTCCGAAGTATCTCTATACACGTTCGGGGTTTCAATATCTAGCGATTTCTGAGAAATCCAATTGAAATCTCCGTAAGTTCATCCGTCCTTGAGAGGTTGTCAAAGCGAACACACAGCGTGAACCTCACTTCATTTTGGTGTTCATTTTCAGATGTCAAAATATATAAACATGCAGCTTCTCTGTCATGCCCCTGAGCTCCTGTCAACAAACTTAAAAATTTACAGCTAATGACATTTGAAAACCTATTGAGGTTTCAGTAAAAGTTCATCGAAAACCACCCAATCTCAGTTAGGTGGGAACACAGCATAAACTCCAAAGCGTAATTTTAGCAATATTGTCTATCTTAAGATCGAGAAGCACAACTTGTCTGTATTAATTCAAACTGAGGAAGCCATCTTTGACAAATGCCAAGCAAGTTCGGCCTAGTGAAGCTAAACAGCACTAATATCGTTCAATTTGATTCGGTTTATTTTCAGAAATTCTACTGACTTAATCCATTTTTACTCTTCCGACTGCTGAGAAGAATTCACTCCTCAAAAAGACGCAACTCATCTTCTTGGCATTCTGCTCGTGAGAGTAACTTGATGGATTACATTGTAAACATGACATTGCATCTTATGTGACATTTACCTCACACAAAACGTGACTGTCTGACAGTGTCATATGAAGTGACATGTCGCCAAGCGTTTATCTGATACGGCCCTGACAGGCACGCTCATGACATCTTCCATGGCCGTGGCGCTCACAAACTGCAGCACTGAATGACTTATCTGCACACACGTAACACACTTTGCAACTTTTCGCTCAACGAAGGCTTTCAATTTATTTATTTTTCTTTTCCTATTTTAGATAGCTTTGAACTTTGAATGTTAACATTTCTTATTACAGTAATCATATTTTGCTTTGTAAAATATTTATACAAAAATCTGTTTCCTGTCTTCATACTATGACATTACTCATCTAAAACTAACTGTGATTAGAGAAACTATTCTATTAGAGAAACTTCTCAGATAAGTGTTAGGACGTTTCTTAAAATATTTCGTTTATATTTCCCCCGTTTCTGTTTCCGTTTCCGTTCTCAAGAATTTTAATTATTTCACTTTTAATTGTGTTTCTCCTTATTTGTAAAAACAAATACTCTGTCGTCCTCCACTTCTCTCTCTCTCTCTATCTCTTCACTGTCACACAAATCGCTAGAGCGTACATTCACCCTCCAACACGCACACTCACACACCCACCCACACGCCCACGTAGTCCTGATACACTGCTAAATCCACTGAAACGAATCATTGGGTTGCGGTTCCCGGTTCCCGGTTGCCGGTTGGCGGCTGCCGAGTCGCAGAGAAATTCAAAAACTTTTTCGGTTTATTAAAAGAGACGAAGGAAAATGAAAAAAATAAATTGATCCATACATACCGCGACCGCAACCCTCAGATTTGTAATTAATTTCGTTTCTTTCCTCTCGTCTTAATTTTGTTGTTGATTACGTAGCCAGCCTACTTTCCATTTGAGTCCTTGAGAGTTCTTTGGTGTACTTCCGGTTCCGTTTGTGTTTACTTTGATTTCTGTCTTCTGTTTTGTCTGTTCCCTATGGTTTTTCTTTTCTGTTGTCTTCCCGTCCGACTTTGTTTTCTGTTTCGTTTGGTTTACTTTCTGTCTGTGTGGTTTGCGGTGTTCGTTGCATCTTCATAGCTTGCAGGTACGTTCCCTTGCCCATGATCTATCATTACGCTTACCTGTGGATGCTTTCAAGGGTTCCCACGATACTGGACATCACCTGGGTGGTGGTTACGCCGGTCTCTGCCTCGGCGATCCAGACATCGGTGAGCTAACGATATCCGAAATGAGTCCCGAAGATATCCGAGCTGAACTTAAAAGGTATGCCCTCTTCATGCACTGCAAACTTTCTAAACTCTTGCTTACCATCTGCCTTTCAGACTGTATACACAACTTGAAATCCTGAAGAACAAAACTCTGCGGCAGGACAATCCGCACATAAGCAAACGACGTGGCGGTCGCAAGGCTGGCCACCGAAGATTCTCGTTGCAGGTAAGCCAAGCCGCCCAGCCGTCCACCTGAGGCTGAGTGCGATTAAATTGTATATACATTTCAAATTAGGGTTGAAGTTTCCATGAGTTGAGTTCCATTGAGTTTTTCATTTTGTATTCTACTTCCGCTTCGTTCAGTTACAGTTTACAGTACAGACTTGCGTTCGTCCTTCAGTCTGTCTCCTTTATGATTTCGTCTATTCAAACATTGATTATGTTCCTCAAGATCTCTCTCCCTTGTTTTTGTTTTTTTTTTTTTTTTGAGAGCGACTTACTTACATTTGAGAGCTTCTTCTTACGTAAAACGAACTCTTTTTTTACGTTGTTTTGAAGAAAGAACATTGATTTCTTTTGATTTTTTGGGTTAATTGTTAAATTTGTGATTTTTAATGTTTATTGCAACACCTTTAGAAGAAAGGAAGCAAGGATAAGGTAAGAGTACAGCTCATCCGTATACTAATTGGGTTCTGGCAGCAATGCTTACCTGTTCACGTTTGTTAGTGTTTATTTTGTTCAGCAAATGAGTCACCACACTTGATTTATTTTCCTTTCTTGTTTATGATTTCGAGTCAAACCACAATTCTGATCCAAGCGGAACAGATGGTGGTGAAGGGTTCGTTTTTTTTTTGGTGTGCGTTCTGAGGGAAAAGTTACATGTCATCGAGGCTGTCTGCGGGAGACTGACGATGTTCTTTAACAAGAAGAAAACTGATACGCGCGGTCATGCGAACAACATAGATGTACGCCACAATTGCAGGGTCCCTCAATTCGTAGGTTACATGTGACATTCCTATTTCAATCACTTAAGGCTCCCATACACAGGACACTTAAATGTGCTTAAATGTGTCCTGTGTGTGGGCTACTCCGCGCACCGATTCCCCGGTGTGCCACACGGTGTGAGTAAAATGAAAATATTTTCATTTCACTAGTCAATATTCCTGGAAGTGTGATGTTTGTGGGCTTATCCGCACACTTTCACACAGAATATTAGTCGCACTCCGATCGTTGAAGACTAACCAGCTCTGATGTTGTGAAGCGGCTATACGGACTTCAGCTTGCTATCTGAGCCATTTACATGGTTCTTAAGAATAAGCTTGTGACAAGGTGATGAAGAATGCATGCGGAAGACATAAGTACACCAATATTGACGCGCATAGTGCAAACTTACTATCACACACAGTGTGCATAAAGCTGTTCCGTCGTCGCCAATGACCTAATGTGTGCGAATTTGTATGACGTGAGTGGCGGAAAGCGACACATGTGTTTCCACAAGTGTCGTGTGCATGGGGCACTTTATGCTATGTTCAAACCGAACCGAAATCGCTAGGTTTGGATGAACTTTTACCGAAACCTTAATAGGCCACCGAGTTTGAAGTGCTTTCAATTTTGAAGTGGCCGGCAAAACAGCTGATTGTTGACGGTAAATAATAATGCTGAGGATACCACAAAAGACAGAGAAAATGAAATTCGGCCAAAATGACGCAATGAAGTTCACACTGTTCGGTTTGACAACCGGTGAGAGTTTTTAGCTACATTAGGCAAGACTTGCTCGTCATATGTCCAAAATGGCTTCCTCAGTTTAAAGGAGCACAGGCAAGCTGCGTTTCTAGATCATTAGACAGACAATATTGCTAAAATTACGCTTTGGAGTTTATGCTGAGTTCCCACCTAACTGAAATTGGGTGGTTTTCGATGAACTTAAACTGAAACCTCAATAGGCAGTCCCACCGAGTTGAAGTGTTTTCAAATGTCATTAGCTGTCAATTTTTAAGTTTGTTGACAGGAGATCAGAGGCATGACAGAGAAGCTGCATGTTTATATATTTTGTCATCTGAAAATGAACTGAGGTTCACGCTGTGGGCTTGTTCGTTTTAACATCCTCTCTAGGACGGATGGAGCTTAGGGAGATTTCAACTTGATTTCGTCGAAATCGCGAGGTCTCGAAATCCCGAACAGGTATAGCGAAACCTCGGAAGTTTGGAGAAATTTGATAACACCTCACGATTTCCTTTGGTTGCAACACAGCAGGCATACGTTTAACCAAGCTATCATTCTATTCATGAATAGTTTAGACGATTTCACCATGCACTATATATGTTCACGCTGTGATTGTATGTACGTATGTTTTTCATTATGAGAGCATGGTCGACATAATCGTCCAATAATCGTAAGAGTACAGCTCACCCGTATACACTTAGGTTCTGGATTTATGGAAGCCACAATCGTTCATCCAATCGGAACAGTCTGGAACTTGAAACATACATCTTGAGGCTTATCGTCGCACAACATTTCCGATTTTTGGCTCTGTATCAACGCTTACAAACAGAATTGTCCCATAAATTGTGAGGAACACATATTATCTCATTTTCGAGAACCGAATTTTCCAGATATGTGGTATCCATATTTCTATTCCAGTTGTATCAATTGGCTGGCATTTTTCGAATAATGCACGAGCTAAGTGTAATCAGGTCAAATTATACCATCATGCGAATACACAAAAATGACACAGTGCGACTTTGTCAGTTTCGTTCACTTTGCAGTATTGTTTCGGGTGTTTCAAAAGCTATGAAATCGCTTCCTCTCTCGCAATAAAAATTGCCTCCACAACACGAATGGTCAGTGTTGTGCCTCGTGGGGCCTATCGTTCTCTCACGCGTCGAAGCCTACAGTGTTCTGCCCACTCTACATTTCTCCTTCAGCATTGTCAATGATTGGAAATAGGTTGGCTGTGAACAGCACAGTCGATTCGCATTTTTAGTTTTATTTGTATTCATTTAGCACGCATGCTAGACTAAAGTTGCCGCTGAAAAAGTGTCGCAATTGTCCGAAATCGCTACTAATTTTAAGGTTTCATCAGACATATAAGTGGTTCAGTAGTTTAGTTGCATTTTCTAATAATTAGTGTTGAGTTTATTGTTTATGAGCAGCTTAACGACGTGTTTCGCGAAAGAAATATGTTTCATATAAAATAGTAGCCGAAGTCGTTTTATGGGCTCTCGGTGTGTCGCGGCCTCAAATAATTGTCAAATTGGGACTAAAGTCGTATGGCGGCAACCCTTGTTCTTTCACCAGTGGAAGGGACCTACAGTTTTATATCGAACTCGAACAGTAAACTTGAATTGACAGTTATACTCTTTGAGCATTGTCAGTGACTAGAAAGAGCTGGAGGCGTGAAAATTATTTTTGGTCTTACCGGGAATCGCACAAGAATCAGCTCAAGTGCCGTCATAGGAATAGGACGTATTTTGGATTAAGCAATAGATCGCTTTAAGTCGCAGCATCGTTGCCATTGTGGAATTGATTGCACAAGACCGAAAAAAGAAAATAATAAATGTGCCTGTACCGCCGTCTACACAAGCCAAGGCCTGCAGTGACTGGTTTTTGTGTAATCACCGATAAGAGCGCCATTCTTTGACATACGCTTTCCTATCGCAAGCAGAGATCTGTCATTGCATCTACATAATATTGGGGTAGTAAGCCTCCAAGTCCCAACTTTTGTTAGGTTAGAACTTCTTATACTCAGACCCGGGGATACAAACGGAGACAGAGACTGTTTCTCCATCTGGGAATGTCTCACGTTGAAACACACTGGACATAATACGTGTGCTAAAACTGGCAGGATCAGGTCCTGTAGGTGATTACCTTCATCATGGTAACAAGTAAGCTACTGCAAAACAACCAAGTTGCTAGATTCGCTACTGTCGAATGCCCATAAGTTACGTCGCACTTTTCACAACAAACTTTCTTCTTGCGATCATGCAAAAGATCATGTGTCATGAGCCAGATTTCAGAATAGTATGCGCCGAAAGGAATAAGTATCATTGATCAGAAATCAATTGCAAATTCTATCTCTCTTGCCATTCACAATTTGATGTCAATGTTGTGCTGTAAATTATTCCCTCAAATGCGTTTGTAAAGAAAGAAGTAGAGAGCGAAATAATTAAAATGTTGCACACGACAGTGATCTAGGATTAACTCGATCTGTGTCTCCAGACCGCAGGTAGCCGCTCATGGTTAGGTTAGGTTGGAGTTGCACATAGGCCACACCAGGTCCGGTGTGTTACCACAAGGATCTTATTGAGCCTCTCAAATAATTAAGCTGCAAAAAACGAAAACAAAAATCCACCGCATCTAACAAATAAGACCGCTTGCACATTCGTAGAATAAAAGCAATTGCATGCGTAGAAAAAATGCAGAATATTGTATGTAGCTAGAATTCACTTAAATAACTTAATTTTGTTTAACACTTATGCTTAAATGCTTTCGTGAATTTTTGGCACTTTAGTTCGCACAATCACCGTTTGGCAGTGTCCACTATCCACTTGCCTTGCATGTCCTAACGATCACTTACGTTCTCTCATTTCAGGCGCTCAGTGCAAAACATCGCAACAAGCAACATCAAGACGTCGAAATCACCGAAGCAGAGCCATCCCGTACTCCCGAGGATTCAGTGTGCAGCGCCGAAGGTCCAACCGACACCTACGCCGAAGTATCCGGTATTTCTCATTCCATGCTCTCGCACTCCATGGTCTCACACTCAAAATGAGCCCGTCTCGACTTAGCAACACCTCAACTCTTCTGATTTTGCTTCATAAACAACTCTTCTCGTCACCCCATCCACACACAGGGTGCCGCATTTCCCTTTGGTTTTGTAAAACTTTTTCTCAAAATGTTCCAACACTCTACTACGTACTTTGTAAGGTTAAAACTTTTCATTTCAATGTTAACATCTACTACTATACGTGTACTTGACATTTAAAAAAAAAAACAAACAAACAAATACAACCAAAACAAAAATAAAAAAAAAACGTTATACTTACACATTAAACAATTTATCATAATCAACGCTATTTAAAGAGTAAAATGGTGGAAGTAAAATATTATCTATTTATTGATTGCTAAGCAAACCACAAAAATATGAAAAATCAAATAAAACAATGTATATGTAACTGTATATTTAAAGCAACAACAAAACAAGCATTTCTTTGTCAAAAGCAAAATGTGAGCTTGGGAGAGAAACAAAGAAAGAAACAAGTCATGAAACAAAATCGTAGGTCTAAGTTTAGCTGATTACTTGGAGACAAACAAGCAAATGCATTCGTAGCTGAAGTCATTGCAATCGTTTCGCACAGCAGCGGGGCGTGTTTTGTCGTGGATGATGGGCAGTGGCTCCGGGGATGTTTCGAGATGGCACGCCTGACATTAGTTTGAGATGGAGAGTTTAGTTGGAGAGTTAGTTTAGAGGGAGAGTTTGAAGAAAGGCCAATATTGATCAATTTTTGTGTCTTTTGACTATATCGTTAATTTTCTTGAAGATTAGACGTGATGTAAACATCTGGAAATACGCGATGGGTTAAATATCTTATAGAAATGGATCCCTGCAGCCTGTGTATTGAAAAAAATAAACTGCAGATAAGGTAGTTGAATAAAACAGTGAGAATGCTTGTTTTTAAATCACCTTGCAAAGTTTTTGATTTGAGAAGTCGAACAGCTAGATGGTCTGATTTATTTAGCGTTAGAATTCAAGGTCCGTGGTAGTCTTCCACGTTGCTACCTTTTAACAATTAGATGTTTTAGCACTTGCTTATATAACGGCGTGGTGAGCCACCCCAATGTCCATTGCTTCATTTCCGAAGTGTTGTAGTAGGGAGGGGCACTTATGTAAACATTGCTCTTTCTTCCAACAAAGCGTCCAGCTCACCAACGATGCGTCTAGCAAAAGGTGAATTGAGGTTATTATCGCTGCAACGTGAATTCACGCGACGGGCGCGTTCGCTTTCGGTGTCCTCACCGCCCACGAAATAAATTTGTAAAAATGTATGAGGTTCATTTGGCATTGGCAGCAATGAGCTGTGTGATAAACTTAACCCTTGATTTTGAATGTTGAATTAAATTCTTGGCCTTTGTAAACCGTTCAAAGGTTCAGGTGGTGTTCCAATTTCCGGTAGTTGACGTACACCACATCCCGGCTGGCTCATTTTTGAATTTAATCGCATTACATGCGGACATTCCTCGTCCAGAGCACCAATCCCCACTTTCGAATGAGCGTAATATTTAATATCGCGCTCATACTCGGATGCTAGACGACGGAATGCATGTACGAGGGGCGTTCAATATATTCTCGGTATCGATATGAAGGAAATGCGAATTCAATTTAAATTATTTTTATTTTTGAATATAATCTCCCCTAACATCAATGCATTTGTTACATCTTGAGATTAGCTTTTTTAAACCCTCACAAAAATAAATTTTCTCTTTCTCTGCAAAATACCCATTTATTGCCGACTGATGACTTGAGTCATCATCCGAAAATCTTTTTCCACAAAGACATTTTTTTAGATCCGGAGACAGGAAATAATCACTAGGGGCAAGGTCTGGACTATAGGGTGGGTGTTGGATTTCTTCGAAACCACAATCTCTCGCAGCAGCCTTGGAAACTCGCGCCGTGTGAACAGGAGCGTTGTCGTGAAGAAGCAACACACCCGCTGCGAGTTTAGCCGTCTTTTCTTTTTAATTTCCTCCCGCAAATTATGCAAAGTGGAAGCGTAGGATGTGGCGTTGATGGTTTCACCTTTTTTTTTGTACTCAATGAGCAAGATTCCCTTTGACTCCCAAAAAACTGTGGCCATGAGCTTCCCGGCAGACGGAGTGATTTTGAAATTCTTCGGAGGGTCTGTTCCTTTTTTATGCCACTGCATGGACTCTTGTTTGCTTTCAGGGTCATAGTTTTTCGTCACCAGTAACAATTCGATCCATAACACCGTCCGCGTTCTCACTACACATCTTCAAAAGCTCTCTACAGCATGCGCTTCTCACTTTTTTCTGAGGCGCTGTGAGTATTCGTGGCACCCACCTTGCACTGACCTTTGAAAGGTTAAGATGGTCATGAAGAATGGTGTGAATGGTACCAATTGAAAGCTTGGTGATCTCTGCCATCTTTTTCACCTTTATTAGGACATCCTCAAGAACAAGTTTTTCGACTTCTTTGATGTTTTCTCCCGTACAAGCAGTAGCCGGGCCTTCGGAGCGAGGTTGGCCTTAAATGCTCTCTCTGCCTCTCTTGAACTCAATTGACCACTTTTGCACAGTTGATAATGAAGGTGTGGAACCCTGGTAAACAGCCACCTTCATGAATAGTTTTTTAACTTTTTCCTTGCTTAGTGAGAAATTTAATTACAGCGCGATGCTCAATTTTCACCGTCATCGTCTCAGTTGCCATTATGATTCTGTTTAACTAGAGATAAAACACGAATTAAAAATCACATTTATATGAAATTTTAAACGAATGCACTAAAATAATAGTATTACTTGATAAATAAGTCACTTTATATGTACAACCACAGCTTCACCCCGATACCGAGAATATATTGAACGCCCCTCGTACTTGTTGGCGGTGTCGGTCATTTGCTCTGCGTGTGTCAACTAGCAATCGACGCGATTGTCTGTGTTGCAGTCGTCTTTGCAGATTTCGATTAGCTCATGTCTCTTGTGACTGTGACTCACACAATTGCGCCATGCTCACAACTCTCATTTTCATTATCCTGTTGGATCTGTTCTGTGGGCTCCTCTATTTCTCATCTCTGTAGATCTAGGCCTTCGACGGCCCGAATTAGACCCTTTGCATGTTGCTGGCATTGTTCACTGTACAAGCGCACAAATATATAAATTTAAGTACTTAATGGTAGGAAACAGTATACTGATAATGTATTTGTTTTTGTATTATTTAACTCACCTTTCACAATTATAAAATACATACGTATTTATTGGATATTTGAGAGCGACCTACGGACGGTGTGTATCCCCATTGAACTCAATATTAGTTTTTCTTTTTCGAATCGTGATTTTTCACGTAGCTGTACGATCGCCAACCATGATTCCAGCAACGTTGTCAACGGCAGGTGATACTGATTCGATGTTTGAACGGTTCGTGGTAGAAGGCTGAAAATTTACTGTTGTTGTGTTTTTTAAATCATAAAAAACTAATCAAAACATTTTGTCCAAGAAACGAACAAATTGGACCACCACGTCCTATTCTCAGACCTTCTGAATATACACGCAAAATTGCATAAGAATCGGTTCATCCGTTTCGGACGAGTTTTGTTACAAAAACTGTGACACGAGAATTTTATGTATATTACAGATTGACCAGAGAAAAAACCAATCAATGAACACAATTCAAATGAAAATTCAAATGCTCATGATTTGACGTTTATTCATGGCAGCACTGGATTTCGAAGTCGAATTGTAAAGTTCGCTAGCCGTTGTAGGTCGAAAACCTTAGTTCATCGATGACAACAACTCACCTCGAACCAGAAATGAAGTATGATAGAGATGCCCAACTTCTTCCTCTCTTTTTATATTGTTTTCTAAAGCCAAATTGACCAATAAGAGAACGGCATTTACGTTATTTCGTGAATAACTGTCAAAAATTCATGAATAACCGTCAAAATTTTCATGATTATCCGTCAAATTCGTCGATGGACTAGGGGTCAATCAGCTGTGAAGTTGGGTATCTCTATCACACCTCATCTCTGCCTCGAACGTTTGATCCGCCAACCGTAACAGAGGGGCTAAAGTAGACCAAGGCGACGTTTGTATTGATGTGAAAATCTATTTCTGTAACGATAATTTTCACAAATATCAAAGTATTCACGGATAAATTCTATAAATACATTCCTAAAAGTTGGTGCTGTGAAAGAAAGACAGAAATTATGAACGCACGGGCAGATCAAAATTATAAAGCTTCCGTTTGGAAGACAGTACGTGACAGCAGGAAAAATGTCTAAGAAAATGTGTATTGTATAAAACAGAGTAACGTTGAATGCTGAATGCACATAGAATTGTTACATGCGATCTGAACGATTGCTACGAAAAAATTGTATGCGAAAAGGCCGATAGTCGATCAGAAGCTGTTTCTGTTTATTTGAAATTTGAAACAGGAATAGTTAAGTCGCTCGTTTCTGTCCGTTAGGAAAATAGAGGGAGGATTGGGTCCATTTCACTTTCGTGTACAGGGCCTTAATATACCCCGTGTAAGGCGTTCCTGTCGTAAGAGGCGATTAAATCCTCAGCTCTAGGTGCTATTGGTATAGGATACGTCCCTGCTCGAGTGTTCTTTATGATGGCGGTTACAAGAATACTAGATGATGCAGTTGATTAAGTGCCTGTCCTTGGTTAGTGCGGCCCCCGCTAGCCGCAGTGCAAGCAAAGTTGGCTGGTTAAGTGCCTGGTTTTCAAATCAGGTCGTAGCACTGGAGTTGTCGTTTAGTGGTGGGTATCACAATGGACCAACATGGTCTAAGTGTGCTGGTTCCTACCCCTAACCTGGCATGCCTGTTGCAAGCTCATAAATCAAAGATTTTTGTTGATATGCCCTTAATCATGGATTGAGGCAAATAGAATGACACTGAACGCATTAGGTGGTTACTCCTGGATGTAATGGCATCATACTGGTACAAACTATTTGGTTGCGAAAGCCCCGGTGCCCCGGGAATCAGATAAGCCTAATCGGTTGAGGTTGCCCGCCTAGTGGGAGCGGTGTGGTGGCTGCGGTTTAATACCAAAGTCGCGGTGAACGGTGGAGATTATATCTGCGTGTCTTGGAGTTTATCACGATTAAAGGAGGATGACGTGTGTCATTCCCAAGGGTATATGATCCAAATCGGTGCTGAGCTTCAAAAACAACCGAGTCCGGAGACCCAAGATGCAGTAATGGTCTTAGATCGGCCTCACTCTTCACAAAGGTGAATGAAAGTGCCCATAAGCACTCACCCAAAGTTGGTACTAGAGACTTCTACGTAAGGCGTCTACATTCATCAAGCCTGATGGCAGGAGAATACTTAATCAATTACTGACTTGACCATAGTGACTGTTCTATGAAGTGCTGCATTGGTTTCAGAGAAATAATCGTTAATTGGTACTGGTGCTCAGTTCTTTCACTCCCTTGTATACCTCTGTAAAACAGATTCTCAAAAGGAATACCTAAATGATCGATTACAGGATTCACGTTGAGTAACTCGGCACTGCGACCGTCTTCCTGAATAGTTCAAACGAGAGTGTCAACTCAAACGACAATCCACCATAGCACCGAGCTACCCTTGAGTCCGTTATTCACTCAAAGTAGAAAAAGATCTTGCCACAGAAACGGATTTCTCTCATTTCGCACTATGCCTCCGTTGATCGCGGATACGAACAACAAAGAGGAACAGTGAATGCAAAAAATAAATATCATCCTTTTTGGGCAGAGACCCGCTTAACACCTTATTAATAACACAATCACTCCTATCACGAATTCCATCGTCATCGAAATTGTGCTAGGAACTCCGTAAAATCTACAGAATCCATTGGTAGCAGAATCGTAGTCAAACATTTGCTACGAATTTCGAACTTCGTAAAAGTTGGTATCACTGAATACGAATGATTAGAAAATTGTTCTCGTTTTTTTACAGACACTTAATTTACGTCGGAATTGCGATTCCATTCGGATTGGGTGATCGAATTTTCTCGTAGTTCGGATCGTAACTTCGATTCTTAGATTTACTACGAATGGATTCTGTAAAAGGGAATCATCTTGGCTTTGCAGAGTATTGGGTTGGCTATCCACAAAACATCGCTCATGATTCTACATTGTCTACGTTAGGCAACATTTTTCATGCCAATTACTTGAAATATGTCGTATCTATAGTTCTGGCGCTTCATGGCCGAAGGGTAGTGCCGTCAGGTGATCTGCACAAACAGTAACATCTACTGAAAGTGTCGCGGAGAGATCTCCAAGCAACTCGGTCCTCCGCCATCGGAAGGATAACTCATCAGGAGCTATGCTTAAGCGCGACCAGTTTTTGAACTTGGTGCAACCACATCCTGTGTCTTCCAAGCGGTCACCTATCTGTTGGAATCGCATTCAACGCCCGCCTCAGAAGTCGTGATGGTGTGGACATTCGTGCCACGTGACCAAACCATCGAATCATAGCCCTTTCCGTTCGAAGAAGCTCTTGTTCAACGTTGAGTTCCTCGCCCACCGCCGTGTTTCTCACCCTATCACAGCGAGTAATTCCCACAACAGTACGAAGAAATCTCACTTCAGCAGCTTGTATTCGCGATCTTATGCTTTCGCTCTTTACACAAAATTCATGACCGCTAGCTTGGCATCGACATCAAGCTCGGCATTCCTGATTACAGATCTTTCAAGCAGCTTTACTTATTCCATCACTCGTGAAAAGACCCCGAGATACTTAAACGTCTCCACCTGCTTCAATGGGACTCAACTAATCTGAGTGAGAGTGCATTAAACAGGCGTTCTGGAGATGACCATAACCTCCGATTTGTCCACGTTGACCTTCATTCCAGCATCAAGCCACAAACCTATCGAGTGCGCGCTGGAATTCCATGTGGGAAGATGTGAGGTTAACTGAGCCATCTGCAAAATGAAGATGACTTACCCTCAACTCTCTCAATGTGAACAATTTCTCGCCTCGGCTGCGCTGCAACCTCCAGTCCATACATACAATGAAAAGGAGAGGTGACAAGACGCAGTCCAATGCCCTCGGTCAAAAGTGTTGATTTAGCACAGTTAACCCGAACACAGCAGCTACAGTTAGTGGGGACTGAATGGCCCTCAAGAGAGGACCATCAGTCCCATACTCCTGCAGAACACGCCAGAGATTACCTCGAAGATCTCGTTCATATACCTTTACCAAACTACACACAACCCTTCTCAAGTACCATTCTCAGAGTGAACAGCTGGTCGGTTGTGTGTGTCAGAGTTCATCCCCCATTTTGGGCTCAATCGTAGCTCCTGGACGCGCTTCCAACACCTTAGCGTAGACTTTCCCGGGGAGACTTAAAGAGATAAGGGGATAAGTTGAGTTGGTGTGTTCTCTTTTTCTCTCTTCAGTTGGGTGCTGTTCATGTTCAATCACAATCACTATTTTCTTCATGGTTCACAATGGTCACAAGCCAGCAGATAAGCTTGCACTGTGAAATCGGGCATCAAAGTTATAATTTATTTAGCTCCAGGCGCCTGCCTTACAGTTGTTGACTTACTCTTAGCGGAGCGATTAAACCCTACCGAAGAAGGGGTTAAAATTCTGTTAGCGAGCGAAGCGAGCTGACCTCCCTAAGCTTTAAATACACCAGACTTTCTTACGTGCTAAATTTCACATACGGCCTTATTTCCAAAACCGATTTGCCCTTATTTCCATTTCCAAATCGTAATAAGGTCACATTTTAAATTCAGCACAATACCGTCTGGCACAGATTTGGAACATTGATTTGGAAGCACTTTCTGTCTCCATAAGGAGTTTGTAATATAGAGATGGCCAACTTCTGATTGGCCTCTAGCTCATCGATGAATATCAGAGGCTTTTTGACAGTTATTCATGAATTTTTGACAGTTTTTCACAAAATAACGTGAATGCCGTTCTCTGATTGGTCAATTTGGCTTTAGGAAACGATGTGAAAAATGGTTGTCACAATTTTTAAGGGGCAAGAGAGGTAGAAGTCTCTATTTATTCAATTCGTCGGACCGGAAAACTGAGGAAAGTAATACAAAGCAAGTGAATGCTGACTAGATGCCGTTAGGCTTCATTATAAATTTAGTTTGATTTTGGTTCCATTCAATTTCTTTCACTATGGTGGCCGTCACGTTGTGGTGGGAATGTGCGTCGACCCCTACGCAACTGAAACTCCCTGCCTGGGTTCGATTCCCGGACTTTACGATCAGAAATAATGTTTAGGGCTCCAACTCTTTCGAGTCAAGAAGAGTTTAACTGTCTAGGAAAAAGTTGCTTAAACTTGGCCGTTCGGTGGTGGCATACAACTGCAGGTCCCTTCCACTTATGAGAGAACCAGAGCACGCACAACACGAGTGGTTGCTGAGAAGCTAGGCCCTGGCTCTGGACCTCTACTGGCTGTAGCTTCTCAAATTTGACCGTTCGGAGGCATCCCCTCCACTCGTGAGAGAACAATAGCACGGTTGCTGAGAAGTTAGGCCATGTCCTACGACGGGCTGTAGCGCCACACCATCATCATCATCATCTTCTGACCCGCATGCTCCACTAAAGGGCTCGCGGGGTTAAACCACGCACGAAAGATCTCCAGGCAAATCGATCCTCCGCAATCAACTCTAAATCATCCGGAGTTATGCCCAAGCGTAACAAGGCGAGGTTTTGGACTTGGTCCAACCATCTCGTCCTCGGTCTGCCAAGCGGTCGCCTACCTGATGGAAGATTCCATTCAATGACACCATTACTTCTAAATTTGAGTCCGAACTCTCTGTTGATGTCCTGTATGCATACGCAAGAAATGAGATGTCATTTGAACTATTTAATGTTAATCAGAAAATTCGGTGAAACTGTCTTCAACCTTGATGAGAAAAGGTCGGTTATCCATCCTTTGCAAGGATTGAACACTGTGATCCAAACTAGGTCCAAACTAGGTACTACGCTCACAAGCCAGTCACAGTCGTATTCAACTCTCTCATAGTCGACATAGACAAGACAACTAGCGAAGGTCTTGAGCAAAATGTTAAGAACTGTTACCAAGCTTGAACTTCACCTGACCCACCGCCCTACACCTAACAACACACCAATTGTGGAAATGCAACCGAGCGCGATGACAATGAAAAATAAAATGCGAAAATAATAATGACGTAAAATCAAATACACCGAACACTTATCTATGTGTCCCACCTTTGTGTTAAAACGAACGAGTGATCAAGTAAACAAAACTCACTATAAGGAAATATAATAAAATCCCAATGGGAAAAATAAGAAACAAAAAAAAAAATAAAAACTAAATAAGTAAAGAATATATAATCGCCAAGAATATAAACAAAACAAATACGATTTGGATAGGATATGCTAATAAATACTGTAAACAATTGTTGTAGGACAAGAAAAATACAAGGATTGACAAGAATAAAACTACCACACGGTTACTTTTAAGACGAAAATGTATTGAATCATAGAGAAAAAAAAAGCCTTAACCACAAATGATAATGAGTAAATACCAGCACCAGCATAATTTATACTAGTTAGGAAGTTTCTTGAACCACAGACCAGCACTTGAATCCGTTCGGTAGAATAACGAGAGCCGAGAAAGATGGAATAAGCCCACACACTGTAGGAAAACTTGACAAACAAATAAAAAAAATCACACACACACACACTTTCCTCATCTAGACACAAGAATTACATGAGTTTCATTGGAAAAAAAAAAAAACAAATGTATACCTTTTAGGTTTTCTGTTTGTTTTTTACAATTCTTAGACGATCGGAGCAAATTCGAAATGTCTTTTTGTTTCAGACCACCAATTGCAATTGCAGGAGACAACAGATTAGTTTTTGTTAAACGATTTCAATTCGAGAGGCACACGAACTTGAGTCGAAGTTGAACAATTTGGGCGAACGACGTTGATGCATTTACGCACATCCTGTAATAATAGCAGATAAACATTTGTAAAGTATTTTTAAATATTTTACATGGAAATATATATACATATATATATATATTATATACATATTATATAAATATTATATATTATTATACTATATAAACAAAACAGAAAACAAAAAAATAAAATGTCACAGTTATAAAGAACATGAGGAAATAGACGAAATAATACAACAATACAAGAAGAAATATGAAGAAATATTTTAAAAGTGTGATAATCGTATGTAAAATAATAGAATATGTATGAATAAATGAAAAACCAAACAAATCATGATTATAGTATAACAAAATGTTGTTAAATACAAGTGTAAGAAAAATCAACCGTAATGTGGAACAATAAAAACCAAACATGACATGTGAATGTTTCTTTTCATTGCTATTTATTTATGGGTAACTCACTTGTACAAACCCCGCGACCTGAAGAGATCTGTTGTAACGAAGGGTTGGAGTTAATCCAGAAGGCGTAGGGTAGAGTGCGCTGCTTTCGACATTCGCTATTACAGTAATGCGGTTAATTTTTTAATAAAATGTTTGATGGCAACACCTCCCACACTGTTGTCCCCGCTGACAGCTCTTCTTCAGCAGTTGTGGTGGTTAGACCGTTTTCTATGTCGTTCAGTGATTTTTTGCAATTTTTCCTGTACACGAGGTAAGTGCCATTTCAGTGATTCTTGTGGGAATTCTTTGGTTGTCAGTGTCAAAAGTTTGAGTTTATAATATACTTGTGGTGGAGGGTTAAGGATTTGTGCATCGACATGTTGGCAACACCACACATCATCCAAACACGAGATGGATAACAGCAGAAATGAAGTATGATAGAGATACCCAATTTCACAGCTGATTGACCCCTAGTCCATCGACGAATTTGACGGATCATCATGAACATTTTGACGGTTATTCATACATTTTTGACAGTTATTCATGAGATAACGTAAATGCCGTTCTGTGATTGGTCAATTTGGCTTTAGACGTCGATATAAAAAATGGTTGTCAAAGATTTTAAGGGGCAAGAGAGGTAGAAGTTGGGCATCTCTATCATACCTCATTTCTGGATAACAGTTAAAAGCAGTCAGTCAAACACAAGTAACTCCTAGAAAACGTTACCTTGAATCAGAGATAATGGAGGAATAAAGTTGTCCATCTTCTACTTCTCTTGCCCCTTGATATCATCTGACAGTGTTTTTTATACGCTTTTTGTGCCGTGTCTGTGAATACGTGTGAGCTCTTGAGATCAGCTGGCGAACAGCTGATACTTCTCCCCAACCTAGTAGAGGGATGAATTGGGGTTCTTATTTGAAAATTCGCTCGTTAGTTGGTGTTAAATTTCAACACACTATAGAGGGGTAAACGAACGAACAAAGCTAATGTTTATGACGTCTATTCCTTCAGCTCCCATTTGAGCAAGTTATAGTCTGAGATCCTTGGACAAAATTAATGCACTACTAGTGTATGTATTTTTGTACATGAATTATGCATATAAAATGCATTCACACGAATCGTGCGTACATTCAAACTAAAATCCACGAATCGGCCGCCATTGCGTGGTGGATCCATGGTTTGTGCAAAAGAATGTGTGAAATACAAGGGACCACCACTACATTTCCGGTGTGGACAAGGGGCAAAAATGGCCGAGGTTGGATATCTCTATCCTTCCATTATCTCTGCCTTGACCCAGGACTCAGACTCGTCCAGGGTCTGTACCCAAGTCTCCATAACTCCTGATGAGGTAGAGTCGATGGCGGAGGATCTAGTTGCCTGTAGATCTCTCGTGCGTGGTTTATCCCGCGACCTTTTTAGTGGAGGGTTTAAGGGTGCTATATATGCACTCCCCCACCTCGATAACTATATTAGAAGAGCTTTATCGGCACGCAACCATATCGGCACTGTCCTTTATTTCGATTTCGAAAAGGCATTCGAAAGAATTGGTATCCACCTGGTCTTAGCTAAACTTATAAGGCGAGGCCTTGGACCAAAAATATTTAACTATTGGGTCTATAACTTAAACGTGCGGTTTGAATGTTTATTTAAGAAAAACATGCACAATGGAATTATTCAAAGTATTGCCCATCTGAAGCTATGACTTTTTCCCATCTTTCTGGCAATTTGTTGATTGTGGATCCTATCCCAAAAGAACTGCGCCATTTTGGCAGCCAAGAATGATTCAAGCCAATTTTTGATATTCTACTCAGATGTGAACCGTATTTGAGTGAGGGCGTTCTGCATCGACCAGAACAAATGGTACTCAGAAGGGGCAAGGTCTGGGCTATAAGGCGGGTGGGGTAAAAATTCGCATCCAGTGTTTTCCAAATAGTAGTTTTTAGAGTAGCAACGTAAGCCCGAGCGTTGTCATGATGGAAAATTATTGCTTCGTGTCTGGTCGCATATTCCGGGCGTTTTTCGGATACTGCTCTCTTCAAACGGATTAATTCTGTTCGGTAGCGTAGTCCATTGATGGTTTCACCCGGTTTTAGCAGCTCACAATACAGCACACCCTACACCCTACAAATTAAGGAAATCAATTACAAGTTGATGTATTTTACACCGATTTCTCAAAAGCCTTCGATGAAGTACATCACACTTTGCTTTTAAACAAGCTAAAGTCTTTGGGATTATATTCGTCATTGTTTGAGAAGTTGTCCAATTACTTAAAGAACAGAAAGCAATTGGTAAAGATCGATAGTTTTAGATCTCGGGTAATAAAAGTTACATCGGGCGTTCCACAAGGTAGCCATGTGGGGCCATTACTCTTTCTTTTGTTCATAAACGATGTTCAAGAAATGTTCAAGTATTGTAAAATTTTAACATTCGCAGACGAATTTAAAATACATTTATCTATAAATAGTTCAACTGATTGAATTAATTTCCAATTGGATACCGATACACTAGTGGAATGGTGCAAGCACAATGGACTAGAGCTGAATATTCAAAAATGTAATGTTTTTACGGCATATCGAATTACATCCGCTATTGTCTATGATTATTTCATAAATGATCATAGACTTAGTCGCCTAGAAGAGATAATCTGGGTGTAATTTGTGATACTAACATAGCCCCAAAAAAAATAGTCTAAAGGCGTTAAATTGCACGATCTAGGCGGCCAATTTACCGGTCCCGAACGGGAAATAAAATGTTCAACGAACTCGCCTCTCAATAAGTCCATTGTAGCGTGCTGTGTTGCATGTGGCACCGTCTTGTTGAAAGCACACGTCATGCAAGTCAAGCTCTTGCATATTGGGCAAAAAAAGTTGGATATCATCTCACGGTAGCGCTCACCATTCGAAGTACGATCCAATGATGCCAGCAGCCTATAAACCGCACCAAACTGTGACTTTTTCTGGATGCATTGGTAGCTCTTGCAATGCTTCTGGCTGATATTCACTTCAAAATCGACAATTCTGCTTATTTACGTACCCATTGAGCCAAAAATGAGCTTCGATTAAACTGACCATAAAATGGAAGAATCGCGCGATGAACTTTCTTAACAGAGCACGCATTTTGAAAATAAAATTCAATAATTTGCAAGCGTTGTTCGTTTGTAAGACGATTCATGATTAAATTATAGACCAAACTGAAGACGTTTGACAGTGAAACAAAACACGAAACGTGCGTCAGCTGTTTAAACCAGTGTTGCCAAAAAGATAATTGCTAAAAAATCACCCTTTATAAGCTCCCCAAAGATCTCTTCGGGTGAGAAATTTGCTATACGATAAGAGGCATAGAACCAACTTTTATGAACTTTGCAACGAAATTGATTTTATCTTGTCTCGATTGGAGATTAAAAAATGTATCCATACTAGTGTATGTTCTTTAATTAATACTGTTAATTTGATGTAAACTATGATATGCAAAATCGGCATATGATCCTTAGTCGAGCCGCAAAAATCTGCTGTGTAAAGTGATACTGAAAGTTAACACTTAGAGAACGTAGTTATTTGTGTGCTCTGTGATGGAATTTGACAAAGTTTCTGAAGAATAACACCACAAAAGAGCACCACATAGCCATTGCTGCCACACTAAAGTCGACTGGTTGGAAATTCATTTTCACAGACCGCTCAAAAACCAAACATAGCACCTCCTTTGAATCCACCAAAGAAGACATCTCTATCACAACTATTGGCTTACTTTCTGATAACTCATCCATCTTTACTGTTGAGCCTTCTCTATCTTTCAAACAAAAACTTCGCTCTCAAAAATAAGCGGGAAGATGATCGTATGCTCTGACAGGCTTGCGGTTATAAATGCAGTTAAAAACCATAACCACATTTCCGAGATCAATAATAGGATTAGAGACTACCTCATCAGAAGTCTAAACAAGGTTAAACTAATGTGGATTCCTAGTCATGTCGGTATTCACGCCGACATTACCGCCACTGGTGCTTTGCGCGCTCCAATCTACAGATTCGATTTTTCATCAATGCTCGACTTCGTACGCTTAATAAACAGCAAGATCAGTTCTAATCATCTCCTGAATTGGAGCACTTAGCATAGTCAATACGAAGACAGATCTTCACCAGCTTACCCAACTAGCACATCAAAGGCAATGAACACCACATTCATTAGACTAAGACTAGGCATCAGCATCTCCTTCAAAGGGAAACTCCTAGACATGGACATAAAGCACTTATAAAACTCTGGGAACTGTCCAGAAAGTACAGCGGCTAATCAATCCACATATTTATCAACTTGTGAATTAATGAAAAATGCCAGCCATGACAACATTGTTAAAATTGACGACCTAATCAGTAGACTCGATACTCCAATTTAATTAACATTCTCTGTAAGTTATCAACAAGCCGAGACCTTTGCAGTTGCCGCTTATCTGTTAGCTTACTAATTTTAATTGTGAGGTAATAAATTATAATAATAAAATCGGAACTCCCACCTCGGCTGCTCGGAAATATGACTGTTCGAACCGTATATCCGATAACAGTTTTTCACCCTTTGGCAAACGTTTCGGACATCATGCCTGCCGTAGCACTCTCAATCTCCCCGATCGGGCGAGTTCTCTTGGGAGTGTGTCTTTAGACTCCTCTTTATTACAGAAAAAATAAATGATGGATGCGTTGAGACTGGAGTGGGTGTGTGTTACGTTGAACTTAACAGACACCCACTCCAGTCTCAACGTCGGGCAGACAGGCATGCACCGGCATTATATTTCCGCTTAGCAGATCATATTCCGGCATGCTGCTGTCGTCTGTGTTGCTGACGACGCTGTCTGGCAAAATTGTATTTTGTATATTACTTGGAGTAAGGTGATCTATTGATATTGTAACTCGCGCTCTTTGTTTGAGAAGCTGAGTCTCTTCTCTTCCCTTTGCCACTGTTCGTAGAACTCACCAACATCTCTAGTTGTTCGTTGCATCGTTGCTTTGTTGGCTTCTATCTTCGCTGCTTATACCGGCCTGTACTCGCTCGCACAGGCGGCGACGACAGAGAGAGATTAGAGAAGTCGCGATCGGCGAAAAACCTAGCAGTCCGTCTTAAAGATTCTTAATACATTGCGTCATTTAAACTCATGTCGAAAGTGCCCCACCCGGATGACGGCATGCCCCACCTTGGGCAGATATGTCAGTTTACAATTTTTCTTTTGTTGAAATAATCAGGGTGAAAGAAATTAGTAATTAAAATAATAACCAATAATAATTACAAATTAAGTACGTATGCAATAACATTTTGACACAATTTATTTCAAAACGCACACTGAATTGGTCTCTAGAAGCTCAATATTTGTGTGCAAAATATTGCCTATTAGCTAGGCGCTCTATTCGGTGCAATATTTTTTTCAATAATTTAGATGTTGAAAAAATCATTCGCTGAAGTATTTACTGGTCGGGACTTGAAAAATGAATGAACAAATATTGTGCAGCTGTACCTACAGCGTATAAATATCAAACGCGTTTTGATTTTCCACAACATATTGCACAGCATTGCAGCATTGTCAACAGACGAACAATATTGTGCAATATCAAATATTGAAGATGCGTCTAGGGACCACATAAAGAAGGAGTGATATTTTCGAACGAGACCAAAGCATTGGAAATATGTGGACAAAAAACAGAGAACAAAATAATAACAATAACATCTAATAACCATCTACTGATTTCGAATAACAGCGTGTTCGCTGGCAGCCCGCCTAGTTAGGTAGGTAGGTATATTGGGTGCTCTGACGGCCTATTGGCCGCGGCGCACTTAGACCAACGTGTTGGGTCCATTGTGCCCATACTTAGGAGTAAGAAACTAACGTGAGACCTACTGCAATTGTAAAACCAGCCAGATTCGTGTGAGAATCCTAGGGGGTTTTGCAACCCAACCCCTCTATCTCTGGGAAAAATCATTTTCCTACAAAATACCTTCTTTTCATTTCTGCGGCTGGCCATTCACACAGTAAATGTTGCACAGATTCTATTTCGGCCGCGTCGCTGCAGCTTCTGCTAAAGTCATTATGCGGTATGTTAAACGCTCGCATCTTTTATGTTCCCATCAATCCTGTATCTCGCTGGATATCCTGGTTTCTCATGGCAAAATATCAATCCTGTATTTGCTTATAATCGTCCTGTAACTCAATGCAGGCATCATTTCAACTCACAACTCCCTATTCAAGGTCCACAGTTGACGAAATTGTGACGCATTTGAACGAAAGAAGATTCTATAATGCGACTCAGTTGAATAACGAATTGTGTAACATCAGAAATTATTGCTCAGAAACTCAAATTAAAAAAATTGAAGAAAAAAAGTCCAAATAACAAAACTGCCTCTATCCAGGTTGTCGTCTGCTATCCTTTTCTTCAGAAATGAAGTATGATAGAGAAACCCAACTTCACAGCTGATGACCCCTAGTCTATCGACGAATTTCATAGACTTTTTGACAGTTATTCATGAATTTTTGACGGTTATTCACGAAATAATTTAAATGACGTCCTGTGATTGGTCAAAAATGTTAAGGGGCAAGAGGGGTAGAAGTTGGGCATCTCTATCATACTTCGTTTCTGATCCAGGTCCTCGCCTGCCAACCTTTTCTTTATGGAGGCGAGTGGCGTATACGCGTACAGGATTGCCAGAGACTCTCCCAGCTTCAAGCCCTTATTTGTGAGCCTGTCCACCCTTTCATTACCTCAGCCCAACTAAGCAACAATTTCAAATTAACTAGCATGACAAAGCACAGGTTTTGTTCGATTTATCGAGAATCGACTGTATTTTGAACTTTGCTTCGACGAGAACCAACTCCCAGACCTTAAATTAAAATTCATTATTTTTCAGGACTGCTTGACAGCTACGTGGCATAGAGTCCACAAGACATGGACAACGAGCAGGAGTAATTTTACGCCAGGCTTCCTCAACAAACTTCCAAAGTTGTCGGTGGTTTGTTGGTTTGGCATCAAAAGTATTCTGTGTTGGACGGACGACGGACGTGTTGTCCGGAGCCAGGTCCACCAAGTAGGACAATTTTGCTTTCGTCTGTCCAAAGAATATTACGCCATTTCGGCGCAGGCCAATCGGCATGATTTTTGGCAAATTTGATCCGAGATTGCAGTCAAGAGTGGGACCTTGCGTGGGCTTCTGTCGAAAAGTTTATTTTCTAACAGCCTTCTGCGAATCATTACATCACTTATAGGGAGCTGAATTTAGTCTGCTATGTCCTTTAAAGATGCCGCTGGGTTGTGTTTTGATAGGCGTCCTATTAACCCGTCATCAGCTTTGGACGTTTTGCGTTTCCTTCCCCCCCGAGATTCGGGCTTTTCGACATTGCCGAGACACCACACCCCAGTGATTCCTGAATCTTCCTATAAGATTTTCCCGCTTGGCGCCACTTGCAGATGAGCTCTCGCTTTTTCAAATTTGTGTGCTTTCCACGGCCCACTACGACAAAATCTGTTGGTCTACTTACTTTTTGACCCAGTTGACTAAAATTAAACTCTTTTCTGCAAAATACTTCTATTATTTTGAACAGCACTTTTCCGTTCGATGTCACTTTTCGTCACTTCCTTGAATGAAATCCTCGACCACTTAGGCGCACATGTGCACATTTTTACTGATTTTGGTTGCAAAGTACCGTAAGAATATTTACCGAAAAGTTGTACAGTCTACCCGAAGAAGTTTTCGCCTGGGAAGAATTTAAATCGATTTCAACGTCGCTCTGCTATTCAATTTTGTGTTGATTTTGAATAAAACACAAATTATTGTCATTTCTTTTATTATGATAATATTGGTATGGTTCAATTATGTATGGAACAAAATATCGGCCAAATGGCCGCCGCGACCTCGGCGGCACACCTCCATCCGATGGTCCAAATTTTCGATGACGCTGAAGCATAATTGAGGTTATGCCGTTAATGTGCCGAAATATCTCATCTTTCTTGAATTGTTGCTGTCTTATCGACGTACACCTCTTCTTTCAAATAACCCCAAAGAAAAAAATCCAACGGTGTCAAATCACATTATCTTGGCGGCCAATTGACATCGCCACCACGTGAGATAACACGGTCATTGAATTTGTCGCGCAAAAGAGCCATTGTTTCGTTAGCTGTGTGGCAAGTGGCACCGTCCTGTTGAAACCACATATCGTCCACATTTAAATGTATCTTCCAATTCGGGTCATAAAATGTTCGTTATCATTTCACGATAGCGAACACCATTCACAGTAATTGCCTGACCGGCATCATTTTGGAAAAAATACGGCCCGATGATGCCGCCAGCCCATAACCGCACCAAACAGTCACTCTTTGTGGGTGCATTGGTTTTTCGGCAATCACTCTTGGATTATCATTCGCCCAAATGCGGCAATTCTGCTTATTGACGGATCCACTGAGGTGCAAATGTGCCTCATCACTGAAGATGATTTTCTTCGAAAATTGATCATCCACTGTTGCCATTTCTTGCCACGATTCTGACCATTGACGACGCTTGAAATGATCCAGAGGCTTTAGTTCTTGAGTCAATTGCACCTTGTAAGCGTTTAAATGCAAGTCTTTATGCATAATGTTCATCAACGACGAGCGTGAGAGGTGCAATTGTTGGGCACGACGACGAGTTGAGGTGGACGTCTCTTCAGCCACACTATCGCGAACAGCAGCAATATTTTCTGCAGTACGAGCTGTACGAGCATGCATCACATCTCTACAAACCCGGTTTGCTCAAATTTTTGCACGATTTTTCCGATTGTACTCACATTTGGAAAAAATCACGAAGTGCACGATATGCATTTTGATTTGAACGCCCATTTTCATAATAAGCCTGAATAACTTTAACGCGTAGCTCGATTGTGTATCTTTCCATGGTTCAAACTGAGTTAGTCTGAAATTGAGAAATGTCAAATGAAATGCAGAAAAAAACTTGACGTTTAGGTGTGGTTCACATTCAACATTAACCCACCCTTTATATGGCAAAGTATCGCTGACGCAAGTAACGTATTCTGTGCGCCGGAGTCTTATGGAATATACGTTTCATTGTCAAGGGCAGTGCTGGACATTCACACAGAATGTGCTCGGATGTATCATCCTCATCCAGGCAAAGCCGACATCCCTTGTCCTGGCACAGGTTCATTTTGTCGAGGTGGCACCTAATTCGAACCGCAGATCAGACCAGTAAGAACTCTCGTTATAACCGCCCTTATTCTATTAGTGGTGTCACATGTCGCTGTCACAAATTTGTACTGTCTTGGTCACTTTAAGTGAGATTCGTCACAGTGACATGTGACACGACTAAGAGAATGAGGGGGAATATCTAATAACACGGGTGGCGCCACGGCCCGTAGTGGACCAGGGCCTAGCTTCTCAGCAACCACTCGTGTTGTGCGTGCTATTGTTCTCTCACGAGTTGAAGGGACCTTTTATGCCGTCTCCGAACGGCCACATTTGAGAAGCTTTTTCCTAGATAGTCATACTCTTTGACTCCGTACCGGCCGGGAATCGAACGCTGGCAGCGAGTTTCAGTAGGGGTCGTCGCACATATCCACAACGCCACGGAAGCCTCATTATGCTGCGGTGGCACCTAATCCAAGCCGCAGTTCGGACCTTCAGACCAGTAAGAATGCTCGTTAGTAAATCTATAATTTCTTTGTAGTTCCTTATTATAGGATGAAGGAACTACTAATAGTTTCCAAGATTGGCGAAGACCACCCCTATTCGCTAATCAATTGGTCGACTAATCTTAGTTTAGTTAGTTTAGTTGACTATTTATTTCACAAAAAAGAATGGATTTGAACAATAAAAAAAGACAAAATCTTAGTCTTAGGGCAGTCTTTAGCATTTAAAGTATGTGTTTCTAAAAGTTCTCCTCCATGAAACATTTTCTGTAGCGCAGTGCGTTTATTGCATACTTGTAAAGGGTGATTTTTTAGCTATTATCTTTTTGGCAACACTGGTTCAAACAGCTGAGGCACGTTTCGTGTTTTGTTTTACTGTCAAACGTCTTCAGTTTGGTCTATAATTTTACCATGAATCGTCTTACAAACGAACAACGCTTGCAAATTATTGAATTTTATTTTCAAAATGCGTGCTCTGTTAAGAAAGTTCATCGCGCGCTTCTTTTTATGGTCAGTTTAAGTCGAAACTCATTTTTGGCTCAATGGGTACGTAAATAAGCAGAATTGTCGATTTTGGAGTGAATATCAGCCAGAAGCATTGCAAGAGCTACCAATGCATCCAGAAAAAGTCACAATTTGGTGCGGTTTATGGGCTGGTGGCATCATTGGACCGTACTTCTTCAAAGATGATGCGAATCGTAACGTAACTGTGAATGGTGAGCGCTACCGTGAGATGATATCCAACTTTTTTTGCCCAAAATGCATGAGCTTGACTTGCATGACATGTGGTTTCAACAAGACGGTGCCACATGCAACACAGCACGCGCAACAATGGACTTATTGAGAGGCGAGTTCAGTGAACATTTTATTTCACCTTCGGGACCGGTCAATTGGCCGCCTAGATCGTTCGATTTAACGCCTTTAGACTATTTTTTGTGGGGCTATGTTAAAGCTCATGTCTATACAGACAAGCCCGCTTCAATTGACGCATTTTAAGACACCATTGAAGCATTTATTCGTGAGATACCGGCCGAAATGTGGGAAAGAGTATGCCAAAATTGGACTAAGCGGATGGACCATTTGAGGCGCAGTCAATGTCAACATTTGCATGAAATAATCTTCAAACATTAAATTATATGGACCGTACTATCGGTTCAAATAAAGATTGCATGCATTTTTCTGAATCTTATGTGTTTTTTTTTTTTTTGAAAAACTTTCCTATAGCTTTTAAAAAATCACCCTTTACAATAGATCACCGTTTAAGATGTCTGTCGCTTCTTCAAGCGAGAGTACCTGTGCTCCAAAGAAGTGGCAGCGGAATTCTTTAAGAATGGCACATATAGCGATGAGGTGGAATACGTCCTCTCGTTCCTGAAGGCTGCAAAGGTTGCACAAAAGAGGGAGTTCTGGGCGATGCGGTATAAAGTTTAAACGTATCAGTTCACCTCTTATTTTAAAGATGTTGCTTATCATATCCGTTGTGAAACTTGCCATGAAATATGCTCTGTCTTGTAAATTGTGGTTCAATTTGCTGTAATATGTCCTGTATTGCAACGACTTGGCATCACCTACAAATTGGTTGAAGATGCTGTCTTGTTTTCTCCAACAGTGTGTAGAATTGATGCCATTACGTGTCCATCCTCGGGCGACAAATCTTCTGAAGATTAGCCCTTGTGATATCGAAACTTGGTTGCACTTCATTGCTTAATGTTCAACTGTTCCTCTGTTCTTATCGCTCTTCAGAACGATTACGATTGAATATAACGAAGGAGCTTCTGAATCGAAAAAAAAGTCTTCACCGAGCAAGCAAAATGAAACATATTCGATTTTTTAAATCTCTCTTTAAGATCATTTCTTTTCGGTTTTTATTAACTTTTTTTTCTTTAAGTATTGCTTTTCACAAATCTCATTAATTTACTTACTCTCTTTTGTTTGATTGTTTTACAACTTAAAAGTTATACATTACATATTGTGCTAGATTTTATTTTTATTTTATTTTTTCTTTGTTCTTTCCTTTTGTTTCCTTTTGTTTTGTTTTTTGTTTTTTATTTATTTTATTTTACTTTAAAAAGTAATTTTAATAATATTAATAAAATTATGACTTTGTTCAAGGTAATTACTTTTAGCAATAATAAAAAAAAAAGATTAAAACAAAGTATTAAAAAACAAGATTAATAATTTAAATTCTTACAAAAACACAATAATTGATAGATCTACATCCACACACCGTGGCCATTCCTGTTCCATGTACACATCGGGCAATTGTGCAAAGATTCTAATTGATTGTGGGCCTGGGTAATCCCTTCCGTCCGCTTGGAATTAGAAATGTTTGAGTTTTTAAACATAATTGAAAGGCAAAACGATGATTTCTCGGGGGGGAGGAGGAGGCGTTAACTGGTTTGTGGTTGCTCTTTAATGTTCATTATATAGGATGCAGCTTGGTCGTGTGTACGGTGAGTGCACTCCGCTGGGTGAAACGCTTGTCGCAGTACGGACAGGCGTATGGCTTCTCTCCCGTATGAGTGCGAATATGTTTGGTGAGGTAATCTTTGACGCTGAATGCCTTATTGCAGTAGAGACATCGGAAGGGCTTTTCCCCTGAAATGGAATGAATGCGATTTGAATAAAAAATGAGAGTTGTGAGATGGATAGTTAGTTACAAAGGTGTTATGGGCATGTTTTGATGTACATTGCTTTGAATTTCGAGTCTTGACTTGCAAGTACATTTCGAATGCATGAGAATGTGATGGAATGAGGTAGAAGAATCAGTGATCACAAAAGCGATTAAGATGAGTCGATGGCTGAGAGAAGGCAATGCAAATGAAAATCCAGTCACTGTTGGGTGATGCTTCATTTGGGCATGGTGTAGTTGTGCGCCGGCTGGGTGTGTGTGGCGTGGCCAGGCTGGGTTTCTCCAAGAAATGTATGAATGAGCACGTGCGGTTGACGAAACCTTTTTACGGAATCATTTGGAACGTCGAATGAATGAATGCACTTATTGACTGTGCACCTCAGTTTGCGGCAGGTGTTGGACTAGGTCCGAGGTGGATTTTATTTAGATATATAACTTGAGTCGAGTTTATTGAGTTTAGTCGCTACCATCGACCATAGACAGCGCCTATTTTGATTCGACTCCCCTTGATTGTATCGTTAAAGTAGGCAACATACAATTTTGAATGTAGCGTCTCAGTTCTTCGTCAGTAGAAATTTTACGGAAGCGAAGTTATATATGGCCAGTGACAAAGAACACAGAGATTTGGAGCAATTATGAGTGGTCTTTACGACTTTGCAACGGGCACATTGAAAAGGTTTCCCTGCTCAAGTGAGAACAAAAAGAAGTTTTCCTGGGAATAGGTGAGGTTAGATAAAAGTGACTGACTGAGGCCAAAGGAGACACGCGGATTGACTACTCCTAGCCTTGGAACCAGTTAGAGGGTATGGCAAAGGCTTATGCTGACACTATTTAGTTCGTTGAGATTATTGAAATAAAGGGCCTCTAAGTGGAAGTACCTACGACTGGCCAGAGCGCTTCATGAGGAGCGGATCTGCTTTGATTGCTTCCACCTCCTATGCATCCACGCAGCTTCTCTGGGAATAATGTACTAACTCTTTGAGCACAGAGATAATGACGGGAAATAATCCAGTTTATGTTTAAATTTATATTTTAGGCAGATTTTCAGGTTCGGTGGGGGGGGAGGGGCTTAAGTTGGATGTGAAAAATAATATAAGCTAAGATCCACCTAAAAAGTGAAGGCGGAGGCCGATGCAAAAATTGTTGAATGCGCCGGCCTGTAAGCAGCAGCTGATGGAGTGCTTCAGCAGAAGAACCAATGCACGCCGAAAGGACTTTAAAACTATCGTCCTCGCCGTAGTCAGAACATACAAATGTTCCAACATTGACTTGGCTAAGAGGTTTGCTGTGGGATTCTACTTTAGAATCGACTGCTATTGCGTCCAATCGTCACCAGCAAGTGTGCTAATTTCGAATGACAACTTCGAAAAAGAAAAAAAAAACGCTGAAACTGACTTTTAAAATTTTAATAAAGGACCATTTTGCTTTTGTTAATTTCATCTGATTGTGTTTTGTTGAGTGTAAAGGGTTTTCCCATAGCGACCTGACAAACCTCGAATTTATTTTGTGAACGCACTCTTTCACCAATCGTCAAACGGACACTGTCAATTTATTCAGTAAACTCAACATTTTCACCACGGTAAGGTACACGAACGAGCAACGTCTACTACTTTATCTCAAGAATTGGGCCACTCGATTTACAGCCTCGTTCGTGCGATGCTACGCCGCTTGGCTGTTTCCTGTGGAGGCTAGGTTAAGTCATTGGTTTATGCCAACAAGCCGACAACGTTGGAAGAACTCAGAGCCACCAGTGAACGCGAAATAGCGGCCGTTTCGGCCGAAATGAGCCGGTCGACGAAATAGACAGATATAACTAAATTATAATGGAAGGTAAACAATTTTACCAAGAACTTAAGACTATCGGTTTGGACGTGGAGATAAGCAATAGAGAGTACCTACTACATCTGTGAAAACAAACTACTATCAACCGAAGCGCACCCGACTTCCGAGAGCACCGATACTGGGAATTTGAATGAGATCGCATTGTAGTAGCAACACCGAGATACTCCCTGAAAGACTGATGGAATCGACGCGTTTCAACAGGAAACATTTAAAAACTAAAGAAAAGTGCTCCCGGCGGTCTTCGTTGTCTTCTGAAAACACACTTCTCTTCTACTTCAGCAGTAGACGCATCACTTTCCGAATGCAAACATAACCTGTTTTTCGAATAGAACTAGAAGTTACAAAATACGGAATTGTAAGTATAGTTTCAGCTCTTAACATCTTCACATTCCAGAAATGCCACAAAACGCTCAACACACTGGCGCAGGAACACTGGTTGCCATGACATGAAAACCACGAGGCAAGTAAAAGGCAGATCTAAGCAAAAAAAAAGGGACAAGAAGTCCTTGATAAATTTGTGGTGGGACGCATAGAGCAAACAAATTTAGCTAGAAATGAATAAAAGGTTTATCATTTCAACAGAAACTGCATTCCGGGTCGAAGGTGTTAAGAAACTGGTCAAATATATGCCTCGTCCAACTCTGGAGGGAATACACAGTCCAAAATAAGCATAGGGTCGATTCCAGGAGAATCAAGGAGGCCCGAACTGAAGAAATCAGACCTAGGAACTCAATGTGGCACGCTTACCTATCATACATCTATAAGCTGCACAAAATAGTACACTCTAGATTCTTTGGACGTGGACAGTCAGAGGAAAGATATGTGTTCCATACTCGCCGAGTGTCTAAACTGATGCATTAAGCACATACGTATGAAGTATCGAACAGAATCACTTCAACAGACTGATAGCACATTCCATCTAGAGTAGATAGATTATCAAGGTTCTCAAGGCAGCTCAAAAGTCCTAGATCATGTGATTGTTTACCAAAAAAGAATTGTTATTGAATACGACAATCCTCGATTGCTTCGTTAACGAATATGAATTTAAACAGAAAGAGTTTGATGTGTATAAGCCATGTAAAGGATCCTAACAAGCGTCTTCTCTTCAATGCATTCCCTGTCGAGTACGGAGACAAACATAACCATAAACATTCTTCAGAACCCAGCAACGAATTGAATTGATAAACTTGATTTTTCCCTCTTCCGATTCTGTGTTCCCTTCGGCACGCTTACTATTCTCTGACCATGTTCTAATCTCCCGATCTCCTCTAGCATTCCTCTTCTTATGGAAACATGTGGCCTGAGATAAACTGAGTGGCGTCACAGTCCGATGTTGACCTGGACATAACTACAGAAACTGCTTGTGGTGTAGCTAGTCCGAAGAGTAGACATTGAAAAGTTCTTTCTCGACAAATATGCTCTATAAGCATTCTCGAAGACTTCGCTGTGATGCATCTGGGAATAACGAAACTTTCCTGCAGGGAATTTAAACTAGAAACCTACACAATGTGCAAGTTGATGCACTTACTTACTACGCCCAGTTTAAACAACATTCTCCGTTCAACACTCCCCCAATTTTATCTAAAAACGTCGTTGTGCCCGGACGACTGTTGAGTGAAACATATTCGTTTGTGCATTCTCTACTTCAGCCTAAGCTTCAACTACTTCTAAGTCCATTACTCTCTTCGTCTGTTCTCCTACTCGTAAAGTGGCCAAGTCACATGAGGGCAGTAATGAAGCATTTGTTTTACCGAAATAAATTAACCAACGACCTGATGGAAAGATAACAGAGCCGACAGTGTCTGTGTTTGTTTACCTCTGATGTCATATGTTGATCAAGCAATTGGCCTTGAGAGGAGCTCTTCAAAGAATTTTCAAAAAGAATGCATGAACAAATTCTCCAGCGGTCGCAAAAATTGGCCACAATTTTTGTAAAAGTCATAACAAAAGAATGTGTTCACTACGTCATAGCTGACGTCTGACACTCGTTGACGCAAGTCCAAATTGCTTCGCCACACTCATTTGCGGTCAGAGGTAATCAGCATTAAACAACATACGACTCGTACACCCACAACCCCCCGTGGAATAAATTCCAACATAACTGCTTTCCTATAGTACTCTCTGAGTGAGAATCTCCTCATCCTCCGGATAATACTGCGTCGCGGCAGTTTCACTTTCCACAAAAGCAACAACTTAAGACGTCAAAATCCAACAAGCATCGGCATTCATCGGTCAAAATAACGACAGTATCGATTTTCCCAAAAGCCAATTCAACCTGTCATCACCAAAGTCAGGTCCTGCTCCACCGCCTGCCAAACACCACCACACGTCACCCGTCGCCAACTCATCCCCACCCCCCAGGGCTCGTCAAGGTCATGAGGAGAGAATTAAAACACAGAATCGCACGTTTTCAAATTTCCGGTTCATCCACAATCAAGGCACCTGGCAATTAGTGATAAATAATCCGAGAAGCAAATGAATCCAAGCGGCACTCGTCCTCGGACATTCTCTACTACACCTGCTGTGTCAGTCAGTCAACCGAAACCCAGAAAACACACCCAAAATCACGAATCGCTGAGCAACGCAGCTCAGCAAATTCAATTTCAACCAAGGTCACATTGAAGGTCATCAACCTTAGAAATAACTATATCACCTATGGCACTGGTGACCCAGTTACATTGCGTGATATTGTGAAGTTTGCGACCGATGAGCAGCCATGAGCAAAACACAAATCCACACGAGGATTGTAACACCCAAGCTGACGCACACAAAAGCCGACTCTACCCCCGATGATTCGTGATTCGTTGTGGTGCGGATGCATGACACATCCGCCAATCCATACCACCGCACCACCGCATCACCGCATCACCGCATCAACGCACATCGCACACCGCACTCAATCCAATCCATCTTAGTCACTGAATGTAGCTAACGGTTGACAATACGACATATAGAAAGTTGAAATTTGTAAAATGTTTGTTTTTATATTCCTCACCCGTGTGAGTTGTGATATGTTTGTTCAGGTAGTCCTTAACAGTGAACGCCCTGCCACAATAGCCACATCTAAATGGTTTCTCACCTGTATGTATTCTAGTGTGCTGTTTGAGCGTGTTCGATTGTGTGAAGCACTTGCCGCAGTACGAGCACGAGTACGGCCGCTCTTTAGGCGTGTAGCTGTGGAATGAAAAGAAATTGATTAGACAGACAAGGGTGAAGGTTAAGGGGACATTTTGGATGTATCCTAACTCACTCTGCTTCCCCGCTGTGGATCTTTCGATGCATGGCTAGGGTGCCTTGGGTCTTGAAAGTTCGCGGACACTCGGGGCACTTGTGGCGCACTTTACCAGGCGGCGTTGGAGGCGTCGTCTCCTGGGGCTTATCAACATCAACTTCCAGGGCGGATGATAGGAAAAGCGACGGGTTCTCCTGGATAACCGATTCCTCTTTGATCTCTTCAACTTCCTCTTTGATCTTCGAAAGTCGTATCGTCAGCGGTGGGACTTTCTGTTCAACGTCTAGATCCTTCTCGTCGTCCTCATCGTCTACCAAAGGCGGGTAGTTGTTCATTGAGTGCTCCAAATACACGGGTTGACCAGCGCCCGGCATTGTTGGTGTCACGCCGCAGGTATTGCCGCAGTGGACACACTTATAATCGCCATCGACGGTAGCAATCCCATATAGACCACATGATATGCAGCGCGTAAAACGAAATGCTTGATGAGCGACACGATTGTGCTCATCCAGTTCGGTTCCGGAAGAGAATTTTTCATCACAGCTTAGGCATGGATACTCGATTCGATTGAGGTTGTTGGCGGAGAACAGTCCCGACATCTCAGATGGATGGCAAGCGTGCATATGTTCCGTGAGCAGATTCTGCTGCTGGAAACTCCGTCCGCACATCGGGCAAAAGTGAGCGTCTATGCTGAGGTTTGGCAGAAATGATGTTTTTAATGTGTCCACCGCTGCGATTGTTGTCTCATTGGGTCGCAGGCGAAAGCCCTGTTCCTGTGAAGATTTTATCATTTTGCCTGCGTCACCACCTGAAAAGTACAAAAAATCAAGGGTAAACATACAGAACTGTGATGGCTAATGGCAACGCACGCGTCCATTTTTAGACGTGAATTTTCGCTTTTCTGCTTTTTTTCTCACTTTAGGTGTGCGACTTGAACAAGGGGGATGACGGCAGAGCCTAGTCTCCCGGGGGGTTGGGCGCGCAAAATAACACCCGTGTGCAAGCGACGCACAATGTACTCACTTGAAATTCGGAAGAATGTGTCAGGTTTTTCACTTGGCTGGATTTATTTCATATTTTTGTTTCTATAAAAATATACTGATTTTAATTCTGGTTGAGAAAATAAACTCTAAAATCTATTTTCTACAAAACTATTTTTGACATATCTGTCAAGTGTGGGTTTTTGTACAAATGGCCGTCATTTGTTGGGCTATGGGGTATGTTCAGATGCGCTGCAAAAGTTATGTTTGTTTTGAAAACTGCGATTTGACTTGAGAATGAATCACATTTTGAAGGTGTGATGTTTGAATTGGTTTTAATTGTTGGCTTATATCTTGGAAAAGATGGAGTGTCCGCTGATTTGCCTACTTGATAATTTTCGTTTACGACATGTGTCAGAGGTGGGTTTCTAAATTGGGCTGAGTATTCAGCCTGGAAACAACGAGGCATACTTCTGATGGATAATCGAAATTATTATGGGCGTTCACAGTCACTAGTCTATCGAAATAATTAATTTGATGCCTCACAAATCGTGTCGATATATGTAAACCCTAAGTGTGTGAACTCAAAATACTTTCATTTTATAAGCTGAAGGTCTATTATATGCTCTCTTTAAACAACCAAAAGTTACACATAACACGTAACATAGTTCAAGATGCAAACAGACTCTTTTGCAGGATCGTCGAACGCTGCTTACTACGCAGTTGAAATCATTTCTCCAATGAACGTGGCAAATTTCCCAATCACAGGGAAATTTTGCTCACACAGCTGATGTTGACATTAAAAAACAAATGCCCTCCTATGAAAATCAGAATCGACTGGCGTCAAGGCATTTTTTCCCCTCTACAGCTGTTATTGTTGACAGTTGTTTGTTGTGTCTGCGTCTTCAGTATTCCTTGTCTATTGTCCAGGAAAGTGAAAGAGTTAACAAAGCACTGCAATGGCAGAAGAAATCGATGAAAACGGGTTTTATCGCGAAGATTTTAGCACTAAATCGGAGTGGGAAGTGTTCAATGCCCAATTGGGTGAGATTATTCTTGATTGGAATCTCTCGTCGGCTGAAATCGGTCCAGCCCTCAAGAAGGACCAGCTGTTCACGGCCAATTGGGACATCAAGGTCGAAAAATTGAAGCTAGGAAAGCGTGAATTTACAGCATCCTACTACCAGGCAGTCATTGAGGCATCGTCTGAAGATGAAAAGGCAGCTGCAGTTTCTCAACCACAGCTGTTCACCGACTTGATGAGCTTGGAAAACACTTTCTGTCCAGGAGACGCTACCGATGTTCACCTCTTGGCCAAGTGGTATGGCCTCAGGCGGTTTGTGATCGTTCAACCAGACCACGGTTACATATCCAACTCGTGCGAGTGCAGTTTCTTTCTGAGTTCTGCGAGTGTTGTGGCTGCGGAGACCAACTCGGCAGTGCCGATATTCATGCCCGTCTTCAATCCGGCGTGGAATTTTTTCTTGGGCGTGTGGGTTGGACAGTCTGTGAGGATGAACTTCGATGTGGTGGCCCTGGAAACTGCTCCAGCTACCTTGAAGTACCTCGCAGGCCTGCTGTCGATGTTTAAAGAGAAGCTGCGTGGCAACACTGGCCCTGCTACAGTGTCCATTCGTCAGACCTACGCTTTGGGAAACATTACGAAGTACACGCACCGCATGAAGGTTCCGTTTTTCGTCAATCCAGCAAACGAACTCGACGTTGTTGATGAAGTTCAAATGGATGGCACATATTTCGTGGCTCTACCGTACGGGTATTTCGGCGATTCTAGAACTGAACTTTTGATTCATTGCAATTGGCCAAACATTGGCGAGAACGTGGCTGTAGACACAGCAAACTATTCGGACTTGGTTCCAAGGAAGGCCGACGTGTGGTCTATCCGCGTGATCAACAAGGTTAGGAGCTACTTGTCCAGTGCACTCGACGATTATTTAGAGCTCCAGAGCAATTCCCTCACTGTGGAGAGTTATGTTGGCCGCAACTATGGCAGTGCTTTGGGTACCGGAGATGAACCCAATCCTTTGGACGTACTGACCAAGCCGAAGTTTGTTCCGGATGCTCCACACTTCCGAAAGTGGAGTCCACAAAAGAAATTTGCGGGTCCAATCAAGGACAACGAATTGCTTGAGATGATGAGCTATATTTTTCCCGACATGCAGGCAGAACCATTGTTCCCATACTCGAAGAAAGGCGACAAAACTAAGGTGAGTGGTGTGAGCTGTGGTCTGTGCACAGTTGATGAGAGATATTTTCGATTTTCTAGTTCGATCCAATGAGGATTAAGTCCGCTGAACCGGATTCACTGGTCGTCAGGCTGAGTTGTCTGCTGGCAACTTGCCATGCTCACTTCGGCGGTAAGAGCGGCATGGCACAACTTTGGGCGAACTTCACCATGGAACTGAGGTACCGTCTGGACAATTGCTTGCAGATTCCCGGGTGAGTGTTTTCGATAAACGGTTAATCGTTTTCATCTCGAAGGAGAAGGCGGCTTTGAATGAAACTGCTTTCGCATGGGAGCGAGTAAAAGAGTAAACTTACTCTGCGGAGACCTGACAAATTTCCCTTGCTCCAATTGATTTAGTCTTGGCGCTGTCAAAATGAGATTCTTGTCACAGGCTTCTTCTTTGAGTGGAGCCAGGATCAGTAATCCGTCTGATTCTGGTTTTTTGTGCACTGCACCTTAATCTTGGGAGTCATCTTTTGTGTTGTCGGCTCGAAGTCGAATTTGTCTAGAAGCCAGGGGGGTTTGACATAATGGCAATCACAATGACCATCAAGCTAAACTTGAAGAAACTTCCATACAGAGCTATCGTGATATATTTTGTTTGACGACTCCAATGCTCCTAGGTCGCCTAAATACCTTCGCCATATTCGAAGCAGTCTACATACGATTTAAGAGCGAATAATTTTGCAGTTTGTTTGCTGTACTAATGAGATTCAATTCTCTGACCATATGTGTGTCCCTCATGGTTGACCATTCCCTCTTCCATCACGAACACACCATCCCATCATCTTTTGCCCTTTTGTCTTCACAAACGATGCTTATGATTTGTCATTCTCTACCGACAATCAATGACCGATTGCCGATTGCTGTACGTGACTTATATTTCATCACCGGTCTCTGAAGTGGCTCGGTTTCCTGGCATTTCAGAGCAGTATCGCAGATGTTTCTCTGACTTTCAAATAATTGCGGTGATATTTAATTTTCACACCAGATTTTATATGTGTGTGCACATATCGAACGAGTGAAAAGCGCACCAAAGTTTAAACGCGAATAAAAATGTGCTTTGGGTAGCCAATCACTTTAAAAGTGATTGTGGGTACAGTGGGTGTCATGAATATTCGCTTTTTTACTCGAATGTGTGAAAAATTGCAGTTACTGGTTGAAACCAAATGGGTTTTAACCCAATCTTTTCGGTGAGTTCCTTTATTTTCTTCGAGATTAGCAATTTTTTGAATTAAAATCGCTTGCCATTACCGCAGGCATTCAATTTACACGAAACCCTATGAAAAATGGTAGAATTCACAGTTGTTCTTAATACTAACCCACTGACCCTTTGCGGGTACTCTAAGCTAATCTAATCTAAAATTATAAATAAATGTGCTTTTGGGCTTAATCAACTTTTAGTCTTTCCTGACAAGCTTCATTCATTTATTATGTACCAACGAAAACTTGGCTAAACTTAACTTAACTACTTAACCTACCTAATACTAACTTACCCCAGCGTAAAACTTAAGACTGTCTTAATTATGTCCGTAACAGTACGGACGTGTGCACCAGGGCGTATATGTTATGTATATGCTGCTTTATACGCCGCCGTACACCTTTCTTTTATATTACAGTATAAACTCGGTTTACGCAATCAGGATCATGTAGCCGTTCTGAGACAGATACAGAGCTCACTGAACCGCGGTGGCAAGAAGCGCACGGCGCAGCGCAGCGTCCGAGTGGTCCACTTATGACGGTATGGTCTTCTTCTTCTTCTTTGTTTGGCGCTACAGTCCGGGGTGGACCTGGGCCTCAACCAACAAGCCTCTCCAGCCAGCACGATCTTTCCACTTGTGTGCGCCATCTTGTTCTAGGACGACCTCTTATACGTTGTCCCAAAGGCTCGGAATCGAAGACTCTTCGGGCCGGAGCTGTGGTGTCAATCCGCTCTACGTGACCTAGCCATCTTAAGCGTTGGATCCGAAGACGCTTAACTAGGTGCATGCCGCTGTACAGCCCGTACAGTTCGTGGTTGAATCTCCTACTCCAGACGCCATCAATACAAACAGGACCAAAGATCGCACGCAGAACTTTTCTCTCAAAACAACCAAGAGCTTCTTCATCCGCTTTCAATAGCGTCCATGTCTCTGCGCCATAGAGCAGGACGGGGATGATTAGGGTGTTATATAAAGTCAACTTGGTGTTTCGAGAGATGGCTCTGTTACTCAATTGCCTCTTGAGCCCAAAGAAACAGCGATTGGCAAGAGTAATTCTGCGCTTGATCTCGGTACTGGTGTTATTGTCCCTGTTTACTGCAGAGCCAAGGTAGACGAAGTCCTTGACAACCTCAAAGTTTCTGCTGCCCATTATGACGCTCTGTCCGAGGCGTCGATGTTGTGCGTCCTTTCGTGATGACAGCATGTACTTTGTTTTGCCCTGATTAACTGCCAAACCCATTTTAGCCGCTTCCGCTTCAATGCTAGCAAAAGCCTCATTGACAGCTCGCTGTGTTCGTCCAATCACGTCAATGTCGTCCGCATAGGCAAGCAGTTGAACGGACTTTTGGAAGATCGTGCCTCTGGTGTTGACATTTGATGTTGAAGAAATCACATGACAGCGTGTCGCCTTGTCTAAAACCTTTTTTGACATTGAAGGTCTCGGTGAGTTCGTTACCGACCTTGATGGAGCAGCGAGAGTTCTCCATCGTCATCCTGCACAATCTGACGAGTTTGGCTGCGGCCTTGAAATCGACGAATAGGTGGTGGGTGTCGATCTGCATCTCGTGGGTTTTTTCCAGGATCTGCCGCAGTGTGAAAATTTGGTCGATGGTGGACTATCCCGGCCTGAAACCGCACTGATAAGGACCTATCAGGTTATTGACGAATGGTTTCAGGCGTTCACACAAGACGGCGGAGAGGATCTTGTACGCTATGTTAAGGAGACTGATCCCTCTATAGTTGGCGCAGTCAAAAGGGTCTCCTTTCTTGTGGACCGGACAAACGACGCTGAGATTCCACTCATCGGGCATGCTTTCCTCCGACCATATCTTACAGATGAGCTGGTGCATGCACCAGATCATCTCCAGCTGCTTTAAACAGTTCCGCGGACAGTCCGTCCGCTCCAGCAGCTTTGTTCGACTTTAGTCTAGATATCGCTATCTTGACCTCGCCTAAGTCGGGGGGACGAAATTCTTGGTCATCCTCGTCCAAATTAAGTGGAACATTCTGCCTGACAGCGGAATTTGTGTCGTCATCGCCGTTTAACAGTCTGCAGAAGTGATTTTTCCAAATTCTCAGCATCGACTGCGATTCTACTACTAGTTGTCCATTTTCATCCCTGCAGGCTTCTGCCCGAGGTCTATACCCTCCGGATAACTGTTTTACCTTTTGGTAAAACTTTCGGACCTCCTTCCTGCCGTAACATCTCTCCATCTCTTCGAGCGCGCGCTTCTCGTGCTCTTTCTTTTTCCTTCTGAGAAGCCGGTTCTCTTCCCTTCTCTTCTGCTCGTAGAGCTCACGAACAGCTCTCGTTGTTCGATGCAGAGTTGCCTTGTAGGCCTCCTGTTTAGCTGCATGTGCCTGCCTGCACTCGTCGTCAAACCATGGGTTCTTCTTTGGTGGTGTCGTAAAACCCAGCACATCAGTGGCAGCTTCTTTGATGGCTTCTTGACAACGTTTCCATTCCTGGTCTATTGTGGTTGTAGGCAGGGTCGAACTTTCGGAGAGTTTCAGGGAGACTCGGTCGGCAAAGTTCCTAACGATCGATTGCGATTGTAGCTTTCCAACGTCAAAACGAGGTGTCCTGTCTCGACTCCGTATTTCTCTCGATATCCTCATTCTTACCTTGGCTACAACAAGGAAATTATCCGAGTCAATATTGGCTCCTCGGAAAGTTCGGACATCGAGAATATGGGAGGAGTGTCTGACGTCGATCGCAATGTGATCAATCTGGTTGACGGTTGATTGATCGGGTGACCGCCAGGTCCCTTTATGGATGTTGAGGTGTGGGAACCGTGTGCTCATTACAGAGAGGTTTGACCATACCAAACTCGCTTAAATGAAATGACGAAAAATCCTAATGTTAGTTTCAATGAACCGGGTTTTGCATTAAAGCGGACCTCGGATAAGTGAGAAATGATTTCATTTAAGCAAACGTCAAGAATTTTGTCTATAAATACAGACAAGTTGTATCAGTTAACAAAAGAAAATAATCCATTTATTAAAAAAAAATTAAAATTAACAAAACAACAACAGAATTCGTATACGAGGGGCGTTCAATATATTCTCGGTATCGATATGAAGGAAAATGCGAATTCAATTTAAATTGGTTTTATTTTTGAATATAATCTCCCCTAATACAATGCATTTGTTACATCTTAAGATAAGCTATTTTACACCCTCAAAAAAATAAATTTCCTCTTTCTCTGCAAAATACCCATTTATTGCCGACTTGAGTTCTTCATCATCCGAAAATCTTTTTCCACAAAAACATTTTTTCAGATCCGGAGACAGGAAATAATCACTAGGGGCAAGGTCTGGACTATAGGGTGGGTGTTGGATTTCTTCGAAACCACAATCTCGCGCAGCAGCCTTGGAAACTCGCGCCGTGTGAACAGGAGCGTTGTCGTGAAGAAGCAACACACCCGCTGCGAGTTTACCCCGTCTTTTCTTTTTAATTTCCTCCCGCAAATTATGCAAAGTGGAAGCGTAGGATGTGGCGTTGATGGTTTCACCTTTTTGTTTGTACTCAATGAGCAAGATTCCCTTTGAGTCCCAAAGACTGTGGCCCTTAGCTTCCCGCTGCGAAAATAATCGTTCTGTGTTCGCTCCGTCATCGGAACTGTTTAGCACAACTCAAGTTGGAAAGATCTATTCTGCGTTTGATCTCCGTACTGATTTTGTTCAAACTGCTTACTGCCGAGTCAAGTTAGACGAAGTTCCTGACTAAGTTTCAGTTGCCATTGTGATGTGGGATATGGTTCTAGTGACATCTGTTAGTAGGTGCTTACCCAGATGGGGCTAGTGCCCCACAAACTCCCAGTACATATTCTGGAAAGTCTTTAGATGCATCACAGAATCTGCAGAGACCTTTTCTGACACTCGTAGTTTCCTTAGGTGCTCCCCCGCAGTCTGTAATGCCCGTTAGGAAGCCCGTTAGAATACGGAGGTTGACCTTGCTCATCTCGATACAAGCTTAAAACCTCTTTCGATTTTATTGAGTTCCTTAACCTGATTCATGTAATGAGCTTTGGTCCAGATTTTTGTCTGTTTGCTTCTTTCTAGTTCCCTGAATTATTCGCTGAGGATATGTGGGCAGAGGGAGGCCTTTCCTAGCGAGGCAGTCGGCCATTAAAATGCCTGTTATCCCTGGCCAGGTATCCAGAAAAGGATATGTAGGCAGATGGAGGCCTTTCCTAGCGAGGGAGTCGGCCATTAAATTGCCTTCTATCCCAGGCCAGGTATCCAGCAGAGTTTTAGTCTGTTACGCAACAGCTCTTTAAGCTTTTGTAAGCATTTCCACACAAGCTTGGATGTGATGATTTAGGAGTCTAGTGTCATAATAGCGGGTGTCTGACAGTCAAGATTGTTCCTGTCAAGATTGATTTGAACGCATCCGTCTATGACATAGATGCCTGGTTGAAAGATGCTGGTGCATTTGTCGTTTCGATGTACTTGGTCCAGGTTCCATCAGTTCTTGATCCATATCATTTTACCATGTTGCTGATCAGTCTACGGACCGTGGATTTATTGCTCCAGTCCTTTTTAATGGCCAAGAGTAGACGCTGTTTTATGCGCTTGTCTTTTCGTATCCCTTCCTTTGCCATTCTTGTGATTCTGCAACCACTAGCTGCAAGGGAGTCAGCTCCAATAGCACTTCCATAGCTCTCTTGCGCTGATAAGGTTGGTTCTTTTGGACCGCTATAATTGTTAGACTAACAATAGCTATATACATACTTCTGAACTGCATCTCCATTATTTACCCGTCAAGCTTTGACAAATCATTAGAGCACACGTCGCTTTCCTGGTTATTTCTTCTGAGTTTGTCCAAGACTACTCCTGCAGAGTCTGGAGAACGAAATAAAGCATAACTTTCAGAGATACTCTGTTCTTGAGTATTATGTATTCTAGATGTGATAGCTGTGGCGGATTGGCTGTGACATCTCATCATTTTCTCTTCGTCAGCGTGCGCCGCTTCACGCTCCTAGGCATTTAACATCTTTTACCGGAGCCAATGTTATGCCCACCAGACTTTTTGGTGTTCTTTAAAAGGGCAATCGGTAGTTGTAGGTGCTCTTCGATATTATGACATATCGTCTCATGCCATGCATCTCAGCTCTTACCTGTGTTGTCTTGTGTGCCTGTTCAATCTTGCCCCATGGCAGTTGTGATCTGACCACCGGCTAGTAGTGGTGAGTCAGTGGTTATTGCCAGGTTTAGCCTGTCGCCCCCAGGTCTGCTCCATCTTGCTATACGTATGCCTGGCAACTTATGCCTTGTCAGTATCTCCAGAAGTTCGTCTACAACTCCACATGAGAGGAGAAAATACTCCCTTTTGTCGGCATCCTCTTGTTGTGTTGACTTTTATTATGCTTCCTTATGCGTGAGTCTCCTCTTAGCTCGTGCTCAGGATTTGGATGATAATTGCGTCAAGAGAAGTGTTGTCAAATGCTCCGTCTATACCCAAGAAAGCACATAACACTCTTTCTTTCGCTTCAAAGGCGCATTTGATAGTTTCCATCAGTGAGTGCAGTTGCAGCTTCTGCGGAACGGCCTGCCCTATATGCATCCTGACAGTAGTGAAGAGGCAATGTCTGTAGCACTTCCTTTCGTATGTAGATGTCCACGGTCTATACGACTTTGGTAGACTTTTAAATGACTGGATGTTGCAGTTGGTTAAGTGCCTGCCCTTGGTAAGTGCGGTAACCGGCTCGAACCCCAGTTAAAGCAAGGTTAATACGACTTTGTCCGGTTTTCAAATCTCCAGGTCCAGTCATCATTTGCCGTCGGAATCAAATTAACAGCACTATCACTGGAGTGGTCGGTCAGTGGTAGTAGTCTGACTGTGGGTATCACAATGGACCAATATGATCTAAGTCTGCTGGTGTAGTCACTAGCAGCCCCCTTCTCTACCGTATCCTTGGTAGGCTTGGGTCTTTCTTCCTATTTTCGGAATGAACAGGTTGGTAAAAAGGGTGCCCTTATTATCATGCGGCCGTGGCTCTCTTAGACAAACTTGTTGAGTATATTGTGCCCTTGAATTGGTATTGCATTTACAACCTTTTGTTAACAAACACACCCAAATTCCTTTAGAAAGAAACTTCAAGAGGTTTGGCTTTATGTAGGCTTAGCTGAATTGCATTGAATTCTCCCTCTATACAGAGGGAAGCGCTCAAGGTGTATTCCTTCGAATACAAGGCTTTTTCGACGTTGGACACTACAACTTTTATGCCATTTTAACACGCTGTGCTGCAGCGATACCGCCTTTGCGTCACACGGTACTCACAAATAAATTAAGTGGTGCACACACACGCGCAACGATTGCGACATTGCGCGCCATTCTTTTGTCAGTTTTGGCTGAGGCAACTATTTGTGTACGGAATTCATTTTCTGAAGACATTTTGTGTGAAAGAGATTTTAGACCATTTTTATATAGACCCGTGAAACGCGCGCCTCTCATTGTGATTTGGAAATGTGAGAGAGCCGCGCTTTGTCGTAACATTCTTGATAAAATGCGTACCAACGCTCGAACGCCTGAACGCGACAATGTGATGTGGCCTTTAGAATTATTTATCAATAAGATAAAAGGGTTTCTTGGAGTGTTGCCTCCGAGGCATACCATGACCGGCAAATGTGAAGAGCGGCCGATCAACAAAGGGCCGTATACGATAACGTCGCTTCTTTTTGAGAACACTGTTTTTATGCACTGAAGAAGACTCGAAATTTACTCGCACAGCTGCAAGCTAAACGCAGGGTGCAGATCATAAGTGATTGAGAATTTGAGAAAAGCTGCTGCCTAGCTGATCAGATGTTCCAGGGATTTAAGTAAGAATGAGAAGAGGCTAAAATGGCTATAATCCTTGCAGAAGATCCATCCTTTGGGAACATATCATAGCACTAGACCTTCTTACGACAGGGAGTGAGACGTATGTTGTCCAGACAGGGTCTTGTACGGAGACAAGTATCCAATTGCCCATGCTATCTTGCTTTCGCTGACACTGCAATGACCTTCTCTTGTTCCATACCCCTTCCTGTACTATAAAGGTTCAGCAACATCTGTTGGGGCTGATCTCTCTCAACCTGGAAAGTCTGTCCTCATTTTATGTCTCCGCTCGAGTGGTGGCCCAACTTCCGTCACTTTGTCGAATAGAAATAAGTGTACGGCGTTGATGCCACGATCTGATGTCTTTCTTGTTTGACGCTTTCGTTACATGTGTACCATTCAGTGAAACCCTTTTTAACGTGGCTCCATTTAGTCCTTGAATCGCGCATGAGTGTTTGTCTTTTGTTGTCACTCAGGGTCCCGGGCACGTTTTTTCGAAAGAACGGCTTAGCAAGTTGGCAAGTGCCTCTACTTCAGCGTCTAAGCCTTCGACCCAAGCCAGGCATTCAAGAGGTAAATCGCTTGCCGGCTCCCTGACCGTGCAGCCAAAAGGCTCACAATTTGCTAAGCGTGGGTTGCGAAAAGTGTTATTTGAAGAGTATCCAGCAGTGACCAGAGAAAGCCTTGGTTTGGTATGTACACCAGTGCTAGACTACATAATAATTTGCCTTTTCCCATTTGGAGTAGGGCTGTCGTGACCTGGTGGAACCCTTCAAACTGTGCAATGAGCTTATAGGCCTTTCCAGCCGTCCTTTGGAGAAGGTATTTAAATTAATTTCTCAACCAATTGCATTCCTCCTCTTTAAGCGTATAATCTCCGACTCCATTTTCGACTAGCCATAGTTTAAAGCCTGTTTTTTATCAAACCACAAAAATTTCAAGCTGAAATGCATATAATGCAGCTTATTCCTGCCACAAAAGCAATTTGCATCAGTACGCACCGCGACTTGACTTGTGACATTTAATTACATGTGTTTTCAAAAAAGTGTGCATTCACGAAGCGTCCACTTCCCTTTTTTGCGTTGAATGCATTTATAAATGAAACATCATTACACGGCGGTCAGATGCATTTGAATACGGTTTGCTGGTGAACATTATCTAATGATTACAGTCAATTTACACATTTCAATGTGTCCCCCTCCCCCCACGGCCACTTACCGTTCTTGCTCATCCATCAGTGTCAAGTGTAAATCAAACCACATCCGCACACAAATAACCACAAAAAATAAATGGCATTTATTAAAAATATATTCATAATCAATTACATGGATTCTCTAAGTGCGCCCTCCGACTCTCATCTGCGTTGCATTTAGTGCCTATGATCGATGGGTACATTTGCAAATAAATTTCGAAACGAACCAAATTCAATTCAATTTTTTAACAGTATTTTATCTACATACTTGCTGTGTACGGATTACGAGGACTATGAACTAGGAATTCCTACAACTCTAGTCTAGAATATATTCGTGCTAAGGCAGTTTTTTTTTTCAAATTATTACTTGCAGTATATTTTATGTATATAATTTATGTAGTCCTACGGTAGTCTATGGCTACTGGTCTACGTTATGTACAAAGCACTATCTCATTCGGCTTTCGACTTAAAATCTATTTCTTTTGTTTTGTTTTGTTGGCAAATTTGTTACTACTTGCTCAATTGTTCCCTTTATGAAGTTGTAGTAGCGGTTGTGTGTTGCAAGTGTTCGCATTTGCTGTGTCCTTTCTAACTAATTCTAGATGATTTCATTGATTATCTACAGGTTTCGTTTAGAATGAATACGTATCTACATAGCCCTTAAACGGTTGCGGTTTGCTTTATCTAATAATCTTATTAATTGTAACGTTAACTCTCAACTGTGTTCATTTGGTTTGAATGCGACTGGACGTGGAAATGTTTTGTTTTATTCCTCTACACATGTCCAATCGATTCGACTTAAGACTAAAAGTTTTCTAATGTTATTTTATTTACAAACTTTCACTCCCTCTCTCGCTCTGTTTCTCTCTGTCTCTGACACACATGTAGCAGGAAAATTAAAACATAAAACGCAGGAATGTGGGATGCTGTGGGATGAACAAACGACACGCCAAAGTCCTTGAAGTGTACTACTGCTGTGTATGGGAACATTTCAGCACAGCACAGAGGATGTGTTGGAAGCATAATTTGCGCTGGTTCCCCGCCCCATCCCAAATGCAGTCACTTATTAACATTTATTTCAATTGCATCGTTTATTCTTGTTTCTTGTGAAGCATTCGCTGGTTGTTGTGCCATTTGCTATTACCGTTGTATGCTGCGTCGTGTCTTCATTGTCGTCCCCTCCCCATTGAGAAATGTGATGCCCAACGATGTGAAAAGTTTTTGTCTCATTGTGACTTTGAAGAGTCCCTTTTTTGGCCGAGAAAAGAAGGACTAATGGGAATTCCTTTGAACTATTTCTGTTTGCAAACACACACAAGGACGATTTATCTTTTGACAAAATAATGCAAAATTATTACCCTTAACTCTGTCAGTGTGTGAGTCTCCTTTCAAAATGGGACTTTGTGTACGACGTGGACAAACATCTGTTGAACAAACTTATCCCTTTATTGAGAGGGGAGACAAATTGCATCTAAGTGGCATGTTCATGCATTCACCAAAGTTTGTGACTAAATTGGAAAACAAAAATGGCGGATCAGAGGTTTAAGGAACAAAGGGGAAACGAAACAAAAACAAAATACAAATACAAACTTTATTTCCTTTTTCTTCGTTTACACAAAAACAAAACAAAAAATAAATCAAAAGAAAAATAGTTGTAAAAAAATGTATACCAAATGGGTGGAGGATAGGGTAAAACATAAACAAAGCACAAAAATCGTCTCTTCTGGTTTAGCATCCTACAGTAAGCTCTAAAGTTTATATTCTATGTATATGCGTGTATATCTGGGTTTATTTATTAATTGACTTAACTAATGTTTGATACACCTACTCGAAGTATGCGTTGTCATTTTATTCAAATCTTAACAGATAATTTTCAGTGTTAACTATCTGGAGAGCACCTACTTGTTAGTGTTGGGTTTTTCATATTTAATTGCTTTTTGTTTAATTTATTCGAACATATACCCAAGAGTCAATTGATCTGCTAATGTTTCTAATTTTGTTTTGCTTTCAATGCTACACTAGGATATGTTCTTAAAGTTTATAATACATAGCTTGTTTGTGGTTAGAATTTAGTGTTTCATACTCCTACGAATTGTATAATTTACTTGAACTATATTTTTTTTTAAGTGTATTCGAACGAAATTCAATGGAAGGTTTTGCATGAACTCGATTGTGACAGGTGACAGATGTTTGTTGGTTTCACGTGAAGATCTGTTTCTTTGTTTGATCATTATTTTACCTGGTTGACGAAGAGAAGTAGAATTGTTAACGATGTTGTCCTCAGTTTTGTAATTATAATGATATAGGTGGCGCTGCAGCTCGTAGAGGGCCAGGGCTTAGCTATTGTGACAGGTGACAGATGTTTGCTTGTTTCACTTGAATATCTATTTGTTTGCTTGATCATTATTTTGCCGGGTTGACGAAGAGAACTAGAATTGTTAAACTCAATCAATTGTTGTCCTCAGTGTTATAATTATAATGATATACTCGTAGGTGGCGCTGCCGCTCGTAGAGGGCCAGGGCTTAGCTATTGTGACAGATGACAGATATTTTGCCTGGTTGACGAAGAGAAGTAGCATAGTTAATAGCGAACTATGTTGTCCTCCGTTTTGTAATTATATTGATATAGGTGGTATAGGGTCCGTAGAGGGCCAGGGCCTAGCTTCTCAGCATCCACTCGTGTTGTGCGTGCTATTGTTCTATCACAAGTGGAAGTGACCTACAGTTTTATGCCGACTCCGAACGGTCAAGTTTGAGAAGGTTTTTTTTCCTAGACGTTATTACTCTTGGAGCCGGTTATTACAGTGACTCGAGGTGAAGCCGTGAAAATTATTTTTGATCGTATCGGTAGGAAACCCAGGAAGTTTCAGTTGCGTAGACGCCATACCCACTACGCCACGGACGTCACATTTCTATGGCGTAAACAAAAATTCAAAAAAATGAGGCTTTCTTGAAAAATTTTTCTTAAGGCTCAACTATAAGAAGGAATCAGCGAACAAGAGCTAATGTCAAACTAATGTCAGTTTGGTGTTTATTTTCTCTGTTTGTCTCTCTCTTTTCTGGTGTCCCCACACTATTTTACTTGTTAACCGACCGCTGTTTTGGCGGCCATTTCAGAATTGAGCGCGAGAATCATTTGTTGAGAACTAATGACTTGAAAATTAAGACCGAATGTTATTTGAAATCACTTCAACGTGGTGAAAATGGCCTTTTCAGACTGCTTCAATTACAAACAGTTCATCTAATTCACTCGATTTCTGTTCGGTGGAAACATTGTACTACACCCAAATGAAACAAGCGCGTTTGTGCATGTAGATCCTTTGATAAGACGAAATAGCGAGTTGAAATTTCACAGACCGTAATATCGTAAGCCCTAGCACAGAGTGACAAAGAATATGTGTCAACGAAAAAGGTCCGACGTCAAGGACAAAGCAGTACTATAATCGAATGTCTGCTGAAGTTAACGCAATCAATGGCACTACCGCGGAGATAAAACGAAAGATCACCTCTGCCAATCGCTGTGTTTTTGAGCTTGGAAGGCGATTGAAGAATAAAACCATCTCTCGAAGAAGGAAGACGTACTTGATTCTTGCTCGCTTCGAGAGAAATTTGAACTGAGGCGACTATCTGTCAAAGTAGTTAATTTTGTATAGTAATTGTTTTTTTTTTCTTGTAAAATGTATTTCTGAACATTTGACTTGTCAAACGCGCTTTTTGACATATCATTCTCGTAAACTCGATAAAACGTGTGCCGACGTCTATCAGCGCCCGACCGCGCGAGCGCGGCATTTTGATTTGGCCTTTAAGCATTTGACAGATGACGTAAGAAAAATGTCTAAATCAGATGATAAATTGAATTGGAAATTCTCAAATTTTAAGCACAAAAATATCTTACTACAATAAATTGAAAAATAAGGCAAACACGGGAAGAAAGTCTGACAGATATGTTTGCCCTATGCAAAAGTCATCAAACATCCCGTTCTTATTTGACAGGAACTCATGTTCGCTTACAGTTGACAGAGATAATGGAGGATATCCTGTAGTTGGCTGTAGTCGGCTCTGTCATTAGCGCGAAGATGTTAAAAAATTATCGGTAAGCTGACGTATGAATCCGCAAAAATGCATGCCAATGTCAGAAAGCTGTCATAGTTATTTAAAAACCATCAATCAACTCGTTCTCATTTGACAGTAACTCATGTTCGCTTACAGTTGGCTGAGATAATGGAGGATATCCTGTAGTTGGCCGTAGTCGGCTCTTTCATTCGCGCGAATATGTTAAAAATTTATCGGTAAACTGACGTATGAATCCGCAAAAAATCATGCCAATGTCAGAAAGCTGTCAGAGTTATGGAAATGTAGCACCAGTGTGTAACAAACAATACCCAACTCTCCGTCTATTCACACGGACTTGTATTTAGGCGTACTTCTTACTGTCAACAAGCTGTCACTTTATCCTTCAAATCCACGGCATACCTTCAACAGTTACTTATTGCACAAGTAAAAAAAAAAACGAACATCTAAGACAAAATTATTGCACACTCTCCTATTAAATATACGTGTCGTCATCATTGAATTCGTTCAAATTTGATTCGCTAATCTTGTGGAAAGGTTCGAAGTTTGTATTGGAAGTGTTTCTTAGCCTATCATAAGTGACGTTTGAGTTACTATTAATATTTATATTCATATTTATATTATTACTAGAGCTATTAGTACCGGAATGCAAAAAATCATTTAAACTATCGCTAAGCCTAAGATTACTCCTACTACTGTGTGAATTCAATTGTATCGCACGTAAATGGCGGATTTCCTGTCTGTCATACTCATCGAAATAATTCTCGACCACGATCTCACCCAGCTGATGATGATCGTCGACAGCAGCGACTGATGCAGCTATTGTGGCGGTGGCGGTATTGTTGTCGGTAAAGGCATGTGCTGTGTTGACTGTGACAAATGATGTTGGACGTGGCACAACGTCTGGTGGTGATGTGCAACGTGCCGGCAACGGTGAATGATGTCGCTGAAGATGGTGGTGATGCTGCTGCTGGTGATGATGATGATGGTAATGATGGTAGTGTCGGTGAAACCTTTCCTGTTGTCGTTGTCTCCATTGCTGGGGTTCCTGGTGTTGCTGCTCCAGTTGTCGTTGCTGCTGCTGATGGTGGTGATTTTGATGATATTGATGTGGGTGCTGAGGACGATGCCGGTGTCGATGGCGATCATCCTTGTATGGCCGAACGCTTAGTCGTGGCCGAGAAACGTACCGTCAGAAAATCTCATCCAAATTTAATACAACATCGAAATATCAGGATAACAGGACCCGCCCTCATAATGGGACCAGTCCATTGCGCGTCGTCGGATTCCTCGCCATGTAAATGTCCATGTCATTCTCGGTCCAGTTGTCCGATGTGTCGCAGTAGTTGTTGAGCGTGTGTGTCGATCCAGCTGTCGAGTATCTGAATGGGGATGCGCACAAAATACAAATTCATTAGCCTTTAACTCGGCCCGCTCGTCGCAAATGTTAGTAGAGGCTACCCTCTGGTGAAGGTGATCGTAAATTCGAAATCATGCAAACGAAAATACAAAGTAGGAGAGCAGCAAAGTGAACAAAAACAAAAAGTGAAATACAAAGTAAACCCAAATGAGAAGTGGAACAGTAGCGGTGGTAATTAATAGAACAGAAATTAAAAAGCGTGTTAGTTGTAAAATGGTTAATTAATTGTTTGTTTGTTTGTTCGTATCGTTTTCATCATTCTTGTATGTTACAGTGTTTGAAAGTAATTGCTTAAGTATTAATCGTTTAGTGGTAGTAGCAGTAGGAGGTGCAGTAGAGTACAGAAGAGTAGAGGTGATTTTGTTCTTTGCGGTAACGTGGAGTTATCTGAATCCAGTCCGGCCCACTTACCGACTTCCTGGTCGATGACTGTGAATATGTGCTCCATTGAGATGATCACGTGATCTAGAACGCGGCCGTGAACGTCTTGAGCTAGACGCAATGCTTGTTGGACCATGAATTGAGCCAGCGTATGATGCACGCGACATACGTTCCGATGCAGCAGCCAGTGATTGACGTGACTGTCGCAGTTCCGGTCGGGAATTTACCAAATTCGTTGGGAACGCACTGCCCAAGTATCCGCGATGCGAGTTGTTAGAAAAGCTGTGCTGCGATTGCCCGTCCGCAATGGACCTGAAGAAATGAGTTTTTTTTTTTTTTTTTTTGTTATGTCATGAGTGAGTTGGCATGTATGAATGTGTGTGTTTGTGTTATGTTAAGGGATGTGACATATCCCCACAGAAAAAAAGCGTGATAATCAAATAAAATTCAAAGAATAACCAAATGAATGTAAATGATAATCACTTTCGGCTCTGGAGTGTGTGTCACTCTACGCTTCTTTTTTTCGTCTGATTTCATCAGGCAACCGGGGGCACCACCTGCTGTACTCACCGTGCTTTGCTGACTTTTCCTGGCATGCCTGAGAAGTGACTCCTTAAATCGTCCTGATTATCCATTGGGTATATCCTAGGCCTTGGTATGGATCTACTGCTGTACGCCGATACTTGATCCCATTCCTGTCGAAAGAGAATTGTTCACGGGAGCGTACAATACAAATCGAAATTAAGATTGAAATAGATTTTTCTGATCAATGCGTCTTCTGCGTGCGCCTGCTGGTGTGTCTCTTCTCGGCGGCATTCCGAAGAGAGAAGGTCTTTTGGGGGAGATGTGAATGCGAATCAGTTTCATTGTTTACTGTGTTACACAAGCGTGGAGGCAAATGCAAATTTGTCTTAACCGAATGGATTTGATTTTATATAGAGACCTGATGTTTGACAATTCTCCTGACTGCTGCCGACGACAGGCAGTCTGTCAGGCGGGATTTGAATGTTAAGCGAGTAAACATACATGCACGCATCATTTGGAGCGAACGGGGCTGAGGGCGGGAAGTGTTCAGTGAGTTGGGAGTTGTTTGGTTAATGTGTCTTTGACATACGCTTCACTTGAGCTAACAGCTGAAGCTGAAGGGGATGCACTGAGGATTTGCGGCGAAGTTGGAATGTAATTAACGAGCACAGCTACATGAATGAACGCGTAATAAACTCGTCGAGTGGAAAATCGACATCTTGTGTAGGTTCAGAGGTTCAGTTTGTCGATTCTAGGTAGGTAGTGGTGACTGTTCTGACTGACTGACGCTTCTGGTTGATAAACTATTCAGCGTTGAAAACTTGTCGGTTTGGGGAGTCTATTCCTTAGTGATGACAGAAAAGTTACAAATTTCACTTGAGAAGACTTAAGTCAACCTAGACAATCGAAGGAATTCACAGAAATGTACGAATTCAGAGTAAAAACAACTTAACTCAGTTTCGTTAAGTTTCGTTAAATTTGACTTGCTGCACTGGGGGCGAAATGAATCACCGCAGTATATGCAATTGACAGTTGAAATGCTGCTCGTCGTACCAGAACCAATTCTGGGAACGTGGGAATTCGACACCGTTTCTTGCTAGTTTTCGTCCGTTTCTGTCACAAGCCCAAGTCTATTATGGCTAAGCCGATAGCGAAAACGATGCATTGAAAACCCTGGGAATCAAACGAATTCACTGAAATACTCCCGCAGTAAAAAATTAGCTTAGTTCAGTTTCGTTAAGTGTCGTTAAATTTTGCTTATTTAAGAAGAGGCGAGATAAAACGCTGCAGTGCAGGTAAATGACAGCTGAAATGCTGCTTAAGATTTCAGAAGAATTCTGGGAACTTGGAAATTTGAAACCTACTCATTTCATTTTGACACCGACTACATTTCTTTCGGTTCTGATACAAGCTCAAGTCAATTATGGTTGAGTCGATTAAGAAAATGGAAAAAAATTAAAATCCATCTAGTGAATTCTCAAAAATGATACACTCTGACCATGATAGCCATTTAGCTCAGTTTCGTTAAGTTTCGTTAAGTTTTGCTTACTGCAGTGGGAGCTAAATGCATCGCTACGTACATAAATGACAGATGAACTTCAAAATTTGACACTGTTTCTGGACGCATTTCGTTCGTTTCCGAAACAATCGCAAGTCAAGTATGGTTGAGCGCCGAACAAAAATGGATTTTACACCTCCTGACAGAGCACTGCTGTTGCTTGGAATCCTTCACATACATTTATTATCACTGCCCATGAGCTGTCGCATTAATTGTACCACCTCAAAGTACAGGTCACTCAAAAATGCAAACACAGCGCTTTATAAATTGACACATGATTTATCGTTAAGTGCAACCTTCAGCACAAAGACAATCGCTGCGGAAGAAGAGAGTATCTCAGACACATGTGTGTATGCTGTGTGTGTGGGTGGGTGCAAGAATGGCACGGAGAAAGAGTTGCTGGAAAAAAGGCACTTAATGTCACTCAAAAACATGCATCCCGTGTTTACTCTTGCGCCATTTGTTCTCGACCTGTACACTGGTGAACATTTCAATTTAATCCTGCATCCTCATTTTTCTTCTCCTTCAGTTGGGAATCGCTTCGGATTGGATGTATTTTTTTGTTTTCACTTAAATCCGATTTAATGACCCATTGCAGCAACCGTTGCTCCGATGGCCCGAGAACACCGGGACCATATCTCTCCCGGGCAGTGGATGTTTTATGGAATGTTTCGCTTCCAGAACACTCACCTTATGGTTATTGAACGCCGACAACGTGGCCATCGATCCCAATGGTCCCGGACTGCCAGCCGGTCCGCAGCAGTTCACCGGCAAACCGCCGATGGGGAGTGGACTCTTTTGCTGTGAAGTCTGCAGCTTCCTTGATCGCCTGGGGGAAGGGAGGAGGGATACAGAAAAGAAAGGTGAGACAGTTCACGGGGCGAAGTGATTGAAAATCGTTTAACCTGCTTGCTGCGATGAACACAATTACTGCGACGATAATTGTTCCGCAAATGGCTGCACTGGCGGCTATTGTGATTTTGTCCATGTTCGATGTTTGCGAGGCGACTGTCCGGACTTCGCGACACTGTTGGTAGGGCACTGTCTCAGGGGTGACGTGGAGCTCCTCCAGCGAGATGACACACACAATGATGCACTCCTGGGCGGGGACATTTTTTATCTTGAACTCACGTTCGCTGGACTCGAGCGGCGGGCCTTGCTTGAAGCTCTTCTCGCCAAACAGACGATAGACTACACGGAAGCCAAGGATGTTTGCGGTATCGGAGTCCCACTGAATTATGACCGAGCTGTCCTGGCGGAAGGCATTTTTCACTTGCACCTCGTTGGCGTCGTCGATGCGGGTGCCGCGCTGCGGTGGGAAGCCGAGCACCAGTGGCGGACGCTGCTGTTTGTGTGACGTGCCAGCGGCTGATGAAGCGGATGCTCCGCCACCGAGGCCTCCTGGTTGCTGTTGCTGGCGCCAAGCGGGCAGAGCCTGATTTTTGGTTGCTATCGGTGCAGTGCCGGTCGATGAAGACGTGGATTGATGAACTTGGTTATTCGTGGGTGGTGCCTTCGACTAAAACGAAACGAAAAATATTGCCTGTGCTGCAGTGGGAGAGGGATGAAGGTGCTCTGGAATGCTTACCGTGCCCAGTGTCGTGGAGGTGGGTTGTGTTGTGGGCGGACTGGGGGGCTTGATTGAAGTGGCTGCTGTAGTCGGCCGGACGGTGGTGGTGCTCGTGCCGGTGCTCGATGAGTCTGTTACTGGCGGGGCGGTGGTTGTGGTAGTCGCAGGAGGTGTGGTTGTCCTTTTGGCGGTTACTTGTGGCGGAGCTTCCGTTGTGGTAGCTACAGTTGTTGAAACGGTCGGCTTCAGCGTGGTGGAAGTACTGGTGGCGAGAGTGGTGGTAGTCGTGACTGCCGCAATGGTTGGCTTTACACGAGGAATAAGTGAGTCCACAACACCGACGGGCCCATTCAAATCGACTTCCGATTCGGGGCAGGCCAATTCCTCCGGCTGGATTGAGTAGAAGCCACGGTCACTGAAGCGACTCGGGGTGCCACAGAATTGCGGATTCCTTTCACGGGACGTTACCTGCAATACGTAATGTTTGTAGAGGGGTAGAAGGTAAAGAGGGATTTGTGGGGGCTTACCTGCAGGTCGCCGTTTCTAATCCACTCAGCGACCCAGCGCAGCTTGCAGTCGCAGTGTAGGAACCGTCCGCCCAGCGAGAGGCCTCTGAGGGTGGAGTTCAGATGCATGAATGCCTTTTCTGGAACAGTCGGCAGTGGGTTTCCGTCAAGCGCGAGGAGCGTGATGCTTGGGTTGCCGCGAAACGCGACTTCTGGCAGGGCAGTGAGTAAGTTGAAACCGATGTCAAGGACGCGAAGCTCCCGCAGCGAGTGCACAGCTCCCACTGGAAATTCAGCCAGGAGATTGTTCAGCAAACTGAGTGAGCTCAGAGTTTTTCGCACTCCAGCGAATGCAGTCTCCCCCAGGTTTTGGATGAGATTCCTCTCGAGGTTCAGAGCCGTCAACGAATCCAATCCCTCGAAAGTGCGTGTGCCTCCGACACCCGGCAGCTCCTTAATTCCATTCAGCGACAGATCCAGGAACGCCAGGGATTTCAGTCCTCGAATCGACTCAGGAACTCGCTTCTGTCGAGTGCCCTTCAGATTGAGGTTCTTTAAGCTATTCTCCAGTCCATGGAAGGCACCAGGCGCCAGGGTGACGTTGTTGTCGTTCAACTTCAGCGTCGACAGCTTGTTGAGTCCCTCGAACGCGTTGTCCGGAATGGATACAATCCTGTTCTTGGACAAGTCCAGCAAGTTCAGAATCGTGAGCACTTTCAGTGCTTCAATCGGCACCGTCTCGAGGAGATTATCCTGAAGATTGAGGTTCTTCAGGACGGTCTCTTGGCCCTTGAAGGCTTCATCGTTGATGTTCCTAATCTTGCAGCTGCTCAACTGCACGTTGTGCAAGCGAAGATTCACGAAAATCTCTGCGGGCAAGCTCTCCACCGTGGAGTTGTTGACGTACAGCAGGTCGATGGGTTTGTTCCGGGCGAACTTATTCAACGCGTCCAACAGAAGTGGAAAGTCAACCTAAGGGCGGGGCAAAAGGATGCGATAAATTTCACTCACCACCCCAAGATCCGATGGCTTACCTGGTCACACTGCACGGAGAGCTCCCTGCCCAGGTTGTAGGAGCATATGCACGTCGACTGTAGCTCCTCCAGCTCCAGTTCCTTCTGCCATGGACACTGTGCCGTCGTGGAGCCGAGTGCCACAGCAATTACAATGGCTCCCAGCAGCCACTTGACTAAGTCGGTCCCTCCTCTGGACATTGTTATCCACGTGTGCTGTCGTCTCATAATGTGTAGGGTGTCTGTAATGAAGCGGAGAGAATGTTCATGAGGATCCACGGAGATAATGACAAGGAGGTGATTAATGGCAATTGCGAGGAGTCTTATTAATTAAAAGGAAAGAAGGATGTGCCGCCCATTAAACAGCAACCCTCACGCCCGTCCGCCGACGAAGGAGTTAATAGACAGACATCCACTTGGACGTTATCTCTCGCTCTCGTCCCCTTGGACAGGTGAAAAGCTATCGTCTCTCGCATTGAAATTACTTCCACTCCCAGACTGGTGGTGATGGGCATGGGGGTCCTCTCAAGGGTGGATTGATTAATATCAGACATACTAGGTCAACTGCTGCTTGAAACGGTTTCTTTTGTTTTCACTTGCTCGGCTCTTCTCACCGGTGCGGCGGTCCGTGCGGTGTGACAAGCAACTGTAATTGAATCTCGAGCTCGAGCTTCGCAAACCAGATAAGTGCGTCGTCATTTCAGCTACCCGGCAACGGCCATCAACGGCCAGTGAAACGTGAACTATCTGGTGATCTGTGGCGTCTTAGCATTTGCGTTGTTGTGCGTACGACTTGACGTTAATTGCATCAGCGTTGATATTGTTATTGCGTGCGGAGGCAGAGCATGCCAAGTGAAATGAAGAAGTCAATGTTTTAATCAAGTGGATTGTTGTTATGCTTTAGTCAGATTGATGGCCAATCTGAGACGGTACCTGGCTGCTGTATGGGTGAGCACTGAAGTGGACAGCGGTGTTCTGTGGTGGTCTCCGGTCGGTCGGTGGCCGGTGCTCGGGGGAATGGTCATTAAGGTGCTTTTACCATTATGGTAATGACATTGGAGATTGCTTTGGCTGCATGCTCGGATAAAGAGCAAGAGGCGGTCTGGGATTATGATGGAAAATGGTTTTGCTTTCGAATGGGTTTTGGGAGAAAAGTTGAAGAGAAAAAATCTTTGCCGCGGGGGATGAGGTGCGCTTTGGTTAGATGGATGGGAGTTGGCGGGACAGATACAGAGGGGGTGTGTCACTTTGGCTGTTGGAGGTTATGGGAAATTTGAACGAGTTGAAAATGCATCCGAGCAGCCAGCAGTGCAATGCCCCTAGACGCTGCCGAGTGAGAAACGAAAATCGTCTGTGAAGAAAATCGCGTGTGAAAATTGGTCAGCCAGATGCGGATGCATTCCATGGCCAGCTGGCTTTAGTTCTTGATTTGAATTTTGTAAGGATGTCGGTGGTAATGTGTCATAATGTGCCGTGAGACAAGCCCAGATGCTCGATAGATTTGAACGATTCTCAACAATTTCACGCTGTCTATATATTCTGTACAGTCCGTGATTTGATGATTGGCAAGTTTAAAGGCAGTTGCAAGAGTCACTTTTCTAGAACACTTAAATGGACGATCATGGGCGAAGCGTACTTACAAAACGTCACACAATCAGCGATTGTTAAACCATCCACATTGTAGACGTTTTTCTACTGACACTTGACTTTAAATTGACAATATTGTTTTCGGTGACAGCTGATGTGACAGTTCTCGTTTGTTTTGAGGTAAGTTCGGTGTGGGCCAAGAAGGGGCAACGTTTATAAGTTGTTCCGATTTATTTTGTGAAACCTGTTTCAATTCGGGAAACTTGCGCCATTGTCGAAACTCATTTACAATGTACTCTCTCCTAACGGACACCTCTAATAACAGGTCACCTCTCATAAACGGACAATGAACTTAATTGTGTTCCTAACATTTAATGTAACCAATTCTCATATTGACGGCCTCTCTTACAAGTGGACGCGAACGTCAGTCTTCGCTGCCACAATGGAATTTTACTCTCTCTTAAACGGACAAAACGACACACTTCGTTATATTTTATTTTGTTTGGTTTATTATCCTTTTCTGTGCACTATCCGGTCGACTATCCGGCGATAATTCCCGTTGCTTATTATGTGGGTTTGTGTATAAAAGTATGTGAAATTCGAACCTTGTATAGCATAGATAAAAATTCTTATTTTTTCGTAACTTTTTCGAACTTCATCATGGGAAACGTGAATGAAACAAAATTTCGTGCTCGTATGTGGTAACTTTTCATAGCGGACACATTTTTTGGCACCGACAGTGTCCGCTTATGAGAGAGTTCACTGTGCATGCAGAAAAAGAAGAAGTTCAAAAGCTAGTCAAAGATGAGCAGAAAAGAAACGTGATAACGAAATTCTTTACGCGTTTAGCGTTGGAACGCGTGCTCGCATGTGGTATTTTTTCTCATAACCAGACACCTCATAAACGGACACATATTTTGCTACCGACTGTGTCCGCTTATGAGAGAGTTCACTGTACATGCAGAAAAGGGTGGTGTTCAAAATGCTAGTCAAAGGTGATGAGTTCGTTATTATTCGACGCCTTCGGCGTTATTGCTGAAATGCAGCCTAACAGTGTGTGAGAGGTGTGCGTGGACTTTCACGAACACCTCCACTTTTACTCTCGCAACATATAGGAAAACGTCAAATGTCATGTCCAGCTTTTGAACAGAGCTCATGAAAAACCGAGTTTCTCCGAAACGATGCTTGCGTGAACATAGATTTTTCTGTCCACCCACTAGATTTGTTCCCACATCATGCTCATGAACCGGACGTGTTTCATGTCCAGACGGCGAACAGCGCCAGCCGCAGTGGTCAAAGAGGTTCAAAAGAGTTTATATCCGCAGCAGAACCGATTCACCTTCACGAAGACGATGCAAAGCTCGGTCCGGTGAGATGGGCCTCCGATGACAAGTGGAAGGCTACGAAGGCCATGTTGACGGTCATTTAGAAGCTTCCGTGATTCAAGAAATTTCATTATTTTTTGCACTAGTGGAGCTTCTGAGCACGATTGTAGCCTTTCGCCGGTTTGGATTTCACTTCGCTTTGGACCGGGGGACAGGAGGTCTTTGTTGTCAAATGGGTTGCTCTTCAAACCATTTACTCTGCAGAATCAAGGGCAAATTGCCTTCTGGAATGCATTCATGTTTATGGTGAGTCAGCAGAAATCAAGAAGTGGCACTTCAAATAGTAGACGTTCGAGACATAGCAACCGGAGATCTTGTCTTAACTTCTGATTCTAGATGGTCTCCGTATCCCTGCAAGCTAGTGAAGGATTACATCGTGCGGGCTACGTCGACCCTTGACGCCCAAAGTCGTGGGAATGTGCTCCTTCCCACCAGACGTAGTGGAGCGGCCGAGTTCTACTTACTCGCGATGTTCACGTTAAAAAACATTGGCCACAGAAATGGTTACACTACTTCAGCAGCTTCTTGTATCTTGTATTTTTGAAATTCATGTCAAGTAGCTGTAAATAACCCATAGAACAGTAAAGAAAGATTCGATCCCAATTACTTTTGTTTTTAAAAAAACAAAAAAAAAACTAAAACGTTGCATTTGCCTCTTCAGTCGGCGAGATGTTGAACTTAAAAACAGAGAAGCCTTACCAACAAGTTAAAGAGCTTTAAAACTAATTAAAATTAACTCCACAACGACGAGAAAACAACCCAATCCCCACAATGCAGCCCTCAATTTCTATATCCTGCTGAAATTCCGCTGCAGGGTGTAGCAATTCCCAAACTTAAGCCGTCCATAATCTCCGTTTCAGGGTTACGCCAGGAAATGAGAGTGAGTTTGCCTAACCCAAACACACCCAAGTGCTCCCCGCCTTTTTTTTTATCCACCCCATACGGATAAAAGATTTTCGGCAGATTTATCTGACCCAATTCCCAAAACCTCGACGAATGCCAAGAACGCCAGCCAGCCCCCCTGGCGAACTTTAAAATTGGAATATTGTTCCCGATCAAGTGTGTGAAGACGCCGACAGCGCCAGGAAAACAGTAACAACAAAATCCATATCCATCCGATGGACATTGTACTGAAATTGTCCTGCCCAAATATAAGGCTGGATCTCCGTTGGATATTTATCGTTTCAAATAGATACAGGCCACAAAAGTTTCTCTTTCTCCTGCTGACGGAGAAAAATTCCAAAAAAAAAACGAGAAAAAAAGGAAAAGTTTTTGTAAAGATTTTTCCCTCGGACACACATTTACAATCCACGTTCCGCTCAGATGAGTTTGCTTTATTTCTGCAAATAGTGGCGCGCTGCTGTTGTGAAGGCACATCAGACGACGCTGATGACGATGACGACGACTAGAACACGACACGATACGACACACCACCGCCACCAGCAGTAGCACCACCACCATCAGCTATCTCCCGCTGGATGGCTGGCCTGTGTTGGCAAAGCCTGTTGGGCATAGATTCCCGGCTATAATGACACCAGTGATTTCTTTCTCCCCGAATGCACCCGATATCCTTTCAGAAACTATTTGTATGAAACGTCCTAAACCCCCCCCTCCTCACCTCACCATCCAGCATCCACCATTCACCATTCACCGTCACCTCTCGGTGGAGGATAACCATGGATGGATTGGACAAACAGATACGGATACTCACTCGTACTCTGGGTGAATTAAGTTCAACTGAAAATTGATTTCTTAGTGGTTTTGTGGTTTGTCTCTCTGAAGTTGTAGTGAGACATGCCAGCTGTCTGGTGGACGGAGTCGTGGCTCCTTAAGGTTACGGTGGAGAGTATGGATTTGCAGAATGTTTGCGCTTGAGTTCACGTCAAATGGAAGCGTGCAATTGCGGAACCTTCATCGGGGATAAAGGAGCGAAGGATCGCTCCTGTGCGAGGGGCAAAGGAGTCTGGGGATATCGTTGGAAATCAGCGAGATGTAATGGAGAGATGAGTTTTCGTCATGCCGCCAATGTAGGGGGGAAATGCGTGAAGGAAACTGTTTCGACATTCAGTCGGCTGGAATTTAGGTTTTGGGGTCCCGACCAGTGAGCTCTTTCTGATTGCATTCAGTCCGCAATGATGTTCCATTTTTGTGGAGTGGGACGCGATTGGTGCAATTAGATTTTGTGCACAGTCACGTATAACGGCGGGAACACAGTATGAATGTTTGTGATTTTTATGAGTTCTCAGTTGTGAAGTGGACATGATGTTTAAGGAACAGCGTTTTCTAAAGACTCACAAGATCGTGACGTTTTAAGGGTCATCTGTTTGGAGAGAACTTGTCTATTTGCGTATCTGAGATCAAGGTGAATGCAGGAGAAGGGACCTGCCTCGTGGACGTGGAACAAATGGACACGAATCCTTCGGCAAGTAAGAGGAACCCAGCTTCTTGCCTGGAGAAGGAGGGGGATACTGAATCAGGTATAAATGCCAAGATAACCTGGCCCGGGATGGCAAAAGCATGTAAGACAGCTTCAGACCAGACTCGTGCTTAACGCTATTTGGGTGCACTCGTACCCCCTTTTTCCGCCAATCAGTAGCAGCACCAAAAGAAATTATGTCCAACATGTGCAAAATAAGTTTATTTATGCAACAAAATATTTGAATCAAAGTTTGTTGTTTTTTTGTTTTCTTTGGGGTACAGTTGTACCCTAATGTAACATAGTAAGGTCTGCACAAAAGTATAACATTCCATTGTAAGCACCAGTATTAAATATAGGCTCATTGGTGTCCGCCTTATTTGCCGTAATCTGTCCACAAGGACAATACCGCTCTAACGTATGGCCGCATAGTCTGAAAATGACCAACTTAAGGGCACTGTCTAGCAGACCATGGTCTTCGGAGCTCTGGACTTCTGTGTCTACTGGCAGAAAAGTCCATATGGGGGGCAAACATTTCCCATAGAAAAGGGATGCACTGAGCTGAATGTCATCAGTATCTGGTTCTTAGAAAAAAAATCACTTACAAAAATCGCGTGGAAGACTTTTTCACAGTGATTGAAAATCTGTCTGTTTGAGATTTGAACTGTGCTTGCCACCAAAACTGCGATTGCTATCAAAACTACGATTATGATCCAACCTGCGATTGCGATCCACACTGCGATTGCGATCCATACTGCGATTACGATTGCTATCCAAACTGCGTTTGCGATCCAAACTGCGATAGCATTCCAAACTGCCATTGCGATCCACACTGCGATTACGATTGCTATCCAAACTGCGATTGCATTCCAACGATTGTGATTCAACCTGCGATTGCGATCCACACTGCGATTACGATTGCTATCCAAACTGCGATTGCATTCCAACGATTGTGATCCAACCTGCGATTGCGATCCACACTGCGATTGCGATCCAACCTGCGATTGCGATCCACACTGCGATTACGATTGCTATCCAAACTGCGATTGCATTCCAACGATTGTGATCCAACCTGCGATTGCGATCCACACTGCGATTGCGATCCACACTGCGATTGCGATCCATACTGCGATTACGAGTGCTATCCAAACTGCGATTGCGATCCAAACTGCGATAGCATTCCAAACTGCGATTGCGATCCAAAGGTATTTTGCCGCGTAAAACATGTGGACCAAGTTGTGTATTTGACTGAACTCTGCAGACAACTCACATTGCCCACCGCCTTTCTTTCTGTCCCAACGGAATTTGTTTAAGGAGTCGCTTTACATAACTTTTTCCATTCTTCGAATCTAGAAAACTATGTCAAACATGACAAAGATGGTTCCATGTGACGACAGCAGCATTCCGAAATGTTTGCAGAGAAGATTAATCACATTGTCTGGACACCCGCTGCACAGAATTCGCGCATAAATTCATCAACTTTTCAGGCATGCTTGCAAAGAAAACGAAAAAAAGCTCAAAAAATCCTGACGCACGAGATTCAGTCGTTAAAATGTTTGCGATTCAAGTAAATGCATCTGTGTCTTCTTTTCTCCACCTTCGCGTGCATAGTACACCCTCCGTGGTCGTCGCTATCTCGAATAAACTCATTTAAATAACATTGTTACCAGAAGCCACTTAATTAAAAATGTACAAAAGGACACGTGAAATGTGGTGAAAAGTTTTCACCTCCCACTGTAGCGACACTCTTATTCGCTTTTGCGGAACCCAGCACACCACGTAGCAGAGATACCTTTGAGTGTGCGGTCGAACATGTTCACCCATTAAGTGTGCGCTCGTGCTGGTACCGCTGCTGGTGCTGGCGGTGTCCGGAATGTTTTAGTTTTACGGGAATGACAACGACCACCATTATTTGCATCTTAAAATTTTTCACACACCCACCCACTCTGCGGCACGTTTGGGTCAACACCGAAAAAGGGGTTAAAAATTGACTCAAACTTCATCTCCCAGCTGGCACCGTCGAGAGGAGGACCATTAAATTCAATTCCAACGAAAGAGTGCAATGAGCCAACAACAGGAGAAAATGGAAAAATGTTCACCATCAACTGAGCAAGCGGTCTTCGGTTGGGCGCCATTGGCAGACGGGGCACGGGGTTGTGGGTGTTTGCATTTCAGGAGTTGTACCTTGGATTGTCTTGCACAGAATTAATAATTAAATTCCATTCTCACTATCAACTCTCTGACAGCGCGGCAGAGAGAGAGAGAGAGAGAGAGAGTGAGAAGGACAGGTTTGAAATTCGCTTTATGGGATGCAAAGTAGGTAAATTTCACCACTTCAAGCCGCCGCGCCCTCCCACCGCCGCACCTCCGGTTTCTGAGAAAGATGATATAAGCCCCTTTGTGCTGAACTGCTCTCTGCCCTCGGAAGTCCTAACTGATCCTAGAAATTTAATTTTTCGCAACAGAATACAACTAACAAAATAAGATACTTTCCACAAACGAGGCAGAAAACCCGAAACAAAAAAATGAAAACAGAGAAAAGCCGGAATAATCCCATTTTACACAAGACCCGACTGAGGGTCGGCGGTGGCGGCGGCGCATGGTTCGGGGTATATTTTGAGCCTAATTGGATTAATTCACTAGGAACGATGCATGCTCGGATGGGAGGCGGCAGACAGCAGGCTGAAGTAAGAGCACACGAGACGGACTGAATCGCACCGAGAAGGGCAAACATTTTCACTCGGGCTAAGTGTATTTCATTAATTTACTAAGTCTAGAGTGCAGTCAGTCGTCGTGTCGTCAGTGGGCTGCTTAGCACTGGGGGACGCCTGCACAGAGCCAGACTGAGAAGTGAGTGTATCCGAAGAGATTAATGAAATTTCACCTTTTTGGATACAAAGTTTTGCGCCCCTGATATATGGATACGGGTGCCTGGCTCTGGTGAGACGGGAACTCTGGCGGGGGTGCGATACGGCGACTCGTCGAGGTGCAGGAACTTTTCAAATATGTGCAGATTCTAATCTTTTAGCGGAAACTTTACGATGCGGATCGTATTATGGTTGTTTTCTGATATTTATTTTTGTGTGACGCTCTTCAGAGATTAAAAGTGGATTTTTTTTTCTTGGCGACGCAGGATTATGGGGTAACTTTGCGTAAAAAGATTGTGACATGCTACGGAGCTTGTCATGGTGGAGGGCAAGAGATGATGGTGCGACGTTGATGTAAGAAAGTGAGCAGCGTCACGACAGATGATCCACATCCGTGTGCTTCCCAGAGTGAGGAGAGTGATCGGAGGATACGATGAATGTGTCTGGTGTTCACACAAATTGGATAGATTAAGATTGTTTACAGAATTTGTTCAGATGTCTGGCGAAGGGCACTAATGGCCTGTCATTCTGAGGTAGTCAAGGAGGTTGTCTACCTTGGGGCAAGCGTGAACTCCAAGTGGAGATCCGACGCAGGATTGCCCTTGCCAACTGATTCGCCTTCCTTGTCGAATCATTAGATTCCGATCTGAGGCGATCAGATCCACACCGACATCCGTCGTTGAAATGCTGTCGCATTGGCGTTGATCTCCGTCGACCAACGCCGATAGGCTATAGAGGATTCAGCCGACGGGACAGAAAGTGCAAAAGAAGCAACCAATCACAGCGCAGTACTCCCCAATAGAGAGTAATGGAACTAAGAACTCACTGATCTCTAAGACGGATGATGGCACATGCTCAGGACTCTTTGCCAAATCGCTAGAGATCCCTTAGGCTCTGCCTATCAGTCCACGGCTGTGTGTTGCTAGTCAAAGGGAAGAATGAAATTGACAGAAGGGACATATATCGGCGTACACATGCACAGCCAAGTGACCACAAAGGCTCTTAGGACACGCCAGCACTCACCCGTCATCAGTATCATCTTCTGACCCGCATGACCCACAAAAGCAGTAGCGGGGCTTAAGCACGCACGAGAGGTCTTCAGAGCACTCGATCCGCAAACATCGGCGTTTTTGGTCCAACCACCTAGTCCTGGGTCTATCAAGGGGTCGCCTATCCTATGTAATCGCATTCAAGGTACGCCTCGGAATCGTCATTCGTACCACGTGACCACACCATCGAAGCACAGCCATTTCCGTTCGAAGAAGCAACTGCTCAACATCGAGTTCCGCCCGCACTGCCGTCAAGGCGAGCAACTGCACGAAGTAATCAAGATTCAGCAACTACTCGTAACATGGTCGTTTGCTGGAGCCCTGGAAACAAGGATACACTGCTCAACAACGAGCTAAAAGTAGAGCAGGCATCCCTTTCACGTTTACTAAAAGTGGGGAGATAGTGTGTCGCCCTGGAAGACAAGTGAACTTGACACCTGCAGGACCTGAAAACAGACTAGGTTGGGTTTAGGATTATAATGACTGACTGCCAGCAAGCAGCAGACGCGCTTAGAGCAGTGTAGCCTATTCTGTAGTGTGTACATATTTCGCAAGCCACTTGGTGCGCATAATGCGTTGGAGTTGGCTGACACTCCTCCTTGTTCTCTTAGTCGTGTCACAAGTCACTGTGACGCTGTTGATCACCATTCTGACAGCTGTTACAAACAAGCATACAATTTCGTATGTTTCAAGTTCAATGACAATAGTATGCAGTTCCACTTGTCGCGCTCAGAACTAGCTCGGCAGCGTTAGTTGTCAAATTCGGGCGGTCCGCACATATCGGCAAATATGCCACAGAGTAGTCTGCGGCGGCAAATAGTCGTCTCGAAGGTAATGCGACGAAACAGTGCAAGTGTAATGGCCACCCTTGGACAATCCACGCACTGAACTAGGTCAGCAGCGGCAACTATCTGTCTGGAGGTGAATACGGGGGATTGAACGGTCTCGTCGTGGGAACACATTCAGAACGCTTTTGTTTGCGGCTTGAATTTCGGAGACTCGATTTTGAGCATTCGGCGGCTTGACATTGGCAAAGGCCTTAGTAAATAAAAACGCACATGCAAAGTTGACTTTCCCTACACTCAGGACTGGCTCTGGCCAGCACTCGAGCCAGGAAAGGAATGTAGTCGATAGATGACTCCAAAATCAATGAAGGATCTGGAGCTGGCGCCTTCGTGGAGGGCGACAACATTAGGCTGTATACCTCATTAGGTAAATTTGCTGTACTTAAGGCCTTGCTCAACCCTTTAACCACTTCCAGGATAGATCAGGAATGCAAGTCCTCTCTGAACTCGGTTGGAAGTTATAATTCACTAAAACTCGGGTCACCACGGGATAGTTGGGAATGAGGTCGCCGATGAAATTGCTAGGATCAGAGGAGACGTTCTCAGTACCTGAACCTGCACTAGGTCTACCGGCGTCCTACTTTAAAGCTTCCGAGAACACAATCGGAAGTGGCTTGAACCTCCAGGATGCAGACAGACCAAGCGCATGCTCCCAAACGTCTGTAAAGCAGAAAATACTTCAGACGACTTACAAGCGTACAAAGGGGTTTACTCGCCAAACATCTAAATGTGCTTAGCCAAAGATGAAACGCTCTGGAGAGGATGACGACACTGCCGAGCACTTCCTCTGTCAGTGTCCCTCCTTTGCTCGGATCAGGTGGCAGGTTTTCGGTGCTGAAGTGGTGAGAGATGATGATGTAGGCTCGTCATCACAGCTGCTTCGGAAGACCAAGAAACTACAGCAAAAGTACAATGGACCAGTTTTTGAGTCTGAGTGCTCAAGTGCAGTGTTAAAAACCTCCGACAAAAAAAAGTATAAATAAATACTAAAAATAGAAAAAGCAGTGATCATCATCTTCTAACCTGCATGCTCCACTAGCCACCACTAAAGGGGTCGCGGGGATAAACCACGCACGAGAGGAGATCCCCAAGCAACTCGATCCTCTGCCATCGACTCTAGCTCATCAGGAGTTATGCCCAAGCGTAACCAGGCGAGTTTTTTTTTTAACCATAAAAACACTTAACACAGCTGAAGGACACGAATTTAATCGTTCAAGATGAAAAATATGCCGACTTTCAGAAAACAGCCCAAATTCCCATTCACCCCACAACACCGTTAGCGAACAATTTGTCAACCATTCAACATTCTGTTTTTTTTTTGTACATCATTTGGATCATCACGGTTTCTAGCAACTTATGCTTCAGTTACAAAGACTGCATCACCCGAGTCACCTGCATGCACCTGCCTTCGTCCCATCTTATGCATAACCCAAATTCCCTTTCAAAAGGATGCAAAACTTCTTCAAGCAGACGCTCTCCGTGCGGAGGTGTAAATTTAAAAGCAAATTTCCGTCGAATAAAAGCGAAACTTTGCCAAAGTCATCGAGTTCAAAAGAGTTTCCTTTCAAACTGAACACAACACAAATCAAATTGAATGGCACAGCATTAAATCTGGCATGAAGAATCCGATAGGACTGCGTAAGAACACACTCGGAGACCCACGAGAACCTTTCGTGATTCAAATCGAATACGCTCGCACCCACCTCTTCAAAGGACTTGCAGACTTTACCCACAAACGGGTCAAATGTAATCGGAGGTCGGTGAGATACCGGCCACACTCCCACCACGACTCCTGTTTCTATTTGTCGACAAAAAAACAACAACCTCAACTTTTGAGAGGTAAAACTTCATCTTTGCCAACTCTCAGCGCAGGACGACGGGCAAGGCACGCCGAGGAGAGAAGGATACACACTCCGTGTGCGCACTAAACTTTAAGTGCGATTCCTCGGGATAATTTGTGTGCAAAAATGGGATGGGATTCTCCCAGATTTTCACAGATTCCTTGTGTGTGTTCTTTTTTGCCGAGGCACTGCTCGGAGATTATATCTCTGAAAACGAGCGCAAATAGATGAGATTTCAATAGCCGCAGGTATTGCCACCGCACCGCCACCACAGCCATCCCGGAAATGGCGAGGGTGGAGTGGCGACAATCAGAAGTGGGATGTCCCAAATGCCATCACCATCATCGTTGTCCTCTCACAGTCGGGGACTGGCGCACACACAAGTGCCCGATGTAACAACGTCGACTGAAAACAAGTATCCAGCTCTTTATATGACTATTAGCCGCCTCTCGGTGGCATTGTAAATTTCCACCCTTATGGCTTTGGCATCAGGACTGGCGGCGGCAACGGCGACAGTGGCATTTGACAATCCAATCGTCTCGTCTCCCCTTCGCTGCTCACATCAGTCTGGTGCAGTTGTCGGAGCGAATGCCAAATTCGGCATTTGGAATTTCGGAGTTTATCCGGTTAGGCAGAGGGATAGAGAAATCGCCTGTAATCCCATTTCGATTGGCACTTCTCATTTGAGAACGGGCAAGGAAGTGGCAACAAAGCCAACTGAACATCCATTTCAAATGCAGAGGGAGAGAGGGAGAGAGATGTTGATCAAATAACTGATTTGTGGACAACTTCTGAAGTCGTTATGCAGCGATGGGTATCAATTTTGATAGCTGCAGCTGCAGTGGTTGAATTAAATCGAATTATTATACCGGCATCCGGAAGTGTTTGAGGCTTGCTCTGAATGAACGCGGAGAGGTGAAAGAAAATGGCCAAAAATAGGAAAGTCAGTTCAGATTGATTTTGTTCAGACCAAAGTGGACTCAGTTCCTTTCAAGTTTTGCTCGGGAACAAATAACTGCGACATTGCTCACTGAGCATGATCGGAAAGATACGGTTCCGTGTCGCTCAAACTAAATCAGTCGCGGGGGTTCAGGAGATCCCTGAATAGACCTCACGAGAGAACCAACTATACTCCTGAAGAACACCAAATCTACAACCCAACTGTAGATGGGCTTGGCGCACTCCCAAGCCCTCTGAAGTGCCATTCTCAGAGTGAGAGCTGGTCGGTTGTCGGGGACAAATCTACAACCCAACTGTAGATGGGCTTGGCGCACTCCCAAGCCCTCTGAAGTACCATTCTCAGAGTGAGAGCTGGTCGGCTGTACTTCTGCCGGAACGAAAGCTGCACTGTTCATCTCCCATCCTGAGCTCAACCATAGCTTTAGAACGCGCTTCCAATACTTGAGCGTAGACTTTCCCGGGATGGCTGAAAAGAGATGTGCCCCTGAAGTGGGAGCAATCTCTTCTGTGCCCCTTCTTCAAAAGAGAGACAATCACTCCTGTTTGTGCCCCGTTTCCAGGCCACTTTATTGACATGAGAGAGCCATAAAACTCCCTCTTTACTCTCTGGCCGGGCTTCATCAGCAACTTTTAGCAAATCACTACCCCCACCGTTGGAGCATTCACCCCACTCAAGACTACGGGTCTGCCAGCCGCAGTGCAGCTAGAGCAGCTCCGAAAACTGATCCCTGCATCTGTCTTAGAAAGCAACACACTGTCTTTTGATTCGACTCCTTCGATGATGTTGAATTTTCTTCCTTTGTCTCGGCGAATGATGATCACCCTTTTCACAGATCTCTGCAGAGTCACCAAGGGTACTAATTTTTTAAGGATTTTTGTTTAAAAAGAGAAAGAAATCTGATATGAGATATGCCCTCCCTCCCACCACCCTCTTTCTACCGTCTCAGTGGACGCGTTTCTATGGATCTATGGTCGCTTTCCAACTCCTCGCCTAACTCCTTCCAAGACTGCTCTTTCGCTCTTAACGCGACCAATTTGTGCGAGTTCTTCGCTCCTCAGGGTACCACTCACGAGAAGCAGAGTCCTCCTCCCACGAGAAACTCTGATCAGTGAGCCGTGAGTTCAAGAATATGTCGGTTCATGCGTCGAGAGCAAATGCGAAGGTTATGCACGTCTGCAAAACAAATTCCAGTTCAAAAATTCGATGAGTTTCTTCAAATTTCTTGCAACTGAACGCATTGGGCCCGCCGATCAGATGCCTGAGAGAAGTCGTGTTCGTTGACTCTGTGCAGTGCATCACGAAGCTGGGAATCTATTCCATCTCCGAGCTTTCTCATCCCGAGTTTGACTAGGGACTTCTTTTGCGAAACACACACACACATATCTTAAAGGGAGCACAAAACCAAGTCAGGAAGTGATGGATTATCGTGCATTCATGCCTTCCCCCCATCGAACACTCGTCATCAATGCATTCGAATATTCCATGAAAATCGATGAATCATACTTAAGTTTGAGTTAATCCAAATCAAATATCAAAGATGAGCCTCCTCAAACCTCCTCTGCCGTCCGCCTGCAGTCGGTCGTCGTCTAAATAATGCGTCCATCTGTTTGGCTGAAGTACGTACCCTCAGGCAGGCACTTATCGTCGAAATGGAATAATTCCTTCGCCCATTACAAGTGTCCTGCCATCAAGCAGAATCCTTATCGGAAAACCATTACGAATTTCACCGACTATTCAGCTGAAGGTAAACAGATTTGCATATCGAAACGCAATTGAATGGAATTTATGGAAGTACCTACCCCAGTACCCTCTCAATATCCTTGATTAACTCGTTAAAGCATCAATTTAATCAATTAATTCTCAATAACTCCGACCTAAGTACATCCTTACGAATCATCTCGTTCATTTTTAAGTACAAATCCATCTGCGGGGGAGGAGGGCCGGGGACACAAACCACTTTACTTTAATAGTCCACGGAGCGGGAAGGAACCCAGCGAACTAAACAGACAATACAACCGCCATCGTCCTATTAAACTTTACGACACTCGTAAAACAATATTCCTGAAGGATATGTACATAACTGTCTTTGTATTGCTAAGTTCTGCTTCTGCTTCTGGTCCTTATCCTTGCCAGCGGCAGTGGCTTGTGAGCAGTGAATGCATTTCATTTCGAGCGAAGAGCGAATCCAAATGGAATGAAGTACCACAATCCGTTCCACGACCTCCTCCACTCGCTCGCAACCGAGACCCAGCCACGCAGCCAAACAAAAACAGAGGAGTGTGGTAAATTTTTAAACCGATTGTTATCCTTGCTCCTCTTCCAGTTCCATGCGAGATGGGAAATTATTTATCCATATCCATCTTAAGGTGAGAGCGGGCGCGCCTCGGAATCTCGCCCCTCCGCAGTGATAGATAACAACCGTGTAGGGGCCGCCACGAGGGCGAGTCGTATTTATGCGCTCTTAAGTGAAATGGGAAACCGCCCTCAGTTGCATTCTGGGTGCGACTACGAGTGCACTCCACCGCGGTGTTGGCAGGGCCTGCCCTCAGAGTTTTCGCCCCCTTCGCTCGCTCTCGCAAGTCAACAACGAAAAAGGACAACTTGTCGTCGGAGAGGTGTTTTAAGTCCGCTTTTTTTTTCTCCCAAACCTCCTGTTTGTCGAGCTGAATTAATAATTCAGAAGAAAGGATCAACATGCTTCCGGTGTTGTTGTTACCCTTTCGGGGGAGGATTTCAGCTTCATTTTTTGCTTTGCTTTTGACTTTCACCTGAAGTCCTGTGTGTGCGAGTTGGCTCACACCGCGCGTTCCGTTCGAGATCATCGGACGGGGGTGGACCGACAAAAAAAATACCACCAACGCCCCACGTTGCTGACATTTGAAGCACGATACAGGACATCGAGGGACATGGGTTGGAAAGTTTCAATTCAATTTTAGCTTTGGGATGCCGCTGCTGAATGGAATAGGAAGCAGACACAAAAAAATGTCCCATGGACTAAGCCAGGTAACGACAACATTTCTATAAATAAGTTAGCATGCATAGATAGTTTTTAGTGACGTTTATGCAGGGCACGACGCAGCGGCGGTGATGTTGTAGCGGTGGTAGTGAGGCGGTTGTGCATACTAAATGGTTGTCTAAATTTTTGATAAAGGATTTTGTATATACTGAAGTTTTTTAATTGAAACTGTTGTGTTGTCCGGCTCGGGCTAGGGATGTTAACTAAATTGATTCAATCAATCTCTCCCGATTGGTTTGGCAACAATTTTTTGTTAGAAAATTTTTACTTTTTTGCTTAGTCTTGCTTGGACTGCGTGGGGAGTGATCGAGTGTTTCACAGTGTTTTACGATTATTTGTATATCGATTATTTGTTTGTCGGATAAAAACTGTGATTCACCTTTTCTGGATTCATTTTCAATCAGCTTAAGGAAAAAATGTGAGTTGTGGGTATGGGTGTGTGCGTTGGTGTTGAGGTTCGATTCTCGGGACGACAAAAATAATGTTCACCCACCTCACAATTCCTGCCTTGTCGGCATAACACTGTTAGAGACCACTCCTGAAAGAACACGGCACGAGTCGTTGCTGTTGAAGCTAGGCCCTGTTGGGCTGTAGCGCCATCACATTTTATTATAAGGATACAAAGGAGTGACATCTAGAGAGTATTTCAATGATGTTTATGAGTTCTAAATGCATTCTTCGCTTCTGAGCAAGAGGGACAGCGCATTAGAAGACGCACGCGTTTCCGGCGGGACACACAAGTGAAGAAGGATCCTTCAGGCAACCCGGTGATGCAGTCATTGTGCCAGATGAAGCTGCTTGGTGCTTGCAAAGAACTTGATTTCGGTCAATTTGCTGGACTTTTGTATCATGTGCAAGTTGCGACTAAAGAATCAAACTGGAGTTACTCCGTATATTCCAAGGCAGACGGAACATTCGAGACATTGAGTCTGAACATCGTCGCATGTCATTTTCAAGTCACAAGAAAGAATGAACGTCTTGACGAAACGGAGGAAGTGAATGCAAAGCGCTTTAAAAGTTCTCCTTCTCGTTTGTCACAAACCGTGATGCATCTAGGTCCATAAAGCATGCCCTTATGTCGAAGTTCGAAAGTTGCTTCTTAAGTTTGTGCCCCCGGTCATGATACAACGTAGAAATGTAGAGCAAACCAATCTTGTGGCGGATGTCAAATCAGAAAAATTGATCATCGCTTGAGGAAACCTAGGTATTTGCCACCTCGAGTCTGTATTCCTCATCTACCTCTGAGCTGGTTTGCAACTTGTGGTAATTTTTCTAAACACACATTTTACATGTCAAGACTGTAGCAATAGTTGCATTCCATCGTTGACGGACCTTCCAGTCATAAAGCCCTAGCCGTCATATTCCGCGATGACCTAGACATGAGATGGAAATTCCTTCTCGAACCAGGGAGCTTGAATTCGAAAGGCCTCTGACACCCATACTAGTTTTTTATATTTAGTTTGTCCAAGGTTTGCACTTAGTCGGATTGTGATCGTATCGCTCGTAGTCTATAAAGTGTACATATGCTTGTAATTATTGATGGACGCTCTTGTGGTTGGGGGTCTATTTCTTCGTTATCCTTGTGTATCGCTACATCCTCCGTTGATCCTCTGACTGAATTTTTCATTTTCAGAAGATGGTTTAGCAATGATTTGTCTTGTGGGGATGCGATTGGCAGATGTTTGATCGATACAAAAATGTACAGACCTGACAGGTATCATTTCGAGTTTTTTTTTTTTTTTGCGAAACAATAACAGCGGTTGTGTACTGAGTGAGAAGGATACTGCCGCTTTGCCGGCGTGTTTGGACAAAGGATTGAGTGGGCCTCCGACAGTGGCAAGAATTTCGTCCATAATTACTCCAAGAATTGAGAGTCGAAATTTGCTACGTATGACCTCTCAACAATTCAACAATCATCCAGCTTTGGTGAACCCGAACATGCAAAGGCAAGCAACAGATTTGCCAAATTTGCCAGGACCCTGGACTGATTTTTTTAAGATATTTTTTTAATGTGATTTACTAGTGAATTACTATGGATTGAGTTCAAGACTTTCTGCCACAAAATTGTGCAAATGTCTAACTTACGCGCTTACTAGTCACCTGATAGTGAGCGTCTTTGTAAATGCAGTCATCGACAACCTTTTTTTTCTCTCTTTTCCTGTGTATGTTTCCTAGCCACCTTCTGACTTAGCTGCGAACAAAGTGGGTGGCCTGCATGTCTGAAACACGTACATTCGCGCTAGTGCTGTCTTTCAACGCGCACACTTCGATGGCCATGCACAAAATACTCCGTAGTAGAGTTGGGTCGTTCGGGACCGGTATAGTTCCTGGAACTATGTCCACTGTCGGAACTATTTCCGATCGTTCCGCATACTTCAATTAAACGTGTTAATTTCATATAAATAGTTCCCAGTTCGCAGAGATGTTTATGAATGAAGAGGAATATATGGTGTTAGAGAAATACTTCTCTAGTACATGGGCATATCGTGGTTGTAGTAGATATTTTACTGACGGAAAGCGGAACTGCAATTCATACGCGAATTGAAATTAACATGGGACCTTGCATCCATTGTATATCGTCCGGCGCCAACATTTTAAGTAAATATTATCTGTCCATTATCTCTGCTATATACTTCCTCGGCTACGTATCCGAGGAACTAGTTCCGACCTAAAAACGAACCGTTCCGTGTTCGTTTCGCCATTGGAACTCTACTGCGTAGACCTGCATTAGCAAAAAAATGAGAGAATTGAGAGCATCGGAATAGAACGTAAAAGGTAAGGCAGAGACAGAGCGATATTGACATATTTTCTTCCAAATTGAGCATTTTTTTTTGTCTTAGTTGACAGCAGTGTTGCCGCTGAAAATTCGAGAAAGTCGCAGAAAAGAGTTTCGCGGCCCAAAAAAATTGTAATTGTCCGAAATCTCTATTAATTTTAGGGTTTTATCATGCTTGCACTCGTGCAGTCATTTGGTTGCATTTTCTTATAACTGGTGTTGAGTTTATTGCTTATGAGAGACTTAACGACGTATTTCGTGAAAGAAGTATGCTTCATATAAAATAGTCGCCGAAGTCATTTTATGGTCGCGCGGGGCGTCGCGGCTGAAATTGTAAAATTGCGACTAAAGTCGGATGGCGGAAACCCTGGTTGCTGACGCAATATTTTTCATCTAGTCTTTGAGAGCGACAGAGAGACAATATCGCACTCTCTCCGTAACATGACGTCAGCAGACACAACGCACTATTGCATTTCAGGCCTTAGTTCGTTTTGATTTAAGGTCTGAATTTGAAGTTCACACGGTTGTCAAGCTCTTGGGATAAATGACAGATTCCAATCGTCGTGCAGTCGAACCTCCATAAGTCGGATAGTCACGGGAACAAGTATTGTGTCCGATCTATGGAACGATCGAATTATAAACTCGATAAACTGTGGGAACATTCAAGTCTTGTGTCCCTTAAAGTCTTGAAACATTTGCTCGACTTGTAGAAAATTTCGATTAAGGATGCTCGTCTTAAAGAGTTTGACTGTATTTAAAATCGAGTGCAAGTACGGTGCTAACAAATCATTTTCAAATCTGCAAACAATCACCTCGATTCATTCGATCCACTCTTCTTGTGTCCACATTGGAACAGAACTCCGTTCGTCCGCATGTTCTGATTCCCTTTATTTGCTGACCGCCAGCCAGCGCTCCCGAAGAGGACACACAATCCGTGCAGTTTTGGAACTTCTCATCTCATGTCCACCTCTGCCACTTTAAGTGCCATCCAATTTCGTTCTCATGCGGACGAGTGCTCTCGAAACTCACTTCATTCCGGGCTCACGCTGCTCACATGAATTCCAAACAACAGTCGTCATCTCGAAGAATGTTTTCTGTTTTTTTGCTAAAATAAAAGTTATCCGTCCAAAATGCTCCACATGAATGGAGCGAAGGACAGCAGGACACTGCGACGACACGAAATGCACAGAAAAACAAACAAAAAAAAAAAACTATCAAAGTGAAAACTTGGTATTGCATTCCCCTCGCCACCTGACCCAGCCCACTGCACGGAAAAGTGAAAATGGATTTTCTTTTGCGCAAACTTTTCGAATATTATTGTCAAACGATGAGAGAGGGAGAGCGAGCGCGTCGCCCACATCCCAACCGCCGCGTCGCCTTCACCGGAATCTTGTGTATTTGTGAGAGATGCAGTTTTTTGTTTTGGGGTAGAGTGGCGTGTGTGGACATTTTTTCGCAAAGGTATTCCAGTTATTTGATCTGACTTGAAACGATGCAGCATAACAGGCGATGCCTAGAGCATTGATGCGTCCTCCGCACAGGAACTGCGAACAGAGACAGATCATCGGGGAATTCCCTAACCCAGCACGACGAGGGGCTGCTGGGCGTGTGGATTGTGGAGAGTGTGCCGGCGCGCCATCCCCTGGCATTGTTATGGAAATTTAATAGGTTCCGCTTCTGGGCGATGTGTGCTGCTTGCATCCTCAGAGATGCCTCAGATTTCATTCCCTTTTCCCCCCTTTTCATCTCTTTGAAATTAAATCAATGCTGTGGGGATGCACATCAGCGCAAGCAGAAAAGAAAATCAGATTCAATAACACCGACGACGACGACAGCGACGTTTGGAACATGCAACATGTGTGCTCCGACAACTCATTAAGCTGTAATTTGCCAAAGTGGCAAAAACCAGATGAAGTGCTGCTCCTGCTGCAAGAAACTGTTGTTTTCTTGGACTCCCCGACATGCCTCACGCGGTGGCAAATTGCGAAGAAAACCCGTCTTGCCAGAGTTGGTTTTCCAAATGCGCCAACTGCCACTGGATCTTGAAGCGAACGCCAAACTGCCGCGGCTTGCTTTTGTGTCCCTGAGACACAGATGCACACAGAGCCACGCTGTCACGGAGTGCATACGCACCACTGCAAATTGGACATTAGATGATGCATCGACAATTGACGCGAATCTGGAGTAGAACAGAACGGGATTTTGTGTCGCAAACCAGAATCGAATGGCTTGACAGGTTCGCTGCATGCTTAAGCCGCGTCCCAGTGTGTCGTCTTCATCGTGCGCGCATTTCATCGATGCCACGGAAACTAGGTTACCAATGCAAGTGCAGTTACACACGTGTGCGTGGCGTAACTAAGGGTTCGCAATCTCTGATCTCTGATGTCATTCGATAAATTATATTTTTTTTTTTTTCATATTTTCGTGGACACACATGTTCGTTAAGCCGCTCTGGCAGGGGGCCGTCGAACAGCTTTCTCTGATTTATTGGTTATGGTCGCAACGAGTTCATCCACTTTTGTGTCACGTGCAATTAACGAGAGTGGGTTGTTTTTGCAGCGCGTTTGTTTTATCAAAGGATTAGCAGGATAATGCGGATTTGATTTGTTCCCTTTTTTTGCCGCTTGCTGTATCGGTCTCAATTAGTCGTAAATCAAAGCCCGATGGCGGCCATCTGGCAATTTGAAGGTTTGGGGGACGATTGCAACAACAGGCCAGACGTCGAAGAAGTGGGTCCACAGAGGGTGACCCGTGCCCCAACAAGCGGCACCGTCGTGAGAGGCAAAGCGGGGGAAATCGGAAATTTGATTCCAATCAGACTGGGATTTCCATAATTATTCATTCAGTGAGATGGACATAGGTCATGATGACAGAACAATCTTCCTGGCTGAGGTCGCCTCCCGCAATCAAATTCACTTAACAAAATGGTTCCCACACACACGCACGCAGGCAACCATTCGGTAAAACGACCCGACCAACGCAACGCAGGGGCCCACTGCATGACTCATACAATATTCAATGTAAGGGCAATTCCCTCAATTACGGCGTTGCGTCGGCGTTGCCGGTCAACAGCGGGAATAAAATTGCTTTTTATTTGGCCATCAATTATTGGACTAATGCAGGACAAACAGAATATTCGGGCGCTCCGTGTGCGGGATGTGTATTTAATTGCGCCAGGACAATTAAAAAAGCCTCGCCGCTAACCGCCGCTCCACTGTAAATAATGATTTTTCTCGTTGATTTTTTGAAAAGCAAACAGTGAAGCACGACCAAGCCGCCGGCCGCCAGTGGCGACGAAATAAAATCCCTCGATGATATTTAACAGGATAATGCTGTTTTTTCTTGTTTTTTTTCCCCGTTCCGATTCTGTCTGTGGACAAAAGGGATTCGCATTCGGGAAGCAATTAAATGTCCACTCCGCCACCGTAACCGCCAAGATAATGATAGATGTGAGCCGCCACACTATTGCTGGTGGCGGTGCGACGGAACATAATGGTAACTCCCACCGCTGTCATCATCAGAGCAACCCTTCCAAGGACAGCTTTTTGTAGCTCAATGTTTCCACCACACACAGAGCCACCACCGCACGGTCATCGGGTGTGGTGGGGTGTGAGGCGACAGGCGTCGCTCCAGCACCGAAGCAGTGCCGCGCCGCTCCGTGCCCATTAACGGAAAATAATGATAATAATGAATACGAGATATAAAAACGCAAATGGACCACTAAAAGCCCCAATTTCGGAAGCGCCTCAAAAATCTAGGTCACATTTATTCGCAGCACTTAGCTCGTCGGTGATGCCGCTGTTGCCGGTGGTGGTGCACACGGAACTTTGCTCTCTTGTCCTCACCGTGTCATGTGAAACAATCAAGAACATCCTGCTAACAAGGCACATCAGCCAGATCCCAGGTACGTACGTATGTGCATGTGTACAGGTGCTCAATGCTCATTAGCCGGTGCCAACCGCCGCGTTGAGGACCCTCCGGACGGCCATTCAAACCTGGCCAAGTGGAACACGACAAACGACCGGTGTGTGCGACTGTGTGTCATAACCACGAATTGGGTGTGGATAGACACTTCGGACCTAGTTGTGACTTTCCGCCGTCAAATAGACGACTGTACCGCCTCACGCGCTGTCTGTCAGCAAAGTCGTGACCGCACACACACCCATGCACAGGGGAATAATGATCCGAACACGACAACGACCCGGCAGGTGTCAACAAAACGGAACACATCCAGCGGAAATCGATTATAGGTATGGTCCGCTCCAAAAACTCATGTACCGCTAAAAAGGCACCCTCCACCCCAAACAAGAAAAATATTCTCCATCCGTTTGGCCGGTCGTTCATTCGCAATGATTACCCTGCGGCGACGGTGGCAGTGGTGGTGGTTTTAGAGCGTCCTCATTTGGAGCGACGAACACCGATGGCACACTTCTTTGAAAGTAACAGTAGAGCGAGTGACACATGCGTCCCTTTTGTCACCGCATGAATTTCAATTAGGATGACAGTTGATGGAGTTGAATTTTAAAGTCTTTCTTGCGCAATTGGACACCAGCAGCAAACTGAGCGTGTGCGGGCGGAGAATGATAGCACATTTGGAACTTAATTACAATCGTAAAGAATGTGCATTTAAAATTCTTAATTGCGTGAGGTGCAACCGTTCACAGTGGCAACGCGGAGGGACATTTAATCAAAAAGCCAAGCGCGCACACGAACAATGGCTTCCTTTTTGTGTTTTTTCCTTTCATTTTGGTTCTCATCATCCGTTCATTAACGCTATAATTTATCGGCAACAAATGACCATCAACGGGTTACATGACGTAATTGCATTTTAAAGCAGTCAAGTTGCGAGAGAATTCTGCGTGATGTCAGAGAGTCTGCGGTGCTGCCAAGACAAATGACGTGCGAGATTTATGAACGAAATTTGCATTTGGACAATGCCATCTGTGGGGCATCAGCTTGGAATTCAAGCGATGGGAATGCAGAAAGAAACAATAGGTGCAAGTTTGAAAGACGAATTGTGTGCGAAATTTTGATTCAGTGCCGTGCTCTGACTTAGTGAGTGGGGCCTGTGCTCTTGGAGATGACAGTCAATGGTAAACGTTTTGTTTGATGTTTGAGCAGAACAGCTTTTCGACTGTTCGATCTTTTTGATATTTGAAGTAAGATCGGATGGAGGCTGGCAGGTTTAACCCTGGTTTCGACATCGAATTTTGGTTTCGTTAAATCGTTATGTCAAATGATTTAAACGTCATCTTCGCGTTTGTGACTGTTCTTGCTTTTGATATTCTTGACAATTAATGTTTCGTTCAGAATGAATGACGTTCTTGAAAAAGGTTTGCATGTGTCGATATATGACAACTTGGCTAGCATTCCTGTCAATCTTTTTGACTTTTGAAATAAGAGCACAACTGTCTTGCCTTAGCATTTTTTTTTAGAACGAATGTCGTTCGAGGAATCATGCACGTGCTTCATTTTGACGTATTCAGATCTAAGGGCCAACCATAATGGACGTACGAATACTGAAGTGAACTTATGCAATCGGGCGAAAAGTCTGACATGATACAGTGCCTTGATTACAATCACTTCGATGGCTTTCGTTGAGTTTCGTTAAATTCGTTACGATCAATTACCCAGCCGCGACAGGAGGAGCAAGTGGGTTATTTCGTCAGCCAACAACTTCATCTGAATCAAATCTCAAATCTAAATCTCTTGAAATTGGTGATGAGCATTGGCCTACCGATCCGATATTCACCTGACGCTGGAGGTTCGTATCGCACGTATGGTTAACTTGCTGTAAAATCGAGTGAGTGTGGCAGTGCCATTAAACTGGTGGCAAATGGGTAAAACAGTGCAGATTTAAAACGACCATATTTATGCTATTTTGGGGTGAACAGGAGGTTTGTTTGGAATCAGTTTTACACTTGCTTTGTTAGAGTATGGAGACAGCGTTTGTGACTACCGCAGAGAGGCGGTGAAGTTCAGCTTGGATCAGAAATTTGCTTTTGCCGAGTCAGAGTGATAGATGGTCACTAATTGTTTGAGCATTTTTTTTGGGTACGGTCTGCTACAATCAAACCTCTAGACCTTTCACATTGAAGATCACAAACTCGTTGCATTTGCTTGCTGAAGGGGGAACAAAGCCAACCGGCCGGGTACGTGCGTTGATGACAGCTGGTGTTGACAGCTTAGCTTATGTTTCCCGAAGCAATCATTGATTCTTTGAAATTTTACTGCGTTTCGGACTTAATTTCATTCATTTCTGTTTTCGCCTAGGACTTAAGCGTTAGGCTAAGTAAAATAATATTTTGACAACTTCCAGTAGCTATGCTCTGTACCAGAAATGAAGATGCCCAACTTCTACCTCTCTTGCCCCTTAAAATGTTTGACAATCATTTTTTATATCGTTTTCTAAGTCAAATTGACCAATCAGAGAACGGCATTTAAGTTATTTCGTGAACACCTGTCAAAAATACATGAATAACTGTCAAAAAACCCCTGAAATTTGTCGATGGACTAAGGTTCAATAAGCTGTGAAGTTGGGCATCTCTATAATACCTCATTTCTGCTCTGTGCCTAATTACTGACAACCTCGAATCCAGTACTTCGCAGAAATCTAAAACTTCTGAGTAGAAAGTTTTAAGTGGATAGAAAACCTGAGCGATACCACGTTTCAATTACAAAACCGTGTCAAAATCTAGTTCAGTCAAAAATTTTCTGACGTCACATTCCTTATCATCATCATTCCATTCCACAATCATGACAGCTTGTGACGCAATAAAATGCTCAAAATGACGCACATTCTATTTGTCAAAAACCCATTTTCTATTTCGGTTGACTTCGCGAACAGATCCCAAATGGATTCTGACGCATCTTAGCTCGTGTAAAATGTCATTCACTGACATAACGGCCTGTACTCAATTATTGTTTTGTTGTTGAGTTGAAGAATTATCCCAAGTTTACCAAACAGAAAAACATCGCAGACAATGCGAGGTCCTTATCACAAATTCAATTCGAATCTACCGATTCGGCTGAATTTTAAGTGCCGTCTTAATGGCAATTAATTTTGTCTTTCACATCGTCATCATGTCCTTATCTGGCACAAAACAATTTTATTATCCTCGCCACGTTAATGACGATGATGGCGGGGGTCTTTTGTTTGGCGTTGAACAGAAAAAATGGTCATAAAATTCTGTACGGACTGCGATTAGAGGCGAATCCACAGCCATTGAAAATTCATGAGGTTCAAACACAATGAATTAATATATCCTTTATGCGTTGCACTGTCCTTGGTTAGCTATTGAATGGGTTTTCACAGAATAGAAGAAATCCCCAATAGAGTGCAGCGGAGTCAAGTTTTCTTCCCCGTTCCCACATTCCATCGGCGAGCACTGACTGCATGTCGCGTCGTCAGTGTGCTGAAGTCAATGGAATTAGGGTGCATTATCCTTTTCAGTAAATCCACTTACCGGTCGGTGCGGTGGGATGATGACGCCAGGATGCATTGTCATTGATTTTGACGAGAGGCAACCGTAGACTTAAGGCTTTCAATTACCGGCGGGATATGATTGATTAATGGTTTGAAAAATGATTTCCCCCATTGCAGGGTCGCTCCAGGATTTCCTGATATGCGCACGTGTCTGCTGCATCAGAAACTTCAAATGCTGAATATTTGCATGGAGCGGCGTCGCATACGCGAGTGCGGGCTGCCATTTGGGGTGACAGAGAAGACGATGGCTTCGACAGTGGTTGCGGGCGATGACGATGACGAGGAGCTGACTGAGGAGGACGATGAGTTTTTCGATTGTTCGGACGAGGAGTCTGGCGGAAGTGGTGCTGGCAACCCCCCCAAGCCACAGGGGAGACAGTCACGTTTGGGTGACATGAAGTTGATCAATTCCGATGAGTACTTGTATGTGCCAGCCACACAGGAGCCCGTGCCGAAGACCGAGGACCAACTGTTGGATGACGCTGAGGTTATGCTGAAACTAGGTCCTGGATCGGGTACGATATGAGTCGCGTTTGCGGAGCGCTGAATGAACGCATTCTTTCGCAGGTCTGTCAACCCAGATGATGTGCTCTTCGCTAAGATCCGATATGGAGAGCTTCAAAGCGGCCAACCCGAATGGTCAGATCGAGGACTTCATCAGGTGGTACAGCCCACGAGACTGGGAAGAGGAAACCGATGGTGGGTTGAAAAACTGCCCCCACGTCAATCACTAACCGATTTGTTTGTTCCAGAGGAGGGCAAGGTCACTGGCAAGCTCAGTGCCCGAATGACTGCGGAGGACAACACCTGGCAGAGTGTCTGGAAGCAAGCTGAACCCATTCCCGCTTGGCGGCAAGTAAGTATCCGCCGCAAAACCCCCTGAAATCCACTTCGGCTAAGTGTTTCTTTCAGAAACGCCTTTTCGATGACACCAATGAAGCCCTGAAGGTGCTTCACTATCTCGAAACCCGCACGATTGGTGAGCTGTACGACCTGTCTGTGGTCACACTCCTGCATTCCGCTGTCCTTAAGCTGAAGGTGAGTTCCCTGATGTACCGACTGATGCCCCTTCTGAATTCCAATTCCCCCCTCCTCCAGGACATCATAGCATACTCTAACATTTTGGAAGCATTCAACGAGCGAATCGAGGAAATCCTCTCGGACCTGTGCAAGCTCTCCCGTGACAGTGAACTCGTCCCAGAGGGCTCCGTGCAGGGAGCGCTGACACAAATTCAAAAACTCGAGGCGTCTCTGTTCCAGTACAAGAATCTTGAGAAGCTCTTCCCAGCGCAGAGTCCACCCAACAAGCACGAGGAAAAAATCATCATTCAGTCACTCTCAGGGGATGAAGTGCTCCTGCCAGGGGCGGGCAGGAACACATTTGCACGAAGGGTTCTCGAGAAATACCGCATTGAAGTGGCCTCCTCAGACACCGGAGAGGTACGTGTCACAAAAAACGACTCAAACTCATTCACCTGACGCGTCCTCTTTCTCTCTCGCAGATCCTTCCTCCACCGTCAAGCAAGGAATACGTCATCCGACTGGAAGGCGAGTCCACCACCACTGGGCCACAGTTTGTTCGCGCGATTGTAAGCGGCAGCCGCATTCGTCTCTGCGGAGCGTTCTCCGAGAACACAACCTTCGTTTAAGTTCTGCAGTGTTTCTCCACATGTACCCCTTTCTCAATCAGGTCTGTACCGGTGATTGGAAATAAAGCTCAAGTTTGAGACAAAAACGTTGTAATTGTGTTGCCATTAAAAGTTTGTTGTTTCCTTGGCCGCGTCGACAGGCAGTCGTGGCACAGAACCTGCACAACTTAAGGGCGACGTTCGGTACGGTGTGCACTTTGCAACATTGTTCGGTGCACCATGGCAAGCCAGCGCCGCGACGTCAAGGATCCGTTCACCACCCATCAAGTGCCTCAGGGGCGTGTGAGGTGCCGTTGTTAGATGTCGCACGCAAAGCACATAATTACCGCATTTATTTCGATGTTTTGCTGAGAACGCAGAAAGTGGAACTGCTGCCTTTCGCTTGGAGTCTCAAGTTGCTGCAGGTGTAGCGAAAGTGTTTGCCACTCGCCGACGAGAAGAAGAGACATCTTACTCACGGGCTCCACGGAAAGAATAAGGTTGAACGGCTTATCGATGACGAGACACGTGTGTGAGTGTGTGGAGGGAGGGTGCAGTTTCATTGAACCAGATAATGACTTGCAAGCAACCATTTGGCGGTTAGTGTGTGGCGGCAAGTGGAACGTGGCGGACAGCGAGAATAGGTCAAACGAAGATGCCTGAATTGCGTGGCTGTTTGCAATTCAGTGAAATGATCGAGATACCGCTGCTGCAGTGACTGGCAGACTGAGGAGCTGGACGATTGAACATCGAATGAAATGACAGTGATTTCGTGCTGAAAGTAGCTCGAAATGTTCAATTGATTCGGTCGTGCTGCCAGGTGGGGAAGTGATTGGAACCGATCCGAGGATTTTGAGAACGTGTTAACGAGAGTAGTCTTGTTTGCCGGTGGCTATTGATTTCTCTTGGAGAGTTGGCCAGCGTTTGTGGTTGCCTTTCTCGCTAATGTCGAACTGTTTGCGGTCAATCAATCAGTCATATTTAATTATAGCGTCACTTTGTGGCGTACAACCGGCAGCATTCGCTTTAAGACAACAAGGTGGTGATTATAGAGCGGTACAGTCGGAGGAACGTTTTTCCTTTCGTATATGATTAAGACTCGTCGCCTAAATGCATGCAATGAAATATTGGGAGAAAACACGAAGGGGGATGGACTTTTGGCGACTGGAGCAGCTCAGAGCACACTGCCCGGAGGATCTGTACGAGTTAGAAATCATTTTCGGAATGGCTTGAAGACGTGAGTTGGGGCAGCGTGTTTTCTTCTTCTTGGGTGTGTGGTGCAACAGTCAGTAGTGGGCCTAGCCGAAAAAGGTTCTCCAACTAAGCCTCTGTCAAGCTATTCCGCGTGCAACAGGGATTACGAATACTCTTAAGTGTCCGGGGAAAATACATAACACAGGTCCTCCCTAGGGTGAAGGGGAGAGGTGGTATCTATGCGCGGACTGTGAAGAGCATTCCATATACGCGTGAAAAATGCCATCTGAGGTAAACAGATGGCGTGACGGATATTCTTGAGCACGAGACGGATTTCCTGACGGAATTCACTTGAGCATCGTTTGTTAAAAAATAGCGATAACACTGAGTACGATATTGTTGCCTTTTATGCGTTAAATCCTAGCACTTTAGGATTCTATCTGATCTAGTGCCCCCAAGACAGGGCGGACCTGGAGTCACTAGACCAGAAATGACCTTTCTACTCCAGCTTAAAAAAAAAGAAAACCTACAGATTCCTTATCTCTCGCGTTTCATCTTCAGCCCACGTGATCTCATAAAGGGGTCGCGCGCACCAAACCTAGACATTTTGCTGCATTTTTGGCGACTTCGAATTTGCTATCGTCCGTCTCCAAGTGTTTATAGACAAGGATGGATAATTTTCCAATTTCACAAACACAAGCGCCATTCATGGGCAATGACTGATTATAAAGGGTTCGCTTAATTAAGAGCAGACATCACTGGTGCATTGCATTCCCCTCTTACGTCAGTTGATTATTTTGTCAAGAGCGGATGCTTAACATTCAGCGGCTGGAGTAGAGTGTCTCACGAATGTGAAAAAGCCGAGAGCCTGTCATCAGTGAAAGAGTGAATTGGATAAGAAGCAGACGATAGGAGATCTTTAAAAAAAAAACGAGAAAGAGTGTAGTAGGCAGAACACAACCTTGGGGAACACCATCATTTATTTAGACTTGGACCCATACAAAAATAAAAAAGTCTAGAAATTGACTCATGCAAGAACAGATTCAATGAAAACCATAGCCAAACTTTTCTCTGTCAACTGCCTTAACAATATCCAGCCCAGCAGCCCTTGAAATGGGTTTAGTGGTGAACGACAGAAAAACTAAGTACACGCTGTTATCGAGGAAGGACTCACAACATCGACGACTAGGCCAGAACGTCACCATAGGCAGCTATAACATCGAGGTAGTGAAGGACTTCGTCTACCTCGGATCCGACAAGACCGCCGAGAACAAACGCAGAATAATTCTAGCCATCCGCGATTTCTATGAGCTCAAGTGGCAATTGAGTACTAGTGTGCTCTCGAAGAAAACTAAGTTGGGTCTGTAGTTGAGACCTTGCAGAAGCATGGTTAATATCCCAAGCGGAGGACGAGATTCTTGGTCGCCGGCGCGCGGTTTTACGTCATTTTCGCGGTCATGGCATTTGAAGAAGACGATTCAACTACGGACTATATGGGCAGTACAGCGACATGAGTCTAGCTAGGCGTCTACAGATCCAACCCCTAAGACAGTTAGGCCATGTAGAGCATATATGCACAATTTAGCTCCGGCCCGAAGATTCAAAGTATTGCCCCTTTGAAGCTATGACTTTTTCCCATCTTTCTGGCAATTTGTGGATCCCATCCCAAAAGAACTGCGCCTTGGCAGCCAAGAATGAATCAAGGCAATTTTTAATATTCTGCTCTGATGTGATGAATACGGTTCGTATTTCAGTGACGGCGTTCTGCATAGACCGGAACAAATGGAAGTTAGAAGGGGCAAGGTCTGGGCTTTAAGACGAGTGGGGTAAAGCGTCCCATCCACTGTTTTCCAAATAGTTCTTAACCGGAATAGCAACGTGGGGCCGAGCGTTGTCATGTTTGGTCGCATATTACGGTGCATATTACGCACCACCCGGATTCCTTTAAAAACTTCAAGAGGTTTGGCTTTATGTAGGCTTGACGGAATTGCATTGAATTCTCCCCCTATACGGAGGGACGCGCTCAGGGTATATTCCTTCAAATACAAGACTTTTTCGACGCTCGACACTATTACTCTTAAGCCAATTTAACACGTGCTGAGTGGTGCACACACGCGGGAAGACGCTGCTACATTGCGTGCCTTTCTTTTGTCAGTTTTGGCTGATTCTACAATTTGTGTACGTAATTCATTTTTTGAAGAAATTTTATGTGAAATAATTGCTTTTATTTTCTGGTAAAATAGATTTTAGACCTTTTTTATATCTACTTGTGAAACGCGCGCCTTTCACTGTGATTTGAAAAAGAGAGGGAGCCGCGCTTTGTCGCAACATTCTTGATAAAATGCGCAATGAAGCACGACCCCGCAAACGCGACAATGTGATTTGGCCTTTAGAATTATTTATCAATAAGATAAAGGGGTTTCCTGAAATATGGAGTGTTGCTACCGAGGCATACCATGACCGGCAAAAGGGAAGACCGGCCGATGATCAACAAAAGGCTGTACCCGATAACGTTGCTTCTTTTTGAGAACATTGTTTTCATGCACTAACGAAAACGCGAAATTTACTCGCACGGCTGCAAGCTAAACGCATGAGTGCATGTGTGTATTGAACTATTGCGGCACCGCAGAGTCACCGCGCGTTAATCTGACGAATGTGTGCATCGGGCCTTAAGGTATTGAGAATTTCAGAAAAAGCTGCTGCCTAGCTGATCAGATGTTCCAGGGATTTAAGAATGAGAAGAGGCTAAAAGGGCTGTAATTCCTGGCAGAAGATCCATCTATTGAGAACATATCCTAGCATTAGATCTTCTTTACGACAGGGAGTGATAAGCCCTCTAGACTTTTGTAGCATAATTGGACGTATGTTGACCAGTCCCGGGGTCTTGTACGGAGGCAAGGATCCAATTTTCCCATGCTATCTTGCTTTCACTGACTACTGCAATGACCTTCTCTTGTTCCATACCCCTTCCTACTGTAAAAGGGTCAGCAACATCTGTTGAGGCGGATCTCACTCAAACTGGAAAGTCTGTACTGAGGAGGTAGTTTAATTTCTCCACTCGAGAGGTGGCCCAGCTTCCGCCACTTTGTCGAATAGACGATAAGTGAGAGGCGTTGCTGCCCGGATCTAATTTCAGACGCCTTCCCTACCCTATCCACCTACCATGCCAAGAGCAAAGCTTAAGTAGATTTGGACATCGTCTGCATAGATATGGAACTTACAATAGGACAAACCCATTCGCTATGAAGATCTATTGTACTCCCTTCTCTTGGTCCAGGATTCACATCAGCCTGTTCATTCCCATCATGGTTTTCATGTCCCGACACCGAAATCAGGTTTAGTTGGTTATATTTCCAACATTCCCTGACATCTTTAGAGTTGAATGTGTACCTCTTTAGCGTCTTTAGAACCGCTTGGCTATCTGAGAGAGTGTAGATGTTGATGAGGCTCATTATTCACCATCAGGTGAACCCGAGCAAAATTGTCGCATCGGGGAAGTGGATATCAAAATCATGTCTTGTCAAACAAGGAACTTCAACTTCAGCCAATCAGCAATTAATACCCGCACTAAATCGCCCACGAAACCAAATCGCATGGCAAACGATTAAATCGACAAAACCCTATCTGCCTCGTTTCGAAATCAATTGTCCGGCCAGACGCTCCGAATCAATTGTGAAAACTGTTCAGTTTCAAGCACCCTGTCCATTGGCACCAACTATCACTTTGCTCAGCAGCCTCTCTCGCAACTGCCCAACTGGAATGTTGACAGCATAATCGACCGAAACCCAACCAATTAGGTGGATGAAACCACATCTAACCTGTCATCAGCCATCGATCCGAAAAGCTACGCTCATCATGATGCAACCTCAAGACCAAATCCAATTACATCCACAGATCCCAATTAATGGCACACACAAGCGAGAGCACCATCCTCTCGTTCACATTGGCAGGTATCTCAGCCATGGATTCCCATCCCATTGGCGTTGGTAAGTACTGTTTAGTGCTCGACCGTAATCCAACAATGATCCCTCATCTTAAAGAGCTGTCGACTTAAAAGCCATGCCATGCCATTCCATGCTTTCCACTTGTACATGCAGATTGCACTCATAATTTGCGCCCTGTATCTGCAGCCCAGTAATCGGCATAAGACGAAAGCGGCTGCTTCTGCTGGTGGTGGTGGTGCCCTGGACAATCCGGACCAGACCGAACCTACGGTTCACAGCATGTAATTCCTCAAGCATGGAATCGAGACCAGCGCGGCCAGCCAGCACACCCCCAGCAGGTATGGCTAATTTCAGAGCTCCAGCAACAGACTCGAGTGATTAATTAAAATGGGGACCATGCAATTGCAATGTGGTCCCTCGAGCCGTATCATTCTGTGCGTGGTTAATGAACTTGAGCGGCGGCGATGGGGGCAAACCCAACTGCTGTCTGTTCGCGAATTCCTGCCATCTGGGCTGCCGGCAGACCGGAGTGCAAGTGAAGAGGACTATGGCATTAGTACACCATTAAGTAATAGCGCAGTTATTGATATTCCAAATGCAAGTGCACCGAAGTTGCAACTGAATAATTCATCAGCCCCGTCAGTCCTGGTTGCCCTGTTCCTATCGTCATCGTCAGCATTGTCGTTGCCAGTCTCACAATGGAGCTAAACAATCCCCCAATTGATATGCAACAAAGTATGGGCATCTTCTTCCAATTGTGCTCGAGTGTCGTCGCATCCTAGACCACGATTCCGATTCCGATTCCGAATCCGCCACTGCGACCGAAATCGAAACCAGAAACGCGACCATAACCGAAACCCTAAACTAGAACTGAAGCGCTTTTTAATTCATCAACATTCTCGCTGTTGGACAGAGTGAGAGAAAGAGAGAGAGAGAGAGCTACAGTGTATTCGTCATCGTCCTCATTATGCATTCCACGATGCACGGTGGTCCTCGTGCACCGCCACGCGACGTAGCTTCTTGCCTGCTTGCGTCAGTTGAAGAGGTTCGGTTGACTAAAAATAGCAAAGCCAGTCGACATGAGCAGTGGATGAGCACAAGACGACGACCGCGAGGGCTACACTACCACCCTGACGAAGATGATGATGATGACGATGTCTGCGATGACGATGACGATGAGGTTGAGAATGACGATGATGATGTGCGGAATAACTTTGCATACATATTTGCAAGATCCTTTCCTTGGCTGGCTGTCAGGGAAACAAGGACGAGACTGTGCACGTTGATTTGTGCATGGCTGTGCCTTCAGGAGGGGCTCACTATCCATAGTTTTTCAATGGCATTCGCAGAGGAGACTAAACGCGCTTGTGCGGGCGTCTGGTGGAAAGGATGATTGGCAATAATATGTTTTGACAAGTGTGGTGTTTCGAGTTTTGTATTTTTGTGCTTTTTTTTGTCTTGTTTGAAAATCTTCCCTCGCTCTCTCGAGCTCCATCGAGATCTGCTGTCGTTTCTTAATCATTGAAATTCGTGCAAAGAGATGACATTTGTTCCACCACCCCACTCCCACCTCGTCAAACATTCAACGGAATAAATCAGAATGGAAATTCATTGGAAATGCATTAGAATTCATTCCTTCAGCTCAGGAAGTGGAAGAGTGGATGGGAAGACACTCGGGAAGAAGTGCCTTGCCGAATGGTTGAGGTTATGGTGGGGCTTCGTTTGACAGTCCCTATGACGGCGGATAGTTTGCAGTCATATTTTGGCAGGTCTAAAATTGGCTTAACGAACTGCGCTTACGTCTGAGAGGTGTTCGAAGGGATTTCCCAACGAAGTAATGTCCGAACAGACGAGAGAAGATTGCGCGTCGATGACAGATGAGAATTTGGTGACAGGTGGTAATTCACCACCACATGGTGAGTAACTGACAGAGGGTAAATCATTGATCGATGTTTCTGATTCAGTGCCGTAATCAGAGGAGGTTGTGGACACGGCAAAATGCAATGATGCGATTGTGAGGTTTCTGTTGTACGCACTGGCACATAGTGAGTGTCTGTAAACAAATCACAAGAATATGTAGGCCACTGTCGCTGTTGTGATGACACTGTTCAAAGAAGATTGGAATTGTATCAGATGCCTCATAATCGCGCTCATGACAATGGAAGTCTGTCCGATCGGAGAGCATGGAATCATTCGAATGAAACCGTATCAAGTAGTCGACCGGCCTATTTGGCGATCTTCAAATCGAATATAGTAATGGAACTGTATTCGCAAAATTCATTAATTTCGAGGTAACAGGCGAAATAGCCGATGTTGAATGTGGGCAGGTTGTTGCACAGGGGACATGCCTTCTCTTCACACATTATTTTGAATGCGCGAGCTTGATTGAAAGAAATAAGTCGACGATCCACCAGGCAGCACACACAACAAAAAACTGGTTTGCTTGTCCGGGGAGATAATGGAGGATAGAGATGTCCATTTTTGCTCCTTTTCCATATCGATATTGAGCCGTAAAGAATAACAGTGTTGCATATCACACATGCTACTACAAAGTTCCCGTCTGCACCACGTATCGTCAATCACTGGTCAAGGGAGGTAGAAGTTGGATAACTCCATCCTCCATTATCTCATGACAGTTGGTGGAGATCCAAGGGACCTGAGTGTGAAAGAACCGCATTTAGATAATGGAAGCAATCACTATTTACTTATAGTTTTGAAAGATCATCACAAAATGGACAGCAAATTACTTGTAACCTCATGAGTATTTGCCTCAGCATATGCCTGAACAATGAAGGCTTTAAACCGAATTGCTTGAAATTTGTGAAACTAATGATGGGCGTGTTTTATTGTGAACTCAGTACTCAGCTCAGCATTGATTCTCAATAAAACGCACTTCTCATTTTATTTTATTTTCTTGTCAGAAGTTGGTGCATGTCTTTACTTTCATGGCATTAGATGTCAAAATACAAACAGAGCGGCCTTATGTTTCATTTCTTGTCAAATGTGTTTTAAAATGCTCGTACAGAAATGGTTTCATTCACTAAAAGCTTTTGTATATTAAATAAAGTATGAATTACAAATTGGTGCACCACTCATAGGTGTGATAAAACCTGAAGATTAGTAGCGAGTTCGGAGAAATGGACACTTATTTGTACGATTTTTCAAATTTCCCAGCGGCAACACTCAATGTGTGATTGAGTACGTAATACCCATATCACAATGCCGCGTTCGCGCGGTCGATCTCTGACATTTTAAGTAGGATACGCGTTGATCTATTGAACAAGTCACAATGTAGCGGTCGCGCTTTGTCAGTGCACAGACCGTGTGCAAACATTGTTAGGTAGAGCTACTTCTACAAGCTCGGGCTGTTGACAGTTGTAAAATAATTTTCTTTTATTTGGCAGGCTGAGACAACTATTTGCGTACGTAATTTTTTGTAGAGATGCTATGTGAAATCATTGCATTTTTTTTCTGGTAAAATGGATTTTAGACCATTTTGGGAGCATTGGGAGGAAATCGTGCTTTGACATAGCATTCTCTCAACGCGTACTGACGCGTATCAACGCCCGACCGCTCGAACGCAACATTGGGATTTACCCTTAAGATGGGAAAAAATAAAGGGAGATGTAATAACTTCAGGGTAATAAACATTTTTTAGACTACAACAGCATTGGAGAAAACATGTTTCATCAATTTCTTCCAAATTCCGATTATTATTTATCTTGCTCCATATTTTTCTTCTCCCACATTAGGCGTGTTTTTTTGAGCATCTGTACTCAGCTCAGTATTACTTTTACACGCGCAGCAACAGCCAAACAAATTACTGAGCAGAATCCACTCAAAACACTAACTAGAGCGCTTTGAAGAACCTCTATCATAGGTGGCGCCTCACATACGATTCAGATAACACCACTGTATCAAAGATGCCGCTGACAACACTTTCTGAAGATGCAGCAGACTTATCGACATTGGTATTTTAAATAGTTCGACGCAGGATAACGTACCCCAATTTGTAATCCATCTTTTCTTTAATATCCAAACGCTTCTAGTGAATAAATGGTGTGAAACACATTTGACAAAAAATGAAATATAGAGGCGCTCTATTCGTATTTTGACATTTAATGCCCTGAAAATAAGATCACGCACCAAATTTTGACTCAAAAAATGAAAAAAAAAAAAAAATAAAATGAGAAGAAGTGCGTTTTATTGAGAATAATTGCTGAGCTGAGTACTGAGTTCTCAATAAAACCCTCATATTGAGAGGACAATGTGAAAAGAGAGCGAAAAAACAAATTTTTGACATGAAATAAATTCACCACACCGTGGTGTGTGTTTTCTTGATTATTGAGAATAATTGCTGAGCTGAGTACTGAGTTCTCAATAAAACCCTCATATTGAGAGGACAATGTGAAAAGAGAGCGAAAAAACAAATTTTTGACATGAAATAAATTCACCACACCGTGGTGTGTGTTTTCTTGTGAGCTTTTTGCTAGAATACCAAATTGCTCAAACCTCACAAGGCTTCCCAATTTTCACATCACTGGCTTTTCTGATTTGTAACCACCTGACAACCAGTATGGGGCCAGCAGTATCCTTATGAACATTGTATTTGCGAACTGTCAATCTGAGTTGGTAATACACGAGAGTGGTGTCACTCCGTCCACGGGCAATGGACGTAGGAATCAGAGAGAACTGCTGTTTGAATTTAACGCTGCGTTTATTCTCTGAATGAATTACAATACCTATATATTAGAAATAATTACATAGGGCTAGAATAATTTACTCTTTTTTAGCAGTTCCTCCGCTCGAGTTCCGATTCAAAAGACAAATAAAATGGTTTCTTTTGGCGCGTAATTGAGATCTATCAGCAGAACATTTGGAATTCTATTTCAGTCAGTTTAAATTGTCAGATTGACAGCAAGTTTTGTTTGTTTTGGAATCGGCACTTGAGTCGAGGTTACATTTTTAGTACATTTATAAATTCTATGACAAGTGGCAACGCGATCCACAAATTCGCGACTAAAACATTCGCTGGATGCAGCAGGAGAAAAGTCCATATGAATAAAGTGCCTGAGTTTGCGGAGTTCGCAATTCGTAGGGAGCTCATATGAATGGGCCTGTAGACTTGTCCTAAGAGTCTTGCATTGAAACAGAAATACATTTCTCTGGAGTTACAAAACAAACGCAAGAACAATGACTTGACTTGATCCACAAATGTTAAATGAAAATACAATTAAAATTGCTGAACCCAGGGACCATTCAAAAGTCGAAAAAAGTCCACTATTCGCAAATGTAATTTTGTATTCAGTATTTTGCAATTACCATACATTTTGCGATGATTTTTCAAAACTATTATTAAAGAGTGACTTGTCAGCACTTTTCAGTTGTGCCAAATTCAAACACCACAGCTGCTCCTGCAAACTCATGTGCCTTCAATCACCACCAAACGAGACGCAAACCAGTTTTCTGTTGTCTGTGTTACGTGGCGGATCGCTGTTTCGTTTCATTATGTATGCGCACCGAAATTTGTGCGAAGAAAGTTTACAAAAGACATGCCTTCTGCGCACCGACCTCCCCACATGTAATGTCGTGCTAAAACCGGGTTACTCCGCTGCTCGTATCCAAATTCATAGAAAGCGCGTATACTGTGCCATTACCGTATTCGATTTGAAGATCACAGAAGAAGCCGAGTACAAGGCACGTCCACTTCCCCACGGAGGACTTGATTTGATCCGAAATCATTCAAATGATTCTATGCTCTCCGATCGGGCAGACTTCCATTTCCACGAGCATGACTTCGACATAACCGAAACAATTCCATTCGGCGACAATGGGATAAAGGTTGGAGTTGTTTACCCCAAGATTCCCAAGAACACGAGGGATTTTTTCGGCGATGTCGCGTCACTAATGAAGCGTTCAAGAAGAAATCAACCAAAGCCCGTGTTTCGTGTGGAGCCCGGTGACTATTTCAACAGAGTGTACAAGAATGAGGAACACATCGGATTCAGCATCTATCAAAGTCTTTCCTCTTACAATGCGCTCGATGAGGTAATGCGCCGTGACGAGGGGTTCTACGACATGCACATAATCAAGTACACGGACAAGGCAACCCGAAAAGCAGACGGAATCATTTTTACCGAATTGCAGAATGAGAACTGGATGAATTATAAGGAAGGCCTCCAGGATGAAATAGAGGGGTGTAGAAAATGTTGTGCATTAAATAATATGGAATTTGACACTTCCGCTTATTGGTACTATGTGTTTTGTTTTATTTTCGCGACTAGGGATTACTGTTTTTCATTGTTGAGTGGTTCATTTGAAAATTGTTTTGATCTTGTTAGATTTCTGCATTTTATCCGCAAGTCGTAACAACAAGTCAAGGGTCCCTAGGGGCAGACCATCAGACTGTTGCTGGTTCGAGCGTCCGCAAGTCGTAACGACAAGTCAAGGGTCCTGAGGGGCGGAACATCAGACTGTTGCTGGTTCGAGCGTTAGAAGTATGTCTTAAAATTATGCCGGCGCATAAAGAGTTGCCATCAAACAAATTGAAGAGGTTTCGTTACCTTTCGCCAATCCTCGAAGGTTTCGTTAGATTTCTCCAAACCTCCGAGGTTTAGCTCGCGATTTTGGTGAAAGCTAGTTGGAAGCCCCTTGAGTTCATCCATCCGTGAGAGGCTGTTAGACCTGGCAGTGTAAACTTTGTACGCATATCGCAACGGCATGTTCGCGCGGTCGGTCCTTGCCATATTTAGTAGGATGCACGTGAATTATTTGTGTAAGCCGGAATGGGGCGGTCGCGCGTTGAAGTTTTACAGATCGTAATAGCGTAAGCCCGAGCACAACATTTTAGGTAGAGCTACTCTCTTCTCGGTCGGCATTTTTGATACAATATTTGTGAAACAATTTTTACAAACTTACGTTCCCACACTCCACAAATCCGAAGTTTGAAGGAAACCGTGTTCATTCGACACTTCAGACAAACTGTCAGTCATCACTTTCGTTGAAAACCCTCACCGTTCTCGACTCAGTCTGGTCGCGGAAATGAACTCGTTGTGGGAAGCACCTGAGTAAGCAATTTCCGCTAACTGCAGCTTGTCTGAATGAGAACTAATAGATATTTTTATTATATTACTTCAAGCTTCGACTTCTCCTAAAAGAAATTAAAAAGAGTTGTTCTAAATTATAAACTTGTATTATTCTTCTATTTTGTTGGTTTCTAAAGAATACAAAAATACATACCTCGCGCGTTCATTTCGCTATTGAAAACTGAGCCTGCCGCCCTCTGACACTATATTCTCGTAAGCTAGATAAAACGCGTAGCAACGCCTATCAAAGACCGACCAGCGTATCAAAGAACAACCGATTCAGCCTTTAGTGTTCATTTTTAGATGTCAAAATATATAAACACGCTCCTTCCCTTTTCTTCGCAAAACTACTACTTCCTGCCAAACATGCATCTGTTTTACAGGCCACCAGAAATGCCCAGCTACACAGCTGATTGACCCCTAGGCCATCGACGAATTTTAGAGAGTTTTGACAGTTATTTTTAAATTGTTGACAGTTATTCACGAAATAACATAAATGTCGTTCTGTGATTGCTCTAAAAAAAATGGATGTCAATAAGCTGGGCATCTCTATCATACTTCATTTCTGACAGGCCACTTAAAGATTGACAGCTGCTGACATTTGAGAATACTTCAAACTCGATGGAAACGTCCTATTGTGACAGCATTCAGTAAGAGTTCACCCAAACCGCGCGATTTCGGTGCGGGAACATGGTATGATGTGCTTTTAAGTTGACGTTGTTGCATCAAAACGTCAAAAGTCTGATCTGGCAGTCAAGACAGAATGGAGGGAAAACAGCGATTATAGTTTGAAATTTGGGCGTACGTTCAGCACTTATCGAATTCATTTTATGTCGCTTGTTGTTTCTTCCAATAAAATAGAAGCGCATAAAAAACCACTTGGAGTCGGACTTTATTTCGAAACCATTAAATAATGGTTTGTCAGCACTTTTCTGTGATGTCAGATTCAAATGCGAAAGCAGTTCCTTCAAGCTCATGTCACTTCGACCACGACCAACTGACATGCAAAGCAGTTTTATAATTGTCAGTGCTACTTGGTGGATTGTCGATCTAAACCAGAGAATCTATCATCTTCCAACTTCGGCCATTTTTACCCCTTGTCCATGTCGACATTGAGCTGCACAAAATAAGAATGTAGTAGAATTCCCTTGAATTCGACACGTACTCTTACAGAGTTCCCGGCTCCGCCACGCATTGAAGCACCGTATAAAAAACGCTGTCAGATGAAATCAAGAGGAAAGGGAGGTAGAAGTTGGATATCTTTATTCTCCATTATCTCTGGATCTGACCATGTTCGCGCACCCGAAATAGTGTGTGTAGAGAAGGCATGTCTCCTGCGCGCCGACCTGACTACATTCAACATCGTGCTAAAACCAGGCAATTTCACCTGTCACCTCGAAATTAATAAACTTCGCGAATACAGTTCCCTTACTATAATAGGTTTCGTCAAAGAGGCCTGTCCACCATCTCACCAAGGATTGGACTTGATACGAAATCATTCGAAGGATTCCATGCTCTCCGATCGGGCAAACTTCCATTTCCACGAGCACGATTTCGAGGTATCTGATAAAATTCCAGTCTACGACTCAGACACGAGGAAGTCGACTTAGATTCCGTATTTCCAAAGAGAGCGGGGTTTTATTGGTGGTGCCACGCCACTGATCAAGCGAAAAAAAGGAGCGACCTGAAACCCGTATTTCGTGTCGTGCCCGGTGTGGCATTTACTGGAACGAAGAATGAGCACTGCATTAGCTCGGCCATACCAACGCTCCAACTAAGAGGGTCTTCCAATCCGAGTCTCCCGGTTCGAGAAGGAGAGGAAGACCGAATCTCCGGTATAAAGACCAAGTAATCGCAGAGGCAAGACAGCTTGGTCTTGATGATTGGAAGCAGCGTGCCCAGGGCCATCAGCGATAGAAGGCGGCAATTCATTCTCAGGGTCGGACCTTCTATGGGCTGATAAGTAAGTAGGGGGAGAAAGGGAGAGGAGGTACCTGTGCACATTGGTTTTAAATATCTGCGGATTGTATTCTGCGGGAAATATTGGGCTGCGAAGAGATTCCATATTCGTGTCGTGCGGCTAATGAACGAGTCTCTAAATTTAACTGTGCGTCCGAAAGTAGGCTTAAGGGTAAACTGATGAGCATTCCTGGCGAGACGGGTATTGCGGGTGAATTTATGGCGAGGAGGAATGTAGTTGGCAAGCTCACTTGAGCAAATACGGATAGAGACGAGACGGTACGTCGATGTTCGAGCGAGTCAAGTGACTCTGCAATACTGTTGTCTGCTTGCTTCGGTGTCATGTTTTGGGGGGAATTTTGAAGTGGATACGCTCAAGTGGGGATGCCTCTTTTTGAAGATTTGTTGCAGCTAATTGCAGCCAATTTTGTTTACAATTTCATCAACAAATGAGATGGGAAACACGGCAGTATACGGGAAACTCAATATTGAGCAGCTGCTTCTTCGAACGGGGACGGCTGTGCTGCTACGTATGGTCACGTGGCTAGAATATCCCCATCATCAGGACATCCATGGCTGGTGGGCTTTGCAGACAGAGGAGCAGGTATTTGAACCAAGTCCAGAAATTGCCTGGTCGTGCTTATGCGTAGCTCCTGAAGAGACAGAGTCGATGGAGGGGATGGAGTTGCCTGGAGATCTCTCGTGAGTGCTTTACTTTAGTGGATGCATGCGGTCCAGAAGATGATGACGAAGATCTGGTAAAGGCGTTAATAATCCCTTCCAAGATGCTGCCACAACTCTAGGGACAACAGAGTGAGCGAGTCTACAGTCAACAATGACTGACATTTAAGGAGAAAGCTTCTGCCAAAGTGCAAACTGTGTACTTTCAACTGATTCTTTCGAAAAGAGAACAATAACAATGAAGTCTGCAAATATTGAAGGAAGAGACTTCCACTTCTCATTTACAAGAGCAATCCTTTAGCAACAAAGCCCAGTCGAAATTGGTCTGCATTTCCGGAGATCTCTTCGTGCATTAGCCCGGTTTGTGCTTTCGAAAACGAATCCCGGCGAGTGGACTGTGCCTGCCTGCCTAAAATATACCATTTTGTGTTTACGTAGCTGAGCCCTCACACACCCAAATCGAGCTTTTCCAGGCAATGCTAGGATTGGCATTTCCCTGGAGAATTAACAGCACCCCAGCCAACCAGCTTTGGGTCAACAAAAGTCCGTCTTCTAATTCAGCAGAGTACTTATGATCAAGGATATTAGTTTATATTCTGCATAATTCCATAGACATCGTGAGCAGCCAACCGCTCGATGGCTAATACAGGCTCCTCTCAAATGGAAACTCATCAAATTCAATAAACCACAACCCTCTCACGATGCCACTGAAGCCATTCCCCCCCCCCCCCCCCCCCCATCCAGTGAAGCGTAGTTCACCACCACTCATCTGTTGCTGCTGCCAGTGAATACCATGTTTCCCTGAATGGATTATCCATAGAAAGGGATATAAATACACTGTTAAATCAGTTTCAATTCATTTTGCAGTTTTCTTGAGGGAGCACAAATCCCATTCAATATCTTGTATGCGTTGAATTAAAATTAAAATCCCTGGATAAGCAGAAAACATTCGTACCTGGACGAGCAAATCGAACATCGACAGCAGACGGCAGGTAGAGGACAGAAGTGCAAGATGACGACGGAAGACGGATGCAAGAATTACGGAAATAATTTCGAGAAAGGGCCCCAGACTCGAATGCAAAGATTAGATTTTCCTTTCGCTCGTCCTGCGTCCTTCGCCACGAAATTACGGAAATTTCCCATTTGCTGCGACGGAAAATGAAATAACCGGTACGCCATGAACGAAGATGCTCCAGCAACCAGCCACCAGTACCCACCCTGTACCCACATAACGCCGCAAGCAGTATGAAGCCAACTAACCAACCGATTCCGTATTTAAATTTTAAACTGTTTAATGTATCCCCCGCTGACGATGCCACAGCACCCGGTACCTGCGAGCGAGCGTGTTTTTCACGCGCGCAGTCTGAAATTATAAACTTTGTTTCGAAGTCCGCCACATCCCCGATTGGACACATCATTCGGAAATGATGAGAGTGGCAATACCTGCCCTTCGCCGTCGATTGCAGCCAGCGATGCACTGGATCGTCCTTCCATTCGCATGAATAGATCGACGATCCGGACTGAGTGGTGCTCGCCTGCATAATAAATATATTTAATTAGTCAGCCTTTGGATTTTTGAATACGCCCGCTCCGCTCGTCAATGGCTCGGGGAATTGAAGGAGTATTTGTAATAGAATATGCACACAGAAGGACCTTCCCGCCGGAGCGATGTGGAGAGGCTCGGTAATTAGATGAAGCTCACGTAGGCACCACCAGCGGCTCGCTGCGGCAATCGAAAACTTTAAAAGCTGAATGGGTCGATGGTTGATTATTTCATTATCGGGAATCCGTAACGAGGTCCCTTTTGAGTCGAACAATAGTGCCTCCCCCCCGATCAATACACGAGTGTGTGTATGTTGGACTCATAAGGACATCCCTTTGTGTTGGCAGGGAAGGCTCCTCCGTCAAGATTGAGACGTTCCGCATTGCCGGGGGGTTTTTAAGTGCTCATGAAAAATTCACAAGTGGAACGCAGCTGGGTGAAGCTAATTTAGCATTTATGCAGATGCCTCTGGAGCATCCAGCATGAAGCATGGAGCATTCAGAGCGTGAGGCTCCTCAGAGCCCAGGCGTTCTGAATGGATGCATATTTCATTTAATCGTGAAATGATTTGCAAATTTGGGGTTTATTACGGTGGAGTGCTAGATATCTGATTTGAGGACAATCGCTTTACCGCACCCCATTGTTTGTGTGGTCTTGATGAAATGACGTTGAAGCAGGCACGATCCCTGCTATGGTTTATGACGACGTCGGCAGCTCCTGCAGCTCGTTGCTGCCGGATGACATTAAATTCGGTATCAATTGTATTGGATGCTTAAGGGAGACTTTTGAAATTAGATTAAACCGTGCGGGGGGCTTGTGGGGAAAGCTTTTCAGGGCAGTTGTGCACGTGAGTGGAGGTTTCCCGCAACAACAATGGCAGAGGCAAATGCGTCAGGAACTGTTTTGTAACCGCAGGTTTCCATAAAGTAAGGCTGCCGACAGACATGGGCTACCCAAGTCGGCCCACGAACCTAACATTATTCAAGGCACCTGACAGCGGATGTATGTAGACCGCTTTAAGCACTGGCGACCATTGAAATCATTCGATGTGCAAATAATGGCAAGACTGTAGCTTCAAAATAAAGTCAGACTTGGATTTATACCTCACACCGTTGTTATTTTATTTAAGTTCGTTTTTCTATCGCTCTTATCTGGTCACCCATATAAAGGGTGCTCGAGTGTCGAAGAGATGGGGCATGTTCGTGGAAAGTCCGTCGTCCTTCCCCACCACTCAAAATCTCACCAGTTATAAGAGAACCACAAACAGACGTGCTGCCGTTAACCTGAGAAAGCAAAAATAACAACAACGAGTCCCGACTCTGCACGAGGAATGTGACGCTCCTTAACAGACCACATGAAGTTGAGCATTTTGGGAGTACAGTCGATTGCTAAAAACCAGAAAGCCCTACTGTCCAGGAAACGGGTCGGAGTCAGTCAGCCAACAAGAGGATGACAAACTGCGACGTCTACCGCGATGATAGCTACAGAGAGGAGTGCATATTTGGATGTGGAACAGAAGTCGTCAGCGAACTTCTCAAACCATTTCGAACCAAGACATAACTGACACTTCTTCTCTTCGCTGAAGTAGAAGCCGCAGTTTTTTCACTTCTCCGGTCACTTTTGTGTGACGCTACAGTCTAGGGTGGCCCTCATGGGCAACAAGCCTCTCCCGTCTTCGCGATCCCTGGCTAGCTGTCTTCTGTTTGGCACAACAAGTTGGTTGAGGTGTTCCTCACTTGGGTCCGCCACACTCGGGAGTCGTCTTTTGCTTTCGAAGAATCTTTGACTTGAGCTATGTTGTCCATGCGCTCTACTAGCGCGCCACCTTAGATGTTGGATCCGTAGACGCCTAGTCAGGCTCATGTCGCGTTGCAGCCCGTGCAGTTCATGGTTGAATCTATTCAGATGCTACCAACGGAAGCTAGAGCAAAGACCGGCCGCAGAACTTTTCTTTCAAAGAGGGAGACAGAGAGGGAGAGAGAGAGAGCGAGAGAGATAGAAATCGAGAGAGAAATAGAAATCGAGAGAGAGATAGACAGCGAGAGAGAGAGAGAGAGCGGGAGCGGGAAACAGAGAGAGAAAGATAGCGAGCGGGAGAGAGAGCGAGAGAGATAGATAGCGAGAGAGGTAGATAGCGAGAGAGAGAGAGAGAGTTTTTGAGATTCTATGCCACTGCGCCGTACAGCACCACCGTGATAATTGCCTTAAATAAAGTGACCTTGATCCTTCGAGAGACGGCTCTATTACTGTTGAGCAGAAATTAACATTGGTTGGGATAAGTTTTCCAGCGTTTGATCCAGACACCAGACACAGAGCCGAGATAGACGAAGATCATATCCACACAGCATGGTGATGCTCTGCTCAAGGCGACGATGTGAACTCTCTCATAAGCGAACACTGACGGTACCAAGGAAACTTGTCCGGTTATGAGAGGTGTCCGCTAGAAGAGAGTACACTGTACTTCCTTTTGCTAGACTCATGTTGGCCGCTCTCAATGTCAGCAAACGTGTCAGTGAAGCCTCGCTGTATTCATATAAATGACGTCAATGTGATCCGCGTATGCAAATAACTTCTGGTGCTTCTAGTGTTGGCGTGTGAATTTTTCAAGTCAAACGATAGCGCGTAGCCTTGTCTAAATCCTGGGGAGCTTGTTACCAACCTTGATGGAGCACCGAGAATTGTCCAACGTCATCCTGCACAATCTGACGGGATTGGCAAGGATGTCAAAACTAGATACGCTGTCATGATTTAAAGTCGACGAATTAGTGATGTTTGTCGATTGGCACTTTTAGAATATTTTCTAAACTGTTCATAAAGGTCTTCAGACGAGCACACAAAATGGCTGAGAAGAAAACTTATCCCTCGATTGTTGCCGCTGTCAAGAAGGTCTCCTTTCTTGTGGATCGGGTAAACGATACCGAGATTCTACACGTCGGGTATGCTTTCAACCCACCAAATTGAAATCGACCAATACCAGTCGGATTTATATCCACAGAGCTTAAACACAAAGATTGTTCTAGGAAATTTCAACGCTGGATGACATGCTTGCTGGGCATATGTCTAGCAGGACACATGCATATCCGGTACATACACATCCGGTAACATACTCAATTTAGTGAATTTTGCCACGAGAGGAAATCTCTGTAGATGTCACGTGGTTCGCAGACCTCAGCATTCATAAATAGTGCGTTCGACGTCACAGACTTCTCCGGAATTCGTGATTTCCGAACCTTGCTAGAAGTCACCATCGACTCGGTTCCCTGTTGTAACCAAGATAAAATACGAGTATTGAGAGAACGTATTGAAAGAACTCGAGCGCCTCGGTTTAACGTCGGATAGTTACAATCGCAATGAATTGCTGGGATCTTTGCCAATCGAGTCTCCCGTGCGGGCTGTGTAGAACCGCCTGCAACAGTAATCGAAGAAGATTGGAGGTGTTGTCCAGAAGCTGTCATTAATCCCCCGGTTTGTACCAGTGACAGGCAGATGCAACGAAGCTAGAAGTCTAGTTCGACACCACTCCGCCTGCAGAAGCAACCGGATGAGAATAAAGGCGCTGTCAAAGAGCCATTAACAAAGTGTTCACTCATGTCCTAGGTTTTAGGGTGCCCACACTTGGAATATTGTGCCTGGCTCACTTACCAACATGTTGAGTCCATTGAACCCTAAAGAAAAGTTTTCTACCATGGGGCCCTATTTTACAACAGAACTGCTTTCCCGGGAACTGCTTTCTTTTCTTTGTCAAAGCTGGGTTTTCGCAGAGCAGATGTCAAACAGCGAGTGCTGTGTTTTTTTCTTCATCTCTGCAGCTGCCCAAAGAGTCGTTGAACGGTATGTTCAGCTCTGAAACCTTTGAGACAAAGAACAGATGACATCCTTAGTCCTCTCCGTAGTCAGTTGTTCCCATCAAACTGGTGAAGTCCTCGTGCATCCACCATCAAATATTCCATTAATTAGTTAAACACAAGCTAAAACAATTAAAACTCAATGCAATCCACATTGCAACGTAAGACATACGTTCGTTGTAACGAAGGGAGACGTTCACAAATACGTGATTTTTGTTGTTTGACTTACCACTGCATCTAGGTTTGACAGTCGCCTGCAATGAGAAAGAAAACAAAAACACCGTTAATCTTCAATCATCATTCAAGTACAGAGAATCAAAAAACAAAAAAAAAAAAAACAAACCCGCTCTCACAATAACAAGAGTTTCTTGCGAAACTGCAAACGAACACATCCCCCGATGCACCGCGGCGCGCAAAGGAAATTTATTGGGTCACACAGCGCAAAGATAAAGAAACTGGAGTTTGAAGCGAACGCTAAACTTAATTACAACACCTTTAGGGCGCGCAAAAAACAAAAAAAAAAAAAAAACCGACGAAGACAGATATCGGGAGCAGGCGGCACGAAGGAGCAGAAAAACAATAACAAACCCAAGGCCATGTTGACATTGCTTAGCCTGTGTGCTTGCGATCAAAAACTCTTACTTTGCGTCTTACTCTGGCCGTAGATGCTGTTGCTGCTGCTGCAGGTGGTAATCATGGCGCAGACCTGTTCGGTAAACATTCGCTGACGTGTGCACGCTGCAAGAAGCAGGCCATCGCGGTGCGACCGAGGGGGGTCCCAACGATTGGTGGAGGCAGCAAAAGGTGCAGCATGTAAATTGGCAATATCATGCCGCACAGATTCAAGTAGCTGCTAGAACTCAGGCGTTCTTGTTTTCCAGCGCCCGCTCCCCTTCGGCTGATGTAAATGTGCTTTCAATTAACTTCTTGTGCATGCAAAGGTGCGAGCAGTCAACTTGTAATTAATTGCCAGCTCTTGAGCAAGCAGCGTCTCATTGTTTGCAGTGATTACATAGCCTTGACGCACGGCGAAATGTGGGACACAGCTTCAGGCTGAATCATCTGTCAACTTTCTCCCCACACAGCCGCACATGAGTTGGTCTGAACTTCTTCAGGCATCAGGCCAACCTTGATGTTTAATGTTTGCGGAAACACATTTCGCCATCGAATTGGAATTCGCTTCAACGCCCGCCCGTTTCGCCGGAGTCATCAAACCAAAAAATTATGCAAAAAAAAGAACGATTCAATCAACGAACGCACCCCGGTGCGGTGAGTCGTCATCACTGCCGTTGTCATCGTTCGACCCGCGGACCTGTTTCGTGGTCGTGCCGTGCCTATGCTCGTGCCCCGCGCGTTTTTCATTCTTCACACAGCTCCCGTGTACGCAGCGATGATGTAAATGAAATTTATTCAGGTGGGTAACCGGTGGAGCCACCATCAAAGGTGCTAAGTAATACAAAAGGCACTCAATCGATTACGATAATGTTTGCCTAACACAGTCGACGTTGTGCTGGATGGATGTGGTGTCCACGGGACCGTTAAGGTTCTTCAACTTGCCGCGCTGCAAGAATGTTCTTCTCGTCCGCGTCCGCCTGACCAGACCACAACACAACAATGGACGTGTTATTTAATTTCATTTCTTAAATTGTCCATGACACTGCCACAAGACGGGGCCTTCGTGGGCTTCTATTCAACGCACGGCTTAACCTCTTTACCGCGTTTAGGCCTGGACACTGGTTCGATGACTGCGATGACTGTGCGTGTGTGTGTTTTGTGATTGGAATTCCAATTCGCACATCTTCCGGATGTGTCAAATTTGACCACGAATGCGGTGACGCCTCCGTGAGTACATTGCACACGCAGAGCCATAATGAAGTTTGAGCAATTAAGGTACCGTTAGGAAGGGGTTTTCGTTTTAACCGCCTCTTTAAAGCGCGACGCGAGTATGCGGGGAATTTGAAATTTTCGCATAAATCGTTTGCTCGTTAGTCACCCATGTTCGTTGGATTGTTTTCGGGGTCAAGCGCGAGTGAGAGAGGATCGTTTTTATGAGCCTCGTAAATCTATGGAAGGGATCTGGAGCGTGACAGGGATGTAAACTGCGAGTGGCCTATTTCAGGCGAAGCTATCTGCGATGTCATGTGCTGCTCGAGAGCAAGCGAGTTCAGAATTTGTTGTGAGATGATGTAAGGCCAGATGTGACTTTTTTTTTGAATCAAAGCATGCGATTTACGATCAAAAAGGCGTTCTAGTAAAATGACTCGCTTCATCGTCTTCAGTGACCACATGATTCACTGGGAGGCCGAGGGGGGGAAAGCACGAACGGCCTCTTCCACCCTTAAACCTGTTTCGGATTCACTGCGCGCATGTCTAATGTAGGACGCTTTCTTCTCGATGTGTACGACTGCATTTGTACATACATGCTCGAGTGCATGGCAGATGTTGCTGCAGGCAAAGATCTGTCGAGCAGGTAGTACTTGAGGCGCACAGTTGCAGGTTACATAGCATAGGCCTCACTATTGATCCCCGTGGCACTTCAATGCATTTGAAAAAGCAAACTTGACGCACACATGGTGGTTATGCAATGAATCTCAACATCTGCCAGCATTGATGTGGGCGTTGTCTTGCCCATGGTGTTGACCCACCAAGCCTGTGGGCATTGTTCCTCAGTTTTCGGTTGACTTGTAAGCCAATTCCTAATAAATATTGAATAATGTTTGATGAAGGTTGTAGGTATTTAAAACGAGAAGAGCTAAAGAAGGACTTCGTCACGTAAGTGTGCTTTATGTGCATTCCCCCAAGAGAGATGGATTCTAAGGCCAACAACTCTCCTAGAAAGCTTATTTCTCTCCATGAAACACAAAGGCCAAGAAGTGATTCAATTTACAAAACTAAATATCCTTAACCATATAATGCGACAACAGACTGCCAACGGCTGCTTTAATGTTGCAGTATGCGTTTGGTAAATTCGAGTGCTGTAAAAAGGAGGACACATCTGACCACCGTAGTTTAATAGGTGTATGCTTTGGGGACGTACGTAGACTTAATTCACCTTAACCGATTGTGGAAACACAGAGATGATAGATTCTGATCATAATAATCGTTTCGTTAAGTTTCGTTCACTATTTTTTTTTGCGTATTTAAGCAGAAGCGAAGCTGTACTTGAGTTCCCAGAGTCTGAAGGCAATAATAAACACTTCGTTCAGTTTCGTTAAGTTTCGTTCACTTTTGCTTAAGTGGTTTGGAGAGGTCACATTTAAGTCACGCACATTTTTGATGTTTACTCTAACATCTTTTTATGATCATGGTGCATCTGATCAGGTTATATAAAGAAGCATAATCTAGAGCCTATGGGTGCCATCACTGGCGCTTAGAAATATGAATCACTCGCCAGGGATGACGTCCCAAGCCCCGACATTAATGCACATGAAGTATCTCCTGTTGACTGTTGATCGAGAGCTCTATCTTGGTTAATCAGTCGATATGCTATCTTTAAAGTCACGTCTCAAGGTTATTGGTTCCCTCAACGGCGGTCGAGAGTGGAGGTTTCCCACATATCAACGAGTCAGGCGAGGCTAGGAGTCCGATGACACCGCGGATATTTTAAATGAGTATGAGAAATAGTTGCGCGTACTGGGTAGGTGTGTCATCGGGCTCAATCCCCGAATCGAGTAACTTTCATATTTCTCGGCTCCACTTCTTTCAAGGCATTGACAATGCCTGAAGCATATCTATTTACTCACGAAAAAGCTTCTCACTCTTCGTCGTTCGGAGTTGGCATTAGTGAGCGAACATACGCACATCAGATGTCATCACAAATTAGTCCCAAGTCCACTTCGAATTGCCATACCATCCATATTTTCCTTATGACTGAACTATGCACAATTGCATGCACAAAAACAAGTAGTTCACACTCAACCAAATCTGGTCGATCTTCTCCAGTGCGCAAAGTTTTGACAATCCATTACACAGACCTTCTTCACTGACCCCCTTCAAATGGCTTTGAATCAATTTATTCCGTAACTTAAAAGTACTTAGATAATTGAAGAATGAATAGGGAAAAAGTCACAACGTACTTGACTCGTGCATCTCGAATGAGTAGTCGATCGATTCCCCGAAGAGCAATGGAACGTGTACACAGCCAGCAAAGTCACGATGAAACTAAACTCTCACTCGAGTTATTTTATGATTGGGCACGGACACTTCAGGGACTAACTTTTTAACCGTTTACAAGTGTTGCTTGCGGAAAATGCGGGGCATGCATTTTTGATCAAGCTCGATAGGAGCAAATGAGTCTGCTCCTCTGGATCAATTGCCGGAGTGATGCACCCCAGAGAGTGCTGGTCGTTACGTGCTTTAGACAGAAATTGAAAGATGTGAAAGATGTCATAGTTGACGTGGCAGTGGAAGAGAGTGGAAATTAAATTGGTTATAGCAGTTTAATCCGTGATGAGGTATTAACGTTGACTAAGTTTGAGATTTATGTAATTGTAGACATTACATGAAGGCTTGTGCTGGCTTGGGAAGCATGTTTGGGGGAACACTGGTCCGCCAGGATGAAATAAAGAACAGGAACCTGGGTCAAAAGCATGAAAAGTTGTGACGATTACGAATTATCCAACAAGGAAGGTACAGTTAGCGTTGAGACACGTGGTTATCCGTGAGCAGGGCATTGAGTGAAAGGCGGTTGTGAGTAAGGTCGATAGTTTAGAGATTTTGGAAAGGGTGTCACGACTACCCATTAGCAAGGCATATGGGCTTAAGAAAAACAATTCCTACTCAAGGAACGCAGTTTCGGATAAAAATACGATACGATATGCCGGTAGCGATACAGGAAACTTCGAATAATCTGATCCGTCCAGGTACACTATACCCACCGAACTTTATTGCAGTTTGGAAGTCCAAGAGAAATATCGTGCGATAATGGCATTCAATTAAGAGGAGTTAGCGAAGAACTTATGGGTACTTCAGAGCAGTGGATCCCAAACTTTTAAACTGTGTGCATAAAGTTTTTGTTGTACAACACGTGTTTTATAAGTCTTATGCCTGGTTTCACGGTGCAAGCTTATTTGCTGGTTTGGCTGCAGTCATTTTCAGTTTTATTTAATTTTTTTCTTTCCTGAACTATGAGGGTTCTAAAACGAACAGCACTCAAAAAATATGCACAAAAAAGGTTCCAACCTCGTTCTCCATTCAAAATGTTCATCGTTTCATCTAAATTCAACTTTTCTACACCGACTACGGAACTGCTTTAGTATTGAGCAAATTCCTAGGAAATGAGACACATCTTCTCGTTCTTTCAGATTGCGTAGGTCACACAAAGTTGGTAGCTCTGGGCGATGGGGAATGTAGTTCAAGCTAATTAGTTCACCTCTTAATTTGAAAGCTAAGAAGTAGGTCTTGTGGTAGGCTCTTCAAATGGACGATTCAACGCGTTCCTTTCGAGTCCATAACCTGTGACAGCACTAATCGCGGAATCCTTTTTTCACCTATTGCCATTACCCTTGCAACGCATTTGAAATGTAATTTAAGCGTGTCCAAAAAGAGCAGCGGTATTCCGGTTTCCAGATATACCATATAGTTTGGTGACGTACATGGCAGTCTGCAAGTACTCTAAATAAAAAAGCGAAGGAACTTTTCCACTGCTTCAAACGGAGGACATCCCCATACTTGTGCACCATAAAGCAGAATTGCCATTGCAGTGCAGCTGTAAAAACGTTATGTTCAGCTATGTGCGAAACGTTTTTCTTTAGGGTGCGGCTTCTCCATTCAGAACACATCGCAAGCTTGGCTTCAGCTAATTTCATTTGGAGATGCTTAACTAGGTTTAAGTTTGCTGTAATCAAGACTCCTAGGTATTTGTACACCTTAACTATTTCTACTTCTTCCTACGTCTTTACTACTTCTCCCTCCTGCAGTATCTGCCACCGCCATTTTTCATTAATTTTGACTTTGAAAGATTTACCGATAGATTATAGGTTTCACAATAAAGTTGAAGCCTATTTATCATCATTTGCATACGGTTTATAGTTTCCACTAGGAAGACTATATCCTATGTCTACGTACATCAATCCAGGCTTATTTTCCTCTTTATGAGTGTACTGAGGACGCATCCTTGTTTAACACCCAATGAAACTCTTCTGAGAGACATTGTCTGTCCCAAACTCGTGCGGCATTTTCTTTGTACATTTCTCTCATGGCAGATATGATCCAGACCCAGACTATGATCCCAGACTTTATTTATTAAGACTTACTGGCCAAGAAAACGGGTGTTCGATACAAGCGGGGACAAGTCCTAAGACACCGTCTCTCAAGCACCATCATCTTTTCCATCTGGGAAGGACTCACGTTGCCCCACTGGCGACAGCCATATACCATGACTGGCCATGTAGCAGATTACCTTCACCCTGGTATCAATGCCACTTGCCTGTGGCATTGATCAGAGCCTTCTGAATATATTTGTCAAAATACAGAAAATGCTCCAACAGAAGGCCAAGATGTCAAACTACAGTTTTCACGGCTAACGGCTGACCTCGTGGGTCAACTATGCTGAACTCCTTCCAGTTTACGAGCGTATCCCTTGAGGCCATGGAGAGCGGGGTATGGAAAAGGGACAGTTTCACACTTCTGGGAGTTGACAAGCAGCTTCAAGTCATCGCAATATGTCAAGGCGTTGCCAAAGTCACGTTGCAACAAGGTATTAATGACTTTTACCTTAGAACCTGATCTGAGCGCCACTAAATCCTCGGCGTGCGCGATGAACCTTAGGAGATCTGTAGTGAATATAGCAAACAATATCGGGGAGGCAACAGCCCCCTGTTTTAGACCATTAGTGATATTAAAAACTGTGGTATAAGTTACGCCGCCACTTTTTACGAGGAACTATCTACCAGTTATCGTGTTATATATCATGTCTCATGCTCTCTGACGAGCTTAAGGAAAAGGCCCTCTAGCCAAACGGTATCGAATGCCTTCTCCAAGTCGATCAGACAGGCACCCGTGCACTGTTTCTTATTTTTATTCCACTGAATGTCCGATACGATCTTTGGCGAGGCACGTGTGGTGTCATGCCCCGCCCTAAATCCAAACTGGTGGTCCGCGATCCACGTTTTCAGGGCTCGAATGGCAGTCTTTTCGAAGACCTTGCGGTTCGGCTGCAGTGTAAGATCGAACATAAACTTCACTAAAGAAGACTTCGTTTTCACAGTCAATATTTAGGCATTGTGAACCATTGAATCCGCCAACCATGTTAACACTGAGCAAAATAGTGATTGTTAACATGAACAGCACCCACCTTTAGAGAGGGAAAAGAGAACACAAGAACTCAACAAGGGAATGTTCATGTAGGTAAAGATGTTGCTCAGATATGAAGTGCTGTAGAGATGGCCAACTTCACAGCTGATTGACCCCTACTCCATCAATGAATTTGAGAGGCTTTTTGTTTTTGACAGTTCTTCAAGAAATAACGTGAATGCCGTTCTCTGATTGGTCAAATTAGCTTTATCTGTCAATCTCTTCTCTTCAACAGCATTGCCAGACAAAATGGTTTGGTTGATTATGTGGGTTTTCTCTTGAATTCCAAAATGAGTTAAGACTATTTTAATACACGAATGGGAATTATGTACTCTCTGGATTGACACTTAGGCCATGGCAATCGATGGCTTAAGTTAAACTACTACTTAAGTGGAATTTATTTTTAATCTATCGCAAAATGGACGAAAAAAATTGGGAACCTCTGGAACAGACTACTGTCAAGTTTGGAGGAAAAAAGAGGTTCGAACAAAATTGGGAACCTCCGGAATAGACTGCTATCAAGCTTGGAGTACTGTCAAGTTGGGAGGAAAAAAAGGAGGTTCCGAGACCGAAAAAAATTGGGAACCTCTGGAATAGACTACTGTCAAGTTTGGAGGAAAAAGGAGGTTCGAACAAAATTGGGTACCTCGGGAATAGACTGCTGTCAAGTTTGGAGTACTATCAGGTTCCGTGGCCTGAAAAAATTGGGAACCTTTGGTCAAGTTTGGAGTAAGCCTCGCCATTGAAAGCAGACAACATAGACTGCTGTCAAATTTGGAGTACTGTCAAGTTGGGAGGAAAAAAAGGAGGTTCCTTGGCCGAACAAAGTTGGGAACCTTTGGAATAGACTACTGTCAAGTTTGGAGGAAAAAGGAGGTTCGAACAAAATTGGGTACCTCTGGAATAGACTGTTATCAAGTTTGGAGTACTGTCAGGTTCCGTGGCTGAAAAATTGGGAACCTCTGGAATAGACTACTGTCAAGTTTGGATGAAGAAAAGAGGTTCCCCGGCCTGAAAAAATTGGGAACCTTTGATCAAGTTTGGAGTAAGCCTCGCCATTGAAAGCAGACAACATTGAGAATTTTGCCGAAATGGTAAAAAGATGTGAATTTTGTGATGTGAAAAAAAAACTACCGTCGAATCCAATGAAAGGCTTGATCAATCCTTTGTGGACTACGCCATTAAATTCAATAGACAAGATGTGATTTAATGAGCCGAAAAGCCTGATCATCCGGCCAAAAATCGTCGATAAAATCCAGGGAATGATATTGGACGATCGGAGGACGTGTGCATAAGGCTGTAGGCACTGACGGACTCATCACCGGACAAGGACTGGACAAAATCCTTAAATTATAAAATCCTTTAATTATTAAAAATCCTTAAATTATACACACTACTACATCATTCAGCACATTTTCTATCCGTTTCCAAGCCTGAAGGCGGCAAGAGTCGTTGGTGCATTGAAGTAAATCGACTCGTGGCGTCACAAAAATCTACGAAACATGCTCAAATGTAAAAACTTTCTTCGAAACTTGTTTGCGTTTTGTTTGGCACATTATCCGACAACTTAAGCGAGTTTTTTTCGTCAATATTCCAGAACTTATTCAATCGAAGTTATAAACAAACATGCGCAACATAATCAAACCAGTTTCACGGATGAATTCATATTTCGGAGCACGCTTTTCCGGTAACCCTGAAAATGTTCACAAGCAGGTGCCATTTTTATTCAAAAATACCTCATCGATTTGTCACTGCGTATGTACAGCCGACTGTATGCATACAAATGTGAGAGAAGAGCATAGTTAACGCCTTCACGATGAAACTTCCATAATCACATCCAACCGGTCTCTGAAAGGTTATTTCATCTCGATGCGATATAATTGGAGATGATACTGCGTCTTGTGCGGAGATCTCAACTCGCTGGATTCGTGAGTCAGAGATGACTGATCGCAGAGCTATCACAGGGTTAGAGGCACTATGAGTGCGCTTCGGTGGTATCGGAGGCGAGTCGTCTTCGTTGAAGTGGGAGGAGGACGTTCATTAATTCAAGGCTGACTTGGAAATTTGTTTCACAATGGAAGATATTTATTTATGTGTGGCTGCAATGTGTTTGAACGAAGCACAAGCCGTGGAAAGATTTAAAAATAAACAAGCGGATGCAGGCGGCTGAGATCATTGCGGGACTCCAGAAAGAAATCTATTATTTATTGGACGTGGGCTATGGATCTTTTGATTGGTATTTAAGTTCGGATTATGCAAATTCGATTGCTTTTGGCACTGTTCAACAGCCTTTGAAGGTGATTAGTCAAAGACTATAAGAGTAAACGCTTGGACAAGGTTTATTATTTCTTCAGACGCAGAGACAGTTGCACGCTGCTGATCAATCTCGGAAAAGAGTTCTGTACTTGGTCAGCCTCAGGGCAAGTTAGGAGCGGCGTAGCATGAGAATGTCAACAAGCATGTCACTCCATTTATGGTCGAAAATCCATAAGGAGCAAACAACTTGTTCGTTGCTGTTGTTAAGTCAAGCTCTGAAGCATTTAACAAATTTCAAAATCGTTGAGAAGATTCTTCTTAAGATCATCTGCGTCTTACAGAGGTCTGACTGATCTCGTAGACGTTTGTTCTATTGCAGGGGTTTCTCATTCCACGCCCAACAACGTTCCAGTTACTGCCAATCACTCTTAATCTAAACCCTTTTCATTGGTGATTGATTTTTGTGCACTTTTTCACAGTTCTTTTATGAATTTGGGTATGCTTCCAAATCGTGACACTAGTGGCCGCCGCGGCGTTGGGAAGTGGTTAAGCTCGTCAACTCCTTCGCTGGGGGTTATAGGGTCAATCCAAAAATTTCATAATCTCGGCTCCCGCCTTTTTGAAGCACTGACCATGCTCAGAGAGCATTTCTGTCTTGAAAAATCTTCTCAAACTTCGTCATTCGGAGTCGACATGCAGGCCTCATCCACTCCTGTTGGACCTTCGCTGAACACGTTCGTGCCAACAACCTCCTTCCAGGTCTCATCATACCACTATCACCACCCACAGCCGGATCGAGCAAAGCTCAAGAAAACCCCCAACACAAAACGTCGGGTGTACCATTAATTGCCTCTAACGATGAAGACCTCCGCTGCGAGCCATGCCAAACCACGCCGCCATATCGTCCATCCGTCGCAAAGAGAACGCTAGCTTGCCGATTGACTCCTTTGAAGATATGACAACCACTTTGCCTTAATTCGCTGTGTGCCGGAGTTCGCTTTTAAAATTGATTAACTCGCCCACGGCTCGCACTCACAGCACTCCCGAACCGAGGGTCAGGCCGTCCCTTCCACACCGACATCGCCGTCGTCGTCGTCGAAGCGTAACGATGATATCTGCACTCGCAAAAACACAGAAAATAGATTGATGACAGGGACTTAGTTAGCTTTGGTCTAAGTGCCTCCACCCGTTGGACATAAATCGACGAATCCATTGACACTAAGGCAGCTTAGTTGATTGGTTGGAGAGTTCGAGAGATGAGTGTATCCATCGTCCGTACCCCCGCCGGGAGCCCGTCAGATCCTCGTGTGTGACAGCAGCACACACCAGGGCCTTGCCATCTCATCTGAAGGTCTGCCGAGACGTGTCATATGCGAGGACGGTGGTGATGAAAAAAAAAAAACGAAGAAATATTAAGCAAACATAAATCTCACATTACGAGACAGTTGAGTGTTAAAAGAGCACGGAGCACGGAGCACGGAAGACACCCCCGCCCGGCGGGAGTGCACGTCAAGATGGATCACACACTGAGCGCTGGGATGCCAATGATGTTGGGCCAAATGACGACGAGTACAACCGACGTGGGGGAGGGGCTGCTAGCTGCTTTTTGTAATTCATAAACGAATGTCGCATCCTATCGTCGTCGTCGCCGTCGTATAGTCGATCTCAGCGTAGCGCCGCGCCGTTGTCAGGGTGTCCTTGGCCCTTATCGCCTCGTTATATTGCTAATGCATGACTTCTGAAATTTTAGAGATTACACGACACGATAACGACAACGGCGAAGTCTGTCAAACAGGAAACACTCCTCTTTTCAGACACACACGCACTTCTCTCACGCACTGCGCCGCCACCAACGACAACAGCGACGGCACAGCGCCTCTCAGATTATCCTCGCATTATGCCGTATTTTCCCCGGAATCGGAATTCCTCCTTAGCCCGCCTAATGTAATTTGGCACAATCCAAAAATAAATTTTGTTCAAAAAAGATTAATACTCATCCCGGGAGCTCGGTGCGTGGCAGTGTGGCTGTGGGCTGGGGCGGGGGTCTTGTGGTCTGTGAATAGAAAGCTTGCAATATTTTCTGCTGGCGGCATTCTTAGCAGATTCCGATGGAGGGGGTTGATGCCACAATGATTGACCCACAGAGGACGTCGTCGTGTACATTAGTAGTCCTGACGACAACGACGACGACGGCTGGAGGGGGTGACGATTTACGACTTTGCTTCAGAATATGCTTGACGGAAACTACCAGTCCTTGGGAACGGCATCACTGAAGATACGGATGAGCTGCATGAAAGAAATCGCGTGCGGAGATCGGAGTTATGACTTTCGAAGGGGTTTGAGGATGAAGCAAGCCATGCGGGGGAATTTGATGGAAGTGGGGAGGAGTGTCTGGTAATGTCCTGGATGTCTTTCGGGTCAGTGAAACTTAGAGAGTAAGGATCTGTTAAACTTTTCACTTAACAGTCTCTCTGCAGAGTTACGGAGCCGGGCGCTTTAGATTTTTATTACGGTACACAGAGCGCGCGAGACGATGGCTTTATTATTTCGCGTTTCGGAATTGAGGTCCTACCTTAAGCCTACATGTCACTTTTTGAACAAGAAGTTTGCTGACTTAGGACCAGCGTGCTCAATTTGACACGTACTACCTGAGACCGAGGTGAGTTATATGAAAAGTAGAACAAAAGTTGTTCAGAAGGGACCCCTACAACATATAATTTGTTCCAAAAATAAATAAACACACTTGGGCGTTGAAGGGTTAATACATTTTGCTAGGTCTTCACCGAAAAGCCATCTGCGATCAAGGATTTGGAATCCAACTTTCGAAGGGTGGGTAAATATAGGAGGCAACATTGGATCCGAAATAAACCTTCCAGGGGGTAGTTGGGGGCAACATTTACACGAAATTACTCGGAAAAAGTAAATGTCAGACAGTGTTCTTTCAAGTCAAAATAAAAGCTAAAGAATCAAAACTAATTTGGTGTATTTTTTCAAAATTAAAATTTTAAGACAATTTAAATATGGCAACACTTTCCATTTGGTACGTGTTTTTGCTACAATTTTGATTGGTTTTTCGATGCATTTGCTAAGCTTTGGAGTTTTGAAATGCATGTCATGCAGTCTTTTGGGACTTTTGAGGCTTGTCTTTACTTTTGTCGTCTTCCAGATCCGGACGATTGAAAAAAAGTACTAAAAATAAGAATTTTGAAAATAACCTGCCATCAAATGTTAGAAATAAATTAAAAACCAACAAAGTACAATTGAAGTAAAGCGCTGCCGTATGTGATTTTCGAACTGCATTATCGACCATCAGATGTCTTGAGAAACAAAATGTATTTAAAAATTTCTGCGGTTAATCCTTCACGAGAGGTCATAGTGAGTTGCTTATTTTGCACGGATTTGCTTTACACCTCAACAAATTGCAAGGGCGGTAGAATAACAAAATTTATTGGTGCAACATCTGAAAGAAGGCAAATACTGCTCCGCGGCCTTTCAAAAAAAGAAAAAAAGAGGAAATACTGACACAGTGCAGCGATGTCCGTTGACAAGGAGTTACGGAAACCCAAATTGCCCAAGACTTTTCAAGTGAGAGAGAGAGAGCGTCCAGTAAGTACATCAACTATTCGTAGAGCCCAAAGCGCGATTAGGAAGTTCACACGGAAGAGTGCCAAGACAGAAAACCATGCCTGAGTGAAACGCCTTAGCTTCGCTAAAGACACTTCAACTTCGAGACCAAGATATGCTTACTGATCAGAGTGAATTTAGGACACCTGCTTCAAGGCGAAGGAATAAGGTGGCCGACAGTCACACCGACCGGATAACTTGGTCAGAGTCCCGTGAAGTTATGGTGTTGCCTGTCGACAGCGCGAACAGGTAATCCTGTTTGCTATTGATTCTACGATAAAAAGCAAGGATTCTGTAACCATTTTTAAAAATAATCCAAGCAGATGCGTTGATGTTTGAATTCTCGAATCTTGTACAGGAGAAGAGAGTCCGGCGGGCAGCTGCAAAACGAGGAAGGCACTATCTTCCACAAGTCAGTCAAACCCTAGGACTTTACGGTTGAAGAACGGTTGACTTACGGCGGTTCAAGAATGAGATGAATGAGGACAAAACGAAATGCAAGCTGTGGACCAAGAAACGTTCGCTTCCACCACCTGGGACAAAATATCACGATCGATAGCTAAAACTTTGAAGTAGTGTAAGAGTGTGTCGGTCCCGTCTGCATAGATGGTGTGTGGAGGAGAAGAACTGTGAAAGCTGTTCAGCGACATAGACTTAGTCAGAAGATCAAACGATCTCAATCGGCTAGGTCATGTAGAGCGGATGGAAACCAACGCTCCGGCCCGGAAGGACTTCGAATCCACCCCCGAGGGACGGTGCAGTAGAGGAAGACCGCGACTCAGGTGGCGCACGCAAGTGGAATGGGACCTCAACAACAACTATGTCTGCGAAAGTGGAAGCAGCTGGCTATGGACCGAGCTGGCTGAAAACGCTTGTTGGTTGAGGTCCAGGTTGTCCGGGCTGTAGCGCAACCTTAAGTAAGTAAGGGAGTGTATTGGATTCGCCCAAAATGCTACTCCAGTTTGTCGAAACAACTGCGCTCAAAACTCTGCCCTTCAACACTCTTATTTTGCCAGTCCTGCTATATGGAGAAAGCTGGACGATAAGCAAAACAGCTGGTTTTTCCACTTCTACGTTTCTTGCCCCTCAGATTCATCTGACAGCGTCTTTTATAACCTAAAACGTGTGAGCTAAGCGAAGCTGATTACTCCCGCCTAACACCGTTGCGTTGCTCTATACTCCTAACAAGTGTGCTTGGAAATAAAGTAGAATACGTGACTTGAGAGCACGACCGTCAAAATCTGAGGTGAACTGCGATGGACTGGAGGTTTTCCACTGGGAAGACGAATATCTCTTGCTCCATCATCTCTGACATCAATGTTCCAGCAAAGAGGTTGTTCGTCTCGGAGCCTCCTGCTTCGTGAAGGAGAGAATGGCCGAACTTCCGATTGAAAGGCCAAGCTTGGTTTTGATGACTGGAAGCAGCGAAGACCGTCAACCCTGGAAGGCAGCTATCACTCAGGTCCACAACCTCGGTGTGTTGCAGGCCTGACAAGTCAGTCATTTATACCCAGTGTTCAAAAAACGCCATGGATCTTCCATAGAACACAAGATTGCCCAGGAATGGATGCGTACGTAAGCAGTAAGAAATCATACACTGTGAAAATAATAATCAATTTTCTAAGTTTCGTTAAGTTTCGTTGAGTTTCATTTATTTTGCCCTATTTAAGTGGGAACTGGATGCTCTCCCAGGAATGGATGCTCTCCCCTGTCCTATGAACATTTATGCGACTTTGTCGACAAAGGGAGCAAAGCAATTGCTTCGGATGGCTTCGGGTGACCCCTCAAAAAACCATGAAAAGTCGATTCGCAGCGTTGACATTACCTACAGTTATCAAAGCTAAAGGAAGTCCGACAAAGTAGGTACTACCTTAAATTTACTTTTACTTTTGAAGCCTATGCAAGACAACTTTGTGGCGTAGTGGACTGGTGCGTCGTTCAATCCCAGAATTCATCAAATGCCATAGTTCACGGCTCCACATATTTCGAGTCACTAAAGCTCCTCACATTCTGCCGTTTGGAGTCGACAGGCAAGGACATAGATCCCTTGCACTCGCGAGAGAAGCATCACACAGAAGACGAAAGGTTGCTGTAGACGCTAAGCCAAGTTCTGTAAAAGAATGTTTGACTCTCACTGTACTTGGTCTTGGATTAGAGTTCGCTGTGACGCATTTGACGGAAACGGAGAAGTAAAATCCGGAACACCAATTGGATGACCCTATGCCAACCTTGTCTTAAGAGAGCCCATTGAAATCAGAACCAAGAGACTTATTCATCAAAAGTCATCGCAATGAATGTCTTGTGGTGACAGCTGAGCACTGTAGTGCAATCAAAAATGACACCTCTTGTTGGATGGGTTTATATTTTATTTCTACTTTCTACACGTGTCCTCTCCTACCTCGAACGTTTGCAAGGACAATAAAAAGCCATCGATGACCTCCCCTCTCCCAAACTCACTTTTCAAGGTCCATCGCTGATGTGACCCCATACCGAGTGATGAACAAACAGACTCCCACCCACCTCACAAAAGTCAAACTAATGAACAGACTAACCTCGATCAAAAAAATAACATTTAATCCATTGCCGTCAAAGTGGTACCCCAGCGCTAATTGGCCAAGGCTAGGGACCACAAAACAATAGGCTTCCACGTCAAACTCGACCGCTATCGGATAAACCATCTCCCCTTCTCTCTGTGCTTCGCAGACAGTGGGAAGCTATTGATTGGCTCCAATGGGCTAATTCACATGCCCGCCAATAGTTATAATCCCAGCTGGGGCTGCCGGATCAGCCAAATCCACAGACCAATTATAATTAAGTCGTTTCTTCACTCATTTCCTGCAAGCCACGCACACACCTCCTTGCCCCACATTGCGTCGATCTCAATCAGCGGCGCGCTGCTTTGAAAGACGTTTCATCTCGCATCCGACCCAACTGTCTGTGATTCATCACTTCTGCGATGATGGTGTCATCTCGACCAATGGCACACCTCGAATTCGGTTTGTTTTTTGCTCGGCATGGATGCCTCTTGGAATGTCAATTAAACAGGTACTCCTTCAATTACACTCCACCGGCAGAGTCACAAGGCTCCCACTCACTCACATGTGTCTGTCTGTACGCTCTTGCTGGGTTTTGTCTCGAAAATCTTCGTCTGTGGGGGGTCGGCACAAAGCACTCAGCACTCCGGATGCCCTAAACTTTGGCATTTCCATGTCGGGCTGTCATCGGTGGATGTGTGGTGTGTTTCTTTTGTATCTTGTCCACTCTGAGGAATGAACTCGAATGCCAGAGGCCGGCAGTGGACTCTAGGTACGCTTGCAAATTTTCCAAAATTGGACAAATGGTGCTATGGTCGTTTGATGCACTTTTCAGAACGTCTGGTGGGTGACAAATGACGTGCATTCCAGAACGCATTGAGTGGGACAGTGGTGGCTGGTGAGAGTGAACCACTTCAGTTAATGTGACTTTGACTTTTTTGGACTCGTTTATTTTAAGACAGTCGCATTGGAGTCACGAAGCAGCTGCAGCAAGTTGCCGGAGTACTGCTGTGCGCATTTTCACCCACGAATGCTGAACGGTTGGTCATGACTTCATAACTCAACACGTTTTGTTCACTCACCCCATGGACTTAAAAGAAAGGGAAAGGATGTGTTCACAAGTTCAATGAAATCGCTTCGACTCCTTGGGTGGTGACCTTTGATACGCCTTGAACATCTTGCTTTCATGCACCTAAACATGATGGCAAGATCTAACAACAGGTGGCGAGGAAAATTAACTTTCTCTGGGAAACACCATCCGCCATCAGTGTGGCGGCATGGAGCAATATGCTTTAGCATATGTACGTGTCCGTATACCAGTGTGCACTTACGCAATGTTGGGATAAGGCGTTTACGTACACGCGCCCGATTGTCTGACAATCAAGGCGGTTGTATTTACCCGATGACAGCTTGACTGGATGACGTTGGCGAAAGAAGTTGCACAATGATTAATGGATTGCGAAAATGAATTGCTAATGGTGTGGATGCAAGCAAATTAAAATGTAGTAAGAAGACAATCACAGAATGCGCGTCAGTACGCAACACAATAAGGGACGCCTACGAATCCGATGGCGCAAACAAGTAGAGAAGGCCTTCACACACCTTGGCGTGCGTAATTGGAGGCAGCTGGCTAGAGATCATGCCAGCTGGAGAGGATTTTTAATTGAGGGAGGTCCACTTTGGACGATAGAATGAAAACAAGATGAGGTCAGGTCACATCACTTGTATGAATAGTAGATTGTTACATCCAGCTAACGATCTTTGGCATTGTTGGGCATTTGGAAAACATGTACGGCATGTTTGAGTCTGAATGCTGCGGATCCGATCATAAGGAGACTTAAGAGTGTATAGATCAAAAACTATATACTGTGATCATAATAATAATGAATTCTTCAGTTTCGTCAAGTGTCGTTCACTATGGCTTGCTCAAGTGGGAGCGACGTTAATCGGATTCTACCAACGTAAATGGCTCGAAGAATTGAATTGCTGTGACAGTAATAACCAATTTTTCTAAATTTCGTTGAGTTTCGTTCATTTGGCTTATTTAAGTTGGAACGAAATTAATCACAATCGTGATCATAATAATTAATTCACTCAGTTTCGTTAATTGTGCCTTATTTAAGTGGGGACGTAAGTAAACAGGAAGAAATCATACACTGTGAAAATAATAATTAATTTGCTAAGTTTCGTTAAGTTTCGTTGAGTTTCGTGAATTTTGCATTATTTAAGTGGGAACGTAAGTAAACAGGAAGAAATCAATACACTGTGAAAATAATAACTAATTTGCCCAGTTTCGTTGAGTTTCGTTAATTTTGCATTATTTAAGCGGGAACGTACGTAAACAGGAAGAAATCATATACTGTGAAAATAATAATCAATTTTCTAAGTTTCGTTAATTTTGCCCTATTTAAGTGGGAACAGGAGGGAATCATAGACTCTGACAATAATAATCAATATTCTCAGTTTCGTTCATTTTGCCATATTTAAGTGGGAACAGAAGGAAATCATAGACTGTAACAATAGTAATCATTTTTCTCAGTTTCGTTCATTTTGCCATATTTAAGTGGGAACGTACGTAAATAGGAAAATACCATACACTGTGGCAATAATAATCAATTTGCTCAGTTTCGTTCATTTTGCCCCTTTAATGTGTGGAACGTACGTAAACAGTAAGAAATCATACACTGTGAAAATAATAATCAATTTTCTAAGTTTCGTTAAGTTTCGTTAAGTTTCATTTATTTTGCCCTATTTAAGTGGGAACGTACATAAACAGGATTAAATCATAGACTGTGATAATAACGATCATTTTGCTCAGTTTCGTTAAGTTTCGTTCATTTGGCTTATTTGAGTTTCGATGAAATCAATCGATCTCTACGAACTTAAATGGTCAAATGACAGGCGATGTTGGAATTTTGCGAAAGTTCCCAGAAAATATCGTGCTAGCCTGGGCCAGCTTGATGCATGTTCACCCCGGACTGTAGCGCTACTCATGCCAGTTGAAAATTAAGACTAGTCTGCATTTCCAAGCCATGTCAACCTCTGACTTCCCCACAAACTTAAGAGGTTTTTAGCGATTAAGTGTGAACAATTTGCGGTACTTCAAGTGTGGCGACGTAGCCACCTTCTCTTGGCAGGAGTAAAAACTGCAAATTGAATGCAGTTCAATGACAGCGTTCATACTCAAAGCAATGGCAGCACAATTTATGACTTAAACTTGGCAAACCCAGTTTAATTTTGAGAGTTCATCTGTTTGAAACATAAACTGCATACCCTTCTATTTCGTCGGCAGAATCAAACTTTTCTCTGGAGTGCCAAAAACCGAGGACCGTAATCACCGAACTCAATTTGAAGAGCAGTTATCACAATCTCCACTTCCTTTACCTTTCACAGACTCCATCAAACAGCGCCGACAGTGGCAAATGCCTGAGTTGTTTGCAGAGTTTGTTGCCTTTGTGTGCACTTTAAGCGGCCCTCACTGTAGTCGAGATTCGAATAACTCTTCTCAACTGCGTAGCCAAGTGTGCATGCACATTGCTCTCTTCCGTATCACATGAAGCTCTTTGAAAACCACTGTAAATCACATTTAAAAGTCATTACACTTAAGTGACCCAACTTGGGTTCGGGGCGGGGTTGCGGCTTGTTTTCATCTAGTGATCGAATGATAAATCTCAGCTCTTGAGTCGTATATTCTTGCTTTACGGTCTGCCTGTGCAAGTCACTGCCGATGATGGAGGAGCACAAGCAAACCGCAGGACTTCTTGCAGGCGGACAAGTGTTATTGTTGCATTTTGCGAAATAACTCCATCAACTTTTGCGTTCTTTGGGCTTCAAGGAGAACTCCTGCCAATTGCTGGGGATTTTTCGCATTAATTGTCTCCACTGCTCCGACAAGCCTACTACAGACGATAATTAGAAAAGTTTTCAATTCACCTTGTGCAGGCCGGGCGGATGGAGGAGTCAGTGTGGAACAGAAAAGGGCGAATTTCAAATTCTGTTCATCAACTGAACAGTGCTTGAGCTGGGCTATTCAATCAAGGGGCTGCTAATGAATGCTCTAGGCAGTAGGCCCATCCCTGAAAGGGGGTGATGGCTCCTGGGGCGGGCGCACTTTCTGCGATTACGTTCAGTTCGCTAATGATGGCTCGCCCTTCGATGAGGGGGAAGCAAGATTTCAAGTGATCGACAAGAGAAAAGAGTTGAGAAGAGGATAAATCATTTACGGGCGGTACTTTGCATGGCTTCGAGTGCTGTCGAGTAGACAAGCTGCAGCCGAAATCGTGTCTGAAGTTGAAGCCACTCGATCGTTACCACTTCATGTGTGTCATTGATTTGGTTTTGTTATTTGATGAGCATTGGTAGTGCATAGTGGTAATGAAATACATGCCAACTGATCCCTATCACTGGTCGGGTTCAACTGACTGACAATCACACTTAGGCCACTCTGACACTGAATAACTCGTACTTCTGTGACCAGTTAGCTTGCTGCGAGGCTATTTAGTTGGTTAATGCTGGATTTGCCCAGAATATCGAGAAGTAGGCCCCAAATGGATATTCCTCCGTGAAGTGAAGGCCACACGAGTAAAGGAGCTGGGGTATAGTCGGCTCCTAATTTCTCTCGTTTTTCGAGAGGTCGGTTATGAACGCAGTTATGATGCTGATGAGTGTCATTAGTGCGGACGCACTCAGTCTGAGTGGACAGAGTGAACAGTTTACATCAAGTTTCAAATTTGCTTTGTGCCTTCCGGCCACTCAGGTTTGACAACCTGATTGGGTGAATTTTGAGAAGATGATTTGCTGTGGCGACTGGCATATTTTGCTTGAAATGAATCGAATGAGGCGCGAAGAAGTACATTGCCTGGCTTCGCAATTTCATGACACTCGTCTGTCGCAAGATATCCACTTGAGGTGAATGCTCAGCCATCTCGTCAGAAAGGAAGCCGAACTTGTCGAAGTCGTTGCTTCTGCTCGGTCATTCGTCATTCGAAGTTGCAGTTGAACATGTGGAATGACAATTAATGGTTGACACTCTGCAACGGCAAGTGTCATATTAACGGTATTCTGCCAAGTTCAGGAGCTATGCGCATCGTGGTATGCGGAGATACATATGTATGGCCATCATCAATATTTCTTGGTGGTCCTCCATGACGCAGCAGAGCATATGTCGTACATTGCTGAGGTATTTATAGACGGTGCTGTTGCAAAGTGACAATGCTGATGACAGTATTTTTGGATGCTGTCACGCCTGCTGGTCGAACATTGGGCCGCTTGAATCCTACGACGCAATGCAAATTTGGTATGTCCATACTGTCTTCATGCTTCAGGCAAGTTACTGATATAAGCAATATGTTTCAACGCTTCACCAACGCGTCGGCGAGCTCTCTCGGAGCACTACTGAAATCTAAGATGAGTCTGCCGTAGTGTACATTATTCGTGCGGTTTGCTAAGAGATGGCGTATCTTGTATTATTCCATTGGAACATGCGTTGGAAAGCTAGTGTCATTGTACGTCATTTCAGTGTATGTCATTCATTTGAAGCGTAAACAGCAATGATTTTTTTTTCACTCAAATATGTCGAACTTTGTGCCTGAAAAAGTTCTTATTCATTACTTTAATATGAAGAAAACTGCTGCCGAAAATCATCGTATTTTGGTGGAAGTTTATGGTGAACATGCGCTAGCTGAGCAAACGTGCCAAAAGTGGTGATTTTGGCTTGGCCAACCAGCCCGTAGGCCCGTTGTAATGAAACGTGGGCTTACACAAAGGAGGTGGCGTTATTATTACGACAGCCAGACAGATTTGTCAGCGAAGTCCAACAGCGATTTGATTGGTGTGTCTCCCAGATCGAAAGAAGTAGGAGCCTAGAGTGGGTTTCCTAGCTAAAGCGAGTTCAGACCAGCCGCAGAGAAGGTCTCCTCCTCTTCTGCGTCTCTACAGCTTCTGCAGAAAACATTAGAAAATACTCTTAGTCTTTTCGCGAAAATACACAATAGGCAGTGTCCGGTGATTATTTCCACTGTGGTCTTTTTAAGGAGCTCAGGCTGTCAGATCTTTTTGGGTCGAGACTGGGCCAGATTTGTTTGGTGATTTGGCAAGAATTGCCTGTATTCCATCTGGTATTGACTGTTAATTTGCTTTTTGTGTTGAGTTGTAACTTAAAGGAAGCTAGGGGAGTACCTCTGTTACAAAATGTTCCGTCATCTGACACTGTGATGGCGAGCTTGTCAGCTTCGCAGTTTCCCCTTATGTCTCTACGGCCTGGTACCCAACACAGGCGAATTCGAAAGTCTTCTGATGTCTCGTCAAGAGATGTGTGACAATTTCTGACTATTTTAGCTAGATGCAAATATCGCGGGTGGATATCACGTTCCACCTCAGCCAGGACACGGCTTCGCCGATCGTCATTATTTTCGCTTGGACAGCACTGATGTGATGAAGATTGATTTGTTAAGGTTAAGCTGTTCAGACGCCACTTCCTACTCCGTCTTCCGCTTTGTATCCATCTGCGATCTGAAATGAATGGTGTTACCGAATGGTCATACCTCAGGTCCCTTTCCGGAATCAGGCTTTCGAAGTCTTTCCCTGAGAAGTGTATAAGTGCGATGTTATCCAAATTATTAGAGGTACCTTGCTATCTTAAGAGCTTCCCATCACATGCAGTTCTGTTCAGAGTTGTTGTGAGGGTTCTAGGAAACTGGAATAAGCTCGAAGAAATGTATGCTAGAGTATGCTCTCCAAGCCTGTTTCCTTTAGGAGGCTGAGAATGAGAGTTGGTTCTAGTGACTCTGATATTAGGTGGTTGCCCAGATATCTTTGACATTTTTGGGCTAGTGCCTCACCAAATCCCAGAATCCAAATCTACAGAGACCATCTTCTGATGCTTCTAGTTGCCTTAGGTGCTCCCTAAGTCTACAGTGCCTTGTAAAGAAGCCTGTTAGGATACGTAAGCTGTTCGTGCTCAATCTGATACATGCCTCAAATCTCTTCCGGTTATGTTGACACAAGAGTTTCTTGATCAGCTTCTTGACAGTTATCTGCCCGGTTCCTTCTTTCTAGATCCCCGAACTCTTCATAATGGTTCGTGGCGCATAAGAGGTTCCGATGCTCCATTCTGAGCAAGGGAGTCGGCTATTTCATCGCTCTCTCTCCAAGTATGTCCAGGTACCCAGCAGAGTCTTACTCTGTTACTCCTGCTCAGCTTCTCCTGTTGACATTCCCACACAAGATTGGACTTGTCCATACGCCTTGCTAAACTGCTCTGGTCGACTGATTACGCGTCTCAGAAAGGAGACTTACGGTTTGCTCGCTGCACGAGGTATAGGTCCCATTGTATTTTTCGAGGAAACTAGGTGATCTTGGGGATCATGCTAGAACTTTCCGCAGCCAGGAGACTTCAGAAACGTCTTCAATTTACCCTAGGAGTCCGAACCTGACCACCGTTGTACAACTAGGGCTGGATAGAACAAATCCGCAGAAAATGAGCAAAAGTCTGAACATTTGAGCAGTCAAATATATACTGTAGCTGAATGTAGTCTTAAAAGCACCCAATGCACCATCTCTTCATTCCGATGCTTAAGCTTTGAGTTAGACAAATTGTTGAACCCCTGCTAGCCGAGACGAGATGCATTTATACTCCATTTGAGCCCAATTTGCTGCACGCCTTCTGGATTCCTTTACCTTCGTTAAGGGCGATTAATTGCGCTCCCACTTAAATAATCCAAATGAACGAAACTTAACGAAACTAAGTGGATTGATTATTATGGTCACAGTGTTTCATTTCTCATTGCCATCGACTCGGAGCTGGTCTTAACGTTCAGAGTGTTGCCAAATCCATAAAGAATAACTGCCAACTCTAGTTACAAGCTGAGACTGCCTCAAATTCACAGTCAGGACAGAACTAGAACGACATCGATTTAGTTCAATTGTGAAGCACTTTTATTACTTCAGTAGCAGCATACGACTCAGACATTGCATCGACGACAAAACACCACGCGCCTGCGCATTTTGCCCACGTTCTGTGGCATTTCACAAGCATCCGACCAGCACGAGAGAAATCGACTGTCCGAAACTAACCACAATAACTTGCTGGAACAGGTCCCCCCAACAGCATTACGGATTACATGCCCCTGGCTGGTGCAAAGAGTAACCATGAACAGACGTTATTCAATCCAATCGCACCAAATGTCAAAGTAATTGGGCAAACGATCGCCAGATCACGGATCACGTGTGTGCTGCCTCTGATTGATACGAGCCATTGTCTTCGACTTCATTAGGGCATCCATTCATGTTGCTACACCATCTCCAGCCGCCACCGTCGTCGGAGCCATCACCGTCGGTGATTGCAGCACTTACGAGGGTTGCATCACTTGTGGGACCATTAGCGTCGTGAGGCAAAAAACGACCCAAACACACGATGACGATGCAGATGATGGTGACGATCATCGGGCCCGGCGTCATTTCTTACATAATCCTCACTCACATAACGTGGAACGCTCCCATCGGCGTGGCGCGCCTTTGTGTGGTGCTAAGTGCATTACGCTGCAAGCGACAACCTCCAAACGAGTTATGAGCCACAAAAATCCAGCTAATTGCATCAAAAAACCTTGCTCTTGTCGAAATCGGAAAACAACCCAATTATCGGTGCGTATTCCGGAACATGTGTCAGCAGCAGGAGGTGTTTGTCGATAGCTTAGCCCCGGGCCACTGCCGAACGGATGCTGTTGAGCCGGCAATAAGCCTACAGAATGATTACACACACGGCAATCAGTTGGGATCCTGCAAAAACCGAAATGCAAATATCCTGGCCGACAGCAGCACCGGCTGCCTTCATTGGTTCCGATGTACATGCGTCCCTGGGTGTGCGACTGGCGAGTGCGGGACGGAGCAGCAGTCTGCCACAGCGTGTTACTTGCACCTCGGGAGTGAATTTTAATCAATGTGACACTTGTACTAATGGAATGTGTCCACATTTTTGAATTTTCTGATTTTTCGTGCAGCCACCAGGGTGCATGGGTGTGCTGGTGGATCGGCAGGCCAGGCATTGCAGGTGATTTTGAATAAATTTCCAGCTTTAATTAAATTCCGAAGGATGTTCTGCTCGCAGTCATTGTGTGGTGTTGCCTGTGCGACGACGTGTCTGGGAAGAATTTTTCCGGAAAGGGCTGGTCTTGGCGACGCGTCGCAAGGATGCTCCTCGTATGTAAATAGTTTTGTGTGGCTTCGGGTGATTTTGTCGGGATTACACTTAATTGCCCACACATTCCTGGCGAATCTACACAAATCTCTGCTAACGTTTACTTTGCAGGTCGATGTGGGGAATGTTAATGTTTGCTTAAGGACTGAAGTTAAGACATTAAGTGACTGGCGGAGACTGGTGGAGACTGTGGATGTGCACGATTCGTGCTGGTCGTTGATTCGAAACAACAATCGTTGCGAAGGTGGTTCAGTGGCCATTGGAGTGGATTTTCACTTCACTTAGGTGTTTCTGGGTCCCGTGGAGATACGGTCGAGTAGTCAGGAGCCGATTTTATGAGAAATTTGGTGCAAGAATTGACTTTAAGGCCACATGGTTGGCCTTATACATGAGGTGCCATTTAAAAGTTCGCGTCATTTTTTAACAGTGAGCACTGCTGAATGGAACGCCTCTTGGGAGGGAGCCTTCCTACGAGAAGCCATCTGGAACGCCCTGGAGAACATTGGAATACCACCATCCATTATCGAGTTCAACCAGGAGCTTACGGTGAAGCGTCGTGCAAGGTGCGTTTGAAGGGTAAGGACAGCACCTCATTTGCCGGCACCAGTGTTGTACGGCAAGAGTTCATATTATCATCTTTTTTGTTTTTTTCCTGTCTTTGACCGCACAAGCAACGCCTCCTCCAAAGAAATCCAGTCGCCTCTGATGGAGAAACTCCGCGACCTACTGTTTGCTATCCAACACCTTAGCCGGCGTTCAGGAAAAATTGCACACTCTGGGCCTCAACGCTAGAAGAGCTGGTCCGAAAATCAACGTAGCCAAGACAAAGCTGATGAGAATCGGAACAAGTTAGGACTTCAATTAATTCTGCTACCTCGGCAGCACTTAGTGCCAGGTGCAGAAATCGACTTTAAGTCTTCATCAAGAAATGCTTGAGATGAATCCTAAAGGTCTTCTAGCCGAAAACTGCAAGAAACGAGAACCCATCGCAGCAGAGATACAACATCGCAAGTGGAGCTGGATAGCTCACACCCTACGTAAGCCGAGTACGGATATCGCAAGGATGGCCCTGACTTGGATACCACAAGGAGTGCTCAGTTGAGGTCGAGGTCGACCACAATCAAATTGCAGACGGACCGCAGCGAAAGAACATCGACAGGCCAGCAGTGACTAGGCTGGCCCAAGACAGAGTCTTAGTAAGATCGACTTTGCTCAGTTTCGTTGAGTTTCGTTCAATTTTACTGGCGGTGTATTGGATTTTTTTTGACAAATTCCTAGAGAGGCCCTTCGTAATTTTTGAACTTCTGGATAATCCTGTAAGCTATGGTTGGTTAAAGTTCCAACTGCCAATCTTACCGCATTCTGCGATTTTCCAGTTCGATGTAAATGGCTATGTCATGTTTTCTGACAAATCTTAACTTTCATCAAATAAAATATGTTATATGCTGAATTTGTATATTTTGACGGTTAAATAAAATATCGAATGCTATGCGATTTCCATTCGACATTTGACAATTCATAAATCGAGTATGTTTGAAAAGTACGACTTGTGTAAAATGCAAATTCGAGTACTGTCACATTCGATGATACGATTTCCACAAGTGAAAAGTCTCGTATAGTCTCGTTGAAGTGTTTTGTAGCTCAAATAAAAGGAGACTAGTCGATAAATCGTCAAGCCTCGGGTCAGTGTGGTAATGTGAACTCATCCTGAGAGCCCCAGTGAGACAACCTACGAGAGAACGTCCGAGATCAAGGTGACGCACTCAATTCTTTGAACAACAATAAAAAATTATTGCTGTTTACGCTTCAAATGAATGACATATACTGAAATGACGTACATGACAGTAGCTTTCCAACGCATGTTCCAATGGAATAATAAGAAAGGAATAATACAAGTTACCCCATCTCTTAGCAAACTGCATGAAGTAGACCCAATACTTCAAACACAACTGGATGACAGCCGGCAAAATTTCGAACCAAATCGGATGATCTAAATATACAACAAGGCGCATTTTGATCGAAGTAACACGGTATTTGGTCCGACTATCCGGTCCCATTTTTTTGTGGTTCTTGGACTATGTTGGAAATTGAAATATTATTACTGTTTCTTGAATTAGGAGCTAAACATTGACCAAAATTTGCGATTAAATGTCCATTAGTTTAACTTTCCGATGAGGGCATGGGTCTCGCCAGACCAAATTGGCTTTGAAATGAAACCAGTCCATGACTTCTTCAAATATACTGAGGTGAACACAATGGAAGGGTGCATAATACTTTCTGGATTTACATGCAGAGGAACTAATTTATTTAAAATAACTCCTGTTGGCGGAGGAACGTGTTGCCTGGAACCCTCTCGTGCGTGGTTGACCCCCGCGATCCCTTTAGAGGAGCATGCAGGTCAAAAGATGATGATGAAACAACTTTCGTGAATCATCCACACAGGGGTCTGAGTAGACCCACATGATATTCATAGTGCGGGTATCCTAAGTGGATTGGCCGGTGATTTGATATTCGGTTTTATTCAAGCCTTTTTTTCTATCGACATAACTGCAGGTCGATAATGTGCTTCATTGAATTGTATCCTTAGTTGACGTGTTTTATGATTTTTTTGGGAGATATTTGCTGCCGCTTGTGAATAGTCTTTGGCTCTCGTGTCAATTTCTTTCCAGTAAAATCCCAGTGAGGGTGATACTACTACAAGTATGGTTGGTAAACTAAGACGTACAAACACATTTAGTACACCTCTCGTCATCTCCATTTCTCTCTCCTGAAATATACGTATTTAATTTGTATGGGTCTGGACAGACCCTTACGTACATTTACCGCCGATTATGCTATCGCTTGTCGGAGAGTTCAGTTATCGCGTTCTAGTGTGACCATCAAATTATGCCGCAAGTGAAAGTGGTTTTGAATGAAAAGAAAAGTTCGACCACAACGAATTCTTTCCTCTTCTTCGTGTGACGCTACAGTTGAAGATGAAGCTAGGCATCAAACAAAAAAATATAAATCTCTCCAGTTAACTTGTGTGCGCCACTTTATCCGCGGGCACTCTCTCGAAATTGAAGATTCATTCATTGACACAGGGACTTATCCAGCCACAAGCATCTGCACTTAACTTCTGTCAATATTAACCACCTCAGATTCTTACTTCCTTCTGGTGTTGGGGCTTCTATCGAGGGAGGGCTAGAATAGGTATGTACCTGGGCTCATCTCCATTTCAGGACGGCGTCGGATGAGGTGATTAACTGATTGGAGCTCTAGTCAGCAGTAGCAAGATTGGAGCAATTTTGCCGGTAGGTTGATGGAGTGGCCTTATCTATCTCTGAAGGAGTTTAACTGCTTGAGCAGGTTCAAAACTGTCAGTTCTGATATAATTGACCCGTAGCTTAATTTAAAACATAAAGCACGACTGCGAGTGTCGATTGTCGACTAGTAATCGACTTTTGTCGACAGTGGATTGATTTGGTGTTGTGACTGTTGACTGTGATCGATATAAGTCGACTTTCCGTTCAAATTTCGTCGTTTTCGACCAAAGTGAGTTGCAAATAAAAAGAAACATAGAATAGAATATGTCCAGAAATGTATATTTTCGTTCGAGTATTTGTACACACGATGTGTCTCGATTCGCACACAAGTTGGCGATCGAACTGTATCGATGAAGCCTACATATCTTCCGTCTAATATTCGTGTGCATCTTCTACGTCTATGTAAACACACTTTAAGAGATTTGACATCCTCGGCTGTCGGGTTTAGTTCACAATGATTCGAGTCTCAGTCGATTGAGCCACACAATACCGAAATAGATTCCAATCGATAGATTTGTCGACAATCGATTCAGTGCTGCCAAGCCAATGACTCATCTCTCAATGGCATGACATGCATATTAGCTCTGTGCTGTCTTGTGTGCATATTAGATCTTGGTCAAGGGCAGTTTTGATTTCACCACCGGCAAGTGCGGTCGTAGTGGTGGGTCAACACTAGACCTGCCATAAGTTATTAGTAAATTGGAACCCAAATTGTGGTGCGCTGAAGATTGATGACAGACACCAACTTGTAGAGAACGGTCAACTGCAGGTTCTCAGAGGACACAGACTCTCAAAACATCCAAGGTCGTCTCAAAACTTCTCCAATGACTCACGACTTCACTGATGGCAGCTGTGTGATTCAGTGCACTTGTGAAAATCTCACTCACCGCCTTAATGACGCCCGCATTTCCATAAGGTTCCTGTCAAATGCACTCAAGGGGGTGACCAATTAAGATGTAAATGCTCCGCTCTCCCTCAGCCGCGATAAGCTTTCCTCATCTGCAAACTTTAAATACCATTCCCAAGTCGCTCGCGAACTCCTTAAAAACTGCAAACTTCTCGTCAACTTAATTAATCTAAAGACAATGAATATTGTCATCGCAGCCAAAGTGCTTATTTAACTTTACAGAAAGAACCCACCACGTTCGGCGCAAGACCGACGACAATCTCGCCTCGTGATTGAGGGAAAGTTCCCGCGAACAGAAGAAAAGAACCTCGCCTAAACGGATTCCACTTCGCCTTCACAATGCAAATTGGATCATTAAGTGCAGAAATGATTTAATTTTGCCGGTATTCCAAGGCAAGCGCATGCAAAAAAACAGTGGCTCTCTAGTCCTCTCTGCGTGCCGTGGGCTGATTGTTTGAGATGCTCCCACATCTCCTCACATGACGATGGCTGCCTGGCTGGCTGGCTGTTGTTGCCACAGGCTGTTGATTTCACAGATTGTTTACTTCCATGCCACCATTTGTCAGACGTCGGTTGAGACTTTGACTTCATCCTCTGCACACACACACACCCATACACCTGCATCCAGGGGAGATGCATTCATCAAGTCCCTCTATGTGCTGCCAAGCCAATCTCCTTATCTCCTCTGTTGGATCAGGTGTGCCAAATGTTAAATATTAGGATTGCCTCCACGATAACCCCCGAACGACTCGCCTTATCTGTGAGAGGAGAAAAAAAGAGATGAAAGAACTAACAAGACAATTACAAGCCTCCGAGGGTTGTTTAACCCTACTCCGAGATGCATATCACTCCGGTCTGGAGGTGGAAGATTACTGCTTGGCTGGTACTAGTACACTCCCATGATTACTGGCTGCCAGAGTTGGGCAATGTATTCATTTGGACAATTGTCACGTGCGAAATGCGATTTAAATAATTTATAAAAACGATGCTTGTCGAGAAGTCCTGGCACGTTCCAAGTCGTCCCCCTTTGAATCCAAGTCTCATCTGTGCGATGTGCCGTAGCCGTGCCCAATGCCCGTGACATTGAACTGAAGTCAAAGTTATTTTTGGCCAAAAAATAGTTGCACTCGTCATCAGCTGAACACCAACACCAGCACCAGTGCCAGTCTCGCTCACCATCCGTGTCATTAATCATTGACTGATATTCTCGCTCTCTCTCTCTCGCTCTCGCTCTGAGTGTCTGGATTGTCAGACTGGGAATTGAGATTTTATGGAAATCAGGCACAAGACGACACGAGTACTGCCTCAAGTCCGAAGTGCTTATTACGTAGTCATTAACAATTTGTTCGACAAGAATGAGATTGTTTTCAAAGCCAACGGATTTTCACTGACACTTGCATTCACTCTCTGCCTCTGGACAATCGCACTGGCACGTGATTGCCTACTCCCGTTACGGTTTACATGCGAAACATGACAAATTGCCGTTGCATTGTAATTTGAATTTGCTACGAGATGAGCTCTCGATGTAATCCGACCACAAATTGTAACACTTTTTTGATTAAAACTCATTCTTCACTCGCCGGCGTTGTGCTGTGTCGAAAGTCCTCGTAAATAATGTCAAATGCTCGAACTAACGAGATCCACATCTAAATTGGTTTCGCCTCGGTTTAGTCGGGTGGTTTTTTTCCGGGCGAATTTATTTGACAGGTGATGCTATCTGGCATAATTCCGCGTTTACATAATTCACTCGCAGAAGAGTCTGCGATATCCTCGGGACAAAACCCGTAAACAAGGCCCCTGCTCCGGGCGATTCTGTTTCTTTCTTTTGATATTCCGAACAATAGTTCAAAAATTCTTCGTTTATTTTTTTTGCTGTACCCACTTTGAATGGAATAATTAATTACGCCGCCGATGCGGGGGCTTCGCATTCGAATGTGCTTCACGCCCGCTCTGTGAGCGTGGCTTGCTTCGACAGACAGACGTATTGTTGTCGGTTTGTTTATTTGGCGGGCGGTGTGCGTTGAAATGCAGGCAGCAGCGTGTCGTTTCAGATATTTCGTTTGAAATTTTCAACTGACGTCTATGGCCGATGACGGCGAAGTCACGTACAATGCAGGGGAATTCGTATTCTTTGGAAACGTCTGCACGTGTGACTTGGATTTTGAACTCGATGATAGTGGTAATTACCGAGGAGTAGCCTTGTTCAATTAATCGCAGTCACTCGCCTCTTATGAGGGCATGGTGTTGGTACACATTGAAGAACATAAACACGAATGGCCTGTGAAATCTCACTTGAACAGCCCTCAACTCGGCGTCGTTAATAGCCGGTAATTGCACTAAACGACTGTCGCCGCAGAGGTACCATAATAACGTTCGTAATTTAGAGAGAGACTATTCGAGGACCAGCTTTTCATGGAATATGTCAACTCTGTTACTGTCTTACTACAACTTGGCCTGGTCCTTTTTCTCAAACTGATGGAGATCATCCATTCAGTAGACATTGCGATTAGACCGCTATATGACGTTGGTTGGTGGACTTGGTTATTGCTACGTATGAGACGTGCTTATCCAATGCTTCTGGGGGGACGAAGCCGTTTTGACGTAACCTCTCGTGGTATTGAGGACGAAATGTCCAGAGGTAGTAAGCCCTAGACATGAGGTTGTTAGTCGAGTTCATTGCTTTAGCAGTGTGACCTCGAATTAACTTCACCAGGAAATTATCCACTGGTATCAGGTTCACCTTATTCTATAAAACCTCATTGGAATAGAATTTTTTGTACTGGGCAATTTTTGTCTGCAGTTCGATAAAAGCTAAGGCAAGCTCTAAGATAAGCCCTCTCAAGCAACCGAATCTTTTTCATCAAGCTCATTTTAATGTCACTGGCTCGCGGCGAGTTTATGGATTCCTGGAAGTATTCTTTCATCACCCCAATTCACAAATCTTGGTTTTAGAGGTTCTGTTGTCAACTACAGACCAATGTCTAAACTCCAATTAATCCCGAAATTATTCGATGCGCCTCTGAATACTGTTAAAGTTCAAAACCATATATCAGAATTTTGAACATGATTTTATGAGTGGGGGATCAACTTTGACCAATTTGGTTGTTTTCACAAACTTTTGCCTAAGTTCCATTGAAGCGAGACCTCAAGTTGACTCTATATGAACTGACTTCTCGAATTCATTTGACCGAATCTTGAAATGGATAACCAGCTACCTTATAAATCGTAGACAGTTTGTAAAAACGGGTAATTTTCAATTTCTCTGGGGTACCTCAAGGTAGTCACCTTGGCCCTCTTCTGTTTCTTCTTTTTGCTATCGACATTTTTTTATTGAATTTTATTTCCTATAATTTAGGAATATATAAAATAATAAAGACCTGGGGTTACATTCAACATTCAACTGACTTTTTCCATGTACACATAGACTATTTTATTTCAAAAGCAACTCCCTGTCGGGATTCTCGTTTCGAAATTCAAGAAGATTTTCAAGATCCTTGCACCTTTAAGACTGTCTTTTTTAGAATACTGTTGTTTAATATGGAATCCTTTAAATAACCAAAGGCGCTATTCGTATTGAGAGAAGACAAAAGAGATTTACTAGGTTTGCTCTTAGAAAAATGTCGTGGAATTCAAATATTCCAGATCATAATGCTAGATGTCAGCTCATTGATCTAAAGCACCTGCAAGTAATAAGGACTTTTTATTCAGTTCTTCCCGCTCATGACCATTACTACTCACATTGATTATCCGATGCTATTTTCCTTGTTCAGTGTTTACACCCCGTCTGGTTGTCTGAGGCCTCTCTGTCGTTCAGACGCAAAATATTATTAAAGCCGTAGACAATGGGGAAGGCTGTGGCTGATATCCGAAGTCTACGTAGTAACTCTGTATTATTCGTAAACATACCTTCACCCACTTGAGAGTCTTCTACTCCGTCATAATTAGCTTTGAATTATTTAATTGCCTTCCTATTGCATTGCAGTCAGATGCCTTACTCCACCAAAGCGTGGCTTCTAGATTTTCACACCCGACGAAATTGAAGTTTTGCTTTCATACATCCATCATCATCATCTTCTGACTCGCATGGGTCGCGATGGTAAACCACGCACGAGCGATCTCCAGACAACTCGCTCCTCCGCCATCGACTCTAACTCAATCGGAGGTATGCCCAAGCGTAACCAGGCTTAGCTATAAGAGGCTATTAGTTCTTTAGATGGTATGTCAACATTTGTGGAAGAACTCAGAATTGGCGTAATGGACTCCCGGTCCTGAAATAATGCCTCATCCTTGATGGTCCTCAGCTATTAGTCGAACGCCTAAGTTGCCTTGTCTCTCGATCGCTTGGAGATTAGGTTTTCCTTCATTCCTCTTATTCTCCAATCGTAAGACTCGAATTTGAAGAGCTTATAGTGTTCATACGCTTGATGGGGTCTAGCCAGGTCAAGGGATGTTTACCACCTGGACTAGATGCATATCATTGTGCAGCTCATAGAGTACTTGGTTTTGTCTTATTTTCCATGCTGACAAGACCAAGAGCTAGGGATGGGGGCTACTAGAGCAATCAACAGCACACTTAGACCATGTTGGTCCATTGCGATATTCACAGCCTTCCACTGATCGACCACGCCAGTGATAGTTAATTTCATCCCAACTGCAAGTGATTTGAAAACCAGTATTATTTTAGCTTTCCCTCGAATTCAAACAGGCACTTAACCACCTGCGCCATCCAATCGTTTGACAAGACCAAACACACGATAACTTCGGTTAAGAAAGCACTGAAAATCCACGCCAAATTTGAAAAAAAAAGAGTAAATTACGCGACATTCGTGTCGACCCATTTTAAAATGTATGACAATTTGAGACTTAACGGGTATATTTTCGGAATTCTGTGCTGTTGCTGTTTTCATGCATTATTTGCTTCCGATTGAGATAAGTCGTATTGGCGGCTCCAACACTTGAGATTATTTTCTACTGAGACTTTACAAAATCTTCCTTCTTTTGGGGTTCCACTTTCACGTTTCATCGGACCCTAATCAGAGAAAATGGAGGATAGAGATATACAACTTCTACCTCCCTTGCCCCTTGATTTCATCGGACAGCGTTTTTTATACAGTGTTGCCATGAGTAGTGGAGCCGGGAATTTTGAAAAAGTATGTGTGAAATGCAAAGGGAATCCAACTACACTCTTATTCTTTACGGCTCAGTCCCGACATGGATAAGGGGTAAAAATGGCCGGAGTTTGATATCTCCATCCTCCATTATCTCTGACCCTAATCCTCCAGCTAACCTCGAACACAAGCAGTACTGTCTGCACATCTGATCTCTGTGATCAAGAAATGAGGCTATCAGTGCAAAAGTAGCCCAACCCAAGAAAAAATTGGAATTATGGTGATCGTCACTAGAGAGCTCTGAGGGACTCGAAAATCAATTGTCTCAAATAATCGATGTCTGACTAATTTACCGCATGTCGAAGGCGCCATTAGGTATAATTTACAAGCCGTATAATGCTACGTTTCCACCGAAAAAACACTCGAGGTTTTCATCATCTACCAGGTTCTGCCTTAGATTTTCCGGGTCTGGAAATATAGCGGCTTCTGTTAAATCTAGTTGCAACCCCTCTTGAATTCATCCGTCCATGAGAGGTTGTCAAACCGAACAAGCCTATCGCGTGAATTTCAGTTTTTTTTTCGATCAGAAATAAAGTCTGATAGAGACTGCCAACATCTACCTCTCTTGTCCCTTAAAATGTTTGTCAACCATTTTTTATATCGTTTTCTGTCAAATTCAAAGTCAAATTGACCAATCAGAGAAGGGCATTCACGTTATTTCGTGAATAGCTGTCAAAAAGCATCTCAAATTCGTCGATGGGTTAGGGGTCAATCAGCTGTGACGTTATCTCTACAATACATCATATCTGATTTTGGTCATTGTGGTGTTTACGTTCACATTTTATCTCTCTCTGTCTCTTTTTTTCTCTCTCTCTATCTATCTCTATCTCTATCTCTATCTCTCTCTCTCTCTCTCTCTCTCTCTCTCTCTCTCTCTCTCTCTATTCTCTTGTGTTCTCTATCTCTATCTCTATCTCTATCTCTATCTCTATCTCTATCTCTATCTCTATCTCTCTCTCTCTATCTCTATCTCTCTCTATCTCTCTCTCTCTCTCTATTCTCTTGTGTTCTCACATTATTAATTCCTGTCAATTTAACAGCTGTTCTGGTGGCCATTTAGAAGTTGTGAGCGAGTGACATTTGTTTTGGCGGGCACTTACAAATTGAGAACGAAGCCCCTTCATACTCGATGCGAACGGCAAATTGAAGTTTCAGTAAATAATTATCCGGAGTTTGCGATTTCGGTTTGTTGGGAATGGAGCATCAATTGAAATCGATGAACATTTGGTCCAATTTGGCCTCTATTTACCAAGGGAGTTCTGAAAATCTTGACTTCATTGTGAGACTCCTTGATCTGAGAATGGCTTGTAGTAAGTCTACTCCAAAGCCACTACAATAGGCCACAAGGCCAGTAATCAAGCAACTTATGGTGACAGATCATCAGCGGCACTTGGTGGTTTTCGTGGCCCCAACGACTGCCTCTCAGAAAAATGGGGAAAACATTGTTTATCATAAACTTGGCGTGTCTACAGAGGATACAGAGAAAGGTCCATTTGCAAACACCCTCCTACGAGAACAGTTGACAGAAATGCTGACACAATCGCAAGACGAGCAAAATGATCGATCTTCAAATTTCAACCCTTTGACAGCTTGCAACAGATTCTCGATTAGATAGTGAACTGTCAAATTTCTTAAATGAGAAAACAGCCCCTAGAAGCTAACAATTCTGAAGGATGAGGTAAGTGAACTTCGTCCCCTCAAACATGACTCCAACTTCCTTCCCACGTGCATCAGCGAAAGCTATCCCTTACGCAACAACCAACTCACTCACTGTCATTAACAATGGTCACAGATGCCACAACTTGACGTCCCGTGAACTTTCCACTCACGGACCGAATGAGCGTGTTGCACCATCCACCCACAATGACTTTAACATATTGTATTGGAATCGAACTTTGCGAAACAAATTAAGTCCCAACTTTGGGTCAACTTCGGTCCTTGCACAACCCTCCATTGAGCGAGCACAAAGAATGCACTTTTCCGCAATTTCCCCACAAACACCCAGTCCAAGTCGTTGTTGCCAATTCACTATCTAAATTAAAAAAAATCCCCTAACACTCTGCGCACACAGAGAGACACTATACATCGCTTACTTGAGTCCCCCGACACTGCCACTGCCACCACCATCACCGCCGCCGCCGCCGCAGCCACAGCCACAGCCGACGAGCCGTTGAAACTATACGAAAAACTTTCGCAATAACTTCCAACTCGCATTCGAAACTATCAAACTATAAAACAATTACGAGAGTTCGCTTTCGCAGCGACTACATTCGGAAGCAACAGCTACAGCTTCTCGGCGCCCCCGCTGCATGTACAACTTCTTTCGCCTTTGTGCCCGTAAATACCTCAATTAAAAATGTAATGAAATTGGAATTCTCAACAAACACCGAACCTTTGGCCCCGCCAAGCCGCGCCGCACCGCCGCCCTTCCCCCTTCGGAGGAGTTATGCGAGTTGTAAGTTGCAGCGCCGCTCGATGTGGCCATTGAGACGCTACCGTAATTCACAGTCGAATCGACGCGAGGGGCTAATAAATTGAAACGCAAACATAAACTTTTGCAAGCCTTGACGCAATGCCTGCATTGCCCCTCGATGCGATCGGTCTTAGTCACTGACCACCAGAGACTCGCATCCAGATGCCGTGCTGCCAATTCTGTGTTTATGGGTTTCGGTGGTTGGATCGCTCATCGATCGTGTGATTTGTCTTCACCGGCAGCGGCGGCGGCCGGCGTCGTCTTGTGAAATCCGATCGATTTCGTGGGAATCTCTTACCTTATGCGTGGTTGCAGCACCTGAAACGAGAAACAAGAAACCAAAGTCAATCACGGATGAGCTTCTTTAGCATGTGTAAAGGGGGACAAAATAGAAGGCATTTGAGCGCATATCGCGCCGATCAAGCACGTTCTCAGATTTGATCGAGCCACGACTTGATCCAGCGGCAAGTCACAGGTTTTAATTGCGCCGTGGTGGGCGCTGTCTATCGAACTGGGTATCGGGTCTGTTTTGCATAAGATTTTGCCGATACCACTTGTTTGTTTGTCAGAGGTTGTTGGTCGAGTTTTTTGGCTGCGTCCGGGTTTTGATGAGCGATTCTGGGCCCGGGTGAACAGAAGGGGTCTGCAAAGAAGCGATGTAAATGGAAGCCAAGGCGTGGAATTTGTTTTTTCTTGTGACACTCCTTAATTGAAAGTTTTTGGCTTTTGAATTAATCTTGTGGACCGATCTGGATGTCTGTGCTGCGGGTTTCACTTTCATAGTTTCATCAACTCGATGAAGTCAGAGGAAATGGTGATGGATAGGAAAGTCGCTGATGACAGATGGTGACGATAATGAGCATGCATAGCTTGACCTGAAATAAGGCTAAATTCACTTTGTTTTGCTCGAGAGAGGGTAACAGGACGTGCGAAGACAGATTTTTGTATTTCAATAGGTCTTTTCGGGATGTTTCTGAACTTTTTTCTCTGCCGAGGGTACCCCAACAAGCTCGTTTAGGGCTTGCTTGTGGTTTAGACAATTTAGTGAGGAGACGAGATGGCTTGCACAAATGCAATGGCAACTTCGGCGACGCATGCTCACACATACTATTGAATGGTCAGTCAACGTAGTGTGCCCTTCCGATTCATTATTATGTAACACAGTTGCTGGTTCATATGGTCTGTGTGCTGAAATATTCAAGGCAGTTGGAGAGGTTCTTGTGAGCATGGTCGCTAAATGGACCCCTAGCATCCATGTAGCTGATACAGACTATAAAAGGTCCCGCTAAATGTATTAATAGCCGAGCAATGAGTCACTTTAACCGTCGAAGGCATTGTGGTAAGTTCTTAAGTGAGTTGCAGCCAAGCTCCATGGATGAAGTCCCGATCAATACCGACGCGACTTTTGAAATAGGACAACTCACCATGAGTCGTTGACACTGTTGAGCATCTGTTACGTACAGCGTCTCAAAATGCAATCCCTCCGTCATCCGGATCAGTGAAACAAGGAACGGCTGATACTGGTGGTTGCATACATCACGTATACGCCCTGGTGTACATGCTTTACCTTATGGACAAAGTTCAGATGTTGTAGCTTTTATGTTTTTTTAAGCCGATTCGGGAGCATCAGCCTGATCTGCGCACACGCCACGGCAGAGGGCAGAGATGACAACGGCAAGGATGACTTTTATGATCTCCTGGAAATGACATGCGACCAATGCCTCATCTTCCACTCAAAGATCGTTTTAGGAGAACGCAAAGCTGCGTAAAGATGACATCTTTGCTAGAGTCATCGGGGAACAAAAACGGACTATTGCTGGTAGAGCTTAACACGGGGCGGAACCTGTCTGTAGTCAGCACGCGGTTCCTAAACCTCAACATCCATAGAGGGACTCGTTTGGGCCCAGATCAATCAACCGTCAACCAGATCGACGTTATCTAAGGCACTCCTCCATTATACTTGATGCCAGAACGTTTCGAGGAGCCAACATCGACTCGGACCATTTCGTTGGAGCCAAGGTACGAACACAAGAGAACAGCGCAGTCGAGAAAGGACACCATGGTTTGACATAGGAAATCGCAACAGCACCGCCTGCTAGGATCTTTTGCGATCGAGTCGTCTGGAATCTGTCTCTATGTTCGTCGACGCCTGCGAAGAATATTGGAGGCGTTGTCAAGAAGGCATCAAAGAAGCTGCCGCTGTTGTGCTGTGCACCACCAGGCTGACTGGCAAATCTAGCGAAGGTGGAAGCCTACAAAGCACCGCTGCAAGGCACAACGAGAGCTGAGATCGGCGCGTGATATCGGCTTCTCAGGAGGAATAAGAGAGCGCATGAGAAGCGCTAGTGCAGTACATTTCAATAAGAGCACTTTTTGGAACTTGGTGGAGAAGTGCTTTATGGACGCTTTGGAATGTCACGAAACTCTCAGTAGATGCAAATTAATACTCAAACAAAATCATAACGAAATATGAAGTAAAGAGGGGTCATGATGGCGTGACAGCGTCATGCCATTTCCGCATCGGCTTTAGCGGCACTAGAGGTGTTTCATCAAAACCAGTGTTACTGTGGAAATGGACAGCTTAGTGAAAATTGGAGCACTCCAATAGGGTCAGTAGATTAGAATTAGGAACTTTGTTCATATCGCACTTTGGGGACAAAAGCGCCGCTCTGCAAAATTGTACACTTTTGGGTTAGAGCAACATCTAGACGCCAATATATACCACACACCCTACGTGGAGATACCCGTCCTGATACCTCTTCCACAAGAGCTCACTAGGTCACTTCTTTGACGTAAATATCTCACAAATGAATTGAGTCCACAACATATTCGAAAAGTCGTTTAGTGCCACTTGTGTTTCCCAAAAAGAAACGTTCTATACAATCTATTAAGAGTTTGCTTAGAATGCTTGGAGGGCCAGAAGTACTTCAGATCCAAATATCGGATGGATTGATTCCCAAGGCGCTCTGTTGTGACTCCTACATAAGCAAGCCTAAGCAAGCCTAAGATTGATTCCCAAGGCGCTCTATTGTGACTCCTACATAAGCAAGCCTAAGCAATCCTAAGCAGATCGTATTGCGGTGAGAATATTTCCTCAGTAGACTTGATTCCCGGGAACACCTTACTCACCTTACTGCCATTCATCTAGTCGTATCTCAAGCAAACAGAACTGTGGCGATGTTCCAAAAGCAAGCAATACGAAGTGTATGTCACCAGAGTGCCTCCAGGGCGTCATGTGCGTTTAAAAATTTTGTCAACGACCAGACCATGTTGAAAAAATCGGTTCTCGTCCGATCACCGAAATCAAGCAACATCGGGCGCGGTTAGTACTTGGATGGGGGACCGCTTGGGAACACCGCGTGTTGTTGGCACCTATTTCTTTTATAACCTTTTGCTGCCCAAGTGGTTCCACCCAGTGGCCATTCTCAAAACGATCCCGGTTACCCTCTTTAATTCTCGTCAACGATTTTATTGCAGATTACATAATTCGTTCATACGCACTCCAGCGATCAGAGGGGTGGCAACGCGAGAAGAAGAAGATGTATAAATAGATCGGTTTCGTATAGTTTCAACGGCTCGTCAGCTGTGGCCGTGGTGAAGGTGGCAGTGCTTGTGGCTGGGACTCAAATAAGCGACGAATTGTGTCTCTTTGTATATGCCCAGTGTTCGGGGACTTTCTTCGTTAAGTTTAGCTGTAGCTGTAATTTGGAAGCCGAACATCCGTCCATCTAACTAGCTCCATTACATCGATGGCATGAACAGCAATGATCTAGCCTTCGGTCCAATTCTGCTGGTCGAAGAACGGACAAACTGAACCTTCAGTATAAGAACCGAGTGAACAAGGGTCGAGTGGAAGTAGCGACAGTCAAGAACGGCAGGTGGCTGTAGCTCGGGCTCTGACAATTCATGAGTCCCTGAGACTCATCGTAGAAATAACTAGGTAAGCTGGTAGCTGTGTAATTGGTTGCCCTGACAGCATTGTGGCCTTAGTTGACTTAGACAAAATGGCGGGTCCATTGGGTCCCGCGTCCCAGAGTGTTAAATCTACTGTGAGACCTATTGCAGTCCTAAAACCAGCCAGATTCATGTGCGCCAGCACCGCCTTTCGTTGCTAGGGCTGGGCATTCGCGGAGCAGATGTTGGGTAGATTTGGTTTTACCCTCATCTCCACAAGTTCTGCTAAAGTCCTTGTGCATTGGCACAGTGCCCAGTTAGAACTGCCATTAGCGCCAGTACCCCCTTGCGACGTAAGCCGATCAATGATGTCGGGAATAAGGCCTTTGCAGCAGCTCCAATATACAGGCCAAGGCATCGCGTTCTGGTTCCGTCCAGGACTTTGTCCAGGAATTGCCAGAAATTCTCCTATTTCCCAAGCCCTTCCTCCCAAGATTGTCTGCCTTTTTATTTCCTTGGATTGCAACACGTCTCGGTACCCATGGTCACAGAATTCCCCTTGGCGCTCTGTCTACACAGCCCACGATGTGAGAACCTCTGATGCTATGGTCTATATGTCCGCTTGCCTATCGGTGATCGCCGGTACAGAAGTAACTAAGTAGAACCAAAACTCTTTTCGTGAAAAAAAAGCTTTCAGAAAGCATTCAGAGAGCTCTGCATTCCACAGTGGGTACACAGACTACTTGAGAGTCGTTAAAATTTGTCTGAAACCCAAGACGTTCCACAAGTCTAGGAACAACACACGATGTTCAATCGTGTTTCTAACATTTGATCGACTCAATTGGAAACCAACTCACATCCGCTATCTATCTGATCACCGCCCGTAATTGTTCGATTCGAGGACACCATCTTAGTGCGAGATACGAAAAGAACTATAAAACAACAGAACAAGCTGTTGCCTGTGGTCATGGCCAGGCACGTACGCGGTACGATTTCCTAGTGCGCAAAATAGGATACGATCTGCTCATTTGTTTATGGCTTATCAATAACGGCGGCAATTTGGATCAAGCGGCAATAAAACTATTTCGCTCGCAAGATGTGATGCCATGTGCAATTCCAGGCACGTAAGCCGTGTTTGAGAATTCGACTGGAAAGGTTCTCACAGAGTCGTGGTACATTGGAGAGGCAGTTTGTATGATCGGCACGCCACAGGGAACCTGTGGTTCTGATCAGACATCTACACTTGACCGAATTTATAGCCTGTCTGTGGGGGAGAATGTGATTGACAAGTTATGACCGAGCCTTCGGCGTGAATTTCAAGAAGAATTCACGCGGCATAGACGAACGATTACGAGTTGACGGAGATGCGCACTTATCCGTGTTCGCGAGGTGTTGCGTTGAAGGCTGAAACATGCCGTGTTTTATGGGGGATTTGAGAGTGGGGCTGCTTGGAATATGGAAGTGATGTTGTTCATTTGTGTGAAAAATGGAGTAGATGACGTTTGCGAAGTAATTGTTGTAACTGATGAAGAACAAGAGACAAGAGGACTTAGGGGCACGAACGTGGGTAAAGAGTCTGTTGATAAGGCAGGGAATGCATTTCCTGCGCAGTCACTGGAACTCCCCACTTTTGAAGTGTCAAGTGTCAAGTCTTCAGACAACCTCTTCCTTAAGTTTGTAGGTGACAGGCGCAGGCAGGTGAAAACAATGATAAAGGCGCAGCGAAGCTCTAAAGCAAGGAAAAATTATCAATGATCGCATTAATATTTAGTATTTATTTTTACAATACTGGATTTTCAAAGAAGAGACAAAAAATTCCACCGCCCGCCCACAATTTCAGAGGGCGTGTATGGATCTATGGTCGCTCGTCAACTTCTTGCCGAACTGATGCCAGCAAAGTTGCAAGTTCTTCGCGCCTTAGTATACCGGTCAAGAGAAACGGAGTCCCTAACATAATCCCGTCCCTGCTCTTCTCTCTGAAGGCTTTTTGGACGCCGCCACCACACAAATATCCCGTGCAGAGTACAGCACGAGATACCGAAGTGACTCACCCTAAGCTCCTTCAAAATTGGGCAGATTGCTTTGAAATGTTTGATGCTTAGAGGGCAGACTGTGGGATGAAACGTCTGGATCGTGGTGCCTGCTGGATAGTTTGTGGTATGGATGGAATTTTTAGGTCGCTATGCCTGCTGGATAGATGGCAATTGTGGAAGGATTTTAGTCGCTAGGCTATGAAGCGTTGATCTGCTTGGTGAAGATGTATGCCTTGACGGCAGCATACGGATATCGGCTGACGTCGATGCTGATAAACGCCCGACGCCGTATAACTTGATGCTATTAGTTGACTTATTATCATGTATTCCACTCGCAGAGGTTCTACATTAATTAAAGTTAATTTTATAAGTTCCAGAAAATTCCAGGAACTCGGCGGAAAGCGAAAATGACGGCTATCACACACGAAAGTCAGCTTTTTTCTTGAGCTTCATTTGACAGCTCTTTCATGGGTGCTTTTAGAGCCCGCTCGAGACTTTCAGCGCTGTCGACTGGTCAGAGCGGTAAATATTTCGCCGCTATTCTGCACTACAAGTCTGAAGTTAGATCTGCACGATGCAGTACAGAACTTAAAGGTAGCAATTCACATGAAAATAATTTTCATTTTATTTATTTGATTCGAATGTTTTATCACCAAGATTGAAATTCAAAGGGCTGTAACATGACGCACGTGCTTCAGATGAGTGCGTTTCATAGACGACATTTCCAAATTTTCCTAGAAGCGCATTGAATTTCCTCTTCGGCAGAGAAGGTTGTTCATTTTGTGTTGCAGCTAGCTTTCTCCATTCATTTGCTCCATCTCCCGAGGCTTGTAGTGCTTTTTTCGGTATAATTTTTGCCAATCTTTCATCTTTCATTTCGAAAATCCTGACAATCTAATTGAATTGCATGTTCAGTGTTTCCACAGTCAATGGCGGGAGGCCTGTTTCCAGGAACAGCTTATTATTCGGCGTGAACACAGGTCTCCATTATGCGCACTAAGCCAACAACATTTTCGGAAAAAGGCTTAAAAACCCATTTTATGAGTCATCTAATGTCCTGGTTAAAAAACAACTAAATTTAAAAACACTGTACACTGAGGTGCCAAGAACTTGAAAAGAGGCTGTGCGAGCAACTAAAGAGCAGCCTTCGAAGGAGTTCGGCGAGAAGTTCGAAAGCGACCATTGATCTGTGAAAAGCGAAGGTTTGGCCGGCTCAGAAAGTGAATATCATCGAAGTTAACTCCTTCCAAAGATGGTGTGCTGCTTTCCAATGAGGTGGACATCTCACGCAGATAGAGCGAGCACTCAATCCCGAACTGGCCACTAAGGATGCCAGACGCGTAGTCTTAAATTCGGCGGAGAATAGTCAAACCGTGCAGGAAGTCATTTTGGGGATTAAATCGCTATAAGTTATCAAATCCGTCGGTGTGGATGAAATCCGGCCCGAAATGCTTAAATCAATGGGTAAAGAGGGAGTTTTATGGCTCTCTCGTGTCGTTAAAGTGGCCTGGGAACGTGGTGAGACACCTGGCGATTGGCAAACTGAGGCGATTGTCTCACTTTTCAAGAATGGGGACAAAAGAGATTGCTCCAGCTACCGGGGCATATCTCTTTTAAGTCTCCCCGGGAAAGTCTACGCTAAGGTGTTGGAAGCACGTTCCAGAGCTATGGTCACCCAGGAGGACGGATAAACAGTGCGGCTTTCGTGCCGGTAGGAGTAAAACCGAATGGTACTTGGAACCCATTTACAGTTGTTTTGTAGATTTGGAAAAGACATATGACCGAGTCCTGAGGGTTCTGCAGGAGTGTGGGATGACCATCAATCCCATCTTCTGAGCACCATTCAGTCTCTATCCACAAACTGTAGCAGCCGTGTTCGGGTTAACGGTGCTAAACCAACACCTTGGACTTCGTCAAGGGTGCGTCTTGTCACCTCTCCTATTCATTGTGTACACGGACTGGATGTTGCAGCTCAGCCGAGGCGAGGAATGTTTCACTTTGGGAGAGTTGAGGGTAAGTCATCTTCTTTATGCAGATGACTTAGTTATCCTCACATCTTCCCAGACGGAACTCCAGCGCGCACTCCATAGGATTGTGGCTGATGCTGGAATCAACGTGCACAAATCGGAGGTTATGGTCGTCTCCAGAACGCACTCTACACGATAGTGGAGTCCCATTGAAGCGGGTGGAGAAGTTTAAGTATCTCGGTGTCTTTTTCACGAGTGATGGGAGGAGTAGTGCTGAGCTAGGATTGGTCAAGCTGGGTCAATTTAGAACAGCTTCATAGATCTGTAAACAGTATGGCCGAGTTTGGTGTGAAAGCGAAGTTAGTGGTTTTCAGCTCATTATTTGTTCCAACCCTCACCTATGGTCATGGAAATTGGGTAATGACGGAAAGAATAAGATCGCGAATACAAGCTGTTGAGATGAGAATTTAGGAATTACTCGCCGGGATAGGGTGAGAAGGATAGGGCAGTGCGCGAGGAACTCAACATTGCGGAGCTGCCTCTTCGAACGGAGAGGGATATGCTTTGGTGGTTTGGTCACGTAGTACGAATGTCCCCTTCATCACGACTTCCGAGGCGGGCGTTGAATGCGATTCCATCAGGTAGGCTACCGCTTGGCAGGCCCAGGACGAGGTGGTTGGACCAAGACCAAAAACTCGACTGACGCTTGGGCATAACTCCCGATGAGTGAGAGTCGATGGCGGAGTATTGAGTTGCCAGGAGATCTCCCGTGCGTGGTTTGCCCCCGCGACCTATTCTTCCATTGAAGCAGGTGGAGAAGTTTAAGAAGCACAGAGGATGATGATGATGACAATTTAACAGGTCATGCTTGCTTTGTGCGCATAATTTTACATCCGGGTGGTCCGTAGGAGACGAAAGATTCTTTTATACTCACACATCATATATCATCCGAGACATTTTTCAACACTGGTTCGAAAGAATTGAGTCCCCAAACCTGTTCACCATACAGAAGGATAGACGGTGCTGTAGCTCGGAAAAGTTTACACTTCGCGCTTTGCTCAATGTTGTTATATTTGACGCAGCGCTTCCATACTGCCGAGGTTGCTCTCATAGCTTCCTACAACCTTGATTCAAGGTTTTTTTTGAATAGCACACCGAGCTGTTTATACTCCCGCGCTTCTTCAACTGCCAGTCTGTCGAAGGTCCTCTATTCGTAACCCCCATCCCTGGCACCGAAATTCCTCTACATGCGATGGAATTCAAACAGGAGGGCCTTAAAATGATTTTTCAAACAAATTCAATTCCATGCCAAACCACTTTTCTGTTCTTTTAAATCAATTTACAGTTCTTCTTCGCAAAAAACACCCTTTTCTTCGTTTTGAAAATGAAAAACAAGCGATCTCAGAGAGGAGAATGTCTTTGTCATGAGTCATGAGCAACTCCCATTAATCTCTCCCTCGTGCATTCCAAACATCATCACTTTTCAAAAATTGCTTTCGCCGCCGCATGGGTCTTCGTGGTGTTCACTTTCCTTGACCTCCACTCTCACTTTAACGACCTACCCGTCCCGCGCGTCATAATCTACGTGACTTAATTAACTCAAGTAATCTGCTTTAATTCCTGATTATGCACTCTCCTCTCCGTTCTGCCCTTTTTAACATCCCACAAACATCCACCGCATAGCAGGTCACTTTTAAGAAAAAAAAACTCCCTACCACAACGCATGGTAACGAGTCTCCAGCGGCAATTTGAGCAAATTTGTGCTTCCATTCAACCAAAACGAGCCGATCCCATGGGACAAAATCAAATTCCATCCATGCTCTGTCCACTTTTCCATCAGCAAATGTCCCAAATTGCAATTGCAAACATCCGCTGCAAATCTAATTCAATCCAACCGCCACCGCCGCCCATAAACTGCTTTATTTACTCCCGATCCATGTCACACGCCGCATCATGATGTGCACAAATCCCATGTCCAAACACCATATCATTCTTTGACATCAGCATACCAATGTCAATTAGCACCGTCACATGGCTACGGATTCGGATTCAGTTTCAGTTTCGGATTCAGATTGAATGGAATTCCCACAGTTAAGCACGTAGACAGCCAGGCCACGCAACTAAATGGCGATAAAACCGAAACAATTCTAATATGGATCTAATTTGACGCCACATTATCTAACAGAGATACGCGACGCGACAAACGACAGTATCTCCGCCCTCTGCCCCACACGCACACAAACCAGCTGACAAAGGTCAGTGCACACCCCAGTGAATCCATTTAATTCTCCATCCATCGCGCACACAGCACAGATGCGATCTGTACAGTTTTTCTCGCCCATGAATCTCAAATTTACTGTGACGATGGACAGCCCCGTATTGTGTTGACTTTATGGGGCTCGGGTGGCAGAGGTGGTGAGAGCTTGATGTCCGTCAAATCCAATCCGAGGAGGGCAGGCCGGCCGCATATCTATGACAATTTATGAGGTGCGAATATGCGTGAATATTTCACGGTTCCACGAATCCATTAGTCGTCGTAGCCGTACCACACGCAGTAATTGCCACCGCGTATCGGCCGGATACTGCATCGATGTCTAATGACATGGAAATGCTAAATGGCTTGCAACTGTCCCGCTGTCCGGCGATATGTCGCTGATGATTTATATTTTGCAGAATTATTGTATAACCACGGCTCAGATGCGGGGAGCCGTCGCCCCATGCACACTTGCCTTGCGTATCGCTCGATCTCCAGAGATCGGGTTTTCTGCAGAGTCACCCAGTGCAAACTCGTCCGCTCTCAGAACCTGTCCTTGCCGTCGAAGGAGCGAGCGGCTACGCGCGCACATGCTCCCGTATGATGGGCACCTCATTGCCGTTTCGGGAACTCGTTCCGAAATTGGGTCAGCGTTAGACGACGAAGGAAACGCTCTTGATCAAGGTAATTGCCATGCGGACCAGTTCTTCAGTTGGCCGTGGTCGGTGGTGTCTCAGCGACTGTGTGTGAACCCGTTCGTAAAGCAGGATAACGACACTGCGAACCGCTATGATTTCCATTCCATTTCAATTCATTGTACACACAGAGGCTCAACCCAGCTCGATTGATAGCGAGCTCAAAGGACCGGGCCGAGTGAATCGAATGCGTTTTGTGTAGGAGCCCTGCCGCCGGGCTTCCTCTCGGATTGTTTAATTGAGTTTTTGTAGCGAATTACGACCGCACCGCATGCACAGAAGCGAATCGCGTGAATGAACCACGAAAAAAATGCCTCTCCCGCCGGATGAAAGGAATGCACCTGCGGTGGCCGACCCCCTCTCACCATATCGCCACGGATGCCTTTTGCCATTCAACCCGGGGAGACGGTGGTAGCTGCGGCTTTTATTTATTTATCTTCGGTTTTTCTCTTTCGCTGCCGCAGAATCCGAGTTCAGTGCACCCTGTCTCTCTCAGTCTGTGTATGTGTGTGAGTGTGTTTTGGAGTGGACGAGCAGCGGTAGGCAGTGGATTTGCAGTCGTGAAGTTGGCGGTAAGATGACCTACTGGCACATCATCATGGTGGCGTTATCCGAAATCGCGGCGGAGTTGTGGAATTGACTGAATCAGCAGTGGAACGTGGATCTGCTAATGGAGACGGCTGGATGTGTAGTAAGAGGTGGTGATTGTTATCGCTTCTCTTTGATGGAGTTGACTCGGAGTCTTTTGCGTTTCCCTTCACAAAAGCCAAACAAGCCAAAGACCGAGATTGCCGATTTGATAAACAGAGAACGGCAGTGAAAAGGAGGATAACACTCCTTCATTTGATGTCAGTTGGGAGCAGAGAGACAGGTACAATCCTCCGCAAATCTGAATGTGGAAGCGAACGGGTACCCGGCTATGGGGAGTCACTCGCAAGGATGATAATCAATCTCACATATGCACCCTTTTTGATCATGTCTGTGCTGGGGGAATGGTGGTGCGGTGTCCTAGATGCCACTCAGCACAGGGATCAAAGAAGGTGTTTGCGATCTTCAAATCATTGGCAATATGTGCCGGAAATCCACAAGGATATTCATGCACTCTTGTTGAAATTGGTTCGCTACGTGTGAACCCTGTGAACCCAGCCTGTCGATGCTTAACTGGTGGGCTGCGCAGGTCATATTGACTTCATTGAGCATTCTGAGATTGTCGTGTGCTTATAAAGATCTTCTTCAGATCATTTACGGTAAGGCAATATGCCAGCAGCCAAGTCAATCTTTCTGCCACCTGTTCACGGGAGTCTCAATCGACAGCAAAAATGATCAGGGGTTATGAATGATTAAATCGATAAATAAAAACGATAAATTGAGGAAAACTCAGGCAATCGAAATAATTCGCTGAACTAAAATCACCGTTTACAGTTTCGTTGAGTTTCGTTAAATGCTGCTTAGTTGAGTTCGGGTGAACTAAGTTGTTCTATATGTACATAAATGAAAGGCGTATTCAGTAAAAGCAACATATAAAGTTTCGTTAAGTTTCGTTCATTTTTGCTTACTTAAATTAGAGCAAAATAAATTGCTCTCTATGTGCGTAAATAAGAAGGTATACATTAAGATCACTGTAAACGGTTTCGTTAAGTTTCGTTAAATTTTACTTATGTTAGTTCGACGGAAGTAAATTGCTCTTTGGAACATCTAAGTGACAGGCGTCTACAAAAAAAGCAACACATTAGGTTTCGTTAAGTTTCGTTCACTTTATCGTGTTCTAATGAGATTGATACCAATCGTTCTCACTCTATTACGACAGTTGATGACATTTTGTTTAAGTTCGCAAAAGCCATTATGTGCATGCACTTTAAAAGCTGATGCCTCCGACTGCATTTCACCCGGTCAAGTCAAACATTAGGTTTCTTTTTCAACTTTAATCAACTGTGAGTTGTTGTTGAATAAAGTTCTCTCCCTAAATGCCCTTCCTCTCTTCCTTGAGCCTTCAAGCAAGTACACACTTTGATGCAGTAGAGCAACAGAAGCAGAAACCCGCATTCCGAATTTAAAGCGCATTTCCTGTTTAACAACCTGATCATCTCTGAGGAACGTCCAATTCGGACATCCCACAGTGCCGAAACTGAGTCAACCACTAAACAACCATCGCACCCGAACACGGGTCATGGCATCTGTTCAGCAGCCAGCAGCGCATTTTATGCCATTCAGCGCCGCTCCATTTCTGACACACTCACCCCGAAACCCAGCGCGAGCCATCCTCCCCCCAACCGTGCGCCGCCGGCCAAACGACCAAAAATTACAAACTCTGCACGGCTGCTGTTGGGCAATTTGTCTTCCCAACGTCCGCCCATGGAAGCAATCTACAAGCAGAAAGTATTTTAATTACACATATTCTGCAATCCGCCGCTACCTTGAACATAATTAATCAACTCTTTGGCACGCCAGCAAATAGACACACCGCTCCATCGCGCCCCCCCATCCCAACATGTACATATGCAGAGCCCCCTCCACCACCCCCTACCCCTCACCAAGCGGAGCACTGGCGGCTAAAACAGCATCAATGCCGCGATAAAATATCTCGTTTCAATTGAATTAAACGATTTCACTGTGCATTTGCTAATTAATCCCGAACTCTGTCAAGCATCAGCCCTTCTGGTGGATGATGGTTTCATCGGCGCTCATCCACGCCGCCACGGAGGAGTTAATAAAAAATAAATCTGCAGTCGGCCATTGGAACGGCATAAATATTAAATTAAAATGATTAAGTGGACTTTTTTATTATTATTTTAGCACTTGTTTGGAATTTTATTCCTGCGGCCCGCTTTGCTCCTGCTGCTGCCCATTGTCCTGATAGCGATTTGAGGACGTGTGCGAAATGTTAAATCGGCGAGCTGGAGTTTTTAAGGGCTTCGTGGCAGCACTACGGCCGGTATCGGTTCGCCATAAGAGGCAATTCAATTGGAAAATTAATGGTCATACAGCCGTTTAGGGTGTGCTGCTTTGTCCGTGGAGTATCCGTATGGTGGACGCATTTGTCTCGATGGGACTTGTTTTTGTGCCGCGGCTTGTCGCGGTCGGGGAGAACGAGTTCGAGGCGACATGAAAGTTGGTTCGACTCAGTTTTGATGCCATCTCGTAACTGTATTGACTGACATTCGGATTCGGGAGCGACTTCTTTCGGTGGACACAACGCCGAAAAGGTGCAGCGTTACAGCAAAACCACCCATGCGCTTATCTCGGCCAACTTGGCCAGATCGCTTGCGGAGCTCCGACCGAACTGCGTAGTTGATCTGGCGACTGGTTATGCAATTAAATATGTGGAATTCCACTCCGGCGAGAGGCCTGCTGGGGAAAGGCGTGCGGATTCCAGTTTTTGCAAGCGATACAGGGGAGTGGTGTGGACGGTTAAGTGTCACGGATTGCGAAACTGTTAATTGAATCATTTGAGACCATTCTAGGCAGTTCGAGCGAACGAATATTTGTCAATTCAATTCAGCGATCGCCACTCGATGCATGATCGAATTCCACACGCCACGCCTAAGATTTGTTTTCTCCCTCGAGGGCTTTGCTTTACTTCACTCAAAGATCGACTTCAAAATCCATTCACGCACCACTCAACCGTACGAATTTTGCTGCCGACTGTTTGATGGGTCGTTTTTCATTCCGATCCATCGGCGATTGTCTGCTTTGTTGTTTCGTCCGCTAGGCCTTGTCAGATTTTAATGAGAGTGTCATTTATTTTGACTGTCCGCCGGAGTTGTTGAACCTTCATGACTGATCGCGGATGCCGCGATCAATGTCAATCGGGGCACATCCATCAATTGTTGAAGTCCATGGGATTATGCACAGAATTTAAGACGCAGTAGTCAGATCGTTTGTCGGACACATACGGAGACTGAGAAATATGCTTTTGACGCATTTTACTATCTGCGGCGGCGATGAAGACGACTTCGGTTAATCGATGGGATATAATTTATTCAGATTGTGTGGCTGGCTGATCATGTGAAGTGCACGGAGTGAAAATGTCACACGTTGAAGGGGAAACATCTTTTTGGTTTATGGATTTCTGCTGGGAATTTGAAAACTCGTGGAGTGCCTCTGTTTATGAAAGTTGGGAGTGGCTGTTAGGGTTATGAAGGAGGTAGAGATTCATTGAACGAAGCACTCATCTTGGTCAGACTGCGACTGACTGCTTGCTGGAGGAACTCCGAAATATTGGACAATTTGAAGAATCATGCGATTGAAGGATTGACAGCTCACAGAGGTGTGACACCGGCTGGCTTTAAATTTAAAATTAAACCACGGAGGGTTTGAAATGCGAGAACAACTCCGGCTGGAGGAGGTGTTTTTTCAAGACTATTTGCCTTGGCTTCACTTGGTAGACGATTTATATGAAGACTTTGACAAGGCAAGCAAATTTTAACGAATAAAAGAGGAACCTGTCCCTGCATCTGGGGAGAATATGAGACCGAAGAAATCAGCTAAATGTGATACTAGTTTCCAAGTTTTGTCCGAGATATAGGCTCTGTTGAGCCCCTAAACGCTACAAAGTCCTCCACTCATCACCATCATCACTTTCTGACTCGCATGCTCCACTAAAGGGGCCTCAGGGGTAAACCACGCACGAGAGATCTCTAGGCAACTCGATCCTCCGCCATCGACTCTCACTCATCAGGAGATATGCCCAAGCGTTACCAGGCGAGTTTTTCGACTTGGTCCAACCATCTCGTCCTGGGTCTACCAAGCGGTCGCCTACCTGATGGAATCGCATTCAACGCACGCCTCGGAAACCGTGAGGAAGGGCACATTCATGCCACGTGACCAAACCAACGAAGCACAGCCCTCTCCGTTCGAAGAAGCAGCTCCAGCAGGATTTTTAATATAAGACTTAAGGCCAAGAGTGGTGCAGTGGTGGACATTCTCCGTAGTCATTTAGTGTTTGAACATTTGAGCCATTTGACAGACACGTAAGTTCCAATGAGTCCGGCGCAATGTTATGTAAAGCCCACAACTGACGGATCTTAAAGAGGAAATAAAAAGGGCTTCATCCTAGTAACGCCCTTGATCGCAGGAGAAGTCCTTACCTGAGAATGCTTGTCTTAACTTCCTCTATCTGTTCAATGCTGCCATTAGATTGGAAGGCAGCAGAAATTATGATGGAACCGATACCCAGCAAACCACTAACCGAATACTTTGAATTGAAACCCATAAATTCTGGGGTACCACAAGGAAGTGTTCTTGGTCCCCGTCTATTCTTGTTTTATACCCGCACATCAAACCTTTCCATGTTGTCTAGGGTATTCGACAGAATTTTATGGTCACTGAGGAAAAACGCTTTGATCTCAGTCAAGAGCCTTCGAACAAAAATGTGTGTATTTCGATCGCTTTTCTTGGCGTTTACCAAGAATTATCTGCCAGAAGAGATCTTTGCAAGAACTACACGTAAAAGCTGGAGTACCACAAAGAAGTGTTGTTGGTCCCCTTCTATTCGTGCTTTATACCCGATAAATATCGTGTGGACCGATATCACACTTTTCCATGTTATCTAGGGTATTCGACAAAATTTTATTTTGACACTAACTATGGTCACTGAGGAAAAACACTTTGATCTCAATCACCAGCCTTCGAACAAAAATGTTTGTATATCGGTCGGTTTTCTTGAATTATCTGCCAGAAGAGATGCTTGCAACAACTACTCGTAAAAGCTGGAGCACCACAAGGAAGTGTTGTTGGTCCTATACTTTTTTTTCATTTCAACACTTGTTAACGCAAGACGACGGAACCGTGCTTGGCACATGTGCTGACGATACGCCAATTTTGGAAACAGCTAAAATGGTCCAAAAGTCATCAATGGAATAACATTGTGTTTCAGATCGGGAAGAGGAATGTCACGAGGTTATTTGCTAAATTGCATGGACTGGGTTTTAGTGTGTGTTGTTTCAATAAGACGGCATATACAGCGGGTATACTGATTTTTCTATGGGCGATTGATTTAGGCCAACAAGCTGGCATCGTTAGAGAAGCTCACAGTCAAAATTGAACGAGAGCCAGTTTCAGTGGAAATGTGTGGGCAAGTTTTTGAAAATTGTTGAATTTCATACATAAATTAAATTGAAATTTGAATTTTTATTTATTCATCCCAAAATTTAACAGTATTAATTATTGATCTGCGAAGGGCTTATCTGCAGAAGAATGAGAGGTGAGATACAAAATATAAAAAAATAAAAAAAAAATACAACCAGAATTTAAATTTAAGCATTTAGTTCGATTTAATTTTATTTTAATTCTACGGAAACTTTTTACACTTTTAGCTAGTCTAGTTGCTTCTTATCGCAAGTTTGCCGTAAAAGCGATCGATGTGTCTCGAAATCAGAGAATCGTCAAGTTCTTCCTTGATTCCCCACAGTCAGGTGGCGCTGTCGTAGCTCGCAGGGTTGTTAGTGGCACAATCGGTGCAAACAAGGATGTTACAATTTTAATTTTTATACTACACATACTTTAATAAATTTTTAAAGCTTTGATTTTAAATGTTTCTTAAATTTTGCCGGAGTTCATGAAACGTAGTTGGAACGGTTTAATCAAGTCTTGTCTTCTGCTGTAGTTGTTGCTGATTTTTGGCATTTCGGCCTAGGGCTATAGGCCTCTGAAAGCGGGTGTCTTCGTAGTATTCCAATGAATAATAATAAATCAATAAATCATTATTCGCCCAACACCTTGAATCGGTTTGCCCTAGACGAATTACTGTTTATCTTCTTGACCATGATGTGTTGGAGTTTTGAAGTTTATTCAAGTGGGTGTTGGATGCGCCACTCCAATCTAGAATGCCGGCCCTTAACTTAGATTCGCCTGAGGAATGGTGCACCTGCTCTTGAATGTGAAATGTCGAGTAGTTCCCAGAGTAGAGCAAAGCGAATAGTGCCTTTTTCAGAGCCGACGAGTGCTGTTGATGTGCCTATCCCAAATAAAGTTGCTGTCTATGGTAACTCCCAGGGACTTGTAGCATTCGACCACTTCAATAGGCTGATCTGGTATTTCACTTTGGCATGTACTACTACGAAACTTGATGCGTAGACGAGTGGACTGTTTGACGCGGTCCACGGATATGCATCATCATAAAGCATTACCGTGACACAACTCAACTGCTTTGACGAACTCGCTTTACATTCTCCGCGTTGTTGTATCAAGGCACTTATGTCTAACGACTATACCCGTATCACCGGCAAAGTTAAAAAATTGGCAGCGTTTGTGAAGACACAAATTAGCTAATTAATAGACAGAAGGAACAGTATTGGTCCGAGCTTTGAACCTTGCGGCACTCCAAGGAGAACATCTGTATCATGGAGGCGCGTTTGGTCCTTACTCAAAAGATCTGCTCGCAAGATTATTTTTGGACCTAGTCCGCAGGCATCCCTTGGATTCCCAGGCTTCCTCGGAAAGATCTGCTCGTAAGATAATTTTGGAGTCAGTCCGGAAGCATCCCTCGGATTCCCTGTCTGGTTAGTGCTTCTAAAGGTTTGACGTTATACAGTGTATTAAAAGCCTTGCTGAAGTCCAGAAGATAACCTGAACGTGATGGTTTTTGTTCAAACTTGAAACAATGCACAAGAAGTGTTCCTGTACAGTTTGGCATACTTTTCCGCATAGCTTAGAAGTCGTCTCGTTACAACCTCTAGAGGCTTTATAACCTCTTCCAGAGGAGTTACCACCTCTTCTAGCGGCCTTACCACCTCTTGTAGGGGCGTTACCACCTCTTCTAGAGCTGTTACCACCTCATCTAGAGGCGTTACCACCTGTTCCCCTTTTCAATAACTGGCAAAATTCATACGTCGAACAACGGTGGGCTTCAGCACAATATCCAAGGGCTCAGTTAGGCTTAGGTTTATAAAACTCGATATTTTGGGTGCTAAAACATTTGCATGAGCTTTGATGTCCCTCGCTCTAATGCCATTTGGTTTGTTTCCCTTTAGCAGCTGTACTACATCTGCATCTCGTCTGTGTTCCTTTCTTCTACAAATCGCTGCACCGCGATTCCAGCTTCGCCGCAACCATGGATTTTTCCTTGGTGGTGTCGCACACCACCAGCACACTAGTGACTGCTTCTTTGATGGCTTCTTGACAATGCCTTCAATCTCCTACGAGAGATTTTCTGAGAGACTCGATAGCTGAAGACGCTGGGAGTCGGAAAGAAGTTCACCTACCACCATCGTGAAAAAAAGTGTGGTTTGTCTCTCCATGTCATCTGCGATGCATCTTCTGGCCCACGAGTCAATTAAATTCCCTCGACCGGTTCCAGCGACGCACGGCCCGTCGTCAGGCATCGAATTCGAATTTCAGATACCACAGGCATTTATCATTCAATTATGTGCCGAAACCGGTACTGTTGGTTTTTTTTTGTTCTGCCTTCCATTACCATATCCACCAAGGCTAGATATCCGCTCGTGGTTGGCTGGTGAATAACTTTCGATTAACGCGGCACGACAAGTCGAACGCTGTAACAAAGCCCGTTCGTTGAATGCAAACTCACGTATTTACATTCCAAATCGAAAGTAAACCGGCTAACATGACATCTTCAATGGCCACATCTGCATATTTCCGCCGACTGGCTATCGTGATCGAACGGATGAATTAGATTCTCGAACCAGGAAGCGGAGTATTCTCGAGATGACGATTATCATTCAAATGAATGGTGCCGGTTGTGAGATAAAGTCGCGTTACTTGTCAGGGCTTATAACAGAGCTTTATTGTGCCTCGATGGAGGTCAGAAGGGGAATGGCTCATTTTGACGTTGAGAATGGGAGGTTTTTCACTTTTCTGCTGAAAGACAAAAGATGTCGGGCCATGATGTGTGGCGACCAGGGCAAGAACCACTTTCGAGTGGATCGATGTCAGGTTTTTGTTTTGAGTTGGCTTGGCTTGGGTTAGGTTAGGAGTCTAAAACAAAAGGTGTTGTCGTCCATAAATTTGACCAAATTTTGATGACTGATGGGGAAAAGGGAGAGTGCCGTTGACAGAGAGGAGACTTCCGAGAGGAGGGGCGACTTACTTGAAGCGTTGAGAAATGAGATTGTTTATCTCGTACTCTTGGAGCCCGTTTTGGGATGCTCTGAAATGCTACACTAGCCAGAATGTCAAATTAATCCGTGAGCGAATGTGGAAGATTAAACCCATTCAAGACTTAAGGCTTTTTCTTGACTTACAAACGACTTTCTTAAGGCGGCTCAACCCGTGACCAGACACCTCCAGCTCGTGACACCCGCCGAGGGAGATCCTACATTGACTTGCCTTAATTGCTCTCTAACGTTGAGTACCTTGTTTTAAGACCATCTTTCGGTCTCCACGTCGAAAGACGTTAACGTTCTCCATTCAAGAGATACGTTAAATTGATCGCATCCACTTCGGTGTTCATCCAGCCAATGGCTCACGTCCTCCGCCACTGCTGCACATCTAATCTCATATTTCGAGACGGAAGCAGGGAATTGGTAGAGACAAGTACTATAGTCGTGCATTTTCAAACCCTGTGCGAAATTCATCAACTCCGAGGAGCTCACCTTGCGAACCACCACCGCTGCCTCTACTTCCAAGAGAATTGAAAGAAAAAACCCCCCGCCCACCCATTCTTCGCAAGGAACACAGCACAAAGGACAGGTTCATAGACCTGCACACCCACTCCAACACGGAATCCAATCCCATTCAGTCCTTCCTCCCAGTCTCCGCTTCATAACTCTTGATATCGAAATAAGGCAACTCATTGATGCTCTTCAAGAGGTACGACGCGATGGCAAGACAGCTCCCTGCCTCAGCACAAAAGTGTCACATTCTGGTCGCACACCCAACGATCCAACGATCCAACGACTGAATCAAAGAAGTATAATCCTCATCCTTGAAAGACGAATTGCATTTCTTTTATCTCATTTCCTTAAAGGTGTCACCATCACCCGAGCGGGGCCGCGTGTGTCTTATGTGCTGCCCCCCATCCATTCACACAGCTGAAAGGGAATCAGAGTGCTATATTCCCTTAGTCCTCATATCTATAATCACCTGCTGCAAGGTACTTCGCCCGCATCCACACTGAACTCCGCTGACATTTATCTGACTGCGGCAGGAGTTATGGGAAATCCTTGTTACAACACGAGGATGAGCTCGTTGCCGGCCTGGCCGCCCCCCGCTCACCCCCCACACTCGCCGAGGATATTTTTGGAAATTTAATATAAGTTCGGCTCGGCCACACGGTGGGCGGACTACACAACCGGCACAACTACACACCGGCGGCGCGGTGGACTGATGATGCTTTTGCTCCTTTGGTCCTGTAATTCAATTTAATTTTCGATTCTACTGCGAAAAATCGTGATCTCCTCTGGGGATGGAAAAATAATAATCAGAGAGAGAGAGAGAGGGGCAGAGAGAACATGGCAAAACGTGACGAGATGTGAACCAGTGGACCAGTGGGCTGCGGATGGCTCCGGTTGGTCGGTGGCTATCATTACAGTATTCCCCCGTCGGAGGGGATGGGGGTGGATAATGATGTTTACATGAACATTAGGTAGATAACTTTGTGGGGGGCGGGGGGCATAATTGGGTTGCATGTTGCAATTAAATTGGCTAATTATGGCAAAGAAGGTGATAGCGTTAAAATTGACTGCAGTATGTGCATCTAGATGAGCTGGGACGAGTGCAGTGGGGATGAGTGCATAAATCATACTCGCAACGATTTGCGTAACAGCAGCAGAGCTATGAAAACGAAAGCACTCAGTCAGCAGATTGCAAGTGGTTTTGACTGTTGCGTGTGCACTTTCAGAGTGCCCGAAGAGTGAGCAGTGAAATTGAACATTCAGCTCTAATGGCTCTTGTGCTTGTTATTCTCAGCTCACCAGACCGTCGCGGAACCAGAGGGAGAGAGAGAGATTTAAGCTCGAGCCTAATTCTTGCCAAGCATTTGGAGGAAAACTATGCCCGGGACCAAGTAATCCGCTTAATGGCAGCTGCTCGATGATTGTATGCAGGATTTATGCGATTCGTTGTTTATTTTTGGAATGAATGAATTCACATGGGAGCTATGGATTGGGATTTAATCAGTTAATCAGGCCGTTGGTCGTATCTGATGAACAGCTGGTACTTGGTTTGCGGACTGGTCTATCGACCTATTGTTCTGATAAGACTTGCGATAGCGCCGATGGACAGCTGGTACTTGGTTTGCGGACTGGTCAATCGACCCATCGTTCTGATAATACTTGTGATAGCGCCGATGGACAGCTGGTACTTGGTTTGCGGACTGGTCTATCGACCCATCGTTCTGATAAGACTTGTGATAGCGCCGATGGACAGCTGGTACTTGGTTTGCGGACTGGTCTATCGACCCATCGTTCTGATAAGACTTGTGATAGCGCCGATGGACAGCTGGTACTTGGACTGGTCTTGATACATGATGCATGATGTATGGCAAGTTCAGAAAAGCAGATAAAGTGCTTGCGCACTCTACAGTGGAGACGGCAATTTGCAGCAAATTCTACCAGCATTAGAGCATTCTAGTAGCATCTCCCATCGACTTACTCGACGGTGTCTCAGTAAACTAGGGCAAAAAGATGGTCATGACATAAGAAAAGAGAGAAGATGAGAAGCTGGGAAGCTGGGAAGGCCTTTTCCCAACTCAGCTGTAGTCAGCTCAGTAACAGTGTTTAAATTAACAAACACTCCTTCTCAGTGGCGTAGCGAGGGGGCACAGACCCGGGCGGCGCATTGCAAGGGGCGGCTAAAATTTGTTGTTTTATAGAAAATTTAGAAAATAAATTCCTTTTTCAGTCCAACGAATTTATTTTTTAAGTTCAGAAGCATTAACACTGCTTCACAGTAAGTAACCGGACATTGAATGTCTGACGTTCCTTGCGTTGCTTAGCAACAACACCCAATAAACGCTGCTCGCTATTATGCAGAGGTGTTTCTTCTCTAAACAGGCACTCTTTTCTTAGTAACATTTGGCTTTAGGCGACATCATGGTACTTCACACCAAGTTCTAAGGATCTGCAATATCATAAAAGCCAATCGTGCAGTAGGGAAATCTACAGGTATGCTCTTGCTCGATGTCGAAAAAGCGTTCGATTCTGTATGGCATGACGGACTCATATACAAAATGTTACAGTTTAATTTTCCTCTGTTTCTATGTGAAAGCGGTAAAAGTTTTGTCACAGATCGATACTTTAAGGTCTATGTTAAGAGTGGTGTTTCTAATCGCGTTAGCGTCATTGCTGGTGTTCCACAAGGCTCAGTCCTTAGTCCAGTTCTGTATAATTTGATTACGTCTGACTTTCCTACTCTACTTTACTGTGATACAGCCATACATGCCGATGATACAGCAATTTTGTCCTCGCATGAGTTCAGTCTCAATATTGAGACAAGCTTAATAAATGCGGTTAAATGGTTACTCGAAAATTGTTCTTCTTTAGCACAAAAAGAAAGTCTTGCTTCCTAATCATTCCTAATCCATCAATACCTTCAAATAACCTAAATATCTTAGGGAACTTAATATTATTACGTGTAGCCGTAAATGAGTCTACGTACAATTAATTAAATTGTCCACAAATACGGGTTAGATCACTGGATTGTGACGAATGAAACACAAAAGTTCACTATTCACGATTTACAAGAATTTATTTTCTAGCGACGCTTTGCTGCCTTTCAGGCTGAACCGATTAACACTTTTAACACTATAAAATCCCAAACTGCACTGTAATAAATATTTGACTGAACTTTACTAATTCTTGAACTAAACTAACTCGCATCGACCACCGCCGATATTTATACTCCCAGTATTTGTTCTAGATCCTACTATCGCCACGAGTCTATAGAATTTCCTCGCTGACTCTTATATACACCCAACTCTTTTTTTACACGGTAGATACGTTCCTCAGAAATCCGTGTAAAAAAAAAAACCGTGTAAAAAAAAGGCGTTTTCTATAGTAAAATTTTTCATCTGAAAACCGTGTAAGTTGAAATAAAAAACTATATTTACTTCGAAAAACAGTGTAAAAAAATTGTATGCGCATTTGGCATTTTATTGTACATACATTAAAACTTAAAATATATAATTCATACAGATGAAAAATTGCAAGCAAAAAAAAACAAAAGAAATATGTTAATCCAGAATTAAGAACAAAAAAAATAGAATAGAAATAAAGAAAAAATATTTACATAGCTACATAATTATTCGTCGCTACTTGATAACAAGCGCAATTGTTTGCGACGAACTGGACTAAAATCGGTATCATCACTGGAGATTTCCATCAAATTATCCAATGGTGACTTTCGTCCGGTAATAGAGTTTTGAACTGTCGGACTACTTTCCGAAAGGTCTTGCGCCGTCGATTTTTTTATTAAAAAATCTTTTATAGAAAGTTGAACTTTTGGTTTTTTAAATTCTTTATACAACTCTTTATACCCAGCAATACAATTATTAATATCTCGTTCGAATTTCAGGCCACGTTCCATATTAGGATCATTTTTTAAGAAATGATTCACCATACTTTTACCAAATGATAGACCGTCATCTATTAAACTAGCAGTTAGTTGGCATATTACGGTCTCTTCGTCGTTATCGCTAACATGGTTCTCAGTTTTTCCGTCATCTGTTATTAATTGAATCAGACAATCATCATCCAGAGGTTTATCTATCATTAATTCGTCGACATCTTCAATTTGTAGGTCCTCAAATCCTTCTCCTCCGATTTCGTGTGCCAAGGCTATAATTTCAGAAGTCTCCATCGATGATTGCGGCATTGAGGTACCACTCTTGACGCATTCTGGCCAAAGTGCTTTCCAGCAGGAATTTAATGTTGATACCCTTAATTTTTCTTTGGCCATTGAATCCAAAATAGAATATTTTTTCCATGCATCAACGATCGTAAGGTTGTCCTGTTACTACTATGTATGTTAATTTCAGAAATGGTGCCAAGTTGTTCATTTCAGCAATGGTGCCAAGTGCCAAACAAGACAAGACAGTGATTTTCAAACCGTAATAGATTAAAAATATTTACAAAAAAATTATTTTTTTTCAACCGTGTAAATTCAAATCCGTGTAAAAAGAAACCGTGTAAAAAAAGAGTTGGGTGTACATGATTCTTTGTAATCTACCAGTCGGCAGATGGCGGCATCCATCGGGAATACTCTTCGGAGTTGATCGTTTTTCTAATTGCGTATAGATGGCGTTGGTGTCCTGATTATCTAATCTTATACACGTTGTACTATTCACGTCACAATATTATGGTAAATTTCGGTAAAACATCTAGGCATATTCTGATCTTTAACGAGCACCACTCACAAGTTCTTAAAAAGTATAACATTGCTTTAAAAACATTGTGCAATTGCCCGGTACGTCACTGTGTCTCGGCACCCACATGAGGTGTATGTTAAAATGCTCAACCATCTCGTTACCAGACAACTTGCAGTTAAGGGATGTTTTCGAATTAAACATGACATTGCCCAGGGACTTGATTGCCGCCTGAACAGATGGTGATATCTCTTTTGGATATTACGTCGTTCTTGAGCCAGGACATTTCTGCCTGGAATACGCTACAGAGATCAGGGAGCTTCAGGGAGATAGGAGAGACAGCACCTACACCCTCGACTGTCTTCGACCCATCAATGCGCAGGGGATCAGCCAGCCTCTGATTATCAGATATCCAGTCCAGTCTGGAGGGGATGCTGGTGGAGAATTACTTCTCGAAGATACTCGTAGCTTGCGGTAGTAGGCGGTCGGTGTAGTTAGGGAGAAAGTTGAATTCGTTTAGAATGGTTGAGTGGCCGACGGAGAGTTCCGACCACAGTCGGAACGTTTTGAGTCTCAGGGCTATGACGTTTCCACTGCTGGAAGATGGAGGAGTATATTGAGTGCATCCGCCGGATTGGATTGAGTGATTTTGTACCTTCTGGTGAATAGTACGAGATCCGTTTTCTGGGGGTTAACACTTGGGCCGCGTGTTTGTATCCATGCTTCTGGATTATGTCTCTTAAGGTAGAGACGAATTTGCCAGTTGTAGCTTGGCAACATCATCCGCATAGGGAGCAACTTTTCATCCAGCCTCTTTCAGTATTAGTAGAAGCTCATTAGCCGCCACGTTTCAAAGAAGGGGCGAGAGTACACCACACTGCGGGGTTTCCTCTTAACTCCTCTGCGTGATGAAAGCCACTAAGGACTTTCCGATCCCAAGGTTGTTAGGAGCAAGAGAGATTGCCTTTGGTTCGATGCTGTTGTATGCACTTTCTATGAAATGCACCCTTGTGGCATATTCTTTGCACTAGAGAGTTTTTTTTAAATTGTTCCTATTAAGGAATGTAGGGCTGTCTCTACATACTTGCCCTTATTATAGGCATGCTACGCAGATGTCTGCACGAAGGGATAGTTTGCCTGATATATTGGCCTATTAGTTTCTCCAGGGCCTTCAGGAGAAAAGAAGAGAGACTGATAGGTCCTAGGTCTTGAGCCTTTGAGAGCATTTCCCAGCTTTTGGGATAAAAACTACTCTTACCCTCGTCCAAGAGTTGGGAACATGACAACGCGTGACACTACGGCCTCTGAAGATGTTAAGAAGCCATGGCATGATGCGGTCCGCTGTTTTTTGGAGCTCCGCAGGGATGATACCCGCTGACTGAAAGGGTTTAAAGCTCATCAGTGCCCACAGTTGTGTGCCTGATGTTGCTAGATTTGCAGGGGGGATTAAAGGGGGACACACCTGGCCTGGGAAGTGCGTATCAAAAAGGAGACTTAGGGTCTCCACACTGGACGTGGTCCAAGTCCCCATTTCATACAGAGACAGACGGCAGTTATGAGTAGTCTTTGCATAGATTATGACTGAATACAGCGGCTTTTAAGCCATAAAAGGGTTGTTTTTGAAGTCTAACATATGACGTAAAGATCCTTCGAAAAGACGTCTTGGATCAAGCAACTTGCTGACGCTCGCCCACCGTTTAAATATCGTATCTAGCGGTCTCTTGGCACTCGAGTCACAATCATCTCATAAGCAAGCAAGAGTGTTCGGGAACATGGACCGGCAATGACTGTCTGCATATCTGGTTCTTCAAATGAGACGCCATTAAAGAAACATTCTGGATCTAACGCAGATTGGCCTCATAACACTCCTTTGAAGCTGTTTCCCCCAAATGACACAGAGTCTCTCCAAGACGAGAAGCCCCCGCCTTTTGATTAATCACAGATCATCGACTAACTGCATTCGAATCGTCTTCTTCAATAAATCTCTTCCCCCGGAATCAGAAACATCCAAACCAAGCTTCATACTTCATCCGATATAATCTCAAAATCAGCACGATGGCGTCCCAAAAAGAGCACAACGTGACGTTGATATTAATGAGCGTTGTCCTTGCAACCAACAAATTTCATATAATACACCTAACAGTACAGTTGCACATGGACGCTTCGTTTCACCTCTTCATTCACTTTGCACTACGAGCTCTATGAGCACAACGTCCCAACGGTGGCGCGGCTGCCGCGGTGTGGCGGCGCCCCATTCGAGCACATTGCCATAAACTAATCTCGCCTGAGCACGAAACAATTCCGAAGAAGTAGCACTTAGTACGGCGACGCGACGCCACCAGGGAGAACATAATACAAATCTTGGGATCTTTCAACGCGCTCCATTGCAATGACAACGATGCTGCACGTTTGGCGGCGGCAAGACGCAAATGTTGAGCGACCACGGACGGGAGGAAACTCATAAAAATGTGCACCTCAGAGCTGCACACACGCAAGTTGAGGATTCATTTGTCTCCTCTCTGGTGGCATTCAGCTGCAGCACCGTGCACCGGCAGTGGCATCGCGTCTCTAACGGAATCTGTTTACTAAATTGTTCACAAGCCAAATCGGAGACACAGACAGTGAGAGAGTGAGAGAGAAGGCACGAGGGAAACACAACGTGTCAGAGTCTGTATCTCGATCTGGACGATTGCGGCGACGTGCGTTCAGCGCCCAGTCCAGACTCGCGTCGCAGTCCATTTCTTTTATGGCCCTCATTTGAATGTAAATAGGTGATCCACCACCAGGGTTTCCACCGCGTCTTCGCAACCGTCGTGGTCGTCATCATCGGCTTCGTTAATAATCGCTTAGACCGGGAATGGCATAGTACCGCTCGCCTTCGGAACAGCGACGGACGCGCATATTTAAGATCCAGATGCTGCTGTGCTGCCGTGGTCAAAGCGAGTGTGTTGGCTTTTTGGAAGAATCCATCTCTTAAAGCGAACAGTTATGCTTTATGCAGCTCTTTTGGCCGCAAGCCCCCCTCGGCATATGCAAATGGGAAACCCCAGCAGCAGTGGGCAGAGAAAGTTCTCTCCAATCCAGAGCTCGCCTGTCGAACAACCGGCGAGCGTGGATGTATTGAGTTCTTGCAATCGACGTGACCGGCTCCGGAGGCGTCGTGTCCCACTTTCCGCGAGGCTGTGGATTGTAGAACATTTGCATTCGCCTATCGCTGAGAGGGTCTGTCAGTCGCTCGTCGAGGTGATTTTGCAAGCCCTGCGCATTGGGGAGCCTCCTCGACGCCGAGACTGCTGAGTGACGACGGGATGAATTCATTACCTGTTCCGTTTTCCGATCCAAATGGCAAATGACAGCAAAATGGGTTGAACTGTAATGAGATAGAGAGAGAGAGAGAAGATATGAATGAATTATAATTAAGACGATCTCTTAGGTTTTGTTTTTTGTTGTTTTTGAGGTTAGGTTAAGCGTCAAGTGGTTTATGGATTGTGTGCGTACTTAAATGTCAAGTAGCTGATGCCCGGGAGGCTTCCGTGTGTGCCAGCTGGCGGATGAACGCCGGAGCGATGGAGCCGATTGAAGGTGAATGTGGTTGGGTCACGCGACAGCCTGACATTTGAGTGCTGACATAACCAACGAGAAGCTGGCCGTGAGTTGGAAGAGGAAGGAATGTTTCTTGATTGTGGTTCGAATTAGGATAGGCTTGGCAGATGATGGTGGGACGTGCTACGATTGCGACTGCGAACTGTACTTTCTTGTGGAATGTGTGGTATTTTATGAAAGGTTGCAATTAAGTGGCTGGTTGATAGGAGTTGTTTGGTTTGTAAATTGCTGGCCTGGTTATGTTGATTGTGTCGGAAAGGTAGGGGCGCATCAGCTCCAATGTTTTGTGGAGAACTAGCGTGGATACAGATGAAATTCTGACGCAGTTCATAATTTGTGGGAGTTTAAAGAAGGATTTTGGCGTTGAAAGCGCTTTCAATGGTTTTGTTACCAACTAGCGAGGTCGTGGAAGAGGAAGTAAAGTTCACTTTCAGCAGAACAGAATGTGGTTACGAAAGAAGATGGGGACTGTATTAGTGGTCTGTGACAGTGATTAGTGGTGTGGATGAAATCCGGCCAGACATGCTTAAGTCAATAGGTAAAGAGGGAGTTTTATGACTCTCTCGTGTCGATAAAGTGGACTGGGCACGTGGTGAGACACCTACGGATGGGCAAACTGGGGCGATTGTCCCACTTTTCAAGAAGGGGGACAAAAGAGATTGCTCTGCCTACAGGGGAATATCTCTTGCAAGTCTCCCTAAGGTGTTGGAAGCACGTTCCAGAGCTATGGTCAAACCCAGGAGGAGGGATGAACAATGCGTCCCGGTAGAAGAACAACCGAATGGTACTTGAGAAGGCTTGGGAGTATGCCAAACCCATCTACAGTTGTTTCGTAGATTTGGAAAAAAATATGACCGAGTCCTGATGGGTCTGCTCCCATCTTCTGAGCACCAATCAATCTCTATCCACAAACTGTAGCAGCTGTGTTCGGGTGAACGGAGCTAAACCACCTTTCACCGTGGGCGTTGGACTTCGCCAAGGGTGCGTCTTGTCACCTCTCCTTCTCATTGTATGTATGGACTGGATGTTGCGGCGCAGCAGAGACGAGGAATGTCTCACATTGGGAGAGTTCAGGGTAAGTCATCTTCTTTATGCAGATGACTTAGTTATCCGCACATCTTCCCAGACGGAACACCGGCGCGCACTCGATAGAATTGTGGCTGATGCTGGAATGAAGGTCAACGTGGACAAATCAGAGGTTATGGTCATCTCAAGAACGCCTGTTCAATGCACTCTACATGTTAGTGGAGTCCCCTTGAAGCAGGTGGAAAAGTTGAAGTATCTCGGCGTCTTTTCATGAGTGATGGAAGGAGTAATGCTGAGCTCCTGTAGGATTGGTCAAGCTGGGTCAATCTTGAAACAGCTTGGTAGATCTGTAACCAGGAAGGCCGAGCTTGGTGTGAAAGCCAAGTTAGCGGTTTTCAACACAGCAGGTCCTGAAATTTGCGTAATGACCGAAAGAGATGGGAATTTATGAATAAATCGCCGGGACAGGGTGATAAACACGGCAGTGCGCGAGGACCTCAACATTGATGAGTTGCTTCTTCGAACGAAGGAGACTATACTTTGGTGGTTTGGTCACGCGGCACGAATGGCCCTTCACCACGACTTCCGGTTCGTGCGTTGAATGCGATTCCAACGGGTAGGCGACGGGTTGGCAGACCCAGGACGAGGTGGTTGGACCAAGTCCAAAAACTCGTAACAAGTCGAGCTTGGGCATAACTCCTGAACAGGTGGAGTTAATGGCGGAGGATCGAGTAGCATGGAGGTCTCTCCAACGACCCCTTTAGTGGAGCACGCCGGTCAGAAGATAATGATGATGCTTATTGACGGTGGCGACAGTGGCGTCGTGGGTATGTGCGCCGACGCCTACGCAACTGAGACTCGCTGTCTGGGTTCGATTCGATGTTCACGGCTCCACGTCTTTCTAGTCACTGACAATGCTCAATGAGCAAAAGCTGTCTAGGAAAAAGCTTCTCAAATTTCGTTCGAAGGCGGCATAGAACTGTAGGTCCCTTCCACTCGTGAGAGAACTATCGCACGCTCAACACGAGTGGTTGCTGAGAAGCTAGGCCCTGGCCCCCTACTGGCTATAGCTTCTCAAACTTCGCCGTTCGTAGACGGCATAGAACTGGAGGTCCCTTCCACTCGTGAGAGACCTGTCGCCCGCTCAACACGAGTGGTTGCTGAGAAGCTAGGCCCTGGCTCTGGCCCCCTACTGGCTATAGCTTCTCAAACTTCGCCGTTCGAAGTCGGCATAGAACTGGAGGTCCCTTCCACTCGTGAGAGAACTGTCGCACGCTCAACACGAGTGGTTGCTGAGAAGCTAGGCCCTGTCCCCCTGTCAAGCTGATTTCGCAATACACAAGAGAGGCAAACGCGATCCACAAATGCACGGCCAAGATTTTGACGATGAAGTGCCTGTTTGTACCCAATGGCCCTTAATTCCGTCGACTCCTACAGCGAGGTGCTGTTTTAATAACAACCCGACCCACTGGACATATTGCTGCCCAACATCACAACAACAAGCTGAACAGTAACCATCATCTGCACAGCCACCCGCGTGCTTTTTTTCCTAGGCAAGATGATCTTATGCCGCTCCACTTTTGGCTTGGAGAGAGTCAACATCAAGCAGCGGTCAACCAACCGAACTAGATCTGACTTAAAAGAGTGCCAAAAAAGTGCATGTCTACATGTGGAGGCTTGTAATCCTCTGTTGGACCGGCAATTCCCAGCTTACCTCCTGAATAAGGAGGGCAATTCCCAGCCTCTGCAAGTTCATCGGTGGCCTGTGGTCTGCTAAGGGGCCTCAAATGTCACGAGCTGATCCGCAAGTCGTTGTCCTTATTTAGGTGTCCATGATGATCTGCTGTAGAAACGAAGGCTTTTCTCCCTTGAAGTCCCAAGGGTTAACCGACATAGACGCCCGTCCTTGAAATTTGTTCGGTGGGGGGTACCACTCCTTATACCGACACAGGCGCCCATCCCCGAGATTTTTTCAGGCGGTGGGAGGGGGGAGGTGATTACTTATTTTCCTCATTTAAAAATGTATCAACCGTTATAGTCAGAAGTAAAATATTGCTGCTACCCTAGAGCCAAGGGGGCAATACCGCCCCCCCCCTTGCGGGAGCGTATATTTACCGACGATCTAACATTGACTCCGTGAATCGCTCATGAATTTTGGTTGTTTTAGCTCCTAGAGTCCTTAAAGATCGGAACAAAAGCCCGGCCCGATGAAAATCCGCAAGTCGCAAAGTCGCCTCCTTAAGCCCGGCCCGGGTGTTCGTGTGCTCATTTCTTACCCTCCCATCTCCACAATCTCTTGTTCATAATCAACATCGACCACCCTCCCCGACACTTCCCCAACAGAACTCAAACAACTCATCCCCCACTCGGGGAACTTCTGCCAATTCGGCCTCGTCGTTGTCATTCCAACTCGGCGCACAACAGAACTCACGACATAAACTCATTGTTTCAGGAAAAATCTTAAAAACACACAAAAAAAGGAAACATTTCCCGCAAACTGTTCCATTGCCAAGAGTACGAAGAGTTCAGCCACCACCCCACAACACTCTGCCGACACCACGTCCTTGTGCCGCTTCTAACTATAGACCACATCTCATTCAGATATTTTTAGGCCAATTGGCTGTTTGTTTTTGTTTTGTAGGACGACGTCACTTGCGACAGTGGGTGATGGTGACGACAAACACCTATCATCCTTGCAATTGTAGTCCGCCCCTTCGGTTATTTGTCTCCGGAACCCAGTCGCACTCTGCTAGCCCCACTTCAAAGGTCACATGTGAAACAACGAAGATGGATCCATCGACCCGCCCCCACTCACCGCACGCCGCGCCGCAATCGGCAGTCAATGCGATGTGATGAACTAATTATCGATTTCTGTGGTGTCTGGGGGGAAAAAAATGTCGGTCAATTGGGCGTTTAGTTCTCTGCTGGCATCGCAATGGGGCGATACCTCAACGAAAGGGTTGTTTGGTTGCTCCGGACGTATTTGAAGTTTTGCGGTGTCTGCGGATTTGTGGTTTACTCGTACAACGATGACAAGCAGCGCATCGAGACCACGAGGTGGCGACGCCGAGTCGGATTGTTCTTCGCGTCTGTCTACGTTTTCTTCGCCTTGATTAGTCTGGTGATGTTGGTCGACCTGCCCTACAGCAGCTGCAAGTTCCTCATCTTCAACATATCCATGGCCGGGGTGCAGTGCAACGTCGTATTCATCGGGTTGCTGCAGCGGTTCTACAACCAACGCCTGATTGATCTGTTGAACGGGTTTCCGATCATCTTGAGGGACGTGCACAAAGTCACGCGCCGCGAGATCGTCTTCAGCAGGATGTTCGGCATTCGGTCCGTCCTGCAGTTCATCCCGATGTTAATCATTCTGTTCCACGTCGTCATATCGCAGCAACCCTTTTACGCTTTTGCCTTCATTTTTGTCATCAAGGTGCTGCCGGATATCCTGGTGGAGATGCTCCACCACTCGGTGTACATAGCCCTGTACGCCGTGGCCAAGATGTACGAGAATCTAAACGAAACGCTGGCCAGCAGGCGGTTGGCCAAGTTCGAGAAGATCCTCAGGGTCTATTGTGACCTGCACCGGTTCACGGAGAAGCTGAACAAGTACCTCTGCGGCTACTTCCTGCTGCACTTCTGCGTAGACTGCCTCATGCTGTCGGCCCTAATAGTGACCATATCACTGCAGTGCTACAAGATGATATCGATGCTCTTTTTGGCCGCGACAACGCTCAATCGGATGCGCACACTCATGACGGTGGCCGACGAGATAAGCGACAGATCTCGATTCTTCAGCAAGGTAAGTCACTTCACGCTGTGAGTGCTTGTCAAGAATCGTCGTTTTCTTTCAAGACCATCCGTGACCATCCGATCGAGTTCAGCATGATCCAGGCGCATCTTCGGCTGTGCGGGGCGCACGCCATTGACAAGAAGCTGTTCATGGGTGTGATTGCGAAGATTTTCCTTTTTCTGATTGTGACCAGCCAATACCTGTGCTATGCGCCTGACGGATACAACAATTACATAAATGGCACCCATTCGTTTGGGCAATAAAGCGGTAATGTTCGACTATTTGACGTGGTATCGATTTTATAAAAATAAACGCACCATTTGAGCTTGAAGGGCACTCCGACCTACGGAGTGACGGGTTGCTAAGGGTCAAGCATGACGGAGTGGAGAAATGACGCGCTTACTTGATTTTGTCTGTGGTCGAAAGCAGGCACACCTTCGTTCGTCGGTGGGTAGGGGCGGCAACACATACGAGTATGTCCACAGTCAGACGTCAACCACTGATTGACCATGACCTTAATGGTGACTGGACTAGATTTGAAAACCAGATAAAAGCGTATTATTTGCTCACGCAGGGATTCGAACCGGGGATCCCTCTCAGCAAGGGCAGGCACTTAACCAACTGCGCCATCCAGCCGTCACCTTTCTTGAGTCGACTTGAACGTAATTTTTGGTAGTTTTTCGTTTTTGGAATCCTTGAACAAGCATCGCCCACATGGGCACCATTTCTGCTAGGATTTGCGCCCGCAGAAACCAAGCTACGTTGTTGGACTTGTAAGCAGAAGGGTTGGAGTTTAGTCGGGCTCAGTGCTCTCATTCCACCATCTTTGGGGGAAGATAAGCTCCTTCCTGCTGCGTCGCTTCGGTAGATGAAGACATGATCCGAAGGTCCAAACATGGAGGAGGAGCATGCTGCCAGCTGGACCAAATTACTCGCGCCAAGTTGGATGAGGGTGGATCGCCGTGGCGCAGTCGACTCCAGATCATATGAACCTGTGGTGTCCTTTCGAGGCACTGACAAATGCGTCAATGTCTAGAGAAGGTTCTCAAACTTGGCCGTCGGAATCAAACTGTGGGTCCCCTCGACTCGTGAGAGCAAAGTAGCACGCACAATACAAGTGGTTGCTGACGACGCAAGGCCCTGGAGTTGACTTAAAATCAAGGACTTCGATTACCCGGACTCTCAACACCGGACTCTCACCACGAACACCGCCAGTCCCGAGATCAAAGGCAGACTAAGTCAATCGTTGTTTCGTTGGGAAGGACCAAGCTGAGCTTATATAACACCTTGATTATATTCATTCGGATCTATGAAAGGGGAGACGGGCACAATGGTATGAGCACATGTAGAAGCACTTGGTTTTTTCGACTAAGACGGTAGTCGAAGCCCACCGCCGAACTTGGGCTTTTCTTTCGAGAACAGTTTTGCGTTCAATATTTGGCCCTGTTTGCATTGATGGCATTTCGACAGCAAGATTCAACCACGAACCGTGTCGGCTGAACACCGAAATGAGACTTGCCAGGCGTTGACTAGGCCATGCAGAGGGTATGGACACGGCTGCTCCAGACCAAGAGTCCCTGAATCCTAAACAAATAAGTTGGTTCGGCCATATACATCGTATAGACCCACTGCTCCAGACAAAAGAGTCTCTGAATCCGTGCGTTTCATTCGCTCGAACTTCACCTTTTTAAACACTCTATTCCCACCTACATTTTCTCTGCAGAGTAGAACACAAAAGCAGCATGCCCCGATGTCCGCTTATATCTTTTTTACTACGCAACGGATTTGAATGCGGTTTGCATCAATAGAGAGAGTGATTCAAGAGTAAGGTTAGGTTTATACATGCGGTTCGATATTATAATAATAATGTGGGTGGCGCTACAGCCCGCAGAGGGCCATTTCAAGCAACCAAAGAAGGAAAATAGGATAAGAGCATAAAAATATTGGGTCTTCTTTTCAAAATTTTCAAAATGTGAACGTCTATTTAAGAAAAAACATGTCCAATAGTATTATTCAAAGTATTGCCCATTTGTAGCTATGACTTTTTCCCATCATTCTGGCAATTTGTGGATCCCATCCCAAAAGAACTACGCCTGCTTGGCAGCTTGGCAGAATGAATCAAGCCAATTTTTGATATTCTGCTCTGATGTGAACCGTTTTTCAGTGAGGGCGTTCTGCATCGACCGGAACAAATGGTAGTCAGAAGGGGCAAGGTCTGGGCTATAAGGCGGGTGTGTATAAGGCGGGGTGTTACGATTCGCATCATCTTTGAAGAAGTACGGTCCAATGATGCCACCATAAACCCCACCAAACTGACTGACTTTTTCTGGATGCATTGGTAGCTCTTGCAATGCTTCTGGCTGATATTCACTCAAAAATCGACAATTCTGCTTATTTACGTACCCATTGAGCCAAAAATGAGCTTCGACTAAACTGACCATAAAATGGAAGAAGCGCGCGATGAACTTTCTTAACAGAGCACGCATTTTGATAGTAAAATTCAATAACTTGCAAGCGTTGTTCGTTTGTAAGACGATTCATGGTTAAATTATAGACCAAACTGAAGATGTTTGACGGTGAAACGAAACACGAAACGTGCGTCAGCTGTTTAAACCAGTGTTGCCAAAAAGATAATAGCTACAAAATCACCCTTTACATCTATGTCCAAAGCGAAAACGTGATTGCAGTGGTGTCAGCATTTTTTTTGTCTTCTGTAAAATCTAATCTGCCGGGTCAAGAGAGACTCGATAGCTTTAGATAAAAAAATTAAGTATGGCTATATTCGAATTTTTAGGGATTGAACAAATCTTGGCTTTTTTTCACAGTAAGGGGTATTCAGACGTCATAATAATTGTTTTGAAGATGTGGGTGATATGTGGTAGAATAACAGGAAGGGGGACTTTAACAAAATCCGGATGAACATTATCTAAACCTACAGATTTGCTTTTAATAGACAGATTTTTAGGTAACCCAATATCACGCACTCGCTGCCACAAGAACTTGGAGGATCGTTCAGTGCTAAATTTAAATGCATAGTTTGTCAGCTCAGCAGTTTTGATCACACTGGTTACACGATTCCTTAGTCTTTTGAACTCTAGGTGCATATTCGGACATGCTTGTGCATGCTATTGAATGAAAAGGGACATGCAGTTTTATGACGACTTCGAACGGCCATTTTGAGAAGCTTTTTCTAGACGGGAATACTCTTTAAGCCTTGACAGTGAGGTCGGGCCTTTATAAATAAGCATTATATAAAGACATCCTTTAGTACAGCAGTATAAGAGTAACATTATTTTTCAGACCTCCATACGAAGGGTGTGGTCGTGTCACTAGTTCATAATTCTGGCGCTTAAAAGTGTGCCTATCTGGCTTTACACGTGTTAACACACACAAGCCAATAATTACGTCCAAATAGTTACCAGATAACGAATGACAACACGAATTAAAAGCCCCAATAACACAATTGCGTACTTTTTCATTATCGTTCATTCATTTCCATTCCAACGCTGCGGCGCGCCATCGAATGGGTTAAGATTTAATTTACCACTCCAATAAATCAAAGGCACAACCACAACACTGCGGTCGACCACAAATTTGAATTCTGTCATTGTCTCCTGAGTTTGACATAACAAATTACACCGGTTCTGCTTCAGTCAGCAGCAAAGCAGCAAAGTGCAAATGCGATGCAACATTGCACCGCTCCGACCGAACCAAACCGAACCGAACCGATCCACCACCGAAGTGCTGCTCTTCGAAAAACCATTTCAACTGTGATGAAATTCTGGTATCTCCTTGAATTCACATAACCCTCTCCGCCTTTCGGTTCATCTAGCATGCACACACTAGCGTGCAGGGTTGACTTTTCGAGACGAGGACTCATCAAATAAATGTAAACTATCAGTTAAACCCAATAAATTGCTAATCCAACGGTAATAAATCGGGACATCATGGGAGCACTTGCTCTTGCCAGTGAATTTAACATTCACATGCCCCCATATCCCATTTGGCTTGGCATGTGTGCTGGAGGACGCAACCCTCGGAAAGTACGCTGAATTTACAAACTGGGTCAGGTTTACAGATCCCTTGACTGATGCAATATAAATATATACGCTTCTAGTTGACAAGTTGAGGTTCCGTTAACAGGAGAGAAGGAAAAAATAAACGAAGCAAATCCCCCCCCACACACACCCAGTTGATGGTTTTTTTTTTATCGTTTCTTTGAGGGTCAAGTATTGGTTTGGTTTTGGGGAATTGTTTGATTTAAGTTGGTGATGATGGGCGGGTGTGTACACATGTGACTGTTCACTTTCGAATGGTCTTGATTGTGGTGCGTGGGCAGTCGTCTTAGACACGGTGGTGGACATTTTTTGATTGGCAATGTTCAGAAAACGATTGGAAACTTTTTAAAAAGTTGATTTCTTCTAGGTTTGTGTAGTTCACGAACGAACTAGTTCAAAAACAGTTCCAACAAGTGAACTATGTGAACTAGTTCGCAACGGTTTTAGCGACTCTGTACGAACAGCCGAACTAAATCGAACTGAAGTGAGTGCTTTGCCTTTTCTGTGTTGGGCCATTGGGTTTGCTCCTCAGGGTTGATTTTGTTTGAAGTGTGTATGGCCAATGGGCATTGTGCGCATCTCTGTTGCTTGGCTGATGTTTCAGCTGACGAATTTTCAATCAATTGTGTTGAACGTTTCCAATCTATGCACTCACACCGAATCACCCTAATTTTCTCAGTCGTGTCACATGTCACGCTGTCAAATTCGTATTCAATTAGTCACTTAAATGTCACATAGAGTGACTAAGACAGTATAAATTTGTCACAGTGACATGTGACCCGACTAAGAGAATAAGAGGGTATGGCAATTCTGCTCTATTTTCTCATTAGACTCAAGACACTCCAAATATGGAAAACAAAACTTTGTGTCACACGGGCTTGATTATACTTTTCTGAGTAGTGAACTACATTGAATTAAATGAACTAGAAGAACGAACTAGTTCAATGAACAGATTTGAACTAAACCGAGCGCTTTTTGGACTGAAATAAAATGCATAAGCATAATTTCTTGAACTCCTGGAATACAATGCGGTTTTCAAGAATTTTCTGCAACTCCAGTTGGCACGTACCCATAGTCTTAACCATAACCGTTCGGATGAAAAGTTGGAAGGCGAATTGCCAAGCAACCTAAGGACTTCGATGTTAACATGGCCGAAACGCGCACCACGCCTCTGTAGACTTCAATTTTAAAGAATTAAATAAACACTTCCGTGAGCATGTATGAGGCAAAATATAGTGTCGTTCGTGTTCGAATTTGGCAGCTGGCATTAATTTTTTTTTTGATTTTATTTGTATTTAATTCTTTTCAGGACAACTTACACTGGAAGAAAATGACTAAAATCTGTCTTAATATTTAGCAATTCAAGGTCTCAATTCTATCTTACTGACCCGTCGCGGGTACTCTAAGATAATCTAATCTCACTCTATTTACCTTTTGGCGTCTTAACTATTAACTGTTTACCTGACCTTAGTTCTTGTACTCAGCCTCGGGTGTTCGATAAAACCGGAGACAAGTCCTAAGACACCTACCCTCGAACACTCTCATTTTTTCCTTCTGGGAAGGGATCACGTTAAGCCACAGCAGACAGCCATACACCATGTCTGGCCTTATGAGGGTCATGTTACAGTTTACCTCCACCTGGTATCAAGATGGCTGCTGTAAAACAGCTTACTTGGCTCTGACCAATGCTAGAAAAGCCTTTGCTAAAAATGATCCAACCAGAGGCCAACCGTTTTCACGGCTAACGGCTGTCCCTGTGGGTACTCTATGTCGAACTTCTTCCGGTATACGCGCGTATCCCTTGAAGCCATGGCCAGCGGGGTAAGAAAAAGGAGAATTTCACTGGAAGTTGATAAGAAGTTTCCAGTCATCGCAATATGTCAAAGTGTTGCCAAAGTCACGTTGCAACAAGGTATTAATGACTTCTAACTTCGGCCCTGGTCCGTACGACACTAAGTCATCGGCGTACGCACTTCCAGGAAGAAGTTTCCAATATGGTTTTCCAATTACTTAAAAGGCAGGAAGCAAAGATCAGTAGTTTTAGATCTCGAGTAATAAAAGTTACAAGGTAGCCGTGTGTAAAATTTGAACATTCGCAGTCGACTTTAAATTGTATTTATATATAAACAGTTTAACAGATTGTAATAAGTTCCAATTGGATATCCATGCACTAGTGGAATGAAGAGCTGAATATTCAAAAATGTAATATTTTTACTGCGCATCGAATTACATCCCCGATTGTCTTCGATTATTTCAGAAATGATCGTAGATTTAATCGCCTAGAAGAGATTAAGGAGCTCGGTGAAATCTTCGATACTACATTTAATTTTTCATTATATGATGATTGCCAAGTCTAAGTCTGTTAGGTTGTCTGAAAAGAAATAGGGAAGATTTTCGGGATATAACTAGTCTTAAGTCCATCTATTGCTGGTTAGTCAGACCGTATTTAGAATACTCTTCAAATTGTTTGGGATTCCAACTCAGATTCGAAAGAGTACAATCAAATTTCACGAGATATGCTGTCCGTAAATTATATTTCCTCGAGGAACTTCCTAAATATGACATGATACATGTAAAATATTAGACTTGTTAACCTTAAATTTAAGACGTAAGGCAGCGTCAGCCATGTTCATCCGCCACATTATTAACTGCCGTGTAAATTCACCAGATTTACTTTTTTTCTCATGATCTCCCCCAAGATCTCTTCGATAAAACACTACACTAATACACTATTTCTTAATTCATCATCATCATCATCTTCTGCCCCGCATACTCCACTAAATGGGTCGCTGGGGTTAACCACGCACGACCCTTCCGTTGTAGGCTTCCAGCTTCGCTGGATGTGCCAGTCAGCCTGGTGGAGCCGTAAAACCCAGCATAACGGCGACATACAACGCCTTCAATATTCTTCGCAGGCCTCGACGAACATAGAGACAGATTCCAGATTCCTAGCAGGCGGTGCTATTGCGATTTCTGTCGTCAAACCATGGTGTCCTTACTCGACTGCGCTGTGCTCTTGTATTCGTACCTTGGCTACAACGAGCAAATGGTCCAAGTAGATGTGGGCCACTCGGACCGTTCTGGCATCAATTATAAAGGAGAAGTGCCTGACTTAACGTCAATCTGGTTGACGGTTGATTGTTCTGGGCCCCAACAAGTCCGTCTATGGTGAGGTCTGGGAACTATACAGAGGCTCCGCCCCGTGTTAAGCTCTACTCTAGCAAAGATGTCATATTTACGCATCTTTGCGTTGAAGTCTCCTAGAAGTAACTCAACGCACGAGAGCTCTCCCGGCAACTCGATCCTCCGCCATCGACTCTAACAGGAGCTATGCGCAAGCGGGCGAGTTTTTGAACTTGGTCCAACCATCTCGTCGTGAGTCTACCAAGCGGTCGCCTACCGGATGGAATCGCATTCAACGTCCGCCTCGGAAGTCGTGATGAAGGGGACATTCGTGCCACGTGACCAAACCAACGAAGCATAGCCCTTTCCGCTCGAAAAAGCAGCTCCTCAATGTTGAGTTCCTCTCGCACTGCCGTGTTTCTCTGCACGGAGAAATCTCATCTCAGCAGCTTGTATTCGCGATCTTATTCTTTCGGTCATTACCCAAACATCATGACTATAGGTGAGAGATGGAACGAATGCTGAGTTGAAAACCGCTAACTTGGCTGTGACACCAAGCTCGGCCTTCCTGATTACAGATCTACCAAGCCGTTTCAAGATTGACCCAGCTTGACCAATCCTACAGGAAAGCCCAGCACTATTCCCTCCACACACTATTCTTTAATTAATACTGTTCATTTGATGTAATCTGTGGGATGCAAAATCCGCAGATGATCCTTAGTCGCGCAGCAAAAATCTGCTGCGTAAAGCGATACTGAGAGTTAGCACTTAGAGAACGTAGTGTTTTGTGTGCCCTGGGATGGAAACAAAAAAAAAAAAAACGAAAAATACAGAGCTGTCTCATCGGCATCACATATGTGTTCTGGAGGAAGGAAGACGAGAGAGAATATGTCCCCTGGCGTAGCTTTGAAACTCTTCCAGGAAGTGCTTTACACTTTCTTGACTTGCATATTTTTAATATTCGCACTCCATGAAGTTCTCGAAACTTTTGGGCGGAAGGATGGGTGAAGAAGGGTGAAGACCCGTCACTGGCTTAAAAATAGCCCGTCACAAAAACTTAAATTGAGAATATTACTTCAACGGACTGTGAAAATGATTTACTTGATTTCTTGACTGAGTTTGAGACGTATCTTAAAACAATCCAAGAGGGAAGTTTCGATTTGAGGCATCACTGACGATCTTAGGGTTGCTGTGGATTTTGGAACCCCATACTTCTGCGATAGACCTAATCCTGAGTAGCCGCTTTCCAATTTTCTCCTTACATTCAAGGAAAAGCTGATAGATTGAAAGGAATTTTTGTTGCTTTACGCTTCGAAGGAGCGGTAGTCTTATAGTTGTACTCAAGGGGTAGACGAACTCCACACAGCACAAGGCACGAAGGAAAGAAACAAAATTAAACAAAAAAAAGCCAGAAAACAACAGAAAAAACGAACGAGAACCTGCGCGAGTCACGTACAATGGTCTGATCTGAAATAGCGCCATGTTAACCTTTTGTCTCCACCTCTTCCCTTTTCAAACCGTCAGACTTTGCAAGCAAACAAAAACAGAAACAATGAGGAAATAAAGAAAATCCAGATTTTCGAATAGCAAAAACTCGCTACGAGTTACATGTATTATTAATTCAACTATCGGGGTTCAGACTATCGAGATCCTACGTTAGGGAATGGGGCTGCTAGCGAAAACGAGCACACTTAGACCATGTTGGTCCGTGGTGATGCCCACAGACTACTACCACCGATCGACCACTCCAGTGCTAGTGCCGTCAATATGATCTCTGAAATGGTGACTGGCCCGGATTTGTAACCCATATCTGTGCCAATACAAAAACTTTAAAATGCCCCTTTTCTGGAAAAACTGCCAATGGGGTGGGGAACAACCTTGTTCTGGGGGCGACAACGAATGATCGTGTTTTGACAGCTTCAAGGCAGAGCGTAGTGGCGGCCGTGGCGTTGTGGGTTATAGCGTCGACCCCTACGCACCCTACGTTGCCTAGGTTCGATTCCCGGTACGAGCAAAATAATTTTCACGGCCCCGCCTACTGCGAGTCACTGACAATGCTCGAAGTCGGCATAAAACTGTACGTGAGAGAACTATAACACGGCCAACGCGAGCGGTAGCTGAGTGACTAGGCCCTGGGCCTCTACTGGCTGTAGCGCCCCACATCTCACTCAAACAATCGCAACTCTTCAAATTCACTCAGCATCCAAGGAGCAAGTTTTATCTGCCTCACTCTGCCCGCATTCATTAACACCGTTCCACACGTCTCCCCATTCGAAACCATGTCCCATCAAGCGAATGTGCGTCTGAAATAATAAAAGACGAAGGCAATATCCACTCATTCACAATTCCACCGAAAACCTATCAGCAACAACATGTCACCCTTAAACCATTTCCCACCCCTCTGCGCCACCTCCCCGACGAAATTTATTTATTTCGGCCAAAAATTCAATTCGCTATCGACAATCCACCGCACACACACGCACACACAAGCAGGGGATATGGAAGAGAGGCAATTTGCCAACGCATTTGATTTACCTAATGCACACACGTCAAGCTCGCTCTGACGAGTCCCCAACCAATTTCAAGTGGATTCTTGTCATCCCACCGAGGTACGCAGCGCGACCGACTCTCGCAGGCCGCCGTGCCCATTGCTCTAAGCAACTTCGGCCATAAGTGCGATACGATGTTCGTGTGGCGCTCGTCATCTTGTCGTTCCGTTATTTATGCTACACACAGTGATAATAAAACGCCGCTTCCACCCCCACACCGTCAGCAACGACACCTTGCTGAGATCAATATCAAGTCGATTTGTGCCGCATTTCGGGTGAGCCTGCGGAAAGCCCAAGCGGTGTTCGCTGAGGGCCAACAGACCGATGACATCGTGTATTACGACACCTAAATTGGTGCGGCACACACCGGTGCGGCGACGACAACACCAAAAATCGATTGTCTCTTGTTCCATCATCATCGCTTGGCCGTAAACCAACTTAACCAGCTCCAGTCACTGACATCTCATCTTCAACCGCCAACAAGCCAACCAGCCAACCAGCCAAGCAACCCAGCCAACTGACCGACACAGACGAACTTTCTCCATTACGCAATGGCAGAGCCGCAGAACATTTGGGATGAGGAGGCCGACCTTTGAAGTGCCATTCCCCAGTTCATTTCGGCCCACCGAATGTATCGTCTTCATGGGAGGCCATGGCCGAGGCGGACAGGACATCACCCTAAGCTCCACCTCGGCCAGCGTGTGCCCGGGCGTCCGGCGGCAGGGGGGCCTAAACTAACAATTTTATTCCAGGCGACACGTCGTCAATTGGCATACGTGCAATTACGGTTTCAGCATTTTCCCCAATGGCGTGTCGTCCTCTCGTATTTTTTACGACAGCCGACCGTAAGCATCCTTTTTTGCCGTTCCACCCTGTTCCGGCTTTTTATGTGACACCGAGAAGTGGGGTTATAGTGCATCTGGAGATTAAGTATTGCTCGTATAACCTTCGGTGCTTTTAGCATTGTGCTCCGATGTGAGTGGATAGGATAACGTCACGATTTCTCCTCGGCTGCTCTCGGTATCGTCCTTGTCCCCATCGCCATCGTCGTGCTCGTCCTCACTGTTGTTATCATCGCCATCATCATCATCGTCGGCGACTGTGCTCGGTGATGTGTAATACATCTCCCATCGATTTATTAGGTGAGCACTGCGATCCTGCATCGCGGCGTGTATATGGGGAATGCATTTATTGGTTATAACCTGTTTACTACCACGAGGTACTCGTAAATATTATATTGAATAGGGACCACCATGTTGGTGCTTCACGGATTTCATAACTTGGTAGTGGGTGGGGGGCTGGGTGAGAGATCCTCTTTCAAATATTAAAAGAACATTTTGCTGCGCACACTGGAGAGTCCCCAGACCGTACGCGGGTGCATCCTTCTCCGGCAGCTCGCTTCGTGTCCAGCATCCGAGAAGCGGACGGCGAATGTGCAGCGGGGCTGTTTGAGATTAAATTTCGATGGATGGGTGCTCGAGTTTCTTTGATGTCTTCGGGTAAATGTTTGAGGTTTTCATCCGACTAATACAAAAATGCTTGTGGTTTCTGTGCGAGCAGAAGCCATTCGATGCGACAATTGGATGATAAGATGTTTCAGCAAAAACATTTGAGACTAAGAAAAATGCAATTTTTACCAAGAGGCAACTCAGTCTCGCGTACCAAGCACTTCAGCTGAGTGGAGTGGGCCAACAAGGTACGGCGGTGAGGATTGTGCTTGCAGGGCACAGGATACTGTGTGTACGTCTAAAGACGGCCCAGTAGACAGATGCCGACTAGCAGCGAGCAGTGAATAGTCAACATTCATCACCATTCGATGACATGGTGCACACACGCGGTGAACTGTGAAGTTATGCTCAAGGACCTTAAAGCTGGCACCGGGTTCAGGCAAGAAGGACTTTCGTGTGATTTCTTAAATTTTAACTAGTCAGCCTAACTTTGACATACAGAGAGGACAATGACAGCGTGCTCCTAACGTCATGGTAGAGTCTTAAAAACGACTGAAGAACGATTCAAACCAGCTAGTGGTATATGCTTCCACCATCGATAACCATCGAAAGCGACACCTCTCAATGGACGGCTACCATTTTAAGGGTTCGTCTAACTTGTGCCGAACTCCTTCCACCTATTTGTGACGCGCTAGGGTCTGGAGTGAACATCGGCCTGAACCAACAAGTGTCTCCAGATAGCTCGATCTCAGGCTAGCTGCCTCCAGTTTCGCACATTGATCGTGGGTCGTCGTGTCGTTGAGGGTATGCGCGTCGACTTCGGTTGGATCGGATCGACGCGGTTAGATTCCCGACAGGCCAAATAATTCTCAAGACTCACCGGAGTCTGTTCGGACGGTTCGGAGTCGTCATAAAACTGCAGTCCGCTCCACTCGTGATGGGCCACTTGAACCCATCTAAAACCGTTTCGAAAGACAATTTCTAATCCACAGAAGATGAGGTTCATCGATACCATGGATTCATCAAAACCCTGTCAAATGCCCTTGAAAAGCGCAACGATCTTGCTTTCGCCTGCCTTGTACAAATATTGGTTCCACTTTTCGGTGAGATAAGCTGTCAGGTCACCAGTGGACCTGTTGCTACGGAAACCGTCCTGCCGGTCATTAAAGAAGCTTCAACATGTTTCATGACCTGACGATTTATCAGCGCTTCCATGACCTTAGAAGGAAGGGACCTAAGTGCTAGGGATCAGTACGAGGTGGGTGACGAAAAGTCGCCGTTTTCGGGACGTGTCTGGACAAATGCTGTCTTTCATCTGCTCGGCAAGAGACCTGAGGAGTATGGTAGATGGAAAAGCAGATGAACGCCTCTGAGAGTTGCTGTGCCTCTGGCTATGTGTACGTGTCCATCAATGTGTATTAAGCTTCGTGGATCAACATCAGATTGACACTCATGGAGAAGTCTGGAAATTGTTCTCTGGTGAGCCGGTAGCTGTGCCCGCAGCTTGAGGTTTTCCAATTTTAAATTGACTTGCAATTTCCGGATGTATGTCCGGTTTGTCCGCCTGAGAGAGTGTCCGTAATAGGAGCTGTCTCTGTGGTTCCTAGAACTATGTCCACTGTCGGAACTAGTTCAAATCATTCCGAACGCTTTATTTAAACATGTCTCATAGTTCCGACATGTGCGTGGCGGATTTTAAGCGCACATAAACATTTGTATGCATACATTTAGTTCAGCAATGAACGATCGTTGTGGTTTTTATGTGTGTAGGTATGTTCGTAGTTCCTTTATCCACAAATTTTGATGTCAGGATTATCCACGCATACTCCATGCATACAAACCAAACTCTCCTGTATACCAAACAAGTCACAGGGAACTAAAATACTCCGCGAATATATTTGTGGGAACATTTTCAAAGCCGACATCAACGCCGACATGTCCATGGACCTACATAGTTCCTTGGACGATTTTAACTAATGGAACTACATAGTTTTGTGCAGTAGTATAGTAGTAGTTTTCCATGCGTCACATGTGCTCAAACGAAATGTTTCATTAAAAAATCGTCGTATTATCAATTTTGCTATGACCGTGTCCCATAAATTTAACTGAATTTGCTGAGCGAGTGAAGTGATGAGTGACTAAGTGCAGTATCAAGGGTTGAAGTCTAGAGATAGTCTTGAGAAAACGACCTCCTTGCTCGCACTTTGAATTTCACTGGGCATGATGGTGGCCATTTAGCAAAGAACGCTCCCCCAAGTTGGCTGCCTTAAAACAACCTCCTTTCCTCTAAATGTACCATTCAATCTGGTGTATAAGCTGTTGCTCTGGTAGAAGTCCAGGTAGAAGTGATACGATCAAAAGTTTGGTATTGACTGGTTTCATATTAACTTTAAGACTGGCTTCTGTAGTCTTCCTTGCTTTCTTCGGGTGGCACCAGTTGCCTTGACTAGAGAATCTATTGTTTCGGGAATTTGTGTAAACGAGAGGCAGTTTAAACATTAGCATTCTTCTAAAATTATTGAACGGTTGAATATGCAGAATAAGACTGAATATGTTTCATTCATCAGTCAGATTTGGGGAGAGTCCGCAGTGGAGCATGTCTCCTTCCTGCTCTGGAGGGTTGTGTAGGTGTAAGGTGGAGTTGTTTAGTTCCGGAACTGTATACATTAAGAGCTTCCATAGGCCCGGCTAAGGCAGTTGTCCGTCAATGGGAAAGGCAGCATTTCAATTAAACATAATATTTTTTTTAGAATAACAAAAATTAAATTATTTCCGCAGTAATTCAACATTTTACAGAAAAAAACTGAGTGTCATTTCATCTAACCCCTCTGAACCTTCTTCGTCCTCTTCAGAGTTGCTGCCAATGTCGATGTTGTCTTGAACTTGTGCTACTGCCTATGTGTACGTGTCCATCAATGTTTAAGAAGCTTCGTGGATCAACATCAGATTGACACTCATGGAGAAGTCTGGAAGTTGTTCTCCTCATAGGGGACCCATTCGGGTCAGCGGATTTGCGCAAAAACACTTTCCCTTTGAAGGGTTAAGTTACAGTGATGTAGGGATCTTTGGTGTATCAGCAACTGAGGTTTCGCATTTAGTGACAAAGCAAAAGCTCGAAGCTAGTCCGCGGAGCATGCAGAGGCAACATTAAGTGCGCGTATAGGTGGACGGCCAGGATCACGTTCAATCACGGCCATTGTTTTTTCTGTAAACTTTTCCTTCGGAAATGGCAATTGCTCACAACTACATGAGTACAAGATCCAAGACCAAATCTTCACACTACAGCAGATCCTGGAAAAGACTCAAGATCGACATCCACCTCCTATTCGTCGATTTCAATTCCGCATGTGCCAGCGTACGTGGAGAGCGTAGAGCTATACAGCGCCAAGTCCAGTTTGGACATTCCTGCCAAATTCGTCCGGTTGTGTAGGATGACGATGGAGAACTCTCGCTGCTCCATCCAGGTCGGTAACGAACTCACCGAGACCTTCAATGTCAAAAAATGTTCAAGACAAGGCGGCACGCTGTCATGTGATTTCTCAAAGGCGTGCGAAACTCAAATATCAACACCAGAGAAACGGTCTTCCAAAAGTTCGTTCAAATGCTTGCTTACACGGAAAACATTGACGTTATTGGACGAACACAGCGAGCAGTCAATGAGGCGTTTGCTGACATTCAAGTGGAAGCGGCTAAGCGGAAGGAAGCACAACATCGACGTCTCTAACCTAGCCTCATAATGGGCAGCAGTAAAGTTGAGGTAGTCGAGAACTTCGTCTATTTTGGCTCTGCAGTCGACAGGGACAATGACACCAGTACCGAGATCAAGCGCAGAATTACTCTAGGCATTCGAATAACAGAGCCATCTCTCGAAACACCAAGCTGACTTCATTCAACACTCTGATCATCCCTGTTCTGCTCTATGACGCAGAGACATGGACGCTATTGAAAGCGGATGAAGAAGCTCTTGGTCGTTTTGAGAGAAAAGTTCTGCGTGCGACCTTTGGTCCTGTTTGCGTTGATGGCGTCTGAAGGAGAAGATTCAGGGCTCTACAGCGGCACGCACCTCTTTAAGAGTCTTCGGATCCAACTCCTAAGATGCCTAGGTCGATGGACATCACAACTCTCATCCGAAGAGTCTCCGATTTCGATTCGCCATTGGGACAACGCAAGGGAGGACGTCCTGGAGAAGGACCTCCACCAACTGGGTGTGCGCAACTGGAGAAAGATTGTGCCGGCTGGAGAGGATTCTTGGTTGATGCCCATGTCCACCCCCGGAAGCAGAGCAAATGCCTTGTACCCTGTATCCATCCATTCGTTTAATTTTTTGAAAGAATTTCTGCTTCCAATCCTACCGTCCTTAAACTTTTTACTACTCAATCAATTGCCTACCCATGTCGACAACGTGTGAACAATGCGTCTACTCCCGCACAGAGTCCGACACACTCCAGCCAATCTGCGAAATAGCACGCAATCGCCTTTGGCATTTAGTGGCTCATAATGGCGAACGCAATCGTCCATAACGATCCCGTCCACCTCTCAGTGTTGGGCAAACTGCCTCGAATGACTGCACTCACACATCATCGTCACATCGTTTCAGGCGTCTACAGGTAAATCCCCTTTCGCCGCCGCAACACTTCAACTCCCACAAAGGTTCCCTCGGCGGACCTAATACCCTCCCCGGTGCCATGCTCAGTCTATCACCACAAGCAAGCCCCGTCCGTGTTGAGTGAGTAGTCTCTAGACCATTCGCATTCCTGGCCATCGCTCGCACATAAAACAATCATAACATCTCTGCTTGGTGGACTACCTCAAGGACACGCGGTCGTAAAGGAGCCAACGAACCACGAAAGAGGCACCCAACAGCGCTCTTAAACAAGCAATTCAGACCATAAACCAATTCAATGCTAGTTGTGTACCATTTACACACCACTCCCGGTCCTGGGCACGAAACAAAAAACCGACCACCGCACCGCACACACACAGCAACGCGCCCAGAAATTAATTGCCAACGATTCCCTAAGCGATACCTATTTGAAGTCATGCCTTACAGGGGGACGCTGCCTTTGAATCTGGACCCAGCGTCTGAATCGCACATCGGCCTCGTGCATGCATGCGCCCATTGAAGCAGTGCATGCAGGTTATGTGTGTAGTCCTGGAACGTCTCGAGCGCAATTAATAAAATTTTAATTGAACGCTAAATTGCCGGAGCAACTGTCGGGACTAAATCAAGGGCCGACGCGATACCAAGATACAGAAATAGAAAAGTGTCTTTCTAAGCACAAAAAACTACTGTTCGGCCACCGAATAGAGGGAAAGGAATGAAATGCAATTAACTAGCCGCCGGGGACGTTGCTTTGATGCGCCCGCCAATCGGACGTGCATCCAGTCAGGTCGAAGCGTCCTAATTGCCTGCGATCGCTGTCGACCTGGGGAGCCGGTGAGACGGTGAGCCGGGGAGCTGGGGACCTGGGGAGCCTGGGAGGGATTGAGAAGGATAAGGTTTTCCGAAGGAGATACCTATCTGCAGTCGTATCTATTTATTGTTACCCCTCTGGTGCGGCCCCGTAATTGGTTGTTATCTTGGAGTCGGTGCAGTGTTTTACTCGTGTTCCATCGGCAGATCTCACAAAGGCGAGGCGGTGGGCGGAGGGCAATCGTCCTGGGGATTAATTCATTGCGCCTGGGTGGATTGGGTGATTTAAAGATTTCACGTCAGGATAATTAGTCTGCAAAGCCACCGCAAGGAACAGCAAAAAAATGACACACAACTGGAAACCAAGTCAAACAATTCACCAGAGAGTCAACAGCATGCTGCGCTGTGCTCTCCTTGTTCGCCCAAAGGAGAGTGGAGAGCTATAAAAAGTGGAACATTCGACGTACAGCAGCAGCAGCTGAAGGATAACGACGGCGACGACGGCAACGACAAAGGCTGGATGCATGTCACAGTGGTGCGGTGTGGAGGAAAATCCAGCATGATTTGTGTGTGGTGCGACGACAAGGCGGAGGGTGTCGCACGGACGAAGCAGAAGTTGGTGGTGATGCGTTTTTGGTTCACTGACTCTATTTGACTGATTGTCGTATGATGTCGACCAGGAGTGAGGTCAGTGCCGAGGCGAGGCTTTGTGGCCGATGGAGTTGCTGAGAAGAAGCACTGACCATCGCACCGAATCGAGAAGCCCACATCCTTGGCCATTAAACGACGACCCACAAAGTCTCCTGTTCACAACTAATTTACAACTTCAACCGCAACAAACCGCCCCCACGTCATTTCCTGAAGGCATTCAAGTGCTCCGAAAATGAGAGTAATTTTCGGAATCAGGAAATACATGCTCTTTCTGGGTACTCTAACTAAACGCAACGTCAATGGACCGTCTTCACCAAAGGCGCGCAGTGAATACCTACCTTCGCAGAGACTCCACAGCACTGTTGAAAGGAGGAATGCAAAATGACAAACGGAATTTCAAGTAGAAAGGCGCTTGCTTGCTTCCACAAGCATCAACTGCAACAATTGCCGGTTGGTCTTCAGTTACTGCGAAGGAGCGGAACAAGGAAAAATGTTTATTTCAGTTTTTAGTGCGGAAAGGTAGTGCACACGAAGACATTCCACCCATCCAACGGAGAGAATTTGCAATTCTTTTACAACTGCATGCATCCTGTGTGGAGGCATCCAAACGACTCTAATGAAATGTGTTCTAGCAAGCGCCCAGCCCAGGCACGGCATGCAGCTGAGAAGGAACGAGCTGAAAGCATAAAACTATGTCAACGCGCTTTTGTGTCGTTTCTGTGAAATCTCAATTCTCCTCCCTTTGTCCGCGTTCCTCAAGCGTAATCCACAATTACACCACCACTCATCCAGTCCGTCCCCACTGACACCGTCAACAATGCTTGAGATACACCGCACAACCCTTTGTGGGTGGCTGCTGCGCTACTTAAACCCCCCAGAAATAGACGCGGAGCGGGCGATGGAGATGGGATGATGTGCCTCATCGTTCAGTGTTGACGATGGAGTTGTTCCTTGAACGTACTGACATTCGAGCGCCTCTCCGGGCTGTGACTTGTCATGACCTTGACGTGTCAATGCCTTCGCAATGCGATTTGTCCAGGGGCTGGTAGGTGTCTCGATTGCCTGCCCCCTTTTGCAATCGCAGTTCGTTTGATCTCTCGGTTCAGCTTGCAGCGTTTTATCGGTTGACATCTGCCATGTGTCACCCAGAGTTGGCAATTGTGCCCTCATTTGCGCTTGTTGTCGTCGAGGTGAACGACGTGCCATAAGCCAAGTGCTGATGCCCAAGAAAGCCGACTGAATGTCAAGACCACCGTGCTGTTCAAGGGAAAATTCGGTTCCAAATACGTGTGGAGAACCGGGAAAGTGGTTGCTGGCATTTATGGTGAGTTAATTACACGAAGCCGTGAATGCGTGAACAAGTGAAATTTGTTGGCGAAACCGGTGCATTTGGCAAGATGACAATTGGACGGCTGGAGAAGAGTTGGAGATCTGGACGCGGAGGTTCGCAGAAAACATGACGCTGAATAGTGGAAAGTGAGGCACAGCTGTTACTAGTTGGCAAGGGTGGCGAGACATTCGACAAGAAGTGGACGTGATGGCGCCGCAATGATCGTGAATTGTGACGTGATTACAACTTCGCGTGGTTCAACAGAAGATTGCTGGCCATGGTGCTGCTCTCTTTCCCACGTCCGACAAGAGAAAAACCAGCGAAAATGCTCACGACGATAAATTTGCCATGGAACGGATCTAGGGCCAAATTTTGACAGCAACAAAAGAGCTTCAAGTCACAATTTAGGAACAACGGTTTTGGAAAAAAGTTCGGTTTGAGACCGCGCATGAAGAGATGGGAGAGACGGATCCTGCATTGAGACCCAAATTTGGAAATCACTCGATTTTGGTGAAAAAATCTTGTTGAAGGGCATGTGTTTACAATTGAGACGGGACATTTTTGTGAATTTTGCAAGAATTCGACACAACCACACATTTCACATTCAATAACCGGCCTCTTTCTTTCACTAACCCTCATCGAGGTGAGTCCTGTACCCACTCCTGGAAATAATAACATCAAAATTATTGCATCCACGCTGATCCTTCGTGTTTTCATTCCACTCTACGAGTAAGGACCGGCTGAAGCCGGTTGAAAAGACGTCAGTTTTGTCGAATTATTTAACAATTTGTGTCTCCCTATCTTTTCATTATTCTTCCAGACCCTTTCCTCATCAAGAGCATCGCCAAAGTCGCCCACAGCGCATACAGTGAAGTACTAGTCGCCGACGGCACGCAAATTTATATCAAGTCGCACTCGGCGCAAATGTTGAGAGTCGTCTTTGATCGAAAATTCCAACGAGGGTCCGCAAAACTTCGACAGGCTTGTTTGCCACTTTCCTCAGATTTCAATCATTAATGAAGAAGATCTGAAGTGAAGACGTCGGAATCAAAAGAGTTTGAAAAGAGCGAGAGAAAGAGAAGAACTAAGTGCGTGCATGTAGAGGATCGATACACACATCTTGATCAAATAGAGAAGCTTCCATTCTTGTTTTAATGGGAGACAAAAAGGGTCTGGAACAATAATGAAAAAAGGGGGAGACACAAGCTGTTAAATAATTCGACAAAACTGACGCCTTTTGGTTGGATCAACGACTTCTGCAAGAGCTGCAGAGACGAGAAAGATTAAAGAACTATTGTCCACCTTCCCTGGACTTGCAGCGCCCTCTCCTGTCAGAGGAGAAGTCACCTAGCCATGTCAGCCAATCAGACAATATTGGTAACACCACGCATTCTTAAGTGGGAATGCAGCTTGAAGCCAAAATTGAAGTGGAAACATTCTAATGCAAACGAGTACAGAAGCAATTTGGATCGCAATTTGAACAATGAACAGCTGAACATGAGTGAGATTGAAAATTTAGTAAAAAAATCCTATCCTACAAACAGGCAAAGTTTTAAAAAGATATTGATGTATAAAGAGAAATGGTTCGATAAAGAGTGTGAAATAGCTAGACAAAAATCATTTGGATGGCTTAAGGTGTTTCGCATATATGGTAATAGTATTTTTAAAGATCTTTATAATAAAACCAACATGGCATTTAAAAGGTTGTGTGAAGTAAAAAAGAAACAGAGGCTCTTTCACTTACATGTTGTAGGAATACAAAAGAATTTTGTGCGGCGATTAACAAATTCAATGGTAAAGTGCCACGAATAAGTGTTGAGATAAATGCACACTCCTTCAGGAACCATTTTCAAAGCTTACTTAATCCGATGAGCAGCTCGTTGCCGACTTACTATTCGGTTCATTTAAATCAAAACGAATTACTTGACACACCATTCTCCAGTGTTGAAGTTCATTCTGTCCTGAGTAATCTAAGTGATCATAAATCGTCAGGTCCTGATGGGGTTCCTATAGAACTATTTAAATACGCTACAGATGAACTCAAGGACAAATTGACATCAACATTTAATGAAATATTGAACGCAGGAATTATACCACCACAACTTAAAGAAACAATAATATTCCCCATACATAAAAAGGAAAATATAACCGACCCGGCCAATTACCGAGGGTAACCGCGCAGCAGTTTGGTGTGGGTCAGATGTTTCAGAATGGTTTGAGACCAATATGGGAGTAAGACAAGGATGCCCTTTAAGCCCTCAACTATTTTCATTGTATATCAATGACTTAACGGACTTTCTACCAGGCGGAATCGAGTTTGCTGGGGTGACAATAAAAACGCTTCTGTTTGCTGATGATGTGATTTTACTAGCGAATTCAGCCGAAATGCTGCAACTGATGATAAACCGTCTCTATATGTATTGTCTAAGGTGGAACTTAACGGTTACCCTATTAAAATCAAAAGTGATGATTTTCAAACAGGGAGGTGGTAGACTGTGTCGAAATGAAAGTTGGCACTACAACGGGGAACCAATTGAAGTGGTGAAAAAGTACAAATACCTTGGGGTGACAATCACTAATAACCTTAACATGGATTTTCACTTGAAGGACAAACTTATTAAGGCGAAAAGTGCTATATGTGCTACCTGGAAAAGGTGTTTCTCAAATAGACTGGTTGATCATAGTGTTAAATATAAAGTCTTCGTTGGTGTTGCAGAATCGGTATTGATGTACGCAGCTCAATCTTGGGGACATACGCAATATGAGACTGTAGAACAACTTCTAAGATATTACATCAAACGAACCTTTGGTTTACCAAGAACGACGCCTAACTATATGATAATGATAGAAACAGGAATATCGCCATTATTCGTCAAGACACTGAAGCTGCATATTGATTATATATTGAAAGTTCTTGAGAAGCCTGATGAAAGACTGCCAAAAATTGTCGCTATGAAAACCATACAAAAAAGAAATCTTTGGTTTAGGAAACTGGAAGAGCTTGCAGGTTACTGTGGGATGCAATTCCATTTCACGACGACTAACCCCAGGTTATTAAAAGTTATGCTCTACGAACTTATCTCCAAAGACGAACAATATAGAAAAGATTGTATTAATACGGCTACATCCTCCATACATCGATCAACATACAGTTGCCTCAACCATAATTTATGTGAACGAAATTATTTCAATAACAGTAACAGTCAAGAACTCATATCTACCATTTTCAAGATGAGAGGAGAACTCGTTAATTTAAATTATATCCCACATCGTCCCGACTTGCCGATATACTGCAGTCTTTGCAACCTATCAGAGAGAGAAGATATTGTGCATTTTATTGGTAGATGTCCAATCCTTAAGGAATTGCGCAGATTTTATCTAGGCAGTGAAATTAAATCAGTATCTGAGGTCAGAGACCTTTTAAATTGCGATTGTGATATAAAACTACTTTTAAACTATTATAAAAAGTCGACCAACAAAAAAAAAAAATATTATAAACGAAGAGTTTTGAAATTCATAAGCGAAAGCTACATATGTGTATACATGTATATTAACTTGTTATATGTACCTTATAATTATTCGATAACAAACTTATTTCTTTTTTGATTATTATATTAATGTCAATCAGGCATACGGCAAAAGCCATGCTCGTACGATTTATGTAAGAAAAACAAAACCACAACTTGTAATGATGAATAGGTACAATAAATCTATCTCTATCTAAAAAAAAAAAAAAAAATGCAGCTTGCTGGTCGTCAGGCACTTCCACTTTACCCATCTTACGAAGCGAAATCGCCGACGAAGGGGTTCATCCCCCGTGCATATCGAAGACAGATCTCCATGCGGTCTTCGAAGTCAGTGGGAGTCGATGTGATCTTGAACATTGGGTTAAGACATCTCCCCCTGGAAGTGTGGAGACACACACAATCCTGTTTAACAATGCTTTATGCACATTATCCAGAGCATTGGAAAACTGCGATTGTGCAACCTCTATCGAAGCGAGGAAAAGATTCTTCGAATCCCTGCAACCTCCGGTCAATTAGTCTCCTTCCGAACATGAGCAAAGTATTCGAGAAGGTGATTAATAGAGCTCTGATCAACTGGACTAAGGACAAAAATATAATTCCGGATAACCAAGCCGGTTTCATTGCGGGGCATGACACCATTCATGCCGCGTCGAAACTGGTGTAGGATTTCCAATGGAACAAGACCAGAAACAATGTACGGGCGCCTGCCTGATTGACCTAGAGAAGGCATTGACACCGTATTGTTAGACGGTCTTTTTCGCAAGCTCAATCGGCTAGGCATTAGCAAACCACTGCTGTACCTACTGTGTAGCATGCTAACCGGCAGACGGTTCGTCGTCAAGAATGGCAACGTAGCCGCCTCAGGTACTTTTGATGTAGAAAATGGTCTCATCCTGTTCAACGTTTACTTGAGCGATCTGATGAGCTCTCTTCCTCACGTAATTGCGTACGCCGACGACGTGATCGTGTACAGATCAGGCAAGAAGATCGAGGACATCACTACTTTCGACTTCGATTCATTCATGAGAGATTGCGATGACTGGAAGTTGGAAAATCAAATTTCAGAAGTCGGCAACCATACTGTTCAGGACGCCGTTGTATAAGGCCTCGGCGGATACGAAAAATAATTGGCAACAGTTCTCAATTGTAGGACGAAGCGGGCAACCACTGGCGCAAAGGACTGTAGTCAGATACCTGGGGGTCTGGCTAGACCAGTATCTATATTTTAACAAACATGTAGATGCTGCTCTGGCAAGGGCCCGAGGAGCTTTCGCCCTTACAAAGGGGCTGTTTTTCAACAGCCAACTCGAAGCGAGGGTGAAGGTAATCTGCTACATCCGGTCAATGCTCACCTATGGCTGTCCCGTGTGGTTCATTGTGAGTGCAAGCTTGATGGAAAAGATTCGGTTGTTCGAGAGGGCTTGCCATCGCCTTTATAGAACTCCAGAGTCCCAATGCAGAAAATTCTACCCCATTGAAATTTTATACAACAGGGCAAACCTGAGTAGAGTAGACAAGTTTTTGGTGAAGTCGATTCGAGGTCATACTGCCAGAGCGGTGCACTCGGTCAATAACTTGATCTCGCTGGCTTACAACCCCAATTCATTATAACACGGAAGGGTGCGCCACAACGGTTTAGTCCCCCGGGTTTAGTTTCCCCATTTACACAAGAACGGACTGTTACAAGATATAATTGCGGTACCGCTCATCTTCCATATCGCGCGTTCAGCTGTGGACGGGCGACTCAACTACGAGAGTTCCGTCGCACAACGAGCTGAGGAGGGTCTCCTCAGGATCAGTATGGCGGTATCAAGGCGGGATGTTCGGGATGTTGCAATGCAACACCGAAAATTCTGGTGGCTGGGGAGAGAGGGAACTCTCTCGTCGAACCCTTTAGGCACGGGATAGAAAGGATAGTACGCGTCCCCGAAAGGGGATCACGGTCACTGTCTTGCAGCAAATGAGATGCAAATCTATGAGCTGTAAGCTATGGCCGACCTACATAGCATTTTTGATATTCTGCTCTGATGTGAACCGTATTTCAGTGAGGGCGTTCTGCATCGACCGGAACTAATGGTAGTCAGAAGGGACAAGGTCTGGGCTATAAGGCGGGTGGGGTAAAACTTCCCATCCACAGTTTTCCAAATAGTTCTTAACCGGAATAGCAACGTGGGGCCGAGCATGGTGGAAAATGATTGCCTCGTGTCTGGTCGCATATTCCACTCGTTTTTCGGCCACTGCTCTCTTCAAACGGATTAATTGTGTTCGGTAGCGTTGTCTGTTGATGGTTTCACCCCGTTTTAGCAGCTCATTATACAACACACCCTTCTGATCCCACCAAATTCAGAGCATTACCTCCGCGCCAAGGGTATTCGACTTTGCCGTTGATTTGGCTGGGTGGTGTGTGTCGTGTCCCCGCAAAAACACTTTTTGAGGCAAATAGTTCGACATAATTGAGTGAAAACATTTTTTTGTTATTTACGCTTCAAATGAATGACATACACTGAAGTGACGCACAATGACAGTAGCTTTCCAACGCATGTTCCAATGGAATAATACAAGTCACGCCATCTCTAGGCAAACCGCACGAAGTTATAGACCCAATAGTTTAGCTTAAGTTTGTTTAAGTTATTTTTAGGGTAGTGTGTAGGTTAGTATTTAGGATTTACATAAAAAAGTGAAGTTATTAAGTTTTTTTCAACAATTGTTCTTAATATTTACAAGTACAGTTAAGAGTATTAGTCTTTAAGCATATGAATTTTTAGTTTAAGGCCGAAAGACATTGGGTAGGATTAAGCTTAGCTTGGAGTGCCCGCGAAGGGCCAGTACGTAAACTAGTTTCAAGCATTTTTGTGTAGTACGTACTTTGGTGAGAATATCAAAATAAAAATTAATCAAAAAAAAAAACGGACTTTGCTCGGACCTGGTGGCAGGTTTTCAGTGCTGATGTGAGCGCTGATGATGTAGCCTCCTCATCACAGAGGCGCCTACAACAGTAGGCAGCAGCCTGGCAGGACAATGGACCAGATTGGAACACAGTGACTGGTCCAAACTTCAAGCGAAATTCTGTCTTACCTGTAAATAGAAAAAAAGAAATAAATTAGTATTATGTTAAGACAAAGGCATTATATGGGTGGCGCTACAGCCCGTAGGTCCTAGCTTATCAGCAACCCCTAGTGTTGTGCGTGTTTTTGTTTTTCTCTCACGAGTGGGAGGGCCCTACAACTATATACCAACTCCGAACGGCAAATTTTGACGCATTATTTTAATGAAAAGAACAAAGATAACAAATATTTAAAAAAACAGGTCATGGATGGGGAGAGAGAGAGAGAGAGCGAACAAGAACGTTCATTTTCTGCGGCTCACGGAAGTGCGTTTGGATTTTAAGTACATTTCATACTTGAAATAAAACCCAACGAAATAAAGTTAAAAATGAGCCTTATTTCATTTTAAATCTGGAAAAAAATCCGGGTGGCCGCTTTAGAAAACGAAATCACGGCCAATTTGTCTTTATTTTCGATGTTTTCTCCTATTCATCAATTACGGATCCTTCGTACGGATACAAATCGTTACAATCCGTTAAGCCTGACAGTTGCTGACATACCCTTAGCTGAGCGGCGAAGTCCCGTGAGAGGGATCAAGCCTTGCGGAGAAAGGGTTAAAATCCTGTCAGCGAGCGAAGCGAGCCTGAGCATGGGATGAAGTCAGCCTTGTTTCGATTTGGAAATGGATGTGCCCATATTTTTATTTTCAAATCGAAATAAGGCTACATTTTATTTGATAAATCACAACCGTGTCTGGGTCACTATAGGATTCGGGGTAGGGTAGGTAGGTTGGAAAGGGGGCTGTTAGTGAATTCACCACTCAAGTGATGCCGTGCCGTTAATTTAATCCCAACGGCAAATGGTGACTGGACCAGATTTGAAAACCAGATAAAAGCGTATTGACTTTGCTTTCACTGGGATTCGAACCGTGGACCCCACTAAGCAAGGGCAGGCACTTAACCAGGATTGGGGTAGGTGCGAGGTCCTGTGCATTCGAGGTTTCACGTATTCTTTACACACACTTGGGGTCTTATTTCATACTTATCTCATTTTCTATTTCACAGTGAAATTAGTCCCGGATTTTGGGGCCAATTTCGGCTTCTGTCTTTCCCAAATATTAGATAAAACTTCAACTGCATACCCCGACAACTATATGGCCAGTGACGGGATTAAACACTTTATGGGTTCTGATGAATTAGATTCAATCATGAAATGCATGAGCTCTACAGCGAAATGAGTGCAGCCAAGCGTGTACTAACAACACTGCTCCCGCCCGCAGAATTTTGAACTCCGCGCCAGTGGGACAACTCAATAGAGAATGCCCAGGACACCGATTACACACAACTGAAGAATGACCTTAGCCAACTTGGCGTCCGTAATTAGAGGCAACTGGTTTAAGACCGTGCCAACTCTAGAGGCTTGTGGGTTGAAGACCAATCAACCATCAGAAAGAGAAGAAGAAAAACACATTTCTATCTAGGAAAACTAAACAACAAACTTCTGATGTCTTAAAATGACTAAAAGATAACGATGAACTTAGATTTGATAAATCGGTACTCATGATAAGAAGAGGCTTCAAAGCTCCGTCGAATACTCTAGTCGGAGACACGTTTAATCTTTTGGTTCGATGGGCGATCATCCAAATTGTCGATGCACTCTAAATAATAACATTTCTCGAAACCTCGAAACCCCTTGAACGATCGTGTGTTGTAGCTTTCCACTCATTCATTGCCCTCCGTGGGAGGACTTCCGCATCGGATTAACAGCAACCGGTGATATCGTCTTCTCCCGAATGAAGAGGACCCAAACTAGAGACCTGTTCTACTCTAATCTCCTCGGTAGGCTTCTCAGCCTACTCGGTAGGCTTCTCTCTTCAAGGACATTTTGTCAGAATGTGGGAAAATAACAAACTCAGAAAATATGTCAAAATCTTGACTCTGATCTTGATTGGACAAATCCACTCTAAACTACGAAGTTTGTGCTCCTGACCTGAGCACAATTATTGAAACCAGAATGAGGTGGTGTCACGAAAATGAAAGTAGCCGAGTCAGGGATCAAATGACCACTGCAATAACCCTAATCAAGCAACATTTTCAACCACCGATTTCTTTATGTTTCCATGTAGAAAGTGACTAGCAAGACGCCGCCGAATCAAACGAGGTTAGTGGACGGATCATCAATTCGCAAATCAATTCATTAAAATGTTCCACCACACCACGCCACCAAACGGTGGCCATCATTAGATTTGCTGACAAACCTGAACGCCGATGATGATGGATTGATTTTCCATACAGAAGAAAGCCGGTTAGTGGGGGCAATGCAACTTTCAAATGACCACTAGATCGCGTTTGCTGTTAGTTTGTGTTGCAGAAGCGTCACTGGTCTCCCTGCATTGTCATGCAAAATATGGATAAGACCTGGGTAAATGATGTGGTTTTGTTTATTTTCTTTTGTATTGCGCAAATCCGACACAGTTGTTCGCCGTACATGGAACAGGTGAGTGCCACGAACACAACTTGACGGTGTCTGCTCGAAACGGGAAAGTTGTTACACCGAGCGGTGGTTGCACCAACACGAGTCTCCGCCGTCGCTGGCTTTTCAACAATTGACCACAGTAGCCTACTTAGTACTTTTCCTCCATTGATGATCAACCATAGTTCAAGCATTTATTTTCATTCCACCGAGTCATTTAGAAAGGACAGAGAGTCTACTTTAGTCACATAAAGCTTCTCAAACTCAAGGCCATCCAGAATCAGCATAAAGCTGTAAACGGCCTCCTCGTTAGATAGATACGTCACCCATATCTCGATTCATTGGAGAAGTCGCACCGATATCCGACTCGGGATGTTGGTCCATCATAGCGAAGAAATCCTTACACAGCAGTACGGAGTGACAAGTTAAGGACGGTAGAAAAAAATTAAATATAACAGCACATTCACGACTTCGCCTACACACTATCATTTTTGAAATGATGCTCCCAGACTGTCAGTTCTCATCATTTCATTCCATACACTGTCATTCCAGCAAAGACATTTTTTCGAAAGTTTTGTCTTTTTACCGAAGACAAAAGTAGGCCACACACTGTCATTTTTGAAATGACACTCCTAGACTGTCATTTCTCATCATTTCATTCTATACACTGTCATTCCATTAATGCAATTTTTTTGTCTTGTTACCCTAGACTTTAGTAGGCTAGACAATATCATTTTTGAAATGACATTCCTAGACTGTCAGTTCTCATCATTTCACTCCATACACTGTCATTCCAGGAATGACATTTTTTCGAAAGTTTTGTCTTTTTACCGAAGACAAAAGTAGGCCACACACTGTCATTTTTGAAATGACACTCCCAGATTATCATTTCTCATCATTTCATTCCATACACTGTCATTCCAGCAAAGACATTTTTTCGAAAGTTTTGTCTTTTTACCGAAGACAAAAGTAGGCCACACACTGTCATTTTTGAAATGACACTCCCAGACTGTCATTTCTCATCATTTCATTCCATACACTGTCATTCCAGCAATGACATTTTTTCGTAAGTTTTGTATTGTTACCCTAGACTCTAGTAGGCTAGACAATATCTTTTTTGAAATGACATTCCTATGCTGTCGGTTCTCATCATTTCACTCCATACACTGCCATTCCAGGAATGACATTTTTTCGAAAGTTTTGTCTTGTTACCGTAGACAAAAGTAGATAAGGCATGTTTTCTCACACATTTTCAAACATTAAGTCATTTCCTAGCCATCATTCTCCGTCATTCCTGGGAAATCCGAGAATAGTAATTTTTCATTCCAAGCATACACCCTGTCATTTTGCATTCATTCCAATATAAATGTATTTTTAAAAATGAGGCGAGATATGAAGCTGGCCTAAGGACTTAACGTTGTCTCAGGGAAGTTTATCGAGTGGTGTCATATCAAGTCGCATGATCGTTTAATTGATGAACGCTCGCCGTGAGATGACTCAGACGCTGACAAGCTCCAGAGTTGCGTCGAATGTATGGCATGTAGAGCCGTCTTGTTGGACCGAAAGCTCGGATATAGGATGAGTCGAGCTCTGCTCTGGTCACAGAAAGTCGGTTCACATTGATGTACACCTGTGACCATTGACGGTAACGGTGTCTCCATTTCGATTTCAAAAGAAACAAAGATCAAACGATGCCGCCGTGCCATAAACCGACATTGGTGCTTTGGTGTGATTCAGCTTGTTGACAAGCCGCTGAGCCAAAAAATAGGCTTCGTCCGTTTTTTGACATTAAACCAACCTTTTAACGCCCAATTAGCGAACTCATGGCGTTCTCTATGGTCGTCTGGCTTCAATTGCTGATGCAAGAATCTACATTTAAATATGGCTGGTTGACTGTATGTCCAATTCAGCTGATCCACGCCGAATCTACATTTCTTGGTCTTCGTTAATGGGCGCAACAGCGATTATGTTTTCTTCTTTTGACACCAATCTCTGCCTGGGTTGACCATTAAAGTCGAAAAGTGTGAACTTATGCACAAGCTCTTCGACGAATCGCTTCCACACTGGAGCGATGATAACGGCCGTCATCACGTCGAAATTCAAGTTGCGTACTTAAGGCTCAAAAACTACCTAAAACTAAAAATGTGTTAATAATTTCCGCATGTTTGGCAAGCGTGAAATGACAAACTTAACCGGATATTTTGACAGATAGCTGTCACTGTCAATTTTGACAGCTGCTGAAATTACTACTATTATCTCGTCACCCTTTGGGGATTTTTTTGGGGGGACAGGACTAGTCTCGGAAATACGTAATGTAGTGGTCAAAGGCATAACGGTTCTTGAATACGTATGAACGTCTGAAAAATATATGAAGACACGTGGCCGCTATAAACAAAGTCTAGAGGTGGACTCATCGAAAGTCGAACATGGAGAATGGATTTGTCTGAGAAAACTCCCAGCTGCCGTTTTAGAAGTCGTCGCTTGAACCCGTCTTGCCAGAGCACCTCACGAGTCCTGATGGTTTCCGTATTCATGCAATCCAAGTGTGTACACAGAAGTGCGCGTTACCTCCTTGCTATTGGCGCAGTAACTCCAAATCGACAGCGACAATGGCGGAAATTTATATTGACGAAGAAAAATCCAAAAACACTCTAGACGTTCGTTTGCTGAGTCGAATAAATGTTAACACGTTCAAATGTCGTTTGTTGTTCGCAGCCTCGCCGGACCGGACTGAAGGCTATCTCGATTTGGATTTCAGATTGAGTACTCGAATGTGAGTACAAAAGGGAACACATACCCCGTTTGCTGCACGTTACGTAGTAGTTTAGCCCCCAGCTTTGGCAACACTTTTCAAATGACGCTACAAGCTGACTACGTCCAAGTCTAACAATGTTGGCAGTCTGACAAAAATGCCAGTTCTCCATCAGCGTTTCACAATTTACTCACGAACCACACTCCCCATTCGAGCACTACATTCGCTCGCATTCGTCACAAGTTCAGCCATGTACTCCACAACACCGTGGACTATTCCTCCGCAGAGACTGTGGCCCCCGGACATGCAATTTTTACGACCAAATCCCGTCGTGGTTAGCGTGGTTACACGACGACAAGATAGCTGGAGCGGGTGAGTGAAGCGAAGGCGGAACCTCCTCTTGCTGATGGGGCAAGAAATTACTCGATTTTTCCGCCTTGGCCATTAAAAACACCTCCAAGCGGAATAGTTTATTCCCATTTTTCGCCTATTCCCTGCTCCACGCGCTGACGGCGACGACGACGACCACGTCGACTACGCATTGTTGCGGTGAGCAGGATGCGAAGTGAGATTGAGCGAAAGATGGGATATGTTGCAGAATGAAAGGCGTTAACTTCATTTGAGCTACATTCTTGGGCGTTGAAACGTTGAAACGTTGTCTTCGCTCGGAAATTGGAACCGTTTCTGTTGGAATTTAATATCCAGCCATGACCCTGCACACTGCTAGTCACATCAAAGAAACGAATTCCATTCCTTGACTCAGTTAGACGCTGCCACCAAAGGGACACACTGTCTTTTCGCCCTTTTTTTGGGCGATGCCAAGAGCTCATCAGGGACAGAGCGAGTTAGTTGTGTGTAACTCTTCATTCAGATAACCGACAACGGCGCAGTGGATGTGGATGGGACAGAGTGAAACTATCCAAGGAATGTTAATGTCAAATGACTTGTTGCCATACATCCATGTCAGCAATGCGTACACAGACACACACCCTCCAACAGAGCCGAACGTGGATAAAGGGTTTCATTCCTCACATCGCCCCCGAGCTGGCAACAAGAGGCGAGATAAAAGACTTTGTCGGATATTCTGAACGATTTAAGTTGCTGGTTGGTTTTTATCCCTTTTGTTTGTGCACCCGCCGCCGCTGCCGCCACTGCACCGGAATGTCGGGTAAAAATGTTCATAGTTCAACGCGAGTTGGACGACGACGACGACGACGAGGATGAGGATGAGGATGAGGATGAGGATGAGGACGAGGACGTGGTTGTGGAGCGAGGAATGCGGTGTGAGGCAATCCTAGAAGCAAATGTCGGCATTTGCTTGTTGTCTTTGCCCGGCAACCGGCCCCCACTGATCACTGAGCAGTAAAAGAAAGGGAAGGTAATCAAGTTGTCGCATTTGCCGCAATCGACATGGAATTCCCCAGGTGGACACACTCGCCGGGAGCGCGTGATGGGCGGGAGGGTGGCTTCAACTGCAACTCCTTTACATCGAATTAACAATGATGGCTAAATCGGTTCATCGGTCTTCTTTATCTTACCTCGCCGTCCGCCCGCCACCGCGCCGTTGCTTTGTAGGTGACACGTAAAATGATGACATCCCTCCACACAACCGCTTCTCCGCTCCAGTTGGCATGTGCATGCAAAGACACATCTCAGGGGATGATTGCATTTTAATAGCCCGGCCATAGCCGCCGCGTCCATCCATCCTCCATCCGCGCACTCGCCGCATTCAGAGTGTAATGGATTCACGTTTGACGCTGAATGATTGCGATAATGATTTCTTTTGTCGGCTGCTGCGATGGCGGTGGTTTCGCAGGATGATGCATTGGTCTCGTGCTCACCGTGGGGTGGCGAGGGGCATGGGAAATTAATTACATTCCCTCTTCTGTTGATTCTAGGGCTCAGTCTCATTTGGTCCGCACATTTAGAATAACACAAATACAAATGCACCTGCGGTGGATCTCGCGTGCATCCATGGAGGAGGTGTGCAAAATTTCAATTTGTGGCATCACACGCGGACTTGGCCCGCTGCACATACGAGTTCAGTTTCGGTTTCGAGTTGAATTTTCGAAAGTAAAAACGTTTAAAATTCCCTCTGATGAAAGGGAGAGAGGGAGAGAGAGAGAGTTTTAATTAAAATTCAACACCACTCAACGTTTGCCTGCCAGGACACAGTTACTTGTGCATGCAAACCACTCCTCGCTACGTGCAGCCCGGATTGGTTACAAGCGATTTGAAATATGTACCTTGGCCAGTTTGGCGGTCGGAGCGATTGCTCGTCACTGGGCCGTAGCTCAGCGGATGAGGGTATTTTTAAGAGTACATATTTTAAAATGCACACGCACGCCGCAATTCCTGAGTTCCCGAGCGCCATGATCCTATTTGCTCGAATCGGTGACTGCCTGCCGGCGCGGTGGAGAGGACAAAGTTTCCGAGCAACAATTTGGCACTGAATTGGCTCAATGGATGTGTGCGCTGCGTGCGGAGCCGAATGCGATGTTGATTCGAGTAACAGCACAACAAATTGCCACATGACTGGTGTGTGCCGAGTGAAATTTCAAAAATTCCCCCCGCTTCGGGGCGAAAACTTTGTGTGCGTCTCTGCTGGACGACGGCCGGCCAATCCAAATAAGGTTTGCGCCAGAGGTAGTACTGCTGAGCACTGCCTCAGTGTGTTGCCTTAAAAGTTAAGTGCATGGATGTGAGGACGGAACACTTAACGCTGAGTTTGGGGACTGGGAGGTTTGGGCTTGACTGGTTATTTTTCGAGTGCACTTTGCTGTGAATTTGTGGCTTCATTTTCCTGTGGTTGACTTTAGGCGCAATGAGCTGCAGTCAATGAGGACCTCTTGGACCGGTCGTCAATGTTGACGATAAGGAAAAAACTCGAGAGAAAGAACATGAGATTGTGGGCACTTTGGTTTTGGTGAGGTTAGCAGTGGCCTATAGAAGGCTGTGTAGGAAGAGTGACATCCTTTTCCAGACTCTTGGTGTCCATTCGGATTAGAGCCGGACCTGTACCAATGAAAAAAGTCAGGACCTGAAAAGTCGTTTAAATCCCATAGGATGACTAGAGATCGACTCAATAGACTGGGCACTAGATAGACTGAAAGAAAGAAAGAGTAGGATATACAACGTTATCGATGGCTTCGGTTGTAAAGGGTGATTTTTTAGCTATTATTTTTTTGGCAACATTGGTTTATTATTGTGTTCAGCGACGAAGCTCATTTTTGGCTCAATGGGTACGTAAACAAGCAGAATTGTCGATTTTGGAGTGAATATCAGCCAGAAGCATTGCAAGAGCTACCAATGCATCAAGAAAAAGTCAGTCAGTTTGGTGCGGTTTATGGGCTGGTGGCGTCATTGGACCGTACTTCTTCGTAACGTAACTGTGAATGGAGAGAGCTACCGTGAGATGATATCCAACTTTTTTTTGCCCAAAATGCAAGAGCTTGACTTGCATGACATGTGGTTTCAACAAGACGGTGCCACATGCCACACAGCACGCGCAACATTGGACTTATTGAGAGGCGAGTTCGGTGAACATTTTATTTCACGTTCGGGACCGGTCAATTGGCCGCCTAGATCGTGCGATTTAACGCCTTTAGACTATTTTTTGTGGGGCTACGAGTATGTTAAGGCTCATGTCTATACAGACAAGCCCGCTTCACTTGACGCATTGGAAGACAACATTGAAGCATTTATTCGTGAGATACCGGCCGAAATGTTGGAAAGAGTATGCCAAAATTGGACTAAGCGGATGGACCACTTAAGGCGCAGTCAAGGTCAACATTTGCATGAAATGATCTTCAAACATTAAATTATATGGACCGTACTATCGATTCAAATAAAGATTTCATTTTTTTTTCTTGAACAACTTTCCTATAGCTTTTAAAAAATCACCCTTTACCTGTTATCTCCCTGTATACCAGTGATTTGTCTTGGCACGTCGACTAATAGCTCCATTTGTTCCTAGTCTCATGGCCCTGGCAAAAAAAATTAACGCCAGATTTGGAAATGACTGAATTTTATGTTAGCACCACTGAAGGTCTGTTAAGAGACAATTGGCCTTTTGTAATGTACACAAACTGGGCCTAATAACCCCAGAATAAATTTACGCTGGATGTGGAAACTTCATTGCACTAGCACGGGGTAGGTCTGTTAAAAAAAAAACCTTGTATAAGGTGGGCGGCTGAGGGCAAAAAGTGAAAATGAATTCTGAAAGGCAACATCCGTGAGAATATTTTAAGCCTTACCACTCGGTGGGTACATTTGGGTACAATTTTAAAAGCCTATGCAAAGTCTAAATGGATAAGGCCCTCAGCACAGGCCGAAGGTGTAGAGTGAGAAGGGGAGAGGAGGTACCTATGCACATTGGTTGCGGATCTGCGGACTGTAGTCTGCGGGAAATATTAGGCTGGGAAGAGCATTCCATATTCGTGTGGTGCGGCTGAAGAATATCTAAATTGAACTGTGCGTCCGAAAGTAGGTTTACGGGTAAGCTGATGAGCATTTCTGGCGAGACGAGTATTGCGGGTAAATTCATGGGAAGGAGGAATGCAGTTGTCAAGCTCACTTGAGCATTGTTGGTTAAAATAGCGATCAAATACGGACAAAGCAGAGACGGTACGTCGATGTTCGAGCGAGTCTAATGACTCTGTCTCTATAAGTTTTATCGCTCGTTTAGGACTCTATCTAGTAGGTTTGGGGTGGTTTTGGGGGCAGCAGAACAGATATAAGCGTTATACTCAAACTTGGGGCGGATATAGAGGGGGTCGGATATTTCTTGCATCGATTAAGGAAACCTAAACATTTCGCAGCATTTCTAGCGACCTCAAATATGTGATCGTTCCAACTAAGTGTTGTGTTGATACACATACCAACGATGGACAGCTTTCCTTGATAGACACAGGCGCCATTCATGGATAATGGCTGACTAACAAGGGTTCGCATGAGTGACAGCAGACATCATTGAGTTTTTGAAGCATTAAATTCCACTCGGTTGTCAAGATCGGAATTCAATGTGCTTAACATACGCTGCCGTTCCAATTCTACGGTCGAAAAGCCGGGTCATGAGTCTTGGAACGTGTATGAAAGGCTGAGAGTGCTGTCATCAGCGAAGGAATGGATTGGATTAGAAGTAGCAGGCAAGAGATCATTTATAAAAATGAGAAAGAGTGTCGGAGACAGAACAGAGACTTGGGGGACTCCAGCATTTATTTGGTGGATATTAGACTTGAACCGATCCAAAACCAATTGAATTGAAGGGTTCGAAAGGTAATTTCTAATTCATAGAAGAAGATATTCATCGATATCATATGCACGCATTTTCGACAAAAGAGCTTGATGCCAAACTCTGTGAAATGCCTGAGAAAAATAAAGTGCAACGATCTTGAAATCAGAGCTCTCAAGGACAGGTGGAGACATATTTGAATCTGGCAGTGTTGAGCTGGTTGCAAAGTGCGCCGCAAGCAGTTTGGCTTTGTCTACAGAGTAGACAAGAGTAGAATATAGAACGTTATCGATAGCTTCGGTTGTAGCTTGGCCGTGGCGTCCTTCATTTAGTGCACAGCAGCATCACGTGAGTTCTTTGGTTTTGGCCCGTGCTTGGACAATTGCAAGCACTTTGGTTTCGGCTTGGCTTGGTTGTACCGTTCTTCATCAAATGCACAGCATCACGTGAGAGCTTAGGCTTGGGAGAGTTTTTGGGCAATCGCAAGCCCATGGCATCGGCAGAGATGAAGTATGATGGAGATGCCCAACTTCTACCGCTCTTGCCCCTCAAAGGTTTTGATAACCTTGCCATGAGAACGGCATTTACGTTATTTCGTGAATAACTGGCAAAAATCCTCTGAAATTCGTCGATGGACATGGCATCTCTATCATACTTCATTTCTGCCATCGGCTTGGCTTGGTTTTACCACTCTCCATCGAATGCACAGTATTATCACGCGGGTGCTTAGGATATGTAGGAACACAGCCAAGTACAGTCTGCACCGAATGCCGCGAGTAAGCCATGTTACTCGTGGAAGAACCAGGAGCTGAATTTGAAAAGAATACCGCTTTGATAAGCATGCATCAATTGATAAGTCTCGTAAGAGATGGTTAAGAAGACGACAAAGGGGCGGTCACATTCCAGTCAATAACCAAGTGATGGCTGCAATACGTTTTCCGGGGGCGTAATGACTACGGGATGCCTTAAATCAAGAACAAACTTAAACAAACAACGTAAACGAATTTCGTGCACATCCGCCAGCTCAGCTGGTGGAATATGACAGATGTACTAAAATGCTTAGTACAACTCGTTGAAGTGTTGCCGTGCGGTCAGCCATAAAGAGTGATCAGCTAATATGGGGATACAACGTTAAGTACAAAAGTTAACAAACCAATAAGTTCACTATCCTTGTGCTAGCGTTGTACGGCTGTAAAATTAAAAGCTTTGCTACCCGATGAATTTGACTCACCTCATGTACCTGAAGTTTTCAATTTCTCTTTGCTGTTAGAGATGACACACAGCGGTAAATGCCGTTTCGAGAACACTCTTTACGCTAAGACCAAAGGTTTTACCTGTCGTTTGATACCAAATTTTTGTCATTCGGTCGACTTTGAGTTTAGAATTAACTCCGCTACATTTGAAAAATAACACGAATGCAACTTTCAACCGTGCTTCGCATCAAAGTCAAGATGTTAACTGCGTTCGTAAAAGGCAACCAGCCAGCGATTTAAAATGAATGATAACCGAGATCTAAGTCCACTCAAATTCTAAATTCGCCGAGACACCTTGGCACTAAATTGATGAGAAATTAATTGCCAAGCATGAGCACTCCCATCGCATTTCTCTTTTAACGCTATTTTAATAGGCGGCCCATAATCACTCGAACCGTTTCCAGTAACCCACTGTGAGTCCGTTGGGTGACCGTGACTTAAAGGTTAACACATTGTGTTCAGCCGTCGACGAGGTGTTGAATCGATTTAACGGTCCATAGTTCTCAATGGGCTTTGCATAGGAAATTATTCAAATTTCAGACCTGGGACTGCGTTGGATGTTGGCCGGAGAGCTCTCGTTGGATGTGTAGTTTGTCAAGAATAACTGAACATAAATCTTTTAGCAACAGATTTGCTGTTGACATCTCTGGCGTGGAATGATTGGCATCAACATTGTGCATTCATTAAAAAAGTGCTATTTTTCGGATTCGGACTTGAAATGCTGACGAAAATACGAGGAGGTTTACTCGTAGTAGTTCTGTTATTAAACGGCGGAAAGGGTGATTTTTTAAAAGCTAGAGGAAAGGTTTTCAAAAAGGAAACACATAAAGTTCAGAAAAATGCATGAAATCTTTATTTGAATCGATAGTACGGTCCATATAATTTAAAGTTTGAAGATCATTTCATGCAAATGTTGACCCTGACTGCGCCTCAAATGGTCCATCTGAAGCGGATGTCCAATTTTGGCATACTCTTTCCAACATTTCGGCCGGTATCTCACGAATTAATGCTTCAATGTTGTCTTCCAATGCGTCAAGTGAAGCGGGCTTGTCTGTATAGACATGAGCTTTAACATACTCGTAGCCCCACAAAAAATAGTCTAAAGGCGTTAAATCGCACGATCTAGGCGGCCTATTGACCGGTTGCGAACGTGAATTAAAATGTTCACCGAACTCGCCTCTCAACAAGTCCATTGTTGCGCGTGCTGTGTGGCATGTGGCACCGTCTTGTTGAAACCACATGTCATGCAAGTCAAGCTCTTGCATTTTGGGCAAAAAAAAGTTGGATATCATCTCACGGTAGCTCTCTCCATTCACAGTTACGTTACGAAGAAGTACGGTCCAATGACGCCACCAGCCCATAAACCGCACCAAACTGACTGACTTTTTCTTGATGCATTGGTAGCTCTTGCAATGCTTCTGGCTGATATTCACTCCAAAATCAGCACGCATTTTGATAATAAAATTCAATAATTTGCAAGCGTTGTTCGTTTGCAAGACGATTATTGGTTAAATTATAGACCAAACTGAAGATGTTTGACAGTGAAACGAAACACGAAACGTGCGTCCGCTGTTTAAACCAAAACAAATCGTGTAAAAAATACAGGAAGTACATAGAGTAACCTACACAGGCCGACATAATTCAACGTACGACAGATAGAGTTCAAATATTTTCTACAAACGTGGATGGATGTTCTACAACCCATATGCACCTTGGCTTTCTATTTCTATTACTCCGGGAAGTATAATCCAGTAAAAGCAGACAAACGACATAATTTATCGTACGCTACTTGTTCCCGTTAATTATAATTTATTTATTATTTAAATTAAATGTTTCTCTTGCACAAGAATCATGATATTTGTGAGTCAGTGTTAAACTTCTTTTGCTCAAAAACGAACCGCGGTAGATTTTCGACAAGTGGCAGTGAATTTGTAAAGGGTGGTTAAATTTTAAGGGCCGATGTTGATTTTGAATAAAACACAAATTATTTAGGAAATTATTGTCATTTCTTTTTATTATGATAATATTGGTATGGTTCAATTATGTATGGAACAAAATATCGGCCAAATGGCCGCCGCGACCTCGGCGAGGAGGTGTGCCTCCATCCGATGGTCCAAATTTCGATGACGCTGAAGCATAATTGAGGTTCTATGCCGTTGATGTGCCGAATTATCTCATCCTTTAGCTCTTGAATTGTTGCTGGCTTATCGCCGTACACCTTTTCTTTCAAATAAAAAAAATCCAACGGAGTCAAATCACATGATCTTGACGGCCAAAGGACATCGTCACCACGTGAGATAACACGGTCATTGAATTTGTCGCGCAAAAGAGCCATTGTTTCGTTAGCTTGTGGCAAGTGGCACCGTCCTGTTGGAACCACATATCGTCCACATTCACATCTTCCAATTCGGGCCATAAAAAGTTCGTTATCATTTCACGATAGCGAACACCATTCACAGTAACTGCCTGACCGGCCTCATTTTGGAAAATACGACGATGCCGCCACCAAACAGTCACTCTTTGTGGGTGCATTGGTATTTCGACAATCACTCTTGGATTAGCATTCGCCCAAATGCTGCAATTCTGCTTATTGACGAATCCACTGAGGTGAAAATGTGCCTCATCACTGAAGATGATTTTCTTCGAAAATTGATCATCCACTGTTGCCATTTCTTGCCACGATTCTGACCATTGACGACGCTTGAAATGGTCAAGAGGCTTTAGTTCCTGAGTCAATTGCACCTTGTAAGCGTGTAAATGCAAGCCTTTATGCATAATGTTCATCAAAGACGAGCGTGAGAGGTGCAATTGTTGGGCACGACGACGAGTTGTGGTGGACGGCTCTTCAGCCACACTATCGCGAACTGCAGTACGAGCTGTACGAGCAAGCACTGGTGTTTTCACATCTCTGACCCGGTATTGCTCAAATTTTTGAAAAAATCACGAAGTGCACGATATGCATTTTGATTTGAACGCCAATTTTCATAATAAGCCTGAATAACGTTAACGCGTTGCTCGATTGTGTATCTTTCCATGGTTCACATTGAGTTAGTCTGAAATTGCGAAATGTCAAATGAAATGCAGAAAAAAACTTGACCACCCTTTACTTGAAATGATGTTGCTTAATGCATTGGTAAAAGTAAATCAACCGTTCTGTATATAATAAAATACAGGAAGTGTTGAGTACGTGCGAAGATCAGGACGTCCACGGAAATTGACCAGAAGAGATGAAAGGGTCATTGTCAACCAAGTCTCGGATACCTGCAACAAAGAAGTCAGCACGCGGACGATCCAAAGGACCCTAAATGGACATGGATATTTTGCGAGAACACCAAGGAAGAAGCCGTTGCTAAGTGCAGCCAACCAGAGGAAGCGGAAATTTACACCAAGACGAGGACTTGTCTTTTTGGAAGAAAGTGTTGTTCACTGATGAATGTAAATACAACATTTTCGGCCACGATGGTCCATCGAAAGTATGGCGAAAGAGTGGCACAGCATTGGAAATATGGTGTGAAGGTCCATGACTTGGTCCGATGTGGGAAAGCTGGTATTCATATAAGGAAATGTGGACCAGCACATGTATCTGGATATACTGCGGGAGAATTTAGAGTCATCGGTCGAGAAATTTGGGTGTAAATCCTGGCTGGATATATAAAGGCCCTCAGCACACAGCTAGAAAAGTCAAGGAGTGGTTATTGTACAGTGGTATTCCCCTCCACAGGGTCCAAATTTAAACCCCATTGAGCATTTGCGGGACTTCCTGGAGAAACAGCTGCACAGGCACACAATAACTTCAAGGGCTACACTCAGGAAGCTCTGCTAATAGAATGGGATAGGGTACCCGAAGACTTGACCCAGAAGCTGGTTTGTTCAGTGCCGCGTAGACTACAAGCTGTCCTCAAATACCGTGGAGGTCCAACAAGCTACTAGGAACCTACTGCGGTGTAATAACCCATTTTTTTAGCAGGGGTACGATGAGCTTTTTCGTGTAAATAATAAAAGTCAAAAATTGAAAACTGGATTTTCTGTTACACGTAAATAATCTTTGTTTTTTTTACAATTCTGAAATGTAATCCATTATTTTACCAAACACGTTGGGACTGAAAACGAGCATTTTTGAACGCCGTACGATGAATTATGTCGGCCTGTGTATGATTAGATTGATACCAAAAAGGAGTATACTGGCAGTCGAATCTCGAAAGGGAAATTTCAAATGTCCAAGAGTTCAAAATAACACGAGGAAGGGAGGAACAAATTCATATAAACTAGAGCTTGCCTAAAAAACATTTGGACAATTATTCACGAATGTTAGTTTTGAAACGGGGTCCTTAATGTTCTGTTGAGCGACCGTCTTTTCGATGATGGCGACAGATGAGGGCAAAAACTCACTTATGTTGGTTCTGAGGGCTTTGAAGCGTGGGGTAGCAAGAGATGCCCTTGACTCGCTCAGTGTGACAGGTAATGGTGGTTGGCGTGAATAAAAACTAGAGTGAAAATACACGAGTTACGGGTTTTCCTTAAAGGACACACTAAATTTCGTGTGAATAAAAATTGTCCTCAAAGAAGGCCTTCCCTCAAATGGACGTTCGAAAACTAGAGTAAGGGGGAGTGTGACGGCGCGTGCAAAATATGCGAACAAAATAGAACTATAACTCGAAGAACTTGCATAGATTCGAGTTTCATAACTTGGTTTCTATCTGAAACTCCTTAAAAGAAACCACCGGTGATGCCACACCAAGAGATGAGGAATATATTAGATTTTAAGTCGATCTCCATAACAAGGCCTTTTCATCCTTTATCCAATCATCACCGTCCGATGACCCGGAATTTGTCACAGACGTCAACACCTACGTCAATGCACTTGGGAATTCATCCGCACCAGGCATCATCTTCAGCGAGACCAACCCAGCGGACGATTTGACAGAAAACGATGACCTCACAACGGGCGAAGAAATTGCGGGAATTATTCAACGTAGCCCAACGAGGACAGCTGCCGGAGCTGACAATAATTCGAATTTCGTCATGAAGCGACAGCACATACCGCCACAAACCTAGGCAGCGCGCGCTGGAGCTCCGCCTGTGCTGATGCTGGAATGAAGGTCGGAGGTTATGGTCATCTCCAGAATGCCTGTTCAATGCACCAGGTTCCTGGAGTCCCATTAAAGCAGGTGGAGAAGTTTAAGTATCTCGGGGACTTTTTCACGAGTGATGAAAGGACTAGTGCTGAGCTTTCCTGTAGGATCGGTCAAGCCTGGTCAATTTTGAAAAAAGGCTTGGTAGATCTGTCATCAGGAAGTCCGAGGTTGGTGCCAAAGCCAGGTTAGCGATTTTCAACTCAGCAGGTCCTGAAATTTGGGTAATGCCCGAAAGACTAAGATCGCGGATACAAGCTGCAGAGATGAGAATTTAGGAATTACTTCGGAGAAGCACGGCAGTGTGCGAGAGGAGCTCAACATTGAGGAGCTACTTCTTCGAACGGGGAGGGCTATGCTTCGTTGGTTTGGTCACGTGGCACGAATATCCCCCTGATCACGACTCGAGGCAGGCGTTGAATGCGATTTCATCAGGTAGGCGACCGCTTGGCAGACCAAAGACGAGATGGTTCGACTAAGTCCAAAAACTCGACTGGTTACCTTTGGGCACAACTCCAGAGTTAGAGTCGATGGCTGAGGATTCAGTTGCCTGGAGGTCTCTCGTGCGTGGCTTACCCCCGCCTTTAGTGGAACTTACGGGTCAAAAGATGATGATGATGAGCGATTGCCACAGACGGTGATGATACTTCTCACAATCATCATGAACCATCGCATCTTAATAGCAAGTGGAAATTAGCAAAAATTGTTGCAATACCAAAAATAAGGGGAGCGCTGCCAGTGTTTCAGAATACAGGCCAACATCGCCCACATAGTAGTGCGAAAACTAAAGCCATAGTCTACCGATCTAAACATCATTCCGGATATTCAGTAGACCAGATAAAATTTCGGGAAAAACATTCAACGCTACATCCTCTAATGAAGTTCCACCACGATGTTCTATCTGCGCTGAACAATAACCTGGTCACCGTCGTCTGCTTCCGTAGAAGAGGCCCTCGATACGGTCTGGATTGAGGGACTCATCTACAAGCTGAACCAGATGGGATTCCCCCTCAAACCTCATGAGAATAATTTATAGCTTTCTGCATTCCAGAAGATTCGACGTTCAACTTGAAGACAGCAAATCAACAGAGCGGAGCACCAAGACGGAAGTTGCACAAGGATCAAAGCTGGGACATCTACACGGCAAATCAACCACATCCAATCGACACAGTGAACTGCTGTCTGTTTGCAGATGACCCGCTGACTTATGCCACCTCGATGTCACCACAGATAGCCGCGCGAAGTGTCGAAATCCAAACAGCGGACAAATTTGACTACTATACTTATGTGCTTAAGGAGACCATCCAGATTTGGATGCAGATCAGCAGCTACATGTCGAAGCATAAAGGTAGTGTTGTCAAGTATGTTAGCATTAACTTCACGGAAAGGTTGAATTTCAACAGTCATTCGAAACCATAAGAAGGCCAACCTAGGCTTCCATCGCATCTATCCCTTGATGCGCAAGCAAAATGGATTAAGCCAAAGGACAAAACTGCTGCTATACAAGCAGCTTATACGGCCGATCTTAATGTACGCCTTCTCAATATGATACACCGTCTCTAAGACCAGCGACTGCGAATATGTGCCGGACTCACCTTCGACAGGGACCGTGAAAGGCTCCACAGCAACAATAGCCATTACGACCATCCCCCTTCTAGAGTACATGGTGACACTGTTCTGAAAGCAGCTACTAGGCATCAAAAACCATCCTAACGAGGAACCTGAGAAACACAATCCACAATCCGGAAAAGGCTACGAGCAGTACTTTCCAACGGCGTCAAACAACGAGCTGCAAGGATTCTACCAGAAACACTGACCGAAGTAGCAGCGGTTGGCAAAAGCGATTCTAAGTCGGACTTCACACTACACTCAAAAACGCTACAAAAGACAACGTCTTGAGAAAGCCCTTCAAATCGGCTTGCTTCATCCATATTTTTTTCGTCTTTATGACACTTGCCCTTCATCGTCTGATGGGGCTCATTTCCCCAGTCATTGTGTTGCATGCCGCCGATTCATCCCAAGCCGATCGGAAAACCAATCTCACCACTCTTCCAGTGTGACCATGGGAATTACGAAACCTTTAACGACCCAAGTCATTGACACGCCCAAAGTGTCCATCAACACCGCATCCCCGGCGAACAATGCACACAAGCCGGTTTCTTCAATTTCAAGCGATCATGGTCATGATCTCTGCCTACACAACAGATCCCAAGCATCCACTGACAGCAACTTCAGGCAACATCTCCATTTGAACTTAAGGCTACGCCACCAAATCGCTGTAACAGCTTCATTGCTCTAGGCCACGTCTGTGTACGTAGCACTCCACTCAATACACTGCGAAGCACACTTCACCGCCGACTCACCGCCGAGGCTTCCCATCCCAAAGCGGAATACCTGCACCATATCGCAGATTCCGGTGATTGATTGTTGCAACTCTACGAGCGTCCTCCTCACACTGCGTGCCCATGCAGGTAGCAGCTGGATCATCAACCTGTCCTGAGAGCATTTACATAAATGTCAAGGCAACCGATAGCGACTTAATGTATGCGGAGTGTAACTTAATCACTTTTCACCCATGTGGTCGTGACTAACGTATGTGCATGTACTCTAGTGCCTGTTGACCCTAAAACACCTTCGTGCTGTGTGCGGACCCACGAATAATTTACCGCAGAAGTTCACCCATCAGCGTCTGCTCTTGTAACAGAGACCAGCCACAGAGCGATGCTCGTCATCGGCGAAACGAACAATCAAATTCAAATTTATGTGTCCGAGCGGGGATTTATTGTTCTGTTGACAAGGAAAGTTTACGTTTTTACGATACCCACCGGTCCCGAGGGCTGGCACGGGGCCTCCTTCCGTGAGACCTTGATTTTGAATTTATTGTGATGAGCCTCTGTCATAAAAATCAAGTGAAAATATTCTATTTAAACGAGACTTTAGCGTGGCTAAAAGTTTTCGACTTTATGGCTCGTTGTGAATATGATAGTGGCACAGGATGGTGACGGTGGTCGAATACTTGTTGGCTTTATCGGTTTTTTGATGGTTGTTTAGTTCTGGGTAATAGGTCCCACAGACGTCTATGGTAGATGGAGAATTTCTACAAGAAAATTCGAAGAAAGTAAACGACTGTTTCACTTTCTAACCAAATTGCGTTCTTTAAATACTTGAGTTGGGAAGTTTTTTGCATATAACGGTGATTGTAGTTTTGTTTGGGGGGCTCTTCGATGCTATCGTGATTTGCCTTCTGGATTTGGGTAAAACAAAGAAAAATAATCATGGTTTGAGATGTGAATTTTATTCAAGAGAGGAGTTCAATGATTTCGTGGGTAAACCCTGTTCGGAGCAGGGATGTGTTCATTGACTGGATGTATTTTTCAGGTGTCCGCTGAAAATAATAATTATAATAATAAAATGATGACCTTCTGGAGCTCCTAATCGTGTCCCATCACGAGTGGATGAGTCGTACAGTTTTATGCCGATTCTGAGTGTCGAAGTTTGAGAAGCTGTTCATAGATAAAAATAAGCATTCCGCATTGTCAATGACTCGTGGTGGGGCCGTAAATTATGAAAGTTGCTAAATTCAGGTATCGAACAAGATTCGCAGTCGAAGTACCCTTTTTTCAATTTTTACCTTGTTTGTATTTTCAATTTTTACACAGTGAAACTTCTCTTTACGGACACCCCTTTATAAGGGACACTTCTATTTACGGACAATTAGATTTGGTCCCGGCATGATAGAGTACCTCAACCCCTTCACAGCGGACACCCCTACATAGCAGACGATCATAATGGTCCCACTGCTGTCCGCTTTAGAGAAGTTAGTCGTAAGTTGACCACCACGGCCTTGTCGTTTCGAAGAGAAAGAGGCGGCGGTAAAACTTCTCTTTACGAACACCCCTTTATAAGGGACACCACTGTTTACGGACAATTAGACATGGTCATGATGGTGTATTTCAGCCCCTTCAGAGCGGACACTCTTATATAACGGACGATCATAATGGTCCCGCTACTGTCCGCTTTAGAGAAGTTTCACTGCATTTGCTTTTTTCTCTTAAAACTTTGTTAAAACTACCGATGGGCATAAGTTGACCACAACGGCCTTGTCGTTTCAAACAGCAAGAGAGGGCGTTGAAACTTCTCTTTCCGGACACCCCTTTATAAGGGACACCTCTATTTACGGACAATTAGATTTGGTCCCGGCATGATAGAGTACCTCAACCCCTTCACAGCGGACACCCCTACATAGCAGACGATCATAATGGTCCCACTGCTGTCCGCTTTAGAGAAGTTAGTCGTAAGTTGACCACCACGGCCTTGTCGTTTCGAAGAGAAAGAGGCGGCGGTAAAACTTCTCTTTACGAACACCCCTTTATAAGGGACACCACTGTTGACGGACAATTAGACATGGTCATGATGGTGTATTTCAGCCCCTTTAGAGCGGACACTCTTATATAACGGACGATCATAATGGTCCCGTTACCGTTAGCTTTAGAGAAGTTTCACTGTATTTTTTTTTTTCTCTTAAAACTTAGTTATACCTACCGACGGGCGTAAGTTGGCCACCACGGCCTTGTCCTTTCGAACAGCCAGTGGCTGCGGAGACCGGTTCTGGTGCAAACACTACTCAAAATGTCAGTCTTTGGCACACTCTCTCCTACCTCGAGCAGAGATCGCACTACTGAACCGGAGGACATCTTAGTGGTAGTGAGCGACATCCCGTTCGTACTGCATTCGTCTGTCCATTTGTCGGTGTACGAGATGGAAGATGCCAGGACATACTTGCGATTCCTGCATTATACCAATCAGTAGATTAAAAGGTGATGTCCCCCTTGACGACTTTATGCCTTCTGAAGGTATTCTTTATCTAAAAGCGATTAGTCTAATGCAAGGTTGTCTTGTCATCTTCCACGTTGTACGTCCGTTGTTAGTAAGGATATGACTATACATTTGGATTTATCAGATGTAGATAATGCTGGAAATTGTATCCATATCGGAGTTTATGTGACTAATGGACAGATCTACTGATTCAGGTGACCAACATAAATGTAGTTGGGTGTCATCGGCGTACATTTCCACTGAGCACTACTAAAGAATCGATAGTAAGTATAAAGAAAACAGAAGGGGACCTGGTATAGATCCCTGGGGTACTCCAAGGTATTTTAACCGAACACCACTTGTTGACGATTATTCAAGTATGAGGATAGTAGACGCACTACGGCATCGAAAGCAAAATGGAAATCCTAGTTTATCGCATAAATTGGAGGGAGCTTTAGAAAGTAGAGAAGTCGAGAAGTACCAGAAAAAACATATGGCCTATACCAAGCTATTGTATAATCGTCAAGAAGCAAGAAGAGCAACTCTTGCCAATCGCTGTTTCTATGGGCTCAAGAAGCAGTTGAGTTTTCTTGAAGATTCAACAACGAACTGTGACATGAGGCTAGTCAGTCGTCTACGGATCCAACGTCTAAGGTGGCTGGGCATGTCAGAGCGCATGGACAATTCAGCTCCGGCTCGAAAAGTCTTCGACTCCAAATCTGTGACGCAACAGAAGACGCCCGCGTTTAAAGTGGCGCACCCATTGGATGCAGGTAGAGATCGTGCTAGAGCGAGATGCTTGTCGGTTGTGGCCCAGGTCCACCCAGGACTGTAGCGCCAACTAAAGAAGAAGAATAAGTGTCGAGGAAACGGAAAAATGTCTACGACTTCAATCTCGGGCTAGAACCATTGATTTATGAAACGTCCCTACTGCAATGCTCAATTCTGTGAATGTCCCAAAAACAGGAATGTATTCTCACGGACTATGTGCAATCTTGTCAAATATTGCGGCTAACTGAGTGAAAATAACTTACGAGGCGTCTGACTAGTAAGGGCTGCTGTTTGTTATGACATCTCACTGGTAGCTGAGATGAGACCTGCATTGGCTTCAGCTTGATCGGTTGAGGCTGGCTCCCTAGTGTGATGGCTGTGGTTTACAATCCAAAGTCGCGGGAAGAAGTGGAAATTACACCAACTTGGAGTAAATCAGCACTACTGAGGGTAGTCCTTTGCGACTTTGACAACTGAATCAGATCGGTGTTGCATTACCGCACAACCGGTTGTTGCCAATCAAGAGCAGAAGAGATTTTAGAGCGGCCCAATACCTCTCCAAGTAGTAAATGGAGGAAATGTCCATAGGCATAAACTCAAATGGTACGTGAGAACCCAATTCAAGGCGTTGCTTCAACACTCTGGACCCTAAGGGGTCGCGTAAATCCAAACACTCACTTGTACCTACTTAAAAAACAAACAGCCTTCTATAAAAAAGTCTTGACTTAAACGTGACATTCAATGCCAGTGTACCACGTTTTTTTTTTAATTTGTCTAACGATGTCCCTCTAGGAGACTATACGCATGTCTGATTGACGCTCCTGCGCAATGGACTACTCTGGTCTAAATGCACTTTGAAAACTACTCAGTCTACCTTGTTCTAGAGTTGTGATCCTTGGATTTGTAAAGACTTTTTCTTCTTCTGATTTCGCAATAGTCCGGGATGGAGCTGGGCGTCAATCAGCACGCCTCTCCAACCAGCACTCTCAAGCTGACCTAGATAGCTGGGGTTTACCTAGTCTTGTGTGCGGCATCGGTTTTGCGGACGTACCCATTGCATTGTGCAGCTAGAGCAGAGTCGAAGAGCCACTATATGGGCCGGATTTCATTAGGAACCCCATATGCTCTTCAAATTAACCCTTCTTTAAAGTGTAATGAATGACTACGAACGTATCATAATCCAACGCAATGTTCATCCAACACACAGCCTTGGCGAATTCATTGCGAACGCAATCAGTCCATAATGCCCAAATGACCATCCAAACACCGCACTGGAGTCCACCTCTCTCCCACCAAAGCGCCTCTGAAATCCCTGACCCTAAGCATCTTCGTATTCACCAGTTAATTGCACAAAACCATGCCTACAAGCGCCAAACTGGCTCGTTACACGCTCCTCAGGTCAGTCAAGGTCTGCTCATCTCCGGCGACCAAAGGGAAAGTCGCCGCAAAGAATGAAAATAACCAATCAATCCCTCATCGATTTCCATCTCAGAACGATTTCCTAATTAAATTAATTTCTATCTTCCGCACAACATAATTTCACTTCGCGGCTCATAAAAAACGAACGAGTATCTCTCGATCGCAAAAATCGAACCCTCCCACCTGCGAGCACACATACACACGCTGACCAATTAAAATTCCATCAAAGTGACAAATCGGACCGACTCAGCCTCCTCCGCATCCTCCACCAACTCCGAGATCTAGGTACTTTCTAAGAATTTCACTTTTTCGACGCCGAAATGAAATCAAACCAAAGCACTATGCTCGCCGCGTACCGTACCGTCGCTCACTGGGCTAATGCCCGATTACACTGATTTCAATTTTTGGCCGATTTTCAGAAAATCAAACACACACACCACCGGTATGGCACCGGACAGGTGAGGCCGGCCATTTAAGCAGCATAATTCGATTATGGGCTGCGGCACACTTGAGACGAATGTAATTGGGTTTTCAAGTGGGCCGGAATCGTCGCTGTGGTCGGTGCGATAAACCCGTTGGAGCGTGAAAAAAAGGCGGCACGGAGAGCCGTGTGAATTGTGCGGCTGCTGCCACAAGTGTGGAACTTAATTTTATCGAGAGCAATACATTTTTAATTACTCGCATGTACTCAGCACCGCAAGTCGTTTGTAAGCATCTCGATGACAAGTGATTGGACCGGGCCGCATCCCGCCACCCAACAACCGTGGTCATGCTTGTCGATTTAATTACGGAGGCAATTTGCGGAGCAAAGGCGCTATTAAGTGTTCATTTGGGTGCTGGGACTTGGGAGGACTCCCAGCCACCCAATCGTCGCCGTCCCACATCCGTGTGGTCTAATCATCATCGCAGCTAAATGGTGATTTAAAGATGATTACCCCAGGGGGTGTGCGCCGCCTCGTCCCGGAATATGTTAATTGAGTTCCAATGGGTTCCGATTAAGAATTGATGCTGGGCGCAGGGCAAAGGGTGCGACTGGTGCGAGGGATTGTGTGCATGTGGATTAAAGTGACGGAAAATTGTTAAGGAAAATTCGCATAAGCTGTGCAAGTTTTAGCAAAGTTGGCCATGACGGTGGGGGTTAATTTTCCACTATCCCCCGGTAAACCGTGTTTTGATGTAACACCTTCTCTTGCCTGCTGTCGGCTGACGGCGGGGCGGGAGTGAACAGATAATGGTGAGAAACTATGGCTTCACTTGGACTTAAAAGGATATAACTCCAGTGCAGCGAGGCAAGGAGTCTGCATTGCAACAGCTGCAGGGAATAGTGTTTCTACTCGGACTGGGTTGTCTGCGGGGGAATGAGCGCAGGAAAAGTTTTTTAATGATGTAATTCGTTTCAGTTTGCGGTGGCTGCAGTTGGGCAATTCGTGGGGCGTGTGTAGGGTTACCACTTTTCGGAGAAAATTAATCTAAAGTTAAGCTCCGCGCGAGATGCGAGGTTGGCTAAGCCTTCGAGACTTGCTTTGTGTGCTTGTTACTCACCGTGTTCCTTCGCTGGGTTTCTATGGAACATGTGCTTAAACTTGTACTTGATTGATTGCAAATTTAGTCTTACGACTGCATGCGTTGGTAGCTGAGAAATTAAGAAGGATTCGTGTTGACATTTATTGCCTGGCTTCCTCTCGTGTCTGCCAGACATTCGTCAACCGCGCATAGGCTTCTGACACGAATGGAATGAGCGGCTGTTTATCTGCACTTTGCACGACGGTTGCACAAAGGTTCATTCCTCATCCCACAGCAGTGTGTGACTTTATTCGCGTTACTGAGTGTTGATTGCTAGTTCTGATTGTTATTCGTGCGAGGCACGGAAGACACGTTAAGCGAAACTAGCTAAATGATGGCGGAATAACTGGAAATTAAGGTTGTTTGAGTAATTACTTGATTCGATTAGAATTTGTTGCATTTTCTGGCACAACTAGAATGTGTGTTATTTGACACATCAACTTGGGCCGGTCTCATCGTTGACCATTTTACACGCGACTCGCGACTGGCTATTATTGCGGCCATTCTTGTAATCGGTATTTTGTATCAAAGCCGTCTTAAATATCCTGCATCTTAAATTATACATGAACTCAATCACAAAGTCGCAAACCGAGTTGTGTCGCTAAATGGCACGACATCCAAATATTGGAAACCAAAATGGCCGTGGCGTTGTTGGTTGGTGCGTTGACCACTACGCACTTGAGCCTACGTTGCCTAGGTTCGATTCCTAGTACTAGCAAAATTATTTTCACGGTTGCACCTATTTCGAGCTTCACAAATTCGTAGATCGGAGTCGGCATGAAACTGTAGGTTCATTCCACTCATGAGGGAACAATAACGCGCACAACACGAGTGGTTGCTAGGAAGCTGGGCCCTGGCCAAAATGGCCCATCTGCGAGATCGATGAGCTCTGTAACTGAATGCCATTCACTCACTTCGTCAACGTTTATTAATCAATGGATTCAACTTACTGTCAATTCTTGCACCTTTTTCAGACCTAACGCAATGGAAGTAACTTCTGGCGTTCCCCAAGGTAGTCTCCTCGGTCCGCTGCTGTTAATATTGTTTTTGAATGATGTTCAGAAGTATTTAATTTTTGCGAGGCTTATCGTAGAATACTCTTCATTTATTTGCGGTTCCACGCCTAGTACTCAAGAACTTCGTTCGACAGAGTTCAAAAGATGAGATGCCATCCGTAAATGTTGACAGAGTTGACGAACTCCTGCCTTACGACGAAAGAAGAAAGACTTACAGAACAGACTTACAAGCCAATATGTAAGTCTTAAGTTTCTGGTGAAAGTTAACTTCAGTCGTGTTTATTCGCGACATAATTAATTATCACAAAATTGGCTTCGTTTATAAAAAATTTCGACAGGATGCTTAGAACAAATTGCCGTTGCAATGGGCCTATAAGTGTGCCAGTGCCTAAGAACATTTAATAAACGAGGGCCACCAATGTGTTATACGAAGTGATCTTCGTCCATCGAGAGAAGGCTCTGCTACTCAAAGGCAATAAACCACCACAGGATACCCCATTGTTTAGGCGTCTCTGCTGGACAAAATGGGTGAAATGCTGGACACAATTCTGGAGCGCATAGTAAGCGACAGATTGGAAGTGCAATTAATGAAGCAGCAGCCCTCAAAGATTGTCAGTATGGTTTCCGCAAGGCACGCTCCTCTATGGAGGCCATAAATACAGTCAAAAAAGCTATAGAAGGGCGGCAGTTTTGGATTTAAAAAACGCAAATTGGAGCAACATCGTCTGAGGACTTACCGCCAAGAGAGAGACCTACAGACGATAGTGACGGACAAATAGAAAACGACACAGAGGATGGGATGGATAACGTCACAGGCGGTTTACCCCAGAACTCCTTACTGGGTCCCCCACAGTGGAATCTTCTATACAACGACGTCCTCAAAGTTCAAGTCCCAAGGTCGTCGAAAGTAAGTGGTTTCGACGACGATATAGCGCTCGTAGCAGTAGCCAAACATCTGGAAGAACTAGACTAGACTAGACATTGCGATGGAAGAGGACTGGCTATTAACAATTAGCAGAGGAAAAAACGGAGTTAGCACTAATCAGATATGGAGGCTATAAGAGTGACCGTGGACGACCACGTTGCAGTGTCCAAACCAGACTTGAAGTACCTTTGTGTTACCATAGATGCAAGGCTAACTTTTAAGCAACATCTGCAATATGCTGCGGAGAAGGCAGCGAGAACAAGGGCTGCTCTGGCAAGGATCATGCCAGACATTGGATCAAAACAAAAGAAAGGGCTACTCTTCGAAGATGCCAAACTTGGGCTGGGGCAATGAATACTAAGTCGTATAGCTCAAATGCTTTGAAAGTATGAAGCGCCATCCGAACAACCTCATACGACGGGGCATACGTATCTGGAATAGACCTCCTCACCAAAGAAGCCGCATGGAAACATCGTGCCAAGAAGGCCTACAGTGACGAGCCGAAGTGACGAAGGACTAGAACAAAAATCATAGAAAGATGGAATAGAGGTAGATGGACGCAGAGAACGATCCCCAACATCAACGCTTGCAAAAACAGAAAACATGAAAATCGACACAACACAGCTGCTTACTGGCCAGTGGCCATGGATTTATCAGAGCCTATCTCCACTGATTTGGACATGGAAACAAACCTTATTGTCCAGTGTGCAAAGAAGGCGGGGAAAACCCGGTTTCGCTGATATTGTGAAGATCGTAGCATGCTGGCGAACAGCCGTGGCGTGCACCTAAGCCCAGACTACATAATCACACTGATGCCAAGCACACAAGAAGCTTGGGAAGCAGTAAGTGAAACCGTTGGCACCATCATAAGGGAGCAACGGCGACAGGAATGACAACGAAGCACAGCACAGGTAGCTGAGTGAATAAGACCGAAGAACCTTCTCGCGTTGGGTAGGCGGGGAGGTGGGTTTAGAGGCACTGGCTGAGTTGCGTCTTTGAAAGATTCCCACCTCCCGCACAAGGAAAACCTCAAAATATGCTTAATCGCAGGGCATGCATGCATTCAAGGCCCAGTGGAAGACAGCTTCTTACGTGGGATAAGTTTCCGGGGGGTCGATTGGATCAACATAATTTTTGTAAGGGCTCTTCCTCAACATCATTCCAGAGACGAAGGGCATGCCAGAGGCACTAAATAATCCCAGAAGGCCATACCAGCGGGTAACACTGACTTGATTGTTCGAGTGTATGAGACGATTAGACGTCCAAAATGGGCGTCGATGCACTCAGAGCATCAGAATGAAGAGCAATAATCTCGGTGTAGTCGGGAATGTCGTTTGTCTCCGCACGGAAATGGATCACATATTAGTTCTGTCTTCGAAAACATGACAATGACGTCAATCACCCCGTTGCTGGAGCTGCGGTATTGGCCTTTCATTGTGTGACCAACTCAGGGCAGCGTGTGGATCTAGATTTGAAGATCATTTGTTAGCATAAAGTTTGTGATCTCCAGTCACTCGAAGTGGACACGCATACTTCGCTGAAGTGAAAGGCAATCTACTCCGTTGAACTGCGCAAATGACAGATTATTCGACTTAGACAAGGCAAAGATATGTTGTTTCTCTTGATCTGGAGCCGATGAATCGATCAAGCTCACTTACAAAGTTAGTTGAATGGTCAGTAAGGAAAAGGTGGTGAAGTGAATGCCAGTTGATCCATATCGGGCAGCAGTTTCTTCTGTTTTAAGCTCCATCTTCCGTAGAAATCAAATTTTGAGGAGAAAGTTTGATTCCCGAAAAGATGGGGGGATTGATACAAGATGAAGGACCAATTGATCGCAGTCGTACGGCCAAAAAGACTACTTTTACTTTGCTTGTGCTTTAATTGACTTCATGATCAACGATCAGTCTGAACTGACTGAGACTTTGGATTACAAATCGTCTTCTTCATGATCAACGATCAGTCTGCACTGTCCGTGACTTGGGTTACAAATCGCCTCCTTCTTCTGCAGCTACAGTCTGAGGTGGTACTGAGTCCCAGTCCACAAGCTGGCTCGATCGTAAACTAGCTGAGGTCCTTCTCCACTTGTGTGTCCCATCGGTTTCGTGGGCGTCCTCTATTGACTTATTCTACTGGTTGAGTCGAAAACTCTTCGGACTGGAGCAGTATTGTCCATGCATGCTGAGGTGGTACTGGGTCTCAGTCCACAAGCTGGCACGATCGTTAGCTAGCTGAGGTCCTTCTCCACTTGTGTGTCCCATCGGTTTCGTGGTCGTCCTCTATTGAGCTATCCTGCTGGTTGAGTCGAAAACTCTTAGGGCTGGAGCAGTATTGTCCATGCATGCTGAGGTGGAACTGGGTCTCAGTCCACAAGCTGGCACGATCGTTAGCTAGCTGAGGTGATTCTCCACTCTTCGGACTGGAGCAGTATTGTTGGATCTGTAGACGCCTGTTTAGAATGATGTCGGTGTGCAGTCCGTATCGTCAACGCAAACTGGACTGGCTTTCGATAAGACTAAGGGTCCCTTCATCTGTTCTTGGGACTGCCCACGTTTCCAGGCCATGGAACATGACGAGGGTGATCAGTGTGTTGTATAAAGTGATCTTCGTCCTCTACTACTCAAATGCTTCTTGGCAAGACCGGATTGGCAAGAATGTCACTCATTATTTTTGTCACATCTCTTCAAATATGCGATTCTTTGAAGCACTTATTTGAGATCCGGCTCAACCGCCTTTCGCATACTAAAAGCTTATAGAGCGCTTCCACCATCAAAACCAACTGAGTTCGCAGCCCCTGCACCGACATAGATTCTCCGTTTCCCCATTTCGCCCACAAACCAGGTGACACATTATGTCTTTAATCTTGTTTTATAGCGCAGCCCTATTTTGTTTTGACAAGACCCGCATCAACTCGTGTAAATCATCGGCATCGTGTTACATTAATTTTGCTTCATCGATTTCCACGACCCTTGTCGACACAACTTAATTAGCGTGCGTCGGTACACCCAGGCGCTCATTTGCCATATGCGCCCACTCAGAGGTTTAAGCGCGTTTTATCAGAGACAGCATCCGGACATCTTTGCTTTCGCTCCAATCGCTCAGAAGAGCTCTTTTACAACCCAATTCGAGGCAATCGGTTTTTTATGTATTTTCAATTGCTCGTAAAATTTGCATAGCCTTCAACTTTATCGTCACGCTCTGGCAGTCATGCCTCATCGCCGGCATCAACATCTCTTATCACAGTGGCATCACTGATTTCACGTTCGCTGGTGACATTTCACAGGACGACCGGAAGGAAGAAGGAGAAAAAAAAAAACAAGGAAAACAATTTCTTCCTCCCAACAACGGTCCGCGCTAAGTAATAAATGTTCTTAATTTTAGGACACCACCCAACCACCACCGACAGCGATGCCAGTCCGTTTGCAGGACCTGCACACAGAGCCACACGATTAGCACACCCCTTTGTAAGCTTCTTGCTGACAAAATACAAATCCTTGGAAGTGATAATAATAACAACAAAAGGCGTAGCAGGACGGCACACGGGGCGCAGACGACACTGCCAGCGACTACAAGGCAAGGACTACAAGTGCTTGCTAACCTATAACAAAACTTGAGTTATGACGGCCGACATCCTGCTGCTGCAGTAATTCTTTCACTCATTGCTGTCTCCGCCACCGCCCGCTTCCTCTCTCCGTCTGTGTGTGCCTGTGTCTGGCTGTGTGTCACTGCGTGCTGGCGAAAAAATAAAAAAAAAATTATGAACACCGCACGATATATTAAGGATGTAATAAATCATCCATTTAAAGTCTGTCCCCTCGGCGGGTGGGCCACCCGCAAAGGACCAGCCCCACTCGCGTTACACTTTGAGGCTAATTAAGTTTTATTTTTTATTTTAATTTGAGATCCTTTTTGGTGTTTCTTTTTTTTTGTTGGCCTGTTTTTACGGCGGAGTAAGGGATTGCGTTGTTTTCGCGCTCTGGTTGGCGTCCTTTGCGGTTGCAATTTACAAGCTCCGAAGCCCTGCAAAGCCACCTGTGGTTCGGCAGAGAAGGTGCTTGGCAGCAGCAGCTGTGTAAGGGTTTGGGACCACTTCAAGGACAATTAGAGCGGATGAATCATTTGCCATTATGACTGTCGGAATAAAATGTGATGGAGTAGCGGGATAATGGAAGGTGGACGGTGGACAGTTGGAAGTGACAGTGTGGCCGGAACAACAAAGCAATTTGTGGACATTTTTGTTGGTGATTTAGGTGCATGTTTGTTCACTTAGCGAGCCAAGATACTGTGCAGTATCCTTTCAGCCCTGCTCTCAGCTGGAGAGGGGCGGCGAATTGATTGATTGATTCGTTGGATGAACGCAGTTTGTGGAGGTTCAATCTGAGGGATGGCTTTGATCACGATACAAGTCGGTTTTTGTCTGAATCGGTGTCAGGGACAGTAAATAATTCCTGAATGGCCGTTGATTAATGGTCGCCGGACGTATGTCGCACGGGTGTGAGGCTGGTGGTGGCAGGGCACCCAAGATATCTACGAATTCAATAAGTCCAAGTCCTGATGCTGGTCCTAGCCCATGGGTGGTGTTGACCTATATTTGTGCTCGTCACTGAGGGGAAAGACCATTTCCCAGAAGTCGCAGCAGATAACGATAAGAGCGACAGGGCATTGAAATTTATTTCGGTCTGTTTTTTTTTTTTTTTGCGGATTGGTGGCGTCTCGTTTTTATGTGCGGCCGATTGGGCAACAAATTATGAAGCTTATCGGGTGCTTTATGTGCCTGTCCTTTGGCGCACGTCGACGCAAAGTGGGGCCGAATGACATTCGCTTTTACGACAAAATCAGCCATGTGCTTGGGCTGATTTTGATTATATTCTTATGTTCCTTGAATTTTTGAATGTGGGAAATTGCCTTAATCGGCGACCTTAGATGGAACATCTGCGTCGCTCCTGATTGCCGAGAGGAAGTGGCTGAACATGAATCGGGAATTGATTGAAAACGAACGATATGGGCAAATGTTAAGGGCCAATAATGTTGTTTGATTGTGTGACTGACAAGGATCTACATCGTACGCCGAGGCGCATAACTCCGAGAGGAGACATCAAAATCGCATTAAATCGGGCGTCAATTAAAATGACGAGAATCAACAAGTGAGGTGGCTTTTGTTTTTATACAGATTTTTGCGCGCACATTGGGGAGTGAGTGTCCGGAGTGAAGGTGTGCCGCACGTGCCGAAGGTAGGGGGTGGAGACAGCCAGTCAAGGGAGCGCAAAGCTGGCACCCGAACACGCAGATCGTCCACTTGTAGCCGACACAGGCAAATGCTGTTTATTCGCGGATGACTCACTGACATACGCCACGTCAATGTTGCCACAAATCGCGGAACGGAGGGTAGTAAACCAGACAGCAAGGAAGAACAATCATCCTAATAAATGCGGAGAAATCGGTACTTACGTGCTTCAGAAGACCATCTGGAAGTCGGTACAGATCAGCAACCGCGTGTCGCAGCACCCGGGTAATCCTCCCCAATGGTGCCGAAAGAACGACGATAAGGAGGACTTGAATTGACTCTCAGAGGAAAGCCCGGGATTAAGGTGGCGCACCCAGGTGGAGTAGGACCTCAACCAAGGATCAACCAGAGATCGTCCCAATTGGAGGGGCTTGTTATTTGGGGCCCGGGTCCACCAAATGAAGAACAGATTCCGGGTCGAAAGGGTTGGGACATGTATATTGTCATGCGAGTTTCACCTCCATTCAGACGGAATACGGATACAAGCTAGACTGCGGAAGTAGAGTTTCTGCGGTTTGGCAGTGACTACATAATTAAGCTAGACTGGGAAAGTAGTGTTTCCAGGTTAGTGCTTCCAGTTCTCCAGGTTGACAGTGACTACATAATTCCTTGATGCTTTGCGGGACGGGTAGACTGCTGAAGACTGGACGTGTCCGTTGTTCCCTCCAAAAACTTCGTGAGCGGGTCGTTAGTGCTCCAACAGACTGTACGGGGTGGATATGCTTAAGGCGTTCGCTGCCAACGGGCACCTCGCAACGTTGAACCGTCCAGGGGACGCCAAGGAAGAGCCTCAGCATTAACAGGTTCCGTTGCTGGTAGCCCACAAGGTTGAGAGGAATCAACAGTTCTGCACTGTCGGCACGGACTCACTATAGCCCAACAAGAACGTCCCAAAAGCGTACATCACGACGCCTCGTACATCCTCCCTGGCTATCCACCAGTTGCCCTGGCTTGACCACATCGAGCGGATAGACGCCAATGCTGCAGCTAAGAGGGTCTTCGAGGCTCCTGGGTTCCGATGGAGATGATGACTAAATCTCCGGTTTAAGGACCATGCCAAAGCGGACGCAAGACAGAAAATCCGTCAACGAAGGGTGCCAGCTTTTGCTCAGGCCCAGACTCTCCATGGGTCGCATGCTCGCTAAGCAAGAGAGTAATGATTAGTCCATTTGTTTCTTCACCTCGTTCACCTACAAACATGTTGCAGTCCATTTGTCTCCATAAGACACTGACCCTACGAAAAAGTGCCATAAACTAGACTTCTGTGCACAATCCACACAAATTGAATTGTGTCCTCTTCAGAAGCGCTTTCAGCAACCCTACACAGCCAGAGTAGTCACAAAGCTGGAGCACTCCCCTGAAACTCCTTGAAATGACTGCCTCCATAGAACCTTCCACCACCTCTCGAGCCATGCCGCATGGACTAGAATCAGTGAACTTTGAAAGTGCGAAGCCTGCTTACGATAGCATTCAAAGCTAATTCATAATTAACGCATCACTGCTCACCCTCTATTCAGCACGAGCCCCGCGTGAAAAATAAACTGCACGGCTCTCAAGTTAGAAGTCAATACTCTAAAAATATTCCACACGAGGGGCCCGTTCTCAGTGAAATGCCCACACCCCAACTCCGGTCGAGTGTGTGAGGGATTACTTTCCTGCCAGAGGTTGATGACTTACAAATTACAACACCCCCTATCAATGACTGCTTATCCTTGCTCCACTTTGTCTCCCCAATAGCCATTCACACCCCTCCCCTGGCCATCACTCTGACACCCTTGACTTGAATGCAAATGCGCCCCCTACCACCTACCAGCATCATCTCGGTAACCAGCAGCGAAAAGTTTTCAGAAATCGTTCGTCTTCCAAAGAACTGTCGCCGCCATAACGATACTTTCGCATTCTCAAGCTCATTCCTTAGAAATTATTGCCAACTCACTATCGCACTACAAGAACGTCCCAAAAGCGTACATCACGACGTCTCGTACATCCTCCTCGGCTATCAGATTACGTGTCAACGAAGTGCTTCATCCTTTATCTCTGCTTTGGCACACAAGCCCCTTGACTGAAAAACCAGAAGAACTTCGTCCGACGACCGCCTCACCCCAAGTCGAACGCGACCAGCCAGCCAGCCAGCCTATGTTTGTTCAGCGAATCCAACGAACGCCGTTTCGCATTTAAATAACCTTAAAGCGCCCCCGCAACACTGCCCTACACTCCACCACACATGGCCCGCCACAAATCAAATACGTGTGTGGCATGAGTACTCGCTGCTGCTCGTAACGAGCACTTTTCATGTTAACTCAATAATTTATTCTATTTATCGCTAGGAAATGCCTTCAGGCCCGCGGCCTCAGAGACTTTCACCTCGGGAGGGCCCCGCCACCGGCACACTCGTACACCGACGCAGGGAGCCTAATGAAAGCAAGAAAAAAACCGCGAATAAAAGTCCTTAATCCAATTTGCATCGGATATTTGCACTCAAAGTTTAGATGCTCCGCTGCAGGCCGCCCTCGGGTACACCGCTCTGTGCTTAATTAAATATTTAAATGATAATTTCATAAGGGCTTTGATGGCTTTGCATTGCGTTCGGAGGTCCTGGGCTGGTGGATAGTTTGCCCCCGGTTGTTGAAACCGAAACTTTCCCGTGTGAGAAGGACTCCATTTCCTTCGACTCTTCGGGATCTGAACCGAAACTCTTCAGGCATTCGACAAGTGCCGATGTCAAGAGGTGATGAAGTCGATCCGAGAGCCGACAATGGATGAAGTTGGAGCTCAGAGCCTCGGGCGATGAATTGTCTACTAGGCGACGTTTGACTGTGAGGCTGAGAGAGGATCCGTCCGTTCACTGGGAGACCTGAAGATGTGCTAGTCCATGTGAGTCCTTCACGAGAGGTAGTGTCCATGGATGGTGTGCCCAAGGTCCGTGACACCCAGACCGAGAACAAGCATCGGCATGCGACAGGACACCGTCAGCACTGGCGACAGAGTCCCTCCAGCACTCAGGCTGTATTAAAAGACAAAAAAGACAACCACACACACACACTGGAACAAAGCCACAATCGTGTTCATCTCCTTCGTCCTTGCTGAGAATTTGCATTTTTAATTTTTTAACAGCACACGTGGGGCTACGTCCCCAATCCAACGACAATCGTTGACCCCCAGACCAACCGTCCGAGTGAGGAGAGCAAGGACACAAACGGAAAGATGTGACAACGCATAGAATACACTTTTATGACTTCACCACGAATCCGTGGCGCATCCTTTGCAAACGAACCAACGGCGACAACTCAATTCCAAGGAGCGCAGCACAATTACAACGACAACTGATGCACAGCGGATAAGGGACACCGCCGAGACAGCGGTGACAAGCAAATTAAAGGAAACGTGACGTAATCTGTTTTGTTGTACAATTATGATATTACCGTTGACTCGCAATGAACTCCCTTTTTTTGTGTTGTTTGCCGTATCCTTGTTTGCATGACGAGTCAGCTATTCCTGGACGACATGGGGTGAATGAGAATTTGAAAGGATTCCCCCTTCGAAACGCAGCAGCGACAGGTTGCACCAAGTGGCGCACATGTGGGGGAACGAACTGACATTTGGTCGTGTAAGGGTACCGGAAACAAGATGATTTCCGCTTTACCCTCAAAGTTTGCCGGCAGCTCGCAGGATGGCGCGCTTAGAATAATTTTCATTTATTCGTCCGTTCGGAAGGAAGTGTGTGTTTGTGTGGCTTTGTGTAGGTGCAGGTCACTGTAATTAGGTGCACAAACTGTTTATGCGCAGCAGAAGGGCGAAGTCTTGCGTTTGAAGGAATGACGTTTTAATTACAACATTGCAGACGGCGGGGATGGGTGCATTCAATTTGGATTTGTGTGAAGCGAAGGCGTGCAGAAGATAAGTTCTTATAAGCCAGTTGTTCAGTGCTCCCAGAACAGCGTCTGTATCCTATTTGATTCAGTTCTGACTTTGATTCAGCTTTGACTAATTTTGGTCAATTTTGATGTTTACACAGCGGAAGGGACTGTTCTTTGATGCATTATCAGTGATTCGCGACAAGTTGGTTTCGTCTCGTCTCACGAGCCACTTTAGCCACTCCGGCTCATAGAATACTTTACTTGCGTAGCGTCAAAGCGACCGCTGGCGGTGAAGTACCTGCCGTAAGGGATGACACAATCCGTACTTCAACGCACAGCAGATTTCATTTGACAGACTGTCATCTACACACAAAAATTCACAATGGAACTTTGTATTTTATTATGAATCAGAAGTCTTTATTTATATTTTTGTGTACTTTGAAATATGCTTCGACAAGAACCAACTGTCAAATATTAATTTAACATCCAAATTCGATTGAAACGGCACAATGTGACGATTGTCAAAGCTGTAGGAGAGAGAGACATGCTTAAAGTTGAGTAACTATGTGCCACCTCCCACTCACCTAAAGTCTTCTCCTGGGGAGAATTTACCACGACCCATTAATGCCCATTTCGCAATGCTGCGGTGGTTTCACGATATCTGCTTTGAAGGACAAATATGTCACAAATCATCTGTTTTTTTCATGAATTCTGTTAAACTTCCCCGCCCAATGAAAATGTCGAGTAACCGCAGTGAAATGTCAAAGAGCACAAAAATTGTTCACCAAAAAATGTTGGTGAGTGCTTCGCTCACGTGAGATTTCATTGCTCTCACCGGTCTCATTTTTTTTTTATAAAGTCAAAATCAGAAATGAATTTTTATAGAGATGGCCAACTTCACAGCTGATTGGACTCTAACCCTTTGAGAGTTTTTTTACAGTTATTCATGAATTTTTGACAGTTATTCACGAAATAACGTGAATGCCGTTTTATGATTTGTCCATTTGGTTTGAGAAAACGATATAAAATATGGTTGTCAACAATTTTAAGCGGTAAGGGAGGTAGAAGCCGGCTTCATACGTCATTTCTGGTCAAAACGCAGTGTTCGGACTTTACTTCTAAAAGAGTAGATTTGCTTTACTTGTCGCAATATTTTCAAATCTACTTCACTACTCATTTTTGTCCATAGTCAACCTCAAACAAAATGGCAACTGAAAATAAGTGCTGGTTCCTTTGCACTTAAAATTGTGCACGATTTTTATTATTTTGTCATTTCAGTTGCATCGAAAAATGTAATCTCTTCACAACCGACTATTTTTTATCATTTATTATTTTTGGAAAATTAACCACAACCAGCCATCCGGTCACTCAAACAACACAATGCGCCAGAATCGTAAGCTAACTAACATTTCAACTATTTTTTATAAAAAAAAAACATGTGTTCGTTTAGGTCGAACTGATAATCTACTTCCAAAATTTTGGTTTTACCTCGGCATTCCTTTTCATCTACTTCGAAATCGCGATCTTTGAAGTTCACAAGAACACTAAGCACGACGCAGTGAACGACATGGAACCATTGTATTGTGTAGTTCGAAAAATGAGGCGACATTACGGACGCATCATTGTGAAATGGACGACTGCGTTATTTTGAGCAAGGGAATTTCTTCCACATCGGCTAGTGGCGTCCCAACCCGAACGTTTTACAAACCGAGTTAACCCGAGTTAGAATAGAAGCAGACCGAGTTGTAACCCGAGTTAATGAACCGAAAGCAATCGAGTTGAACCGCCCAATTCTATTATGTTTCGGTGTTCTATGTTCTATGTATGTGTATCCTTAGGCGATTATGTTGACAAATGCAGCGATTAGCTGTATGTATGCAATTTGTTTCGATTTTTCTCTCTTCTCTTTTATCTCTCTCCATACTTTCTTCTACTCGAAACTTGCGAGTCGCATCAAGTTAGTTAGCGAAATCAGAGGTAATGGAGGTAAAGATCTGCCACCTTTACTTTTCTTGCCCCTCAGATTCATCTGACAGCGCTTTTTTATAACCTTTTCACAGACAGGCGTCTGTGAATAAGTGTGAGATAAGCGAAGCTGATTACTCCCGCCTAACACCATTGCGTTGCTCTATACTCGTAACAAGTGACTTGAGAGCACAACTGCGATGGACTGGGGGTTTTCCACTGGAAAGACGAATATCTCTTCCTCCAAATGCTGCAGTTGGTGGTGGAATGCTACAGGTCAGGTGCCTCCCGAACCGAAATGGAAAAGGTCAAATCGAGTTGTTTGTCAATTTCCATTCTGTTTAAGCTTAGTTTTGGTGCGGCATCATATGCTCAACTCAAACCGAGCTGAACCGTCTGTAGCTTTTTCTTCGGTTGATGTGATATCAGTTTTGTCAATTCGATTTTACATAAATGTTACTCCATTTGACTCGGGTTAACTCGGTTTCCTAACCCGAGTTGACACATCCCTAATATGGACATGCTCTCCATCTGTCAATTCTAAGAGGTTATAACTTGGCAGCACTGTTATAAAAATAACCAATGCGCACCAATTTAATGCCAGTGAGCTTCCTGTTAACACCGGTGTATTCCATTATATCCGAATAATGATAGACCGGACATCCGTCTCCTCAGTCTACAGGCGAGAGATCAAGATGGCAACAAAGTCTAACAAAGCTGGCTGGCTTTCGCAACCGATGTTCCCTGAAATATTTAACCAGGTGGAGACAATCTGTTTGGTCACATGTCATATCAGATAGAACTTTTTTAATCTCAGTCTCGATACGTAAGCAATAGGCCAGAGCTTTATCGGCTTAGGAAGTGCAGGTCGACACTCAGCACTCATTCATCGATGGAACGATACGAAAACGATTTACGGTGAAATCAGCTTTTTATAGTTCTCGCATTTCTATCAAATTCGTCAGCCTGTATAGGGAGATACCCACCTTCCGTGTCAGAAAAAGATCTTCGACAGTATGCTGTATAGCAGGGGCCACCTTGAGCCTAACAATGAATGAAGAGTTCCGGAGACGTACAGAGTAGGGTACGGAAAGGGGCTGCTAGTGAATTCACCAGCACACTTAGACCATGTTGGTCCATAGTGATACCCATAGTCAGGGTAATACCACTGATCGACCACTCCAGTGATAGCGCCGTAAATTTGATCCAAACGGCAAATGGTGGCTGGACCTGGTTAAACAACTGCGCCAACCAGTCGTGCTCCGGAGTCGCTTAATGACCAATTGAAAGGGCCTGGGCTTGAAAAAAAAACTATGCTACAGGCTTCACAAGATCCAATGCACTTGGTGATCATCTCGCCAATTGACCTTAAAGTATGTGGAAACCTCCGGACTCGTTCCCTTGAAGATTTGTAACATCGCTAGCACTACAGACTAGCGCATGTGTGGAACCACTTTGAAGATAAAATGCAACACAATATTGGCCATGTACGAGGTCTTCTTCTTTCCTTCTCCGTGTGGTGTTCTGGTCTAGGCTGAAGGCGACATCTTCTTCGCGCAGAGCTTCAATCTGAACTCGAAATGAATCAACCAACAAGCCACTGCAGTTGGCCAATCTCTTGCTGTAGCTACCTCCAGTTAAGAGCGCCAAGTTAATTGAGGCCCTTCTCCACTTGTGTGTGCTTAGTCGCGGATGTTCTCAATTCACGGGTGCACGTGAATTTTTACACTCCAGTACACAGTGACACGGAAGAGACACAATTTACTCGCAGTCGCCTAGATTCACAAACCACATGGCTTCGCGAATATGTTACGAACCTATTTACCCGTGTATTACCCGTGTATTACCCGTGTAATTTGTAGTCTGTTTACAAGCATGCAGTATACAAGGCTCATTCAGCCTACAAATTGGACGTCAGACGATAAACCGATTAACGACTGCGCCTCATTTAAACCAGTTATGGTTTAAATAAAACATAATGACGTGAAATTATCTTTAAAAAGCATGGCGATAACCATGATCTCTGCCTGCTTGATTTTAAAGTCCTCATTTTCAGTGACCCGGATGATCCCCAGCGACCCCTTAGGAGAGCTCTCGGCCACTCGATCCTCCGCCATCGCCTCTAACACACCAGGAGTCATGCCCAACCAGGTGAGTTTTTGAACCAACCATTTCGTCCTAGGTCTGCCAAGCGGTCGCCTACCTAATGGAATCGCTTTCAAGGCACTCCTCGGACACGTGACCAAACCATCGAAGCATAGTCCTTCCCGTTGGAAGAAGCTGTTGCAGTTGCAGCTGACAGAGAGCTGAGAGAGATTGTTGTTTCGAAGAACAGCATCGTTGGCTACTACCTTCCTTTCGAGAGAATCACATCGCCGCGACGGTTTAGGAGCAACTATTCCTTCACTACGTTGCTGTCTATTTGTGTTGACTTGATTTGATTCGAGAGTGTCAACGCGTTCACCTGCGCTGGTGAGTGCTTTGCGAAGTTGAACAGTTCTCAGTTCGCCAACTTTAAGGATGAATTGGTTTCGCAATTTTAAAGTCTCTTTGCAAAACTATGTCGCATCGTGTCGGCTTGTTTTGTTAGGCGCTCCTCGGAGACATTGATTGTGACATTGATCCTGCAGAAGATAGCTGGGCACCTTACAACTACCATATCTCGACACGAACAACTACCATAATTCACGGTACCACATCTCTATAGTCACTGGCACTGCAATACATCTAAACTCCGTCATTCGGAATCGGCATACAATTGCGGGTCACCTCAACATTGGCTTGCACAGCATGTGTTGCACAGCATGTGAGACTAGGCCCAGGTCAAGCTCAAACTGTCCCGCATCACTGTACGTCGCCCCAAAAACTTTTCACAGCCTCTCCAGCAATACTCTGAGAAAAGTTTGATTATGCACACGCAGACGAATATTCAGACACAAATGCAATTCGCACAGACCGCACGACAGATTTGGAAAATTTCTCAATTGCCACGCACATCCCCCCTGATTTTCTGAACAGGATAATTTGCCATATCCCACAACTATTCCCTAGTCCGATGTGTCACACAATCAGTTGACACCAGCATTAATCATCACAAACATTCTCAACATGAATGGCCAAGTTACCCACAATCAGGGAAACTTCTGAATGGAAAGCCATTTGGGAAACTTCCACCCAAGAAGCACTCTCGTCTTCTCACATATGTGGGCAAGGCTGAAGTTTTGCGCTCCCTCAAAATTGAAACACAATTAAAGTCGGAAATGCGGAAGCTTACCCCTGTAACAATTCTTATTGCCTTGGTATTCAATTTTCAGTTTTCAATTTTCTGTTTTGTTGTTAGCATTGCGGCCACCCACTACAAGTTGTCCACAACAATCTCAAGTAAGTTACTTAAATAAATTGCATGCACTTCATGTGTCATGTTGAGTGCTCGTATCTACCGGCAGACAGAGGGATGACATTAAGTTACTTCAGCAAGATGTTGGAAGTTTTAAATGAAACAGATCAAGGGCTCTTAGAAATACATTTAAGTGTTGAATGGGAGACAGAGCGAGTGAGTGACGGACTGGAGCAAGGTGTGCGGGCGAACTTTTTGTATTTTTATAAAATAAATATGTGTCTGCAATCATGCGGGAATTTTTATTCAGCTTGTCGCAATATCCTCGCGTGGAATCTCCTTTCATCGGGAATGTGTGTGCTTTTTTTTTAAACAGTGGTAACAGAACGAATTCCTATAAGACTCCCACAGTTGTGGAGTGCGGAAAAAAGGTCTGAACTTTGCGCTACTGGAATGCGCAACGACTCCCAGTTGCTCTGATGAGGGCTTTAAGTGCCAATCACTTAACTCTCTTCAATAAGACTCAATACAACAATCTGGAGTGTAGAATTATAAAACTTCTCGAGGACTTGGACACAGTCACAGTCTTGTACAAACGGAATTGAGATCATGGTTTGCGCAAGACAAGGGGCCAACCGTTGCACATCGTCTCCACTGGACATACTGCTGCCCAACATCACAGCCACAATCTGCAATTTGTGGGCAAGAATGCAATGTCGCTTCACGTCAACGTTGGCTGCGAGAGAGTCAACATCAAGGAGCTGGCAACCCACCACTAATCAACGAAGCAGGTCTCCCTAAAAAATAATATACACTCACTTTCATAAGTTTGCACTCCAGTCAAACAAAATCGTGCACATATACGAAAACGTCAAATCCCATGTCTAACTTTTGGCATGTGGTACAATTAAGATTTTCCGGCACGATGAATGTTTGGACATGGATTTTTGTGCCTTTCGCATCACGTTCATGAACCGGGCATGGTAGAGTTGGCATGTCTTAATTAGGACAACGTCAGCTTGAGACAGAAAATAGTCGCATTTTTGGCTAGCTTGACAGCTTTATCAGGGACCTTCATCAGATCAGTCCAAGTCAATTTACTAGACTCCAGTGAGTGTCTAGTTGAGTGACTTGTTGCTATATTCGACTTTATGCTATATTCGAACTAAACGAAATCGTGAGGTTTCGTCAAATTTCTCGAAACCTGCGGGTTTTCGCAATACTATTTGGTGTTTCGACCTTGCGCTTTCGACGGAATCTAGTTGAAACCCCCTTGAGTTCCTTCATCAGTGAGAAGTTGTCAAACCGAACAAGTTTGTGAACTTCAGTTTGGTGTTCACTTTTAGATGTCAAAATATATAAATATTCTCCCTCTCATTTCTTCTCACCACAACTATTTCATGTCAATAAACACCCGGCCACTTCAAAATTGACAGCTAATTTCATTTGAAAACACTCCAAACTCGATGGGAACAGCTGATTGAGATTTCAATAAAAGTTCATCCAAACCACGTGATTTCGGTTTGGTGGGATAGGTAAGGCTTAGGTAAGCGCAAGGATCGAAAACAGCACTGTCCATTTTTACGTTTTTTCTTATCTTCTCCATTTCCCATCACTCTGTCTATTCTTAGAATTTGTATACTTGACTTTCATAAGGTACGCAGAACAGACATCGTGTCCTTTTCTACGAAGGACATATCTAGAGATGATGGAGGAAGAGATATTCGTCTTTTCAGTGGAAAACCCCCAGTCCATCGCAGTTATGCTCTCAAGTTACGCATACTACTTTATTTTCACGCACACTTGTTAGAAGTATAAAGCAACGCAATGGTGTTAGGCGGGAGTAATCAGCTTCGCTTAGATCACACGTATTCACAGACGCCTGTCTGTGAAAGGTTATAAAAAAACGCTGTCAGATGAATCTGAGGGGCAAGAAACGTAGAAGTGGCCCATCTCTTCCTCCATCATCCCTGGACATATCTACTCACTAAGAAGTACTTCGAGACTTCGAGTTCAACTTGGTGTAAGAGTCACCATCCTTTTCCTATGGAATATGCTCCCACATCCCTTCGAATTCGTGTCAAAAGTACGCAATAAATTTTATGAACGTTGTCGTACTTGGAAATAGTGGATTGTCCAACCAACTGTCGTTAAATCCAACGCTTCGAAAAGATGTTCGTTTCTACTCCAAATGGAATTCGAGTATCAAGTGTTGCTTTTTTTTTAAATTCAATGTTTTTGTTCACCCAATTAATTCTACAATGAAGCTCCAAGAGAAAATTAAACACGTTCAAATCTGAAACTAACCATCCCGTTGTTTAAGCAAGAAATAAGTGCTCGTTTTCCACACGTTAAGTAAAACAAAGGGATTAGCTTGAAATTTCCCATACAATCATCATCACTCAAAGTACCCTAGTTACTTCTGACCACAAACAATTAATAAATGTTGTCTTTTGTACACCCAATTGCCAGTATTCTTCACGAAAATGTCAGTGAACGCAACCTTTCAACTGACTCAATTCAAACAGTAAAGTAAGGCATGTTTCCTGCCTCTACCAGAAATGAAGTATGATAGAGATGCCCAACTTCTACCTCTTTTGCCCATTAAATTTGTTGACAACCATTTCTTATATCGTTTACTAAAGCCAAATTGATCAATCACAGAACGGCACTTACTTTATTTCGTGAATAACCGTCAAAAATCCATGAAAAACTGTCAAAAAGTCTATGAAATTCGTCCAATCAGCTGTGAAGTTGGGTATCTCTATCATACTTCATTTCTGGCCTCTACTGTCGACGAAAAAAAAAACAGTTTTGCCTGTCAATGTCATTCGCAAAAAACAACAACTACATAATTTTTAGCAAGGCAAAAAGTGCTGCCAAATTACTGATAGCTGAAATGTTGAACGAAATCAAATAAAATTAAATGAAACCTTCAAATTTATGTAGACACAATTTCACCCAAAGACAAAGGAATTTCGTTCGTTATGTGTTCACATATTACTGATCATGAATTAACTGTGCCTCACGATTAAAGTGAAAGGAAAATGTTCCTAATTTCATTCGTGGGCTGTTTTAAGAACGAAATTAGTACAACAGCTCTTAAAAGTGCGCCTTCCCAGTATCAGCAACGGATAAGCAAGATTTCCGAAGCTAGAATTACGTACATTTTAGCAATAAAGGGTAACTAACTCCTGGTGGTGGTCATAATTCTAAAATAGCACCCACTCGATTTGTCTTTCAAATATTGAACACAAGGTGGACAAAAATTATACCGACTTGTTGTAAAAGTTTTGCAGTGAAACAGAAACGATCTTCTCGAGAGTTTGTCTTGAAACCTGGATGAATAAAGTTTCAATCGAAACATTTGAATGCAATTTTGCGATTTCCCCGGTTCGTAGGTCGCCAATAGATATGGCAGACTAGACTACATAAGATAATCTACTCGATTAATAAAATATGTAATAAATAATAACTACACCCCTGATTTGTTTCATTTATTACCTACATTTGTTACGTGTGGATTTAGCAGTGCCTTAGAATGTTTTCACATTTTTCACATACAAGCACAATTGAACTGGCATGAAATTGACATCCCAACTACATTTTGACATTTTCATCTACGTCTACTACATTAACTACCCCAAAGGGAAGCAGACAAAAGAGATGTAGTTATAATGCAGAATTTCATAGATTTTTTGACAGTTATTCATGAATTTTTGACGGTTTTTCACGTAGAGAAATGGAAGAAATGGTTGTCACAAAATTTAAGGGGCCAAGGAGGTTGAAGCTGGCTATATCTACAATACTTCATTTCTGATATCTATTATCCCAACAACTGGCAAACAAAGTAGATTTCTGATGTGCTATCTGGTGGATCGTTGGTTCTCGGCAGAAATGAAGTATGATAGAGATGCCCAACTTCACAGCTGATTGACCCCTAGTCCATCGACAAATTTGAGTGTTATTCATGAATTTTCTGGTTCTCGGTATAGATCAGGGATAATGGAGGATCTCCATTCAACTCTGGTCTACAACAGCCTTGTCTTCTGCCCACCGACCTACCCACATACAACGCCGTGCTAAAACCTGGCTATTCTGTTAGCATCGGAATTGATACAAATCGCAAAAACTGTGGAATTACTGCATTCGATTTGAAGATCACAGAAGAAGCCGAATATAAGGCATGTCCACTAACCCACGAAGGACTTGATCCGGAATCATTCGCATGATTCTTTGCTCTCCGATCGAGCAGACTTCCATGATTTCGAAGTAACCGATACAATTTCATTTGCCAACGGTGACCTAACGATGGGAGTTGTTTACCCAAAGAATCCGTAAAATAAGCGTAGTTTTTTTTTTGGCGATGTTGAGTCATTGATGTGGTTTCGTATGGAACCCGGTGAGTAGTTCAACAGAATGTACAAGAATGAGGACCATATTGGATACAGAACCTACGCGAATCTTCCCACCTTATAATGCGGTCGATGAAGTAATGCATCCAGGTGACGGGGCCTGCTATGTGGAAATCATCAAGTACACTGACAAGGTGACCCGAAAAGCAAATGGTATCCTTTTTGTTGGGATGCAGGATGAGAACTGGATGAATTTTATGGAAGGCGTCCAGAGTAAAAAGAGAAGGTTTACGCCATGTTGTGAATTAAATATGGATATCATATTATGTTTGTCTTTTGGTTTTATTATTCAGACTGATTGAATGCTGATTGTTTTCCAAAGTTGAGTGGTTCATTTGAAAATTGTTTTGTTCTTGTCGGAGTCAAAGAGAATGTTACTGGTTTAAGATTATATTATACAGGGCATTCAGGTAACAATACATAGCAATGTCAAAACGAAATGCATGGGAATAGACGATAGTATGATTTTTGGGCGTACATTCATCACTCCTTGCACAACAATGTAATGTGATTTAATTAACAATGTTATTCCGCATGGAATCTTTCACTGGTTTTGAGATTTTCTTTTGAATCCATTGAATAGGGATTTGTCAGCACTTTTCCAGTAGTTCAGACCCCTGGCTTCATCAACCATCACCAATTCACAACCAAACCAGTTTTTTGTTGTCTTTGCTACCCGTTGGATCGTTGGTTTGTTTCATTATGTTTGCACACCGAAATTTGTGTGAGGAATGTCTGCAAAGGACATGTCTTTTGCGCACCGATCTGCCCACATGTAAAGTCGTGCTAAAACCAGGTTATTCTGCTGCTCGCATCGCAATGAATAGATACCGTCGAGGCAATAGCATGTGAAGATCACAGAAGAAGCTGAGTACAAAGCGCGATTTAATCCGAAATCATTCGAATAATTCTATAGTCTCCGATCGAGCGGACTTCCGCATGACTACGAGCATGATTACGAGGTAACGGAAATAATTCCGTTTGGCGACGATAACCCTAAGTTAGGTACCCAAAGATTCCCAGAAAAACGTGGAATTTCATGGGCCATGTCGCTTCCTTGATGAAGCGTACAAGGAGAAATCAACCAAAGCCTGTGTTTTGTGTGGAGCCCGGAATGAGGAACACAATGGATTCAGCGTCTATCAAAATCTGTCGTCCTACAATGCGGTCGATGAGGTGATGCACCGCGATGAGGGGTTCTACGAGATGCACATAATCAAGTACACCGACAAGGCGACCCGAAAAGCAGATGGTATCCTCTTCACTGGATTATATGGAAGGCGTCCTGGGTGAAATGGAGGGATGTCGAAATTGTTGTGAACTTTTTTATTTTTATTGTGGTTTTTCTTTTGAGATAAGATGATCCTGATTGTGGTCGTAGTTGAGTCGTTCATTCGAAATACACATTTGTACGCCATCCTGTTGGATTGTGTATGAAATTGTCTGCAATTCGTAACAACAGCAACAGACTGTTGTAGGTTTGAGCGTTAAAAGGTTGGATTAATATTATCCAGAGCATTCGAGTACCAGTGTCGAGTTAGGACACTGCGCGAATAAAATAAAAACGTCAAAGGCTGATCTAGCAGTCAGCACATAATGTAATGACAAGGAGGATGATATGAAACAGAAATGAAATATGATAGAGACACCCAACTTCACAGCTAAATGACCCCTAGTCTATTAACGAATTTGGCGGATAATCATGAAAATGTTGACAGTTATTCACGAAATAACGTAAATGTCGTTCTGTGATTGCTCAATTTGGCCTTAGTAAACGATACAAGAAATGGTTGTCAAAAAATTTAAAGGGCAAGAGAGGTAGAAGTTGGGCATCTCTATCATACTTCATTTCTGGTATGAAATGAGGGCGTACGTTTACTACTTACTGGACAATTAAGTGCGTTTCCGCCTTTTCATTTCAAAATAGAGTGTGAAGAGAAGGCATGTCTTCTGCGCACTGGACCTGCCCACATTCAACATGGTGCTAAAACCAGGCTATTCAGCTTGTTGCCTCGAAATTTATAAAAGTCGCTCACGCAGTTCCAATAGTATACTCGATTTGAAGATCACTGGCCGGGCCGGGTACACAACAAGTCCACTACCTGTACAAGGATTACACTTGATCCGAAATCACTCAAATGTTTCCATGATCTCCGATCGGGCAGATTTCCATTTCCACGAGCACGGTTTCGAGGTGACCGATGCGATTCCATTCTTCCACGATAAGAGCATCAAATCTGGAATTCATTATATACTCCGAGGGTAATTGAGTGTTATTGGTGATGCCGCGGCACTGACCAAGCAAAGAAAGACAGCCGAAACCCGTTTTCCGTGTGGAGCCCGGTGTGTCTATTTAAAGAGAACGAGGAACACATAGGATTCGGTATCAATGAAATGCTTAATGCCTACGACTTGACTGATGAGTTCATGTATCCGGGAGACGGTTTCTACCAAATGGCCATAAATAAATACGCTGACAAGGCGACTAGAGAAGCTGATGGTATCAGTAATCAGAACAGAAGTGGCTGAATATAAAAGCTGAAAATAAAATAAAATTGTTCAAAACAAAATGTAGTTGGATTTTGTTGTTGGACATCTTTTTGAAGTCTTTTGTAGCTAATTGGAGGAGCTAAAGTTCATCTGTTTGCTTATTCGAAGACTCCAAACCAGAATGCAACTTTACAACAAGATGCTGAACTTACCAACTTCTTCCTTAGCCACCAACGCCCATATGTGACAGTTCATGAAGCTAGGCATACGCATTATCTTTTTTAAACGCACAATCCGCTTTCACTACGGACTACTGTACTACAACGAAATTAAAGAGCAGGTTTGTTTTTGGGTTCATGATAAGGGCGCACTCTCATAGCTTGCGTGTAGTAATGGTACTTTAAAATAGATTCAGTGGAATTAATCTAAACGTCGGCCAAAGTTGGCTGAGAGTGCCCTCAAGTCCAAAGTTATTTGAAAGTATTTCCAATTACCAGCATGGCTCATGACCAGGGCAGGTCATGTACAACTAATTTACCATTATTTTTAATGTTTTTTAATGTTAATATACTTTACACCGTTTTCTCAAAAGCCTTCGATAAAGTACATCACACTTTGCTTTCAAACAAGCCAAAGTCTTTGGGATTCCATTCGTCAATGTTAGAGTGGTTTTCCAATTACTTAAAGGACAGGAAGCAATTGGTAAAGATCGATAGTTATAGATCCCGAGGAATAAAAGTTAGATCGGGCGTTCCACAAGGTAGCCATGTGGGGCCATTACTATTTCTTTTGTTCATGAACGATGTTCACGAAATTTTGAAATATTGTAAAATTTTAACATTCGCAGACGACTTTAAATTGTATTTATCTATAAATAGTTTAACTGATTGTAATAATTTCCAATTGGATATCCATGCACTAGTAGAATGGACTAGAACTGAATATTCAAAAATGTAATATTTTTACTGCACATCGTATTACATCCCCGATTGTCTTTGATTATTTCAGAAATGATCGTAGATTTATTCGCCTAGAAGAGATTAAGGAGCTCGGTGCAATCTTCGATACTACATTTAATTTTTCATTATATTATGATTGCCAAGTCTAAGTCTGTTAGGTTGTCTGAAAAGAAATAGTGAAGATTTTCGGGATATAACTAGTCTTAAGTCCATCTATTGTTGGTTAGTCAGACCGTATTTAGAATACTCTTCAAATTGTTTGGCATTCCAACTCAGATTCGAAAGAGTACAATCAAATTTCACGAGATATGCTGTCCGTAAATTATATTCCTTCGAAGAACTTCCTAAATATGACATGATACATGTAAATATTAGACTTGTTAACCTTAAATTTAAGACGTAAGGCAGCGTCAGCCATGTTCATATGCCACATTATTAATTGCCGTGTAAATTCAACAGATTTACTTTTTCTCATTTACTCTCTCTCTCCAAAGATCTCTTCGATAAAAGGCCATAAATCCAACTGCGGTTGTAATGTACCTATTACGAGGTGTATAAACACTTTTAATGAACTTTGCAACGAAATTGACTTTAGCTTGTCTCGATTGGAGAAATGTATCCATACACTATTCTTTAATTCATCATCATCAGCATCTTCTGACCCGCATACTCCACTAAATGGGTCGCATGGGGTTAACCACGGACGAGCCTTGCGTTATAGGCTTTCAGCTTCGCTGGATATGCCCGCCAGTCTGGTGGTGCCGTAAAACCCAGCACAACAGCGGCAGCTTCTTTGATGCCTTCTTGACAACGCCTCCTTCGCAGGCCTCGACGAACATATAGACAGATTCCAGACTACTCGATCGGAAAAGATCCTAGCAGGCGGTGCTATTGCGATTTCCGACGTCAAACCCTCGGAACGTTCTGGCATCAAGTATAATGGAGGAGTGCCTGACCTAACGTCAATCTGGTTGGCGGTTGATTGTTCTGGGCCCCAACGAGTCCGTCTATGGTGAGGTCTGGGAACCGCGTGATAACTATACAGAGGCTCCGCCCCGTGTTAAGCTCTACTCTAGCAAAGATGTCACCTTTACGCAGCTTTGCGTTGAAGTCTCCTAGAAGTAACTCAACGCACGAGAGCTCTCCAGGCAACTCGATCCTCCGCCATCGACTCTAACAGGAGTTATGCCCAAGTGGGCGAGTTTTTGAACGTGGTCCAACCATCTCGTCGTGAGTCTGCCAAGCGGTCGCCTACCTGATGGAATCGCATTCAACGTCCGCCTTGGAAGTCGTGATGAAGGGGACATGCGTGCCACGTGGCCAAACCAACGAAGCATAGCCTCCTTTCTTCAAAGAAGCAACTCATCAATGTTGAGGTCCTCGCCCACTGCCGATCAGATTCTGAAATCTCATCTCAGCAGCTTGTATTCGCGATCTTATTCTTTCGGTCATTACCCAAATTTCATGACCACAGATGAGAGTTGGAACGAATGCTGAGTTGAAAACCGCTAACTTGGCTGTGACACCAAGCTCGGCCTTCCTGATTACAGATCTACCAAGCTGTTTCAAGATTGACCCAGCTTGACCAATCCTACAGGAAAGCCCAGCATTACTCCTGCCACACACTATTCTTTAATTAATACTGTTCATTTGATGTAATCTGTGAAATGCACAATCGGTAGAAGATCCTTAGTCGCGCAGCAAAAATCTGCTGTGTAAAGCGATACTCAGAGTTAACACTTCGAGAACGTAGTGTTTTGTGTGCTCTGTGATGGAAAATATATATAAATAAAAAAATCGGTTGTAAAATAGCTATACAATAGTTCGGGTATAATAAGAGGTAATTACGAGGCCAAGGATTACTCCGGCATGTAGTACAGTGTGAACGTAAGGCTTTTATTTTTGTGATCAATGTCAACTCTGCTATAAATGCTTCTTCGAACCTATCATTGAACCATGCAAAGACGATCTCTGATTGGTCCGTGAGATGTTAGAAAATGTCCGAAAATTTCAAGGAGCAAGTGAACAAGATTACGTCGATGGCTAATTTCAGCTTAAACTACAAACATTTGGTCACATGCCGAATTTTACAAGTTTAGTAAATTATCTTGGCGTGACTGGAATAACACTCGTGGCATGAAGCAGTGGTAAACAAAATATTCTTGTTTCATTATAACCGAAAGAGGCCCCCGCATCTTAGCGGACCATTACAGGCTCAGGGAGCACCTAAGGAAACTAGCGGTATCAGAAGGAAGTCTCTGGAGATTCTGTGTAGAATCTAATGAAATTCTAGAACTAGGTTTCTGTGAGACGCTAGCCCACAAAAGACGAAGATATCTGGGCAAGCATATCAGTGGAAGGGATGAAGTCACATAGAACCATCCCTCATTCTTAAATTCCTACTGCCTTAGAGAGAATACGCGTGGTCCATAACCCTCAATGCAAGTGTGCAAAGAACTGTATGTGAGGAGAACTCATGGGAGCTCAAAGGCATCGAAAGGAGGCAAGTTTCAACAGTTGAAGCATTTTAAATTGATTCGGCATATCTATGATAATACGGGGGCGTTATGCGTGTCGTGAAAGAGACCTACAGTTGTATGTCGCCAAATTTGAGAAACCTTTTTCTAGACTTCGAGCATTGCCAATGACTCGACTCCACCGTCGACTCACGACTCTACCGTGAAAATTATTTTGTTGGTCGAACCGGCCGGGAACCGAACCCAGGCAGCGAGTTTCAGTTGAGCTCAACGCATAACTGTAACTGTTAAAATAGCGAGCAACAGGCAACCACAACTTTAACATAACATAAATTGCAGATGAAACTTTTTGCAAGCTACATGGGATGAAGTCAACAACGTCACCCTCTTGGCATAACGAGAGCAACAACAGCAAAGTAAAGTACATAAGCAGCTAAACAGCAAACTGAACAGGTTGCTGTCCAATTGTGGATCCAGCACAATCACAAGTCATAACATCGTAACAATGCATCTAGAAAAGCACTGCTAGAGCGAGCTCTCGTCCATGCCGATGGCGGAGAGCGGAGCATATTAAAGTAATAACAGTTTGATGTAGTCGCTGAGGAATGGGAATATGGAAGATTTGCAGGTGATGGGGGAGTCTGAGGGAGTTTAAAATATACGTGTACTTGAAGAATTCCCCTGGATGTGAAATGTTTCTTTTACGAAACCTGCATTCAAGTGTTGGGACATTTTCCAGTTCCAGGCATGGAGCGACACATATGGTGCGGAAGAGTGGCGAAATAAAATTGAATAAAATGTCAGGCAGAGTACTCCTCACTCTCAGAAAACTCCCAGCACATCACGCATCAAAAAATGCCTTGAAATGTCTGCAGAGCCACTAGACAACTGTTGCGCTAGCAATGATGAGAGTATGGGGGGAAATGGATTATTGGCTTGGGGACTACATCTAAAACAGGCCTTTAAGAGTAAGGATTAAAGATACAATGACTCAATAATGTGCAATATGGAGTCCTATAGGGGTGGGAACTAGGTCCAATGCTTGTCACCCTTAACGCGACTCATCTACAGCGCGTCTTTTAAGCGGATTTCTTACTTGTAGGCCACAGATCTCTGCTTAAAGCAAAAATAATGAAGCAGGAGGACTTCAATGTCTCTGTAAAATTATGTCAACGCTTCAGAATCAATGCAGGCAAAAATTAAAGTCCAGGCAGAGGAGTAATTGAGACAATCACATACCTAGAGGAGCAGGACATCGATCTGAAGAACTAATTTTAAATGCATACATAGCTCATCGTTGACACCATGGCGCACAATGATGCACGGCATTGCAATGCCACAGCCACATCTTCGTCCCTTTCCATTCCCACCCGACCATTTCGAAATAACCACCCACCCATCTAGCCCACGCAGAAATTCAATAAGGCAACCAAGCTCATTCAATCCTTCAGAATGTTCGTCGCAATCAAGTAATCCCTGTTAACACACATTTAACCAATTCGAAACGAGTCTCTTTTGTAATGTCCTGTGATCAGGTTCACTTGGTGGAAGTCGTTCACATAAAGCACCACGTTCAAACTCGTTCATTCACCGTTAACGTGCGCAACACAAAAAGTGTGAGTCCCACCATGCAACAACAATTTCCGCATCCTGTGTGCTTTTGCTGAACCATTTGCAATTCATTGCTTTGAGTTATAAAAATGTCCTCCACTAAAACTGTGGGAACTACTCGTACTTCCCACATCGACATCGACTTCTGTCTCCTTCTTTTTGCTTGGAAATTCGTTGAGGTGGACATTTGTCCTCGACCTCGTAAAGCGGTGGCTGAGTGGACAGCCAACGGGATTTTGGATTCCGCTATGATAGCTTTTGCTTTGTAAAACGTAACCTCACTCGAGCTGGGCACACACATTAATCTTGGGAACCGCATCGAACTCGTAATTCAAAACTGCACAAACACGAGGCCAGATCTGGCCATGTAAATCAGTTTTTTATGCTGTGACCGTTAACAGCAGTTCCGTCCTCGGCTGGCAATTTAGTGTGTTTGCTTAGACCATGTCAAAACCGGATGAAGAGGCCCTTCAAGAGATAAGCATTACATTTGATCTTTGTTTCGGTTGCGTTGGAATCTGTTGGAGAACAGGGTTCCGTGATGAATGATTATGATTCGTTCTAATGTGTGTGAGTTTTATGGATGTTTGAGCATCCAGCGGCATTGTTTTAGCATGAGGGATGTGCAAAGTTGTGATGGAACAGGTTAAGAATGGGATGTGTACCCTTTCTGGAATGGCAATGGAGAGATTTCTTTCTCTGTGAATTATCTGGTGTTATCTGGAGATGCGTTGTGGTGAAACTCCTTCTTTTTAACAGTGACGATGTTTAAGGCTCTGCCTTTGTAAAGGTCTTCGCAGGAATTAATCGAGGTGGTCTTAGGAGTTTTGATACAAGAACTCACCATTCAGAGAAAATAAGCCAACATTTTGTGAACGCACCGTTATACGACACATCGCTTTGAGGAATATTGCTCCCTCTTTAGGGCTCCCTACCAGAATAGTATAAACGGATCTCTTCTGATTTGTTTTGTTTCCTTTAGCAATACAGTGGAAATCGCTTATAACAAACTTCGTGGGAAAAGATCGTCATTAAATCCGAAGTCATTATAAATGTTTTCCACTGTTATTCGAGGAAAGTGCAGCCTAAAGTTCACAGCTGTTTAAAAGGTTGTGTCTTCAAAATCGAGGCAGTGGTAGCACTTCAAGTCATTGACTTTCTATGCATTCACTTCTAGTCATATTTTAGTAAGTGAGATGTCAACCCAGCTGGAATGTGCGGCCAGCCAAAAAGTCAACGAGACTTCGTAGACATATTCCTTCGTGCTGTCAACGTGTCGTCAGAGAGACGAATTTTCGTCACGGAGAGCCTAATGTGTTGATATAAAGGGATAGAGATATCCATCTACGGCCATTTTTGCCCCTAGTCCACACCGGAGATGTAGTCGTGTTCCCTTGTATTTCACACATACTTTTACACGAACCATGGAACCACCACGCAATGGCGGCCGATTCGTGGATTTTATTCGTGCTCAAATGGGAGCTTCTGGAATCGACTTCATGTACATAAGCTTTATCCGTTCGTTTACCCCTCCATACTCCAAATTAAACGCCAAAATTTGAAATAACGTCCAACTAACGAGCGAGTTTTCAAAAATAAGTCTAATTGAACCCCTCTGCTAGGTTGGGGAAGGGTATCAGCTGTTCGCCAGCTGATCTCAAGAGCTGACACCTATTCACAGACACGGGATAAAAAGCGTATAAAAAATGCTGTCAGATGAAATCAAAGGGCAAGAGAAGTAGAAGATGGATATCTCTATACCTCCATTATCTCGGGTTGGAGCTAAGGGGCTTACTTGTGGGCGATTATACTTGTGAGCGACTCTTTTCTTGTGGGCGAATATACACGACCCTATGAGGCTGGCTATATTGGTTCAAATATGATGAAACATTTGGTCCACTAGCTCATTCTCCCTCGTGCATATTCTAGTTGACCCAAAGCTGTCTTCCGTTCGCACTCAAAGTGACCACCAGAAATGAAGTATTATAGAGATGCGCAACTTCTACCTCTCTGGCCCCTTAAATTTTTTGACAACCATTGTTTATATCGTTTTCTAAAGCCAAATTGACCAAGAGAGACCAAGAGAACGGCATGTTCGTTATTTCGTGAATAACTGTCAAAAATGCATGGCCAACTGTCAAAGAATTGTCTGAAATTCGTCGATGGAATAGGGGTCAATCAGCTGTGAAGTTGGGCATCTCTATAATACTTCATTTGTGGTGAACACACGTGACTCTTTTCTGAAGATGACGTTTGGGATGTTGTCACAATTGTAGTAGATCAACTTCTATTTCGCAGTTACCACATCTACTACTCAAAGTGTACAACCGACTAAATCTATTTGACAGCATTCATTCTTATGTCTTAGCCCCTTCTCGCAGCACATTTACAAGGGATAATATGTCCATGCAATGTTGTCATTCAAGAAGAGATGTGTTATAACGTGTTATAAAAATGTAAACACAAAGTGGAGTGACAAGCTGTTTGATTTCATATTTATGAGCGTTAATGCAGAATGTTAAATGATGTTGAAATGAAATTGAATACATAAATCTACCTATAAACCTAACCTCAATCACTTTTTGAGTCCTAACCCAACACCGCTGTACAGTTTACGCTTGATAGAACGAATATGATAAACTTAATGCTTCTTCTTCTTTGTTGGGCGCTACAATCCGGGGTGGACCCGAGCTGCAACTAACAAGCCTCTCACGAGCCAGCACGATCTTTGGCTAGCTGCCGCCAGTTGCCCACACAAAGTTGGTTGAGGTTCTTCTCCACTAGAAGCTTAGCCATTTTAAGCATTGGATGCGAAGACGCATGCCGCTGTACTGCCCGTACAGTCCGTCGTAAAATCTTCTCCTCCAGATGCCACCAACGCAAACCGGACTAAAGATGGCATGCAGAATTTTTCTCTCAAAACGACCAAGAGCTTCTTCATCTGCTTTCAACAGCGTTCATGTCTCTGCGCCATAGAGCAGGACGGGGATGATCAGAGTATTATATAAAGAAAGCTTGATGTTTCGAGAGATGACTCTGCTATTCAACTGCCTCTTGAGAAGAAAGGAAACAGTGATTGGGAAGAGTAATTCTGTGCTTGATCTCGGTGCTGGTGTTATTGTACCTGTTTACAGCAGACCCAAGGTAAACGAAGTCCTTGACTACCTCAACGTTTCTGCTGCCCATTAAGACGCTCTGTCAGAGACGTCGATGATGACAGCATGTACCTTGGTTTGCCCCTGAGACCCATTTATAGGCGCTTCCGCTTTATTGACAGCTTGCTCAGTTGGTCCAATCACGTCAATGTCGTGCGCGTGAGCAAGCAGTTGAACGGACTTTTGAAAGATTGTGCCTCTGGTGTTGACGTTTGAGTTTTTCACGATCTTCTCAAGTATGATATTGAAGATGGAGGGGCATGGGATTATGTACTCAGGGCAAAGTTGCTGACTGCACCCAAACTAGTAGGACGCTAGCGCGATCCCTGCTTGTGCAGGGACATACATGCTACTCGTGGCGCCCCCTGGATAGCCATCACAACAACCCTTGTGTGGTGACCTAATGTATGCAGTGAAATAATGGGCCTGTCACAACCTCTCACAGTTTGGAGGTTGAGTTTGAGGTTAACTTCCAAAAAACCCACGCAATCAGGAGCAACAATCTTCCTCGGATACGGACAGATATTCTGTTGACGACATAATATCCACTTAATGCAAAAGCCCAAGCATTTGCCAAAACCATAGCTACATCTTCAAAAAAAAAAAATACATGCTTGACTTTGGGATTAAATCAAGTTGAGACTGTGTCCAGTTTGTCCATGTCCACTCATCACAAATTCCTCTTCCAAATGCTACAAACATACAAAAATACCGCATAGCAATTGGGGTTTTACAGGGAATTAGATCAGTGTGCCCACTCTTCGACTGAGAAAATCCAATGGAAATGTTAACACATTCACAGAACTAGTAAGCTAATCCCACCCCGGCATGTACGTAGGTAATTGTTCAATTAGTGTCACGAGTAAGACGATTAAAAACCTAATACGATTGTGCTAGTTCACGTGTGAGATCATTTCCGATAAGGGTCAAAAACAAGGCGGCTGAGGTCGTCTGAAATATGGGACATCACAGATGTCGATTAGAAACCGTGAATGAATTGGACTGTAGGAAAGTGACTTTTGGAATGCAGTCATGAGAACTTGATGATGTTCAGTTTTTTCGAAATAGAAACTTTAAGGCAACGGTATTCAAAATGCGCGAGGAAGGTCAAGAGAAGTGAAATCGTAGGGACCAGGGGGTTTAGTCGAACGATATTCTCACGACGGATGATTTATTTGTAACATAAACTACTAATCACACAAGAAGAGAACGTGAAAGACAAGCAATTTAGGGGGGGTTCACATGGTCAATTAAATCAGACTTGGCCGAATGAACTCAAAGCTTCCCGCAAACATGAAAATAGGTCAATCTGAGTTTGTATTTCTGTAACCGGACATGCTTATTTGATGATGAAAAGGCAGGTCTATCCGACTGGAAGGGAATTGCTTCCCTAGTTGTTAGGAATTATATTTTGGGTAGAATGTAATTTTGACAGACAGACAACCAGGCCGAGAACAGAGAAACAGACGAATTCACAGCTGATTGACGCACTGTCCATCGACGAATTAGAGATTATTTATGAATTTTTGAAGGTTATTCCCGAAATAATGTGACTGCCGTTCTCTGAATGATCATGGTCTGAGAAAACGTCCGGTTGTCAACATTTTAAAGGGCTTGTGGGGTAGAAGTTGGCTAATAATAGGCGTGTTTTATTGAGAACTCAGTACTCAACTCAGCAATGATCTTCATTAAAACGCTCTAAAAAGTTGATGCGTTTCCTTACTTTCATGGCAATAAATGTCAAAATAAGAATAGAGCGCCTCTAAATTTTTTTGTCAAATGTACGTACAAATATGGTTTTATTCACCAGGAGAGTTTGTATATTAAATAAAGGATGTATTACAAATTGGGGTACGTTATCCTATGTCGAACTACCGATAATTCTGCTGCATCTTCAAAAAGTGTTGTAGGCGGCATTTGTGGTTCAGTGGCGTTATCTGAATCGTATGAAAGGCGCCACCTATGATTGAGGTTCTTCAACGCCCTCTAGTCAGTGTTGACTGTCAAATATCACTGCGTGAATTCTGCTCAGTAATTTATTTTGTTGTTGCTTCGCGTGTTAAAGTAATACTGAGCTGAGTACAGATTCTCAAAAAAACACGCCTAATACTACACATTTCTTTTGGGCAGTTAGGATTGAGAAAATCAGAGTACAGTGTTTCAGTAGAGTGAAATCTCTTATTTGCGGACACCCGGTTTAGCGGACAACTCGCATTAACGGACAAAACAAACTTAATGGCGGCCGTGGCGTTGTGGGTATGTGCTCGCTACCAACAAATAATTTTTACGACTCCACCTCGACCAAAGAGTAATAACCGTCTTGAAACAAGCTTCTCAAACTTGGTCATTCGGAGTCGGCATAAGACTGTAGATCCCTTCCACTCGTGAGAGGACAATAGAACGCACGACACTAGTGGTTGCTAGGAAGCTAGGCCCCGGCCCTCAACGGGTTGTCGCCACCACCACATTATTATCAAATTCTACTATTCTCTATTGAAACAAATGTTCTTTATAACGGACAAATCTGTTAAGCGGACAGCGGACATTTCTGAACTTTCGATAAAATAGTTAATTAAAAAAAATCTGCTGTGGAAGTCGCGCTTCAGAAGAGTGATGTTGCTCTTCTTCTCCCCTCTCTCGTTTTATTCGAAAGGAAACCTCTGAAACCCAACAGTTTCTGCGACTGATCTCTGCGTGTGGACTCTTACATCAATGAACAACACAATTCATATGTCCGGCGAAAGCCAGTCGTTGTTAGGCTATCAGACAAATCGGTTGCGACGAACGGACACAACGGAGGAGTATGCAGCTTGTGATGGCAATGTGTCTCCAGAAGGAATATGTTAATGATGTCTCAAGTGATTATGAGGAGTCTGAAGAATTGGAAACTGCTTGTGAGGTCTTACAAATTTTCTGTAGTCCATTTACGGCACGAACCGAATTCAAGATTTTTGTCATTAAATATAAACTTGAAGTACATACATACTTTTCCTAGGCATATTCACTGTACGTACACGCACGTAAAGTAAAATGTCAAAAAAATACAAAATCAGTGGCCTAAAATCAACTCTCATAGTTTACCATTTTGTCATGAAAACAGTGCTCTACTGTAATTTATTTATTCCAGCGCACCCTTTCTTTTTGACAATTCCCATAAAGCGGGCACTCTCTTAAGCGGACGAAAAATGTCGGTCCCGCAGTTGTCCGCTTATGAGAGATTTCACTGTACCTACTTCACTTCTCGAGAAAACGATGTCAAATAATTTTAAGGGAGAAGTCGACAGTCTCTACTCTACTTTATAAATGGTTCAAGAGAGATTTTTTTTGAAATGGTCGGAGTTCTGATAATCTGTTGGGAATTCAAATGAAAGCCTGCCAACAAATGCTTCTTCTCTGTGCTGTCCAACTGTCTAGGATGGAGCTGGAATAGCACATCATCCGAAGAAAATGTTGATCATCTAGTCATTCACTAAATTTCCTTCGGATTTTCTTTTCGTTAACATCGTCACGAGTGTTGGTATTAATCCATCTTGTCTGCAATTCACTAAAAAAACTTCTGAAGAACTGTCAAACTTTCCTCCGATCCCTATTCTTTGACATGAACTCAAACTACTCCAAGAAGTGATTATGTTTGTCAATCGAAACTAACTCAACGCATCCCAGTAGTTTGCACGAGACAAGCCGAAAAGGCCCACCATCAACGACTTCTGTAGAAGGTGCGTGGATGAAGAAGAGACAGTAAGCGTGCAACACATTCTCTATCGCAAACATACACTCTTGGAAGCAGACTTGTTCACCGATTCAAGTTTTTTAAGTTGTGGCCGCAGTTGACTTGTGATGACTCTTATACTGGGGGTCCTTGGTTCAATCAAGCCACTTTCATAATTCACAGGTCCACCTTTTTCGAGTGACAATGCGATTTCGAGTCTCCAAACAGCTTCTCAAGCTAATCAACTTAAAATTGTGGGTTCCATCAAGTCGTAATCGAACAAAAGCATACACAACAGCGGTTGTTGCTAGGCCCAGGTCCAGGGATACCCACCGCAAACTTACTTCCTTGGTTCTGGGTGGTTCTCGGAGATGTTCGATGGCAGCACAATGAAACAGGCAAATCTATGTGCATTCCATCAGTCACCTCAATCGTGTGCCGTGATGATGATGATAACATTTTGAACCACTTTTTTGAACAGAATACGAGCTCCTATACTCGTGACAGTATGCACAAGACGGAGACCAATTCCACCAGAGATTGTCTTCCCACCAAATATACACGAGCCTCCAATGTGGACTGGTTCCAGCGGCGAGGTAATGTATAAAAATGTACAAGTTCTATAGGATCTCATAAGTGGTCACGACGAGTTGGCGGCGAGGTCCCACAGAAATCTTGGACTATCAAGTCTCCAAAACCATCAAAGTGCATCATCGAACACATCCAAATTTCCATTTCTGGCAAGACCTCTAATTATCGTCGCCTCTTTAGAAACCAACGCTTGACACAAATCGGCTCGACAAACATTCAGACACGAAACCCCCATCGGGCACAAATGAAAATATTGCTTTACAGATTCCCCAAATCCATAAGCACCTCTTGCCACTTCTTCCTGTGCCCTCCACACACCTGACATTTCACTCCCAACTGATCTCAAGAATGATTTCGAATTCACAAGATATTTGTTTCGTTTGAAGTGCCCTCGGAAGTTCAAGTTCAATTGCAGAATGGGCCACTCAGCTACCAAAAGCGATTAAACACACACAACAGAATACAACTTGGACACTTTCACGCTCAAGACCGAGTATGAGACTGAAACAAAGGATCCACAAGTGCTTTTTAATTAGAACATCTCGACGAGCTCTCAGCTCCGAGGGCATATTGGAGTTCTTTGATCGATTGGAAGATAAGAGTATCAGAAATCCATGAGAACCTTGTGAGACCACGAGAGGAACTTCAATTAATTACTGCTGCAAAACAATTTCGTTGAATAACGCTTTTATAACCGAATGTCCATAAATAAATTGTAGAAAAATCATTTCTAGGTCAACAGGTTTTTATTGCGCCCATCTAGCGTGAGTTTATGGCCGTTAACAATTTCTCCCCCTCTCAAGAAATATTTGAAATTTTCCTAAGAATGCAGCCCATGCACACACCTGGGCGATTGAGTCGAGTAAACGTCATGATTGCTCTGCACTTTCCTTCCCACTTGCAAGAAATTGTGCGAGTATCTTGGGGAGCGATCTGATATGTAAAATAGATCAGAAACAGTTGCCAATGGGCAATAAAACCTTCAACTTGATGCCGGGCTTTAATTGGCTTTCCAAGTAAGGGAGCACACAAGCACCATCGTCGTCGTCGGACATCGCTGATACACAGACAGAGGAAGCGGACGCAGAGATGGATGTGTCTCAAAAGTGATTAATTTCCGAAAAAGCAAGTACGACGACGACGACGACGACACCCTGACACCAATTCTTTATGAATGACATCCGACTATAGACCAAATCGTGAAGAAGAGGGAGGCCGCAGCACAACACAGGAAAACCCGACTCTAAAATTGAATTTATTCTCTTCTTTTTTTCACTTTTTATCACGATAATAAGCAACGCCAGTGAGTGACCTCTGATGGCGGTGGATCACAATCATCACGACCATCATCGCTGTCCTCTCACCGGAGTCGCACCGAAGGAGAAAACCACAACGATTGGCCTCATCCAAGCGAAAGAAAAAAAAAACCCACACCACCTGGACATACAACAACAAGAAACAAACAGGAAAAAATTTACGCACCTTATTCGAGCCTAGGGTGCCACCTCGTTCCAGATTGACCCGCGATAAGAGCAGTCTTCGTGGGTTGCGCACCGCGTTTCCTTTTCGGCGGCCTGTGCACGATAGGCGACTGATGATGGCCCTGGCAGCTGAGGTTGGTGTATCCTTGGTGATTGGTTGACACCTGTTCGTTGCACTGTTTCGGTAACAATTCCTTCAAAAAAAAACTTTCTCAATCAATCAAACCAGCGACGAACTCCCGGATAAATTAGAAGCAACAAAAAATGTGATACAAAAAAAAAAACTGTTAGGCCAAGTGCCACGGAAGAACGAACGCACAGAGAGCGGCTGAGCCGGAGAGGTGATGATGAGACTCGAACAAAACAAACGGCCAATTAAAAATTAACGGATACCACAAGAATACCGCAAGCTGGCGGAGAGGAGAGCGTGAAGAGTGTTGTGAAGAAACAGAAAAAAGAATCGAACTAGAATTAATTTCTTGGATTTGAGTTACATTTCCAACTCTCAATAAATGTTTCACTAAACTATCCACCAAATCGGCGAGCTCTCGATGTCAGGAAGTCGCGGTCCGTCGCGCACCAAGGAGTATTGAATACTTTTTTAATTTTTTGAATTTTTCCTCCAATTAATCTCGAGCGATGTGCGAACACTGGCTGTGGCTTCGATTACTACCGTGGTGGTGGAATACGGATAAATTCAAATTCCGACAAGCGAGCACACGTACGGGAAAATAACAAGAACAAGAACAAGAACAAAATAAAATTCAAAAACGAGGAATTAAATTAAAAATAAACGAAATTATGAGAAGGGAAGTGAAACACACGACAAGAGAGGAGACACACGATAACGAACAACGCAAACACAAAACACAATATCTAACGAATAAACGCAAAGGAGAGCGAGAGCCAACCACCATGTACGATGAGGCACGTTGGAACCTTTACAGGTGACTAAATCGTCTGAGATGTTTCACCGGAATCATTTGCTGACTCTGCCGATGGTCGTCGGATCGGTGCTGCTGCTGGATGATGGGCCAAAGTCAGTGTTCGAGGAATCCAACAGAAAACAAAAAGAAACACACACGAATAATCTCCAACGAAAGAGAGGAGACAAACGAAGCACTACCAGCAGCAGCACACTCGTAGATACTTTCCAGCCGAGTGGAGAGTTTTCTTCGTTTGTTTTCTGTTTGTTCTCTTTTCTAACACACCTCGCGCGTTAGACAAACACGCAGTGGCAAGAAGTGTGGCGCGGCAGTGGTTCGGGCATCCGAGGTGCATTTGAGGCCGGTTTGCGTTTTGTAGGACAAATTTTATTCGAACAGAGCCTGTTGGTCTCAATTTGCGAGAGCAACCCGAGTGGAGCGGGGCGATCACAAAACAGGATTATACAGTTGCGTGCGACAGTGTAATTCATCAAAGCACGGCTACGTGCATCTAACAGCTTCCATGGCATTGCGCCGCACTAGCATCTATGGGCTCGTGAACAAAACGCAGCCAGTGCCGAGGAATGTGGATTGGTTCCAGTCTACATGGGGCGCGGAGTTAATGTCCAAGCCAATTTGGTTTGTTTACAATGCTATGTGACGAGAGAGATTGGTTGCTCGGAGTTTAGTGTTGCCACTTTGGGACAATCGTTTGGAGTTGGGAGGGGAAATACTACTAATGTAGTGTAGTGCGTTTTTTGAGGCGTATTTCCAAGCTAAGCGGCCATTGGCAGAAGAATTTATAATACGACTAGCTTAAGACCTGCCCTCTTCGCCAGGCTTTGACGTATTGTTTCAATCAGAACAGCGCCACCTATGTGGTCCATAACTAATTTGTTTTCTTTGCCTGTCAGTTCTGAGCCGAAACATTTACATTATAGGAACAAAATTAACTTAATTGGTTGGAAATTTGAGGCGGAAGAGGGAAAAATGCGCACGTCGGCACTTAATTTCATATATAAAGGGTGGTTAAATTTAAGGGCCGATGTTGATTTTGAATAAAACTCAAATTATTTAGGAAATTATTGTCATTTCTTTTTATTATGATAATATTGGTATGGTTCAATTATGTATGGAACACAATATCGGGCAAATGGCCGACACGACCTCGCAGTAACTGCCTGATCGGCCTCATTTTGGAAAAAATACGGCCCAATGATGCCGCCAGCCCATAAACCGCAGCAAACAGTCACCCTTTGTGGGTGCATTGGTTTTTCGACAATCACTCTTGGATTATCATTCGCCCAAATGCGGCAATTCTGCTTATTGACGGATCCACTGAGGTGCAAATGTGCCTCATCACTGAAGATGATTTTCTTCGAAAATTGAGCATCCACTGTTGCCATTTCTTGCCACGATTCTGACCATTGACGACGCTTGAAATGGTTAAGAGGCTTTAGTTCCTGAGTCGATTGCACCTTGTAAGTGTGTAAATGCAAGTCTTTATGCATAATGTTCATCAACGACGTGCGTGAGAGGTGCAATTGTTGGGCACGACGACGAGTTGAGGTGGACGGCTCTTCAGCCATACTATCGCGAACAGCAGCAATATTTTCTGCAGTACGAGCTGTACGAGCATGCACTGGTGTTTTCACATCTCCTACAGACCCGGTTTGCTCAAATTTTTGCACGATTTTTCCGATTGTACGCACATTTGGACGATTAAATTGAAATAAAGTGCACGATATGCATTTTGATTTGAACGCCCATTTTCATAATAAGCCTGAATAAATCTAACGCGTTGCTCGATTGTGTATCTTTCCATGGTTCAAATTGAGTTAGTCTGAAATTGAGAAATGTCAAATGAAATGCAGAAAAAAACTTGACGTTTAGGTGTGGTTCACATTCAACATCGGCCCTAAAAATGTAAACTTTATAAGACAAGATGCCAATATGTCTCTTGGAACAACCTCTCCAGACACTCGCAGTTAAAATCTCTTTGAAAACTAATGGGAGGGTGATGCCATCTGCAATCTTGCCACTCAGTGTCTCGTCAATCAAACAAAGATGCGTGACCAATTTAGAAATCAAAGCAGCATTACTGGCTGTTGAGGAGACACAGAATTGTCGATACGTCTCCGAGCAGCTGAATTGGTGATCGCTAGAGAGTCAACCCGGGACATGGTTGGGTTAGCAAGAATAAAAGACGGACGACCAAAGACACTTCATCTCCTCACCTTCATCTTCTCTGACGAAGTCCACTTTCTGATGCTCAGCGACCAAGCCTCCACAGACATTGACTGTTTGATGCGATGGCATGGCCGTTACCGTGAATGCTCTCATGTACAGAGCGATATGAGTCCTGTAAGAATTCTCGTGGAGGACAATTGTAAGTAATAAATGATCAACGGAATAGCAACATTTTTATCTAAATTTACTTTCGGAACTAAAGACTCTGCAGGCTAGCTGATTTGATTTGAAGTGACCGGTTGTGTTCCAATCTTGCACTAAGTTTTTTATATTTTTAAGTGCGTTAGAAACCTTTTAAACCTGTTTCTCAACATATAAACTCTGAAACGCAACAAAAATAAGATATTAAGCACTACAAAGCACACTCAACCTTTCAAGTTCTAGGTGTCAAAGCAATTTTCCAGATGACGACCTGAGGGACCCACGGTTCCAGCAACCATTAGCTCACACGCTTAACGCCAGAAGACGTGCCCAAGAGATGCTTGATGTTCCGAGAGCATACAACTTACATGGAGGCCAAGAACTACGTTGCACCGTCCCCAAATTTACGAATTCGCTGCCACAGTGTCTTAAAGCAATTCCGAATTTCAAAAAGAGGTCTAAAAAGATTTTGAATGGAAATTCATTCCGTACCATACATTTTTTGGTTCATAAATATAAATCTTCACATTTAAAAAATCAACTGGAGTAATGTTGACTTAAAAAAAAATGTAGTTCAAAGTCACTTCAAAATTTGAACGTTCAATTTACAACCACCGGCAGATAAGCATTTAGCTTTGCAGGTAAATAATTGTAAACAACTAATGTATCAATAAAAAGCCTTTAAAAAAATATTAACCGACCAGAGTGAGACACCATCGATATATCCGGGATGTGGTTCCAACAAAACGGCACTACTTGTCATACAAGCGACGTAACACTCGACATCACAGAGGATGACTCTGACTCCAGGCTCATTAACCCTGACATTCTTAACTAATGAAACGAAATGCTGAAAATACCTCTCGTGGACAACTGCCTTCCCAGATACAACTTCAGCCAGAAATATAATTTCACTTTCCCCTCAAGGCACACTTGGGCCCAAAATAGACCCACCTTCAACCGCGAGTCCCACAGCTGGTATACAGATGGGTCCAAAGCAGACGAAGTCGTTGGGGCTGGAGTATACAGAGTCAATATCTAACACCAATACCAATAATATACATCACAGCATGGACATTTGCTACTCCGTTTTCCAAGCAGAGATATTCGCAATCGAAACAGCTATTACTAATAAACTGACATCAAAGCTGGTCTTCTCAAGCCCTCAAGAGCTACGAAGTCCCATCAATGCTAGTTGTTACAACAGCTAGCCAACTCGAATAGAGTCCACCTCATTTGGATACCAGGGTCACAGCGGTCACACAGGGAGTGAAAGAGCAGACTGGGCAGTGTCCAGTAAGAAAGCCAGTGGTTATACGAATCTGACTTTTGCTGAGTCCGAGGAGTTGTTTCCTGTTTTTCATCTTTTTGCGGCTTTCCCATCACCAACACTAAGACCTATATAAATAACTGGTTCAGGTACACGGCCAATCATTACTGGACGCACATGGAAGGTAACACGCAGGCCAAAATGTTCCTACCAACTGTCTCTCTTAATAGAAGGAGGCAACTCATCGGGCTCACCAGTATCGTATAACCACAGGTTTTCTTACTGGACACTGCCCACTAAGCAAACACCTCAAGACCATGGGCTTAACACAAGAATGTGTAACGAAGAAATTGCAGAACACATACTGTGTCACTGTCACGCTATCGACACCTAGGCAGATACTATCTTGAAGCGGACAAAATTGCCGCTACTACTTGCTAAGTTTCATTATGAACACAGGTTTCCTGCGTGAACTCAAAATGGGGGAAATCGCAATAGGCCCATCAGAGGCCGTAGTGATCAGGCGATCTTTTCCCAACCCCTCAACCAGTCCAATTCTTATGCGAAATATCTAGAAATCGGATTACCGCCGCTCACGGTATCCGGACACGATTTAATTGCATTTCAAAGGCGTGGTAAGAGGAATGGCTGTGATGAAAGGATTCAGCGATTAGTGCTGTCACTAGTTTTAGAGTCGTAAAGTACGTGTGTAATAGAGTGGAACAAACCGACAATCGGTTGTTTAACTACTTTCTTAAATCAGCCACGAAAAGGCTGATTCGATTCAGTTGAAATTTGATGACTTGCTGAAGAAAACCGGCAATATGATGGGGGACAAGTTTCCGAGGGAATCTGAATCGTCCACATACAGAACTTACCACAGTAAGTGGATAAGTAAACCCACTTCTTAGCCGCCAACACATCGGAAATTGGCGTGTTTTTCAAATTGTGAGGTGAACTAATTAGGTTGAAGTACATCGCCCAGAGCCACCAATTTCGTGTGATCTATCTGAGAAGATGGACAGAAATGAAGTACTAAAGGGAAACTTTCCAGTGGAAGACCCCTAGTCCATGGCAGTTCACCTCCAATTTTGACGTGTGTGCTCTGAAGACACACATACTACTTAATTTTCACTCACACTTGTTAGAAGTTTAGAGCAACGCAAAGGGGTGGGGGGGGGGGGGGGTGATCGGGAGTAATCAGCTTCGCTTAGCTGAAACGTATTCACAGGCGCATGTCTGTGAAAAAGTTATAAAAAAACGCTGTCAGATAAATCTGAGGGCCAAGAAACGTAGAAGTGGCACATCTCTTAATCCATTATCTCTGCGCCAGTCTGTGAATGAAAACCGCGGGGCAAGAAGCAAGCGTAGAAGTTGCATATCCCTCCAGTTCTTCATTTTGCTAGAGGTATTCCGTAAGTTTAAAGGGAAAGATCAACATTTTGAATTTAGTACAAGGTTGGGACCTTCGTCATGAGTATCTTTGAGCTCTAATCCTTGTAGAACCCTCAGAGTTCAAGAGCGTATTTACAGGTTTCACTTTGAAAATCATTAAGAACATATGGTCTATAACTTAATTCATGCTTAAAAAGCAGTGGCGAACGCAAAGCCAACCAATAATAGAGAACTTTGGCAAGTAGTGCAAAGCGCGTGGCAGAATATTACAACCGAGAGTTGCAAGGATTTGGTGGACTCCATGCCACGTTACTGCAAATCAGTCCTAGAGAATAGAGGGGTTTACAACCAAGTATTAAGGTTATCTTTTTTTTAAGACCCATTTTTTTGTTTGGTGTCTAATAATTTTATTTTTTTTTTAGTTTCAATCAACACTACTATTATTTTGAACAGGGACATTTTGTTTGTAGTTTTTTGTTGCTTTATATTTTTAATTTCCCAGCTATAAATGTTGTCAATTAAGAATGAATTATTTTGTTAAAAATACACCTTTTATATTTATAATTAGGAAAAAAAAAAACTTTGTATGTACAAGAAATTTCAAAATTTTGCTGTCATTCGACAAAGCTTAAATAACCAATATAACTAGGCGCACTACTATTACTTTGAACACAACTGTATATGTACTGTTATATGGAATTTCGCGAATAAAAATGTAATGGGATGCCCACTGAACTGGAACTATTTGACCTCAATTTAATTCGTAGATTATATACTTACAGCCTATCTGACAAACTGATCCAAAAGTTAGGTCCACTCTATATCCTTAATTAATGATTTCTGAAATCTCAAATTACATTTTGATAACAACAATGACAAAATATTGCAATTATAAGCAACGTTTGAAGTTAATTTCTATCAAAATGTTTGCAATAAGCGAAATGAGTAAAGAACTTTTTTGTGAGTGAAGTGATTCATGCAAACGTTTCAATAATATTGTTATTACAAGTTATCTGTACGCATGAATCGTGTGAATGCATTTTATAGCGCATTTTTAAATGCATTAATTTTGTCCTAGTCTCTCAGACTATAACTTTCTCAAATGGGAGCTTGAGGAATCGACTTCATGAACATAAGCTTTGTTCGTTCGTTTACCTCTCCACACTGTGTTGAAATTGAACACTAACATTTTAACTAACGTCCAACTAACGAGCAAAACAAATTCACTCTTCTGCTAGGTCGGGGAAGGGTATCAGCTGTTCGCCAGCTGATCTCAAGAGCTCACATGTATTCACATACACGGGACAAAAAGCGTATAAAAAACGCTGTGAGATGACATCAAGGGGCAAGAGAAGTAGAAGATGGATATCTCTATCCCTCCATTATCTCTGACAGATAGAGATATACATCTTCCTCGTCTCCTACCCCTAGAATTATTTTGACAACTTGTTGTTTTTGCAGTGTCTGTGAAGGGGTTTCGAACAGCTGAAAGTATTCCCCTCCGACATAATGAGGTTAACGCGAGCATTTTTTGAGAAAATTGTTTGTTATTTGAGCCGTAGCTTTATATTTCACCACAAAAAGGATGGGGAGCTTAACAAAGCAGCTTGTATTCAGAAGAGAAATTCATTCAATGCATTGATCACTGATACGTTACATTTGAATTTTAATATTTTCCGTTGAAATATTAGAAAATAGCTGAAACGAAGTGGATTTAATAAGATTTTGCTGTCAAATAATAATTTAATGACTATAAAATATAAATTTCTTTTTTAGTCTCACAAAAGTACACAATTTTATTGAAAGCAACACAATTATATTGGTTTTTCGTATTGTCGTTCAAACATTGCATATTTATCAATTAACCATAAAGGTACAACATTGTTATATCAGCACAAATATTAAATTGTAAATTTGTTACATAAAGGGTGATTTAAAAAAAAAACAAAAAAAATCACATAAAATTCAGAAAAATGCATGAAATCTTTATTTGAATCGATAGTACGGTCCATAAAATTTAATGTTTGAAGATCATTTCATGCAAATGTTGACCTTGACTGCGCCTCAAATGGTCCATCCGCTTAGTCCAATTTTGGCATACCCTTTTCAGCATTTCGGCCGGTATCTCACTAATAAATGCTTCAATGTTGTCTTCCAATGCGTCAAGTGAAGCTTGGGCTTGGCTGTGTAGACATGAGCTTTAACGTAGCCCCACAAAAAATAGTCTAAAGGCGTTAAATCGCACGATCTAGGCGGCCAATTGACCGGTCCCGAACGTGAAATAAAATACCGGTCCCGAACGTGAAATAAAATCACCGAACTCGCCTCTCAATAAGTCCATTGTTGCGCGTGCTGTGTGGCATGTGGCACCGTCTTGTTGAAACCACATGTTATGCAAGTCAAGCTCCATAAACCGCCCATAAACCGCACCAAACTGTGACTTTTTCTGGATGCATTGGTAGCTCTTGCAATGCTTCTGGCTGATATTCACTCCAAAATCGACAATTCTGCTTATTTACGTACCCATTGAGCCAAAAATGAGCTTCGTCTAAACTGACCATAAAATGGAAGAAGCGCGCTATGAACTTTCGTAACAGAGCACGCATTTTGATAATAAAATTCAATAATTTGCAAGCGTTGTTAGTTTGCAAGACGATTCGTGGTTAAATTATAGACCAAACTGAAGACGTTTGACAGTGAAACGAAACACGAAACGTGCGTCAGCTGTTTAAACCAGTGTTGCCAAAAAGATAATAGCTAAAAAATCACCCTTTACTTCCATTTACTTTAATAGTTGACTTATTTTGCCATGTTGTAATTTCCACTTACACTGCAAATAACGTAAATATGCTTGACGAACATAACTCATGGAATGTTTCCAGATCGTGGGCAAGTAGCCAAATTGGAAATTTATCTGACGCTGTTAGAGGCTAATTTGATTTGGAGGGGTAAACACGTAATCAAACGACACCACTCGTGAAAGTATACGTGAAATAAAGCTCCCAAATAAAGTAGAATGTGTGATTTTATGTGGGCCATGGTACGCACTATTTCGGCTGGAGAGACGAGTACCTCTATGAGGTGATTTGTGTTACAGAGGCAAAATCAGAGTGCCTTCCTTTGACTTTATCCTTCTACTTCTCTCTCTCTCTCTCTCTTCTTCATCTGAGTTGCCAACAGTTTAAAGTGCATCTTGTAAGACAACAATTATGTACAGTGACATGAGCCTAGCCAGGCGTCTTCGAACCCAAAACCTAGGGCGCATGAACAAGTTGCCTCCGATCCGAAGAGCCGGACTTGTGGGACGATGCAAGAGATCATTCATTCACGTTTGAGACGACATTCAACGCCTTCCAAATACGAGGGGCGTTCAATATATTCTCGGTATCGAATGCGAATTCAATTTAAATTGTTTTTATTTTTCAATATAATCTCCCCTAACATCAATGCATTTGTTACATCTTGAGATAAGCTTTTTTAGACCCTCAAAAAAATAAATTTCCTCTTTCTCTGCAAAATACCCATTTATTGCAGACTTGAGTTCTTCGTCATCCGAAAATCTTTTTCCACGAAGACATTTTTTCAAATCCGGAAACAGGAAATAATCGCTAGGAGCAAGGTCTAGACTATAGGGTGCGTGTTGGATTTCTTCGAAAACACATTCTCGCGCAGCAGCCTTGGAAACTCGCGCCGTGTGAACAGGAGCGTTGTCATGAAGAAGCAACACACCCGATGCGAGTTTACCGAGTCTTTTCTTCTTAATTTCCTCTCGCAAATTATGCAAAATGGAAGCATAGGATGTGTTGATGGTTTCACCTTTTTTTGTACTCAATGAACAAGATTCCCTTTCAGTCCCAAAAAACTGTGGCCATGAGCTTCCCGGCAGACGGAGTGACTTTGAACTTCTTCGGGGGCTCTGTTCCTTTTTTATGCCACTGCATGGCCTCTTGTTTGCTTTCAGGGTCATAGTGGAGGACCCATGTTTCGTCACCAGTAACAATCCATAACACCGTCCGTGTTCGTTCACTACACATCTCCAAAAGCTCCCTACAGCACGCGATTCTCACTTTTTTCTGAGGCGCTGTGAGCATTCGTGGCACCCACCTTGCACTGACCTTTGAAAGGTTAAGATGGTCGTGAAGAATGGTGTGAATGGTACCAATTGAAAGCTTGGTGATCTCTGACATCGAACAAGTTTTTCGACTTCTTTGATGCTTTCTCCCGCACAAGCAGTAGCCGGGGCGACGGAGCGAGGGTCGTCTTCAATGCTCCATCTGCCTCTCTTGAACTCTCTTGACCACTTTTGCACTGTCGATAATGAAGGTGCGGCACCCTGGTAAACAGCCACCATCTCTTTATGAATAGTTTTTGAACGTTTTTTTACAGACTTTCATTACAGCGCGATGCTCAATTTTCACCATCATCGTCTCAATCCCATTATGATTCTGTTTAACTAGAGATAAGACGCGAATTAATAATCACACTTATATGGAATTTTACATGAATGCACTAAAATAATAGTATTACTTGTAAATAAGTCAATTTATATATACAACCACAGGTTCACCCCGATACCGAGAATATATTGAACGCCCCTCGTAATTAGTGAATGATGGAGTCATGCTTATGTGACGAATTTTACACCTCAGATGATGTGGGTCATTGTACCACTTCATTTTCTGGAGATGTAGGAGTTGGAGAAGTTTGTCGATTGAAGACCATGTCCTCCCCCACACGGCATTGTCACACAAAGCAGAAGAAAAAGTGATCATCTCTCGTATCATCTACCTAGTCATTGTCCTTGAGTTCTGTATGAAAAGTTACTGACTGGTGTTTGTACCGTAATACAACCTAATCCTCCTAGTACTGAACGATTGAGTGATTATTTGTTTTTACCATTTAGTGTACAAAAATTGGGAACACTGTTTCCACCCCCAGCCAATTCAAAATCAAGTCACTGCCTGCATTTTCGTGCATTCTCTCCAAACTCTCACGTCGCACCACGCAGACGCATTGGAAGGCTCTCAGTTCCTCGTGCTCACGGGGATACCGAAAAGCACGTGCTCCGTGGGGGTTTTGCAACAGTGCAACTGTTTACGCCGCTATGTATCGTTATCGTACGCGCCATCCTTTGTCATGCCTTCCTTGAGACTCGTACATAGTCACACTCAATCCCCAATACGAGTGCACGAATACGGTATCCACACTTTGAAAATTTTAGAATTGAATACAGGCACCACGTGACGATGTTATTGTTTGCATTGCATTGCGATAAAGTCCTTGAAATACACACCACCACCGTGGAAGCACTTTTTGATCAGCATGACGTGAGCAGCGAGCATTGTTCTTTACGGCGTTACGTGCTTTCGGGACTCGTGCTTGAATTTGATTGGGAATGGATTTGTTTTTAGAATAAAATTCGAATTTATCTATGACAAACAAAGACTCGGATTCGCTTGGATGGGGTGGAGGGGGATTGAGGGATTGCTCTCGAGGATATTTACGGTAGTATCCTTTAAAGTTCCTATCTCGCTTCGCTCTTGGTGGATGGCGTAATGACGTCGTTTGTCATGTACACTTGGTCGCTGATATCCGGCAAATGGGTCATTCACACCGACCACCGAAGGCGGGTGGCAAGCGTGCACGCTCGAAGGACCAATTTAGAAAATTCGAATACTTGACGTAGTGCGTTGTGGCCAGGCGAACTGAGGCTCCGTCATGAATTATTCAGTTTTCTCTTGTTTTTGACTCAATACGGAGCAACCGGAGAAAAAGAAACACAAATGGTTCCAACTGGAGACGGTTGTTGGAGATCGAGGGAAGTTGGTGACGTCCCAGAGGATTTTTCAAAGCTTTAAGCTTTGGAGCGTATTTTTTTTCGTTTCTTGATGTTTTCAAGGATATTGCGTTCGTCGTTTGTACGGCCCCGCCGACTGGGAGCTATCAATGAGAAATGTCAAATGGAAGAAGCAATGCGATAGCTACGAGTGCGGCCTCTGCGGACGGTGTGCCGATTGTAGGAAAACGCGGTGAAGCAGAATTTCTTATGACTCTTCAAAGCTGAAGACTTAATGCATTGGAATGCTTTGCGACGTCTTTGTCCACTTCACCATAAAATGACAATGATATCAGACTAAGCCTGATGGTTTTCGCCACAAAGCTGACTTAACTCAATCAAGAAGGAGCACAATCCCAACTCATTTATGACGGATCCAGTTCTTAAAGGCTTTCTATGGGGAACACTAGAGAGTAGTGTCGTAGCCGATGTTTGTGTTGGCAAAGAAGCTGAATTCCTTCAATGATCCACGTTTAATTTCGTTAATAGTGCGATGGGACTACATTTTTGTTAATTAAGAACAAAGTGGATTGATGAGCATTCCTATCGAGCTTGGGCGGAGAAAGACTTGATAATCTGAGGACTAATCAGGTGCACTCAAATATTTCCTGAATCAGATGAGGAAACGCGGACATTTTTCGGTGAGCTCGAATAGCGTGAGATGACCCAGTCGCCAACTTTCTCCTTCAGAATTTAAACGTTGCTGTAAAAGGGCCATAGGACGCACATGGACAACCCCGGATGGTTCGCTGGCTATTTGTTTCAGCAGCCAGACCCATAGTGTATGGCGTTGCAATTTGGTGGACCGCCCTCGAAAAGGAAAGCAACCTCACACCACTCGCTAGAGTGCAGAGTATAGCGTGCGTATGCATTAGCGGAGCATTAACGACTACCTTTTCCGAAGCACTAAACTGGTGGACAGACAGCAGCTAGTAAGGCGATCAGAATAAAACCACAGACAGAACTTTGGACATTCAACGGACTTTGGACATTCAACGATCCAACGTAGGTACTCCTCCCGGAGAAGCATTTCTCAACCAGCTTTCCATCCAGATCTTACTGGAAGTCGGAACACAAGAGGCTGGATGGGCCACTGCGAATCTTCACGGATGGATCGAAGATGAATGCAGGTGGGCCTATTTCAAGGATCAGAACATTCAGCCCTTCTACGTTTACCAAATCACTGTAGCGTCCTTCAGGCTGAAACTATATCGGGTAAGCTCTGTTATGGCTACAAAGCAATGAAATATCAAGCACAGATATAGTCATTTGCTCCGATAGCCAGACAGCGATCAAATCTCTGAAGTCAGTCACTTTTAACTCCAAGACTCCCCTTAATTGCCGCCTATCTCTTAACGAGTTGGCCAAGTGTTTTAACATCCATCTTATGTGGGTGCCGGGACTCTGTGACATTCCAGAGAATTGCGAAGCGGACGAACTCGCTAGAAAGGGCACAAATTCTGTACTCGTCCGGTGGAGACCCACCACCCATCCATCTACCAGCTAGGCGAGCTGCTAAAGCTTGAAACCCTTATTCAATCAAGGCACCGGATTAATGATGGGACTCGAGTCTTACTCAAGTGACTTGAGTAATTTCAGATTCAACTCGTACTCGAGTTAGTCCATCTGAACTCGAGTAGAATAACGGACTTCAGTGAAAAATTCAAAATAGCGTCACTGTCTCAAATGTACAAAGGCTTTCGAAACACATTCGTCTTGCACAAATAAAACCTGCATCTACGTGCATTGCTCAATGGAGGAGTACAATTCCAAGGAATCTTTGCTTGATCACTAGAAAACGCCAGTGCCCAGGTTAGGTTAGGTTAGGTTGTATCGGCTGACTGCAGAAGACAGGCACACTAAGGCGAAAGTAGGCCCGTTGTGATACCACGCGGACTAATTTCTCCTAATAATCAAAACCAATTGGTACTTACAACGAAGCGATTTAGCTGGCTAATACGGACGCCTCTCAGCTCATTGAGGTTATTGAAGTTGATGGCCCCTAAGTATAGACACCAGAGTAGGTGATCTATGGTGTCAACCTTCATCCATACAGTTTGCACAGATGTTATTATGGGGAACACCCAACCTTTGGGCTTGAGTGCCAATTGTGCAGTGTCCGGTTATGATGCCGGTGAGCGTCCTGAGTGAAGATCAGCTGAGTCTAAGCAGATTAAGGGGTCGTTTGCGATTAAGTGGTGGCCATACTTCTATTGTTTGAAGGCATGTTATACATTCTAGCCATTTACAATTGGTGGTGTTGATTGTGTGTATCTTGAGTAGATGATAGCGATTGGCATGGAAGGTGGAACACCTCCTAGTGTTAGGGAGGAGGATGTACCACACCTTTCGAGTCCATATGCCTTGCAATTGCCCGGTATGTCACAATGCCACTGCACCCGCTTGAGGTGTATATTAAAATGTCTACAATTAAGGCAAATTCGTGAGTTAAACATGACATTTCCCAGACTTAATTACGCCCTGACTGTCCGAACAGATGGTACTATCTCTTTTGATGTTGGCAGACTTCAGTTTTGAGAGAAACTTCGGGGTGTACATATAATTTAAATAATGGAAAATGAGCAAGAACCTAAGATGAAAGTTAAAGCAAAGAAATAATTTCTCTTTCAAAGCATTGTAAGGAGATTTAAATGAAAATTCTCGTGATGATTTTCGCAATTATTTACGTATTGATGCACCGACGCATGAAGATTTATTGAGAAATGCCTCTATTTTACGAGACGCTAGTTCATTGCTAACGTTTATCTGCAATTCCAAATTTACACTTTCTATTTTTCATTTCGCCGATGTGCACTCACTAAAATCCGAATCAGAAATGAAAAATGTACTGAAGTTGTACAACACGTCTGCACACCTAACTACAAGTCGGTCAATCAAGCTGAAAAGTCAAAATGTTTTGTGTACCGCACTAGAAGTCTGCGGTTTGGTTGTAACGAGCGTTCACATTGACGATTTGGCAATCGCAAGTGATAGGCAGTGGGTTGTTGTATGTTTTAAGTATAAAATCCTTTTCGCTAGGCGTGTTTCTTTGAGATAGTCAGAAAGTAGGAGTAGGAAAATGTCAACGCAAAGCAACAACAAGACATCCTCAAACTTTTACCGAAAGATAATTATGCCTGCAGCCTTTACTCAAGGTGGCACGTTGAATAATTTCAAGCGTAGGTGGCGTTACGCGAATAAAATGTTTTCTAAAAGATGGTAGCATCAATCATTTGACACAACAAAATTTAATAATCTCAATGTAAGCTAAAATTAAATTCAAAAAATCTTTCAATTCTTCTGTTTCTGAGTTCAAATAAATTCCACCAACTACTTCAAGCGTTGAATCATCATCATCGCATGGTGATTCTACTAATTACCGTATGAACTAAGAATTGGAAGGTTATTTGTTAATAGTTTGCAAAATATTTTATCTTGTCTTACCTCTTTATTTATGTAATTCACTATTTCTCCGCTTCATTTGTTTTGAGAACTAACTTTTTTTGTTTGCGTTTGATGGAGAGTGACAGTAGAATTTGACATGAAATGTCAAACGTAACTACATGCACTAACTCTTAAAACTAAAATATCCTGAGTAGAGAGCGTTTTTTTTTTTTTTTTTTGAAATCCCACTCACTGTGGAACTACTATTTATAGATTTTTGAAAAAAAAAAAACACATATAATATATATAATATGATATAGGTGGCGCTACAGCCCGTAGAGGGCCAGCGCCTAGCTTCGCAGCACCCACTCGTGTTGTGCATTGTTCTCTCACGAGTGGAGGAGACCTACAGTTTTATGCCGACTCCGAACGGCCAAGTTTAAGAAGCTTTTTTCAATATTTTACAATTATTACTCTTTGATCATTGTCAGTGACTCGAAAGAGATGAAGCCGTGAAAATTGTATTTGTGGTCGTACCGGCCGGGAATTGAACCCATGCAGCGAGTTTCAGTTGCGCAGGGGTGGACCAAAATTCTAAGTCTCTTGCAAATCTCATTGAAAAATCATAGGACGGCATTTACGTTATTTCGTGAATAACTGTCAGAAATTCATGAATAACTGTCAAAAAGCCTCCGAAATTCGTCAATCAGCTGTGAAGTTGGGCATCTCTATCATACTTCATTTGTGCAAGCTCGGCATGTTGAGAAGGTAAACTTTACCGGATAGTGAGTCTATTCATGTTTCTTTGCCAAACCAAACTCACTCAAAACCAACCAAGAACTGTCAAATCAGCTGTGAAACCATTTAGATATTGATCAATGTTTAGGTGTGCAATAGTTTTGTCTAGCAACGCCAATTCTTTTTTTAGACAAATATAGACAGGTAGACAAGAGCGTGCAAAAAAAGAGAGCCTCCAGAATTTTTTGGCCGCTGGAAGTCATTGACAACTTTGACAGCATTACAATTGGGCAGCCTTACACCGACGTCATGGACAGAGCGTTTCAATGGGCAGCTTAAACACTGAGTTACTACATCCACCTCGGCTGCGCAGCAAACTGTAGAACTGTTGCTCTTTTAGGAGTTTGGCTTACTAACTGTGCTTGAAAACGAAAATTTATCCGATGCAATACAATCAGATAGGCCGAGGGTGTTCGAGACGAAGTGAGTAAGTACATTTGTGGGTATGTCCAGATTCCAGAATAAATAATAATGGTAGCAGAATAATCTGCAATATCATGTATCCTTGTAAAATCCTTCACTAATAGAATCAAATTTTCCTCTTTCTTTCAGATTAAATCTCTTCGGCTATTGTCTAGACAAAACACTGAAATCGCTTAGAATCACTCCACGCAATGGCAATCTCAGTGCGAGTATTTTACCTGACCAGTGACTAGTCACATTTTCAAAGAAAACATATCCCAAGAGGTTGCCAGCAGGAAATCTTAACCGCTCAGGTCTGTTTTTCAACAATCAGTCGAGGATTTGCTGAACTCGAAGTTCTTCACTTTTAACAATTAACAAGTCATTTGAGAATCATCAATCATTTGTGCACTGATGCGATATCGTTTCATTAAGTTAATGACACACAAATTGTGTTTGCCAATTTTTTGGTTATCCACATCAATTAATTACGCATTTTCAAAAATTCTAGTTGTACACTTTCCCCGAGATGTCAACTGTTGATGTGTACACGGTTTTAGTCCTGCAATGGCACCAGTTTCAAACACTGCTTACATTTTCTGATCAGTACTGTCATTATTTTTAATCAGAATTTACCACACGCCAGAGGGAAAGTCACCAAATGGATAAAATCTACGCCATTCATTGAAGGAGGAGGTAGTTCAACTGACTGAAGAGGCTTACTCTTTCTTGCACTTTTTTTACCTCTTCTATAAAATGCGAACGTAAATTGACCTTAACAAAATTAATGTATGTCGAATAAGGTGAATTCAACACGATTTGGCAGCACTGGTGCGGTTATTTATGGAACACAAAGGGTGTTTTTAGGACAAGTTCAGGCTGACAACTTCAAATTGAAATTAAACACAGAATACTGCTTTGAATGTCCATGAAATTGAATTCATTTGACAGGCAACTTCATGGCAGTAATCTTTGGGGCTTATGTGAGCATCGAGAAAGAAGCGGCTAAAATGCGCTTTGCTTTGAGTGAGGTAAATATAAAAGTCCGCCAACACCGACATCTTAAACAGAGCGTCAATGTAGGCAGCTGTACTTTGACGTAGTGAGAGACTTTGTCTAGGCTCCGAAGTGAACACAATAAATGACACCAGAGCGGAGGTAAAACATATGATCAGCCTTGTCAATCGCTGTGTGTTTTGGCTTGGAAAACAATCGAGGAATAAGGCCCGTCCTATTGAAGCCCGTCCAAGATATGTCTATATAAGACCTTGCTAGTCTCAGTCCTACTCTATGGCGTAGAAGCTGGGCACTAGGTAAAGCGGACGAAGAGATTCTTGCTCGCTTCGAGAGGGATGTCTTACGTATTATCATTGGTCTTGAATGTGCTTTGAGGTGGGGACTGAACGACGAACTTGGACTTTATGGGGTTCATCGACGTGGATTTGGTCATACGAATTTGAGTCTCGGCTCTCGGATGGCTGGGTCATGAAGAGCTAATGGACACCAATGATCCAGCTCGGGCAGGCACTTAACCAACTGCCCCATCCAGTCGTCTTGTTTAATTGATACTCTATGTAGTATTTCCTTCCGTAATCTTTCATTTACTGAAGAAAAACCTCAGGTATTTCCACATTATTCCTGGATGCCAGCATAACTTCGCTCGTTCACGCAGCAATTTAGGAAAATAGTCTTCGACTCTAACACAGCTGGAAAGGAACCTCAATGTGCTAACGTGCTGGAAACAACTAGCACAAGGCTATGCTGGATGGAGATGCATACAAGCTTCGGTCGAGGCTGTTGCGCCAGCCAAACAGGATAATGATATAGGCTTCAAATGATTTCGATCAGGTGGAATCCGCTGCTGGTGTAGTTCCAGTTTCCACATACTCTTCGCAGCACATCAGGCTGTATTTCGATGCAATCAAAGTTGGCTTCCAGGTCCAATTGTTGCAAGAGAAAATTATTTATCATGTCTCTGTACCGCTCACCGTTGACGTTTTGACCATTGTCATATTTTGTCTCATTAGGCGCACCAAACAGTAACTTTTTCTGGAAAAAACGTATCGACGGTCAAAACAAGTCAGTGGTGTCTTGACAGTCTGCCTACTGTTAAACGGGGAGGACACCAATACCGCTGTCCAGCATTATATTCCAATCCACACAATGGGCGATGATAGACGAGAATTCTGTCCCCCGACCTAGAGTCAAGATAGCGATACCGAGACTAAAAGCCGGATGAAGCTGCTGGTGCAGGCAGCACCAGCTCATCTGTAAGACATACTTACTTACTTATCAGGCCAAAGACGCTTGGAGGGTCTGAGTCTGACCAATTGCTGCCTTCCATCGTTGACGGTAAGATATGGTCGGAGAAAAGGATTCCCGGCGAGTGAAATTTCAGTGCGGAGAAAGGAGACCCCTTCAACTGTGCCCACTTCCAAGGGATTAGTCTCCTCAACACCGATTAGAAGATCTTTTCCTCCGTTTTGTGTGAGCGCCTTATATTATTCGTAAATAACCAGATAGGGCCTTGTCAGTGCGGTTTCAGGCCAGATCCTGGAAAACATGCAAGAAATGCACCCACCACCTATTCATCGATTTCAAGGCCGCAGGGAGACGAACTATACAACGCCATGTCTAGTTTCGACTTTCCAGCCAAACTCGCCGGACTGAGCATGAGGATGAAAACTGACCTCACGTTGCTCCGTCGGTAACTTACTCACCGAGACCTTGAACGGTACAAACATCAGTTCCGAGATGAAACACAGATAACTCTTGGCAACCGCTGTGTTTTGGGCTCAAAAGACAATTGAGGAACAGAACCCTCTTTCGGAAGACTAAGTTGACTTTGTATAAGACCTTGATCATCCCCGTCCTGCTCTACGGTGCAGAGGCATGGAGAGGCAGTTTGGGTGCGGCCCAGTGCCACCCGACCCCGGAATGTACTTTACTTTGGGTTTCTCGAATCGAACCATATTTTTCAAAAAAATTATAAGAGTTAGCAAAAGTTGCTCTTGTTGTAGGCTCAAAACAACCGAGTAGTGTCAACTGTCACACAAATCAACTGTCACTGAAAACAGTGCTGCCAATTTAAAGTTCCCCGACTTTTTAAAAACGCCTTTCAGATACTCATCAGTCCCAGATAAGGCTGCCGTGCTGTTCCACAACGAAAAATCGTTACCAATTAATTTTGCTATCCACCAAGCCCCTAGACAATGGCGCTCGAGAAAGAATGGTCTTCCGAAAGACGATTTCCATCTTCTAATCGAGCTGTTAATTTGAAGGGAAGGGGGCTGCTAGTGAATTCAAAAGCACACTCAGACCGTATCGGTGCAGTGACTACTACCACCGATCGACCATTCCAGTGATATATTGATCCCAACGGCAAAGACCAGATTTGAAAACCAGAAAAAAACGTACTAACTTTTCTTTCACTGGTATTCGAACCCGGGACCCCAGTAACCAAGGGCAGGCACTTAAGCAACTGCGCCATCCAGTCGTCCTGTTTAATTGATACCCTATGTGGTATTTCCTTCCGTAATCCTTCATTTACTGAAGAAAAACCTCAGCTATTTCCACATTATTCCTGGATGCCGGCATAACTTCGCTCGTTCGCGCAGCAATTTAGGAAAATAGCCACGCCATTAATTTACAAGCCGACTGCAGTTTAGATGATTATGTCCCATCTGAGCACAATGTGCCATAACTCTTGTCGGCGGTAATTTGAATCAATTCAATCTTATCGCCGCTAAGCATCGTGCAAAAGGGCACAAGATCGTTGCGCGATAAAAACAAACGAGATCGACTCACCATGTTGCAGTGTGCGCCTCGAGATGGAAAATTGACTCATAAATCCTCATTAAACTTGCTCTCGCATGCTTTTTACCGATTGGCACGCACGTTTCCCTTTAATGACCCTTTGTCCGCTTGCCACTCCCCCCGGCATAGACCGCTCCATCCTAATCCACGGTGTATACACGGTGTTCGCACCAACAAGTTCGTCCATAAATAATGATCGCGCAAAAGGGTCTGCGCGCCTGCCCTATACTTTGACACAACCGAATCCGTAAGGACGTGCAATTTATTGGCCAAACTGAGAGGTTCCGTCCCTTGGAGCGGAATGAATTCTGCAATTTTGCAAGTCTACGTCTACGGCAGGCGCATAGACAGATTCCCGATAGCGGCGCAGTGCAGCAGGGACGCACAGTGTGCGATCTGATTTCGTGTTAGTCACGTTAAGCTGCAATTTATCTACGCATAACTTATATCCACGCGGAGCATACTGGAGGCTGCGGCCCGTACAACTAGGCGTAGTTAGAGTTCAAATCCAGGACCTCTAGAGGGGAGCGAAATTCTCGGGCTGCCGGCCGAGCTGAAGAAATCTCAATCTCTGCACAGCAGCGCAACCGGCATTGGACTTTCGCTCTTTTTAATGAAAACATTCCGAGATGGCACCGCAGTAGGGCCGCCGCCGTTCGCTGCCCACCCGACGTAGGAGCCATTATGCCCATAACCATTTTTCACTTCACAGATCGTGTAATAAAAATACCACGAGCGCCCCTCCGCCTCCCGTCCTTGCTTTGCACAGTAAAAGGCGAAGGAACAAGAGCGCAGCCAACTCAAGCAGATGGTGGACACTGTCCGTGTATGTTGGTTGTTCGTTCCCAAGATGGTTTTGGTGTTGTGGCGCGACTGTTGTGCGTGCAGTTCGCAAAGGTCGTCTCAAAATTCTGCCAGCCTGCAAACTCAGGCAAATGTATGAGCAACTAGGAACAAAGTCCCACAGTTCTACTTACTGGCAAATTGTTCACGCTTAATGAGTTCATTTTTTATGTTCCCGGCACCTGTCTAACGTCGCCGAACAGAATTATCCAAACCACACACTTCCTCTTACCATCAATCAAAATCCTTGAACCCTGGCAAGCATCATCGGCGCACTCACACACGAGCACACAAGTTTGTGAGCACACATCCTGTGCCTGTGGAAGATTGATTCGCGGAGGATAACAAGCGACGTGACACGCAATTTGCTAACCAACGAGTTCATCCCGCTCTGGAAGCACTTCCCTCTTTCCTCTTCCATCCCAGCCATCTATTCATTCATTTCCGATGCATAGGTGATGGTTAAAGCGTTTTTATGACGCGCAGGAATAATTTGGCAGACTGCTTGTGAGACGAAGGGAAGAATTTATGAGCGTAGCGACGACTGTCGACAGATGGCAGGGGCTTCGCGATATTTGCTAATGTGTAAGGAGGTCCCCGTTTGACGCTCATCAACGCGAAGAGTTTTGATGGATCCATTTCGGCAATTAGGAGGAGTAAGGAACAAATTTATCATTGAGACCCATGAACTTCCGCTAAATAAGATAAGGGTTAGTACATCCGAGCTGTTGTAGGGGTGTCGAAATTGATGAGCGTTCGGCGAGAGGGGCCTAGAGAAATTAGTTAATTTTTACCGATAATTTTGGGGGAAATTTGGTCGTCAGCATTTGATGACTTCCTTCTTTTTGTTTAGACTGGCTTAGGTGTCAAAAGATATTTTCGGAGGAAGGAAGGACGACGCCAAGCGAGCACTTACAATCCTGATGCATTAATCAGAAATAAAGTCATCCTTGAGTGATGTCTGAAGTCTTGTAACTTAGGTAGAGCTTTTATTGACTTGATTAGACCTTCTGCTCCGTCTTTGAAGAACTGTACAGCACAACTCCAACAATAAAAGAAAGTCCGTCTTGGGTCAAGAACGGAGGAGACATCGATATGCTTTGCCGGAGTTGTCGCATATTCTTAAATGGGTCAGGCATGGGAAGGCCCTGTACCTGGTATACACCATTTCAGGGTTTACTCCTACTTATTCTTTTATTTAATAAAAAATAAGTAATTGCTACAAATTAATCTGAGATCCTGGTCTCGGTTGGAATACCGCGAAAATCGGTTATAACTAATTCGAGAGAAAATTTAGGCGACTGAGAATTAAACGCATAACATAATGCCGCGGTCGCGTGTTCGAACTCTGACATTTTAAGTAGGATACACGTAAATCTATTCAACAACTCACAATGCAGCGGTCGCGTTTTCATAGTTTATACCGTAAGCGCCAGCACAAATTTCTAGGTAGAGCAACTTTTACAAACTCGTGCTCTTGACAGTTACGAAGTAATGTTCTTTTATTTACTCGTTGCTTTTCACTTTTGAGGCTACTATTTGTGAAACTAATTATTTTTTTGTAATAGTTGTATTTTTTTCTGGTAAAATGTATTTTAGGCCATTTTACTTTTTGTTTAACTTCTCATTTTACTTGAGTCTGCCGTGGTTTGACAACACATTCTCGTAAACTCGATAAACCGCTTACCGGTACCCGTTAAAGCCCGACCGCGAGAACGCGCCCCTGTGCTTTGGCCTTTAAGTTCGTAATTTCCGATATTTCGCTAATAGTACGTTTACACCGCACCCAAATCTGACATTCCGAGGAAAAAATTTCGAAATCCAATTGTTGTGTCAGATTTCGAATTGTTAGAATGCTCTGCTCTATCAGATTACCTAATTACGGCGGTGTTTTTCAAGCGAAGGTCCTTGCGGTCAAAGAAGCTTCCAAAATGATATTATTGTTGGAAATACCACCGGCTGGTATTACCATTCTAATTGACAGTCAAGCTCCAATTTAAGCATTTCTGCTATAGAAGCCAAGCCCAAGCTAGTCGCAAGCTTTCGCGAAAAGTTAAAGGTTCTTGGCACTCAGTGCTGGGGCCCAGGCCATAGGGACATAGCCGGCAACGAGGTAGCCGATGAACTAGCCAAAACCGACCCATCCTAGGCAATAAAATCATGGAGTGAGCTAATGATAGGTGGAGTTCTCTTCCCACATGTAAAACCTCTCGAACGATATGGTTGAACCTATAACAGTACAAAGACAGACATACTCCTCCAGTGCAGCAGAAGGTTACTGCGAATGATTGTCGGTGCTATAACTGGCCATAATCATCCAAGATACCAAAACAAGATGGGTCTCTCTGCATATGCAGAGGCTGCGGGGACGAAGAGGAAATTGAGGATACCTCCCACTATCTTTGTCGATGCCTCAGTCTCTGCCTATTGAGACAAAGAACTCAGGGAGAATTCTTCTTCCAAGACCTTCATGATGTATCAGATGTCCCAGTAAAATGTCTGTTGGCTAGAAGGATAAAACAACACCGCCAACAGCACCTTGATAGAGACGAGTGAGACCATAAGGTTTGCAGAAAGATCTCTGGTTGGCTGTATAGGACCACATAACAACGGCTATAAACAACATCTTCCACACCAGCAACTAGTAGGACTGCAGGAAGGTTTTTCATCTCATGGGCCCATTGCTTGTCCAACAGGGTTTCAGTGAGACGCGGCCCCACCGCGTCAACCCACGTACCTAACCTAACCTAACCTCGTGTCAGAAATCATTACAGATCTGTTGATCTGTTTGGAAATCAGAAGTGGTGGAACCTTTTAATTTAAAGATGAATTTAAGTACCAATTCTGACATATTAAATATAAAGGGTGATTTTTTAAAAGCTATAGGAAAGTTTTTCAAAGAAAACCACATAAAATTCAGAAAAATGCATGAAATCTTTATTTGAATCGATAGTACGGTCCATATAATTTAATGTTTGAAGATCATTTCATGCAAATGTTGACCTTGACTGCGCCTCAAATCGTCCATCCGCTTAGTCCAATTTTGGCATACTCTTTCCAACATTTTTCTGGATGCATTGGTAGCTCTTGCTGATATTCACTGCAAAATCGACAATTCTGTTTACTTACGTACCCATTGAGCCAAAAATCAGCTTCGTCTAAACTGACCATAAAATGGAAGAAGCGCGCGATGAACTTTCTTAACAGAGCACGCATTTTGATAATAAAATTCAATAATTTGCAAGCGTTGTTCGTTTGTAAGGCGATTCATGGTTAAATTATAGACCAAACTGAAGATGTTTGACAGTGAAACGAAACACGAAACGTGCGTCAGCTGTTTAAACCAGTGTTGCCAAAAAGATAATAGCTAAAAAATTACCCTTTATTACGAGTCAATATTTTGTAATTATCACTTGGAATGATTGTTTTGTTCACATCTGTTTTTGGTTTATGTCAGCTGCCTGCAAAGTCATTAAATGACGTGCTGAATCTGTAAAGAGGCTTGTTCGATTCGACGAACTTACAAATGCAGCGACGGAATTCAACAACGTTTGATACTGTAATGTTGAAACTAGACGAAATGTTGGATTAAGGTGCGGTGTAAATGTACTATTAAAATTTTTGAAATTGCTTCGTAATAACCGATATCGTTATAAGCGATTTTTGCAGTACCTGCATTGCGGATTTGCATTTATCAAGTGTATTGTTGATACGCAATCTTTATCCTAACCAACTTATGCCTCCAAGTAAGCTGTTGCCAATTGTTTTCATGATGGCTGCAGCTTTTTAAGAAATAACTTCCGCAGTGATGATAAAGGTGAACAGCTGTCATGGATAGCTCTAAGCTCTTGCGAACATCTTGTTTAAAGACTAATAGAATAGAGAGAGAGATGAGATGTTCTGATAAATATTTACTTTGATTCCCTATGTCGTAAACGAAAACAAACGGCACGACAGAACGAAATTGATATCCTGTATGACGTCTTTAGTTGTGCACAAACGTCAGCTGTCATTTTCAGTCGTTAAGCTATGCTTTTTCCTAATTACCTAAGTCGTTTCGAAACGACATCCTGTCGTAAAAACGGCAATTTCCTTCGCTGGGATTTGAGTGGACGACAGCAAAGTAACAATCAAACCGTGGATGAAAATAGCATTAAGTGACCAATTTGGTGCGAAATAAGTAAATAACAACGTTAATAATAAGAAAATAACGAATCAAAGTTATTGTGGTTTCATTTACGGAAACCACCTTCCCCCAGACCGAGGCTTTAATAGGAGGCTCAACATCCTAACAGGAAATATTCAGCAGTGGTATTTAAATTTGTATGTTGATCAAACTAGAGCATATTTACTAAGACAAATTTCTGGATTTCCTTGTGTAAAGGGCTATCAGATAATGTTCAAGTGTTCATTTCAGGAGTAGGTAAGGATCCTAATGTGTACCATCGGCTATTGCGCGTACTCACTTTTTCAAATTCACATTTTGAAAGGCTTCCCTCGATAGATGAGAATAACACATATACCTTATGAAATATAAACAAATTAAGAAAATATAGAACAAATAAAGCGTTATACATTGAATTAGACAAATCAAATGGATTTGTTTGCTGTCTCATAATTTTTCTTTTAATTGTCAACTCCTTTTTCCTGTTGCTTTCCATTCCTTCACCTTCAGATGAACATTTCAGTGCCGTTCATTGCAAATGTCAACTTGTTACCATTTCCAACTTAAATTATTTCCAATTAAAAATTTTAAATTTTTGACAGTAAAATCAGTAGATCTGCCACTTTTTCATGAATCGTCTGGAAATCTACTACATATTTGACGCGTCGTGATCCGCAACTTCTACCTCTCTTGCCCCTTACACATTTTTGACAACTTTTTTTTAAATAGTTTTCTGAAGCCAAATTGACCAATCACAGAACGGCATTTACGTTATTTCGTGAAGAGCTGTCAAAAAGTCTCTGAAATTCTTCTATGGACTAGGGGTCATCAGCTGTGAAGTTGGACATTTCTATAATACTTCATTTCTGAAGTCATATTTTGGAATGTCTATGGAAAAACGACAGACGACATATGATAATTATTTTGGCATAGAAAATGGAACATGTACGATCTCAGCTTTTGATAGTGTCGTGGTCGAATTTAAGGCCACATTCGATTGACAACTGTTCCTCTGAAAATAGTTTTCCTTAACACATCTGATATTCGGCACATTTTTGATCCACTGCTGAAGGATTATTCATTAATATTTCACTGTTAAAAACTTCGTTATTTAATTTTTGTTGGGAAAGTAGGACCTTCCGAAAAATGTACTAAAAAGACACTTAACAGAAAGGAAAGGAACTAATGGCTCAGACGTCAGTTATGCGCTCTTTCTTTCTTGATTAAAATGGAATAAAAGCGTGAATATAATATGTTTTGCATTTTTTTAATTATTTTTATTTTTCTTAAATTTTAATATTTTGTTCATAAAACCTTGTTCATGTGACTTATATACCGGGGTTTTTAAGCTTTTTTCCGAAATCTGAAATTCTAGCAATAAAAAAATGTGTGCGTAGTGCACATTATGGAAGCCCGCAACGAACTAATGTCAAAAGCAAAAAACATGACACATTTTTGAAGGAACTTATAAGTACAAATAGAACACAATTAACTTTTTTATTAAAGTACATACAGTGATGGACAAGAAAATAAATACTCCTGTAACCACTTATTTCAGTTATCTCAAATATATTAAATTATTTTTTTTTTGCATAAGAACTGTTGCAAAAAGTAAGCACAATTCTGATATATATGTAAAATTGTACACATTTCTTGAATATTGTAGAAAAGTCGGATTTTAATGTGGACAAAAAAATAAATATACTTCAATGTTTCACCCGTAAATTTACTAGAGTTGTTGAAAATTATAAGAAAAACAACTAGTATTATATTTGAATATTGAATACTTTATGACATGACCTTAACTTTTCATAATTGCGCTCATTCTTTTAGGCATAGAATTAACAAGTCGCTGGCATGCCTCCAAAGGTATTGACTCCCAAGCCATTCGCACGGACTGCCACAATTCTTTTTTATTTTTGGGATTTGTGCTGCCAACAACATCTTTTACTTGCTTCCACAGATTCTCTATCGGATTTAAGTCCGGCGACTGAGCAGGCCACTCTAAAAAAAGCAACTCCGTTATTGGTAAACCATTCTTTGGTTGCCTTGGCGGTGTGCCTCGGATCGTTATCTTCTTGGAAAGTCCACACCAACGGCATATTATCCTCGGCAGGTGACAACATTATGCTCTGGAGTATGTTAATATAAATTTCCTGGGTCATAATCCCTTCTATAAGAAGTATGGGACCAACTCCATACCAAGAGAAACATGCCCATACCATAATGCTGCCACCCCCATGTTTGACGGTCTTTTTTTATATACTTTGGATTGAATTCCGTGTTGGGTGGACGTCTCACATTATGTCTGCTATCAGATCCAAACAAATTGAATTTGCACTCATTACTCCAAAGAATGTTTCGCCATTTTTTTATGCCTTGATCACCGGACCACATTTTATGCCCAGAAGCGAACATCTTTCTACGCTTAATATGTTTTTGCTAAGCATTGGAACTTTCCTTCGTGATCTGGATGGAAGTTTGGACTCCACAAGCCTTCTTCTGATTGTTCTTGCGCTGATGATAATCTTAGTGGCGTTCAAAATCATTTTGGAAGAGATAAAAGGGTCTTTTTTGACTCTAACACGTTTTGCCGCCCCTAGTTTCTTCTTTAGATTTTATTTTAAATGCATTTTGCACCATACCTAAACTCTAGAGTTTTCGCTATACTCCGGTACGAAAATCCGTCGCTTTTCCTTTTTCTTATGATATTCCTTTTCTCATCCGAACAATGCTTGCTACGCCCCATTTCTTTCTAAAAAAATCAGAGTTGTCTGCCAGAGTTATGTCTGTATTTATTTTTTTGTCCATAACTGTATAAGCTAACCTACGCAGCAGCGAGCCCCCTTAAGGAACGCTTCGAGTTCGTTGCTCTCTTAAAATAAATTACTTATATATATGAAAACAATTTTATCATTAAAAGCTATGAGGAAAGTTTGATGTATTATAGCGGACGCGTCTTCGTATGGTCGGTCGGCGTTGCTACGCGTGAATAGTGTGCCACAAATCGGCAAACTGAGTTTCCATATCTAAATGAATGCTCCTGTTTGACCTATTTAATGGTTCTGGAATACAATTTCAGCTCTACCTAGGAATTGTGTGCTCGCTCTTACGATATTACGGTCGACCGCCCCATTACGACTTTAAAACGTGATTTACATGAATCCTACTGAAAATGTCCAAGCCCGAACCACTGAACGCCCCCTTGCGATATGGAGATTACTGTTTGATATAGGGTCCAAATCACATAGGCTTGTTCTTGCGGTCGGGCTTTAACAGGCGCTGGTACGCGTTTAATCGAGATTACAAGAATGTGTTGTCAAAGCGCGACAAACTCAAGTTTCCAAATCGCAATAAAACGCGCGCGTCACGAGTAAATGCAAGTACAGAAAAATGGAATTACAATACACAATAACCCTACAAAAAATTAGATATTTACAAAAATAGTTCCCTCAGCCCTCCAAAAAGGAAAAACCACGAGTAATGAAAAGAACATTGTTTCGCAACTGTCAGGAAATGTCAAACAGTCAAAGCGCGACCGCTGCATTGTGACTTGTTAAATGGACTTACGCAAACGCGACTTTCGTGATATGGGTATACATAAAGGTAAGTAAGGGCTCAGATTTAATACATTTAAATAAAGTAATTAATGAGACATGAACCAGTATCGAGTCGCCTCTGGTCTTAATTCGAGCCCTAAGCGTTCCAGTAACGAACGTATGATCTTTACTTATGTGATCTACGTTATATTTTATTTCTTCATCCATTCTTTTCTTGAAAATGAAAGTCTTCGGTCCAAAATACAATTTTATTTGTAATGTTAATTATAAAAATATTTACGCGTTAAATATAAAAATAGGTGGCTGCACGTAACAGCATCAAAAGGGTCAGTTAAAATTCGGAAAAATTTTCAATGGTTTTCATATGTAAACATTAAGAGTTCGAGTGTCCGGGGTTTTTTTTATGAATATCTAATTCGATCTCGAATCTTAAACGATCAAACTATAACGGTAGGACAACAATGCCATGATCTTAGTTGTCTTAGTTATATCTAAAAAGGATTTTATTAAATAAACAAAGCTTGGAATTATTACATAAAAACAATAACAAGAAATGCAATTAGTAAAAAGCCTATCTACATAAAATACCGTATTTTAACGTTTGGTTGAAATCGGCTGGGCTCGTTATTGGAATTGGATTATTTTTTGTTTACCCAACAGTGAACCGCCCACGAGAATGAATTATACTGTTTAAAAACTGCGATTGTCAGAAAAGCAGGGACCTAGCTTTTGAAAAGAAGGCAGACAGAGGGCTCACTATTGGGTGGGGGTCGAATTTGGGTGGTTTACCCTATTATTTTTGCATTCACTTTATGCTGGACAACTTTCTACTACTCGCATGGAAACTATAAACAGAAAAAACTAAAAAGATGTGTCGGCAGTGGAATTGCGTCGATCCCTGCGCACTTCAATTGTTTCAACGAGAACCAACACTCAGCCATGAATTTAAAAATTCAAATTCTCTTAAAATGTCAAAATGTGACGACTGTCAACCATAAAGGGAAGAGTGAAGTTAAAAGTTGAGCAACTACATTCGTCGCGTCAGTGTCAGCGTTAACCCTGATGCAAGAAAAGCATTCTATGTGCCGGAGCCTAATTATATCGTTTGACTTAAATTTGACTCCACAACAATAAATAAATATACACTCCAATGGACCTGGCTTTTACAGCAAATACACCAAGTTGTGCACGGTATTGTTCTCTACGAGCGGGACGGTACACCCAACGGTGAAGTTTGAGCAGATTTCTCAAGTATCAGGTGCGCTTTTTAAGCTATTTCATTGAGCGAGTTTTAGCAATTTTTAGTTATTTGTGCTGGAAATCCAACCTAGACACCCAACAATTAAGGAGTCCCTTCTTTCATCTTCTATCATTAGAAATTCCACATACGCTTCTTCTGGCAATACCGCTTCTGACACAACATCAACTATATCCAGTAGAAAGAGAGCGAATTTTCTCACTGACTCCGAAAAAAAATAAATATGACGGCCAAGGAAAAAGTCATGTTGGGTTGTTGAACGTCATCGGTAGTGGATATTTACGCTTCTGCAAGTTAGAACGCTCGGAAAAAGTAAGAAAAGACAAGAAAATCGAATACAAATCTCGCTAAAAGTGCTTCGAATTCTCATATTTGTTAATTTCATACACACTTGTGCGTAATCTTGTGTTGTCGGACTACTACTTGTGATGTGTGCCTGTGCTGAATGAACGATTTCCAAACCGATTTTTTGCATATTCGGATGATTTTCTCATTATTTAAGGTAAATGTGCACATGTTCTGTGTCACAACGATTGCAAGTTCAATGAAATTTGATTGAAACTTCTTGTGAAAATTTGAGAGATATATTTTTTTCTTCATTGTGGAAATTCCATAAAAAAAAATTTTGACAACTTGTGAAATGTTTCGGAGTTCTGTCGGCTGTTTCTTGTTTGTGTGAATACAGGGTAGGTTCAAGAGGTAGTGCTGCCTGCCAGATGTTTTGTGTTTTTTTGTTTCTTTTCACTTTTTGTGCGTGTATTCACCTTGCTGGGATGGATGAAGCTCGTTTGTATGTGACACTGACCGGCGTTGTCATGTCAAATTCGCAATTTGTGTGTTTTGTCAAATTGTGCAATTTGTTGAAGCGTGTCGCTTTGGTGACTTTGTAACAAAGTCATCGTCCATAATTGTGCCCATAACATATGAAAATGATTGTGATGTATCCGCGACAGACTGCAAATGCTTTATAGATCTAGCAAATCTCTTTTTTTCGATCTTATATATAATTGATGATTAGCCTCTGAACACACGAATTGCGAATTTGCTGTGACGACGATGTTGACGGCGATTCTAGACCAATAACATGATCCAATGTGTATGTTATGCTCACCCGTCAATCAACTAACATTCGATTTAAGGTCATGTGTCAGTTGAGTTCAAATGATCTGCAGGATAATTTTGACACATGAGGTGAATATAGAGTTCGCAAATTCAACCTGTTATACACTCAGACAATTCACCCCTTTGCTCATATCGATATAAGTCAAATACGTCATGTTGCTAAGAAGCAGTGATAATTTGGTGACAGCGTCATAGAACATCCTGTGGAAGAACATTTTAATTCAGTTCACAAGGCTTGAATTTGCACAAGCCAAAACACTTCCTTAAATTTTTTAAAATTTTTATTTATTTAAAACTTCCCACATTGCACATCCCTGTGTGAGATCTCGTCGAACACTCGAGCTGTCAAAATAAAGTGCACTTTCGTTGGAGATGAATTCATCTCTGCTTTCGCCTTCGCTTTTACATTGTGTGGAGTCACTGAATGCTATAGTGTGTGTGCATTTTTCACATTTGTGTGTGTTTTTTGACGGTGGTGTCTTTTTTCCTGTGTTCTGCCGCAAAGTAGCTAAAATAGAAAAGGCAAAAGAAATTAACTTCTGTTTAATCCGAATAATTTCAATCAAAATCAGTAGAATAGGAATATAAAAAACAATGTAATTGCATTTAGAATATAATTTGTAAAATTTCACCGACCACCCAAACGTCCAAACAAACAATATTCGCTTGTGCTAGCAAGAGAAAAAAATAGGATTCAGCAGAAATCAACGTCGCCAAAGAAGTGAACAGATCCACACACAAGACCATCCATTGGTGTGTCCATTGTTGTTCAATCGGCTCGAAACAACAAGGAAACTTACAACAAAAATTATTGTTTTCCAAGCGTCCCTGACAAGCACATCAAAAATAAATCTTTTTGTTGCAAAAGGTAGCGCGTAACCATTCCATATCCGCCTACTACTTGACATCTCCATTATTCATAATCACAGTGAAATTCTGTTTTACACAACACAAAAAAATTTTAATAAACTCGGGCTGACCAAAGAGGACCTGTGTTGAATTGAATTTTCAATACTTTTTGATTTGTTTTAATATGTTGTCTTACAGATACGGTGAAGCGAAGAGGTGACAGACATCTCACAAACCCAATGCATACAAGGGAAATCAAGTGATTATCTGAAGTGAATTGAAGACGAGGTAGGAGTCGTGAGAACGGTGGTCTAAAGGCTTGAGAAACAAACTCAGAACTACAGAATAGACGGAGGACATTGAGAGGATATACATTTCGAAGTGACTTTGGAAAACAGCAACGATTAAGTGAATTTGTTGCTGACAACTTTAATAAAGTGGAGGAGAATTGTAGACGTCTCCAGACCATGAGTATAAGGGGGACTGCTCCCAAGAAGGAGGGAAAGATGCGCATTCGTGCTTTTCCGGTGAGTATATTTTTAAGCTGATGGTAATGAAGTAACAAAAGAACTTGTTGTCATCTTTGCAACACGCTGCTTTTTATTGTTTGTATATTTTTTATTGTTTTTGGTAATTCCCTTCAGATTTTACAATCATTTGATGCAACATTAGCAGAGATGCATGTGAAATCTGCTGAAAGGACCAACAAAGTGTTTTAATTCAACTTTACCCGGTTTCCTGTGACCTACATAAGCTTGTGTCGATTTCATATAGCGCCTGGTGTCATATTGAAAAATAGAAGAAATGGAGTTATTCCGAGCTATATGGCCGTGCTCTATCTTCATTACTTAGAGCACTAACACCAGTTGATTTGTTATGTTGGGATATTTCCCACCTTATCAGAGGTCGGCACCTCAACGAACAAGTTAGATAAGCTATTCGGATCTTTTGAAAGCATTTTCGAGTACAGAATGCCATGTGTGTTGCATTCACTATTTCACTCACATTTGTTTTCCTAAAAATTCCAGTCATAGTCGTCGAGTAAATTTGTTCATACCCTCACATGAATGGCTACAGCTTAATGCCAATATTGACATCTTGACGGACACCCAGGCATCCGTCGTATCTCTTGGCCGAGCCTTTGAGCCCCTCAATATTCGCCTGTGGGTGCCAGACCATAAAAACATTCCAGGGAACCGTGGATGTGCTTGAACAATCCTCCCCTCGCTCTCAACTGAGCTAACTTCAATGGGAACGCGTGTCAGCACTGTGTCCTCTCGAAGAGTAGACGAACAAAGTAAGACGAGATGGCTGACAAGCATTATATGTCAAACCTCTAGCATCCCCTGGTTCAGACTGCATCCCTATCGTTCTAAAAGAGCAAGTATCTTGTTTAGAGGATACACAAGTCGCGCGGTTATTGCAGAAAACAACGCCATTGCTAACGATTTCTGCTGAACCTGCTATGGATGGAGAAGAACGTGTAAGGTACCACGAGTTTTCTTATCCTGGCGGCCTCCGCTTTATCACAAAAACAATGCAATGTTAGCTAGTATAATTGGTTTAAATGAGCATACTTCGCTTCATTTGTAGCTCCAGTGGGATCGTCCCCAAACCAAGTGCCCTGAGTGACAGTTCGGTGCACCATGTCTATGGTGATGGGATACACCATTACCTACTCTCTTAACCTCGAGTGAGTTTTAACAACAAAAGTTAGTTTCGTACAAATGACGTTCATATATTCTCTAAAAACAGGCATACTCTTGACTGCAGGTGTGATTTTCTGACATGTTGACAGATATCATAACGGCTTTGTGATGAAGTCTACTTCAAGCGAAAGTTACCAAAATTTGAGGTGCACTTGAGAAGAAAGATCATGTTATGAATCCGGTTCCAAATGTTTGCTCTTTCTGGTCTTAAGTTAGGTTAGAGTGGCTGAGTCGCCTTTAGGCCAGTGCAGGACCGCTCTGTAACGTCGCGGATCAAGTCGACCGTATTCCAGAGATGGAGGGCTGTTTATTTCGGCCAGATTGTTAAGGATGTACGCCAATACGTGACTTTTTCCTAAAGTAGAGGGCGCTGCAATTGCAGAGAAGGTGCGCAATAGTTTCCTTCTGCTTCTCGTCTCTACAGCCTCTGCGTAATACGCGATAATACGGCGTGAGTTCCAATAGCGCAGTTCTAGATCTTTAAAGTTAGAACATTTTGTATTCCCCTTGATTTCAACAACGAGCTGAGATCTGACACTATTCATGATCTCGGCTTTCTGCTTGCTATCTGCGTTTGGTAGAACCCCTGTAAGCTATGACCTGCATATTGCAATTTAACGTAAGACTCGTTTCGTCGTGTGTGACAACCTATGCTCACACATGATGACCTATCTCTCTTGTAAATGTTCGAGAATTGCAGGTTTTTGATTGGGAAATGTATTGGATTGTAAGCGGTTCCCATAAGATCCATTTGTTCGACTGGTCAACCATTGTAGAATATTACAAGTAGAGAAGTCAAAACGTCGGAGAAGGCTTCATGCTTTTGCTTGAGGGAGACAGTCAGGAGGTGGTACAGTCAGTGGTGGACTGGGAGAAACTTATCCAACCAGCAAGTGCGCGTTATGCGTGTCTCGAAGTTTGTGAAGGCAAACTCTCTAAGAATTGCCTGTGGCTCGAGAACAGTGAGTTTAATTCATTTCGGAAATTGAGTCTACGCGTAGAAGTTGACGGGTACACTCTATACACCACAAAGACATTGGGAATACGATCGATAAAGTCCAAGATAGTGAAACTCTGTTGTATTGGATCCTCCACAAGGAATGTCTTTAAGATGCCGCTCTACCGGTAACGGGCATGCCGGTAGCATTAAATCAGGAGTTCTCGTACTCACATTTCAAGCAATCAAAATGCAAACATTTTTAACTTGTTGAACCGCGTACCGTGGGCTATACTTTGTCGGAAAAGAACTCCTATCTGTTGATTGGATGGATATCAACAGGTTTCCAAATATTAACAGTCCCAATCTAGTAGCCAATCATGCGAGGTTGTGGACATCCTCTACACAGCCTTCTGTAGATAATGAAGACACGAAGATGATAAGGAAACTCCACATGCGTGGAATTTGTCCATCGCTGCACACCGCAGTCGTTGACATCCCTTAAACTAATTGAGTGGCTCACTATTGGAGACAAATAATATCTACAATTGTACCCATCATTGATGATGGTTCCCTTAAGAAACACATTTCTGTTGACTTGGCGCACTGTAAGGGGCAGGTTTTTAGTCAGCCATTCAGTATCCTTCGAATCGATGTGTTTTCGATCTTTGTGTATTTTTTCCCCTTTCGACGACTAAAACAATTGAATAAAAATCAGTTAGTGGAGGAATTTGAAGGAGTTGGTTTGAAATTTCCCCGTGCACGCAAAACAAAGTCCTGAGACTGTGGACAACAAAGTTCAATAGAAATGCACATCACGTGCTCGAAAGGATCACTCGGTGAAACTGCTTCCCAACAATGCGAAAGACCCGAAAAACTCTGAAGTATTCCCTGTTGCCTCGAAGAGTATCTCATTTTCGCAATGACTTGTTCAAAGACCTTTCAATCGCAGAAATATTGCGTATATTCCCCCTCTGGTTGCCGCACTATAGAACTGGCTTTCGAGTATGATGACTGTGTTGTGTTAAAATGCTCTTTTCATAATCAAATTGGTTTTGCCTGTCCTTGCAGACTTCCATGGATGAAAAGTACGTAGAGACAATCTGGGCCAGCCTGAAGAACGCTATACAAGAGATCCAGAAGAAGAACAATTCTGGGCTATCCTTCGAGGAGCTATATCGCAATGCCTACACAATGGTACTGCACAAGCACGGCAACCGGTTGTATTTCGGACTGAGGGAGGTGGTGTCCGATCACTTGGAGAACAAGGTGCGGCCGGAGGTGTTGGACAGTTTACACAATAATTTTCTACCCAAGCTAAATCAAGCGTGGAACGACCATCAGACATCCATGGTCATGATTCGAGACATCCTCATGTACATGGACAGGGTGTTTGTGCAGCAGCGGGAAGTGGAAAATGTTTACAATTTGGGATTGATTATATTTAAGGAGCAGGTTTGTGCAATCATCCTGACAAGCATGTACGCAGTGATGTTAACTATGATTTGGTTTCGTGTGCAGATTGTCCGACATCCCGTCATTCAGGAACACTTACGGGAGACGTTGCTGGGTATGGTGTTACTGGAGAGAAGCGGCGAAGTCATAAATCATTTAGCAATCAAGAACGCATGCCAGATGCTGATGTCGCTTGGAATCAATACGAGATCAGTGTACGAGGATGACTTTGAAGTGCCGTTCCTAAAGCAATCGGCATCGTTTTATAAAGTAGAATCCCAAAAATATTTAGCGGAAAACGATGCTGGTGTATGCATCAAGAAGGTTGAGGTGAGCACTGACAAATTCAAAGCGCTGTCCCACTGCAGATATGAGCATTTGTATGTTGGAATCAATTTCAGGCACGAATCCAAGAAGAATCAGCTCGTGCCGCTTTGTATCTCGACAAGGACACCGAACCGCGCATCGTTAAGGTCGTCGAAGATGAACTCATCAAACATCATATGCGCACCATTGTCGAAATGGAGAACTCTGGCGTGGTTTATATGATTAAGAATTCAAAAACTGAAGATCTAGCATGTACATACAAATTGTTTTCCCGCCTCAAAGAGAAAGGTTTGAAGGTGATCGCTGATGCGGTGTCCGCTTACCTACGCGAACAGGGTCGACTGCTTGTGAAAGAAGAAGAGAACGGCAACAATCCGATCACGTTTGTGCAAAATCTACTCGACCTCAAGGATCGTTTTGACCATTTCCTGCACAATTCATTCAACAACGATAGGATCTTCAAGAACATGATTTCATCGGATTTTGAACATTTTCTTAATTTAAACAGCAAATCACCCGAATATCTCTCACTCTTCATAGACGACAAACTCAAAAAAGGTGGCAAAGGTGTACGTATTTAACCTCAAACCTGGTAAATCCTTTGAAAACATTTTAAAACACCCCTTCGCTTGTGCGTTTCTCTGGCTTTAGATGACGGAACAGGAAATTGAAACGATTCTGGACAAAACCATGGTACTCTTCCGATTCCTGCTGGAGAAGGATGTTTTCGAACGTTATTACAAAACACATCTAGCCAAGCGACTATTGTTGAGCAAATCAGTCTCAGATGATTTCGAGAAGAATATGATATCAAAATTAAAGGTTCCAACCGTCTACATTCCGTGACACCGTGACGTGCCGTGACACATTCCGTTTTTATTTTCAGACTGAATGTGGATGTCAATTTACCTCAAAATTAGAAGGAATGTTTAAGGATATGTCCGTGTCAAATACAATTATGGATGAATTTAAAAACTATGTAAATATGCATAAGCTATCTCTGTCGGGCGTCGAGCTAACAGTCCGAATATTAACAACAGGCTTCTGGCCGACACAAGTAGGTTTTGAGTCCATTTCGACCAACTGCTGATGATTAATTGAGTTTCTTGTTGTTCGTCTTTTGTGCGTGTGTGTCTAGACTGCAACCCCCAACTGTAATATACCAATAGCGCCGCGGACTGCATTTGAGACATTTAAAAAATTCTACTTAGATAAACACTCGGGTCGACAGCTAACATTACAACCACAAATGGGTACAGTTTTGTGATTTGTTTCCCATCAAATTGATTTTCATTGAATTGTGTTCTTGTTTTGTTTTTGCCAAGGTTCTGCGTACATTAATGCTGTGTTCTATGGAACAAAATCGGAGTGCGATAAGGATAAGGACGGACCAAGTTCTAGTTTATCATCATGCTCCAACGGTGGTCCAACTACGACAAGAAAACACATCCTCCAAGTCTCTACGTATCAGGTAAGCCGCTTTAAATCACGCGTATCACTCGAAACAACTCTGCCTCAGACTGGATTTAGTCATCGTGTTTTGACTGCGACTGATATTCACCTTAACCTTGTTGAACTTGAACTAATTATAGGATGAACCATGTCGAACCATTCGGTCATTGCTACCCTTAATCCGAGGCATTTGTGGAAACAACAATTCACAGACTTTGATGTGAGCCGTGTGCCTGCAACGCACCCATATTAAATGGCTGCGGACTCGCGTCGTTCTCAGGCATGAGCATTTTACAAGAGAGACAGAACTGTCTGCAAAGTGATAAATCAATCAAACCAATGTAAACAAACCGAAGTACATTGCGCTGTCAGGATTTTGCTGATGTTTGACGCGTGTAACAGCACCGATTGATGTATGGTCTGGCATCTTGAGCGCAGGGAGGTCAAGTTTTCGGGCAATTTGTGAAGCTTTAGTTCAGGACCAGGCAACTGCAACTCTAGGCTGTCAAGATGTCAAGAGTGAGATTGCAGAGTTTTCTTAAGTTAGGTTTGATTAGATAGAAGTGGCTGACTGTAGAAGGTCGTCACACCTGGTGCAGTGGAAGCTCCTATTACGGACAACTCTTTTTTTTCTCACGATTGTGGATCTTGAATTGAAGTTCCATAAAGACAACATTTCCGTCCGCTTATGGGAGCTTTCACTGTAGGCCCATTGTGCTACCACGCGGATTGACTTGTCCTAACATCGTAAACGTGACGAAAACCTTTAGCTGGTTAACGCTCGCGCTTTTCGCTGAGATTATTGAAGTAGTCCCCCAGAAGTGAGTACCTAGCTTTCTTAGTATAAGCAGTGTAAGTGATCGTTTAGGATTTTGTGATGGTCATATTTCCTTTGTTTTAAGGTGCCTTCTAGCCATTTACGATTTGTAGTATTGATTGTGTGTGTCTTAAGGAGAGCGATCGGCATTGAAGGTGGAACCCTTCGTAGCATTAGAGGGCTTTGCCTGCCGAGTTCATTGGCATTGCAATTGCCATGGTATGTCATAATGTACCGCCACCCACATGAGGTGTATACTGATGTTCAGGGATGTTTTTCAACAGAATTTGTCCGACGAAATAGAATTTTGGATATTACATTGTTCTTGTCCCTTTTAGTGTCTTCAGCCTGAAACGGTGATCAGGGAGCTTCAAGAAGATGGTGATGGAGATGGAGAGCCCTTTGGAATAGACACCTACTTCCGACTTCGATCCGCTGTGTAGGTTTACGTAGGGGATCAGCTAGACCATCTTCCTTTGACTCTCACTCAGCATTTAGAATACCTTTTCTTATCTTGACTCAGCAGTGTTGGCAAGAGCTGACGATATCATCGGATTTCGGCTGTTTATGTTTGGCACTGGAACGCTAGATTACCTAGAATACTAGCAAAGCCAAGGGTGTTCAAAATCCAAATGTCAGATTGACTGACTCTCAAGGTGTTCTCCATATTCGCACTGTCAGAATGAGAAGCTGACCAAATTGTCACACATGCTTTCAAAATTAGCCTCTGGCGAATCTAACTTCATCATCAGTTCTTCGAGGACTTCACTGACGTACTTTAAACAGTCCATTATCAACGAACACAATGTATTGATTTGATATTGGCATTTGCAAAAGTAGAGATAAGCCCCTGGTGTCGTCAATCGCTTATATTTCCCTTCTTAACATGAGCTATCTAACGTCAAATTGAAATAAGGTCTTTCGCTTACATCATCAGAAACGAATGAACGACTCCAAAAAGCTCATCACATTTTAACCTAAAGGTGTCTTCGTTACAGAAGTCAGACGCGTGAGGGGTGTCTCGTTACGGAATGTGCAGCTTTAGGGTAGGTTAGGTTAGGCCTCACAAGTACCTACTGCCTATTGGTCCATTGTGGTACCAGACAGAGTTAACCTAATCGTAATTCACACTGTAGCCTCATTTAAGAAAAATGTTCCAGTGCTTCTTGCGACCTTTATGAGATGTGATTTCAGGACAGCTGCATCATGTTATGACTTAAAGAAAGGTTCATCTAGGCTAAGGACAGGCAGAATTTAAGGAGATTCTCAACAGTTTCATCCAACGTTGTGGGAATCAGACCTAGCCTATGAGCGTGGTGATCCACCAAGCACTTGCATTAACTCTTGGTAGCGAGGTTTTTAGGTTAGTTTTAGCGATGTTGTATTCGGGATAGTCTTGTTTTTTTCCGACATGAATTATCGAATCCATTGATCGAAGAAAAATGTTATCAGAGATGCGATGTTTAATTTGACGCCACGTTTAGCTAGTCCATCAGCCGTTTCGTTTCCATGGATGTGTCCAGAGGACCACAGGAGGGAGACTGCTTTGTTACAACAGAGTTCCTGTAGCGCATCAAACGAATTCGGTATTGCTTTGACTGTGTGTGTTACTTCTAAGTGTACAATACAACACAAAAAATTCTAAGTAATCTGTGTACAATCTGACATTAATGTTAGAATTTTCCAACTCCGTGATAAGTCCTAACCAGGGCCCTTTTGTCGGAGTTTGTAGAGCAAATTTACGCTCGAAGCGGGTGATGACGGGCTGTTGGTAATCTGCATTAATATTGACAATATGCACAAAGTTACAATGTCCCGAAAGTTCTAAATTTTAAGTTATTGCGAGTCTGACTGTCGACTCAGATGCAAAGCCTGTGGCAAATGACCAAAGGGAAGTAGGTTTAAGAACATGTTTGTGACGCTGTCTATGTTGTTTTTAGATCCTCCGTTATTCCAATGCACATGAGGCGTTGGGGTCTCGCAAGCATTGTCTGAGTGGATCCTTATTCCAAGGCTTTCCACCATAAAATCGGCCTTACTATGGAGTTGTAGATCCAGCAGGTCACTTTGAGTTGAAGTCGCCACTTTGATCCGAACATACAAGTGCAAAAGCGTTTACACAGTGCAGCTATAACTTCGATGTAATCACAGACTTCGTCTATCTTGGCTCCGCGGTGAAGAGTGTAATGCAGCTCCTATTGCGGGCAACTCTCTTAGACGGACAGTCCCCTTGAGCGGACAATTTCTCGCTACCGTGAATCTTAAATTGAAGTTCCATGCATTCCAATGGATGGACAACTCCTCAGCCGAACACAAGGACTGCGACCGTCGCTGTCCAACTGTGGGAAAGTAAACGCAGGGTACTCTTGTCAACCGCTGTTTCTTTTATGCTCAAGATTCAATTGAGGACACAACCGGCGTCGAATATATCCCGAATATCTCGGAGTTACTCTAAAACGGGTGCGCACCATGCTCCCGCAGACATTAGCTCTGGATGCAGTCAATTAATAAGCGCCTCTACCGCTCGTTTGCAGCCGTCAATGTCGTCCCACGGTGGATGTGTACTCCATACTCGGTCGAAGGTGCTCGCCTCCCCGATTTCACCACGTGGAGGTGAGAGTAAGAGGCTGTACTTTACGTCGTTTGAAGCATGGTTAAGCAAATAAAATTTAAAGTGTAGATCCCCTCCATTTGTGAGAGAATAATAGCGCGCACAACACAAGTGGTTGCTGCAGAACCTATAAACCCATCTACAGTTCCCTCTCGACTGCAGAGCTTATATTATGTTAAGAAACTCATCCTTGCCTATCCACATCAACAATAATGAACTGAATTACACTTTGATTACAGATGTGCATCCTGATGTTATTTAACAACCGCGAGCGCATGTCATACGAGGAGATCCAACAAGAAACAGATATTCCTGAAAGAGAACTCATTAGAGCATTACAATCACTGTCAATGGGCAAATCCGCGCAAAGGGTTCTTGTGCGCAATCCCAAAACAAAGGACATTGAGCCCACTAATGAATTTCACATTAATGACGCATTCATTTCGAAATTACATAGGTCAGTAGCATCAGCCTCATCACCCACCATCACTAATGCCCTTCGGCGTTCTTTTCATTCCAGGGTTAAAATTCAAACTGTTGCTGCAAAGGGTGAATCCGAGCCGGAAAGGCGAGAAACTCGCGGTAAAGTCGACGATGATCGTAAGCACGAGATTGAGGCTGCAATTGTGAGGATAATGAAATCCAGAAAACGCATGACGGTAAGTTGCCTCCAAGCAAACTCATTGAGAACTTTGATTACAGATCTTGTTCGGGTTTTGTCATTTCAGCATAACCTGCTTGTGTCAGATGTTACATCTCAGCTTAAGTCAAGATTTCTACCCTCACCCGTATTTATTAAGAAGCGAATAGAGAACCTTATCGAAAGGGAGTATTTAGCACGAACGCCAGAAGATCGAAAAGTTTACATATACTTGGCTTAAATTTACTTCAACATCAAATGCAAACAAAAAAAAGTGATTTTTGTTTCTACAGACATAGGACGTTTCTATATTTTCTTTTTGTTTTTGATCTTTCTTTGTTTCCTTTTCTGCAAAACCCAAGTCCACCTCTCAGACACATAAAGACATCCCAAAGCAAAAACGATGTTATTGAATATTTGGTCTTGTTTCTCTCTCTGTAATGCAAACAGCAAACAAATGATTTTTCCAAGCCCTTTTTTTGATTAGACAAAATGAAGAATAAAAATGAGAATGAAAATTATTGAAATTTATTTCTATAAACACACACATACACGCCCGCACATCCACACACCGTTCAGTGTTCCTCCGCCTCCACTTCAAATATGACATATTCACCGCCATTGCTTATAGAAAATGCATTCTCATCCATTCATCAGCGAGTTTTTTTTATCATTACTTTTTTTTTCTGTAATTAAAACATACGCTCATTCGGGGAAGATGACGCATCCTCTTGACCTGTTCACACTCTATTTTGTGGAGGCCGAGTGCACATGTCATTTCATTTGATAAACGTCATAATTCGTGTCACTTTCGTTAGCTTGATGAAAGATAAGAAAAAGTGTTGGGTCTCGAGATCGGAGATGCAAACATCTTGATCGTTGCAAACAAGTTCTGCTTCACTTATTATTTTGTTTCTTGTTTTATTTTTTTATTTAAAAAACAAAATACATATATATATATATTTAAACTTAGTTACTAATTAATTGTGCGTTTTAATAAACTGAAATCAATATGAGAATGGAAATATATTGAGATATATTTTAAGACTTCAAAAACACTGTTTTGCTTTATCCCCACAACGCGTGTTGACTTGATTGATGCGATGCGCTGATTCAAACCGCCGGACGAGGGTGTCGACAGACCAGTTTACGGTCATGCCCTCATGCACTCAGTCAAGCCAGAGTTCAGATCGTTTGTGCCTCTGAATAATTAAATATTTTTCAATTAATGTCGCCCGGCATTGGTTTTACAAATTCGGGTTTCAAATGAATATTTACACAGTCCTTGGGCTTAGGATTGACTCTCGTTGTGGCGCCTGAAACATGAATTGAGCGTCAACCATTCGAATGACAGAGGCAAAGACATTTACATTTTGAAGACTCGTTTGTGCTGTTGCTTGATTCAACGCCTCAGAAGGTTAGGCCATGTAGAGTGCATGGACAACACTATTCCAACCCGAGGAGTCTTCATCCCCAAACCATTGGAGCAACGCAATAGGAGATGCGCACGAAATCGATGACACATACATGTGGAAAAGGATCTCAACCAACTTGGCATGCGAAATTGGAGGCAGCTGGCTAAAGAACGTGCCAACTGGAGATGCTTTTTTTGGGCTGATGTAAAGGAATTTTTCGGAAGGATGAAATAAAACGTCTTCTTTGTATAAATGGCGAAGCTGAAGAGAGAGAGCTTCTTTCAAATGACAGTTGACATCTGTCATTGCATATATGCACATACTTCATTGAACATTAAATGCTCATTCACACTTTCAACAGAGACCGGGTCTACAGGAGGAAGAGATGGGTCACTTCTACGTTTCTTGCCCCTCAGATTCATCTGACAGCGTTTTTTTTAACCTTTTCACAGACAGGCGTCTGACAGGCTGTTTACTCCAGCCTAACACCATTGCATACTTCTAACAAGTGTGCGTGAAAATAAAATAGTATGCGAGACTTTAGAGCACAACTGCGATGGACTGGGGGTTTTCCATTGGAAAGAGGAATATCTCTTCCTCCATCATCTCTGCTACAGGTTTACCCGGACTGTAGCGACAGTAAGAAGTTGGTCCCCTCTCCTCCCAAGAAGAAAGTCACCTAGGGGCTAGGACTAGAACACAAAGCTGTGAATAGAGCCAGTATTTTATGGCTTGGTCTGGGTATTGGTCGGCTTTAGTCGGAAGGAAGTACGCATGGTAATAGGAGTCCTTTGTGGGCACTGTGCAATGCGTCTGGACATACCGCGTGACGACTTTTGCAGAAACTGCTGAGATGCGAAAGAAACAGAATCTATCAAACATCTACTCTGCTATTGCCCAGACCTAGAAAAGGAAGCAGTTCCTAGGAAAGTACTTCAAGTGGCGTTGAACTGAAAAAGCTCCTACGATTCATATTTGGATCTGGATGGTTTTGGGACTAAAAGTAGGTCTCACCATCCCCAAGCAAGGACACAATGGGCCCAAAATTTTGCTCTACTGAACCACGGCCATAAGATACCCTAGGGGATTACTACCTCAAGAACCTGGTACATTTTAGTGTCACCCATCTTCATAGGTTTGTCAAAACACCCAGTTAAGCTTGAGAGCGCTACCGTAGGTGGAGGTGCTGTGCCCCGACCAACAACCTCCCCCCAGCTAGTCTTATTTCTCGATCGCTGCCTCCATTGCGCACATGATGTGGGCCCTTGTCTCACTTAGACCACCCCGTTGAGTTCATTGTGATCATTATATGGTAACCTGGGTTTAATATGATGACATTGTACAAAAGGTGCAAGCCATCTGATTTCTGCAAATGCTAGCATATGCCATCGAATCGGTGTAATCAATTCTTCTCCCAGGAACAGAGGCTTGGGCAACATTGAAGTTGGACGAAGAATGTATTTAAGCAAAGCTTGGGGCACGAGCCTATTGATGCACGCTTCTCATGACGGACCCGGGTCTCTTCCCTTGTACAATGGGTAGATATACTGTCGACTTTACGGATTTTGTCTACAGCGGGTATGCAGCGGTGGCTTGTAGGCTTCGTTGCATGTGCCTGCTTGAATTTATTGCTCCATCTAGGGGCTAACAAAATCCAGCACAGTTTGTTCTGTGGTTTCTCTTGGTCAACCATTTCTTCGCGTGTATTTTGAGAGTTTCTGGGATACTCGATCGGTAGTCCATTGCCTGTGATGCCTCGACTTCGTCGCTCTTTCTATATCCGAGCTTTTAGCTTGGACAATACTAGGAAATTATCGCCAGGTGTTCTTATTGATTTTGAGGTGTGGGAACCGCTGGCTAGCTACAGATAAGTTTCGTCCCCTAAGAAAATCCGTTATCGTTCATCTCGTCGTTTAAACTGTTTTTCTTGATGACTCTAGCAAAGACTAACTTCTTACCCAGCTTAGAGTTTCAATCACGTGGGACTGAATCAGGCTGATGTTGCCAAATTTTTAGCGCTGATCGCATCCAGATAAACGACTCTCAACCTCTCTATTACAATCCTCGTAGTTTATTGTTCAGTTTCTTACCCCCCATCCCGTTATATCCGTATTGACGTGATGTTGTGCTGATTGTTGTGATGTCTGTTTAATGAAAGAACAAGGCCTCCGGGTGTTGGGCGGTACGTAGTCTGGTAAGTGAGCTCCCGGCACCGACTACCTTCTGCTGACTAGAGCTCGTGTTACCACCATTAATCAGTCGATCAAGTCACTATCCTTAAAGAGATGGTGACTCAATCTTTCCCCACCCCCTTCCTTTGCAGATGCCAATGATGTCCCATGGGGGTTGGATGCCAGATTGCACCACGTGGAGTTGAAAGTGGAAGTTCGTTGACAGAGGCAATGTGCATGCAACATAGTATCAGTGCTTTGAAATTGCGCTCCTGCCGTTGTCACGAAACGACAACTATTGAGGTAACACGCAAGACGACACGGGTCATTGAACTCGAACGACTTTCGAAATAGTGGTGATTGACTGAAATGTTACTTAGATGAAGTGAAGGCACGCCACTCTTGGAGGTGTCTCTTTTAAAGAGTAGCCCTTGCAAGTGTCAGAGCTAAGGGAATACTGCTGAATGAATCTGCTAAACACTCCACAGTTTTCTCCATTACCGCAATATGCAGCGACAATCTTTGACCGAAATAAGGAGGGTGGTTGATTCTTCAAAAGCAAGGAAAGCTCCAGGTGATGATAGGATCCCTTTCGAATTTTACAAGAACAGCTCTTCTGAATTTCTCGCTGCGCTTACAAGTGAATTTAGAAGAAGAAGAAGAAGTTTCGAGAAAGCCATTGTTCCAGGAAACTTTAAAAGGACGATAATCTTCCCACTGCATAAAACGGGCGAGCTCGATAACCCTGCTAACTACAGAGGCATCTCCTTTTTGAATACTTCGGCAAAACTATTCAGTGCTGTCATCTTTAACAGGCTTACGCAATGGATAATAAACAACACGATCTTAAATGAATACCAGGCGGGGTTCAGAAAAAAACTATTCAACATTGGATCACATCTTTACCCTTACAAGATCGTAAAAAGCTATATGTCTTCTTTGTTGTCTTTCGTGAAGACTAATCATCCCCGTCCTGCTCTATGGCGCAGAGACATGGACGCTATTGAAAGCGGATGAAGAAGCTCTTGGTCTTTTTGAGAGAAAAGTTCTGCGTGCGATCTTTGGTCCTGTTTGTATTGATGGCGTCTGGAGAAGGAGATTCAACCACGAACTGTACGGGCTGTACAGCGGCATGCACCTAGTTAGAGAGTCACGTAGATCGGATTGACACCACAGCTCCGGCCCGAAGAGTCTTCGATTCCGAGTCTTTGGGACAACGCATAAGAGGGCGTCCTAGAACGAGATGGCGCACACAAGTGGAGAAGGACCTCAACCAACTTGGTGTGCACAACTGGAGGCAGCTGGCGAAAGATCGTGCTGGCTGGAGAGGCTTGTTGGTTGAGGCCCAGGTCCACCACTGACTGTAGCGCCAAACAAAGAAGAAGAAGAAGACTTTGATTCCATAGCGCGTGAAAATCTCTTTTACAAGCTGTACAATTTGGGTTTGTCAAGCTAAGTAGTAAACGTACTGAAAGCGATGTATAGCATCAACTAGAGAGTTTGTATGGGAAGAATTTGGAACACAAATTGGAGTCAATCAAGGGTGCATCTTAAGCACCTTATTCTTCATTTCATTTATAAACGATATAGTAGAGGAAGTAGGAGGAGCAATCGAGCTTGGTGGTGTGAGGATACCAGCACTAAAGTTTGCGGACGATATACTGTTCTTGTCGGAGACAATAGAAGGGTTGCAACTTGCGATGAACCGTCTTGAAACCTACTGCAACAACAACAACTTGTCGGTGAATTTATCGAAATCAAAGGTGATGATTTTTAGAAATGGCTGCGGAAGATATTCTCGCAACGAAAAGTGGTCTTATCGGGGTGAATCTTTTTGGTCTGGTTGAATTATGTATGGAACAAAATATCGGCCAAATGGCCAACGGTGTCAAATCACATGATCTTGGCCAATTGACATCGCCACCACGTGAGATAACATGGCCATTGAATTTGGCTGTGTGGCAAGTGGCACCGTCCTGTTGGAACCACATATCGTCCACATTCATTTCTTCCGATTCGGGCCATAAATAGTTCGTTATCATTTCACGATAGCGAACACCATTCACAGTAACTGCCTGACCGGCCTCATTTTGGAAAATACGACGATGCCGCCACCAAACAGTCACCCTTTGTGGGTGCATTGGTTTTTCGACAATCACTCTTGGATTATCATTCGCCCAAATGCGGCAATTCTGCTTATTGACGAATCCACTGAGGTGAAAATGTGCCTCATCACTGAAGATGATTTTCTTCGAAAATTGATCATCCACTGTTGCCATTTCTTGCCACGATTCTGACCATTGACGACGCTTGAAATGGTCAAGAGGCTTTAGTTCCTGAGTCAATTGCAGCTTGTAAGCGTGTAAATGCAAGTCTTTATGCATAATGTTCATCAACGACGAGCGTGAGAGGTGCAATTGTTGGGCACGACAACGAGTTGAGGTGGACGGCTCTTCAGCCACACTATCGCGAACAGCAGCAATATTTTCTGCAGTACGAGCTGTACGAGCATGCACTGATGTTTTCACTTCTGCTACAGACCCGGTTTGCTCAAAATTTTGCACGATTTTTCCGATTGTACGCACATTTGGACGATTAAATTGAAATAAAGTGCACGATATGCATTTTGATTTGAACGCCCATTTTCATAATAAGCCTGAATAACTTTAACGCGTTGCTCTATTGTGTATCTTCCCATGGTTCGAATTGAGTTAGTCTGAAACAGAAATGAAGTATGATAGAGATGCCCAACTCCTCCTCTCTTGCCCCTTAAGATTTTTGACAACCATTTTTTATATCGTTCTCTAAAGCCAAATTGACCAATCAGAGAACGGCATTTACGTTATTTCGTGAATAACTGTCAAAAATTCATGAATACCCGTCAAAATTTGCATGATTATCCGTCAAATTCGTCAATGGACTAGGAGTCAATCAGCTGTGAAGTTGGGTATTGAAATTGAGAAATGTCAAATGAAATGCAGAAAAAAAACTTGACGTTTAGGTGTGGTTCACATTCAACATCACATTTAACCCTTTAGTAAAGGAGTATAAATGCTTAGGTGTGCTAATTACGTCTAACCGAAGTATGAAGAAGCACTTCGTATGTCAACTAGGATGATGCGTCGACAATAAGTATGTCGATCAGACGTCGAAAATTAAGCTATTTCGTACTACTGCGGCCTCTATTTTGCTGTGCGGGTCTCAAATTTGGGGTTATTGTTTTTTCGAGGGAGTCGAGAAATTCCTTACATTCTGAAGCGGATCTTTCGACTTCCAACATGTTTTTTTGTTTTTTTTTTTCTTAACCCATTTACTTACATGCTAGACAAAAATGCTTAAAACTAGCTTAACTAACTTAACAAATGCTATTACCTACTGACCCTATACGGGTACTCTAAGCTATTCTAATCATAATTTGCGCTACGCCCTTCGGCTTATGATATGTTTTTTTAGTCTTAACGGACACACTCTTTTTGTTTCAAGTTTGGCCAAGAAAACTGGTAAAAAAACTTAAACCTAACTTACACTAACTTAACCTAACATTAAAACTTAAGACCATCTTAACTATGTCCGTAACAGTACGAACGCGAGTACCAAGACGTATATGTCATGTAAAGGGTGATTTTTTAAAAGCTATAGGAAAGTTTTTCAAAAAAAAAAAAACACATACAATTCAGAAAAATGCATGAAATCTTTATTTGAATCGATAGTACGGTCCATATAATTCAATGTTTGAAGATTATTTCATGCAAATGTTGACCTTGACTGCGCCTCAAATGGTCCATCCGCTTAGTCCAATTTTGGCATACTCTTTCCAACATTTTGGCCGGTATCTCACGAATAAATGCTTCAATGTTGTCTTCCAATGCCTCAATTGTCTGTATAGACATGAGCTTTAACATAGCCCCACAAAAATAGTCTAAAGGCGATTTAACGCACGATCTAGGCGGCCAATTGACCGGTCCCGAACGTGAAATAATATGTTCACCGAACTCGCCTCTCGTGCTGTGTGTCATGTGGCACCGTCTTGTTGAAACCACATGTCATGCAAGTCAAGCTCTTGCATTTTGGGCAAAAAAAAACTTGGATATCATCTCACGGTAGCGCTCACCAGACTGTGACTTTTTCTGGATGCATTGGTAGCTCTTGCAATGCTTCTGGCTGATATTCACTCCAAAATCGACAATTCTGCTTATTTACGCACCCATTGAGCCAAAAATGAGCTTCGTCTAAACTGACCATAAAATGGAAGAAGCGCGCGATGAACTTTCGTAACAGAGCACGCACATTTTGATAATAAAATTCAATAATTTGCAAGCGTTGTTCGTTTGCAAGACGATTCGTGGTTAAATTATAGACCAAACTGAAGATGTTTGACAGTGAAACAAAACACGAAACCTGCGTCAGCTGTTTAAACCAGTGTTTTTTTTAAGTAAAACACCAGAGGTATGAGTGCATCAGCACATCCCTTATTTGCTCTGAAAGCTACTTGATTCTGGCGAACAAGATGTTTTGTTTCAATGAACCAGAGTAAGCGCTGGGCTATTATTTTTTCTAATACCTTAGAGATGCAAGACACGAGGGAGTCAGGACGGTATCCTTCTATTGCACTAATATCTCTCTTTGGTTGAGGAAGAGGAAGAACTGTTGCTAACTTCCAATATTGGGGAATTGTACCAGTTTGTAGGATGTTGTTATAAAGATAAATGTGTGGAAGATTTTTTAGCATGGGGATCCCTACTGGGTACTAGTTCCATTAGGGTAATGTCTCATTCTATGCGTCTGGCAGGGGCTGATATTGGGTTGGACACAGTTGAGCAGGATAAAGCTAATTGTTTTTCTGTTCCGAAGCCAGGGGGAAAATTATCATCGCTAGAGTCATTTGACCATTTATTAGCAAGATGAGGAAAAGTTCTTGTTCCCTGAGGTGTTGTGAGTGAGTTAATGGAGTGTGGACCAGCATTACCACTAAGGCTACGAATACAATGCCAGATTTTTTCTGGCGTCGTGTTGGGGTTTATGGCAGATGTGAACTCATACAAGCTTTTAGCTTTGCTCTCCTTGACTTCACGACGAAATTTTGCATTAGCCTTTTTGTAAGCAATGCGGTTTGTTGTAGTGGGATGTCTTTTGAAAAGTTTCCATGCAGATTGAGTAGAGTTGCTAAGAGGGGACTCCACCATGGCACTGTTCGTTTCTGGCTGCTCGGGGTGGTTTTTGGGATCGAAAACCCACGATAGAAGAACGAATAGAATCCGCTAAAGTAAACTTTACATTAAGCAACTTTACAACACTCCAACAACTCCATTATCAGCAGGGATTTTGCTTTAGCAAGGAACAACAAACACTCAAAAGGAGTTCAGTCATCAATAGCAAGTGCTCTCATAATTGCAAAAAATCTGGATCTCCCGCAGAAAATGCTCATTCAACGAACCCCAACAGTTTGTCCACTATCAACGCGGTAAAAAGCCCCAAACAGAACACAGCCATAATCTCGGATATCCGCAAATACAAAAAAAAAAAAATAAGGGTCCCAAGCCACGTCGGTATAAAAGGGAACGAACTTGCGGACCAAGAAGCTGGGCTCGGGCACCTAGCCCCAATGTACCAATTTGAGGCTACCACTAAATCAGATGCACTACGCTTCCTAAAGTCCTCAATCAACTCCAAATTATTACCGGACTACCGAACACTACCACCACCACTTCACCCTCTACAACCCAGACAACACAACACCCAGACTCTACAAAACTCGCCAACACTATTTTCACGAGACTACGACTGGGGCACACAGCCCATACACATCAGCATTTACTTAAAGGCACCTCTCCACCGCAGGTCTCGGCAGCTAGCGCTCTATATTCATATGTTAGTTTATAGTTTTAATTATATTCTAACTGTAGTGTGCCCCTAACATTCCAATCAAAACAATGAAATACTCATGGGTTCTATTTTTGTTTCAGTTTTTGCAATAAACAAGATCAACATAACCTTCGAAATGAAATACTCGGCATGCGGTTCAAGTTTGATTTGGGCAGCTGTAATCAGCGTTGCCAGTACATGAGTCTACCCAGACATAAGAATTCAATCGCAAATGATTCAACAAAACGGTTTTACTTCACATTCCTAAACGATATCAAATCTCCCCTTTTGCCAACTTGCAAAACGAACAACTCAGAAGACTGTAATTGATTTCGCCTACATTCTCGTCGGACAGGCATTTGCGTGCGCCAGATTCACCATTAAGCATACTCAAAAAGACCTTGCTGATAAGACTCTCCTCCAGTGATTCATCTGACTACATAACGAAAGTATGTGGCTCACATAAACATAATCACGTACGAGTTTTAAGCTTTTGCAACAACGTGGATGTTGTTTAAGTTAAGCCAAACGCAGGGGAAAGAATTTCCTGAATCCATGATAACGATATGGCAAGGCCAAAGGTCTTTGTATGAACTCGAAACGTGTTCATACACACTCTCTGTTTTTGACGCCAAATATAAAACTGATTCCGTGCGAAGGTGGGATTAAGTCATCTGCCTGCCGCCGAGTACACCAAATCGATATCAAATTTTATTAATTTTTGGCAGACTATCAAGAACACCGAGCCCCCAAAATGATATTAGACACATACTCCACACCCAATCCGTGGCGATGGGTGGGCTATGATTACCTCTCACTAAATACACTCAGAGCTAGATCGTCGAACACACACAACAAGTTATAGACGATAAATCATTTTTAATTACAATTCCAACGAATCAAAACGCATTAGAACGCGCAATCACCAGACCATGAACAACAATCATTCACGTGGATAATCTCGTTCGTTGTGACATCAAAACAAACAAACAAATCATAAGTTCATTTTTTAAAGTCCGCACTGTGAATCTGTGTACTCGATTGCCATCAAAACAAAGAACACACTCGGCGTCGTCGGTCGTATACGTAATATTTGCGCCCAATTAACAGTGTTTACTCGCGATGTGTGCACTCCCACCAAACCCTGCCCAATGAAACCAACAAGAAAATCCCTCAAAAACTTATTAAATTCTCCTCAAGTTCAAGGCGTTCATGCGTCTAGCGACTATTTGTCACTGTATTCCACGCAGTCGGTGTTTGCTGCGTGAGGTCTCACAACTTAAACCATTTGAATCGTATCTGCGTCGGCAAAAGCAGCCAAACACACGACATTCAATGCGAATCAAAAGCTTTTCGGGTTTTATTAAGAGAGCTATACTTTTCATTCGTGCCAATGGTAAATAAGTGTAAATACTGATTTGGAATGCTTTCGTTTCGAAGCTAAGATCGCGCGCGATTTCAGATTCCATAGCGTTGCATCAGTTCGTGGTGTTGCTGGTTTTCAGGTGGGTTTCCTGATTGTGATTAAGTCATTTGATCTTGAACAGCGTAAACTTCACCTTTGACGTGCATGTTCTAGTGCTCGCACATCTAACCGATTCAAGTTTTATTAGATCTTTGTGTATAGTAGCATCTGTGCGGTATACCAGCTAACCCAGCTGCGTTCTAGCGTTCTCTCCTCGGACAATGTATCGTGTGTGCGATAGTTTAATTCAGCAGAAATAGTAGCACGACGTTTTGCTTCAAAACAGAACACAATCGAATTTCCAGTGCGTGCGCTACTTTTACTTTCGTTTCGTTGTTGACTGTGCCCCGAAAAAATTTCGATTCCAAAAACATTCGGTTTGTTTACCTATCATCGTCAAGTGTCTCGTTATCGTTGCTCTAACAAACAGATTTTTCGTCATAATGGGCGAGAATCCGCGCCATAGTAGTTGCGTAAATAGGTCATCGACCAGGTCACCAACTAATAGCACACAGGTCTCAACGTCATCACCGCCCCCGGGAGATCTATGCACACCAGCATTTCAGATTGAGGAACAGCTAAATGAATTTTACGAGAAGCGTATTGCTGAAATCGAGCAACAAGCAGATGGCGATGCTAGTGTGAGTGTAAATCAAAAATATTTGAATTCGTATTTCCAACAATATTCTAGAATAAATATGCAGAAGGGGGTGGACGTAGAGGATTAAAGATTTTTTGACATTGGGATGTATGTTTTTCTTGAGGTTTTTTTTTCTTCATCTGACAGCTGTTGCATGCATATGAGAATTTTCACAAAACACAGGGATGTCATGTCAGTGAGATTGCGTGGTACAGTAACGATGAAAAGTGTGAAAGAAATCGTATGAAATTCATAATCAAATACATTTTAAACGCTAAAATGAATTAATTTTTTCTGATCTCAGGTTCTTTCTCTGATTTCAGCTAAAAGAAGTTACATATGTTGAATGGATTGAAATGTTGAGACAAGTCAATAAGACACTAATTATGAATATCCAAGAAATGGAACGTGAAACTTCTGAACGTTTGGTCTTGCTGCAGCGTAAAGTTGGTACAAATTGTCGCCAGGATAGTGAATTAACCAAGTACCGTAATGACGTGTCAAGATTGATACAATTGGTTCGAAATGGCAGAAACGGTGACTGGAGTGTGGATAAATTTCAGTTTGAGACCATCAAGGATCATGATATATTCGGCAATGTAAATTAATATTTTGTATTAATTTGAGTTTATTAAATACCAATTATTCTTTCTTTCTTTTTTGCATTTTCGGCGGCTCATTTGTAGGAAGAGTCTTATGATGATCAATTGATAAGATCTGAATCAGTAAGTGTACCGATGTTATGTCATATTCACTAAATTTGAAAATGTTGAGAAGTGTCAAAGTACTAAAAATGGTACCGATAAGTGCTGAATAAGTTGGCCACTGGGATTGCGAAATCCGAAGTACATAGTTGCTTCCTTTTGTGGTTCTCGGATTTTGGCACAAAAATGTCCTAAAATGTTGAATCCAAATAATATAGTCTAAAACCCAGCTGATGAACAAAGGCATTTTTAGTACATTTTTAGCACTTAGATATTGTTGGCAGTTACCAAACATTGATATACAATTCATTCCCTTCTCCATTTTAGGAAGCCGCCAGTCTTCCGTGTGCCGTTGATGAAAAAGCAAATATTGAGTGTCAAAGAGCTAAGGTTAGTACACTTGTCCTATGTCTTGACAGTTTACAATCAACTCTATATTTACTGACTCACCTCTGTAAACTCAAAGCTCACAGCCAATGTTAAAGCTCTAGCCTTCGAAGTTGCCGAAAAACACGACGAGATTCGTGATCTCAAGAAGCAAATTCTCTCGATGGAAGACGAGATCCAAAAGGCACAAAAGAAAATCCTACTTAAGGACGACGTCATAAAAGAGTTGCGTAACGACCTAAAGTCCCTTCCAAAGGTTTGTCAAAGTCTCTGTGACTAGGTGTGTGGGCTGTATTTCCTCTCTCTCTCTCTCGCAATTCCTTTAAACTCCATCCAAATGAAGTCCACCTAGATCTCCTACTTTATAAATCCATGTTTCCCCACCTTAGAACTCGCTTTCTTTTCAATCAATAGTTTATGTTTGTTTCTCTGCTTTCGTCTAAAATCTGAAAGCAAACTATTCTCTCAATTCGTGTGCAGTGCAACAATCTCTGGGGGGTGCGGGTAGTTGAACGAACACCACCAAGCTCTGGCGCATCTAAAATGTCAATCAAATCAACCGACGTCTCAGCGATCTCCCGCCCTGGTGAGGCATTCAGCAACAGGGAATCGGTAAGAGAGGACGGTCCCAACCTCCAGAAAGTTTCATTGCCATGAGTCCTGTTCACTTTCAGATCAACACTCCGAACTGTGGTTCGAGCAACGTATGCAACATAAGCCTTCCCGACGATGACGCCGAGGAGGAGGTGTTCAAGTTCCTCGAGGAGGAGTTTGCGTATTTTTTCGAAATGCGACGGAACTACGATCAGGATGCTGACGAACAGAGGCGAGCCAGCAAAGAGCAGCAGGGTCGATTGCATTACCCCGGTGAAAATTTGGTATGACGTCATCAGACTAAGGGTTTATTTTCAATTTTCTATTGCGTGCCATTTTGCATCTTGCAGTTGAAGAGTTATTTTGAGATTCAGAGCAAGTTGAAGTTGTACAGGCGCGAGCTTATAGTTTTGGAAAATCCCCAGTCGGATAGCACCTTGACCAATTGTTCGGACGTGGACTCTGGCATATGCACAGACTCGGATGTGGACGTGAAGATCATCAATTCTGTTCGTGGACGTTTTGGTTGTCTAATGGAAGAGAACCAACGCCTGATCAGGGAGCAACAAAACATCCAGATTAACTACCAAGGCAAGTAGTAACTTTGTCACTGTTGACCAATAATTTTTAAAAACTCTTGGGATCGGATCATTAGAAGACGTTGCATTTATCGTCGTGTTTTACTAAAGAACGGATCGCTCTCGTTCTTTTAAGTTCGGTCGTCTTTTTCATGCAAAATTTACTACTTACAGCGCCACTGAGACAGCAGTTACAGTTCCATATAGGCCACGAATTGATGTGTCCATCATTTTGTGAAATTGTCTCTCCAATGCGACCACAGACCTATTGACGGTGCCCTTCCCTCTCTTCATCTTTGCTTGACTTGCTACTGGTCTGAGGTTCACTCTTCTCGTTTCGTCTGCCACAATGTAGCGGCAACTCTGGATGTGACTTCTGCTCCAAAAAATTAGGAAGGGGGCGCAAAAAGTAGCGCCTAAAAAAGAAGCTTTATGGAAATATCTGGTACAATGACGCTTGAGAAATTGTCATTGGCGCGAATAGTATGGTTTGCTTCCCACGCGAACAGGATTTTTAACGGACCACTCGACCTCGTCGCTCTGCGAAAGGTATGTCAACAACTGTCAGACATGCGCCTGGAGCTTAATCATCATCATCTTCTGACCTGTTTGCTCCACTAGCAGGGTCGCGGGTATAAACCACGCACGAGAGATCCAGGCAACTCGATCCTCCGCCATCGACTCTCGCTCATCAGGAGTTATGCCCAAGCGTAACCAAGCGAGTTTTTGGACATGGTCCAACCACCTCTTCCTGGGTCTGCCAAGCGGTCGGCTACGTGATCGAATCGCATTCAACTCCCGCCTCGGAAGTCGTGATGAAGGGGACATACGTGCCACCAACGAAGCATCGCCCTCTCCGTTCGAAGAAGCAGGTCCTCAATGTTGAGTTCCTCTCGCACTGCTGTGTTTCTCAGTAATTCCCACAACAGCGCGGAGAAATCTCATCTCAGCAGCTTGTATTCGCGATCTTATTCTTTCGGTCATTACCCAAATTCCATGACCATAGGCGCGAGTTGGAACAAATACTGAGTTGCAAACCGTTAACATGGCTTTGACGCCAGGCTCGGCAATCCTGATTACAGATCTACCAAGCTGTTTCCAAATTCACCCAGCTTGGCCAATCCTACAGGAAAGCTTGGCATTGCTCCTTCCATCACTCTTGAAAAGAACCCCTTCAACTTCTCCACTTGCTTCAATGGGACTCCACTTACTTGTAGAGTGCATTGAACAGGCGTTCTGGAGATGACCATTACCTCTGATTTGTCCACGTTGACCTTCATTCCACCATCAGCACATACGGCCACAAACCCATCGAGTGCGCGCTGGATTTCCGTCTGGGAAAATGTGAGGATAACTAAGTCATCTGCAAAAAGAATATGACTTATGGGAGAGTTGACCCAACGTGGAACATTCCTCGCCTCGGCTGCGCCGCAACATCCAGTCTTGGATGAGCACCCTTGGCGAAGTCCAACGCCCACGGTGAAAGGTGTTGATTTACGCGAACACAGCTTCTACCGTTTGTATATAGAGACTAAATAACCACCAGAAGAGGCCCATCAATCCCATACTCCTGCAGAACACTCCAGAGTTTACCTCGAGGCTTTCGGTTCTATGCCTTTCCAAATCCACAAAACAGCTGTGGCTTGGCATACGCCCAAGCCTTCTCAAGTACCGGAGTGAAAGATGGACGACCAGAGTGAAAGGTTAGTCGGTTGTACCCCATCCTGGGCCCGACCAGAACACTAGAACGCGCTTCCAACACCTTAGCGTGGGCTTTCCTGAGGAGACTTAGAAGAGACATGCCCCTGTAGTTGGAGTAATCGTCTTTGTCCCCGTTCTCGAAAAGAAGGACAATCACCCCAGTTTGCCAATCGCCACGTATCTCACCACGTTCCCAGGCCACTTTAATGACACGAGAGAGCCATAAATCTCCCACTTTATCCATTGCCTTAAGCGTTTCTGGCCGGATTTCATTCACACCGTTACACCGTCCGCCGTAAAAGTCGGGAATTGAAAATAAACCGAGAAATAAAACTCGAACTCGAACTTATACTAGACGTGTTTTATTGACAACTCAGTACTCAGCTCAGTATTGATTCAATAAAACGCACATTCTCTCATTTTTTTTGTGTGTCAAAAGTTAATGCATGTCTTCACGTTCATGGCTTTAGATGTCAAAAGACAAATAGAGCGCCTCTATTTGTTGTCAAATGTGTTTTATAATGTTCGTACAAATATGATCTCTGATTCACTAGAAGCGATTGTAGATTAAATAAAGCATGGATTACAAATTGGTATGCGTCATCCTATGTCGAGAATTAGACCACCAATGCCGATATATATTCAATAAGTGTTGTCAGCGGCATTTGTGATTCCGTGGTATTAACTGAATCGTAGGTGAGGCACCACCTGGGACTGAGATTCTTCAACGTGATCTTGTCAGTGTTGATTGTCAAGTAATTTGTTTTGTTGTTGCTTCGCGTGGAAAAGTAATGCTGAGCTCAGTAAAAATTCTCAATAAAACACGCCTACTGTAGTACAAACTTTACAATCATAATCACACAAAATTCTCGAATCCCAGTGAAAGCAAAGTTAAGACGCTTAATCTGTCTGGCCCAGTCACCATTTGCCGTTGGGATCTAATTAACGGCACTATCACTGGAGGGGTCGATCGTGGTAGTAGTCTGACTGAGGGACAATGGACCAACATGTGTGCCGGTAAATTCACTAACAGCCCCCTACTGTACCCTACCTGATTACCGATATTTCTTTACTCAACAAAAAAATATAAGGCATCTGCACTTGATGTTTTGTGACATTTCACTTTTTTGCATATTGGATCGTGCGCTCTCAGGTTAAGCATTCGTCTAAATGCAACCACGGGTTTTTCTAATTTAGAAAAGAAAATTAGTTGACTCTTACTGGATAGGTCTTATTCCCTAATGCTAAAACATATATGGGAGGATGAATGTGGTTATAAGACGACGACGAAGAAATTAAGCAGGTTAACATTCAAAGATCACAGAAGCGCGTCCCGTCTCAGAAGACACCTCTCACCTCTTCAGTCGAAAACTAACAAAAGAAATAAAAACATCGGCGACAATTGTTTGCAAAGAAAGTGGACATTTACGGGAAAGAGAAAGCAAATAAAAGGCAACACCAAGCTCAACTTCCGCCAAAAATTTGGACTTTTGAGGAAGCAAACAAAAATTGGCTAAATTGTAGGCAAAAAGATTAGAAATTACCAAACAACACATTGTCATAATTCTTCGTGAATCAAAATTCTGGGAAAACCAAGGAAAGTGTATGAACTGGGACTGGATTTTTTCAGACGAAAAAAAAGTTGGGCCTGATTTAAGAACAAAAAAAATGTATCCCGGTTAAGCGGAATTTTGGTTTTAGTAGATCTATGGAATGGGAAGCATTTGCCTACACTTTAAAATTGCAGTTTTGCTTTGCTTGCATAACAATGAATTCCATGATGGTCGGAGAATCGCTCGATGATGTCCTTGTGTCTTTTTTTTTTAGAATGGGCAAGGTCTGGGCTATGAGGCGGGTGGGATAAAACTTCCCTTCCACTGTTTTCCAAATAGTTCTTAACCGGAAAAGAAACGTGGGGCCGAGCGTTGTCATGATGGAAAATTATTGCCTCGTGTCTGGTCGCATATTCTGGGCGTTTATCAGCTACTGCTGTCTTCAAACGGATTAATTGTGTTCGGTAGCTTTGTCCATTGACGGTTTTAGTAGCTCATGATACAGCACACCCTTCTGATCTCACCAAATACAGAGCATTACCTTCGAGCGATGGATATTCTCCTTTGCCGTTGATTTGGCTGGTTGGCCAAGCCAAAATCACCACTTTTGGCACGTTCGCTCAGCTAGCGCATGTTCACCATAAACTTCCACCGAAATACGATGACTTTCGGCAGCAGTTTCCTTCATATTGAAGTAATGAAAAAGAACTTCGACATATTTGAGTGAAAAAAAAAATTGTTGTTTACGCTTCAAATGAATGACATATACTGAAATGACGTACAATGACAGTAGCTTTCCAACGCATGTTCTAATGGAATAATACAAGTTACGCCATCTCTTAGCAAACCGCACAAATTAAGTTATAGACCCAATAATTTAGGATAATCTGGTTGACTTAGAATTGGTCGAGCTACCCTTGGTAAGATTATTGTATTTCGATATAAGTGCGATAGCATAATTTTCAGAATTCAGAATTTCACATCAGTTTATTGTGTGTTCGTCCACTCAACAAGACGAATTTCAGGCAAAACCTAAAACAACCAAAGAAGACAGTAGAAGAGGAAAATATAATTAACAAGAGACCACGTCGGACACTGATAGTGTGCGGGTAAGAAGGGTGTATTTTCCTATTTGACAGTACAATGGTCAGGCCTCTCCTATGTAGCTAGGATCACAACGACTTAATGTAATTGATTTTTGAGAACAGTATTCAGTATATCCTTCGTTATAATATACATTATGAGTGAGCTAAAGGATCACAGTTTTCAGTTCGTACATATTAAATTTCAGGAACAGACATATAAATATTTCATATTATCATAGTCTCAGTAACATGGTTACATAATAGTAGCAGGTTTGAAAATATAAATAATTTATTTGCATAATTTGCACTATTTAACACCATTTGCTTTGAGAGTCTTTTAGGCACTTAGTCAAGTGTCTTTTACGAGGGGCGTTCAATATATTCTCGGTATCGATATAAAGGAAAATGCGAATTTAATTTAAATTGTTTTTATTTTTCAATATATCTCCCCTAACATCAATGCATTTGTTACATCTTGAGATAAGCTTTTTTAGACTCTCAAAAAAATAAATTTCCTCTTTCTCTGCAAAATACCCATTTATTGCCGACTTGAGTTCTTCATCATCCGAAAATCTTTTTCCACGAAGACATTTTTTCAAATCCGGAAACAGGAAATAATCGCTAGGAGCAAGGGCTAGACTATAGGGTGCGTGTTGAATTTCTTCGAAACCACAATCTCGCGCAGCAGCCTTTTAAACTCGCGCTGTGTGAACAGGAGCGTTGTCATGAAGAAGCAACACACCCGATGCGAGTTTACCCCGTCTTTTCTTTTTAATTTCCTCCCGCAAATTATGCAAAGTGGAAGCGTAGGATGTGGCGTTGATGGTTACACCTTTTTTTTGTACTCAATGAGCAAGATTCCTTTGAGTCCCAAAAAACTGGTGCCATGAGCTTCTCGGCTGACGGAGTGACTTTGAACTTCTTCGGGGGCATAGTGGTGGACCTATGTTTCGTCACCAGTAACAATTCGATCCATAACACCGTCCGCGTTCTCACTACACATCTCCAAAAGCTCTCTACAGCTCGCAAGTCTGCCGTCTCGGTTATACTTCATTTCTGCTTCCTATAGTCAACGCTGAGAGTATAGTAATTCGAAGGGAGAAAACAGATAATACGGAAATCCCAAGAACCCCACAAGCACACGAGACACGATCTTCCCCTCAGCACCTTGTCACCCTCCTGCCGACAGATTGAAAAGTCTCCGACAAATTAACCACGCGCGATAGTAGCCTTTCATAGCTGTACCTCTGTAGTTCATGGTGACATGACAGCTGTTACTACTTTTTTTTTACATTTAAAAGGAATTGCCAAAATAACATGTGAATTATACTTCACTGCCTTCAGTGAGCATGTCATGAACAAATTGTTTCTATGTCTATACACAGTAAATATCTTGACATTTACACAGAAAAACAATCTAAACAAATTTTCCGATTTGAATTTTTCAGAAGTCAACAGCAGGGCATTAGCAAAAACCGAGCTTTTGGATAAAGCCTCTAAGGTGCTTCGGGAAGTAGCTGAAGCACTATCAGCCGCGGTATGTAACTCAACGAAAAGCCAGTCCTCATAAAATTGACAAGAGCATTTTTTTGCAAAATAAGATATCCCAGCCAATTTCCTATGTGCAGCTGTTTGGAGACAGCCACAGCTTGCCAGTGAATCCGTTTGTTGAGGCTGTCGACAAGTTGATTGAAAATTTACAAGAAAAGGATAAGATGGTAAGCAAGTTAAAAGTAATCGGCCAACCATAATTGAGACTAAGGAAACTTAAACTTGGAGCAGAAGTGAACGAAACTAAACGAATAATGTATTATTTTCGTATTTTGCATCTTGAACCTCAAGAAAAATTCAAACACTGACTGTAGTTGACAGCTGTGTGCGAAAACAGATTGATTTCGTTTCCGCTTAAGTAAGCAGAAGTGAACGAAACTTAACGAAACTAAACGAACAGTGTACCATTTTCGTATATTTAATTAATTTGGTTGGCTGATTAGACTGAATAAAATCAAAACCAGAAGTGAACGAAACTCAACGAAACTAAACGAACAGTGTACCATTTTTGTATATTTAATTAACTTGTTTGGCTGATAAGACTGAGTAAAATCAAAAACTTTCTTTTATTTATTTAGATTCATAAGCTACGGAAGCAAATTTCGGAGAAGTCGAATCAGGAACCGGAGTGCTGCAGCGACAATCTGACGACAGACATGTGTGATGTCAAGGAGCCGGTATGAGCATGCCATCTGACATCTTCACACTGACACTGTAGACCAATTTAGCAATTTACTTAGATCGCTTCCGTCAAACACTTGTGCATTTGTTCTTGTTGATTTATTGTGTTAAACTTTGTACTTAAATTCTTTTTAAGCTTAGAGTCTGTATACAGACGAGAGTAAGGTCCACCTTTAGGCATGCTTTTTTCAGTGAGGCCGTGTAACTTAGAAAATTAGCAAACATTTATTAAGCTTGCGCAGTTTGTATTTATGACGAAATAAAACCACTTGCATTTGAACTAAATAAAGGCTTTTGTTGATTCCAGACGTCAGCGCCTTGCGATGGAAGATTGATTCAAAATGAAGCATTTCGTGACTGTTTACTCAAGCAGGTATGTATTCTTGTACGGTGTACACGATCGAGAAGTAATTGATTACGTGACCTCCTGTCGGTTAGGCTTATATATTGAGGTCTTTTATCTATGGTCCAGGTAGCCGAGGCAACGCATTTAATAGGACACTTTCCTCCATGTTGACGAAGTGTGAGGCGAACAACGACTCCAAGCTTCAGTAGACGTTTTCCGATACGTTGCGATATATACTCTTTCCCCCTCGAAAGCGCACTTGACTTGACACTTGACATTTCTGGAATCAGTGTCCCGGCCCCTACGGGAGGTCAATGAAGACCCAGGAATTTTGAGTTGTCATTCAGCCGCACAATGAGGAAGGGTCATAGGTAGGAATCGCGTAGTGAAGGGTACTGGCAGCGGATATTTCAGTATCTCGGCCTTTTCAAATGGTCAAGAGCTCTCGGATTGTGTGCAAAATAAGTCAACTGTTGGTCACCGAAACGCGACACAACCGGTGTAAGTCATTTAAATATTTAAAAACGGATCGTGGTGTGAGAAGTGAAACCGTAACGATGGGAATTGTCTGCACTTTCCAGACTATAAACTCCTCATTCTTCAAGGCGTGTCTATCAGTGACACCACCATTTACTTTTTGTTGATTTTTCAACAGTTCAGGCCTGTGACCCATGAAAGTTGTGGGCGTGAACAACAGCTGCCTCTCCTTGCTAACGGTCATGGACACACTGATTCAAGTCATCACGACGAGCTGTCTTGGATCCAATTGGCCTTTATCCGGAGATTTGGTCCTCCAATCCTTCTCCGAAGAAGAGACTAGGATTAGAAGGAACTCTTAGCTGAAACGGAGATTCCCTCAAGCTCTCTTCCCTCATTACTGGACCATATCCCAGAGAGCTTTTTCTTAATTACATTCTTGTTTTCCAATCTTGGAAAAGAATTTAATCTACACCATTCATCATTTTCCCGTCAGCTTTGATTCTTTTAGTAAGTGATAATTCGGGTATAATTTGATACGGCGTCGTCAAGACGAGTTGTTTAATTTGCGGAGAGTATATCTTTAAAGAATGTGACTACGTTCGTAAATGAGGCTTACAAAAATGACAAGCCCTGGATTCCGCAAAAGGTGTGCAAAACGTGTGTTGAGTTTCTACGTTTGTGGACAGATAAAAAAACGAATAGATTTAGGTACGAAACGGCTATGATCTGGAAAGAACCCCTGAACCACCACGATGACTGTTACTCTTGCTTGGTGAACATAACTGGTATTAACCGAACAAATCGGGCCAAAATGCGAATATCCTTCCATACGGTCTTGCCGACACATAGACGTGTTTTGGGCCCTAAAACATCACCTGAAACTCAGGCCGGTCCTTCTCAGGAGAAAGCTATGCATTTTGCTATGCAATAGTGATAGTGACTTTGAATGTGGCCAAACTATTCAACCAGGATGATTAAAACGATCTTACCAGAGATCTGGGACTGTCAGAACTGTCGGCTTCTAGGCTAAAAGAAAGAAACTCAGTAACAAAAGGAACTTAAATTTCTTATTACCGCACAAGAGAACGAAATCTCATCCAATAATTTGCTGAACAAGATGACTTCGAATTTTGTAAAGATGTACCTGGCTTAATGGCTGCAATGGGATCGCAAAATTACGTTTCTAATGAGCGGCGTTTATTCATAGATTCGTCGAAACGGAGTCTAAAATGTGTTCTCTTAAACAATGTATTAAATTAGGGTCGTTGCCTATTGCACATTCCACAAAAGTAAATGAAGAATATTCAACCAACGCTTTGGTTTTGGACAAAATTAAATATGTGGAACACAACTTGCTTATGTGTGTTGATTTGAAAATGGTAAACTTTCTTTTAGGCCAACAAGGTGGCTATACAAAGTACTCGTGTTTTAGAACTAAAAATCAACATTGGATTAAAAAAGATTGGCCTCCTCGGAAAGCTCTAGTTCCAGAAAAACAAAACGTGATAAACCCACCTTTAGTTATTTCGAGGGATCGTATAAATTTGCCTCCGTTACATATAAAACTAGGCCTAATAAAACAATTTGCAAAAGGTCTTGACAAAAATGGAAATTGTTTCCTTTTCATACCAAAAAAGTTTTAATAACAGAGTGCAGAAAAGATAAATATGTTTGACGGGCCACAAATAAGGTCATAAGTAAAAGACTCAAATTTTATGGAAACTATGACAAAATATGAGAAAAAAGCATGGAATGAGTTTGTTTCGCTGGTACAAAATTGTTTGGGAAATAAGAAAAGTTCGCACTTTTCTCAACACGTCAAAGAACTAATGAGTCAGCTTTAAAGGCTCGAATGTAACATGAGCATCGAGTTACACTTTCTTCACAACCACTTAGGCTATTTTCCCGCCAATCTTGGGGATCTAAATGAAGAACAGGGCGAGCGTAGGACCTTCGTACGATGGAGGAACGCTATCAAGGCTACTGGAACGCTCCCATGATGGCTGACTATTGTTGGAGCATTCGGAATATGTCTCTGCCTTCAGCAAGATAATCGAATATAAGAAAGTTGTTTCCACTTAAAATTAAATAAATTGAAATCATCTCCAAATCTAAAGTGTTTTATTATAAAAATAAGCCCTGTGTCATATTTTTTCACTAGAGCTGATACAGAATTTTCAGATTTGAGTCACAGATTTGAAATCGTCATTGGAAATTGGACTTATTTCATATAACATAACCCAATCATCAGAAATGCTGCTGTGCAGTGTAATGTTTCCTTTGAAGACAACAAGAATGTTTTGCCTATCGACCACCTTTCGGCTCCATATAGAAGGACTGGCAAAATAAGAGTTTTGTAGAGTTCGATTTGGCCCTTCGAGTCAGGAATTTTCAGTTGCCTTAGGGTAGGGTAGGGAAGGGGGCTGCTAGTGAAATTACCAGCACTCAAGTTGGTCCACTGTGATACCCACAGTCAGAATACTACCACTGATTGAACACTCCTGTGATAATGCCGTTAACAATGTCACCATCCATCGCAAAGCGTATTAACTCCACTGGGTTTTGAACCGTGGACCCCACTAACCAAGGGCAGACACTTAACCAACTGCAGCATACAGTCGTCAGTTGCCCTCATGGAACAAGACGCATTTCCCAAAGGCGTTTCCACGTCAACACGGCGGATCTACACTCGCAAAATCAGCATCACCACTTTGGTTATCCAACCACTTATGTCGCGTATATTCGGGACATTTCTTGATCAATTGACTTCAATTCTTGACTGAGTTGAGTCCTGGCAACTAAGATTTCCTAGTTTTACTTTCAAACGTCTTTTAATAAAAATATCATACAATCTTGTTTCCGTTTCAAAGTCTACATTCATCTTCTTCTCCCGGAGAGGAACTGCGTCTCAACTAACACGCCTCTCTAGACGGCACGATCTTAAGACAACCGCCTCCAAATGAATTGAGATCCTTTTCCACTTGTGTGTGCCATCGGTTCCGTGGGCGTCCTCTATTGCATTGTCCCACTGGTTCGGAGTAGAAGACTCTTCGAGCTGGAGCAGTTGTCCATAGCCCAGCTATCTTAGGCGTCGAATCTGTAGACGCCTGGCTTCGCTCATGTCGCTGTACAATTCCACAATCAACCAACTTCCAAAACGCACATCAAATCTTTACCACGCGCTGCTGAACGTCCTGCTGGCTGCTGCGCTATTGACCTTTGCTACGACTGGTCTGCTCTAAACTGTTGTTCCTTTTGCTGGACCTTCGAAACTGCTTGCAACAGCTAGGCCTGTGCTTGGATCTCAGGATCTCTTCGGCCTTTCCCTCCACTAATTTGTCCTCTTCCAAACCTAACCCAATTAAAATATTCCGCAAAGCTCTCGTTCGTTTTCCACTTCCTGGTTCTCGTTATAAACAACTCTCCTGCATGTCGGCGCTAGTTTGCTGTACCCTCATGTGTGTGCGGAGTACATGGTCATCTACCTTATATACTACACACGTCCAATCCTGTCCCACTATCGCGTTGCTTCAGCATCTCCTTCAACGTGGCTGCTATGGGTCAGACAAATGCGCCCCACTTCCGACCGCGGAACTTTCTCTCACTATCATTTGAACTTACCGTGTTCCCGATCACTGGTCTGTTGACGCTTTCAATAGCTTGTCGAAAGGTCCCATCATTCCTCCACTATACACCGGTCCCCCCTTGTGATGATGGCTTCGAGTTGATTTGTCTGCTGAAAAAACAGAGAATAACCTTATGAGCCTACAAGTATGCCACGCATTTAGTTCACCCAATGCCTTAGAAAATCAAAACTCACTCTGCAGCAAATCCAAGAAGTAACTGACTGTGTTCGATCAATTATCGTCAGGCTTGTCGGGCGCCCTGTTGTTAATGCAAAAATAAATGAAACCCTTTGGGAATTCCATTGGAAAGTCAGCAATCGGAAACACGAAATCTCACTCAAATCAGAACCGAATAAAAATAAATCAAAAAAGGAAAACGAAGAAAACGTGGAACTTGTGCCTCAAATGCATTATGCCACAGACACAACATATACAGTCGGGCCACCCCAGCAGTCAGCACGTTATCGACATTCGACTTTCGACACGGGAAGTCATTCACATATGGGGAGTCCCAAAATGTTGCATGTCCCATGTGTAAACCTGTCGTAAGGAGCACTCCATGCGAAGGTTCTCTTCGCAACAGAATCAAATATAGATCACGTATACAGGTGCACACATGCCATCGGTTAAGGGATTTTATGTGCCCATGTCTTCATTTCACTGTTGCCACCTATTTCAGGATATCATGATTACACATCGACCCAATTCACGATGCGCTCACTGTCTCCGTTTACGTTGGCGCCCTTGTTGAGGAGGGAGTTCCCATCAGACACACACCCAAGTGCACAGGTTCCTCTGTTGCAAGGCGTTACAAGGAAGCCAACACAAGAACGGTTTTCTCGCGTGAAATTGAGTGAAAGTATCATTTTTAATCAACAGCGAACGGAGTGTAGAAATCGGAAGCCCGCGACACTGCACGTGATATTGTGGCAGAACGGAGTTAGGTGGCAATTGGAAGTAGTAAACTGCTTACAAAGTGTGAATTGAACGCAACACGGACCTGAGATGGATACGCTCATTGAAAAGCAACCTTGCACAGCAGGTCTGTTAATCAGGAGGACGGTCTTGGAGGAGAATATCTAGAATGTCATTCTGTTGAATGCCGGAAGTTGATAAATATACAGTCCGAAGTGGACTTGCGTCTAGCTTTAACTGCAACCAATAGTATTATGCGTGGGATAGTTCTCTAACGAAGGGAGTTTTATGCCGACTTTGTTCGCAAAAATTTCTGATAGTCTTCAATCTTTGACTCGAAAGACGTGGAACCGTCAATGTGTGAAGATGTGTGCTTATGATGATCCAAACCAATATCTTCTCCATTAAGACACACTCCATTTGCCAGTATAAAGTCCCGTCAGCAAGTCTTGTCTCTGGTAGAAAAATCTGACATGGTGCAGCGAACGAGCGTATATTTCAATTGAAACACAGACTCTACAAAAATAATGTTTAGAGGGTTGCGGCAACGTTTTGAACACTAGAAAGAGGGCGGGGAAATGTTCAGAAAAGTTCGTTAAAAAAAGTTGAGTTCATTCTAGTAAGAAATAAAAAATAAAAAACGTGTAATTTGGCAGCACTAAAAAGTGCTTCTAAAAAGGTCGCAGATGAAAGAAGGAAGACGGCATTCATTGCGATGAGTAGTTTTGAATACATACGCAATAAATACGAAATATAAAGCGACTTTTGAGTTTTATGAAGAAGTAATAACTGTTGTCGTTAAAAACGCTGTATTTATGAGCACATTTAAATGATTTAATAGATCAGAAAAAAATGGCCGTTGCCGTCTTTCTAGTGTTAATTAGACAATTCACCGCTTAGGAAGTAATCCGTTAGAGTAGACAAAAAGGTTATGTATACGCCACCAGCACTTGTCAGAGAGACATAACTTGGTGAGATCCTCGTTAATGTCCATTAGCTACTTCCGAGGATGAACATTATTTCCCTGTAGTGTAGGTGCAAACTGCACTTCAAAATCTCGTCGGCAGAATTGAGTGTGCACTCGACAGAAAAGAATACGCGTTGGGAATTTTCATCGATATAGAGGTCGCTTTTAACAATGCGACTTTTGACGGCATGTGTAACTCGGCCTGATAACACGGTGTTGATGAATCATTAGTGTTATGGATCAAAGCAATGCTAATAAATAAACGGACACGGACAGTGGTGTAAGGGCGGGGAGTAAGTAGGGGCTGCACGCAAGGCGGTGTCCCGTCTCTTCTGCTATGATGCATGCTGGTTAACTCTCTGTTTCATGCTCTCAATGGCTCTAACATCAACATCCTGTCGGATCGAGCCTAGCGGATGTGTGCTCAAAAGGGCAGGCTCTCTAGACGTGATCGACGACTGGTGTATCAGGATTGTGCTTAACCCTCTTAAAACCGTAGAACAACTACTGTTCACTAGGAGGAGGAAAGTGACTGGTCTGATTCAACTGAAACTAAAACCCCTCACCTTCCCTTTCTCCGATGATGCCAAATATCTGGATGTATTCTCTGGAATCGAGTCGAAAATCGCCAAGTCTGGCAGTGTAAGGGGATTCTCGGCAAGTCTTGGGGTCTAAAAAGATCCATCTGGATTTATACGACTGTGATAAGGCCCCACGACACCTAAGCCTAAGCGATTGAACTCTGCGATGCCTGTGGATAGGACGACGACTGGCAGAGCACTTCTTCAGTCATTGTCCCGCCTTTGCTTGCATTAGGTGGCAGGTTTTCGGTGCTGATGATGTAGGCTCCTCATCACTGAAGCGCCTGCTAGTCTTCCTTCGCAAGACCAAGAAACTATAGCAAAAGTGGGTTTCTGCCTGGCAGTACAATGAACCAGTTTTTGAGTCTGAGTGCTCCAGTGTAGTGTTAAAAACCTCGGACAAAAAAAAAGTGCAATCAGCTATGAAGTTGATCATCTCTATATTGTACTGTTAAACTTGGTACATACGCAGTAACATCCTGTGCCTGTGATCCCATCATATCCGCAGCCAAATTTCACATCTGCAACAAGATGCTCGGATTTGTCTTGGCTCATAGTGAACAGATAGGTTTGTTTCTCTTGTGTTATAACAGGAGTCTACTGTTATTTAACTCCGATAAAGTGAAATCTTCTGTTTCCTGTTCATAGACAATTTTTAGCACATTTCTCCTATTACTTCACATTTTTAATGAAAAGCAACGCTCAAAACGGGAGTCGTATCCAAACTAAAATCCAACAAGGCTGCGGGAGCTGACGGCCTACCCGCCGAGCTTTTTAAGGCCGCAGGCGATGATTTGGTAAGGAGCATGCACCAACTCATCTGTAAAATATGGTCGGAGGAAAACATGCCCGATGAATGGAACCTCAGCATAGTCTGCCCGATCCATAAAAAAGGAGACCCTTTGAACTGCGCCAACTACAGAGGCATCAGTCTCCTAAGTATTGCATATAAAATCTTATCTGCCGTACTGTGTTAACGCCTAAAGCCATTCGTCAACAACCTGGTCGGTCCATACCAGTGTGGCTTTAGGCCAGGAAAATCCACCATCGACCAAATATTCACACTGCGGCAGATTTTGGAGAGAACCCAGGAGCAACAAATCGATACCCACCACCTTTTTATCGATTTTAAGGCCGTGTATGATAGCATTTATAGAGACGAGCTATACAGAGCAATGTCTAGTTTTGGCATCCCTACCAAACTCGTCCGTTTGTGTAGGATGACGATTGAGAATGCACGCTGCTCCATCAAGGTCAGTAAAGACCTAACCGAGACCTTTGATGTCAAAAAAGGATTCAGACAAGGCGACGCGCTGTCATGCGACTTTTTCAACATCGTTCTTGAAAGAATTGTTCAAAACTCGAACGCCAACACCAGAGGAACAATCTTTCAGAAGTCCGTACAACTACTCGCATATGCCGACGATATTGACATTATCGGAAGAACACAGCGTGATGTCAATGGCGCTTTTGTGGGTATTGCAACGGAGGCCGGTATATGCTGTCAACGAGAAAGGACACCCAACACCGACGTCTCGGTCAGAACGTCACAGCAGACAGATATAACTTTGAGGTAGTCAAAAACTTTGTCTACCTAGGCACCGCTATCAATTCAGACAACGACACCAGCGCTGAAATCAAACGAAGAATAACTCTTGCCAATCGCTGCTTCTTTGGGCTAAGAAAGCAATTGGTAAACAAAGCCCTCTCTCGAACAACCAAGCTAACGCTCTACAAGACCTTAATCGTCCCAGTCCTGCTATATGGCGCTGAGACATGGACTTTACCAAAAGCGGATGAAGCTGCTCTTGGTTGCTTCGGGAGGAAAATTCTTCGTGTGATTTTCGGTCCCGTCTGCATAGATGGTGAGTGGAGGAGGAGATATAATGACGAACTATACGGGCTGTTTAGCGACATCACTTAGCCAGAAGAGTGAAGATCCAACGATTGAGGTGGCTAGGTCATGTAGAGCGGATGGAAAGCAATGCTCCGGCCCGAAAAGTCTTCGAATCCACCCGCGAGGGACGGCGCAGTAGAGGAAGACCGCGACTCAGGTGGCGCACGCAAGTGGAAAGGGACCTCAACCAACTATGCGTGCGAAACTGGAGACAGCTAGCTAAAGATCGAGCTGGCTGGAGACGCTTGTTGGTTGAGGCCCAGGTCCACCCCGGACTGTAGCGCCACCTTAAGTAAGTAAGTAAGAAGGGAGGGAAGGTCTAGATGATCCACCTTTTAAGAACATTTTTAGAAAGCTTGTTTATTTTTACATGTGGCGTGTTTTCTTGAGAATTCAGTACTCAGCTCAGCAATGATCCTCATTAAAACGCTCTTCGTCTTATTTATTTTTTTTTTTTGCACCAAAAGTTGATGCGTGTCCCTGTGCAAACTTTTGAGTATGTACTTAGTTCTCATAAGAAAGTGGAGTACATTCCCACCTTGCTTGACGACTAAGTCCATCAGAAGAAGTTGCCCCGGAAAGTATGAATAAGAGCTACAAGAACTATATAAGCCATCGCTCCAGGAAATGTTCTCTGGTATCGACGAATGAGGATATTATTCACATGGCTATGATATCATCCGATCCGTTTATAACTGGACCAGACAAAACCCATCTACCTTTGAGTTCAGAGACTCTTGAATGAATTACATGATTTATTACGTTTACTTATTTATTTATTTATTTCCTATATTTATTTACATATTTAGCTTATTTTCTTAAAAGTCAACAAAACATATTGTCATGCTTAACAGAAATGAGTCTACGTAAAATTAATCAAATTGTCCACAAAAAGGGGTCAAAAGTTGATGCGTTTCTGAAACACAGAAGTTCACTATTCACGATATGCACGAATTTATTGGGAATATAACTTAATTCGTGCGGTTTTTCAAAGTGTTTCCCATCAGAAGCTATGACTTTTTCCCATTTTGCTGGTAATTTGTGGATCCCATCCCAAAAGAACTGCTCTCTTCAAACGGATTAACTGTGTTCGGTAGCGTTGTCCATTGATGGTTTCACCCGGTTTTGGAAACTCAATACAGCACACCAGCACACAAATACAGAGCATTACCTTCGCGCCATGGATATTCGGCTTTGTCGTTGATTTGGCTGGTTGGCCAAGCCAAAATCACCACTTTTGGCACGTTCGCTCAGCTAGCGCATGTTCTCCATAAACTTCCACCAAAATACGATGACTTTCGGCAGCAGTTTTCTTCATATTAAAGTAATGAAGAAGAACTCCCCGCAAAAACACTTTTTCAGGCACAAAGTTCGACACATTTGAGTGAAAATTTTTTTTTGTTGTTTCGCTTCAAATGGATGACATATACTGAAATGACGTACAATGACAATAGCTTTCCAACCCTTCCAACGCATGTTCCAATGGAATAATAATAGTTACGCCATCTCTTGGCAAACCGCATGAATTAAGTTACAGAAACAATACTATTCACGTCACAAAATTGTAGTGTATTGGCAATACTACGGTAAAGCGTGGGAGCATAGGAGCTCATCTCCGATAAGTCATAATGCTCCTGCCATGCATTTTAGCTCCTATCGTTGTTGACTTGTGAGCATGTCCAATCCTGTCTCAGGGCAGTTGTGATCTGAGCACCGAAAAATGAGGTCGTAGTGGTGAGTCCACACATAATTCCTAAAAGTGTATGTTCTAATGGTTTGTTTTTTACCAAATTCTTTGGATGCATGAAGCCCAATCCAAACACCATCCAAAGCGAAGCACCGTGCGGCATGCTCTTGTCATATCTTTGAACACAATTGCTTGCGTTGTTGCGTGGCTTGATCCTTCAACGGGACGAATTTCAGCAAAGTGCTGTCTGAATTGCTTGACGAATTCGGATTGAGTATCGCTTTGATTGCTTGCTTTTGCAATGAGTGTGCAGGTACTGTCCGAAAATGAGTTCTGCTGCAGTTTCTTGCAAGTCTTCTTCAAGCAGCACAACTTAATGCTCGATGACAACGTTCTATCGTGCCGTTGCGGGTGATTTGGGAAGAACGTTTTATGCAAGAACCGAACAACTTTTTCAAATTCTTCGAACAACGGCGATTATAATATCCTCTGTCCAGCGAGTGAATCGATCCACAACCGTTACGATACATTGGAAGTTCTCAGACCTTGGTAGGGGATAAACTATCTCAGTTGGGCCTAAATGTGCCAACTGACCTGTTGTCTTGTTGTTGACATGTGACAATTTTCTCGTAGTCTTAATTCTCCGGAATACCAATTTTGTGAAGTCATTGGCTACCACATTGTCTGGTCCTGGAATACGCCTAATGTGGGATGTGTATTGTGCTTCGAAGCCTTTTCTGGATTTTGCACTAAAATTTGGTGTATAAATGGTTTGCTTTCGATCATATGACGAAAATGGCGAATGTCAGAATATGCAGCTCTGTCTTGACAGGTCCCCTCCCTCAGCATTTCCAGTGCCTCAAGAGAGGCGTGCGTTGCTATGCGGAATTAAGTTCAGGATTGATTAGTTGACACACATGAAATGGCCCACTTTATGAGCTCCAATTCAAAGAAGTCTCCTCTCTATCCTTAATTTTTGTTCAGACCGGGATAGAAATGCTACGGTTTTCCATACCTAAACAATATTGCTTCATCGATGACAACAAAGTTCAGCGCTCTCGTGTGTCTCCTGATGGGTAATCGCCTTCGAATTTTACTATCTATCAGTCAATAGTCCTCATAAATAGAAGCCACGGGCGGGGGAGCGTACTGACATACTGAAACTCGGTTCTTATTTACTCTCACTACCCATATGGGGTAGACGTCGTTGTCGTCGTTGTGAGTTTGTGCCTCTCAATGCCTACTCAGATACCTGAGTTGCTTCCTTGCGGTCGGTTCGGCGCTGTGTCAGACGGAAGTGAACTTGAAACCTGAGCGCGGGAACACTGAAATTCCATCACGTTTTTTCGTCTTGTTATTGTCCTACACGATAAAGTGCTTCATGTGTCTGTGTCTGTGACAAGTTACTAAGTTCATTGCGGAATGTGTCAACTTTGAAAGTGTGAAGGAGAAACTACTCCCAAAGCATTTGCATAAACCCTCTTGTGCCCTGCGAGCCCCCCTTTTGGCTGAAGTCAAAGTGAAAGTTAAAGGATAAAAATAAATCGAACACATGCAATTGCTTCCCCCGCGTTCACGCCAATCAGGCAATCTGTGACTGGCAGCAGTTAGAGTATCGGAGTTGCGCCTGCAAACGCACCCCGTAATAACCACAGGATATTGAGTTATTAATTGCTTTGTCGACAGATAATTGCTCGCCAAACAACTGGTGGGGGAAATTAATAAGCCCTCCAGCAGAGGTACGGTTGCGGGCCAGAACCCCCAAGCCAGCTCAGCAGCGTGGGAGGCAAGGGCCTTAGTCGAACACACCGCTGCGCCGCCCCGTCACGCTGTCGTGACAAGGAGCCATCAAAACAAGCGAAGAACCCTAAGGATAAAATCAAATCGTTCAGTGTCACGTTGAAACTTAAAACTGCAAACTTATTGCAATTTCGCACAGTAAACTCCGAGAAAATACCCATTTGATGAGTTTTAATGCGATTACAGAGAGCGAACCGCGAGAGAAAGAGAGTCGGACGTCGAAATGCATTTAGTTTGATTGGTTTTTAAGGTTCGAACTCGAAGTCGCCAGTTGCTGCGGGGGCTCCTTTCTTCGCACGAGACATGCGATGACGTACCCTCCGTGCCCCCTTCGGTTTCTTTCGGTTTGCCCATTCAACTCGGCGCGAGCGACTCCCTGCCAGACGTGCTAGAATGAGTTTAGACTTTGCCCGGCCTTAATTGTATTGTGAAATGGTAAGCAAATTCGTAGATCACCCCCTCGGGTTGTGCTTCGAATAATCAGTCACTCTGTTCAGGCAGAGAAGTATCAGGAGGAGGATTCAGACAGAGGGCAGGAACACCACAGCGAGTATCTGAGAGTCATCGATGACCTGAGTTCTGAGTTGAACACTTTGTCGCGCCAAGTGAACATGGTTCAAAGGGATTTCCTCACCGACGAGGTAGCCAAGCAGTTCGAGAGCTCGCTGAAGGGTCTCGAGACGCAAAACGATCTCCTTCAGTCGGCCGTCGAGAGTCTCATCCAAGAGCGAGAGACCATTGAACGCACCCTCCAGGCACAAGTTAATATTTTCAAGAGTTCGATTTCAGTCTTACGACTTCTCGTCGCTAATTGATTTCATTCTTTCAGAATGAAGAACTGAAGAGCCAGTTGTGTGCGCGCGATGAGGAACTTCACGATTTGCAAACGCAGTTGCATCAGCTGCAGCAGAGGCCTTGTCAAAGCTGTGGCAACATAGCGGCGGGGGAAAGTTCACAAGTTCACAGTGGTCGGCGGGACGAGAAGCGAACTGACTCAGTGGAGGAGCTGCAGAAACTGGGGTATGAGCTGAGAAGGAGAAGCAGAGTGGTGGACTCGTTGAGGAACGAGAACGCCAGACTCAGTGAAGAACTCATGGCGACAAGAAGGAGTCAGGGTGAGTAAAGTGAATGTATCTTGTTTGGTCCGTTTTCATTTGGCTACTGCAATCCAAATGATAATCTGAGTTTTTTCTTGCGAGATCGAAATTCTTGGTAGCTAGCGACTCTTGCCTGCAGCAGGGGTAAGTGTGTGGAAACAGCTTGACAGGCCTAATAGACAAATCTCTCGAGCATGGGGAATTCACACCCGAGGGAGCCTTTAACAGTGTCGAACCCAAAGCAATAACATAAGACTCGGAATTGAAAAGTGGCTTTTATTCACCAGCTTCTTAGCAACAGGGCGATAAGCTGCAAGCTCGGTGAGACCACGATCTGCCGAGCTGTTAACAGACCCGCACGGTCCAAGGGCTATTCACGTCAGTAGTCAAACTCGATGTATCGGGTCGCGATTTAGCGGACTGCGTTCGAAAAGTACATCAACTGCAATACCGCTTGATAGGATGAAGCAGTTGGCATAGGGTAAAGGCATCTACAGCTCAGACCATTCTCCTCAATCTTCCACCAATAGACTTAATCGGCCGACAGACAGCAGGTAGTACAGCGACCATGCTGAAATTGCTGCATATGTGGAAAAGACTCCAGTTTGGACACTACCGGAAGGTGGTCTCTTGCCACCTAAACTCCTCTTCGAGAGGGGTTTCTCAACCAGCATCTCCTCTGAGTGCAGTCACTTTCAACTCTAAGCCTTCTCCGAATTGCCGGGATGTCCTAGTCCAATTTTAGCATCCAACTTATGTGTTGTGCAATCACATGTCACATTCCAGAGAAATGCCAAGCAGACGAACTCACAGTACTCTGTCCGGATGGAGATCTGCCATTCATGACTGTCACGACTGTAAAACATCGTAGATAGTCCACTGGCACTGAACACCGTGGCCTAATCCCGATCCAAAACGATCACTGACGCTGATCAGAACGAGTGAGGCGAATCTCAGAACTCTCAACGGAGTTACAACCGGACACTGCGCCATTGAATCTCACGTTTATAACTGCGGCGTAGCGTGGGTTGGGGCCACCCCGTACAAACCCAATTCATGCCGCCTCTAGTAATTTGTTCACAGACTCAAAACCTTTGTCTACGGCTTAAACCTACACATGCATATGTAGGTTAGGTTAGTGATTGGAGTGCTTGACTGCTGTAAAGTCAGTGGCCACACTTAGGCCACCATAGGCCCATTGTAATACCACACGGAATACCTATTCCACAAACCTTAGGTCTTGAATAAAGCTGACTCTTCGTTAAGCCATGCTATGAAGATAATAGGATCCCAGAAGTCTAAATCTACGGGATGAGAGAGCACTGCGGTTGCATAGCAAGAGTACAATCGTTTCTCCCCCATCCTCGTCTCTGAGTCTCTGCAGCAGTCGTTGCGGGGAAGGGTTCCTATGGGTTCCTCTGCCGCAATGCTCCGTTATAACGAAAATGAGAGTTCTAAGATTCGGACTGCTATGAGTTTGCCAATGAGTCATCCTGTGCCAGTTGAGCATCTATCATCAAAAGTGCAAGCCAGGACTCGAGGTTCGAGACTCAGAGAATTGTCAAGTTCTTGTCGTTGTCGCAGACAGGGCAGTTAGTGGCACTGTCGTTACTGACAGGGATGTTACATATTTAATTTTATTGATATTGGGTTTATAACACAATTCGTGTGGTTTTTTTTTTCAAAATTTTAATGTTTATTTAAGAAAAACATGTAAAAGGTGATTTTTTAAAAGCTATAGGAAAGTTTTTCAAAATAAAAGAAGCACATAAAATTCATAAAAATGCATGAAATCTTTATTTGAATCGTTAGTACGGTCCATATAATTTAATGTTTGAAGATCATTTCATGCAAATGTTGACCTTGACTGCGCCTCAAATGGTCCATCCGCTAAGTCCAATTTTGGCATACTCTTTCCAACATTTCGGCCGATATCTCACGAATAAATGCTTCAATGTTGTCTTCCAATGCGCCAATTGAAGCTTGTCTGTATAGACATGAGCTTTAACATAGCCCCACAAAAAATAGTCTAAAGGCGTTAAATCGCACGATCTAGGCGGCCAATTGACCGGTCCCGAACGTGAAATAGAATGTTCACCGAACTCGCCTCTCGTGCTGTGTGGCATGTGGCACCGTCTTGTTGAAACCACATGTCATGCAAGTCAAGCTCTTGCATTTTGGGCAAACAAAAGTTGGATATCATCTCACGGTAGCGCTCACCATTCACAGTTACGTTACGATTCGCATCATCTTTGAAGAAGTACGGTCCAATGATGCCACCAGCCCATAAACCGCACCAAACTGTGACTTTTTCTGGATGCATTGGTAGCTCTTGCAATGCTTCTGGCTGATATTCACTCCAAAACCGACAATTCTGCTTATTTACGTAACCATTGAGACAAAAATGAGCTCGTCGCTGAACACAATTTTTCGCGCGATGAACTTTTGATAATAAAATTCAATAATTTGCAAGCGTTGTTCGTTTGTAAGACGATTCATGGTTAAATTATAGACCAAACTGAAGATGTTTGACAGTGAAACGAAACACACCGGCTTGGCAGCCAAGAATGAATCGAGCCAATTTTGGATATTCTGCTCTGATGTGAACCGTTTTTCAGAGATGGCGTTCCGCATCGACCGGAACAGATGGTAGTCAGAAGGGGCATGGTCTGGGCTATAAGGCGGGTGGGGTAGAACTTCCCATCCACGGTTTTCCAAATAGTTCTTAACCGGAAAAGCAACGTGGGGCCGAGCGTTGTCATGATGGAAAATTATTGCCTCGTGTCTGGTCGCATATTCCGGGCTTTTTTCGGCTACTGCTCTCTTCAAAGGGATTCATTGTGTTTGGTAGCGTTGTCCTTTTGATGGTTTCACCCGGTTTTAGCAGCTCATAATACAGCACACCCTTCTGATCCCACCAAATACAGAGCATTACCTTCGCGCCATGGATATTCAGCTTTGCCGTTGGACGTATAATCGGACACAAGTACTTGTTGCGTACCTTTTTGACTTCATAACTTCTTCAAGGCGTCGAGACATTGAAGAACAAGTTTACAACATACTTCTGCTCATATTTTTTGCCATTCTTCTTGTAGACCAGTCTTAAGCTCTGAATAATTCTAAATTGCCTTTGGGCTACTTGACGTCCCATTTCATCCCAAAGGTCCAACCACGACCTAGCTGAACACGACGTGTGCTTTGGATCGTTGTCTTGGTAGAAGATAAAAATGCCTTGTATTCCAAGTTGACTGACACTTGGTGTCAAATGTTGCTTCAAAATTACAATATTTTCTTCTACAAAATGTAAATTACCAACACCAGCACTCGAAGTACATCCCCATACCATGACTGACCCAACACCATGTTTAACAGTAGCTCGGGTATGTTTATGAGGGAATTCTTCAATTGCCTTTCTCCATACATAAACTCGTCCGTCTGAAGAGTCTAATTTGAATTTGCAATCGTCCGTGAACCAAACCTAATTTCTAAAGTTATTTTGTCAAATTGTTCACTTATAATGAAAATAAAAAATGATTTGAAACTGGGCTTCTTCCTGATACCTGGCCACCCAAACTCATTGCCATGGGACAGAGTATAAAGTCAAAATATAAATCCAAAAATGCCGAAATGAAAATTACAGGCACCTCCTCGAGCGACTAAAACGTTAGCAATATTACGTAACGAGGAGGATGATGAAACTATTGTACGTGTCCTCTCCTATTGCTGTGCCCTCTCCATCCGAAGAAGAAGCTCAACTCGTAGAAAGCCATAAAAATGTCTCAAGATGTTGACTCTCGTAAATTTTTTCATAAAACTGAGGACGGCCTGTGCAGTTCAATTAGACATTAAGTTGTTTTAAGTTGTGTCTCTTCACAATATTTGGTGTTTGGTGAATCAAATTTCATTTGCATTTAATGAAAGAATTCAGACATCTGCCACAAAGAATGTGTGCTATTCAAGACCGACAGCAGACCCACAGCGAGTTTCCTAAAAATTGGTGGCTTGCTTTAAGCAATCGTGTTTGATTTACGCCGCCAGATGTTCATCTGTTAGGTTGCAGAGTATCAGAATTCTTAAGCTAATTGCCAGCACAGATGAGGTACATAAATCTTATTTTAAATTGACATTTCGAGGCTGTTGAATAAACGAATGAATTTTTGTGATGGCGTTGGAGGAATTTCATTATTTTGAATGTCACGACGACAGACTGTTCATTTAAACGATGTCCTTTCTTTCACTGAGTCCCAGCGATCTCGTTTGCTTAAAAGGAAGAAAATGACCATCGCCCAAAGTTCCGTCTCTGCAGAAACTGGGGTCACTCAAAGCTCCGCAATCATGTTAAATAAGAGAGACTCTCCAACTTGCATGTCTCAAACATCAACGCCAATGATACTGCACTGCTGTTCAGCCATCCAGGAGGTAGTAGAGAATGCCGTAGGCTACCTGTCACCACTTATAAAGAGATCCGTGTGTTTGATGGCGAGTGTATCTGGAAAAGCAAGTAGACGAAGTGACATAGCAAAAGACTTTACAAAGAAAATGGCACAGTAAGAGAGAGAACATCGAATTGTTCATATTTCAGGTTATGGACCGTCTAAAGAAACGTCCAACTTAGAGACCCAAACATTCGAGGATTTTATAAGAAAGCCTAAAGTCAGCCAGCACGTTCTTTGATTGTTTGTTTATAATTGGGTCTACAACCTAATTCGTACGGTTTGCTAAGAGATGGCGTAACTTGTATTATTCCATTGGAACATGCATTGGAAAGCTACTGTCATTGAACGTCATTTTAGTATATGTCATTCATTTGAAGCGTGAACAACAATCATTTTTTTGTCGAACTTTGTGCCTGAAAAAGTGCTACCGCCCCGCTAGGCTCTCTAGCGTAGCAAGATGCAATATAATATAACAATATGGATGGCGCTACAGGCCCTAGAGAGTCATTGCCTAGCTTCTCAGCAACCACTCGTATTGTGCGTCTCGCCAGTGGAAGTTTTGTGTTTTTGTGACGACTCCGAACGGGCAAGAGAGAAGCTAGAAAGTCATTACTCTTTGAGCGTTGTCACCGAAAATGATTTCCTTTTGTTTTTTCGTACTGGGAATCGAACCCTGGCAGCGAGATTCTTTTGCATAGATACACCGGTTTAGGATAGCTTGTAGAAGAGTGCCTCACGTGATGTGCGGTATCAAAACCAGCTCGGAAATGTATAAAAAAGGCATACAACTTATTTTTCTTTTTTCTTCTTCTTTGTTTGGCGCTATAGTCCGGGGTGGACTTGGGCCTCAACCAACAAGCCAATTCATCCAGTTGCGCACACCAAGTTGGTTGAGGTCCTTCTCCACTTGTGTACGCCATCTCGTTCGAGGACGATTTCTGTTGCGTTGTCCCATTGGCTCGGAATCGAAGACTCTTCAGGCTGGAGCGTTGAGTGTTGTCCATGCGCTCGACATGGAATAGCCGCCTTGCTGTACCGTCATTTCCTGTTCTAAGTGTTTTGTGGCAAATATTCTGTGTTGTTGTTGGCGTGGTACGACCATATTGCTGTGGACCAGTTCCACCAAATGTGACAACCTTACTTTCGTGCGTTCAAAGAATATTGCACCATTTGGACTTAACACAACTGTATGCCTACAAGCTGCTGACATGAGATTTCTTCGTGCTGTTGTGGGAGTTACTATGCCGGGATAGGGTGCTCCCACACGGCCGTGTGGGAGGAAGTGAAGTCTTCGAACGAAAAGTGCTATCCTTCGATGGTTTGGTCACATCGCACAAATGTCCCCATTATCAGAACTCCCGAGGCGTGCCTTGGATGCTATTGGTTGCCCCAAGACCATAATACTCAGTGAGTGAGTGTTGATGGCGGAGGATCTAGCCCCATTAAATGGATCATGCAACAACCCTCTTTGACATAAGCAGATACCGGCCATTTGAGCACTTGGGGTGAGGTCTGAAGGCAACCCTTCTGTCGCTGATGCCTCCGGCGTACCTTCCCCCTCGACACCCCTTTTAATTGAGCGAAAGAACAACATTGAGAGTTCCCCCAAAACCACCATTTATCGCATTTTCCTTCCAACAGGTAAGATGAAACTTCTACAGAGGCGAGGGGTGATGTCTGCAGTCGCAGGGGAGAAGGCGAGCAATGATGGGCAATTAGTATCCAGACTGGCTGCAGCTGAGGATGAGAACAGGGAGAGGGAAAAGTCTCTTCAGAAGGCTCTCAAGGACATCAGCTACCTTCAGCAAGAGGTCAGCGACCTGCGCACGGCCGAGGCGGCATTTAACGAGGAGGTAATTGGGTCCGACACTGATCACATGCACCTTCAATAAGAAATCGTTTCATTCTATTCCAGCGGGAGCTCCTTCAAAATGAAATAATCGCATTGAAAGAAACACAAGCCGCACAAATTGGCAAACAGAACAGCCTTAAAGACCAGCTTCAAGGGACAATGGTCGAACTCTATGCTGCCAAAGAACAACTACGCGAGACCGTACAATTGAGGGATCACGCCGATTCGCATTACCGCAAGGAACTGCAGAAGTTTCACGAGCGCCACGTGGACTTGCTTGAGAAGTACAACGCACTAGTCGACTTGTACAACAATGTGTTCAAAGAATACAAGTATGGTCCATCAACCCACCCGTTTTTTCTCATCCAGAGTTGTCCGAATCTTTTCAGAAACGTTGTGCAAATTGAACAGGAAAAGTCCAATCAAATACAGACGTTTAATGCCTGGAAAAAGGAGCAGCTGACGAAGGAACGAAAGGTCCGCCAAAAGATGCAGATTTACGAGGACCACATCAAGTAAGTCAGGCACTCGTAAGACCATCTCAGGCTAGTCATCCTTCCTCTTCGATCTAGGAAGATGATTGAGGATAAGCAACTTCTGTTGGACAAACTCCATGAGACGCATGCCGACAATCTATTCCTGCTGAAGAGCGTAGACCGCTCCTCAAGAAGGCATGCGAACAGGTAAACCGAAGAATCGCAATTTCCGAAAGACCTCTTCTCGAGACGTTGCCATTTCAGCATTCAATCAACGAGCTTCTCCAGTCCGTCCGGAGGCTATTTTGATGCTGCAAACGTCTCCACTCATCCCGTAAGGCATTGAAAGCACGCACCCACTGACCCATACACTTTAAGGACTCTTCTGCATTTGCAGGTGTCCAAAGTTATTGAGGACGTTCGCAGCACTTCCCGGCGAGTTTCCCAGCAGAGACGTGTCCTAGAGGACGAGGCCGGCCTTTATGCGCACAGAAAATGAACAGACGTGACAAGGATGTGTGCGGGCAGTCACGTTGGACGCCCCAGGATTAGATGATAGGATTCGATTTATTTTTATTATTTTTCGTTATTTGTAATATATTGTCAACCGTTTTTGGTGGGAACACGTCTGGGGGTTTACTTGTCGCTGCAAACAGCACACTCTTCGAACGCAGCCTCCGACTCCGACGGCACACGTTTGGCACACATTCACAGGCCGCTTCCAGATGCTTGAGGGCAACAACAGCCGACAGAGTTTAACATAATCCGACGAACGCCATTGCTGCGAGTGTGTGTGTGTGCACGTCATTTATGGCTTTCACATTCGATTGATTTATGAAACATGCGAGCGACTAGTATTTATGTATTCTTTTTTTTTCGTTTCTTGACGGGAATATTTATTAGCATTCATTAACTTACTCACGTGCAAATGTTTGGGTTTGGCTTTAGTTGTGCACCCAGGGATGGCAGAGTGACAGCTTTTTTGAAAGGGTGGGGCATGGATGAAGAGGTGTGTTTGCTGAGAAACGGCCACACTCGCTTACTCGCAGTGGCTTCAGTCAGGGCTGATTTCGATGGTATTAGATGCCGGAGCCATTTCCTTAGCTGGTGTCTAGCCTAAGACGCAGCGGTGTTAGCTGTTTCATTTCAAAATAAACGCTTGGCAAGTATGTAACCTTTCACTGAACACATGCTGGTTGGTTTCCCGGTTTAGTCCTTTGAAGACGGCCTTGTTACTTGTGCAAAAGTATGTAAAGTATTCAGCGTCTTAGTGCTTTTCCAGACGTCGGTTATGATTGTGAGCACAACTCTAACCGCACTCTCAAGAATCCAATTCTGAATCCATTTCTGTGGATGTTGTGTTATTTTCCTACTTACTTTTACTTATCACACCAGCGCCCCGCGAAGCTTTTTGAGACTGTGCAGCAGAGCTGCCTTGCATCGCTGACGGCTCTGGGCACGCTGCTTCCAGGCATCACTCCCAAATATTCTTGCGTCCGCGATGACTTGGTCTGTATACCGGAGATTGGTATACAGACCAATCTACCAAGAGGCTCGGATTCGAAGACGCTCCTAGCTTGAGCTACGACATCCTTCCTCCCCATGTCCTTGATCGCGCGCAAGTGTCGATGTTGGCGCTTTGGAACGGCCGGGCATCCTTCCTCCCCATCTCCTTGACCGCGCGCTTCTCGTGCTCTTTCATTCGTCGATTATTTGCGCAGGTGGCTACGAAGGCAGATTCCGGGAGACTTGATCGGCAAAGGTAATAGCAGCTCGTTGCGATTGCGACTTTCCGACGTCAAACTGTGGTGTCTTTTATCGGCTATCCGATTCGTACCTTTGCTACAACAAGGACGTGGACCGGGTGGATGTTGGCGCATCGGAACGGCCGGGCATCAAATATGCTGTAGGAGTACCTGACGTGATCAATTTGTCAATGTCGATTGAATTGATCTGGTCCCCCTGTGTGGGGACCTCTGGCTAACTACGAGGGGTTCCGCCCCGCCCGTGAAAAACTGCACCAGCCTGAGTCTGGTTTTGTTCCCAGTCGACTCTAAGATGTCCTCTTTACGCCGCTTTGCGTTAAAATCTCCTAGAACGATCTTGGTGTCGAAACTGGGGCATTGATCGTAAGTTCTGTCTAGGAGATCATAGAAGTCAACCTTGCTGTTGTCAGCTTTGTCCCCTGTCGGGGAGTGGGGTCGACTCAGGCTGGTGTTTTCGAATTCAGCCTTGATGCGGATTGTTATGACTCGCCAGGATGCAGACAGACCAAGTGAAACCCAATGCTCCCTAACGTGTGCAAGAAATCCGCGGCATTCTTGTTATCTGTTTGCAGAAAAGAATGCAGACGACTTACACGCTTACAAACGGGGCACTACACTTTCGTCAAACATCTAAGTATGCTTGACCTAAGCGACGAAACCCACTGGGATGTGGAGAAGACGACGATTTTGCAGAGAAATTCCTCTGTCACTGTCCCGCCTTTTCCCGCAGGTTTTCGGTGCTGAAGTAGTGAGAGCTGGTGATGTGGTTGTTGGACCAGTTTTTGAGTCTGTACGCGTTGTCTTCCTCCACTACGTTGAATCTCTGGTTTGGGTCGAGTCGAAAACTATTCGGGGCGGATAGTGATGACGTTTCACAAAAACTAGGTTGCTGTATATCACGTACAGTTTGTCGTTCAGTCTCACATGACCAACATTTTTACGAAGGATTTTTCGGAGCGGCCAAGAATCTCCTGTCTGCTTTGGTTCGGGTAGGATAGAGAAGGGGGCCGCTAGTGAATTGACCAGCACACTTAGACCATATTGGTCCATTGTGATACCCACAGTCAGACTTCTACCACCGATCAACTACTCCTGTTGTGTATGGCAAATGGTGACTGGACCAGATTTGCAACCCAGAGAAAAGCGTTTTAACTTTGCTTTTACTGAGATTCGAACCGGGGACCCCACTAACCAAGGTCGGACACTTAACCAACTGCGCCATCCAGTCGTTCTGCTTTGGTTAATTTCCATCCTTCTGCTTCTTCAAGAGTCGATTTTATTCCAAATGTCTTTCAACCCCAAAAACACAGGGATTAGCAAGGACGATCCCTGGTTTTATCTCCTCAGTGGTGTTAAGCTGTCCCAATTTATCATTATTTTCAAATTACATTTATACACATTTAGAAAATCAATTACAAGTTCATGTACTTCATGTACACCGATTTTTCGAAAGCCTTCGATAAAGTACATCACACTTTGCTTTTAAACAAGCTAAAGTCTTTGGGATTCCAATTACTTAAAGGAGAGGAAGCAATTGGTAAAGATCGATAGTTTTAGATCTCGAGTAATAAAAGTTACATCGGGCGTTCCACAAGGTAGCCATGTGGGGCCATTACTGTTTCTTTTGTTCACGAAATTTTCAAATATTGTAAAATTTTAACATTCGCAGACGACTTTAAATTGTATTTATCTATAAACAGTTTAACTGATTGTAATAATTTCCAATTGGATACCGATACACTAGTGGAATGGTGTGCAAGCACAATGGACTAGAGCTGAATATTCAAAAATGTAATATTTTTACGGCACATAGAATTACATCCTCGATTGCCTATGATTCATCATTCATTGATCATAGACTTAGTCGCCTAGAAGAGGTTAAAGATCTGGGTGTAATTTTTGATACTAAATTAAATTTTGCATTGCATTACGATTATACAATTGCGAAGTCTAATGCTATGTTAGGTTTTCTGAAATAGTAGAGATTTTCGGGATGTAACTAGTCTTAAGTCCATCTATTGTTCGTTAGTGAGACCGTATTTAGAATACTTACTTACTTACTTACCTGGGCCTCAACCAACAAGCGTCTCCAGCCAGTTCGATCTTTAGCTAGCTGTCTCCAGTTTCGCACGCATAGTTGGTTGAGGTCCCTTTCCACTTGCGTGCGCCACCTGAGTCGCGGTCTTCCTCTACTGCACCGTCCCTCGGGGGTGGATTCGAAGACTTTTCGGGCCGGAGCATTGGTTTCCATCCGCTCTACATGACCTAGCCACCTCAATCGTTGGATCTTCACTCTTCTGGCTAAGTCGATGTCGCTAAACAGCCCGTATAGTTCGTCATTAAATCTCCTCCTCCACCCACCATCTATGCAGACGGGACCGAAAATCACACGAAGAATTTTCCTCTCGAAGCAACCAAGAGCAGCTTCATCCGCTTTTGGTAAAGTCCATGCCTCCGCGCCATATAGCAGGACTGGGACGATTAAGGTCTTGTAAAGCGTTAGTTTAGTTGTTCGAGAGAGGGCTTTGTTTACCAATTGCTTTCTTAGCCCAAAGAAGCAGCGATTGGCAAGAGTTATTCTTCGTTTGATTTCAGCGCTGGTGTTTGTCTGAATTGATAGCGGTGCCTAGGTAGACAAAGTTTTTGACTACCTCAAAGTTATATCTGTCTGCTGTGACGTTCTGACCGAGACGTCGGTGTTGGGTGTCCTTTCTCGTTGACAGCATATACTTGGTCTTACCCTCGTTTACCGCTAAACCCATCGTCGCGGCCTCCGTTGCAATACCCACAAAAGCGCCATTGACATCACGCTGTGTTCTTCCGATAATGTCAATATCGTCGGCATATGCGAGTAGTTGGACGGACTTCTGAAAGATTGTTCCTCTGGTGTTGGCGTTCGAGTTTTGAACAATTCTTTCAAGAACGATGTTGAAAAAGTCGCATAACTGCGCGTCGCCTTGTCTGAATCCTTTTTTGACATCAAAGGTCTCGGTTAGGTCCTTACCGACCTTGATGGAGCAGCGTGCATTCTCCATCGTCATCCTACACAAACGGACGAGTTTGGTAGGGATGCCAAAACTAGACATTGCTCTGTATAGCTCGTCTCTATAAATGCTATCATACGCGGCCTTAAAATCGATAAAAAGGTGGTGGGTATAGATTTGTTGCTCCTGGGTTTTCTCCAAAATCTGCCGCAGTGTGAATATTTGGTCGATGGTGGATTTTCCTGGCCTAAAGCCACACTGGTATGGACCGACCAGGTTGTTGACGAATGGCTTTAGGCGTTCACACAGTACGGCAGATAAGATTTTATATGCAATACTTAGGATTTAGAATACTCTTCAATTATTTGGGATTCCCCACATGATACACAAGAACTAAGATTGGAAAGAGTACAATCAAATTTCACAAGATATGCTGTCCGTAAATTCGAAGAACTTCCTAAATATGACATGATAAATGTAAAACAATAGACTTCGATAGATGATCCTTAGTCGCGCAGCAAAAATCTGCTTTGTAAAGCGATAGTGTGTAAAGCGTAGTGTTTTGTGTACTCTGTGATGGAAAAATAAAACAAAAGAAAAACAATTAGCGCTTTGTTCCAGACGTGCGTGTGGTAGACAGCATATACTTTGTCTAACCCTCATTCACTGCAGGGCTCGATGTTCACAATAGCCTCACTGACAACCCTTCCGACGATCTCGATGTTATCGGCATATACGACAGTTGTGCAGAACTGTGAAGGAGCGTGCCTCTGGTGCTGATGTTAAGAAATTTCGCCATTAATCAGAGATTTCAAAAACACATGTGGGGCTTCCCTACGAACTTACATACTCACTACAGGCAAAATTGCACAATTTCAGTGTTCACACCAAGATTGAAGCAACAGAGCTGTTTTTATTTACTTATTCCTTTCCGAACAAAACAGAATGAAAACACAATCTGTCAGAAATATGCAAGTTAACTGGCATAATGGTTTAGAAACCTGCTAATTTTGTTGGCATGACTACACGGAAACTGTCATAATTTGTTATAATACACAATTTCATTGAAATTGAGGTAATTGAGGCAATTTTGAACTTTTTTTAATTTGGAGACGAATTGTCGGAATTACTATATTTTGTCTACTGGGAACATACTATTAGACGACTTGAATAGTAAGTGCTCACTGTTCATCCGTCTTCCATGTGTGGGCTACAGGCCGGGATAGATCTGGACGGCGACCAAGAAGTCAGCTTAGTGGCTAGTAGTTAAGGTTCTTCTAAACATGCTTGTGCAAATATTCAAAGTGGCTTTAAGCGTCCATACCTGTCTTGGGTCATGTCGGTTCAGAAGTTAGTAGATGAAGCTGCTTCTTCAACGGAAATAGGACTAAAGGTCTTGCTGCAGGATTTTTTAGCTTGAAGAAATTTCCAAGCCCTTTTTAGATTTTTTATTTTTGATCCCTTGATGATCCCTTTAGTCAAACGGCGACAGAAACTAGAGAGAGAGAGATCGGGACGATCAGAGAGGACAGGTCACGTCAATCGTCTTTGGATGGCGAAAGGCAGAGATAATGGAGGGATAGAGATATCCATCTTCTACTTCCCTTGCCCCTTGATTTCATAATTTTTTGTCATGTGTCTGCGAATACGTGGGAGCTCTTGAGATCAGCTGGCGAACAGTTGATACCCTTCTCCAACCTAGTAGAGGGGTGAATTAGAGTTCTTATTTGAAAATTCGCTCGTTAGTTGGACGTTATTTCTAATTTTGGACTGCACAAAACACCGCTGTCAACTGCGAGATACGTAATCGGGTGCAGAGACTGGCCTGCATGCGCATCACCGGGGCACAGAAGAGCACTCCGTCGGATGCACTTAACAACTCCTCCACCTTCCACCACTGAATATATTTGACAAACAGGTAGCAGCCGGTACAGCCCTGAGACTCAAAACACTCGGACTGTGGACTCCCTCGAACTCACTCTCGGCCACTCATCTATTCTAAACGAGGGGGGATTTGGGGAGAAGCCCAACGACGCCGACTGCCTACTACACCAAGTTATCTTCGAGAAGAAAGTTTCCGTAAACCTGACGCTGGCTGATCCCCTGCGCATCTTCACAGGCGGATCGACAACAGACGAAGGGGTAGATGTTGGTGTCTATTCGGAAGACCATAATAATGCTTTATCCCCGAACTTCCTTGAGACCTGTAGCGTCTTCCAGAAACCATTGCGATTAAAGAGTCACAGTCCTAGCTCGAGAACAATGTCAGGACAGTCAGGCCGCAATTAAGTCAAAAAATCCCCTAATTGAAGGCTGTCTCTTAACGAGATGGCTGAGCATTTTAATATACACCTCATGTGGGTGCCGGGACATTGTGACATAGCGGGCAATTGCAAGGCCGCTGAATTCGCTAGCTGCGGCACATCCTCCACCCTAGCACTGGGAGGTGATCCACCTTCCATGTCAATCGCTACAGCCTGTGATCTACTCAAGATACACACAATCAACACATCCAATCGCAAATGGTTAGAAGGCACCACATGCCTCAAAACAAAGGAACTATGACCATCAGGTAATCTCAATCAGCTTAGACTCAGCAGATCTTCACTCAGGAAGCTCATCGGCGTCATAACCGGACACTGCACAATTGGATGAGTCTCCCCTATAACGACTTTTGCAGAAGCTGCGTGGATGAAGATTAGGTTGAGATAATAGATCACCTACTCTGCTGGTGCAGCGTGCTGGCAAGTCGTAGGTTCCTACACCTAGGGGCCTACTACTTCAACAATCTCAGCTAAAAAACATCAGCATTAGCCAGCTACACCGCTTTGTCATAAGCGCCAAGTGGCTCTGATTGTTAGGGGAAATCAATCCGCGTGGTATCACATAGGGGCCTACTTTGGCCGAAGTGCGTCTGCCTTCTGCCACTATAAGCTAACCTAACCTAACAGCCAAATAAGTGCCTCCCTAAATGCCGCATCCTCTTATTTTCCGATCCATTCCACCGCCCGAGGCTGTTGGCTGTCGCTGAACCCTGTCAATTCAACGACGACAATATTCAACTTCCGGATGTGTAAGACTGCCCTGACCATCTCCATTTCCACTCCGACCTCTCCATCCACTCCCCTGGTCCCTTCTTACTCTGATCCTCAACGGTCAGGCACGTTGTTTGATTGCATTCGTCCCTGCAGCAAGTGGTCTGTTACCAAAATGCAGTTCCTATGTCGATCACGTCTCCGAGTCAATGGTGTCCACTTCTCTTGGCAATTGGGGCTGCATCCCGTCCCTGGATGGTCCATTTGAGCTGCTTTCTATCGTCTTGGTGACAGGCACTGCTTCCACCATTCTCCCATTTCTAAGGACAGTCGATGTGTTCCACGGCCAAAGAAAAGCTGACAGGACTGCCCCAAAAGCAGAGAAATCCAGGTTACTTCGCATCGCCGTGGTTCGTTGTGAAGCCTCAAATCATGTCATTCACCGGCATCATCGCTCGTGGTGACGTCGAGATCCAAAATCAGAAGTTCACATCTCTCTCAGCGCAACCCATATTCGTCTCATTGCCAACGCCGCCGCAGACTCTGGCCTACAAACCCCCCGACGACGACGTCAAAAAAAAAAAAGGAAAAATGAAAAATCCATCACAACGCATGTCACATGATGTACGCGATGGAGCCCATTCAAGCCCAGATAGCGTCTCCTAGTTTCACCTTCACTTGTGCAGAAAAAAAACGCGCCAAGAAGCGTTCCTCTTCAATCGAGTGCCAGCCGTGAGCACGAATCTCGAGAATTTTGCTTGTTTTTTGTGAAATTTCGTCTCGTCGCACTTGTACCTACACCCGGCCCGGCTGAGGTTGAGACGTGTGCTACTATGAGTTATGGGAACCGGTCGAGTGAGGTATCGCTTCTGTGGATTTGACCCAGAATCTGTGGCCGACCGACGTCGCGGTCGTGGTGGATGCTTGTTCGCTTGCCTTCTTCCATTGCTCGCACAGAGCTGACGGTAATTAAAATGAATTGGAAAAGTCCGCAAACCGCAAAGCGGGGGCACACGAAACCTGCTGTGCCACCTCCAGCTCCAGAGGAATCAGTGAATCTGTTTAAGTTGGCCCAGTCGGACGAGAAGAAAGTGGCTTTTGTTTTGGGCCTCGACTTCGATTCGACGAACGATGTCATCGTCGTGGTCGTCGAAATGAAAAGGATAACGGGGGTATCTGGCTCGGGATACTGCAAGACTGGTTTATGGCCCCGCGACAACTGCGAATCTGGATCGATTATGCGTGGCCGTATGATCTGTTGTCTTGCACTGAAAGTTGTCCGTGTACCTGTGGCGTGCACTTGCTTTTGCCCGGCTACCCGGAAGACGCGAACGCGAACGGTCGCATAAATCGATGATTTCGAGGTTCAGACTGCGTCCGCGAATGAGAATGCCGGCGAGAAAGTGGTCACGGTGGCATCTGAAAGAATGCACTTTCCTTTTGATCAGTGCTTCCCGGCACTTCGCTCCTGGGGACAACGACAATGGCCAAGTGGCGGGGAAACAAAATGCCACACGTAATAGGCTAGGAAGTCGAAGTTGAAGACGAAGACGATATCTTCTGAGAGCCCCTAATCAATTCAGCTTCTTCACTTCGCCGGCCAGGCAGCGTCCTGTTGCGCCTGGTCACGATGTTCCACCACTCCCAGCTGTCGCTGTAATCATGGAAATAAATTGGCTTTCAGATTCGATTCGGCGCATGTGCAGCGCAGGGACGGCGGCGGATTGTATGGCCCGCGATGATAGGTGGCTTCTGCTGTTGGCCGCACGTAAGACAGTAGCCGCGTAGTTGGCGCTTTGTGGGAGGCTATTGTTTGGCTTGGATTCATGGTGCTGTCTGCTCCTAACTGGACTCTTTGTTAGATCTTCATCGCTGCTGTGTATTCGGGGTAATTGGTGGTGCTGCCTGGACGATCACCTCCCGGTTGAGTACTTATTTGCGAGTTAATCGCCCAGTCATGGGATGGTCGTTTGGGGCTTTTGAAACGATGACGACTACGACGCCAACGTCTGCTACTGGCCTGGGTTTCCGGCTGTGCATATGTTAATCATCTTGCAGAGATCGACGGTAGCTGTGGTCGTATGTAGATGCTCCTTTGGAGAGTAATTGGATAAGTGGGATGTGTGTGGGTGAGGGCATAGTTATTTTTTGTACAAGCATGTGGAGTCCACAACTCGCAAAAAGGGCATGCCATCCGCATTTGGTGTGTACTCAGGCTTAAAGGGCGTTCCAGGCAACGGAAGAGTTGGCTGGCGAACAAAGTTGAGAACACGAAGTTAGCGAACTGGGCCAAAGTGCTTCCGGTGCTTATGTGCCGGACAATTTGGCGTGGACTGTGGTCCGAGTCCCTAAAGGGCTTCTTAGGATGTTTGCGGCCATTGCTAGAACTGTCGGTCTTTCTCTCCCGCTCGAACAAAGAGGCCCATTCACTCGCTGTATGAATTTGGTTCTTTGGGACAAGAGCCTGGACTTAAATTGCTTAGTTGCATCTCTGGTCTGAGTGATTCACACTCGGATGGGCTTAGGAAAAGCTGAAGGTTGTTTCGAGGTAGACCATAACTACATAGACGGTGAGCGACGAGTCCTGTCCGGCATTTTGCCATACAGCTTAAGGGGGCTTAACTTAACAGCTTCCAAGGATGGACACACGGATCTGGGTGGTTTTAGATAAATGGAAGGCCTCGCGTTGGAGAGACTTGCCCTATTAAGGGCGTAACATATTGGCTTAAACGAGTTCCGGCTCATATAAAAGGTGAATCATTTGGACCGTTGCGAATTTGATGTTCTTGACATATCACACGCAACTCGTCTATTTCTTTTTAATTTATTTTTATTCTTTAATTCATGAAATGCTTAGATACTAGACAAAAATGCTACCAACCAAAACAAAACTAGTTAAACGAACAATGCTTACTGACCCTCGGCGGGCTCTCTAAGCTAAAATTAAACTTACGCTTCGTCTTTCGACCAAAACATCGATATTAAATGAAAAATATTAAATTAAGAAAACAAGACAGAAAACTTAATAACAGAACTGTTTCCTTAAAACTTGAATACTATTGGGTCTATAACTTTATTCGGTTTGCTAAGAGATGGCGTAACCTGTATTATTCAATTGGAACATGCGTTGGAAAGCTACTGTCATTGTACGTCATTTCAGTACATGTCGTTCATTTGAAGCGTAAACAACAATCTTTTGTTGCCGAAAGTGATCGTATTTTGGTGGAAGTTTATGGATAACATGCGCTAGCTGAGCAAACGTGCCAAAAGTGGTGATTTTGGTTTGGCCAACCATCCAAATAAACGGCAATGCCGAATATCCATGGCGCGAAGGTAATGCTCTGTATTTAGTGGGATCAAAAGGGTGTGCTGTATTATTCTTCTTCTTTGTTTGGTGCTGCAGTCCGGGGTGGACCTGGGCCTCAACCAACAAGCACGATCTTCCGCCAGCTGCCTCCAGTTGTGCACACCAAGTTGGTTGAGGTCCTTCTCCACTTGTGTGCGCCATCTCGTTCTAGGACGCCCTCTTATGCGTTGTCCCAAAGACTCGGAATCGAAGACTCTTCGGGCCGAAGCTGTGGTGTTAATCCGCTCTACGTGACTCTCTAACTAGGTGCATGCCGCTGTACAGCCCGTACAGTTCGTGGTTGAATCCCCTTCTCCAGACGCCATCTATACAAACAGGACCAAAGATCGCACGCAGAACTTTTCTCTCAAAAAGACCAAGAGCTTCTTCATCCGCTTTCAATAGCGTCCATGTCTCTGCGCCATAGAGCAGGACGGGGATGATTAGGGTGTTATATAAAGTCAACTTGGTGTTTCGAGAGATGGCTCTGTTACTCAATTGCCTCTTGAGCCCAAAGAAACAGTGATTGGGAAGAGTAATTCTGTGCTTGATCTCGGTACTGGTGTTATTGTCCCTGTTTACTGCAGAGCCAAGGTAGACGAAGTCCTTGACTACCTCAACGTTTCTGCTGCCCATTATGACGCTCTGTCCGAGGCGTCGATGTTGTGCGTCCTTTCGTGATGACAGCATGTACTTTGTTTTGCCCTGATTAACTACCAAACCCATTTTAACCGCTTCCCCTTCAATGCTAGCAAAAGCCTCATTGACAGCTCGCTGTGTTCGTCCAATCACGTCAATGTCGCCCGCGTAGGCAAGCAGTTGAACGGACTTTTGGAAGATCGTGCCTCTGGTGTTGACATTTGAGTTTCGCACGATCTTCTCAAGTATGATATGCTGTATTATGAGCTACTAAAACCGGGTGAAACCATCAATGGACAACGCTACCGAACACAATTAATCCGTTTGAAGAGAGCATTGGCCGAAAAACGCCCGGAATATGCGACCAGACACGAGGCAATAATTTTCCATCATGACAACGCTCGGCCCCACGTTGCTTTTCCGGTTAGGAACTATTTGGAAAACAGTGGATGGGAAGTTTTACCCCACCCGCCTTATAGCCCAGACCTTGCCCCTTCTGACTACCATCTGTTCCGGTCGATGCGGAACGCCATCTCTAAAATACGGTTCACATCAGAGCAGAATATCCAAAATTGGCTCGATTCATTCTTGGCTGCCAAGCCGGGGCAGTTCTTTTGGGATGGGATCCACAAATTGCCAGAAAGATGGGAAAAAGTCATAGCTTCAGATGGGCAATAATTGAATATTACTATTGTACATTTTTTTTCTTAAAAAAACGTTAAAATTTAAAATAAAATCGCACGAATTAAGTTATGGGTCCAATAGTATATTATTTTATATTGTCCCTGTAGTAGTTCAATTTGGCTTTAGAAAACAATATAAAAAGTGGTTGTCAAAAATTTTAAGGGGCAAGAGAAGTAGAAGTTGGGCGTCTTTATCATACTTTATTTTTGGTGTGGAGTATAGCAAAGTTAGTCAGGATCTTATTGCCCTGAAGCCATGTTACAGTTCTCCTCGTCTGATGCCATCAGGTCCTGTGGACTTGAATGAATCAAAGCTGTTTATTGTATATATACTTTTTTTAATCAAGTTTCATGATATATTAAATATATTAAATACTAGACAAAAATGATTTAAACTACTCGTAGTTAGACGACTAATCATGATAAGTGGCCCTCGGCGGGCACTCTAAGTTTAGCTTAAACTTATGACATGTCTTTCGAACAAAACTAAATAAGCAAAACAAGGATATTAAATGAAAAATATGAAATTAAGAAAATTTATTGTACCAAAAAACTTAATAACCGAAATCGATGAACTGGTAGTAGTTACTACTACCTCTAGTAAACACTTAAAATATAAGCACTAATGTAAGCAATATAAGCAGTGGCGTAGCGTGGGTTGGGGTCGCCCGGGGCAGACCCAATTTATGCTAGCCCTAGTAACTCTACGGTTTCAACATATACCGTTAGTGGTTTTGATAAAGCGAAGAAGATGGCTGACTGGAATGCTGTTTAGTTCATCCAGGCTATCAAACTAATAAGCTCCCAGAAGTTTTAATCGACGGGATGAGAGAGCATTGCCGTTGCATAGCCAATGTACAATGGATTCATCCTCATCCTCGTCTCTGCAACTTTAGCAAAAGTCGTTGTTGGGCACGCCTGGTCTAGAGGCGTTAGTTCCTATGGCGCAATGCCTTGTTATAACGCCAATTAGAGTTTTCAGATTCGGCCTGCTCAATCTAACCAGACTAAGCGATCTCTTAGGGCAGAGCGTAGGCCAGAGTTGTTTGGTAATATACTCGTAAATATGTCAATGAACTTGGTGGTCTTTTCAGGTACAGCAGCTGCATTTGTATTTCCAATAGAAGGACCCGAAGCTGAAGTTGACACATAGTATGCTCCCACTAGACAATTTCGACAACTTCCTTCGAAATTAGTGTCGAAATTGCGCAATCTACCATACAACGAACCAATTTTTAAAATTGCCTCAACTAGAAAAATTTCAATGAAATTGCGTACGAAATTTTGTATCATCACGACTTCCGAGGCAGGCCTTGAATGCGATTCCATCAGGCAGGCAACCGCTTGGTAGACCCAGAATGGGGTGGTTGGACCAAGTCCAAAAACTCGCCTGGTTACACTCCTGATGAGTTAGAGTCGATACGGAGGATCGAGTTGCCTGAAGATCTCTCGTGCGTGGCTTACCCGCGCCACCCCTTTAGTGGAGCATGCTTGTCAGACGATGATGATTGTGTATTATAACAGATTATCCCAGTTTCCGTACAGTAATAACAAACAAAGCTAGCAGATTTCTGATCATTATGCCAGTTAACTAGCCGATTTCTGACAGATTGCGTTGTTGTTTTTTTATTCATTTCACTGTCAAAGCAAATTGTAGCCAATTGCGTAGTTTGAACACTTGGGGCAATTTCAAAAGAATAAAAGAAAGTGGGACTTTTTGTCGAAGTGAACGAAAAAAGCGCACGAAGAAGGTATTAAGAAAAGTCAAGGACCGTTCGTTAAACATCTGCAACTGCCTATTCCTGAAACTCTAGCCTCGTCGTTAAATGTAAAATCTCCAACAGACATTTTGACTGTTGACAATTTAGATTCTCAAGTAGTACTATAAATCAATAAATATATTCGGTCCTGAACTAAGCACTTTGTATTCGATATCTAGTACAAATCAAGAAATAACACGAACAAATCCAAAAGGGCGTACCTGCAAAAAATTAGTTAAAATAGTTGTTGATGAAATGTAGTTGCATATTAGTGAGCAGCGTTCATTGGATGTTGTTGTTAGGTAACACAAGGAACGCCAGACATTCAATGTCTGATTAGCATTGACTGTGAAGCAGGGTTAATGCTGGTAAACTTTGTAAAGAAATTCGTTGCACTGAAAAACGGAAATTTTTGCATATTTAAAACAAACAATTTCCACAGCTCCAAACTGCCGCCCTGGCAAGGTGGGCTACGCCACTGCCAGTAGCACTAGTACTTGCTTAGACATTTTACTACTAGTAAGTACTTAATTTTTATGCATAGGGCCCATTCTCTCGAAGATTGTAAGCTCAACAACGACAAGATTGTACGCATCTTACGCATAAAGTAAAGTCGGGCAATGTGGACCACCAATCATATTATTTGTAATAAAACACAAACGGTGAAAGTTTTCAAAAAGGTATTTATTGCAAAAAAAATATCAGTTCTTTGTTATAAAGGGTGAATAAAAATTGGTTTAAACAGCTGACGCACGTTTCGTGTTTTGTTTCACTGTCAAACGTCTTCAGTTTGGTCTATAATTTGACCATGACTCGTCTTACAAACGAACAACACTTGCAAATTATTGAATTTTATTATCAAAATGCGTGCTCTGTTAAGAAAGTTCATCGCGCGCTTCTTCCATTTTATGGTCAGTTTAGACGAAGCTCATTTTTGACTCAATGGGTACGTAAATAAGCAGATTTGTCGGTTTTGGAGTGAATATCAGCCAGAAGCATTGCAAGAGCTACCAATGCATCCAGAAAAAGTCACAGTTTGGTGCGGTTTATGGGCTGGTGGCATCATTGGACCGTACTTCTTCGAAGATGATGCGAATCGTAACGTAACTGTGCATGGTGAGCGCTACCGTGAGATGATATCCAACTTTTGTTTGCCCAAAATGCAAGAGCTTGACTTGCATGACATGTGGTTTCAACAAGACGGTGCCACATGCCACACAGCACGCGCAACAATGGACTTATTGAGAGGCGAGTTCGGTGAACATTTTATTTCACGTTCGGGACCGGTCAATTTGCCGCCTAGATCGTGCGATTTAACGCCTTTAGACTATTTTTTGTGGGGCTATGTTAAAGCTCATGTCTATACAGACAAGCTTCAATTGGCGCATTGGAAGACAACATTGAAGCATTTATTCGTGAGATACCGGCCGAAATGTTGGAAAGAGTATGCCAAAATTGGACTAAGCGGATGGACCATTTGAGGCGCAGTCAAGGTCAACATTTGCATGAAATGATCTTCAAACATTAAATTATATGGACCGTACTATCGAAATAAAGATTTCATGCATTTTTCTGAATTTTATGTGTTTTTTTTTTTTTTTTTGAAATATTAAATAAAAATATTAATTCATTTTATAAAAGAAGTAACAAAAAATAAAAACTTAAGTAACTCTAAAACATAAAAAAAAGGTGGAGGGTAATATGGACTGGTCCGCAAAACTAGAAGGAGCATAAGATTTCCTTATGAGGAACAAAATTCACAAAGTTCACATCCTGCATAGAGTTCATGGCTCCAAATGTGGCAAGAAATGCATTGTATCCATATCTAGCCGGGTCGGTCTTCCGAGTACAGGGTACAACAGTAGATTCATTTATCATCGGCGGTGTCGGAATGCGTTGGACAATTTTCGACGTCCGACTCGTCATGGTAGCTTATTTGGTCACTATCCGGGCCTGATGAGCCTTCTGTTAAAGTCTTTTGCAGTCTTTTCTCGTTCTTACCTAAGAAATAAATTGTTTCAAGAAAAATATTTGGAAGAGGTAAAAAAGCAGCTATCTCTTCTTACTGGCAGATTTTGTCTCAGTTTTTGAAAAGAGATGTTTTTATCAACAATTTTTTGAGCGATTCTTCCAAAGCTCTTTTGTATGGGGACCCGGTTAGCAATGTTGATTTTCCAGCTGGTCTACCAGGAATAGTTTAAGACCGGTGCCGGCAACCGGTGTCACAATAACATTTGTACTTGCTATTCTTGGGGATGTGTTTTCAGTGTGCAGAGTGCCAGATGAAGAATGAACAGCAACATTTGTGGACATATGGTTTCTGGGCGTTTCTGGTAGCCTCTGGGGTGGTTTCACGTTCAACAGCAGATTCCTTAATTGTCTCGTTTGATGGGGAAACATCATCGTCAGCAGCTAGAAAATCACAATCCCTAAAGATGTTCCTGTCAAGTGGGTAAATTCCATCGGTCTCCGGAAGGATGACATTCGTAAATTAAACTATACCGAGGTAAGTTTAAGCAAGTCTCGCACCATCGAAACCAGTCCTCACCTCGATTGCGTTTGTGTGGCGCGAGAATAGCTGGTAGTCCAGATTACCCGACATTAGTCTGCAGAAACCCTCTAAGCACACGACACACTTATGTACATTCAAATAATTAGTTACTACCTTAACAGCACGACATCGAAGCATCGCCATTAAAGCAGACCGCAAAAAAAAAAACGAAGGCAGTTCCAATGACAACAACAAAGACGACGCAGAATTCAACACCCAGTCAAAGTTTGAAGGAGACCCATACGCCGTCGGAGTCGAAGAACAACAGTGAAAGTGTTGCCCACGGCGACAAAGGAGAGAGCCGAAACTCCATTTGTGGAACTGGTAAACTTTTCCCACCCTTGACAGAACAAGCGAACAGAATGCGGCCAATCCTTTAGCTTCTGTTCACAAAAGAATATATCACCCCCATCATCCATCCATCCACACACAGAACCCAGAGCATTTGATGCCATGTAGCTGAAGGCGATGCGATGCGGTTCCATTTGACTTCGCACACGTCCCCCAAAAAGTTCGTGAAACCAACGCATACACTGGGGGCAGCAACACGATTCGTTCGGCAAACGAGGACACCTTCCACCAGCTTCGTCAAAGTGTGTTCTATTTCAGTCGTCCGCCTTTGAGCTGTATCCTTATGCCAACAGAGACCCTTCGCTTGGTAATGTGCTCCCATTACAATTTGCTTTACGCAAAAAAGTACGTGCACAGGCACAGTCCATCCGCCCGGCAGCCCACTCCAGCGCCCAACGAGTCCTCACTCCAACTCTGCTGTGGATCGCATTCAAAAAAATGGGTTACTAGGATCCCAGAAACATGTGCCTCTACATGCCAACGCATTTGTTGCGCTCATCTCCTAAAGAAGCACTTGGGCGCTTCCATCGTCCCTCTCCCCTGGCCAAGGCGGGAACAAAGCAGCATCAAATCGAAATGGAGTGCATCAGTACACACGGTTGCGTATACTTGTTGCACATCATCGTCGTCGTCGTCGTCGTTGCGGTCGGCGTTAGCGCCGTCGGTCGACAGTCGTCATCTCAGATGCTGGCGGAGCCCTACTCGTGTGTTATGCTATGTGGGTCACCATAAGAGCCATTCACTCTCTTCGAGAGAAAGAGCTCCATCACTTGCTCCACGCTGCACCTCTTGAGATTACGTGTGCACTGCGCAGCACACATCTTGGCTGAGCAATTCTTCTCAGAATCCCCAGCCAGCATCTGGAGGCAGGCGAATTCGAAGCCCAATCGATCGGTTCTCACACTCGCCGCTGGACGGACGTTTGGTCGGCCGAACAGAGGAACTCGTCTGTGGGCTGAATAATAGATTAGGCTCCGTCATCGTGCTGCTTGCGCCGGGCACGATTTGAATAAGATCGCTCGGCGGCTATCGCCTTGGTCGTGACGCCCCATCGGAGTCGTCGTCGTCGTCGTGTGTCGCTCCCTCCGGAAAGCTAATTTCTATTTTGTTCAAATTTTCGGTCCAAGTGGCCCTTGTGCCCACCACAGTCCGGGAGTCGGAGTGGCCGGCGAGTGTGCTAGAGTGCTGGCGACAAAGTGATGGGATCATCCCATCCGCTGCCGGTACCGCCACCGCGGCGTGGGTGGCTAGAAGCGGAAAGGGAAAGTGCCGCTGCTGATTTCCCCCTTGAGAATGAACGCGTACCGGCGAGAGCATCTGGCGGCCGACGACAGATCGACGAAGTAGTGTCTCGTTTTCCATCTGATGGACACCGATGTCGGCAGTCGGTTACTTAATTCGAATCACTTTCGATTGGGATTGTGATGAAATAGCAATTTTTGGATTAGGAGATCACTTGGAGTCGTGTTGGTGCGCGTCGAGCACCAGCGACTCGGGGGATTGGCCTGCCTGGTGATTATTCTCACAAGTGCTGACCATATGGATTGGGATTTGTTTGGTAATCCGCTGGTGAATTGCTTTTACTTGAATGCGCGACGCGAAAGTGCTCCGCATGTGAGTCAAGGCCGGGGGAGGTGTGTGCTACTCCCACGAGTGTCTGCGAATTTAATGGCGCACTCTCCAGCCCGATTCGATGGCAATTATGGCTGAGATTCGTCGATGTGGCTCAATTAGCATTTGCATGAAACATGAAAGCGAGAGTGTAGAGTCGGTTGACCAAAGGACGCAAATTAACTTTTGATTTTAATCGGATTCGGCCGATCGTGACCTTTAAGTGACTCGACCTTTAAGTTGGACCGATGCAATTATATCGCACATTTCTCTGAGGGTAGCCAATTTGAGTTGGCCGCTAGGTTATATCAATGCTGTACATTATTGATTAGCCGAGAGTTTGTACGACTCTAGTGATGACAGACTGATTTGTGGTTTGGGGCGTTGGGATTTTTTATTTGCTACGTACTGTGGTTTTATTGTTTTTGAAGTTCCAATGTTCAAAACTAGAGTGGTCGCGGGGGTAAACCACGCACGAGAGATCTCCACGCAACTCGATCCTCCTCCATCGACATGGTCCAACCACCTCGTCCTGGGTCTGCCAAGCGGCCGCCTACCTGAATGGCATCTATCAACGCCCACCTCGGAAGTCGTGATGAAACGGACATTCGTGCCACAAAAGGCAACGGCAACTTCCAATGTTCTATGTTCTAATTCAAAACATAAGCATGATCGAAATCCTAGCAGGCGCAGGCGAGATGAAGCTGGACAAAAATCCAAACCTTTTCATTTATAATTGGTATCGTGGAAACTTTATCGTGGAAATTCAATAGGCATTTTGGTAAGGTTGCTTTGGCTTCTGTCCCTTCGGCAAATGTAAACACCTGCAAATGCTGTTCCAATTTAAATAAAATAGCAGATCTCAGTACCTCCAGTAATAGTTTTTGTTTTAACCAAATATCTTCATTTGAAATCTGGAAAACAATACGTACTTTAAATGGTTCTTATCCTCGTGGTGTGCATGGCTTATCCAATCAAATATTGAAGAAAATTGGCTTGAATGTTGTTGATGTTCCAGCCCATAGATTCGATAAAAGCGTACTTTCAGGAGTTTTTCCTGGTAATCGAAAATGCGCAATTGTAATTCTGCTTCATAAAAAGAACAATCCAAAAGATATGCGAACTTATAGACCAATTTCAGTGTTACCCTGTATTTCAAAGGTATTTGAAAAAACAATGAAAATCCGTATTCTACTATTTTTGGAAACAATTTGGTTTTGGACAGGGATTATCTACTGAAGATGCTCTGTTAGACTTCTGCTCTTCCATTTGCACAGGATTAGATGAACATAAAAACTGTGCAAATCTCTTCGTGCATATAACTAAAGCCTTTGATATGGTTGATCATATTATTCTGCTAAGAAAATTGTACAGAATAGGCATTTGCTTACAAATGGCTCGAGTCCTGTTTACATAATAGAACCCAAATGGTTAAAGTACCAGGTGCAATTAGCAATTCAATCCACATGAACATAGTTGTGCCGCAAGGGTCAGTACTTGGCCCTTTTCTTTTCCTTATTTATATCAATTCCACCCTTAATCAGAACATGAAAGGTACTAATACAGCCTTTGCTGACTATTAAAGCACTACCTATATTGCAAACAGTAGAATCGATCTAATTGCGGATGTCAACCATGATGTAGATATCTTACGAAGTTGCTTTCGGAAGTACAGAATGTTTGTCAGTCTTAGTCTTAGCCCCAAACTGCCAACGGATATTGATATTGTCTTTCATTCCTCTAAGTGCAGTAAACTGAAATCAGTTGATAACGTATGCATGAATAAGGAAAGGATACATTACCATGCTCGTTCATCATGTGACTGTGATTGTTTTATGATCGAAGTTGTTAATCATTTTAAGTACCTAGGATTAATCATCGATAATAAGTGGAATTGGCCTGACCAAATCTTGTCAATGGAATGTAAACCTAAATGTTGTAAACATAAAATCCCGAACGCCGTCTATTGTGTTGAAGATTGTAAGCGCCATCTACCTTTAAATAACCTCAACATGATTTTCCACTGAACTCCATTAAATTTTAAGAGCACCGCATCCAACTTCGGAGCGCGGCAGTCTCATACTTTTCTCTACGTTTCGTATTTTTTCCCATCTTAAGAATACACGTTCCTCACAGGTCTTAAAAATGATTTACTTTGGGATTTTCCATTCCAATCTACAGTATGGTACTTGCTGCTGGGGTGGTGCTTCTCGCTGTAAAATGGGATTGAACTCCCTAAATATGATGAAAGATGTAAAATAATTGACTTGCAAACCTTAAGTTTCAGGAGTTAGGCAGCATCAGCCATGTTCATCCGCGACATTATTAATTGCCGTGTTAATTCACCAGTGGCATGGGTGGCAAGGGCTTATGTACACAGGGTAAAGTTGCTGACTGCATCCAACCTGGTAGGATGCCAGCGCGATCCCTGCTTGTTCATAAGTCAAGTTGTCGTTCAGCCTCCTCGCGAACCCTCTGCCCGAGGGTTAAATTAATGGGCCTGTCCTCCCAGTTTGGAGGTTGTGCGTGAGGTTAACTTCCTCACCACGTAAAAAAAATACGAGTTCAGAAACAACAACCTGCCTCGGATACGGACGGATCTACTGTTGACGACCATTGCAAACGGAAAAAGGACAATGACTTTCGGTTCTGCACGTGGAATGTGAGGTCCCTTAACAGACCACGTGCAGCCGATGAACTAGCGGAGGCCCTAGACTGCTATAAAGCAGACATAACCGCTATCCAGGAAGTGCGGTGGAACGGGCCGGGCAAAAAGAGGATGAGAAACTGCGACCTCTACTACGGCGACTGCTACAGGGAAGGAGGGCAGCGCTTATTTGGATGGCTATTGAAAGCGGATGAAGAAGCTCTTGGTCGTTTTGAGAGAAAAGTTCTGCGTGCGATCTTTGGTCCTGTTTGTATTGATGGCGTCTGGAGAAGGAGATTCAACCACGAACTGTACGGGCTGTACAGCGGCATGCACCTAGTTAGAGAGTCACGTAGAGCGGATTGACACCACAGCTCCGGCCCGAAGAGTCTTCGATTCCAAGTCTTTGGGACAACGCATAAGAGGGCGTCCTAGAACGAGATGGCGCACACAAGTGGAGAAGGACCTCAACCAACTTGGTGTGCACAACTGGAGGCAGCTGGCGAAAGATCGTGCTGGCTGGAGAGGCTTGTTGGTTGAGGCCCAGGTCCAACCCGGACTGTAGCGCCAAACAAAGAAGAAGAAGAAGTTAATTCACCAGATTTACTTTTTCTCATGAATGTATATGCTCCCCAAAGATCTCTTCGGGTGGGAAATTTACTATACGACGATACTATGGTTGTAATGAACCTATTACAAGGTGTATAAACACTTTTAATGAACTTTGCAACGAAATTGATTTTAGCTTGTCTCGATTGGAGTTTAAGGAATTTATCCATGCACTATCCTTTATTTAATATTGTTTATTTGATGTAATCTATGAGATGCAAAATCGTTAGATGATCCTTAGTCGCGCAGCAAAAATCTGCTGTGTAAAGCGATACTGAGAGTTAACACTTAGAAAATGTAGCGCTTTGTGTGCTCTTTGATGAAAAAAAATCAAAAAATCGGGGTCGGCCATTACAAAAGAAGAGATCGCCACGTAGGCAAGAATAAGAAGCGTGTTCATTAGTCAAGCGCTCTTCTTTCTTATAGCTTCCCACTTTTAATAAGCCTGCTCTGTCAGCTGTCTTGTGGTCTACCCTCCAAATGTGGAGAACGTGTGACCAAATTGTGTCTAGCTTCCACAGCAGTCGCTCGTATTATGCGTGAAAGAGTCCCCCAACTCCCATGTAAAGCTCATTACCGATCAAAACAAAGCTTGGACGTCACTGTTCTCCGAATGGGAGGGTAGACACTCAACGGCCTTGATGATGCAAAGAAAGGCATTCATTATGTCAGCACCACGTCCTAATCTCTGGCCGAAAGCCGCATTCCAACTGAAGGGCCAGATCCAGAAGCAAGCCACCCCCAGCAGAGCACAGTGTTGCATAAACAAGTAAAAGTGTGCCCAGTGGCGTTAGATAATTTCAACTTATCCCAACTAAGCATCGCCACAGCACATCGCGGATGTAGATTCGCCAATTGGAATCTCCAGATAGCCTAAATTCCGAAACCCTAACCCACCACGATTCCGTAAGTCACTGTAACTGCATGAACCACGAACCGGCCGCCGCAATCAGCATCACCGATCATCGGCTATGCTAATCGATGGCTGCGTTAATTTATTTTATTTGAAACCCTCCACTCAGGCCAGCACCGAATCGCGGGCCCGACGCAGACAAACGCGAACCGGAAAGCCACCAGATACATCAGAAAACCCAGTCGTATCATATTCATTTCCATTTGCAATTACGTACGTTTTGCTGCGTCTGCGGCAACTCTTTCTCGTTTCTAATGGGCCAGTGCGCGCATACGTGCCAGTCAAACAGCCACTCGGCGATAATTGAACGCGTCCATTCCCGGCCCTCGGTTCGACGCGATGCGGTTGCAATCAGATTAAGTCACAAGGGGGAGACAAATGGACGACGGATGAGTCTGCCAGGACGACAGGTGTTCCAATTGAATAATCAACACCTGAGGGCCGAGACGTTTTTCGATTCCTAAGTCGACGAGGTGCTAACTTGTGGAAATCAGAAAACGGCTGGAGTCGGACGGACGGGTGCCAGGCGCAAGTGTGATTGCAATTTCCCATGAAAGGGTCGATACTCATCTGCTGCGTAATGACTGGTAGCCGGAGGGTTAATAATTTCCTGTGGCCTGGGGGCAGCCCGGCCGCGGCTACCGGGGCGATGATAGCGCCTGATGCATCCCATTTCCGCTGCAGAGCCAGTTTATGTGTTGAAGTGGACCCGACCGGAGACCGCTTCCCAGAATCGATCTTGCAGCCGAGAGCTGAGAGTGCGCACACTACGCAGATGCGGATGCATAATTAAAAGAGCCGCCAATGCCATTAAGTGGTTTGATTACGCGCACTGAGCGCGGTTTAACGAACCAGACTGCGCACTGAGACCCATCGGAAGAGGCGAAACTCAATCGGAATCGGAATGGGTCACACAGGGCAGAGACTCGTATTCGTGCAAAGAGGAAACGGCGAACGCCGTAGGTAGGTGGCTCCGGTGCGGGCACACAGAGAGTAACTCAATCCGAACGAGGAAACTGGCAGTGCCACTGCCTCCTCCATTGTCGTCTATCCTCGTCTATCCTCTCCGTCGTCGTCTATCGTCTGTCGCTTGTTGTCTCCTAATGGATTTTTTTACACGTTGTTGACTCTATGCGATACACCGTGGTTGCGCCACACCTTTAGCAGCTCTCAAGCCCTCATGCCAGGCCATATATCATAATAAAGGCGAACATAGCCAGTGGGAGCCACCCAGAGGCGATACGGTGGTCGATAATAATGACTCAGGCCGCTGTCATCGTTCGTCGTCAGCGCGGTGGCAGTCGGTGGGCTAACTAGACCGAGTGAGTGCTCTCGCAGGCGGGGTGCGGAAGGGAGACCGACTGACACGACTCTAGGTGCCTCTGGAAGCGGTTCACATCGCATGGTCGGGCAAGCGTAACCGAATCGGCCGCTGCAAAGATGTTGCCTGGTGGGGTTGGCCGATGTGGGATGCTTCTTGAAGCGTGTTCTTAGGTGTCATCAACTTTTGATTGTTTCTTTTCGCTGCGCGCCGATGCTGGGGGCAGAGCATGACAAGAACACGAATTCGTGTTGTTTTTCAAAGAAAGTCAGTCAACATTGTTGCAAATAAGCGTTTGTTTCCATTTGTAAGCAACGTCTGAGAAGAGCGAAGACGGCCAGAATGGGGAAAGTTCTCTTGGACAATGAAGCAGCTACCGGCGAGGTATTTTGTTTATTATTATGTAACAACAGCATTGCTTTCTGAGGGCCATTAAATCGCCCGCATTGAGGAGGCCGGGCACGTCCCGGGAATGGGAGTCACGCGAATAGCGCGTAGAATTCCTGATGCTTAAGGAACGACGCGTCGAGGCAGAGGATTACGGCGCGAGATTATTCAGAGGAGTGATCAATGGGGGAGTATGAGGTGGAATGGAATCGAATAACTGGGTGTATGAACTTCTGAGACCGTTAAATGGGAAAAAAATTATAAAAAATATTTGCTTCCATTCGGTTGGTCTTTAAATTGAGATCACCGAGTTACTGATTCGATCAGAATTTGGACGCGAAAAAGATTTACAGTAAAACCTGTCAAATTGGACCACTCTTGGGAGCCAAGAGTGTAGTCCAATTTTGGCATACTCTTTCCAACATTTCGGCCGGTATCTCACGAATAAATGCTTCAATGTTGTCTTCCAATGCGCCAATTGAAGCGGGCTTGTCTGCATAGACATGAGCTTTAACATAGCCCCACAAAAAATAGTCTAAAGGCGTTAAATCGCACGATCTAGGCGGCCAATTGACCGGTCCCGAACATGAAATAAAATGTTCACCGAACTCGCCTCTCGTGCTGTGTGGCATGTGGCACCGTCTTGTTGAAACCACATGTCATGCAAGTCAAGCTCTTGCATTTTGGGCAAAAAAAAGTTGGATATCATCTCACGGTAGCTCTCTCCATTCACAGTTACGTTACGAAGAAGTACGGTCCAATGATGCCACCAGCCCATAAACCGCACCAAACTGTGACTTTTTCTGGATGCATTGGTAGCTCTTGCAATGCTTCTGGCTGATATTCACTCCAAAATCGACAATTCTGCTTATTTACGTACCCATTGAGTCAAAAATGAGCTTCGTCTAAACTGACCATAAAATGGAAGAAGCGCGCGATGAACTTTCTTAACAGAGCACGCATTTTGATAATAAAATTCAATAATTTGCAAGCGTTGTTCGTTTGTAAGACGATTCATGGTTAAATTATAGACCAAACCGAAGATGTTTGACAGTGAAACAAAACACGAAACGTGCGTCAGCTGTTTAAACTAGTGTTGCCAAAAAAAAATCACCCTTTGTAACAAACGATGAGCGTGCGCCTTGAATTGATGCAGTAATCGACAGTGTTCGGCTTTTTTTACAAGGACTCTGACCCATCCTTGCTTTCAGGAATATCGAAAAACAATAAGGACCATGTGCACCAAGCGGTACTGAACGACTGGTAAGTCTGCATAATTCAGATATGAGAGTAAGGGCAGCATTACCAACTCCTCTTCGAATTAAAAGATGGCATTCACAAGATCGTGGATATTAAATAATGGCAATTTTCACTGAACAAGGCGATTTTTTATATAATTTCTTCGCTCGCAAGGGATTGTTAATACCGTGACAGTAAAACCTGTCAAATTGGACCACTCTTGGGAGCCAAGAATTGTGGTACGATTGGCATGTGTCCCGAATATAGAGGAGAAATTGTTTGGAAAATGGATACGGAAGTGGTGCGATTACAGAGTGCCCAGATCACCAGGATTTACGGTAATACTAACTTCTCTTAACGCAGACAACTTCTGCTACAAACTTTTTAAGAACGTTATTGTTTGTCTTTTGGTTTGCCCGTCAATAGTAGCACAGTAAGATATAATAAGATATGAACTCAACCAGTTCATGGAAGAACGTGCAAACAGACTAAATGCACAGTATTTCTACAGAATTGTAAAAAAAATCCCTTATTGTAAGGCACACATAAGCACAGCGTTTTGTAGGAATGTACAGGTCCAAGCGAAGACCTATAGTTTACATACGTTGCGTTATTTCTTCATCATCATCATCATATTCTGACCCGCATGCTTCACTAAAGGGGTCGCGGTAAACCACGCACGAGAGATCTCCAGGCAAGTCGACCATCTGCTCTCAACTCTAACTTATCAGGAGTTATGACCAAACTCGACTTGTTACGGCTTGGTCCAATCATCTCGTCCTGGGTCTGCCAAGTGAGGCCCGCCTCGGAAGTCGCAATGAAGGCGACATTCGCGCCACGTGACCAAACCACCGAAGCATCGCCCTCTCCGTTCGAAGAAGCAGCTCCTCAATGTTGAGTTCCTCGCGCACTGCCGTGATTCTCACCCCATCCCGGCGAGTAATTGCCACAACAGCGCGGAGAAATCTCATCTCAGCAGCTTGTATTCGCGATCTTATTCTTTCGGTCGTTACCCAAATTTCATGCCCATAGGTGAGAGTTGGAACAAGTACTGAGTTGAAAACCGCTTACTTGGCTTTGACACCAAGCTCGGCCTTCCTGATTACAGCTCTACTACTACCAATCCTTGAGGAATGCTCAGCATTACTCCTCCCATCACTCTAAACACGAAACTGAAACTTCTCAAGCTGCTTCAATGGGACTCCACTATTGAACAGGCGTTCTTGAGATGACCATAACCTCCGATTTGCCCATGTGGACCTTCATTCCAGCATCAGCCACAATCCTATCGAGTGCGCGCCGGTGTTCCGTCTGGGAAGATGTCAGGATCACGGAGTCATCTGCAAAAAGGAGATGACTTACCCTCAACTCTCCCAATGTGAAACATTCCTCGACTCGGCTGCACCGCAACATCCAGTCCATATATACAGTGAAAAGGAGAGAGGACAAGACCCACCCTTGACGAAGACCGACGGCCACGGTGAAAGGTATTGATTAAGCACCCGAACACAGCTGCTACAGTTTGTGTATAGAGACTGAATGGCCCCCAGAAGAGGACCATCAATCCCATACTCATGTAGAACCCTCCAGAGTTTTCCTCGAGGGACTCGGTCATATGCCTTTTCCAAATCCACAAAACAGCCGTAGATGGGCTTGGCATACTCCCAAGCCTTCTCAAGTACCATTCATAGAGTGAAAAGTTGGTCGGTTGAATTTCTGCCGGGACGAAAGCCACTCTGTTCGGTGTTCATTCTGTTTATTTTCTGTTTATTTATTTATTTCATGTACCGAGTATAATAAGTATTTTAATAATAATAAGGGAATATTCTTATATAATTATTTAAGTCAGTAATTAGCTAGTTATAATAAATACAATTAATGATAATAAATAATAATAAATAAACGTGAAATTTAAACATATTTAACTAAGGCACGAAATGAATTTTATTCAGTGATTTGGAATTGAATTTTTGAATTTCAGTCTATCATCACATAAAATTGAGAATGCATTTTGTAAGTGGCTCATTACAACCATAATTATATAAGTGCCTTGGTTGGTATAAGAGGTTTCTTGATCGAAGATTTCTTTCTGGGGCATACAGTTTAACACATTGAAGTATATCAGGACAGTTTATACGGTACGAGAAAATATCATAAATAAACATAATAGATTGAATACTTCGTCTTTTTTCCAGTGTATCTAGTCTTATTAAGGCACATCTTATTTTATAAGCAGGCATAGATTCAAGGTTCCAATTCATTCGTTTTATAACGAATCTCGTAAAGGACTTTTGAGCCTTTTCTAAACGTAACACGTGCTTTGAATGCGATGGAGACCATATTACAGAACAGTATTCCAGATACGGACGTACAAGGGACATGTAAACTGACGGACGCATACGGATTAGAAAATTCATAACAAGAACGTTTAAGAAACCCAAACATTGAGTTTGCTTTGGCAATTACGCAGTCAATATGAAATGAGAACTTCAATTTCGTATCAAAAATTATACCAAGGTCTTTAATTTCATTTTTTCTCGTTAGAGTCGTCCCGAAATCCAGAAAACGAATGACATTTATTTACATTTAACTCCAGATGGTTGATATCACACCATTTGACTAACGCGACTAAATCATTTCGAATTCTTTACAGTCTTCGATGTTTTCAACACGCAGAAAAATCTTTGAATCGTCAGCATACATTAAACAATTAACATATTTAAAAATTGGCGGAACATCATTAACAAATAAAATAAATAGTAATGGCCTAAGTGACTGCCCTGGGGAACACCAGATAACACCTTCATAATTCTAGATTGACAAGTACCAATTTTCACAGTTTGCGTCCTATATGAAAGGTAACTCGAAATCCAGTTAAGGAATGTAGAATGAATACCAAAGGACTTTAGTTTATTAACCAAGACTGTATGACATACTGTGTCAAAAGTTTTTCTAAAGCCTGTCAAAACCACATCAACTTGATGTCCTGACTCTACCGAATCAAACGGTATTTTGTGAATAAAGTCAAGTTAGTTAAGGTGGATCTTCCAGACATAAACCCATGTTGTTGTAAACATATTCTTTCTTTAGTAGTAAAGTAAAGCTTTTTTGTAACAATTAATTCGAACAATTTCGGAATGGCGGAAAGCTTTGAGATACCTCTATAGTTCTCAACTTTTTGCCGAGGTCCGGATTTGTATAGGGGTATTATAAATGAGCTTTTCCATTCTTCCAAAAATGTTCCAGAGGACAAAGATAAATTAAACATAATTGTTAATGAAAAAGACAAGGATACATTACACTGTTTAAGAACAATGTCAGGACCAGCACTTACACATGAATTTAAGGATTCAATTCCTTGTAACATATCATCTGTAGACAAACAGAGTGATCCAATACTCATATTATATACATCTTCATTTGGAGAAGGTGTATTAATATTCGAATAATCAACGTACACTGTTTCGAAGAATTTTGCAAATAGCTCGCAGGTTGTCTCAATGTTATGAGATATAATCCCTTCGAAATCCCATTCTCCATCCTAGACTCGACTATAGCTCTTAAACGCTCTTCCAACACCTTAGCGTAGATTTTCCCGGGTAGACTTAAAGATGTGTACCCCTGTAGTTGGAGCAATATCTTTTTTTCGTCTTCTCGAAAAGAGGGGCAATCACCCCAGTTGTCCAATCGCGTGGCTCTTGTGGACTCTTGTGTTTAGTAACACAAGAGAGCCATAAAACTCCCTCGTTTACCCATTGCCTTAAGCATTTCTGGCCGGATTTCATCCACACGGGCGGATTCGCCAACTTTTAGCGATTCAATCGTCAAAATGACTTCCTCCATCGTTGGACTATTCTCCGGCCCACTCAAGACTCCCTGCCATCCTCAGTGCTCTGTTCGGGATTGAGCCGCTCGAAAAAGTGCTCGCTCCGTCTGCGTAAGATGTCCACCTCATGTTGAATTTCCTTCCTCTGAGTGGCGAATGGTTTGCCAGAACAACTTCTCGCAGAACTCCTTCCAAGACTGCTCTTTAGCTACGCGCACACAACCAGTTTGTAAGTTCTTGGCGCCTCAGTGTACCGGTCACGAGAAGCAGAGTTCCCCAAGAGAATCCAGTCTCTGTAGGTCTTCTTCTTCTTCTCTGTGATGGCTACTTGAACTCCGGGCGTTTTAAACCACGCCTCACCACCAGCCACCACTCGAAGCTGCGTCACTAACACAAACATCCCGTGCAGAAGCAATGACAGCTGTTGTCGCCATTCCTCTACCGGCCACCAAGCTAAGAGGTAGAGCCTCCCGCTTCTAGAATGAGAGAAAGATCGAGTCTCCGGTATAAAAACCAAGTAATTGGGGAAGCAAGACTGGAAGCCCACGATAGTCACCTTCGGATAGTACTTCAGTGAAATACTATTTTCACTTAACGGACTGGCGGACATTCCACCGCAATTTCCTATTCTCTAAAAGAATTTGAGTGAAAATAAGGTCGCATTGAACTCCCAACTTTCGGCCGAAAGCGTCAACCACTTACCAGAACGGCAGTAATGCCTGGCCACTTGTCCTGTCCCACCTCTGGCTTCCTAACAATCGCGGCGAAAACGAAAATAAGCCATCCAAAGGTCGAGTGTCAAGTTCTCCCTCGGGCGCATTCATATCATCAAAGACGCCAAAAGATTCTCATCACCATAAACCACTGAGCATTGAGCCCACCGCATAGATCATCCGCGATGACACGGTCCTTCTGCCGACTTCACAATAGCCAGCCACCCATGAGCACCCATCAGCGTCACAGCGCTCACTCCGCTCCCACACACTCTAATCCTCGAGATGAGGTGAAATTGCCCGAAGACCTTTGTAAATCATAACATTGCTCAGAAGCGTATGATCACCTGCGGCGCTGGTTTCTCCGTTTCTCTCGAGAGCGGTCACGAAGTAGCTGCACTGCCCTCGCTCTCCCAATCAGCAACATTCCTAAACAGCCATCGCTCCCCTTCCTGCCACCCGGCAGCGCGAACGACCAAAGTTCACACGACCAATGGCCGATGCACCGCTGAACGCTGCTAAACATTTTCACGAGCCATTCGGCTGGCGCTGCTGCCATGGAGGACTGAGCAGGGAGCACTCGCCAGCGAAGAGATCGAACGACATGGCTTAAGAACCGCTGTACAACGATCGCAAGGCATGTATCGGTGTACCTACCACCAATGCGCCTAGGCAGCTCTCCAGAGTGGGCCTCGCCGTGCGCCGGCCGCCGCGCCGGGCCATCCCATGGCAGTGCAAGTTCATTGTGGAGCCAATTGTCCAGGAGAAGTCGTTCGCCATGCCAGCCACGTTCGGGCATTTATAATGCGGCAGCATAGTTCGCGGAAACAAGCCACCATTACATATAAATTAATGAGCCCGCATGGAGCTCCGCGATCCAGCGGCGGACTGCGCCGATCCGCGCCGATCCGAGGATGATCAAAGGACCTGGACAGCAGTGATGGGCAATTTTATCGCGATTTTTATTACACGATTGCGACATCTGATGGCACATTGAATTAATTGATTGATCGGGGAATTGGCTGCCGGGCCGTAGTCTAATCACGATCGGGATTCTGCGAACCGTCCGCCGCGCAACGAACCGTCCGCTCGCCCATGGGGTCCATTGCACGCACGCAGGTTGGCCTGTGATATGATGAATGGCTGACAGCCGGGACGGGACAGAATGCGAACCAGTGTCACTAGGTGTCTGCTGGGCAAAGACAATGCACGGTCGGTGTGTGCTGGGCGAGGGCAGCGCTTGAAATTCTATATCGCGAAACAGGAAGTCGCACGGTTGGCTGGTCACCCAGGTTCTGTCAATGTCAAGGTGAATGGATGTGACGGGGACAGTATGCAAATGTGTAACGAAACGCTCACAATTCGACCAGTGGAACGCGCATTGAATCGCGATCCGTATCTCGGGAAGCGAACCAGAAGTCGTGTAACGTCCGAGCCAGCGCTGGTATTTCGAAGTGGCGTGCTTTGAATGGTTAGTGAGGTGGTGAGGCAGTGGACGGCTTGTCCGTTGTTCGGATATCAATTTGGCGCTAATTGGGGGGGAAAACGAACTGACGAGTGGTGAGGTTGTACTTAGCAGTTTCCCCGTGTAGGCACTCAAGGCTGATGCAGGTTGCGATACATGCCGCGATGTCCGTTCGCAGATGACGGCTGGAAGGTGTTTTTGTTTTCAACGGCATGCGGATTCACTTGCGTAAGAGGGTCTGTGTGGTGGCAGACTTTCTTCGCGTTAAGTCATCGTCTCAGCAGAGTCTCCCAAAAGAGATTTGGTTGGTCTGCAGTCTCTAACTGGTTCCATTCCTGACCACTGGACCTCAGCAGTTGTCAGTCTTCTCTTCAGAGTGTGTCATCATTGCCCGTGTGGTAAGTCCGATGCAGTTGCTGGCATTTTGCAGATCATTGTCGCCCGGTAACGTTCGCCGATCCGCCGAGCACCAAGGAGAGTGATAATTGCCAAGATGGGGGTGGTTACCGAGCTAGTGAAGGCGATACAACGCGACAACGTCATTGAGCACACACGTCTTTGTGGACTGCATGGAGCTGGACGATGAATATACGAAACCTGCCAAGAATATGCGACACCATGGATACGCCGTAAAGAACAATGTGGTTATCTAACTTTGATGAACGGCTTCGAAGGTCCATGGGATGGAGAAAGACATCTGTGCGCCGAAGATAAGGGAACCAGTGATCAACGGCGTCGGAACGAAGTTCAAACCACCGACGTACGATGGGACAACAGCCTCTAACATCAATAAGCTGCCTTTCGAAACATCTGTCGACAGAGGGCACATTGAAACGAAGATGACAAGATGGCTGCATTGGTTTTGTCAGGGTTGTTCTGAAGACGTGCTCCAGACGATTCCAAAGGATCTATAAATGGACAAGGCAATCATGAGCTTGCTACTACGAAAATATGGAAGTAAACACCGCATGCTAGTCTTCAAGATGGAGTTGAAGAGCAAAGCGCTGGTAGTCGCCGCAGGACACCTGGCGTATGCCGGCTCAACGATGAAGCTCATCGGGATCTGGAGACGAAGCGAACAACTCAATCACCACCAAGGAGCACGGAGGTAAATAGGGGCTGCCCGCAAGGCGGTGTCCTGTCTCCTCTGCTATGGTGCATGTTGATTGACTCTCTGCTTGATGTTCTCAATGGCTCTAACATCTACGTCCAGGCCTATGCGGATGACGTAGCCATACTGTCTGTCGGTTCGTGCCTAGCGGACGTGTGCCCGTGTGGGCAGACAGCTCTAGACGTGATCGTCAGGACTGGTATATCGGGAATGGGCTCTCAATTAACCCTCTTAAAACAGTAGTTTTTCTCTTCACGAGGAGGAGGAAAGAAGCGTGACGGGTCTGACCGTCACCATCCCTTTCTGTATCATCACCGTTTGAGGCATCAGATTCAGGACGAAATTCAAGATATTTTCAGATCATATAACCCTTCGACAAACCTTTCGACAAAAAAAGAAGGACGGAAGTGGCTGGTGTTGTTCTGTTGTACGAGGCATTCCGCTGCCTGGGGTGTGTGTCATATTCTAGAACCCGCAGAGTAGATGTGGAGTTGGAAACTATTCGAGGCACATTCAACGGCACTTGCTTAGCGATGGAATAGGACACATGACACGCGATCACAGACCCCAGTCATCGGTATGAAATACCAAGAGACAACGGCCGGTGCGACGTGAGATAACGACGGCAGTAAGGCATCTTAGTTTTCTGCTCCGGGGTGTAAATGAAGTGTGAGGATGGTGTCCCAACTTGGCAACACGCCACATATAGCCGGGCGTTTGAAAAGCCCGATGTGACCCTATACACGTCACAACATGTACCATTTTCGAGAAAGTAACCTTGATACAACAGAAGTGCTCATAAAAAAGAAAACCTTGACAGGTCAATGAGACCAACGTTTAGACACTTCCGAAAGTCTCAAGTCGTCGATTAATATTAGACCAGAGCGTGGAAGGAGTCTGGGGGGATTTGGAGAATTCCAGCAGCAAACTGTAAACATTGTGTCATCAATATTCGGTACATGTTCACTTGACGTTACGTGCCTTTGCAAAAAATGTGTTTTTGAATTAGTCGACAAACTTATCGCATTGCAAAATAACGTGCTCAGCTTCGAGTGAGTCAGCATCTGCAACAACTTTGTTGCGCCGTCTTTGGGTTCAAGGCGATGTAAGGCCTATTGTCAATGGCACGCACTTGGGGAATGTGAAAACGGAAGTCTTTCAAATTATTTTGTTCTTCAAAAGCTATTGCCGGCGTGTCACAATCGATTGCGAGAAGAATACAGCGGGCGTGCTGCTTCAAAAGAGTTGTGAACTGTATGATCGTGATCGGTGAGGTCTTCTTCTATCAATCTGTTCCCGTGTTGCGTCGAAATTTCCTGACAGTAACCATGGACAACAGCAACCTGTTTACGTTCGATGTCTAAAATAAAGATCATTTGTGGTGCGGCTGAAGAACGAGTCTCCAAATCTAACTCTGCGTCCGAAAGTGGGCTTAAGGGTAAACTGATGAGCATTCCTTGCGAGACGGGTATTGCAGGTGAATTCATGGAGAACAGAAAGGAAGCTCACTTGAGCATCATTTGTTAAAATAGCGAGACGAGACGGTACGGGGATGTCCGAACGAGTGTAATGACCAGGGATAGGATTTTGCTAACTTAGCCTTTTTTTTGGTTAATCGTACGATAGAATCAACTTTATGCAAACTCGTTTTATGCCCTCCTGATTTCAAATATATGTATTGTATTGGGTCTATAACTTTTTTGGTCTATACTTATTCGTGCGGTTTGCTAAGAGATGGCGTAACATGTACTATTCCATTGGAACATGCGTTGGAAAGCTACTCTCATTGTACGTCATTCATTTGAAGCGTAAACACCAATCATTTTTTTTGTTCACTCAAATATGTCGAACTTTGAGCCTGAAAAAGTGTTTTTGTGGGGAGTTCTTTTTCGTTACTTTAATATGAAGAAAACTGCTGTCGAAAGTCATCGTATTTTGGTGGAAGTTTATGGTGAACAGCGCTAGCTGAGCGAACGCACAAAAGTGGTGATTTTGGCTTGGAAGACGATGAACGTCCTGGGCAGCCAAAAAAGTTTGAAGATGAAGAACTGGAACTGGCATTACTCTGTGAAGATTGTTGCCAAACACAAGAAGAGCAGAATTATTGGGTGTCACTCAAGCAGCCATTTCAAAACGTTTAAAAGCAGCTGGATTCAAAAGCAAGGAAATTGGGTTCAACATGAACTCGGAATATCCATGGCGCGAAGGTAATGCTCTGTATTTGGTGGGATCAGAAGGGTGGGACTGTGTTATGAGCTGCTAAAATCGGGTGAAACCATCAAAAGGACAGTAGCCGAAAAAAGGCCGCAATATGCGACCAGACACGAGGCAATAATTTTCCATCATGACAACGCTCGGCCCCACGTTGCTATTCCGGTTAAGGACTATTTGGAAAACAGTGGATGGGAAGTTGTACCCCACTCGCCTTATAGCCCAGACCTTGCCCCTTCTGACTACCATTTGTTCCGGTCGATGCAGAACGCCTTCACTGAAATATGACTCACATCAGAGCAGAATATCAAAATTTGGCTTGATTCATTCTTGGCTGCCAAGCCGGCGCAGTTCTTTTGGGATGGGATCCACAAATTGCCAGAAAGATGGGAAAAAGTCATAGCTTCAGATGGGCAATTCTTTAAATAATCCTATTGTATACGAGTATGTTTTAAATGAATATGTTTTTCTTAAATAATCGCTCAAATTTTGAAAAAAAAAACCGCAAGAATTAAATTATTTATTATGATCATCATCATCATCTTCTGGCCCGCATGCTCCACTAAAGGGGTCGCGGGGGTAAACCATCCACGAGAGATCTCTAGGAAACTCAATCGTCCGCCATTGACTCTAACTCATACGGAGTTATGGCCAAGCTCGACTTGTAACGATTTTTTGGACTTACTCCAACCACCTCGCCCTCGATCTGCCAAGCGGCAGACCACCTGATGGAATCGCACTCAACGCCCGCCTCGGAAGTCGTGAAGAAGTGGACATTCGTACCAAGTGACCAAACCACCGGAGCCAAACCACCGGAGAACCAGCTCCTCAATGTTGAGTTCCTCGCGCACTGCCGTGATTCTCTCCCTATCCCGGCGAGTAATTGCCACAAGAGCGCGGAGAAATCTCATCTCAGCAGCTTGTATTCGCGATCTTATTCTTTCGGTCGTTACCCAAATTTCATGCCCATAGGTGAGAGTTGGAACAAGTACTGAGTTGAAAACCGCTTACTTGGCTTTGACACCAAGCTCGGCCTTCCTGATTACAGCTCTGCCAAGCTGTTTCAAAATGGACCCAGCTTGACCAATCCTACAGGAATGCTCAGCAGTACTCCTCCCATCACTCTAAACACGAAACTGAAACTTCTCAAACTGCTTCAATGGGACTCCACTATTGAACAGGCCTTCTTGAGATGACCAAAGTAGTCTTGACAGTTCCAAAGTAATTCTTTAAGTGTCCTAGTAAAGTGATAAGTTATATAGTTCAAGTTAAAGTAAAACAACAAACGTGGTAATCAAGTGTATTTTGTAAAAAGCAATATAATAACATACATATATGCTTATATAACTAACATTTGTATAATACTACACATTTACAGTGTGTACACAGTAACCTGCAAAATGTTGAATTGGGAGTACCACAAGGATCCATCCTAGGACCACTCCTATTTATATTATACGCTAATGATATGCTATCAGTACTGAGAAAAAGCATTGGATTCCAATATGCTGATGATACGGCAATTGTGGTGAGCAATAATAATATTGACTGTGCTACTCAGACTATGCAAGCAGAGTTTGATAATATCTTAAGTTGGTGTCACGATAATGGACTGATTATAAACGTAAAGAAAACCAAATTAATACATATCCGTCCTCCGCATATAGTTTGTACCCCAATTAAGATACGGTTTCACAGTTTTGACTGCTTGCACAAAAATCAAACTCCCCTGAGCCTTACGGATAATTGCACAGAATATATGGGCGCAGTAAACGTATACCGATACCTTGGAGTTGAAGTGGACTACAACTTCAAGTGGGATCACCACATAAAATATTTATGCAAGCATCTGAGCAATTATACCCCATTTAATGTCCTAATGCAAGCTTACTACTCATTGGTGGAGTCTGTATTGCAGTACGGAATTATGGCATGGGGAAACGCAGCGCAATATCGGATAATTGAGGTTCAGCGGGCCCAAAATAGAATATTTAAAATCCTATTGCGGGCTAAATATGGCAACAGGTATTTTGAAAATTCTATTGATGATTTGAATTTGCTAACAGTTAAAAAAGTTTTTCTCTTTAATTTAATAAATGAAACATACTCCGATCAACGTTTCAAACACCCAATTGATCACGAGGTCAACACGAGACAAAGGGCCGAAGGACTACTTAAAATCCCCAGGATAAATAACGCATATGGGAAACAACAACTATCCCATGCAGTTCCGTCCATCTTCAATCAACTTCCTCGTTCACTATGGAATATTCAGGCGGTGCACATCAGAAAGAAAAAAATAAAGAAATACTTATTAATGCACAACATAAATCTATGATCATATATAAACAATGATGTCTAGTTATTATACGCACCAATTCAAAACAAGTACTACTTAATAATTTTTTGTTAAATCTTAATGTTCAATCTTCTGCAGAAAAGCCTTTAGGCTTCGCAGATTCATATGGTCCTCATTACGTTATACTTGTAACTGTCTTTAAATTCATATTGGAATCCGACTTGCATTTTACATGGACTCTCTTCTACCGCTTCAAGGTTTACTCCAGCATTGAAGGGATAACTCCATGGAAATGTAAGAAGGAACATATAAATGCTTTTATACTTGTATTTAAATGTTACTTGATTGGGACAATAAACTAAACTAAATTAAACTAAACCATAACCTCCGATTTGTCCATGTTGACCTTCATTCCAGCATCAGCCACAATCCTATCGAGTCCGTGTCGGTGTTCCGTCTGGGAAGATGTGAGGATCACTAAGTCATCTGCAAAAAGGAGATGACTTACCCTCAACTCTCCCAATGTGAAACATTCCTCGCCTTGGCTGCAACATCTAGTCCACATATACAATGAAAAGGAGGGTTGACAAGACGCACCCTTGACGAAGACCAACGCCCACGGTGAAAGGTGTTGATTAAGCACCGTTAACCCGAACACAGCTGCTACAGTCTGTGTATAGAGACTGAATGGCCCCCAGAAGAGGACCATCAATCCCATACTCCTGTATAACCCTCCAGAGTTTTCCTCGAGGGACTCGGTCATATGCCTTTTCCAAATCCACAAAACAGCCGTAGATGGGCTTGGCATACTCCCAAGTATGCGTGACTTTCTGTGGGCCATGGTATTTTCGGCAGGAAAGGCGAGTATCTCGATTAGGAGATTTGGGGCCAACGCCATCAAGCATCATTCGTACTGTTCGAAGATGATGACGAAATTTCTCTGGAAACCTTAGATTTCGTTGCAAGTGTTTTGTTGTGTTCATCGTTGTTTTTTTTTCCCATCCGTGGCGTATGCCCATCAAGAGATTGATTGATTTTTTAATCAAATAGATAAAAAATAAAAATAAATATGAAGTGTCTTTGATAATGAGTGACTGTGACGACCAATGAATCTGAATATGAAACGTGAGTTAAATTTTGCAAACGCAAGCTGATACTGCCAATGGACTGACTTATTTCTTCGTCTTCTTCTCACCCATCATTACCCACAACTTGACTGAAAAAAAAGAAGAAATAAAATAAATAAATAAAAATGCAACAACGTCTTTATCGGGATAATTTGGGAGAGAATCCGGTGCTTTGCAGTTCGTAAACCGGTTTCATTTTTGTCCTCGTTGTTTTTAAATGAAAAATAGTTTCATACCTTTACTGGGTGAGATGCGAAGTGATTTCGAAGATAATACAGATACTATCTATAAAATGATACAATTTGGAACTGTTAAATATGGAACTGTTAAGCAGCTTAAGGATCAAACGAGATCTGAACGAGGTGAGTGAAATGTGTCAACGGCCGCCATCTTTTTTCAAATTTTATTCGATATTTGTGAATTGAGTGATGAATGGTGGTTTGTTGATGGCTCTTATTGGTTTCTGAATGGGGCTTGTTTAGGTTAGGAGTAGTGGAGAGCTCCTTAGTTTTTTGTGTTTTCAAAATCAAACATTTTTTGGTCAGTCCTGTTGACGATGAGGACGTTGCTATCTTAGCCCTGTTTGTGGAAGCCGGTTGTTGATTGCTTAGAGAGTTCTTAAGTGTGTGCTAACAGACAAGTGTTCATTCAAGCCAGAGATCAACGGGTGACACATTTGTGATTGCCATGCAAGCAGTTATTCACGTCCAAAATTTGATTCCAATGAAAACTTGATCGTGTATCCTTTGGTTTAAAAGGTCTTAGGACACATGAACAAGGAACACGATTCATTTCTAAGGCATTTCTGTTTTCAGAAATTAATCGCATGTCCTCGATGTCATGATGGCAGTAGTTAAACGGTCAAATATGATGTTACGTGTAGTTATTCAATGAATCTAGGCAAATCAGTGCTTTACAGTGGATGTTCTTTGTCCTTTTTTTTTTTTTGTAATGTAATTTTGTTTTATTATATTGAATGTAACCTACATCCTAGACAAAATAACTTAAGAATTCACAATGGTTCTTAATACTAACCTACTGACCCTATTCGGGTACTCTAAGCTAATCTAATCTATATTATACATGTGCCTTTCGGCTTAATCTACGTGTCTTTGACGACAAACTGTCATTCATTTTTTTTTTTGTACCAAGAAAACTGATTAAAAACTTGGCTAAACTTAACTTAACTACTTAACCTACCTTATCCTAACTTACCCTAACATAAAACTTAAGACTATCTTAACTATGTCCGTGACAGTACGGAACAGGGCGTATACGTTAACATATATAGTACATATATAGTACATATATAGCTTAACATGTATAGTTTATACGCCGTGGAGCACCTTTTTTTGGGTTTTTATTTTACACCTTTTCTTTTTTTTGATTTCTTGTTTTATACTTTTTTTTTGATATTATTTTTTTTTCCTTAATAACTACCTTAAAACCTATGTAAGCTGGCCACCATGGTCAACTACCGGGTCATTTAGAAAAGCCAGCGGCGGCGGAGACTGGTTTTGGTGTAGCCACCAGTAAAATTGCCGTTCTTTGGCAGACTCTCTCCTATCTCGAGCAGAGATCGCTCTACTGAACCGGAGGAGATCCTCGTGACTGCGAGCGACATCCCGTTCATATTGAAGTCGCCTATCCACTGTTCGGCGTACGACATGGAAGATTACAGGACATCCGTGTGGATCCTGTATTAGGCCAATTGTGTCGAGGTAGAGGAACGCCTCGGGAGGAATAAAGCCGGTAAGGCGCACTCTCTCATGATACATTACGTTGGGGTAGTAAGCCCCAAAGATCAGACTGTTGGAAGAAGTCATAGCTCGTGCAATATGCCTTCTATTCAGCTTAATAATAAAATTATCTATCCTGTTCAAGTTTGCCTCGTTGTACAGGACCTCGTTGGGATAGTACTTCTTGTACGCTACAACCGGAGACATGTCCGAAGACACTGTCTCTCGAACAAGCTCATCTTTTCCATCTGGGAAGCACTCACGTTGAACCACAACGGACAACCGTACGCCATAATTGGCCGGATGAGGGCCATGTAGCAGATAACCTTCACCCTGGAATCAAGTTGGCTGCTGTAAAACAACCCCCTTGCCATAGCAAAGGCCTTTTTAGCTTTCGTCAGAGCAATATCTATATGTTTGTCAAAATACAGATATTGATCCAACCAAATGCCAAGATATCTGACTACACTTTTCACATCTAACAGCCGTCCCCGTGGGTCCAAAATGCCGAACTTACGCCAGTTTGTGCGCGTATCCCATGATGCCATGTACAACGGGGTCCTGAAAAGGATAGTTTCACACTTCAGGAAGTTGATAATCAACTTCCAAAATCGCTGAATTTGTTCGAAGTCACGTTGCATCAAGATATTTATTACTTCGACCTTCGGACCTGATCTGTATGCCACTAAATCGTCCGCGTACGCAATTAAGTGCGGCACTGGACCTTTAAGATCTGCAATGAATATTGAAAACAAGATCGGCGAACCAACCGCTCTCTGTTGCAGACCGTGGAAGAAGTTACTCGCCACTTTTCACGACGAACTTTCTACATGTTGTCATGTCATGGACAAGATCTATAGCAAAAAAACTTATGCCTAGCCTGACCAGCTTGAGGAAGAGGCCCTCCAACCAAACGGTGTCGAACGCTTTCTCCAAGTCAATCAGGCAAGCACCCGTGTATTGTTTTTTGGCTTTATTCCATTGAATGTCGGACACCAGTTTAGACGCGGCATGCATGGTTTCATGCCCCGCCCTGAATCCGAATTGGTTGTCCGGTATGATATTACTTTCCTCAACCCGTTGTTTCAGAACTCGAATGACAATCTTTTCAAATACCTTGCTTATGCAAGGAAGAAGACTGATCGACCGAAGGTTCGTCGGGATTGATCTGTCTTTGTCCCGTTTAGGGCTTGGTTGCACCACAGCTGTTTTCAAAGTTTTGGGTAATATACATTACTCAGCGCATTGTTAAACAATGTTGTGAAAATCTGCACAGCTTCGGGGGGAAGATGGCGAAGCACAATACCGTCGATTCCCACTGAACTTTTTCTTCTTCAGCGAGTTAAAGATACCCTGGAGATCTTCTTGAGAAATCAAGATGTGATTTCCATCATCATGTGATTCCTTGTCCTTGGCCTCGGCCTATTGCTGTCCACAATAAATTGATTTTCAAAAAGGGAGCGACGGACTTGATTTGCTCCCAAAATAATTAGTATCACAAAACCACTACTCTTGCCGAACTGTGCGACGCACCAGCCCACAACGCCACGGCCGCTACTCGCCTCTCGGCCTCATGACTAAGTACTACCAGGTTGTTATAAGGTTGTCTAAGACCCGCCGCCGCCGCGGGGTGTCCGCAACTACTCACTTCGATCATTCCCGAGCCACCAGATGCTACGCGATTGAGTGTTGAGTGAAATGCGATGACGCACAAAGCACATAAATCTCACTTAAGTCGAGACTTTCCGGCTGGCATTCTGTCAGACTGGAGATATTCGGAACATGAAGTCATTAGTGGCTTTTCGGTTGTCGTCGATACATAAACAAGCACATATTCCGTTCAGTTCCTGCTGCCTGAGTGTGTGGTCACTGTCGCCGTCTATTATCGGCTGATTGGCGACTGCGCCGCCACCCTTACGACTTGTCACAGTCGCACATAGTCACACTGGCTAAAGTAAAGCAATTACAAAGTTTCACAGTGTCTACCAGTCAGGTCACTTCCCAGGCGACCGTCGATCAAACCCGTCCGCCAACATTGCTGTTGTGACATCTGTCAAATGCAAAATCTCAGTTGACAATCCTTTCATTAATCAGAAAAGCGACGCAGTCGATACGAGTATTTTAACGAAATCAATAATGCAGTCCCACCACGAGCAGGAAACCCGCGGCCGTATCCTCATACCTCTCGGAGACAACCGTCGCGATTCGGATTATCCAACCCGATCGCCGAGGCGAACAGTGAAGGAAGTGAAAGTCGATCTTTCTTTTTTCTTCTTCTTTGTCTGCTGCCGAAACACATTCCCGATAAAATTCCTGTCCGAAGGAAACAACACTCACGTCCACCTTGGCTTGGTGGATTTTAAGATAAAGTGTCCCACAAATCGGCAAGTGCTCTCGTTTGTCTAAGAGTCCATCGGGGGCTGCAGCAAGCTGCACGCAAACTCGTTCCCTCGCATTACGGAAGCGCACCAGCGCAAATGCGACACTTGGAGATTTTCAGTTTCACTAAATGATGGAAATCGTGCTGCGTGCCCGTTCGAGATGTCATCTTGGTCCACGACCACTCAGACCACTCAGATCCAACATGACGCTCCAACAACTTGTTGCGCCCGCAAACGCGTGGAGGACTAATCTCCTGTGCGCATGCGCACTCCGAGGCAACAAAAAAGTGGACCACTGGGTGTTCATAAATAAATCGCAGCTCGGCGCGTTCGCCGCGACCGTGCCAGCGCAGCGCGGTGGTGGTGGGTGTTCTGGAGCAGCAGTCTCCAGCGGTGTGTGCTCGGTTATGCAATTTATTTTCCACTCTCAGGCACGCATTACGAAAGCGCGTGCATTCCCCGGTCGGCTGCTGGAGTCGGGGTGGTTCTGTTTGCCTAACTGACATGGGAAATGTTGGTTTAGGCGCTGCTGCGCCCCGGCCGAGGCTCTTGAAGTCTGGCCGCCAGTCGATGGAGGTGCTTCGCCACTTGAGCGGTCGAGTCGATCGATTTAGAATGATGAACGAAGAACGATTTGTTTAACGGGTTCTGCTTTGTGGCCACCAGTGCTACTTCGACAGGCGGTCGATAAGTGGACTGTAAGCAGATTCACTGGACTGCACGGCGCACAGAGATGCCGAGGTTCCCATGATGTAATTGATTCTGAAGCAGTTCGTTGTTTGTGTCGAGGGGTTAGGCAGAACAAGTCGACTTCTGAGTGCAATAAGTGAACGAGTGCCACCCGTCCACATATCCATGGAGGCTCTTCTAATGTCTGCAGGAGTCTGACAAGCAGCGCAAGCCAAAGGAGAAGCACCAACTCTGTAGCATTCCACAACGAGTACTTCCTGCAACAAGACCAAGCCCCTCCCCGATCACTTAATCGTCCCACATACATTGACCACTCCGCCAATGACCCAACATCGCCTCCGATTGCCTTGACAACTTAATTTATCTCAGCTGCCAGGGCAGAGCTACCTAACCAGCCAATGTCACTGATAACCATCGAGCCGGCCCAAAGTCAAGCCACGGCCGCGCATAAATCATTCGTTGACAATCCCTTGGCAAAATGACAAACGACTGGGAGTCAGTGTGGAAAGCGTGTTTCATCTTTTAGTGCGCTAATGATGCGAATCAGCCGGACACACAATCCGCAAAGCCGCGCTCCTCCTGCACACAGAACACTCCCCAGTGGGAGTACACGTGACCGCGCGCCACTTCAGAGTTCAAGAACCCGTCCCATGCGAGCAGTCAACACGTTTCCCGATAACGAGATGACAAATAGAAACACATAACCAACCGGTCGCCTCCGAAAAGCGCGCCGCAACATGAATCACAGGATGTCAGTGGCACGATCGACCGATAAAGATTAAAGAAATATGAGCCGGTCTATTGCGTCCGCAATTAATTGCCGATCCGGCAGCGATTTACGGCCCAAGATCCTTCTCAACACCTCGCTACTTGCACTTTCTGCCACACCGTCCCGCCATCCATTGCTGCGCGGCCAAGTCACGTAATCCACGCACACCCGTACGAACGCACGGTTCAGCACCTGCGATTGCCTAACGAAATAAATCGTCGACG